>OW028577.1:36772664-38026164 GCA_932294295.1 Alitta virens | reverse complement strand
GTTAACAAAGTAAACGGTTCACCAAAACTATATATAGACGAGAACCACTCCAACCATTCAAGATACCTTGAAACTTGTAGACATCTTTTCATTATAACGAAGAAGTCGTAAACGTCGCCCCCCACCTCCGTCTGATCTGCTCGCCGCCATGACACTCATCCGGAAGTGATAGGTGAAGCGTGCAAAAAAAGGTTTCGTAAAATAAAAAAACTTTTTCCAGCCACGCACGAACTTAAAATTTAGACTGATCTGATAGTAAGAATATATATAACCATCAGCACAAGTCTATTCTAAAATTATATGGTATAACTTAAGCAGAAATCTACAGTACGCCAGGAGATATATATATATATATATATGCAGCGGCCACCCTAGCGGTAAAAATTTTATTCTGAAATTCACGGAATTACCTTTTTGTATCAATGCTGACAAACGAAATAGACTGAATAATCTCATCACAACAGATGTTCAGACAGATCAAATTTATCTACAACAAATAACTGGGCGCTAGAGTCAAAATTAGCTGTTAAATAGACCAGTCTTAAAACGAGATTATTACTTCAGCCTAGTTTATAATTAACGACCTTTTACTATTTATTGGTATATAGCAGACAGTCTTGGCGTCTGACCGGAGATAATTTGTGCCCCTGGTTAAAAATAAACATTAAAATAGGGTAGAACTTTAAACTACGAATATTTGGTTTGGTCGATATATAGGTCTATATATATACAGAGATAGACACAGAAAAGTATAAGGCATGATAAGTCTTAGTTATCAACTGGATATATATATAGAGAGACTAGACAGATGAACTTAACAGAATGAAGACAAACATAAGGCATCTTTTAGGTTAATTATTTATTTAGATCTAAATAGGTCTAATAATAAGTCAATATGTGTAGTCTTTTTCCATGATGAACCTACAAATAAAATAATAAATATATAAAGACGGAATACAGATATATATATATATATATATATATTACATATAGTTGCAAAAATACCAACCTATGCCAAGCCTCTCTGCTTTAGAATTTTTAGCTTGTCTTTGCGAGGAATAACAGGATAGATGCTCCTGACAAATCGACCTTTGATGCAGATCCTGATGAACTCGGTCTCCTGCTGATAAGGCCCCCATCCAATGATACGCCCCAGACATAGAAAATAGCTCTTTATAGAGCCTCCATTGTGAAATGGGTCGAGATGATCCTCTGTGAGTTTTCTGCAATGTGATAAAAGCTGCTCTCTCGTAGGATTGATCATGAACTGTGATTTTACTAAAGCGTTTTCGCGGCCTAACATATGGTATTCCTCAATATGTTTAAAGACCTCATCAGTAATCTCCATGTTCGAACTTATCATGTTTTTTCAGAGCTAAGTTTTAAATGCTGATTTTTATAGTGATTTGACAAGTTCAGTGATCAGAATGCATGTGGAGAACCTCTGAAGGAAACATCTTAAAATTTAAGGGAGATTTCCACACCAACCATGTGAAAATTAGCCAAAGTGTGAAAATTAGCCTGAAGGGCTGCTGCAATATTCATTGTTCATCTTCCCAGGGTAACGGTTAGTTTTATTAAGCTACAGACGTGTACACATATACAGACTGAAAATGGCTACCACATTATTGAATATTGATGAGAATCCCTGCCAACTCTGCTGCGAACTACCATCTAGATACAGTTTCAAATGCTGCTTTAGAAATGAGGAGATGAAGCTATGTAGGGACTGCATCGAATCGCTAACCATGCGTAAACTCATGCTGGAGGTTGTTGAAAGTCGACCCGTCAATCTGACTGAAAGTTATAAGTTACCATGTCCATTCTGTCGCCAGAACTACGACATGATTTATGATATAACTAGCTACGGCGAATACATGATTGAGGATTTCATCAATCTCACGCAGGCAGTCACACTTATCAGATTAACGAAAGATCATTTCATGGAGGAGATGGATGTCTTGAGAGAAAATTTAAGAGCGCATCATAATGGACAACTGATTCTACAGAGAAGGCGTTTGACTGAGGAGGTTCTCCTTCCTCTGACACGCCTACTGAACAATGAGCATAGACGTACTACAAGAGCTGTCACGCCAAGACGCTTACCATGAACTTTATTAACTGTAAAAAAAAAATGAACCTCTTAGATGTAAATACTGTATTTATTTACCACTTTTCGCATTACCAATATCCATGAATACAGTATATATTTTATTGCACACAGAACCTGTACTATATTTGCTATGTATTATTAAAGCTGTTATATTAAAAGAATGTTCTCTGTATATTTTTTGACTAATTTAATTAAACGAAATATACCAGAAAATAAAGCAACAAGCTATTTTATTATGTATCATTAAAGCTGTAATATTAAAAGAATGTTCCCCTGTATACTTTTGCCTAATTTAATTAAACGAAATATAACAGAAAATAAAGCAGCAAGCGGTTATGACATATTAACTACTAGATCTATGGTTAAAAGCTGCATGCTTTAATAGACAGAGCCCTATGACCTATTCATGAAAAAATGTACAACAATGTAATGAAACAGCTTTGTAGACGGTTAGGCCTGAAGCACTGAGTTACGGAGGGGGTTTAGTAGCGTTATGACACGCTTAACCCTGATGCGAGCAGCTGCGTTACGTAACCTGTCGCGATCAAAGTATTAAGGATTTTTAGGGTTAGCTACCATACACCTCGACACATTACGTAACCGATCGGATGCATTTCAATGGCCTGTTGCACCGCCGAAGGGGTAACAGTTGGTACAGACACAAAACAAACATATATTTGTAGTAAGTAATACATTTTGATGACACTGATATAACAAATAGTATTTCTGTATAAATATGGAATTATCTGAGATACATCATATCATTATAGAAAGCGATAGGAATAATATCTAAGGAGTTACCATGATGATTACAATTGTGCTGAGGATGCTTATATTGTCATGTGTTCTTGCATGCCGGCAGGAAGCACCGGACATACTCATCTGTAGCGAGGACGATGTTGACGATGTCAGGTATCTGGATCTAGACACCATCACAGAGATTAGGTATGTTAACTTTCCTTATAACTTTTACGACGAACGTTTGATATATTAATCATCGTTTAAAATATTGTAAATGAGGTTTAAAGTCCGGTATTAATATGTAAAATTTTAATAAAAAGTATCAATCTCCTTACCAGTGTCTGAGACGTATGCTAGATGAAATGGCTATGTACTCGGGTCTTTTAATAGATATATATATATATATATAGAAACAGACCCCCCCTATGCATCTTTTTGCTACAGCTTACAGAGATCTGACATTAATAAATATATGTTGTAACACATGACCCCTATGCATCCAGGTTATGACTTAATGTGAGATGTATCAAGAGAGACGTTATGTCATATTTATTAAACAGACCTTTTTACTAAGTAAGCATATACAATGACCCCTTATGATGATTTATTTCAGATTTTTTACACGTTATGAGACGGAGGTGATAGAACAGTTGTCAGGAAGGTCGACAGCTCTGAAGATAGTGTTCCAGTCAGGAAGGATTGTGAACTTCCCCTTGAACAAGGACACCCCACCTACTACAAAAACTGACGACAGCTCAACAACCACCAGCACGCCATCTATCACCAGCCCGTCAACAGAAGACCCCCACACCACCGACGCCTTCACCACCGACTCACCCACCGCCGCCCCATACACCGACCCATCCACCACCGCCCCACCCACCATCGAGACGTCCACAAATGATCCAGCCACAACAAAAACCCCTAGGATGACAACTGTCAGAATGTCGAGAGGCAACTCAGCTCTGAAGTTGATCATACCTGTGTCAATAGGATCGACTGTGACTGTACTAGTCGCTGTTATCATCTGCATCAGAGGTAAGCCCCCAATATTTGTGTGTGGCAGTAATAAGCTAATTATGTCGAAATTTATGATAGGTGCTTTATACATATATTTTTATCCAGTGATAGTGAGGAGGGTGCGACGTATGGAACGTATAGAGATGGGTATCCGCCAAGGAGAGGCTCTTGAGCTGGAGAGACTGCAGCAGAGACTGGATTTTCTTAATGCGACAGCTGTCATACCCCATGAAGAGTCTGACGAAGAAGGTAAATAAACGTAAAACTATATATAAACGCGTAATCATGTAAGCTGTTATATGTTATATATATATATATATATATATGTATGTATTTTTGTTATAGTTGTGTTCAACCTTCGTAGGGAGAGCTGGGACACATCGAGTCAGGACAGTGAAAACAGCGGTATGTAAAAAGGTCTATTTAATATATATATATAACTCGACACATAGAGATATCCATATATTATCTACATGATGGTCATTTTCAGAGCGTTCTATTCCAGAAGTTAGGCAGAGACGTCAAAGACGGCAGGCTTTCCTGAAGGCTAATGAAGACATGAAAAAATGCTATTAGGTAGTCAATAATTTTCTTTAAATATTAAGATTTTCATCATAATATGTAAACTCTTTAAAGTTTTGAAATCTCTTAAAGCATGGATTCTTGTTTTTGCAGATAAAACGGGCGACGACGCGCTGAATTTCAGACAAATATTTTGTAATTTTAAGATAAATAAATTTATGATAAACTTTTAAATATGACTTGTTATTGATTTATAGAAATTACAGCAATACGAATATATATCAGAGTTGAAATATTTATTTTCAAAGTCAACATTAAAAACAGTTACAACTATTTTCATTTTAAAAAACAGTGTCAGCTGTAGTATATATAACCGCCTGTAATGGTCTCAAGACTGTTCGAAAGAGTTCATGAGTGTGGTTGAGTTGACGTACATTCATATTTTCTACAATGGTTTCATGGAATATACTCGCAATATGAGCTGACATGGTTATCTGCTCGACATGTATCATGGAGTCAATGTCCAGGTATTGACCTCGAGAGTTAACAATCCTTATATCCTTTGTTTTACATAAGATGCAGGATACCAGCTTTTCAGGGTCATCCTTAAGACCGAGTACTGCTAGAGTGATATCATGGATTATGTTTTTTTGAAGACATCTGTGACAGGTCTTCATCCTTCTATTATTTTGTATGTAACAGCATGAATATGCAAATTTCGCGGTTAGATGCTTGCAGATCTGACATTTTCTCGAGGCCCTCATATATGTAACAGCTTGATCCAGTAGAAATAACAGGGAGAACATGACTGTGTAACTTGGAACGTATTGAGATACCTTACTTATATATGAACAGTTATGTAATGCTAGGTTATTTTTATCTATAAAGAATATAGACCTATTATTTGACATAAGACGATCATAAAATTACAATTACAGCTACTGGGTGCTTTTAGTTTATGTTTATAACAATAGGTAAAAGTGTCTATGCTCTAGGGTAAAGGCAGGTGCATACATGTCTTGACAGGCTCTATACATTAATGGAGGGGGGGGCTGATGAGATGAAACAAATATCTTCGGAAACTGGCTGTGCATTGAAGCGTATTAGTAGTCATTGTGAAATTATGATGACATACATGTCTTGACAGGTTCTCTGTGCACTGATATGGAAATCAATCTCTTGTGAAATTGACTATGTGTTGATATTATGATGAGTTATGAATGTGTACAGATTCATATCGATGATGAGCTATCTGTGCAATATATGATTAAAATCATTAAATGAGTTGTGTAACAAGTTAATTTTGATACAAAAGAAAAAATATGCTGTGCCAAGGTTATGGATACATCAAAAAGAAAATAATTATAATCATTAATGTGTTTTAGATGATGAGTTAATCACTCTGAAGGATTATGTAACAATTTATGAATATCAGATTATGTAACAATTTAAGAATATCAAAAGAAAATAATTATGATCATTAATGAGTTTATGTAATGATCTAATTATCATTGAATGATTATGTAACAATTTAAGAATATCAAAAGAAAATAATTATAAAAAATAATCATTAATGAGTTTATGTAATGATCTAATTATCAATGAATGATTATGTAACAATTTATGAACATCAAAAGAAAATAATTATGATCATTAATGTGATTATGTAATGATCTAATTATCACTGAATGATTATGTAACAATTTATGAATATCAAAAGAAAATAATCATGATCATTAATGAGGTTATGCAACATGATCATTAATATGGTTACATAACAATTTAGCCACGCCCCTTTTTCACACCCCACCTCCTGTGACCAGTGGGGCGTGAAGCACCGGTTTTCATACCCCTACATATAGTAGTATGGCTTTCGTAGATATCAAAAGTCCAAATACAATAGAATACTCGCTCCATATGGAATTTTAAAATTTAAATAAAAAAAAAGTATTGATTATTTAAGCCTATGTAACATTTCAGACTGTTTTGTGTGTCATAACTTGTAGTGTCTTATTAAATAATTATACTTGTTAGTTACCAGAAGAAAAATTATTAGCAGTAACTCAAATATAAGTGTATTATCCATAGGGTTGTTGTCCACATAGCTCAGCTACAAGTGCACTTGGAGGGATATTTTTTAAAGTTACAAAAATTCAAAGGGTTGGAGTTTTTAACGTATGCTATTGTATCAATTTTAGATTACGCGTCTGTTGTTTGGGGATACTCAAAGAGATCACAAATGCTGCTTTAAATGGTGACATTATAATGGGTGACACATGTATACATGTATACAAATATGAATATGATGGTTCTAGTTTAAATAGACTGTTCTGAATTATTGGATTATCCTAAAAGGATTTTGTGAAACTCTTCCTGTGTGTTCTGTGTGCTCCTAGGGCCAATATGGCCAACAGTTACATGCTTGGTTTTGTCAGCAATGCCTTATGTCATTATACTTGCAATTAACTGTAGTGTTCTATAGTTCACACAGCTGCATTGTGATAACAGAGTTATTGTTCAATAGCAATGAAGATTCAAAGCTTATAAAAATACGACTTTACAGACTATATCTAAATATATTGGCAGAAGTCATCCTAAGTAAAAGTTATATACATGTATATCATAATTGAAACTGATGCTGTTCATTTGCCCGAGCTGGGGTTTGAACCAAGGTATTTTCCTTGTTGTGCATCTGCAACCTTTCTTGAACCACGAATTAAGGTGACATCTTATCCAATGTGGCCATAGAGGAACCCCCCCCCCCCCTTCTCCACTCCAAATTTTGCAGTTTTTTTAATGTGTTAGAATGTTGGTACACTATTAGTAGACAAGAGTGCATGGGATATTGACATCATATGTATTGTAGTGTTGTTATTGTAGTGCCTCACTTGTAAATGAGTGTGTGATTCAGACGTGTCAGTTGTGACATGCGGTGTCACCCAAGGCTCCATCCTCGGTCCTTTGTTGTTCCTCATTTATATCAATGATATTGCTAACATACCAGGTCAACACAATGTGATTCTTTTTGCAGATGACACCAATATTATATTTGAGCATCAAAACCTTACCGAACTTATTCGAATGATAAATAATCATTTAAAAATGTTGGCCGACTGGTTCAATGTCACACAATGCTACACAAAAATACAGACCAGAAATCAACTATAAACCTCACTGTAACCTTTAGGAAAAAAAACATAGAACAAGATATGCTTCTAGATTTCTAAATAACAAGCTCAACTTTACGTTACTGCTCTCTGTTACATTACAGTGTATAGTTTTCATTCATGCTTTAAAATAATACTGGTCTCAATCATGTACCTCGATAACTTCCGCAACTGCATATGCCTGAGATCTGCCAGTAGAATTGTTGAACCTGTCATGCTGACCAAGCATAATTGTCAGATTTTCCCTGTAATGATAACCACTCTAACCTGTATGCATGAATGTAGCTACAAGTCCCCTGTCCACAAGACAGGATTACAACGTCCTAGATAAAAAAAATATCGACTTTCGGCTTGTGTGGGAACTAGCCTTTTAATAAACATTTGCCACACGAAATACACCTGCTGTAGGGTTAGACATACCTTTTTTCTATTGTATCGCACTCAGATATGGTTGATTTCTTCCAATATTAATCTCTGTGCCATTTTTGAATTCATATTTTGTTGATAAAGCTTGACAGCATGGCAGCCTAGTTCCGGCGACATTTCAACGCCCCTAGTGGCACACAGAATAATGCTGGCCATCCGTAGTTTTCTCAATTTCACAATTAAAATAAGTTAATAAACCATTTCCACACGATTCCACTGTTCTATGGGTCTAATGAAGCTAAAGTATTGGATATTTATCTGCACCATTGCATATGTGATGTCGCTGTGATGTCGCCAGAGCCCTCTAGTGAGTTTTAGTGGAACAAGCGCAATGGTAACAGGTCGATTCGTCACTGCGCGATTCGTCCCCGTGAAAACTGGATGGTTCGTCACTGGAATGTGGTCGATTCATCACCCGATATTGGTAGTTTCTTCACTGGTAGTACATATGTATGTGCACATTGTATATGTAGGTCCCTTATTACAATTTCATAATGATGTCACAATGCCTTTTTTTTTTTTTAAAGGAGAAATGCATTTATTAATTGAGAACTGCAAGAAAACGTGTGCCCAGGAGTTGAGTCAATTGACACAAATTAATGAAAAATAACTGATGTAGCATTCTGTGTGTTGGTTTACACAGGCTTAATTAAGTAACACAACACCCATGACCAAGCAAATGAAATTAAACAAACATGCACTGCAAAAACCAATGGATTTACAAGTTTGAATACAGTGTCTAGCTACTACAACAATTCATTTAATAAACCTCCTAGACTATAACACAAAAACCAACATACCCTATATGTAGAAATGTATGTATAATACATAATACAATAATTTTTGCGTTAACAATTGTTATTGAATTTCATTTATGATGAATTTCATTCATGATGAATTCAGAATATTTAGAACGAAGTCTCACCCTGAAAAAAAATCCTGATCTATAATAAGGGCATCGCATTGTAATTTTTTAAAATATCAGAAATTCAAAATGTCATTAAGATCAATATTTAGATAACAGTTAATAAGAATATAACAGTTAATAAGAATATATATTTTATTTTTTATTCAATTCAATTAATTGTTTTGTGTAAAACCATGAACATTGACATTTAAGATTAGCTGGAAATTAAGTCTTTGGTTCCCGCTTTAACTTGCAAAGAAAAAAAAACAACATAGATTATCTAGTTAGATCTACTAATATCATGAAACCCTCAAATTGATAGGACCAGGGAGTAGGGCTGGCTGGCGGGTAGACGGTCAGCTACGGCTTGATGCTAACTTAACTACAGTATGTACAGATAATTACGGGTGACAAACAGACCAATTTCTAGTGAATCGTCTTTCGAGTGACAAATGGACCCGTTTTAGCGGGGACGAATCGCGCAGTGATGAAACGACTAGAGCCGCGATAGCATGAACGAAGCGAACATGAATTTGAAAATGCTCTTGAAAAGGATGTTTCCACTGGCTTTTTAGTAAAATCTGAGTGTAAGTAGTAAACAGTACTCCTGTACATAACGACGAAATAAGGTATGCTAACGTGTTTATTGAAAAAAAAAGTGTTGTAAATGTCAACTTCCAAGAATTCTTATGCCAGTCGTTCCGACCCTACATCGCCAATAATGCAATGTAGGTCGGTTCTGGCTAGCATGAATGATAATTGCTCCATCTATTTCATACGATAAGTACATGTATCTTCACAATCCATTTAGGATTTCAAGGCTGTCATAGGGCACACCAGTACCAGATGGCACCTTAATGTTACATTTTAATTATCATCAACCAATGCAAACACATTCATACAACTTCATGGAAAACTATTTGGGACGGTTAGAAAGTCTTTGTTATAAAATGTTTCATTACATGCAGTTCACGTTTGCCAGAAAGGCACAAAATCCTTTGCTTTGACCTTCAAGGCTCGTTATAACCATAAGTCTGACTGTAGCCGCCCTTACAAAGTTCTCCGAATTCTATCTCTAAAAGCAACTGAAAAATACACACTTGTTGAAACCATCAGTACAATGGGCTGCAGTCACCAACCATTCATCACTAACCAGTGAAGCTCCACACTTATGGCCAAATCATGCTAGTTCAATGGAGGCCATAAATGGCCATGCTCCAACCTAAAATTTAGTTTTAATTATATTAGTTATCATTTTTGCTGGAAATAATCTTGAAACAGCAAATACACATTATACGGTCCTCACAGGTGCTTCTTCTCCGCAAATTATTTGCCCAGAAAACTCTCCAAACACAAAAGTAGCTTGAAGCAAAATCACAGCAGTAACTAGTCCTCTGGATTTCATCTTGGACACAAAAAGTCCAAAATTTTCAGCAGAAGCCCACAATAAGTTCACTGTCTGACTATGATGGGCTTACATTTCTGTTTATAAACAAGAAGTTATCAGGTTATATGAGACTGTTCCAGCATGTTATCAAAATCTGGAGTTAAAGATTTCAACACAACTTGCAAGTTGTTACCTATTACCAATGACTACGACAACAACTGTGAAAAACAGAGATATTTGGCATAGATTCATTTCAATGGCACATGATTTCTATGTAAGTTTCCTACAATTGACATTCATTCAATCTCTTTCCAGAACTGACCTACATTGCATGTAGGGTCAGAACGGCTTCCGGGAATTCTTGGAAGTTGACATTTATGAACCAATTTTCTCACTAAACATGTTTCCATGCCTAATGTCGTTGTTTCCATGATCGCCTAATTCTGCCAACACTCTATAGATGGCGTACAGTAGTGTAAATTAAACTTATCAAAGAAAATTACAAGAAGCGCCACCCCCTATTCCACCCAGAATTCCCAGTAGGCCGGAATTCTGGGAGTAGTAGGCGCAAACTTCAACGCCCCTCGTGGATAATAATAATCTGTGTTAGCGTCCGTGACGTAACCCTCTAGTGAGTGCTAGTGAAACTAGATGGCAATGGCTATGATGGATTTTCAAGGAAACGTTAATTCGAAAATGCCACAGAAATGGATTGAAAATGGAAAGAAACCAACCATATTGGAGTGCGATCCATTAGAAAAGAGGTAGGTCTAACTCTAGAGTATGTAAGGCTTTGTAATGCTCTCCTGTGGACAGTGGACTTGTAGCTAACCATTTTCCATGCCCCGTAGAGCAATGTATGTGTAGTTGACACTGGGTGCCACATCAGCATGAACACCAAGTAAATCATAACAAACCAATCTGGCATTTTCTTGTGTAAACATCAACTGCTTTAATTTAATTTCAGAATTACATTATCAAACGAACCAATAACTAAAAATACAAAATATTTATAAATTGCAAATATAACTGGTATATTAACTAATATATTATATGAAGTACAACTTTGTTGTCAAATTAACACTTTTGGAGAACATAAACATAGCCATCTCCATGAGTATGGATGTTTTTCACAAGTCGTTTTTCATATATTTTAAGTATTCCCTTTTTCTCCATCTCATCCATAGAAATTTCCAGATCACCTGGAAGCCTGTGACAGGCACGGGTAAAATAAAACCGTCCATCTGTAATATAGGAGATGAAGAAGTGAGTTATACTTGCAATTATGGAAATAATTTATTATTAGTTACTTATTAGTGAAGAAGTTAACAATCAACTCACCTTTTTTCAAGATGCGCATTATTTCCGGAAAACATGTTTGATCAAGATGACCTGGGTAGAACGCACCAACACATGATACCACGTCGTAAGTGTCTGAAAATTATTAAAGTTCCTATGTCTCTAGATTTAGCAAAGGCAAATAATTAGATAAACCAGCTCTCTAGATTTAGCAAAGGCAAATAATTAGATAAACCAGCTCATTTGTGCACGGCAATTTAACTTTAAGGTACAATAAATAATATAAATAGAGTTTTTTCATGCCAGCAAAAATGAAATATGTAAACAAACCTAGTGATGACATCACAATACTGAACAATGGATGATGATGCCATTTCCATTGTGTTTCCAATGTTTTGGTCTGGATTTTCTTTCAATTGATATTTTTCGTATTTAATGCCTGATAGTCTGACTAGCTGATACAAATTAGCATGTCTTGATTTATTTAGACAATTTTAACCTATTTGATAAAATCTTAGAACTTGCAATTTTGACAGAATGTGCAGCTTTAAACACAGATTCCTTATACACTCTTCTTGGACTTGATCACTTACAATTAATATGGCATTTCACAATTTACAAAAATCACTTTATATTAGATTGCTATGTACATAATATATATGGATACAAAATAATCAATTTTCAAATTACACCGCACCTGTCAGCGTAGTTGAAATTCAAAACATTCCACATGACAAGAACAATAGATATGTGCCACATCTACAATACAATCTGCCTCTGTCAGAGGTATTTTGCACACTTTTTGTGATCTATCTGCAATACTAAGAGTACTCACCTGTTGCAATATTAGGAGATTCTTCACCAGTGATAAACTGACAAAAAATCTTGTTGTAGACATTCTTAGCTTTGGCTAATTCAAGCATTTCAGCACTGGCATCCAGGGCATCAATATTTGTAAAACCATTTTGTCTCAGCTGGAAAACAGTACAATGCACATTAAATAGAAAACAGTTAAGCATACTGTGAAACACCTACACACACATCCACAACAAAATAAGATAAATAAATGCAATCATATTTTGCAAACACATAAAGAAACAAATATGAAGACACATGAACATACACAAAATAATACTTTTTACTGGGATATATCAAATGCAGGAGTATATGTCGTTTGTTTGCAAATATTTCCATGTACAGGGTGCAGCATAAAAACTTGCACCAGCACCTCTTTTGTTATTACCTCAATCGACAGTGATCGCCTGCAGCTGCAATCCTACACACTCAAATAGTCCCTCTGGAATGCCATTATATTTATCTGTTTTAATTTTATAGGAAATCTCTTATTTGTAAACTTTTCTGCAACTAGAAACAACATGCAAGCAGACAGAAATCTGACTTCTGTGGCATGTGTCACTCAGAACAAGCCTGCAGCATGCACTCTCTCAATAATTCAGACCCTGATATTGTGAGTCAAAAATATCACAATGACCAATTGCTTATACCCCTGACTAAATGTGACAACTTTAAAAGACCTCATAAGCATTTGAGTAACCAAGAGTTATCCCGAAAGAAGAGATGCCTGGTGCAAGTTTTTAGGCCGCACCCTGTCAGAGAACAGAGCACTTCTCTTACCATCTCTCCCACAATTCCAGTCCCAGCAGCAACATCCAAAATATAACAGTTCTTGTCCGTCTCTATCCGTGTTATGGATGAAACAGTTTCATCAGGTGTCTTTCTTCCATATGCATGGATTTCCTGTAAAAAAAATATTTAAAAGAAGAGACACAAATTAGGCCGGATATATAGTGATGATCAGCATAGTTAAATAATATAAAAAATATTGTGTTTGAACCAAGGTTTTTATAGCCCGATCCGACCTACATTACATTAGATGTGATGTAGGGTCGGAACGAGTTGTATAGGAATTCTTTGAAGTTGACATTTACGACCAATTTTTCTCAATAAACACAATATTTGCACTTATTTCGTCATTATGTACAGAAGTACAACTCTGTTAACTGTAGACTTGTATTCAGATTTCACTGAAAAAGCCAGTGGAAATATCCTTTTCAAGAGCATTTTCAAATTCACGTTCGCTAGTTCATGCTTTTGTGGTAAATATACACAAGAGGGCGCATCAGTGCGATTCGGTGCTGATAGCTCTTCACACAGACTGGTTTTCGTCCACTCGGAATCTGATAGTAGAACGCTCAAGACGTACATCAACAAGCACCAACAACTCTGTATTAACTTACTACACTTTCGCCATTGCAACACCCCCAGCAGGCACAGAAATGAGGACTTGCCAGCGCTATTCTGTGTGCCGCTAGGGGCGTTGAAACGTCGCCGGAGCCCTCTTGTGAGTTTTGGCAGAACTAGGCGGCCATGTTTCTCATAATGCTGTCATGTAATCAAGTAAACATGAGTTCAAAAATTGCAGAAATCAATGATAATTGGAGAAATCAATCATATGTGAGAGCGATACAATAGAAAAAATGTATGTCTAACCCTAGAGCAGGTGTATTTCGTGTGGCAAATGTTTATTAAAAGGCTAGTTCCCACACATGTCGAAATTCGCGATTTTTTCTTGTACGACCTTGTAACCCTGTCCTGTGGACAGGGGACTTGTAGCTAAGGTTTTTAGTAAGTTACCACTATAGGAACTTATATACCTGAAAAATTACAAACATAACGTAACCTTATCATAGTTTTCAGCCCATCCTTTGTATGTATCAATCATTTCTTCAACTGAAATTCCAGGTCTGGTGACATTTTCCACAACATTTGTGCCACGTTCATGAACTGAAGCCATTTTGACTGAAATATTAAGAACTATGTGGAGCAAGTGAAACGGTCAATGTCATGGAGTAGAATGATAAGTACTTTTAGACTCTTTGATCCATATCAATGGGGACACTCATGGCCCATAGAATAGAATAGCATAGAATTTATTCAGGTTGTGTAATAGGACTACATGCATATATAGATAGATATAGATAGATAAATTTTATTTGACCATACGGAGTCAGTTTTGACCCATTTGTCATAAACAAGGTACATAGAATGCACAATACATTGTCAATACAGACATAAAAATGACATATATTGAATATACTAACTAAATACTACTTCAAGAACTACTGATCCAAATATTATATATCTCATTTTCTATACTATACTATAGCATCACAGTGAACACATCTCATAATACTGAATATCATAATACTGAAATATTAAAATAAAATAATAATATATATATATGAAATAAATCACAATCTCATAGTAGCTGTTATACATTGCCTAGCACCAGGTTTACTGCAGCATCCAAAATTTTTAACATTTTGCGAAATTACATGAGGGTTATAGGCCTCATTGTCCAAGATTTCAAAATGTCAGTTTATCAAATCACATTGATTAGCACCAAATGATAAATGTCCGCATTGACGTAGTTTCCATATAATAGGTAACTTAAGATAAAAAAATATATATATATAAACCTTTATTGACAAATCCATATCAAAAAGATACATGCGTCAAGTTAAAACATAAAAAACATCAAGTATGTACAATAGAATAGCAGAAAAAAAACTAAAGAAAGCAATGCAAGAATGATACAACATAAAGTTATTATATATATACACAATGAATATTTTAATATGCACCATAATGTAATAATCACATGTTAAAATAATACTGATTGTTAAAGAGCTATGTATGTATAGTCTCTAAAATATTGTAATGTTTCTACACATAAATACACATTGAACTCACTAAATAGTACGATAATTAAACACAATTATCTCCTATAATATATACAAATGTACAATATAAATAGAAAAAATAAAAGACAAGAAGCAGCACCAGTCACCATACATTAATTACAAAGTACAAGACATAGCACCAACCACAAAAGCCATACAACACAAACACACACACACACATATATATATATATATATATATATATATATATATATATATATATATATATATATATATAGAATTTTATTGACCTCAGAGCATCAAAGAGATACATGTGTCATAAAAAACAAAATACAAGGATAAAAAAATAAAAATATACATATATATAATGATTAAGTAAAATAAAAGAACAATCTACATGAACATAATTTAGTTACATATTAAAAGCATCTTTTGATAATTATGTACAACTATAAGCATATGAAAAAAAACAAGGCACCATCAGGGTAATTAGCAGAAATATATGCACCATAGAAGATTAATACTGAATACAAATAAGCAGCAGGAGTGGGTATTTACATATGTACAGATTTTATATTGTCTATTTAGGAACTATATATAATAATAATAATAGTAAAAATAATTATATGTACAAATCCTTATTTGGAGCAGCAATAAATTAAATAAACAAGCCTATCAACATCCAAATATATTTACAAACAAACAATCAAGCATGCACCATGCAACCACAAATCAAACCATGCGAGTCCACATGTCCAGTGCCTACAGCTACCCATGACCATGTGGTGAACTTTATGAATGAAAATGTACATTAAACGATATTATCAGTTTTTAGGACTATGTTTAAAAATTTACCTAATGAATAAATCATTTCTGAGTTTTTATTAATCATTATTTTTAAGAGTTGTTCTTTGGGGTGAAAGATAGTGAAGTCTTCAATATGTTTATAAGCTACTTGGTAGAGATCCATTCTAGCTGTTTCCCAATTTCTACAAATTATCAAACAATGAAACTCATCTTCAGTGTCATTTGTGTCGCATCTTTTACAAATGCGCTCTTCAGCTACTACATAAGGTCTCTTGTGTCTTCCTAATTCTATATGGAGATTATGAGAACTCAGTCTAAATCTGGCTATACTACGATACAGATACTTAGGTAGGTTGTAATTTAAATAAGATTCTAGACATAGTTCCTTTTTGAAGAGTTTGTAAGTTCTAAGCTTAGGATTTTTTACATTGTCATTAATATCCGTTAACATCTTGCTTTGTGCCTGTTCATACAACTTAGTGATAATTGAAGCTGGGATTTCATCATCATTAATATTTAAGCTATCTGTAACCTGATGTATCCTAGTTAGCCAGCATGGCTGGTTGTTGCGATAGAGGGATACTTGAACGTCATAGCATTTGCGTAATAATAAGGGACAATTTTCAGATTTTAGCAGAAGCTTGCTGTCTATATATCAATGGGAATCTGCCCGTATCTGCTAGTACAGCAACAGATGATGTTTGGTTTCTCACACCTAATAGGTTCTTAAGGAATTTGAGCTGTATCCTTTCCAATACGTCTATCTCTTTTTTATTTGGAAACCAGATTTCACTATTATAGTCCAAAATTGGCAAAATGTGTGTATCAAACATTTTAAGGCTTATTTTAGGTGGAAGGTAGCCTACAGTTGATTTAATTCTTTCTTTAAGAGCATATAAGAGCATATATATATACAGACATGCACACACAAGCAATGACATTCAGGGGGCCACTCGTCACCCAGGACCAGAGGTCATAGTCTCTTATATTATGTTAATTGGGAGATAATATCATTCATTTATTTTCAAGGAATCTCTGAGAAACTGGCCTAGTGCCAAATTTACTGCAAGGGATTTACTGCTTAATAATTCCTGGAATTGGCTTTCTACACTCATAACCGTGAAAGCGTTTGTTTGTTCAAATGCTACCTTGATAAGGGGCACTCTTGTTTCTTTCCATTTGGGGCAGATCATTAGACAGTTTAATTAATCTTCTACAAGTTGCAGGTTACATTTATCACATATATGTTCTTCAGGGGGGGACATAAGGACGTTTATGCCTACCTAATTCTATATTCAAGTTATGGGAGCTAAGCCTGAATCTGGCAATATTACAGTAAAGTGATTTCGGTAAACCTAGATTTAGGTAAGGTTCTACATATAATTCGTTTTGCTGCTTGAGCTCACAAGGAAATGAAATAAATACATACATAATTATATAAATATATGTAAATCTATAAAAATGCAAGAAGAAATCAATAAAATGATTAATACATAAATAAGAACAACACAAAAATTACATGTTAACTGCTTACAGCGAAGAGGTAAAAACTATTAATAAACATAGGCTGCACTAAACCCTTAGCAAATCCCACATAGCACACATGCATCATTAAAATTGTTAAGTGATCGTCCGACAGGCAGGAGGGCGGGAGTTACACTTTCATTTCCAGAGGAGAATTCTAACACTAATGCACTACAATAACACTCTATATGGCCTAGTGGTGCCTTGTGATAGCCACACTGACATATCTATCTCGGCTATGTTTTACAAAATTTGGAAAAATATTATTTCTTGAGTTTATATAGTGTCTGATGAACCGAAACAATTGCCACTTAGCCTACATAGCCTGTTATGCAATGCTTATTAGAGTCCAAGATGTCCTATTTTTTGAACTCTTGAATTTCTTCATTTGATTCTGTTAAGTGTGAAGTAATACAGTGTTGCCGTGGGTTATTACAAAGTCTGACTTTATTTATTTTGTAAAAAGTAAGGCCCGTATTTAGTCTTACTTTTGTCCACTAAGTCTTACATTGTCTTATCTTGATGCAAATATACTTGGATATTAACATCCACATTGTAATATTCAGATGATTTGGTAAATATTAAATAAACAAGAACTGTGTTTATTTTATTGCTTACAGCCAATACCCCGATTGTTTTTTGAATGATGAAATTAAAAATATTGGTTTATATTACTATATTAGTGGTCTTATTTTTCATGTGCACATGATATTATAATGTCTTACAAATATCTTACTTCTTATGAAGGTAAACCTGCAGGAACCCTGTGTTAACAATTCATTCTGTTCAGAGTAAAGCCAAGTGAGCATAAAAAGTATAATTTTCTATCCTATTCCTGTCATTTAATTGTTCTGTTTCAAAGATTTTATGCACAACATGGAGTATTCAGTTCGCTAGAATCATCAACACAATAGCTTGTTCCCTTAACTAATCTGCAACTAAGATTATCATTTATATGTCCAAAATAATCATATATGAGCTATGACAATGACCTTGAGGAATATATATGAAATAATGTTATGCCACATAAAGATGTTGGGTATATTTTCATACAAAATTAACTATCAAGGTTTCTATTTTCTTGTATTTAAATGAAGTCTAATACAAATAAATACAAAATCTTAAAGATTTATTTTGTATGGAATGATACCCAACAAACCCATTTTAAGGCCTTTATAAGTCAGAATATTTTTTTGCTCGCTGGCAACTGAATGTATTATACATTAACAATTGCCATATTCCCTTCAGTTACTGAATTGTTGGGTTGCTGATCTTCATTAAATCTATGGCATTTAAATTAGTATTTATAACCAAACACTTCACAGGTGTATACGAAGAAAACAATAAGTATTGGAGTCAAGTGAAAGTAATATAGATCATCATGCAACTAATTATTATAAAATTGCTAATTATAAACAAAAATTATTGAATGGGTTGAGCATGGCAATACTATGATCAAATATTTAATAATTGCACATGAATTGTACAACATTTATGGCTGTCATTGCTAAGTATGGGATGCTAAGGAATATGAAGCAAGCAACACAATTTTTAGCATTTTTTCAGATTTTCCAATATTATGAATAAAAAAAGAATGAAATAAATTGTAAAAAGAAGCTTAAAAGTGAAAATACTATAATCTAGATATATCATTGGCAAAATGTCACTGATGTAAGGATCATAGAGTCATTGATATGAGGGTTAGAAAGAGTACCTGTCCAAATTTTCATATTTTCCTTATTAAATAAAATTATCATGTCATAAATGGTCATGAAACCCCAAAAAGGTTTCTCTACACTATTTTAGACATATTCTTACTAAGTTTTGCACGCATGTAGGTGCAGCAGTGTGTGAGCCCTGCTCTGGAAACAGAAATTTGTATGCTTTATTTATTTTTCATTTTTCTCTTAATATTTTAAAACACAGCTCAGATATGTCAATGTGACCATCAAAATTCACAGCTAAGCTATATAGAGTAATAACATATGAAATTTTGTTGGGGTAAGTGCATTAATGGTAGAGTTCTGCTCCAATTTAACACATTTTTAGCATTTTTTTCAGATTTTCTGTTATTATTTAATTAACATGAAATGAATATCAAAATGAAGTTTAAAAAGTGAAAATACTATAATTTAGATATGTTATTGATACAATTTCATTCATGTAATAAAGGTTAATAGTGTCTTTTATATGGAGGTTTGAAAAAGTAGGATTTTTCCCTATTTTGCCCTAATTTTGACAATTCTATAGTATTTACGGCCATGGGACCCCCAAAAGGCACCACTGCACTATTTTAGACATATTATGACAAAGTTTTAAGCATGTCGGTGCAGTATTGTTAAGAGTTCTGCTCTGGAAACGAAAAAACAATTTTTCCAAATTTTGTAAAACATAGCCAACATATGTCAATGTGACTATCAAAAGGCACCACTAGGCCAGAGTACAAAACTTCGCATGGGTAAGTGCATCAGTGTTAGAGTTCTGCTCCAGAAATGAAAGTGTTACGTCCGCCCGTCAGACATTGATGATAACAAAAACTGATTGCTATGAGCAGCTCCTGCCAGTTCAATGGAGGCCATAAATGGCCATGCTCCAACAAGAAATTTAGTTTTTATCCTTTTTTGCTAGAAACAAAATCTTGGAACAGGAAATACACACACATATATATAGGCTTCACCAGTGCTTCTTCTCCCCCAATGATTTGTTTAGAAAACTCTCCAAACCCAAGAAAAGCTTGGAGTATAATAAAAAAAGTAACTGGTCCTGTGAACTACATATTTGACAGTTTCAGAAGAATCAAAATTTCAGAAGCCCACAATAATTTCACTAAATTTGAAGGGCATAAATTCCTGTTTATAAGCAAGAAGTTATCAGGTTACATGAGACAGTTACAGCTGTGATACTCTGAAGGAGTACACATTATCAAATATCATGAATTAGGCCTGAAGGTTTTAACAGACCTGGTAATATTGTTACCATTTAACAAGAACAAGTATGATGACGGACACTTGGCAAACAGTTTCATTTCAATGGCACATTGTCATACTAACTTACACAAAAAAATTCCCTCAAGACTGTCATTAATCTAGTTTTATTTCATTATCCAATCTCCAAAAACCATAAATTTTTAGAACTATTTGGCTCACATTTATATGGGTGCACATACCACATGTAAACCCAATAAATCATAACCGGAAACATTTGAAATTATTATCTGTATACCACATGATCAAGTACAACTTTGCTGTCAAATTAACACTTCTGGAGAACATAAACATAACCATCTCCATGAGCATGAATGTTTTTCACAAGACGTTTTTCATATATCTTCAGTATGCCCTTTTTCTCCATCTCATCCACAGCAATTTCCAGATCACCTGGAAGCTTGTGACAGACACAAGTAAAATAGAATCTTCCACCTGTAATAGGCCTACAGAACATGAAGAAGCGAGTTATACTTGCAACAATGAAATAATCTATTGATTAGTTAATTATTCTAGTGAAGAAGTTAACAATCATTCACCTTTTTTTAAGATGCGGAATATTTCTGGAAAACACGTTTGATCAAGATGACCAGGGTAGAATGAACCAACACATGATACCACGTCGTAAGTGTCAAAAATTATTAAATACAGATTATTAATACCATGGACATTCACCTGGGTAAACGTCACAACTCTATCGCTTAAATATGTCACTTCAGACTTGAAATTCAAATAGACTGATGCTATACAAAGATCAAAAAATGCTATACAAAGACCAAAAATGTTCTGTAAGAGACATTGCACATAATATATATGATTTTTAATATTACATAGTACTCACCTGCTGCAATATTGGGAGATTCTTCACTAGTGAAAAACTGACAAAAAATCTTGTTGTAGACATTCTTAGCTTTGGCTTGTTCAAGCATCTCAGCACTGGCATCCAGGGCATCAATATTTGTAAAGCCATTCTTTCTCAGCTTACAAAAAAAAGAACATTACATCAATCATCTAAGAAAAATATATCACCACCATATACTCTACAGTAGGTGCTCATGAGTTCATGATAATAATTTGATACCGCTTTCTTAGTAATTCTGTTTATTCTTGTACATTGTGTGCTTATATTTTCCCCTTATTTCACAAGTCTTATGTATATTTCATCTACATGCAAAACTGTTTCAAGTTCACTAAACACAGCCAACCAGTAAACAATTCATTGTTGGAAGGTTATGTTAATATCACAAGAAAACATATCTAAAGTCATAGGAATATTCCATAATAACATGGGAGGAACATAAGATAATTTATGAGAATGATAAAGAAAGAAAAAATGTGTGCTTGGTTATGTTAGGATCAGGAAAGCATTAGATTTCTTCTGAGAAGTTTAGCATATAATATTACTACTCAATTATAACCAGCTACCGAAATTGGGTTATATCAGAATTTTATAGTGATATCTTCCTGTGAAATAAACTAATTCATAATGTAATCAAAATGCTAGCATTATTAACTAGGTAACCTTTTGATGTAACATATGGATAACACACAGCTAATGGTACCATATGTTACGGTTTATATAATAAAATCAAGGTTATAATGTTTGAAAACCTTTAAATAGATCCACCCTGGCCTCCAATGTCTGTTCTACAAGCACATCATAACCTTACCGTTTCATAATTTTCAGCCCGTCCGTTGTATGTTTCAAGCATTTCTTGAGCTGAAATTCCAGGTCTGTTGACTTTATCCACAAGATTTACAGCATGGTCCTTTGCTGAAGCCATGGTTACTGAAAATTGAAAAACTGTGTGCTGGTAAAGACAGTTAAATGGTCACTGCGCAAGACCTCCTAGGAGAAAAATAATAAATTATGTTATGACAAAAATTAACAGATGGTGTGAGGATCATGACCTAAATAGAACAATACAATGATACCATAGACTACAGCACAAGTTCAACTTGAGCACAGGCCTTTTCTCTTTTAAAGTATACACAATCAAATCATGAAACGAAAACAAATTTAACTTCATAAGAAAAATTTAAAAACATAAAAAGTCTGATAAGGTCTGCATCATCGACCTAAACTTCTGATACAGCTATCAAATTTAAAGGATAATCAGTCTGATCAAAGATAGTACATACATGTACCATATTTGGTCTGATACAGTAGGGCCCAAAAGTGCACAAACATATGAGCAATATATAAATATTTCAAATATGAAATTGTGAATAAAATCATCCAGGTGATATGGCTGGTAGTTATCCTTTGATGTAGCCAGAACCGACCTACATTGCATTACATGCGATGTAGGGTCGGAACGCCTGCTATAGGAATTCATGGACACTCAAAATAACGACACATTTCTCTCAATAAACACGTTAGCATACCTTATTTTGTTGTTATGTACAGAACTACTACTCCGTTTACTACTTTCACGCAGATTTTACTGAAAAAGCCACTGGAAACATCCTTTTTAAGAGCATTTTCAAAATTCACGTTCGCTTGGTTCATGCTTTCACAGGTAGCAGGTCAATTCGCCATTGCCTGATTGAACCCAATGAAAACTGGTCCGTTCGTCACCCGAATTTGGTGGATTTGTCATCCGAAATTAGTTGATTTGGCTGGTACACAGTGTATGGTCACTGCTATTATATAAAATATGTTAACTGCCGGTGAAGAACCGACCTTTTTTTGAGTGATGAACCGTCCAGTTTTTACGAAGACGAATCGTGCTGTGACGCATCGACCATGTTATTGATGTCTACTTACACTAAAACTCACTAGAGGGCTCCGGCGACATCACAGCGCCACCCAGGTGCAATGGTGCAGATAAATATCTAATAATTTAGCTTCATTAGACCCATAGAACAGTGGAATCGTGTGGAATAGTTTATTAAAATATTTTAATTGTGACTGCTCTGTTTACTTTTGCATAGCACTCACATATTCATGAAAGAGTCATTAGTAACGTCGTTTTAAGCATTTTCATAAATTTATGTTCGCTACTTCATGCTTTTGCCTTTGCAACGCCCCCCAGCAGTCACATGATGGTGGCGCCACTGTGCCAGTTCAGATTTTGTTGACATTAAAAATCGGTGAATAATTTGCTCCATTTGTTTGCTATTGAATTTAAATCATGTGGATGTAATTTTAATGTATTGTAAATGTCAAATTGACGGAACTAAGGACTTGCCAGTGCTATTCTGTGAGAATCTTATTTTCCACTCTTGTGAGTTTTGGCAGAACTAGGTGGCCAATGCTGTCATGTTCCACAAGGAAACATGAGTTCAAAAATGCAGAAATCAATGATAATTGGATGAAATCAACCATATCTAAGCGCGATACAACAGAAAAAATGTACTTATAGCAGGTGTATTTTGTGTGGCAAACGTTTATTAAAAGGCTAGTTCCCACACAAGACGAAAGTCCATATTTTTTCATCTAGTATGTGGTAATGCTGTACTGTGGACAGGGGACTTGTAGCTAGTATTTGCATAAAGTTGCTTAATTTGTCAAAGGTCAATACCATACTATCAAACCGTTATAAATTTATCTTCATAAAAACAGTCACAATATTGCAATAATTCCTTTTTAAAATACATTTTAAATATTACACAACGGTAAAAATTAAAAAAATTAATAATAGCTTCCTACTCAAGTACAGGTACAGAATGTAGTACACTGTATAGCTCTAGTGTAGCGCAGTTTCACATAATAGGGAAATCCTGCCAAAACGGTTTTAACTAGCACTTTTATCCAGTTTTGGGAGTACGTCAATAACTTTTCGCTCCATTAGGACCGCAGTAAAAAAGCGCACATTTCAAGCCTATATTTATAAATCCATAAGTCAATGCATCAAAAGTGCAACAAAAGAAAGCAAACTTGAACAATGTTTTTTCAAAAGAAGATTTGCGACTTGTTTTCATTTAAGTTCAATATTTACCTCTCTTAATTAAATAAATATGTTATATTAGTGTTGATTAATATATCTAACAGCTTAAAAAAGTATTTTTAGGGTTATTAAATGCTTGCGTGGTGGCGCACCTATCACTTCACTGCTGCGCCCTCTGGGAATAGATAATCTCTATTGCTTTTTAAAAAGCTTTACTATACAGGGGCGGATGCAGAAATTGGTGAAAGGGGGAGGGGCGGAGATAATTGATTTGCTGGCGCCATTTTGTTTTTCCCCTCCTTTTTTTTCAGTCCCTACTGATGAATCGGTCTAGCTCTAGTACTGCATGACTTGAGATCTGTGCACAAAGATTTTGCAAAGAAACATAATATTTACAAATTGCACAATAATCTGCATCGTGTATCTTTCAATGTCACGAGGCACAATCGGATTGCATTATACTCTCATTACGTTCCTGTCTTGTCCAAAAAATCTGAACCCAGGTAGCATTCCAAATTGGCCCAGCATCGTTTCCATGTAGGCCACGGTCCTTAAAACATCGTATTAACATCTCCGACATCATGATGATGTTGAAACGATTTGGAATGCTATCTGGGAACCAAAGAAGTAGAGCCTAGTTACCCATCCCCTTCAAACATGTTTTCAACATTTTTTCACAATCAATATATGGTTAATCCACCACAGAATATAAAATGTTCTTGTAACATTACTACTATTCCAAGAAGAACAAGACTCCAGGCAATGGAACTTTTTACTATCGCATGTAATAAGATGCTATTTTATCTTAAAACCTGTGTAAACTACGTTATTAATTTGTAATTCATTCATACTTTAAATGTATTTGTAGTTTTATATACATTATAATGTTCTTTTTTCAAGTTACACAAAAGTTCATTATTTTTCAATTTTTTCAGCCACTTGGATAACCTTTGGGCGTCTTTCCCTTTTGTAACAAACCCAAATAATCAAATCCAGAATCTCCATTAATGTCAACAAACTTCCACCAAGGTACAGACCGATACTTCCACCGATGTCACCTGAAAGTTTGATTGCACAAAATAAAATAAAACAGCAAAACTCCAATAACCAATTACATGTCCAATGAAATTTAATATATTTAACACCATTCATTCAGTTGTTCAATACGTATTTGTCACAGCCATTAACAAATGTATTTAGCATGTTGGCCACTAGGCTTTACATGCATGCCTGGTCAGTTTGGACTGTATGTCCAGTAGGTGTCACTGCCAAATGGTATATATATATATATATATAGGGAGGGCAGCTTAAATCCTCTGTCATCAGGCTTTACAGTGCAACTTGCAAGCAACAGCTCTATTCCATGCATTCAGCAAGCTCATTTGGGTCTAACTGCCTGACTTAGGAGGTAAAGCACTTTTATTATACAGTGGGCATAATTTAGACTATACATTGTTATCTTAAATATCTCAGGTGTATTGTGGTAAAACCCTTTCCTTGTGTGCTGAGGGTTGAAAACTCGAAGTATATGACACATTCTTATTGGTATGCACTTAATATCATGCTGGTTTTGTAGTGTACTTATATATATATATATATATATATATATATATATATATATATATATATACTGTTTTGTGTTTACGTCTGTCATCTCAGGGGAATAAAGACTTTTTAAATATCATCCAATCTTTGAGTTATGCAACCCGGGTAACAGATTACAATAATTTTAAAAACTATCCATAAGTTTCAGCTCTGATTGGCTTTCCTCAGCATATCGTAAAATACATGTACTCACATATAAAAGAATTCATGTTGTCATCTGGATTCTGAACAACTTGCATGACAGTGAGATGTTCCAGGAAGATATCCACAAATGCATAATTTTCTCTGCAAGTAACAAATATATCATTAAAGTAGATTCTCATGTGGATATAAAGAGCCTTAAGTGTTGAGCATATTGTTAAGTACATGAGATACTGACTTGTACCATGTCTTGTCCATTTTCTGAGGTCGCTCCGGTAGATTTGAGATGGTTTCATGTCCTGCAATAGTCTTATTGATGTTCAGATAGGCATTTCGTATGACATCAGTCATTATCAGCACTGCATTGTGGTTGTCAAAGCAGTCTGATATTGCATTTCCCATTGTTTGGGACACATTTCCATCAAAACACGATGACATGGCTTTTGCTGAATCATTTGCTTGCATGACAAAGGCTTCAATTTCATCCAACCAAGTCAGGTACCTGTATTTCTTCCTGAGTAGATCATGAGTAACAAGCACAAGGAAGTCATCCAAGAACCCTTTTTTAAGAGTATGTGTTGTAAAGTAACTTCCACCAATCCATTTTGAAAATTTTTGAATGATCTCATTACTCAAATTGATTTGACTCTTTATGCAAGATGAAATGTTTTGCTCCAAGCCACCTTTTATCATTTCTTGAAGAACGTTACTTACATGGGTGGTACACTGTGAAATCTCACTGAAGAATTCATGATTAATCAGAAATTTAGTCCGGTCATTCACTTCAAACATCAACCGGTGCGAAGCTTCTGGAACCATAGCATTCAAAAAACTCAGGTCCTGAATTTTAAAAAGTGATTCTAGACGGTCATCAATATCGCCATTTCTGAGGGAATAAACAGCCGTGCCAAATTCTGAGAAAGCCGACTGTGTGACTGTAACGTCATAAGCCACACGGTGACATGCTGGACGACAGTTGCAGTATGATGTATAATTTTCAAACTGAACTAGCTCATCTGTAAAGATATAATCCAGAAAAGATACCCAATAAATTGTTAAACACAATGTATGACAAATCTGGAGAGGCAAATCATAGAAAGCACCACAAATATCCCAGATGACATGCTGGCATTGGGTCGACATAAGGAGTTGAACCAATTTTATGGCCCAAAATCAAGCTTTCATAAGCTGAAGTCTAATGCAAAAGTCCAACAATGGGCCCAACCAAGGCCCAGCAATGGCACAGGTTTTTAATCATTAATTAATTTCATTCTTGTATAATTATAGTGGCATAATAGCAATGTTATTACTACGCCGGACCAACATTGCAGTGAAATTGACATTGAGCCAATGTTGGGCCAATGTTGGCACTATAGCTAAAGTAGCGAAACATTGTTTGCTAATGTGTCAACAGCAGCTCGGGTTGACCCAACAGAATCGCTTAAATGGGGAGAAAAAGTAACAGTGCCTACAGAGGGCACTACAACTGTAGAACATAATAAAAAGACTATAAGATGACGTCACTGCATACACCATTGTTGCATGGATGACATCACAAAATACATGATGTCATCAAACAATACTTCTCTGCTACGGTGTCAGTGACCTCTGGTGGTACATTTCCTCCCCATTGGCCCAAAGTTGGCCCAATGTCTGAATATTAGCTGGGATGGCAAGAGAATTACCGATGGCACGAGCGCTGCAGCTGACCATATCATAAGGGCTGCATACTTTGACACCATCTCCTGCAGACAGAATAAAGACTTAATTCACCTGACAGGTCACATAAAGATATCAAAACTTTTGACAATGCTTGAAATATGCTTAAACACTTACCTATCATGGAAACTTCTTTACAACCACATTTTTCAATCACATAAGCTGAATGACATTTGTGATTACAGATAAGGAGACTTTCTTGCACAGAACATGTGGGCCTTTTGACGTCATACATTTCATGGAACTTCAAAAGACATCACAGAAGCAAATAAAAAGGTCATTCTATTTATCAAGTAAGAATGGCAGGTATATCAGTATATACTTGTGCTAAAAGATCACTTGAATGCTCTTTATTATTACAACAATGATCATTTACCATTTTGTAAATTATGAGACTAACAGCAGATTGTTGAGTCCTATTTATTCTCTAAATTATTGTTCATATTAAATCTATATTCAATACAATTATTCATAACATCCGGTGTATAAAAAGATAAGGAAAGGAATTCTGCAGTGACTTTTTAATTCCATGAGAGAAATTGGACATGCATGCTTGGGTTTCTCGCTTATATTTGTTAAAACTTGGAGAAATTAGAATTAGTTCTAATTTCCAAGGTTAAAATTATGGCTTGTGAGACCCCATAAAATTTGAGTAATCCTGCGCCTTTGAACTGATATACCAGCACACATTCTTTCTTAAAATCTTCTGAAATATCAAGCTGGATGCCCAAGAGCTTACCATCATGAAATGTATACATGTAGGCCTATATCAATAATTGTCAATAACAGATATTAGTTTAGAATAGGGAATATTATATCAAGTCAAACATGAAGCTACGTTATCCCAAAATACCTATCTGATCAGAACTATAGTATAATCCAAAATAAATGTCCACTTAATTTTTGTCTTATTCTTACATATGTCATGTAGCACAAAATAGATATGAATGTTACTAAAAGGTCAGAGCCCAACTTTCTAACACACGCAAACACCTCTCTGTGCAAGTTATGATAATTTTTGCGGGTTTGTCATCCTGATAGCCATTTCTTACGGTCACAAAGAAGCAGCAGAAATTAAAAATGGAGAATTAAATCAGTCAGAAAGTTGGGCTTTTGACTTGTTGCTAACATTTCTGTTCATTATGAGCCATTTATGGCAAAATATTCCAAAAAAAATAAGTGGACATTTATCATGGATCCAAGTATAGTTTGAAATCCTTGCATTGAGTTAGCCCCAAGTTTCTCTGTCAGCAGCATGGTCATCCAGGGCTAGCATTGAGACACGTTTCAGCTAAATAAAAGATCTTATTAATACTACAGTACCACTACTTCATCAAACTTACCTCTGAGACTCTGATGCCCATGTATGTTTGCATCCCTGGGCTGACTTGAAGGGCAAGGTCTCTTATAACTTGTGTAGTTTCATTGGGATGAGAGATTCCCACCAAAAATCCAGCTGACATGTCCCAAGAAGCCAACAAATCATAAGTCTCAGCATTCAGCACCAATCTCAGACCACCTCGAGGCCCTAAAAAATTACAAATGCTTGAAATTATCAACAAAATGACTTATCTTGAGCTAAAAAGACAGTGATAATTGGAAAGGGGTGGTCAGAGCAGATGCCAAACATGGGAATATGCACAAACCCATATTGACTTTTAGTCATGCAAATTTCTGATGACCAAAGAATTATCAATTTGTGTTATAAATAGTTAATTAACTACTAATGTTTACATGCATTGTTATCATGGCAGAAACTACCAAATCCTAAATCAATCACCTATGAATAATACAGCATACGATGGTTAAATAAATACAATTTACATCAACCCGAAACCTTGATTTATGTGCACTGTGTCTCATCAATAAAATAATTCCATTAGTCTATGTACTCATAGTATACTTTTATGACCCAAACCAAATTCAGAAAGTGCTGACACTTGTACTTTTACAAAAAGGCTATTACTAAATGTGTTCATTAATAAACACACACAAAATGCATATACTTTTACCTGCAGCTTCAGTTGTGAAAGGACGAGCAGCATCTTCATTGAAAGCATAACAGAAACCATGATCTGTCATCAGTTTGGTGAAATTCTGAGGGCCGCATGCCTGACCTTTCCATGAGCACCTAAAAAATGATCATGACATCAATATACTTCATTAAATTTGACAAATGTTACACTCAACAGACAAACCATAAATCTCAGTGGAAACATAGAGATCAATGTAATAATCTAATAAGTATTCATCAACTTTAATAAAATAAATAAGGGCTTCACTGAACAGGCACACATTTCTGCATTACGCACCATCCAGGTTTAATGGGTATCTAATTATACTTGGCATTAGGCATCCACAGTGATGGCACTGGTGTGATTTTTAAGCCCCTGCGGTTTACCCTGTGTTCAAGAATGAATATTCCCCAGGGAGTTAAGAAAACTAGATTGGCCTGCCATATGGCCGCCAATTTAAGGATGTAATTGTGATGTCGCCGGGTTGAGACTCTGTTGAGTGATAACAGATTATTTACCAAGATTTACATTACATTACACTGATATTAGGCCATATGATGATTTGCAATATACCCAGTGAAGGTTGACTGTCATACTTACTCAACTATCATGTTCTGAATATCTTGCACTGAATTATTGTAAAATTGATTAAAATCCTCCGGTCCATTTTCTATTATCGCTTTATATTTCTTGCGATATTCTTCCACACTCAAGGAGCTATGATCATGACTGTGAAGTAAGTAGGTGAAGTAATCAGTTAAAAACTGGAATACGTAAAGTTGGTCAGGTAATGAAAATGGGTCACCAAATTCTCCATGTTCCATTTTAACATGTGTGTATATCTTAGATGCCCTGCAAAGAAGATTTATAATTTTATGCCTTAAGGGTCAACAACTAAAGATACCAAATTACCAATGAGGAGGGCTGACCAGTTCTCGTGTGACCTTGTACCTGGAAGTACTAATACAATGTATGACATCACCAATACACAATACTAGATGACATCATCAATAATTGGGCTATAGTGATGTTATGCATTGTCTCAGTACTTCCCGGTACAAGGTCACATGAGAACTGGCCAACCTATTAGCATAGCTCCCAAGTTTTAGAAACTGGTTTGCTGGTCACCAGAGTGAGGCCGGGGGTCTGCGAGAGGTGGGCTGCCATAGACCCCCAGAAGCTTTGGCATCTAAGTTGCTCTGTGGGGCATTCTGAGCATTTCAGAGCCACTAATATAATATAACAGTTTAGATTTATTGTATTAATTTTGCTACACACAATTGCACAATAGACAATTTTACTATCATTTAACACCAACCATAACTATGTAAACTGGGCATAATGCCAAAAGAGCGTTTTTTGGCTAATGTTTGCCGGTCAGAGGGTTTTGACATTAAATGCTGGTCAGACTCGCCGAATTAGGGTCTAGAGCTCTATGTATTAGCCACTCAATTGTTACTTAAATAGCCACTATCCACTGTAGTATCCAGCACTGCAAGCTAATTCTGGCTTTTTGCTTGGCGTCACAAAATAAACAACACAAAATAGTTCAAAAGAAAAAAAACCTTTTGGCTGACTATTATGAAGCCTGGTGTACTCTACCAAAAGCGGTAATGCCAATATGAAACCATTTGTGTACTGATTTAACATACATATTTTAACTAAAAGACTTACGTGAACATGTTTTTGTTGCAGATGGTTATAGTAGGAAAGATCACCGAAGAATTGTAAGCCATATTGACATTGACTGACTTAGGACACTGCAGCAGTCTGAAGATTCTGAAGCCAATGACGACCGACATTCCCACAAATGCCCCTAAGAGAACTATGCTCCACAGGAATCTGTCAAAAAAAAGACAAAACAAAAACACAGCAAATCCTTCATTAAAAAACAAAAACAAAATCATAATAAATTTTTAATTGACCGGAAAACAAATATGTGCCAAAAAAAAAGACGGACGACGTGGGGGTCAACCATCCACAGGACTCTTAAACAACAACTGTTGACATATAGTGTCCAAGGGAACCCAGTGAAAATCAACTTACTGTTTAGTTCTTTCTAAGGACTTCAGACAGTGCTAATTTTGATAACACACTTTATTCTCATATATCCTAACATTATTTGTGTGTGTGCAAGTGGTTAAAATTGATTATGGCTGTATATCTGAAGACCTTATGTATTCCAATGCATAATTCCATACTTGTGTGCTTGACTAAATATGATTCAGAATGGCTAAACATGCTAAAGGAAGCCAACAAGGAAGTGTGAAATAACTAACTATACCTCTGAAAGGTGCCACTAACATGTAAGCTATTAACTGTCAAGCGCACCAACACACAACACTTCATTGATATAGGCAATTGCAGCAAATATAGAAAATTATAGGAAATACATAAATACACTAAAAAAAACCATTGCAAATTACTATAGTCTGTTACAGTTCTTATTTCCAGATAGATAACAAACCATTTACTTGCATTTTTACAAGACTGGACAATTGGAACATGGCCCAAAAAACATTCTAAGGATGAATTTACCTGTGGGTTTTAGAAGTGTTCTTCTCGAACAGATACTTTGTTCCTGGAATGCTGAGCTCCAAATTCCATGGCTGAACCGCTCTTTCTTCTTCCACCCAACCAGATTTTCCATGTTCTGAAGAAACCTTATGAGGTTCTTGTGCTATTGCTACCATTTTGGTGAAACAGCCACTGAAACTAAAATGCAAAGTTCAAGATTTTTTAAACTGAAATTCCAAAGATTACTGAACTACAAGAAGAAAACACGAAACTCAGTTAACTCACATGCAGTTGGTATGCTCTTGGTGATTGAACAAATGATGATAGTTCTTCTGTCATCAAACCAGGATGAGCTAATCAATAGTCAGTCACTCCGGGTTCATATTTGCACAACTGATGGAAGCAGAGGGACGTCATGCAATACAATAGGTAATTGATGAAAGATTAATGCTCTCCATCCTTCATTTAGCTAATGACAATTTGTTAAGCCACTACACAGGCACTAAAATACCTTGTTCTGAACCGATTTGATATGCTCGTGCAAAATGTAGCAAATTGACACCAAATTACGCTATAAAGATACTTTCAGGCTTGATGATTTAAACTGCATAGTAATAATAGGATAGGTTGTGTAATGTTGGCAATAGTACAAGTGTTGATACTGTTGTACCGAATGAATGTCTCCATTATAAGCAGATCAATCAGATCAATCAGTGACACTGTTAGGGATTCTCATAGATATATTTAAATGATCACTGAAGAAGCAGAACATCTACCAAATCCACAATTGTCTTGAACTGTGACATCAAAATAAAGAACCAAGGAATTGCTAAAAAATACACTGTATTAAAGCATCATGGCAATTTACTAGTATTTACTAGAATTTCTTTCTAATTATTATCAGCTTAAAAGAGGAGTATCAAATGTTGAATTGTAACAGATTAAGTATTATTTGTATTCCAATAATTCAATAAACATAGTTTGATTTCATATTCTAAAACGTCATTTTTGATACATCCTATGAATTTCTCCTTTTAAGCTGTTTTTTCTTTTCTGCAGAGTTCATAAGTGTCACAATTCCGCATGGACTTGAATCGCTTCTCGAGTGCTTTATATTGGTGTTGCTGTGTTTTTTAGCTGAGCGTCGTCTTCTTGAGTGTCCCAATGCCTCTTCACGTATTCTATTCTTTGAAAATTCTGCATCGAGAAACCTCAAAGCCATTTGGCATGGATTCCTTTTTTCACGTTTGATTGCCTGTTCTTCCCACTTTGGCAGGTTTCTTGCTCTTCTGCGATGGAGACCCAACCTGTACGACAGTACATTCATCCTCGTATGATCCATTTCACTGTGACGTTTTTTCAAAATCTCTGAAACTTCAGGAGATTGAATTACGCCTATAGTTGGTGGAAGACTTCTAGATGTGAACTTTTTGATGTCTTCAATATCTCCCTCAACGTGGGTTTTTATCAGAGATGCGATGCTACTACTTAAACCATTTTCTGTTGGGAAAGTCTTTAAGACTGGTGGCAAGGAAGAAGAAACCCTTGTGATCAAAGTTGTTTGTGTCGTGGGAAAACTAATTTGTTTCTTATTCCTTAACTTCCTAACTGCATAAGCATGCTTAGCTTTTATGAGACGCATTAAGTCTTTCTTTTGTTGCTCTGGACTAATAATTTCAATACCAAGGCCACCTTGCTTTCTCTTGGTTTGAATGGTTGGATTGGACAATTTCTTCATTGTAGTAAAGTGTGTATGTGTTTGCTGATGAGGAACATTCTTTCTTGTCAACCGGTCTTGTTCCCTTAGGCCAGCTTCTTCAGGATTTTGTTGAATGTATCTGCAAGTTTTAAAATTTTTGAAATCTATATTGTCATGGACATATATATACATATGTACACATCATAATAATAGGCAGGAGCGGCCCCTAAGGGCTTTTATGTTTAGAGATTGGCTAGCTACAAGTCCCCTGTCCACAGGACAGGGTTACAAGGTCCTGCATGAAAAAATATAGAATTTTCGGCTTGTGTGGCAACTAACCTTTTAATAAACGTTTGCCACACAAAATACACCTGTTGTAGGGTTAGACATACCTTTTTTCGATTGTATCGCGCTCAGATATGCTTTTTTTCTTCCAATATTAATCGATTTATGTGCCATTTTCGAATTCACATTTAGTTGATAAAGCTTGACAGCATGGCAGCCTAGTTCCGCCAAAACTCACAAGAGGGCTCCGGCGACGTTTCAACGCCCCTAGTGGCACACAGAATAACGCTGGCAATCCGTAGTTTTCTCAATTTCCCAATTAAAATAAGTTAAAAAACCATTTCCACACGATTCCACGGGTCTAATGAAGCTAAAGTATTAAATATTTATCTGCACCATTGCATCTGTGATTTCGCTGTGATGTCGCCAGAGCCCTCTAGTGAGTTTTAGTGGAACAAGCACAATGGTAACAGGTCGATTCGTCACTGCGCGATTCGTCCCCATGAAAACTGGACGGTTCGGCACTGGAATGTGGTCGTTTCATCACTGAAAAGAACTTGTGTATGTGCACATGTGATGACATTGTATATGTAGTTCCCTTATTACAATTTCATTATGATGTCACAGAGTTTTTATTTTTTTCCGGTTTCACTTTCACATAATGCCACTTATAGAGATAAGTTTTGTGTGATTTTTTAAAATTTTGTTTTAAAAGGAGATATGCTGTTATTAATGGAGAACTGCAAGAAAACGTGTGCCAAGGAGTTATGTCAATTCACACAAATTAATGAAAAATAACTGATGTAGCATTCTGTGTGTTGGTTTACACAGGCTTAATTAAGTAACACAACACCCATGACCAAGCAAATGAAATTAAACATGCACTGCAAAAACCAATGGATTTACAAGTTTGAATACAGTGTCTAGCTACTACAACAATTCATTTAATAAACCTCCTAGACTATAACACAAAAACCAACATACCCTATATGTAGAATTGTATGCATAATACATAATACAAGAATTTTTGTGTTACCAATTGTTATTTAATTTAATTCATGATGAATTCAGAATATTTAGAACAAAGTCCAACCCTGAAAAAAAATACTGATCTATAATAAGGGCATGACACTGTTACTTGTAAATATCAGAAATTCAAAATGTCATTAAGATCAATATTTAGATAACAATGAATAAGAATATATATATATTTTCTTTTATTGAATTCAATTCAATTAATTGTTTTGTGTAAAACCATGAACATTGACATTTAAGATGAGCTGGAAATTAAGTCTTTGGTTCCAGGTTTAATTTGCACAGAAAAAAAACATAGTTTAGATCTACTAATATCATGAAACCTCAAATTGATAGGACTTTAAGTTGGTATATTGAATAATTACTCACGGCCAATTTTCTCTCATTCCGAGCTATCAGAATGTTTAAATTTCGAAAATATGTTAACTAGAAGTGAAGTTACAGTATTTTCACGTCATGCAAGCCACATTGGCCTATTTGCATTGAACCGCCGGGGGCACGGCGGAGGTACGGGGGGCGGCCAGGGAGTAAGGCTGGCCGGCGGGTGGACGGTCACTCAGCTACGGTCGATGCTATGTACAGATAGTGATGCACCGACCACATTTGGGTGACAAACGGACCAATTTAAGGTGACGAATCGACTTTTTTCGAGTGACGAATGGACCCGTTGTAGCGGGGACGAATCGCGCAGTGACGAATCGACTAGAGCCGTGATAGCATGAATGAAGCGAACGTGAATTTGAAAATGTTCTTGAAAAGGATGCTTCCACTGGCTTTTTCAGTAAAATCTAAGTGCAAGTAGTAAACAGAGCAGTAGTCCTGTAAATAACGACGAAATAAGGTATGCTAACGTGTTTATTGAGAAAAAATGTGTCGTAAATTTCAACTTCCAAGAATTCTTATGCCAGTCGTTCCGACCCTACATCGCATGTAATGCAATGTAGGTCGGTTCTGGCTAGAGATTGGCCAGAATGAATACTGACCCCTGACTACTGACATGCCTTTCTGAAATGACCGGATCGGAACTTTGTTGTCCTAATTAATCTGCGCGGCCATGATGCGCACAAACTTATAATGACCTACTTACACAAAAATCGTTCTTTTTCTACTTAAGATCTAACAAATTTGAAGAAACTCACATTAAAACACGTACTTAATGATCATTTCTATGTGATTCAAGACTGGACAAGCAGTAGACCGATCCATCAGTCCCTACATGTAGATGTAGACAAGCAGTCTACTTAGAAGTATGGTTTTGAATGTTCCATGGGAGCCATGTCCATTGCCGCGATTTTCCACAAAGCTAGCAACTAAATGAACGTTCGACCAATCAGAGCAGAGCTTATTTAATTACTAGGCCATTTGCTAGGCAACGAGCTTTAACAAACTCTGTGATTGGCCGTGGCGCTTAGGTTTTAGAAATCAATGGGGCCGTCATGATGAGCGCTGACAAAAAAGGCCAAAACGTCACTTTTATTGATGACGTCACAGAAAATGGCTTTGGCGCCGCACCACTGCGAGGCAAACACGTACAAAAAAACGTGGTGTTCGCTCAACCGGAACGATCGCGATTTTGGTTGCTAGACTGTTACGTAAATGCTTTTAGAAATAGCATGTAGGATATATATATATATATAATAATCAATATGATAATATATGCTATCTAAGATCAAGATGGCTAAATTCCTAGCTTTTTCACTTAGCAATCAAGCCTCCCAGAACACAGATTCTCTCCAAGTCTGTCAAAGAGCATTAAATTGCCTACACAGATTCAGATTGATTCATATCTGGGCTACAGCTCTTGATTTTATTTTATTAGCAAACTGGAACAAATCCACTTCGGGTACGTTAGAATTAATTTAACATAAATTGAGCCCTATTAAGCAACATGTGAGTTTAACTAAATATAAAAAAGAAAAAAACAACAACACAGATCACTTACAATATTATAGTTAGAATTCTCCAAATACAATGTCAAGTTTTTTTTTCTTTTCTATTTGCCTTCTCAATTGCACTCAACAATTCACCAGAAGTTCTATCGAACTACTAGAGTAACAACCATCTATATGGTCTCCCGAAAATGCAAATAGCTACACCTTTGAAAGCTCAGATGCAAATATAGAATAACATTTGTTATTAAATATCACACTGGGGCATAATCTTTTATTTTATGTAGATCATCCAATTGCTTCAGGTCAAAATAAATTTTTAATTCCTTTACAATTGTCTGAGGATATGGTAATTCACCTTGAGGAATGGAATAGATACAACTCCCACAATTAACATACGGCAGTAAATATTCCCACATAAATTATATTCCCTATAAACATAAGACAAATGCAATTTTTGATGACCAGAAATATGTGTCTCCTCACTTAAAAAAAAGTATAACCTTGTTTACGGCTGACCTTGAAATCGATTTACAAGAAAAAATGTATTTAATACCAGAAAGTTCCTTAGATCAGTGGAATGTTTCATGAGGCAAAAGTAAATGCTTCTGGATTTATTTATCTGTTAGATATATAGCAGGCTACACATATTTGATTGAGTTGGGGGGGGGGGGGGGGCGATACATAATAATTACCACTCTGTTTACTGCTTTCATGTCTACATTGATTGGCAATAGAATGGAGTGTAAAATCACCGTATTTTACAACTCTGTTTGCCATTAAGGTAGTAGAGTTGTAAACTCACGTGCAACTTCATTTGAGCAGAAAAAAATCAGGACGTTTTAGAAATGCATTATTTGACCAACAATTTCAAGAAAAATACAATAATTTAAGCATTGCTGCTTATACACTTGCTTTTCTGCTCCCATGAAGTAAGGTTAGAGTGAAGAAAAAACTAAAATAAGCAACTTTATTTTTCTGCATTTATAAGTTAATTAAGTATGTGACAAAGTATAATTTTAAATTACACCTCCTGCGGCCTCTCATGCACATTGCATAATCATATTACTACATGTTGTGTAGGCCTACAAGAGCTTACATGTACATAATAATGTACTCGGCAAACAGCACATGCGATAAAAACATTTACATGTACTACTGTACTACCATAGACCTTCAGGTCTATGTGTACTACTACACTCAGCGATATTAAAATTTGCCACGACATCGAGATTCGCCACCCCCGTAAAACATGATTATACACCTTGCAAGTACATTACTTGTTACAAAACTAATTGTTCATATCATTAAAGTACTCTTTCCACTCCGACAGCTAGTAAGTGTTTATTGCACTTTATTCTAAGTGGCGAATTTCGATGTCGCGAAAATCAATGTTGCCAAACTTGTGTACTACTAGTGTACTAGATGACGGGCTTCAATGGCATTATGCTCAGCTCCCCTGACCCTGCCAAAACTAAAACAAAATAGAAAAGTAATGCTTACCTATGGCTGTGCGGTCTAACCAGTTCTATCAAACGGGCGTATGACAAGACTAACATGAGTTGAACAAACCTGACCGGCATTGTTTTCCTCGGCGCCATCACAAAAAAACAGCAGACGTTGCTCTTGGGCCGCAGACAGTGGTGACGTCACTCAGTGTTGACGTCAAATGCGATGACAGCGACACCCGATGCTCTTTTCGTGCAGGTGCACGTTCAAATAATTGGATCCAAATCATTGGCACTTTGTAATGCGACGATGTAATAGACATCGATGTGCACGTTTAGTGTTTGGAGTCAACTTTATCAAGGTTAGTTGAACATTTTAACTAGTACTAAATTAGTAGTGGTCAAGTCAGGCACTGGCGTCTGGAAGACTTATATTAGTTATAGTATTATTAAGTTAGCCAGCACCGACCTACATTGCATTAGATGTTCTGCGGACTTTGTAAATATATTTCTCTGAAATATGATAGCATCTGAATTTTCATCAATATAATAAATAATATATATATAGACTCTATGTGTTCAAAATTTACAAAGGTACATGAAATGTTCATGATTGACAAGTGATTGTTGCTCCAATTTTCCTGCTTATGTCGACTGTTTGTTTGTTGACACAATGCTCATACTTTGTGGGTCAATATAATAATTTTTTAAAGTTTACAAACGTTTGTAGAAATATGGCCTGTCAGTGTCACACACTAAAAGGTAAACTAAAATTGTAGACTAAAAAAGTAAATTATACAGGTTTTTCAAAGAAAAAATTGTTTCACAAAATATTGAATGATTGAAAGGCCTGACTACGACGTCACCATTGTGATGTCATCATTACTGTGACATCATTAGAGCCATTGGCACATCATAGGTCAATTGTAATGTCATCAACCCATAATGCCTTGCACAGTTAAATAAAATGGTGACATCAAGATGAGAGCTGTTTTCGGTCAGAAACTAGTTAAACTTGCTGGAGGTAATTTATTGTTCATATATTTTCAAATCTAACTCTTCACTTTTTTTTATATCACACCAAAGAATATAAATCAGTATTTTATGAGGGCATCCATCCAGCATTTTTTCATAAATTGAGCCCCCACAAATTTTAATGGGCTCATCTGCTCGTCTCTCGGCTTTAGCACAAGAGACTAGTGACGCAAAGTGACCGAAAATCTTTCTGGCCCGGTCCCATTCCAGCTCGGTTTCACGGAATTAAATTAAAAAATTCTGTCGCTACAATTTGACAGTTCAGCGAGGGAAGGCGAAGTAAGCCCAGGTGACTTCACGTTAACCCACGGAATGCTTTACGTGGCCCATAGCGGCGCTTTATGTCGACGATGTGAGATCCCCACTTTAGCCAGGTAGCATTATGCTAATCGAAAAGCCATGTGGCTTACCTAATTTTGTACTTTATCATTACTTTACAATCTATCCAACCTTGGCTAATCATTTTCAAAGTTGGATTACATTGTAGACTAGCTATGCACATGATGCATCTGCCATTGTCACTGGGTCAAGCAAGGCATGGTGAAATTTCATTTTCAGTGTACATCGAGAACATTGTCAATACGTGCCAGTGTCTATCATACACATGTAAATTATTAATATTATGTTCATAACATAAAGAACGTTTTCTGAGACGTTTTATAACCTCACCTAGCCAGAACCGACCTACATTGCATTAGATGCGATGTAGGGTCGGAACGCATTGTATGGGAATTCTTTGATGTTGATATTTACGACACATATTTCTCCATAAACATGTCAGCATACCTTATTTCGTCGTGATGCACAGGAGTACGACTCTGTTAACTATCAATTTGTATTCATATTTCACTGAAAAAGCCAGTGGAATTATCCTTTTCAAGAGCGTTTTCAAATTCACGTTTGCTAGTTCATGCTTTTTGTGGTAAATATACACAAGAGGGCGCATCAGTGCGATTCGGTGCTGATAGCTCTTTATACAGACTGCTTTTCGTCCACTCGGAATCTGACAGTAGAATGCCCAAGAAGTACATCAACAAGCACCAAAAACTCTGTTAATAATTCACTAAACTTACGCCATTGCAACGCCCCCAGCAGTCACAGAAATGAGGACTGGTCAGCACTATTCTGTGTGCCACTAGGGGCGTTGAAACGTCGCCAGAGCCCTCTTGTGAGTTTTTCGGAACTAGGCGGCCATGCTTCAAGCTTTGTTTACCGAAATGTGAATTCGAAAATGGCACAGAAATCGATTAATATTGGAAGAAATCAACCATATCTGAGCGCGACACAATAGAAAAAAGGTATGTCTAACGCTACAGTGGGTGTATGTTGTGTGACAAACGTTTACTGAAAGGCTATTTCCCACTAAAGCCAAAAAGTCAATATTTTTTCATCCAGGACCTTGTAACCCTGTCCTGTGGACAGGGGACTTGTAGCTAAACCTCACCCAGAGATACCAGGTAGATAATACTCCATCTAGATGCCAGCCAGATGGCGCAACATGCAATTTATATTAAATGCCAGTCAAAACGGCTACACGCGAAAACTGCTTCAGCCAAAAACAAAATTTGTGGTATTCCTAAAACGGCTACAACCAGAACGGCTACAATAAACAGATGACCAAAACGTCAAAATGGCTATGTCAAAACGGCTACAAGCTATGTCCACAAGATGCCCCAAACGGCTACAGCCATACATTCTATGTCCAAAACGGCTACAGGTTCATACACCAAAACGGCTACACTTTTAAACACCAAAACGTCTACACTTTCCATGATGACAACAAGGGGCAGATCAATACAACACGTAGACGTTGTCAAATATTGTGCCCTAGATATTCTGAGGTTTGCTGCATAGCAGCCTATGTTTCTTTGTATCTTTGTATTTTACACTTAGCTGTTCACACTAATGTAACTGTCATCTTTGTATTTCACATTTAGCTGTCCACATGTAACTGCCAAAATTGATTTTCTTAAGACAAACACAAAGCTTTGACCATAGCACAACATGTATCTCTAGGAATAACAGGGTATAAGAATTGTAAGTACGTATTGTTTTATGAATTCAATGTTACAATATGTCTAACCATCATAAATCTGTATTGTTTAGGTTATCTCTCTGATAGTGTTAGTCTATATTTGTTACCGTACAACTATGCTATGCTATGTAATTCTCATTTCCTGTACTGCATTTATTGTGTGCAGTTAACCACGAAAATTCACGAGTAGTCACGAACCTCATAGGGAAATATAAACAGCTGCGTGAGTTAAAATGCCCTTCGTTTTTCATCAAGATAATTACAAACGTTTTGGCCTGTAGACGTTTTGGTAATTTGGCTGTAGCCATTTTGGTTAAGTACTGAAAAAGCATGTTGACGTTTTGGTAATGTCCCCGAATATAGATCTATGAAGTCAGTTCCCAGATTCCAGTTCCCAGTCAGCTACCAGTCAGCTACCAGTAAGGTGAACTCAGCTCCCAGTTCTAGTTCCCAGTCAGCTACCAGCCAGCTACCAGTAACGTGAAGTCAGTTCCCAGTTCTAGTTCCCAGTTCTAGTTCCCAGTTCTAGTTCCCAGTTCTAGTTCCCAGTTCTAGTTCCCAGTTCTAGTTCCCAGTTCTAGTTCCCAGTTCTAGTTCCCAGTTCTAGTTCCCAGTCAGCTACCAGTCAGTTCCCAGAAAAGTGAAGTCAGCTCCCAGTTCTAGTTCCCAGTCAGTTCCCAGAAAAATATCTGGGCAAATGCTTGGTTATTGGAACGTTAGCTTTAAAGTAAGCATGCACCATTGTTTGTAGTAATGAATTGCTGATAGAATAGTAGGCATTATTAAATAGCCAAGGCATTAGGTTATCTAATAAATAGACTGCCACCTTTGTACTATTCAGTGTACCCAACTTCATGTGTAAAGTTTTCTCAAAATATTTGATTATCCAAGAATTTAATGTGTCATTTTTCTCACAAAAATTAACTTTGCTCAACAAATTTCTGGTAACTGGATAGTAAACTATCCAGTAAGCATCAATATTTGTTACCATTAAATAGCCAATAGGTTAGGATATCTAGTAAAAACACTACCAAATTTCTGCTGTCATTCTAAATACCCAGCTCCCAGATATTTATATGGGATTTTCTGCAAAAAATTTTACTTGGCTCAACACATTTCTGGTAGCTGGGTATATAGAATGGTAGCAGAAATTTGGTGGTGTGTTTACTAGATAGCCTAATCTATTGGATATTGAATGGTACCAAATAATGGTGCTTACTGGATAGCTAACTACCCAGCTACCAGACATTTGTTGAGCAAAATTAAATTTTTTGTTGAAAATAACACATAAACATCTGGGACCTGGGTATTTAGAATGGTAGGGGAAATTTAACAGTGTATTTACTAGATAGCCTATTCTTTTGGCTGTTTAATGGTACCAAATATTGGTGCTTACTGGATAGCTAACTATCCAGCTTCCAGACATTTGTTGAGCAAAATTAAATTTTTTGTTGAAAATGACACATAAACGTCTGGGAGCTGGGTATTTAGAATGGTAGGGGAAATTTAACAGTGTATTTACTAGATAGCCTATTCTTTTGGCTGTTTAATGGTACCAAATATTGGTGCTTACTGGATAGCTAACTATCCAGCTACCAGAAATTTGTCGAGCAAGGTAACATTTTCTTTTAGAAAACGACACATTAAAATCTGGGAGCTGGGTATTTGGAATTGTAGCAGAACTTTGGTATTGTATTTATTAGATAGCATAATCTATTGGCTATTTAATGGTACCAAATATTGGTGCTTACTGGATAGCTACCAGAAATTTGTTGAGCAAAGTTAAATTTGTTTGTTGAAAATTACACTTATAAAAGTCTGGAAGCTGGGTATATAGAATGGTAGGAGAAATTTGCCAGTGTATTTACTAGATAGCCTATTCTATTGGCTGTTTAATGGTACCAAATAATTGGGGCTTACTGGATAGCTTACTACCCAGCTACCAGGAATTTGTTGAGCAAGGTAAACTGTTTTTGAGAAAACGACACATTAAAGTCTGGGAGCTGGGTATTTAGAATGGTAGCAGCACTTTGGTATGTTTACTAGATAGCCTAATAAATTTGCTATTTAATGACACCAAATATTGGTGCTTACTGGATTGGTAACTATGCAGTTAAGAAAAATATGTTGAGCAAATTGAAATGTTTTGAGTAAACTTTTCACAGAAAGATCTGGGAGTTGGGTGCATTGAATAATAGTACAAAGGTGGCAGTCTATTTATTAGATAGCGTAATGCCTGAGCTATTGAATGGTACCAAATAGTGGCGCTATTCCATCAGCTCTTTATTGCTACAAACAACGGTGCATGCTTATTTTATAGCTCATTTTCCAATGACCAAACAGTTGCCTAGATATTTTACTGGTAGCTGACTGGGAACTAGAACTAGGAGCTGACTTCACTTTACTGGTAGCTGGCTGGTAGCTGACTGGGAACTAGAACTGGGAGCTGAGTTCACTTTACTGGTAGCTGACTGGTAGCTGACTTGGAACTGGAATCTGGGAACTGACTTCATGGATCTCCCGAATATTGGTGTAGATGTTTTGGTTACAGTCGTGTAGCTGTTTTGGGTGTTGACGTTTTCGCGTGTAGCTGTTTTGCCACCCAATCAATATAGGTCCCAACTATTCTGGAGCAGGGATTGCCTTTTCAGTCGGGGAATAGGGAATTAAAATAAATCACCAATAAAGCAGCTGGGTGGCCTAATGGTTAAAGCATCTGCTAATTCCATATTGGCCAGCTCTGCTGAAGTTCCCTGGTCCGGTTGATCCTCGCCCGAGAATTCTTCATACATCCCAGCTAAATTTGAGGTGCCTTACACACGTCTATGCTGAGGCAAGTTAAAGACCACACCCATGGGGTAGATGTGTAACAATAGATGGTGTGGACTCCAAGCCTTATCTCATCATTACGTCTGTCTCTGGCATGTGGTCATATAAGTTTCAGACCCAGTAGCATTGAGACATTGACATAAATCAATAAAAACTCACTGACACTAGGATTCTGAGGGTCGCCAGAAGGAAACTGTTTGGTGTGTAAATTATATAATACATTGTTTTAAGAAGTTGAAAATTAAAAAAAAAAAGGAAGGAACAAAATCTGATGCAATTGCAATGATAGTTGTAGGGAGATTTGTTGGTCTATGTATGTATATACATGTATCCAAATTTATATTAAAACCAAATACCAAATTCTGATATGAATTCTGTGTACAGATATTTTATTGCATTTGCAAGTGGCTTTTCTTTTTTATTCACAACTGGCATTCGGCATCGCTATCATAAACTCTTTTGCCCAGGTTTTGCTCCAGGTATTGTACTTTTTGATGACATTGAAGGAAGGTTTGTCACCACCACCCTGTGTGTCTTGTTTGTGTCTTTTTGTTTTTACATGATCCAAAAGCTTCATGGCCCCTTGAAAACTGGTGCTCAAACGGATCGATCGTTCAGGGATGACTCTTACCACAGTATGATCTTGTCCAGCAATATCTCTTAAGTGGTTCTGAGATGTCCACCTGAAAACAAATTATGTAAAATGTATAATTTATTGGTTCAAGTTATAAGACTCCTTAATGGACATTACAAGGAGAAAAAACATAGGCTGCGCTGCAGCAAAACCCTCAGTGAATCCCACATAGCACACAGGCATCAGGCAGGAGGGCGGGTGGAATACTTTTGTTTTTAGAGCAGAACTCCCAACAATAATGCCCTTTCTCTCATGAAATTTCATACTGTGATATGACCTAGTGGTACCTTTTGATTGTTACAGTAATACTCTATGTGGCCAAGTGGTACCTTTGATAGTCACATTGACATATGTCAGCAATGTTTTACAAAATTTGACTTTTTTTTTTTTTTTTCTTATTTCGTCTCCGAAGCCAAATAAGACATTGAGTGTTCGAAATAAGCAATACCCAGTTGTCTGAGACAACCATTTTCGGCTGAGGATGATCAATTATATAACCCAACTAGTCAGCTGGATGACCAATTTATTTACTGTCAGTAGTAGTGTGTGCGATCAACCTGAACAATTGCAACTAGGCCTATGTAGCATAGTACGCAATGGCAATTACAGTCCAAGATGTCCTAATTTTTTAACTCTTGAATTTCTCCATTTGTTTTAATAGCATTCAGACCGATTAACAGCAATCCATCCTGTTCAGATTAAAGCCAACTGAGCATCAAAAGTATTATATATAATATAGATATATCCCATCTTCCTAAAGCAAGCTCAGTTAGCCTATCATCTTCGCATAGCTAGGCTAGGCAGCCTTACTAGATTTCATGGCAAAGCCGTGGTGTTTTAGGCCGTAGCCCTCTAGTTGTAAATAGATGCGTGACTAAGTAGGTCAGCCAATGCAAGCGATGCAGGCCACGTTGCTGTGCTAAATATAGCTACATTTCGTAAACACTCGCTGATTTAACGCTCCACAGATCATCGCGACCAATCAGACTGGTCTGATAAACCACGTTATATTAAGCCTATTTTTAGCAAGGCCTCATAACGTAGCTATACGAAAACAGCAGGCAAGATGTATATATCCATTTCCTGCCATCTAATTTGTTTTAGAGGTTTTATGCGCAACAGTGAGGAGTATTCAGTTCACTAGAATTATCAATACAATAGCATGTCCTTTAAATAATCAACACCAAAGATTATCGTTTTTACCAATGTGAACTCAGTTTGAGGGTGTTAAATTTGGATGGGTAAAAATGGGCTGCAAGGCCAGTGTGTACTGAGGTCAAGTCAATTTACCCCTTCCAAATGAGGCTAGCAGATCCGGGGTTTTCTTACCTAGAACAGCCAGCCAGATCCAGAGGCAGGCAGCCTGTCAACCAATTTTGGACATGGAATATCTTAGAATAGAGTTTTCTAGAAACATTTTAGTAAATAGTACATTGATTATAAGACTTAGGTTGTTTAGAAGGTGGAGTATAATATATCTAGAGCTGATAATGACAGTTTAATGACCTCATTAAATCAACACCCTCAGCAGATGTTTGTGATTGAGCCCTAAAGTCCCCTACAATGTTTGGTAAATAAATTCCACAGTATTTAAGTGTTCTTTACCATAACCCAGTTAATCTGAAGAAAACACTATTTCCTAACCAGTTATACTATTTTAATAGTGATCCTTAACAATTTAATTTCTTTGATGGGCATCTGAAAATTTGCATTCCTAATCAACAAATAATGATCAAGGCCCAGTGCACATTATTACACATTGGCTGTTTTAGCAACTCTGAAAATACACTTATCCCATAAGGCCATTGTGTACCCATGCTGTATCCATGTAAAATTAATGGGAATACTTAAGATAGCATGGCTGGCCATTGTGTACTGATGCTGACTCAAGTCACTTCTTGGGGAAAGGCCATTGTGTACCCATGCTGCATCCATGTAAAATTAATGGGAATACTTAAGATAGCATGGCTGGCCATTGTGTACTGATGCTGACTCAAGTCACTTCTTGGGGAAAGGCCATTGTGTACCCATGCTGCATCAATGTAAAATTATTGGTATTACTACAGATAGCCTGGCTGGCCGGTGTGCACTGATTCTGACTCAAGTCACTTCTTGGGGAAAGGCCATTGTGTACCCATGCTGTATCCATGTAAAATGAATGGTGTTATTGAAAATAGCCTGGCTGGCCGGTGTGTATTTATGCTGACTCCAGTGCCTCCTTGGGGCAAGGTCGATGTGTACTCATGTTGTGTCTATGTAAAATATATGATATTACTGAAGAAAGCCTGTGGGTACTTCTATAATTCAAACACATAAATTACTTACATTGAGATAGATATTTGCACTTTGACACTGTTTGATCATAGCCTATATCTGGCTCGCTCTCTTTGAAAGTTATCTCATCAGTCATCACGTAAACTGTGTACAAAATTATGTATCTTGCAAAACATATCTTTTTGTATATCTTTTCTGTTTTTATTATCTACATTTATGTTAAATTATTACAATCTATATTAAAGAATTTCTAAATGATTAATTACTGGATAAATGATTAATTTCAGTTTTTAATTTAATAAAATGTCTCTCATCTCCCAGATCACCTTTTGAAATTTAGGCTGATTAGGTAATAGTCTATTAGATATGTAAATATTTACATAAGTATTCTCTGTGATATTTTTTATGTCAATAAAAGCATATATTATATATGACATTTATATAATGAAGCAATGTAAATAAAAGAAGGAATTTGATACTTGCAATGTAAATAACAGAAGGAATTTAACCAACATTCTTGAACAGACAGTGAATATGTGTTAATTTTACTATTGTGATCACAGTAATTACATGTACTAAATTGACAATGGAAGAAGGGAAATTAAAAAAGTTGCTATGTTCACCAAACTGATAAAAAAAAACTCTTTAAAATTACACTATATACAGTGTATTGGTTGTAAGAAATGTACATCAACAATATAATAAATATAATGTGAATGTCTAGCATGCATGTATGCCTGCCTGTTTATCATTAAACACTATAATCTGGGTCACAGATGCTAGAGTAAAGATTAGACCCTGATTAATTAGATGCAGATGTTATTTATATATATAAATTTAAACAAGTTTGTAAAGAGAACATATAATTAGATAAGATACATGATATTGGATAAATAACGCAGGAGCTTTTTTTCAGTGCAAATTAAACCAAACATGTCTAGGGAGGTGAGGTCTGATTTTATAATTCTCAAGTAAAACTACGGAAGCCTATTAGTGCCACACACTTTTTTTTTCTCTAATCTGCTGTTTTTTTTAAAACAAAATTTAAATTTGCGTTTTTTGTACATAATTTTTTTAGGCAAATATTTGCGTTTATTCGCAAATTTACATTTCCGTTTATTCGCAAATATTTGCGTTTATTCGCATATTTACATTTGCGTTTATTCGCAAATATTTGTTTCCCTTCCTAGTAGTTTTTCTTGTAGTTGGGGTTTATTATGTGATGCTGACTTTAATTGCACCATGCTACATGTAAATAATATCTTGATCTATGCTAATTAAATAACTTTTCCCATCAATATAGGAGGGATCCAAGATAGATCAATAACTAGATAGATAGATAGATATGGGAAATGCAGCCCTCTAAGGCATGTTTTTGCTGCTATCGAGGGTTGATTGATGAGATGAGAGGGAGGAGGAGTCCACCCATGTTACACATTTACCCCATGGGTGGGGTCTTTTACTTGCCTTAGCATATAGACACTGACTGGTGTGATGACCCCAGGTCACTGACCTTACTAGGTCAGTGACCGACTTTGACGCGCACTGGGTGACCCGGACCACGTGACCACGGGGTCTTGGCGGGAATACACCCAGACCGCGTCAGTAGCTGGAGAAGCAGAGGATAGGCAGGCTGTGCGGCGGGGCAGGGCAAAATAAACTTTAAAACTGGAATATCAACGCTTTGTCTTTCTTGGGGAACCTTACAAATTGGCGCCCGATGTGGGACTCGAAGAATCGGATGTAGGGTTCCCCAATTGGATAGAAGACATGGACGACGCATGGACAAGGACATAAAAAACGTTTTGAACTTTTTGAAAAAAAACATGACTTCGCGACGGCCACGCTGGATAAAGGTGCCAGCGACCGCGTGGTTTAGTCAGTTGCAGCGGAGCACAGGAACCGTCAGCATCTACATTGAGCGTCAGCAGCAGCGACGTTGCGACTTCAAACTTCAAGCTACACATATCTACAGTTAAGTAGAATTCACGCTACAATACTCTACCTTATTTAGTGTGTTTTAGCCCCACGTATAATGCGACCGCGTGGTTTAGTCAGTTGCAGCGGAGCACAGGAACCGTCAGCATCTACATTGAGCGTCAGCAGCAGCGACGTTGCGACTTCAAACTTCAAGCTACACATATCTACAGTTAAGTAGAATTCACGCTACAATACTCTACCTTATTTAGTGTGTTTTAGCCCCACGTATAATGCCTGCAAAGTTGCGTAAGAGGCCTGGCTTGGCATTAGCCGACACGAGTGAGCCCGCATCGACTCCGGTGCCGGGCCCCTCGCAAACGGCGGATGAGTCAGCTCTACGTGCTTCGACTAGGAGTAAAGTAGTGCGAACGCCGGGACGCCCTCGTAGACGAGAGGCCACGGCGGATAGGACTCCAAGTCCTGGACTCGCATTCACGAGTCAGGAAAATACGCGGACAACCAGCGATCGAGGGCGCCGAAGGGAGCCCTCGCCAGCTGGATATGAGTCGAATGATTCATCCGCGTCGACGCCTGTTTCCTCGCCTGAAGGGCGGCCCTCCGTGGTTGAGCGTGCGGAACCACGTGGCTCAGCCCGGGCTGTCATGGCGGCCACCAGTACTCCGCAACGGAGTCTGGGTTCTTCGGGGTACAGGCGGAGAAAAGAAGCTATTCCTCCAAAATATGACGGCCAGGGTACGGCCTTCATAGACCACTTAGACGAATTTACTCGAGTCGCCACTTTCAATAAGTGGACGGACGAGGAGAAATGTTTTCACCTTTGGACCAGCGTCACTGGTCAAGCTAAGTTGAAAATGCGGCCCCTAACTTATCGGGACGATTGGAGAGAGATGGTGAGCCAGCTGACGGCTCTGTTCTGCTCGAATCGTGCCCTCGATGCGTACAGAAATAAATGGTTTAATGCAAAACGAGGCCCAGAAATGGACCTCGAGACGTATGGGTTGTTTCTGTTAGATCTCTCCAGGAAAGCGAACCCCGCTTCCGCCCCCGCCGAGCAGGAACGCTTTGCAAAAGAGCGTTTCATGGAGACGGCTGGGTCTACCAGTATGAGATTTTGGTTGGCGGCTTTAAAGCCACCCACCCTGCAGGAGGCCATTGATCTAGCAGTGCAGTACGAGGCAGCGTACGAGGCCACGAAAACGAGTAAGCCTGACGTCGGGCCGGCTGGCGCTATCGCTTTGCCAATACTACAGCCCGAGGCTTCCGTGGCTGCTACTGCTTCAGCGTCTATACGTGGCGGCCCGTCCTCTGAAAAAGAGGGAGCCATCACGAGGCAGGATTTGAAAGATTTGGTCTATTCGATATTAGGCGAGGTTATGTCCAAAGACAAGGGGAAGGTTTATAGTAATACTCGCCGGCAGGACCACGATTATTCACCTGAAACACGGAGGTGCTACCGGTGCAAGAAGACCGGGCATCTCCGCAGGGATTGTCCCAAGCGAAATGTTGATGATGATCGCTCCAAAAAACGAGCGCCTAGCAGGGACAGGGAACACCGATCGAGTAAGCACGGTGATAAACGGTCCCAGGGGCGGAGCGATCAGGGCAAAAAGGGGGGCAAGGATAAGAAGGAGAGGAAACACTCGGAAAACGAGTAAGGGTGGAGGAAGTATCCACGGATCCTTCACCTGCTGAAAAAGCAGCCCCTCAGCCTGCTGAAAAAGCGGCCCCTCAGCCTCCGGAATGTTGGGAAGGGGTGAAAGTGGGACAGCATTGGCCAAAACAAGTGGCCATGCAGAATTCGAGCGCATCATGGTATATTACGATTAGTGTAGGGACACGTCACGTGGATCTCCTGATCGATACCGGTGCGCAGGTGTCTCTGCTGAGTAAGCAGGAGTACGATGAGATACCTGGCGCGAAACGAGAGACTTTAAGACCTGTGGAAGGCAAGATCTCGGCGGCAAACGGTGGACCAATCAATATTTATGGTAAGGTGGAGCTCACTCTCTGTTTAGAGAGGGTGCTTTATCCTTGTGAATTTTTGGTAGCGGATATCGGAGGTCTCCCTGGCTTACTGGGGATGGACTTCTTGAAGAGACACGGTGCATTGCTAATGTGTTCAGTAGGAATGCTGAGACTGGGAGGCGTTGATATCGCGTGTAGAGAAGGTCGCCCTGGAAAAACAGGCCGAGCAATCTTACACGAAGACGTCCATATACCAGCTCGTCACGTGTCGCAGGTCTCGGTCAATTTGGTGTCCTGGGGCGTATCTAACGGGGGCGACCTCGTATTCGAGTCGTTGCCCACGGTTTGCCAGGATTTACACATAATGATACCTAGAGGATTATTGGCATCTCAATGCTCTGGGGCTCACGTGTGGATAGCCAATCCCACGACTGAGAGTGTTCATATTGCAAAAGGTCAGGTGGTAGGTCAATTGAGCGAAGTCGAAAAAGTGGATTCACCAAAAACGGTGAATGCTGCTGAGGTCAATTTTGAACTCAAGCGGAAGAACACTGAAACACGACTGCCCGTTCATTTGCAGCCTCTTTTGGACGAAACTGACGATCTGACCGCAGATCAAAGGTCAGAGCTCCGAAAGGTCTTGATGGAGTATGAACATTGTTTCGAGGGAGGTAAATACGGGCTGGGACGTACGAGTCAAGCCACGCACAAGATTGATACGGGTGACAATCGGCCTTTCAAGGTGCCGACCCGGAGATTAGGGTGGGCTCAAAACAGGGCGCTGTCAGAGGAAGTGGATAAGATGCTGAGACTCGGAGTGATCGAGCCCAGTAGCAGCCCCTGGTCTAGTCCCCCTGTGTTGGTTAGAAAGAAAGATGGAACTTTCAGGTTTTGTGTGGATTATAGGAAATTGAATTCGTGCACTAAAAAGGATGCTTATCCTTTGCCACGCATTGATGACTGTCTAGACACTTTATCAGGGGCAAAATGGTTTTGTACCCTGGACCTGTCATCTGGCTATTGGCAAATAGCTATGGATGACAGAGACAAAGAGAAAACCGCATTCACTGCTCCCAGAGGACATTTCCACTTTACAGTGATGCCCTTTGGTGTTACAAATGGACCAGCTACACTGGAACGTTTGATGGAGCTAGTGTTAGGAGGATTGGACCTGTCCACTTGTCTATGCTACATGGATGATATAGTGGTACAGGGGCCCACATTCCAGAAGTGTCTAGGTAACCTGATAGTTGTACTGAAACGCATTAGCCAGGCTGGGTTAAGATTAAAAGCTAGCAAATGCGAGTTATTTAAAAGTGAGGTCTCCTTTCTAGGGCATGTGATTTGTAGAGAGGGTGTGAAACCAGATCCTAAAAAGATAAAGGCGGTGCGAGAGTGGCCAGAACCAACCACAGTACAGGAGGTGCGCTGCTTTGTAGGCTTCGCATCGTACTATAGAAAGTACGTGCGGGATTTTGCTGGATTAGCAGCACCACTACATGCTTTAACAGCGCACCAGGCCGTCTTTAAGTGGGATGAGACATGCAGAAACGCTTTTAAAAGGTTAATCAGGGCCCTCACGACTGCACCAATATTGGTGCTCCCACGTGAAGGGTGCCCTGTCATCTTGGACACCGACGCCTCTGATCTTGCGATAGGAGGTGTATTGTCGCAAATGATTGAGGGAGAGGAGCGCGTGGTTGCCTACGCCTCGCAGTGTTTGTCTTCATCGCAAAAGCATTATTGCACTACGTACAAGGAATTGTTAGCTGTGGTCAGAATGGCGAAAATATTTCGGCCCTACTTGTATGGACAGGATTCAGTGCGTTTGCGCACTGATCATCGTGCTTTGGTGTGGTTGCAGAACTTTAAGGATGCGGAAGGAATGCTGGCAAGATGGATAGCTTCTCTGACTGAATACAATTTTGTAATAGAATACAGAGAAGGCAAGAAGCATGCGAACGCAGATGGCTGCTCACGTATCCCCGTGAGGGCCTGTAAGCGCCAGGAATGTCCTGACCAAGGTCATGGTCAGAATGTTGACCTTGTGGCTTCCATCACGCAGTGGAACCAGGTACGAGGCTTCCGCACGATTACGTGTGGACAGCCTCGAGTGGCGACTGGACTCAGCCCAGGAGAGGCTGAAGGACCCCAGGTGCGAGTGTATATGGCAGAAGCAGCTGGAGAGACAGCTGGAGAGACAGCTGGAGAAACAGCTGGAGACGGCAGTGAGAGATCTCTGGATCCAAATTGGATAGAGTCTTTCACCTTGGAGGAAATACGGTGTGCTCAGGGCCAGGATATGGCCCTAGCTACCGCCAAGAAGTGGTTAGATGCTGGACAGCGACCGCCTTATCACGCTATTGTCACGCACTCGGCCCAGGTGCGAAATATATGGGCCCAGTTTTATTGCTTGAAATTGCAGCGAGGCATCGTGTATCGAAGCCACAAGCTGCCTACAGGTGAATCAGTCAGCCAAATGGTAGCCCCAGCCAGCATCAGATGCAGCATCTTCAGCCAGCTTCATACGTCTCGTCTTGGTGGCCATATGGGGATCAACAGCCTCATATCCAAGTTGAGACGGAGGTTCTATTGGCCTGGCTACAAGGAGGATGTGATACGTTGGATAGGTTGGTGCGATGTGTGTCAGAAGCGGAAACAGGGCGGCCTGAAAAAGGCTCCCCTGCATCAGGTGCCAGTAGGAATGCCGATGGAAAGGATGGCCATTGACATAATGGGACCATTGCCTGTCACAAAGTCCAATAACAAGTATATAGTAGTCGTCGCCGACTACTTTACTAAGTGGACAGAAGCCTTTGCTCTTCCTAATCAAGAGGCTTACACGGTGGCTGATTGCTTGGTGACCAATGTGATTTTGCGATTTGGAGCTCCCTATCACTTGCATAGTGACCAAGGGACTAATTTCGAATCGAAATTATTCCAAGAAATGTGCAAAATATTGGGGATTAATAAGACCAGGACCACGGCTTATCATCCCCAGAGCGATGGGTTGGTGGAACGCTTCAATAGGTCATTGGGTGATATGCTATCGAAGTTGGTGAACGAAAGGAGAGATGACTGGGATGACATGCTTCCTTACGTGATGTGTGCCTATCGGGCTACGCCCCATAGATCCACAGATATCACGCCAAATCGAATGATGTTGGGCAGAGAAGCGATGCTCCCTGTAGATTTGATGTATGGTCACGCACTCCAACATCAGCACCACTGTCCAGTGGAATATGTGGAGTGGATACGTGAAGCCATGGAAGAATCCTTCGAAAAGTGCAGAACCCAGATGAGGAAAGCGGCCCAGAAGCAGGCGAAGCATTACAACAGGCTGGCAATGGAGCAATCATTCCATATTGGAGACTGGGTTTTGTTGTTTTATCCGCCACTGGCTAAACAGAAGCTGGCCCTGAAGTTTCTGGGACCTTACAAGGTGACGAGGAAGATGGGAGAAGTCAACTACGAAATAGAGGCCCCAGCCTCTGGAAAGAGACGCATAGTCCACATTAATCAGCTCAAGAAGTACTTAGCTGAGGTGACTCCAGATGACATGATTCGGATCCCTGACATCCCATCAGACGATCCGTATTTGGACCCATCATTGTATGAGGACGGAGCGAGTGCGACCCCCCTAGACAAGGGGCGGGATCCGCCCTTGCCCGGAGAATTGAGTGGTGACGCAGCGCAGCCTTGGTCTGGGCAGCCAGAGCGGGGCGGAGCTGCGAGGACAGGAGAACACAGGGGGCGCGGCTTGCAAACACGCGATCCCCTGGATACGAGAAGAGTGGCAGATTCGCGTTCGAATCTGGATACAGCTCCTTTTCTGGACTTGGAGCTGTCCTCAGCTCCTTTTCCGGATTTGGAGCTGACCTCAGCTCCTTCTCGGGAATTGGATCCGGAAGCGGCTCCATTTCTACCAGGTAGGCTGAGGAAGCCACCTGATAGGTTAGGCCACAATGTAGGCTACCAGTGAATTTAAGATTTTGGTTGCTGCATATCAGAGGGAAATAGCACTTATTGCTTGACTTTGTTGTTGAGAATCTAGTGATATCACATGTTTATACAATAAATACCAGTTGTAGCTTCATTTAGACAATATATAGTTTGATTTTACGTAGTCTTCCCCATGCAAATGATTTTTATTTATTTTTATTAAAGATTCTCTCAAACACGTGGTAAATGTCGACATTACAAGAGGTGCGTCGCTGCAGTCACTTTCTAGTGACTGGACATTTCGTGTACCTGATTCTCTGGACTGAACACGTGGCCGTGTCCTGCAGAGTGGGTTTTTAGACGTGCCACCCAAATGGTCACTACAGGTGCAGCCCTTTTTGAATAAAAGAGGGAGGAATACTGCAAAGGTAGAATTTGGGCACTGCTGGTTAAAAGCAGGGGCAAAACACGAAATTAGGTAATGAGAATGGTTAAAATGCCTCATAACACTGGAAATATCAGCAAAATAACTTAATTAGCAAGAATTAAGGGCTGTAGTGGTTATGGAAATGTTTAAAGTACCATGATAAACTTTATATAGCAAGTTGGGTAATCTGGAAAGGTCAGCAAGGGGATATAGTTTGCTGGATTATGGTTACAAGGACAAATGGTTATTTTCTCGTGGTATTGTCATTTAGTGATAAGGAATTGGCTATTTGTCATCAGGGAACGTGAAACGTTCCTGATGGTTTGTTTTATTTGGCTGATAGGAATTGCTGGATTATATATTTAGCAACTACAAAATTCTCACTTTCTGTGTCTTGTGAAACTGTGTCACTGATTCTAGTGACCTGCATTCACTGATTCCAGTGACCTGCATTCATGGAAAATTTCCACTGGGGAAAAAGGTCACCAAGTTCGAAACACGAACAGGCACCCCTTTGTATTAATTTTGTCATTTTCGGTGCAGTCCTCAATTAAGAAATTTTATGAGGGGGGGGGGAGGAAAGGTCAACTGGTCAACAAGGTGATTAGGGTCACATGACCTGTGATTCTGGTCACCTGACCTGTCACATGACCTGTCACATGACTCAGAAAGTGCGGCAAAAAGCTGGAGAGCGTGGGGCGCCCTGTCTCACACCTTCTGAAACCAGCAGAGAGGAAACAACTAGCCAGTCAGAATTTTAGCCAATTTCGAGAATACAACCAGAGCAACTTCGCAAATATAAGGATGTCTTCTGCAGATGAGAGCATTAAGGAGGCTACTGCTATGCCAGCAGTGCCCCTGGACAGCGTAGTGGAGGACGAGGGACCCCAGCTGACATCAGCCCAGACTGATATGGTGCTGGCTGCAATGGAGGCAGCGGGCCTCGACATTGGAGCCGAGTTGGAAGTCTCAGCCAGTGACGCCGAGGTGGCAGCCGTTTGCGGCTTGTCACCAACAGCAGAGCTTCCCGTCTCCCTGGCCCCGGACTATTGGAGCCCGCAGCGGCTAGGTCTCCTGCACCTGGACATGTGGGCTTACATGTCCAGGAAGGAGTACGAGCTGGAGGACCCAGCAGTGGAGCGCTACGGGGCAGCAGAGCTGCCGGAGACGGCCAGGATGCGGAGATATCTTCGTCTCCGTCCACGGAGAGAAGATATGCCCATTCTGAGTGGATGGATTATCGGAGACCTGGGTGTAGCGACCACCCAGGAGGAGGTGTTGGACAACCTCAAGAGGCGACCTTGGTACGCCAAGGAGAGGGTGGCCAGGCCCAGCGTAGAGGGCGAGGTCTCTCCCACCAGGGCTGCCAAGTCGCCTACAAAAGAACACCAGGCAGCTCCGCTTACGGAGTCTGCCATGGAAGACGTAAGGATTACTCCAGCCAGGACCGAGGAACGGCCACACAAAGGGAGGCTGGAGGAGATGGAAAGCGAGGGAACGACGGACGATGGGGGGACAGAGAGTGACGTCTCGGCCCCAGAGACCACGACCCCAGAGACCACGCCGAGAGTTGTCTTACCAGCGGCGCCCCAGGGTGTAGAGGGCCTGAACTATATGTGCGCCACGTGCGGAAAGCGTGTAAGAGACAGGAAGTCTCTCACTCGCCACGTGAGCGTGGCCCACGCCGCAGCCTACGTGGGCTACCAGTGCCCCGTGTGCCCCGCAGCGTTGCCCTCACACCGGAGGACTAACTTCAGGCGCCACCTGGAGCGGTCCCATGGATACACTCGTGCACGAGCGGAGGAACTGACAGCGGCCACGAAGCTGACAACAATACAGGGACCGAACTCGGACGGATCCCTGCCGGCGACGCCAGAGACGAGGACCCTGGGCAGCAGGGTGCCTACATCTCAGGAGACAGCATCTCCAAGCACCAGGGTGGTGCAGCTGCGCCGCGTCGAAGCGACTTCGAGCGTGACTCCCCGAAGTCGCCAGACAACACCAAAGCGGCCTCACCCAGCAGCAGCCACCAGGACACCAGCAGCAGCCACCAAGACACCAGCAGCCACCAAGACGCCAACGCCCAGCAGCAGCCGAGGACATGGTAACCAGGGCCCAATACCAAGACATCGTGTTGGAAGTCCATAGAGCCAGGTCTCAGACAGCTGCAGCAGCTCGAGAAAACGAGGAGCTGAGGGCCAGGCTTCGCGCCGAAACGGAGCAACGTGAAGCCAAGGCCCGGCAGTCGGATCTCCTGTACCAAGAGGTGAAACGGCTGACGGCGGACAGGAACAGGTGGATGGAGGAGGCCAGGGCTGCTGGATCCTCATCTGCAAGGCCTTGAACGCAAGGTCTTGCAGAGGATTGAACACACGACGACGACCTGGACCACGCCCCCCACTCAACGAAGCCTGGATACGGACTGGACTTGAACGCTGGACATCAACACGAAATGACACCTAGGCACAACGTGAACGCTGGACATCAACACATCGTGCAGGGGCGGACCCAACGCCCTGCGGAGAGTCAGGAGACAATGATGGTAACGAGTGGGACAGTGACTTTTATAATGGCCGCAGTTAGATACTGTGATAATTGGAAAAATTGTGTCACGGCTAATTATAAGAATGTCCTCACTCGGAAATTACGAGCAGCTGATAAAAGACCTTGCAGAATCCAGAAATGGATACTGGCCTGTGTCCAAGGCAAAGATGGACTCGGATAAAATTGATGGACTCTATGTGTATTGTTATGTGTTGAATGTTATGTTTGCAGCGGTGCCAGGGAGTCAACCACGTGGATGATGGCTGGGGAAAAAGCCAGCCTCCGGGGCGGATGTGACAGCTTCCTAGTGTCACGCCGCAGGGCGATGGTTATTGATTGATTATATGTAAAAATTGTGATTTTTGTGATTTTTAATGAATCTCGTTGATTTTGTGTGGTTCTGATCGTCGTCGCACAGCCTACTGAGTGTATAAGTTTGAATATGGGGGCATATTCCCAGTAAGAAGGGGGTAATGTGATGACCCCAGGTCACTGACCTTACTAGGTCAGTGACCGACTTTGACGCGCACTGGGTGACCCGGACCACGTGACCACGGGGTCTTGGCGGGAATACACCCAGACCGCGTCAGTAGCTGGAGAAGCAGAGGATAGGCAGGCTGTGCGGCGGGGCAGGGCAAAATAAACTTTAAAACTGGAATATCAACGCTTTGTCTTTCTTGGGGAACCTTACACTGGTTATAACTTATCAGGGCCCAATAGTTTCCAATATGGCTCAAATAAAAGGGGGAGGAAGGGAAGGAAATGGAAGGAAAGGAAAGGGAAGGGAAGACTGGGGCCTGATAGATAGAGCGGGGTTTAAGGACAAGGAAGTCACATTGTGAAACAAAGTTATTCCCGCTTTTGCCGACATATACTTTGAGTGCCGTTGTCATATGTTATGCTGTACCTAGACTTTTCTTACTTAGAGAATTGAATAGCCCTGTCCAAGGCGAGTCTTTAGATAGGTTGCACATAATTGTCCACCAAATATTAACAAAGATATGGCGGGTTTAGTAATTCGTTTAAACGATATAGTAACGATTTAGTAATTTCGTTTATACAATTTAGTATTTCGTATATTCAATTTAGCATTATTCAATTTAGTATTTCGTATATTTACTACATCGTTTATACAATTTAAATTTATTTTTTCTCATGTCCTTAAAAGGCTTCCGTAGCAAACAACACAAACTGGAAAAAATTATGTTGAAAAAACGCCCAAAAAAATTATTTTTACAAAAAACGAAAAAAAAAAAATTATGTACAAGTAACACAAATTTAAAAAAAATTAGGTTGAAAAAACGCAAATTTAAAAATAAATTTGTACAAAAAACGCAAATTAAAAAAAAATTATGTAAAAAACGCAAATTTAATAAAAATGTTAAAAAATGCAGATTAGAGAAAAAAAAAAATGTGTGGCACTAATAGGCTTCCGTATTAAAAACAGAGAACAACACAATAGACTTGACTTCGTAATGAACTCAAATTGAACTGAAAAGCCAGTGTTGACTGTTGTGAAATGTGCAACATGTGTAGAATGGCCAATGTGTATTCCAAGTGACATGTTGCTATTCAAACAAGAAATATTAAGAAAATACTGTTCCAGGACGCATGAGTACACACTGGCCATCCTCCACACAAATGCCATCAGTACACACTGGAATGTATGAAATTCAGCAATTATACTATAAAACATATGACATATAGAACAGTGTTAAAGAAGATATCTTACATGTGTTGGGTATAATTCCATACAAAATGAAATTGTAAGATTTGTATTTAATGGTTATTTAAATAGATATAAAGAGTTTAAATACAAATAAACACATCTTAAAGGTTTATTTTGCATGGGATTATACTTAGCTCGAAAAAAAAACTATAAATTATCAATTGCCATTCCCTGCAACTGTTGAACAGCTACTGGATTGTTTGGTTGCTGATTTGCATCAAATCTTTGGTATTTAAATAGTTATAGATTATTATGCAACTAATTTTTATGAAATTGGTGATAATATACAAACTCGTTCAACAAAACATTTTATGGCTGTCATTGCTAAGTATGGGATGATATAACTTTGGAATGTTGGAAACAACACAAGTTTTAGCATTTTTATCCAGATTTTTCATTATTATGACACAAAAAGGATGAAACAAATTTCAAAACTAAGCTTACAATATGAAAGTTGTACAATTAAGATATGTTATGAAAATTTCACAATGTAGCCCTGGATCATACTGTGATATGGGGGGGGGGGGGTTTAATGAGTACCAAATCTTCATATTTTCCCCTAATTACAAAAAGATATATGATTAATGGTCATGAAACCGTAAAAATGTATCTCTACACTATTTATGACATATTATGACAAGCTTATGTCAGAGTTATGCTCCGGAAATGAAAAATTTATCTTTTCTATTTTTTCCCAATTTTGTAAAACATAGTCGACATATGTCAATGTGACTATCAAAAGGCACCACTAGGCCATATAGAGTATTACTGTACAAAATTTTGTTTGGGTAAGTGCATTAGTGTTAGAATTCTGCTACGGAAATGAAAGAGTTATGCCCGCCCTCCCGCCTTTTCCAGTGATAACAATAACCGATTTCAAACTTTGGTTGCTGAGGGTTACTAAGGAAACAGTGATTAATTTAGTTTTTGGCAAAGCATGCGTATACAGTGTCTTACACTGGATTAGTTAAAAGCAGCATGCCCATTTTGCAAGCTTCGGCAAAGATTTTTGATTCAATTTGAATACATTAATAAAATGAAGTTTGTGAGTTCTATGTCATGATACTCAAATTTCTAAGGTTGCCCATAAAGGTATGACCACAATGGCAGTGAGCATGAGAAACTTGCCAGTTCAAACAATGGAAACTGGTAAGACATGTTCAAGAAATTGATCTCATTCGTGACCATGTAATGCATGGTTTGCCTAGACCTATGATTAATATTCAATGAAATATTTTGTTAAGTGGCATACATGTTGCAGGACTCACCTTTGGTTGCTGGTTGACCTTGCACTTCTTGATGAACTTCTAGCAAAAGAAGAATTCAAGGAAACTGAAGACAAGGATGTTTGGGAAGCCATCAAGCTGTTCCTGGACTGTGACAAAGTTGGCAATGCATTGTTAGATCCAGTGATGTTGGATGGTTTTATGATGTAGGCTTCTTGGGCAGGACTTCTAACTCTGTTCAGACTCATAGTAGCATCCACTTCAGTTGTTTTCATGGCATGCAGAAGAGCATCTTCGTACCCTTTCATCATTGCATATTGACCCTCAGTAGACAGAAGGGCACTGAATCGAGGAACGCTTGGAATCTCTTCGGGGAACTCTTCTTCTTCGGGTTTCGGGGAAGTTTTCCGTTTGTTGCGAGCCATCTTTTTTTTCAAAGTTGCAAGTCGCACTAAAGACATGAATGTTGTCCTTCTTTGGGGTCGATACTCTTTCGCTAAAGAACGAGTAGATCCTGTGAGTGATGTCCTAGAACTGAAGCGTTTTAGTGGCGATCCACTACCGATTTTCGACTTGGTCGTATCTTCTGCATTATCTTTATTTCCTTCTGCAGGCTTCTCTTTCTGTGATTTCTGATGTTCTCCATGTTTTTCTTCCTTTTCATCCAAAATTTGAGCCAAGACCTTGAAAGCCATGTGGCTAAACCTTGACTTTCCACCAACTTTAGCTTCTTGGTTCTTTGGCGCATTCTTAGGCACAATCCTATTGTCTCTGATGAACAGTTCTTCAATTTCAAGGGCTCTGAAATTTGCCATGGTGGCAGTGAATAATCTCACATGAACAGCTTTAATACAGAGCACCTGTTGTCTGTCTGATGCAACTTAATATGCAGATAATTCTCATCCATGATATCACGTATGTGTGGTCCATCTATTAAATGAAACCATTTACTTCAATCTACTTGTGTTGTAACGGAAAATCCATTGGATTCACGTGATGACTTGCTATTGTTGAGCAGAAATTAATCAACTAATGGTCCAGGCATCCATACCAGATACAGTGTGATATATTGTGAAGCACTTTATATGCTTAAAATTAAATTCTATCAGCATATCACTTTACAGTCTTAATCAACTGGTTCGCACAATGACTTCATGCCATGGCAATGATTACTCCTATCACGTTGCCTTTTTCATTAACTCTGTGATGGGAAAAGCAATATTGGCTGGTCCAGGCAGATCAACATAGTTGGATTACAGTTTGTTGGCCCCCATATTCGCCACATTGACAAATTGAAGTAACACACAATCACAATATTGATCTTTTTTTTCCAGATGCTGAATTATCTCCTTGTGGCTGGTAAATTCAAAGTTTCTATATATACCTCGTTCCCACCCCCTTCAACTGCAAACCATTCAATGCTTCCCTTATTATACATAGATTTATATTTAGTCTGTAATATTTAATTGCTAGAAAGCAACTTAAATGTTTGTGATGCTGAAGTTAAAATAATGACTATAAGTTTTGCAGGGCTGAGGGCTGGTGTGGTCTGTGCACCCTGTTAATTGTGGTCATTTTATACATGTAATAGATAGATATAATATATAACTATAGTGACTAGATAGAATATGGATAGATGGATAGATGGATAGATAGAGAGACAGATAGATAAACAAACAGACAGACATATAGACAGATAGACAGACAGATAGATAGATGGATAGATAGGTAGATAAATATATAGATAGAAAGATAGAGAGATAGATAGATAGAAATTGTAGTATATAAGTTGGTGGTGTGCAATGTAGCTGAATAGTGACTACCACCAGTGCATATCAGTCGCTCTTTGGTCTCGGTAATTGAGGTCAAGAGTTCAATGCATATATATATATAGTTCCAGCCAGGTCAGCAAGTATTCATAATTTTTGGATAAATATATAATTATAATTGCTCTGTGGTCAAATTGATTGACTGATTGCTTATCAAAAGTTGCATCCCATTAATATCCTCTAGTTCAATAGTTGACTTTGATGGGTGTGTCGATATTATATATGCCCGCATATAACTGCTCATATATACTAGGGCACCCCACTTTTACGACCTAGGAATATTCCTAGGAATACGACTAGGTATACGACCACAACAAGAATAGACTCACAGAGTGCATATGTACTAGATCTAGAGTTATTCTTATGAGTCAGATGTTTATGTACGGTTCTGCAGCAGCAGCTAGCAGCAGCATATAGCATGTACAGTACAAATATACCGATATGCATCATGCATAGTGAGAGGATGGTATTACGTATTGTTACACCATAAGAGATAATTATTCATAAATGCTCAGATACTCAAGAGATGTTACTGAGCTCATTCAATACTTACTTAGGCCTAACTGTCTGTTTTAATGAGTGTTTTATCTGATAATCATATTTCGCAGATTTGCTATAATTAATACACACCCAACAGGTGCCCCTCCCCCCCCCCCTCTCTCTGCTATTGATTAATTAAAGTGGTGATGATGTATTTCCCAGAAATGTAACATGATGACATATGTATCATATTTCATCTCGCATAGCTGATAATGAATGAAACGGATCTAAGGGCCAAAATATGTACAACATCGGTATTACAAGCCGGGTCTGTATACATACTCCCATGCAGCTTTGACTTGTCGGGGGGGGGGGGGGGGGGGGGTCTATAATCATGATAATAAACGGTCTCGAATACAGACTGCACAATGATATAATTGATTATGAATTTTAACCGCAATTTTCAAATATCATAAAGTGCTCTTGCACTCACCGATTGCTTGAACTATATAATTAAAATCTTGGCATTAAGCCAGTTGATCCATGATTACCCTAAAGTTTTGTTTACTTTATTCATTTCAGGGCCCCTCAGCACCTTTGAGAAGAGCTGAGAAGTAGAGTTGGCGCCAGCTGGGGAGTGAGTAGGGGGCCCCACCAACGGTGGAGCTGCTGTAGTAGGGAGAAGGATGCTGGGAGCTGAGATTAGTTGTTGATGCCAGCGCCCATACAGTCACATGGTTTGAGCATTGAGGTTGCACGTTGCACATGGTATGAGGAAATCAAAGGCCAGGACGTTTACAGACACGCTCCACTGAGCAGAATGGACTCGATAAACGTCAAATATGAGCGCCTAGACAACAGTACGGCAGAACATTCGCCAAACCTGCCTCACAGAGCTATGTCCATGGGAAGACCAGCTCTGCTATTATGGCGACAGTTCAGGAGGTTGCTAGAACTCAAGAACCTGCTGACTGCTAATATATTGTTTCTACTCGTCAACCTGTTCATCTTGGTCATGCAGCTGAGACAGGGATTCTGGCCCGTGGAGACGTACTTCCAGCCCACCATGACCGACAACGATCGTGTTATGCTAATGAGGACGGTACGTGATTTCACTCGCAGTCTAGACCAGCACAATATCACATACTTCATGTACGGAGGGACCTTGATTGGCTCATACAGGCACCACGGTCCTATACCTTGGGATGATGACGTGGACATCATAGTGAAGGCGTCACAACGTCATTTGCTGCACAAGATCCTGGATTCCCTACGTCCCCAGTATGAGGTCTATATTCCCTCATCCGTGTCTGCAGTCGCTACCCCTCAATGGAAGTTCTATGCCAATGCCCTCAGCAAGTTTATCCATGCCCCCTTCAAGTGGCCCTACATCGATATATTTTTCTTCGCTGAAAACACGACTCACATCTGGGATGATAACCCCAATTATGCTAATCACTACATCTTTCCCAAAAGTCAAGTGTTTCCGGCTGTCCGACGACCTTTTGGAGAACTTATGCTTCCGGCGCCTTGTGATCCTCTTGCGATTCTTCAGAAAAATTATAATATTGCGCTGTGCAGGTCAAAGCAGTTCAACCATGCCATGGAACTTCCCATGTTCAGTTTTCAAACCAAAGATGTCCCTTGTGAGCGAATAAGGAATTACTTTCCTTTCGTTTACAGAAATATTGTCAAAGGAATGGTTAATGAGACATTAATCCTAGGGGAGTGGATTCTTAATAACATTATGCTGCCTGCACAGTGCAAGGCAAGGCACTGACCTAGTTCATTTTCAAAACTTGTCTAGTCTTAAATTGTGTTTGCTACTTTCAGTCTTTTTATACAGTGTTATTGTTTTGAGTCTTTGGACATAGTGCTTGGAGTTACTTATGATTGTATGGAAAACCAGGATAGTGTCTAATCAAAATTGCGTTCAAACCTATAACAGTTTGAAGAAATATTATTTGGCTGCTAGGTGTGCCCTGAAAAACTCTCGTCAAACTGGTTGAATTGTGAAAGTGTTCTGAATTCAGATGCATATTTTTCTAGATTCTTGGGGAGATTTTCAGATGTATATTATACATAGCTTAGCCCATGTGGTAGGTAGTATGGACTGGTATGCACTGGCACTGAGGATGGAGGATTCCTATGGACTTAGTCAAATGTAGATAGAATGAATACATGAATACAGTTTGTGTGAACATTAAGATGATTAGATAACATAACATATGCAAAGGAAGTATTGTTAATATGATTAGTTATTGTAATTTGGTGATCAAAGGAAGGAATGCTATAGAATATGATAATGGTACATGGCCAAATGTGCCAAGTGCGTTTTCCATGAGAAGGATAAACGCATGGAAAACGCATGGTTTTTGCCTAATCAACATGAGGTGAAAACCATGCATTTTTCCATGCGAAACGCAAGTAGCACATTTGGCCTCGGAGACATCAAAGTTAATGATAGTCAGTGCAGTATGAACATGATGAATTTGTACTCAGAGCATCATGATATATAGTAAATAGGGTTGTCCTACGCTTTAAAAGAAAACAGAACTAGAAAGAATATTATACCAAAGACAAATATTATTTACGAAGTTGTCTTTTCACTCTCAACCCTCAAAACTAGCAACATCTATGATGTGCACAGTGATGTGCCAAATCTAAAACTGCTGAGGCAGAAAAATATTTCATGTAATAGTATATCTTTGATCCGAAACATTTTCGTGAATGATTATATGTACATGATTTATTTGATCGAAGTACATAGATGGCTGTTAGCTAAAGTGACAAAGCAATATAGTCAGTAACCAATGCTGTTTATTTGTTACTTTTTCTTGTTGAATCTTTGGCTTAACCTTTCATGCTCTGCTTTGCATGACCTGTACTTATAGTCACAGATCAACGCCTTCTGATGATGCTTGGTGTTCAAAAAATGTTTGGACTCGTTTTGATATTATTTATTATGCTTTTGCAATTGATTTTTTATTGCTGCTGATTATATGCTGATAGATAAATACCAATACAATATATAGATTATAGAACATGTAGAAGATGCAATAATATGCAGCATTTGAGTTGAATGTTTTACTGTGTAATTCAACCATAAATTTTTTTATCAAAACCTGAAACATACTTCGTAGTTAAGGTAATGGATGTTTCATGCTCTTTGATATTTGTTTTGCTATTTCCTACGAGGAAGCAGATCTGAGAAGCTGTTTGAGTAGGTTGTTCAATTGCGTTCAGTACACCCACCTACAAGGTTTCTATATAAGTATTAATCAAAACGATATTTTACATCTTTTAGATAATGTGCTTACTGACAGTCAGCATTACTTGCTTAAGTGTATAACGTCTTATGAAATGTTAATTGAAAATTGTATTCTTCCATGATACTATGTGATTATAAAATTTGACAAGGCTATCATTATTATGTGCCATGTATTGTAAATTACAAACCAAAACTTAGTAAGCACTCAGCTGCCAATTTTCAATTATACAGAAAAGGTTCACAAACAGAAGTTTTAGTTGATGTTGTAATACCCATCTAAAAAACCGCTTATATGGTATTATGTTAAATCTGCTAAGATGTTGCCAGCACACGAACACTGCATACTACACCACTCAGCATACTAAACTGAGATTGTGCTAATATTGCTGAATATGTTAAAGAGCTTTTTCAATATATTATATGCTATATTGTTGCACTGTTACAAAAGCATTAACAAAAATTGTTATACATAACTAATGTTAAAATATTTGTATTTTATCAAAAGACAGTATTAAGATTATATTTTTACCAATTAACTGGCTCTGGCTAAGCTTGTATGCAATAAATTTCCAAGTTAGTAACTAATTTGTTAATATTATCATCGGTAGATGATATCATATTTAAAGTATTGTTATAGACTTATCTTGAATACTCTATATGACAATCTCATATTATTTATGTACACTTTATAGTTATTGATCAGTATTATGAGTACCACCAGATCATACAAATTGTCTGAACTCATGAAGTTTTATTAGTGCCAACAGAGACAATACCATGTATGATATTATTAAGGTGTATAACATCTTACGAAATGTTATTTGCATAAACTTAAATAAGGAAACTTAAAAAAAAGGTTGCCTTGCTAGTATTTTCCCCATGATTTATTGGCATGTCCTAAATTGTGTAAAAGAATATATGTTTTCAAAACAAAATACGAAAAATTGTGTACATGTGAAAGACATAAGAATGAAGCTAGATTGCCCAGAATAGATAAATAGTCACTGAATGATGTGGAATGCTTGTTTGTTTTGTCAACATTCGACCTACTTGAATTGATGCAGATGTTAACAGGTCAATTGACATATTTGAAATTAGTGCATGTCTAACTTTTGACATCATCACATTGAAATCGTCAGAAGTTGCATGCATGATGTTTAGCCAGAGTACTAATTACTAAATATGATTAAGTAGTACTGTGCGCTAAATATTTTTTTATACACAGTTAGGTGTGAGGTGTCTATCTTTGCCTAGTTTTCAAATTAGCCAAAAGAGTATGCTCCCGAATAGGAAAGACATTGGATTTAATTTTTTTTTGGGAGGGGAAAGTGGGGTGATATATACAATTACATGATCGAGCTTCATTCTCAGTGCATGTATACTAATGAGAAACAATATGACCGATTTGTATAATGGTGTGCAATCTGATGCTTGATGTACCTGTCCCTAGGTCGTCGTCATATGGTCATATGATACTGTATTGCTGAAGGGCATATTAGGTGTCTGTGTTACTATGTAATGATGTGAGTAAAGAAATATCAGAGCTCTTTATTGTCTGGTGACTGGTGCGACCAGGTGTTATAATTTTCGACTGATATATATGCCTAGTGTTTGCGATTTTTCTTTTACAAGAATCAGTTACCATCCATGATTTTTAGTAAGGAGAATTGAAGGTATTTTTGCTGAAAGACAGTGAGAGTAGTACATATGAACTAAAACGCATTAATTCACAGATATTGATGATACTCTCCCAAAGGTTGCATTGCCATGTTAACTTCGAATCGGTAGATTATGACACATTGGTCACATCAGGCAATTGTGTGGTAACTTAACATTTGGTCAATGCAGGTTATATTGTAGGTGCACATAATTATTTTTTGTATATATGTGCTTACATAGCTTAATAACCTCTGTTTTCAGTGGTGCAATATTTTTGTGGGTTTCCTATACTCCTATAATATATATATTAAATAGTCTTAAAAAGACTGCAATTTATACTTCACGACTTGGCACTGAAATCTGTGATATTGCCAATTGCCTGGGAAAGTTTCTATAAAAACCTAAGTGTTAATTAAGATGTGGAAAACTGTGCCTGAATGTTTGCTTAGCTGAATAATTTTGATTGAATGCAGTCATGTAATGTTGTTCCATGTCTTTGTTGTATTTCGAAATGTAATGAAATATATTATGAATATATATGTGTATATATATATTGGCAGTTCATTGTTCAAGGCCACAAGTAGCTACAAGTTTGTCAAGTTGAGAGTGAGTGTAGTCTGTATACTGTGTATGATTAACCATTTGTTACAATAATTATTACATGAGTGATTGCTGATAAATGTTTATTAAAAATATTTTGATGAAACTTTGAAAGACTATGATGTTGTGTATGGTTGTTAAACTTTAACTTATGTGAGTCTGGGTAGCTGAACCTCAAAATTATTACCCCAATGCAGCAATTATTAGAGTAAGACAATTAAAATGTGAAATACTCTGGACATGTGTATCGCTTCTGATATGAAAAAGTGTCAATAAAAGCTACATATATATAATTATATATATTAATCATGCTGGCAGGCCACGCTTCGTTGCTGCTGCGAGAAAACACTGAAACGCGACCACTTTACTTGTAGCAGAATAGAGCTGAATATACTATTTCTTATTTGTTGAATAATCATACACAAATCAAAACAAACATATTTTCCTTTTGGGCCGGGTTCGCCCATATTCGCCCGGTTCCATAGTCCTACATTTGGGGATTTGACATTAGTGTTTCAGTGTACGCACGAGGGCGCTGTAGCCAGCTGGGCCAGCCCTCTACCGCATTGTCAGATAACTAACGAGTAGATTATTCTGGCCTGTTAATGTGATTGACTCGGACTTGTTTGGTGCTTATAAGTGATAAATTGCAAGAAGTTTGGTAATGGAAGGTGAGAATGCTGTATGAAGTATTTGTGCTAACTGTCATATCAAAATATGATTTAAAAAAACCAAATGCCTCATGTGTAATGTGTATAGGCGATAAATGGGAACTGTAGAGTGAACTTTCCGTCTGGGAAGTTGCGTCCAGGGGCGGATCTAGCCTCTAGAAGCAGGTATAATCAAGAGCTAGGGCGGATCCAAAACATTCTTGATTCACAGGGACGGACTGGCCCCACTATCGATCAAATCGTGGGCCCCTATTTAATAGTATTTGTTAATTATTTTTTAGGAGAGGTGGGCCCTCCTATCTGAAGTGGTGGGCCTTCGGGCACTGCTCTAATTAATGTCCTTATGGCCAGTCCGCCCCTGTGAATCAAGAATGATCAATATTATGAATATATACTTTTTCGATATTGAAATGGGAGTGAAATTGTATAACTGTCTACACAATGTGACAATGTGTTCAGGGCTCATTAATTTTAAGCTGTCAACAAAACCTAGCTCTAGAGATGTCTACAAGTTTTGCAAACCACACAGAGTTAATGATTTTATTTTATTTACCATACTATAATACATGTATATTTACATAAGGATAGCACGAAAAAGCGTTCTGCTTATTACCATCGTGGTCAATGTTAAATTGGTATCTACATATCATATATGAAGTATAATCATATGTACAGGTAGAAAATTAATAATAAATATGCGGATTTGTTTCCTTGAGATGGGCTTGTGCCTTAATAAATTTTATTTAAAATTGTCCTTTGTTCTAATAGCCTTGATTGCTTCTGGCATTGTGTTCCACTCCTTACTTCCGATGGCAGTGAAGTTGTTATAGCGGCGATTTCATGTTGTCTTATATTGCTGAAGCAATTTTGGGAGTGTCGTGTGTTGTACCTTCTCTCAAGTAACAAAAAAATTAAGTAATGTGAATTGTTGGCATAGATATTATGGTGCAGTACCATTGTATACATTAAACATGTGATGTAGCATCAGCTGCCTGACTCTGTCTTGGACGGATGATAGTGTGATGTAGTGTCCCGGTGCCTCAGCAGTGACCCACCTTCTAGCACTTGGCTAGAAGGGATATCCTTTGTGGCCGAATGGTTAGAGGTGTGGGTAAAGCTGCTCATGACAGGACAACTGTATGAGTTCAGTTTGCCCGATATGTGATCTTGGATGAAGATTTAAAATTAATCTGACTATTTTGTTTTCGGCTATTTGAAGTTTTATTTTAAGTTGTTTATTGAGGTTAAAGAACCAGGCACAGGTGAGGGGTAGTCAAACTGACATTGGATAAGAGCAGATGTTCTCATGCTATTTGGCATACAAAAAGTCTTAAAAAAAAAATCTTGATTTGGATTGCAGTCTGAATTAATGTCAGACCTTCGATCAGGCCGAGTCCCTGGTAACACTGAGGTTCTGAGAGAATTTTATACACACTGTGATATAGGTGCTGAAAATAGTTCAATCACTGCGCCTGATTTAACTTGGCGTTGAGCAAAGTTAGTTCTTTTAAAATATGGCGTTGTAATTCATGAAGTGCAGATTCTTGAAAAATTCCTTGTTCCACCAACCAGGATGGTTGCTTCCCGCGGAGTCGGTCTGAGGATCTGTTATTCAGACTGGGATTTGTGGGCGAGAAAGATAATTATAATTATTTATGTTTGTAATTCTTATCCTAATCTCTGATCTGTTTCTTTGGTTCCACAGATAAAATGTATGAGATGCAACCAGTTGGTTTCATCAGGTCTTGCTTCAAATATAAAAATGGAACTCCTCGTCAGCCTGGAATATGCACAGCATCACAAGCTAGTCTTACCATCAGGAAAGAAATTTACAACAATCCAGAGCATTCATTGCTTGGACTGGAGCAGTTTTCTCATGTATGGTATGTAGATTGCATTGAATGTTCATGTGTGAATTTTTTACTTCTTGTTTGGTATGTACATTTTTTTGTCTTTGAACATATCTTTTTACTTGAACGAGTTACTGACCACAATTTTATTCTTCAGGGTTTTGTTCATCTTTCACAAAAACAACAATACATACGACAAAGCAAAGGTCAAACCTCCAAGGTTAAATGGTGCTAAAGTTGGTGTGTTTTCTACAAGATCTCCATACAGGTTAAACCCAATTGGACTAACACTGGCAAAGATAGAGAAAATTGCCGGTATGTTGTTACTTATTGAAGCACTTAGTCTACATCAATATGGTATGTGCAATGAATAACTTTGTAGAATACCATTAAGTACTGCAGTTTTTTTGGTCAATTTCAGGAGACACGCTTTACTTGTCTGGTGTGGATATGCTCGATGGCACTCCAGTTATTGATATCAAGCCTTACATTTGTACTTATGACCAGCCAGTATCCTACGATTCAGCATCAATGAATGAAGTCAGTCCCTTCAATGAGGATGACTACAGTGCATCCAGCGAGGGAGTTATGGAAAGCACAGACACTACCCGATTATTAAAAAATGAAGGGATAAATGACCTCGTACCAGAAGATAAAAATTTTCTTGAACGACTTACACCGTATACATCCTTGACTTGTCAGAATGTTAACAGCAGTGTAAATAACAGTTCTGTAGTGGAAACAAATGAAGATTTTAATGCAGCAAATGTTGCCATTGTTGATGTACTGGAACCTTACTCAGTGGCAAGCTGTGGCCGAGTAGAACGTGATGCGCAGGGAAATAAATTGCGCAATTCCAATAAAGATGGCAGCCTTGTGCACAAGCCTGAAAATGTAGCATCTCATTTAAATGGTAATTTAGTTGAGGACTGCAAAGAAAAATCTTTTAAGATTGATTCAGATCAACCGAACAGTGAAATTTTGCGCACTGCAAATTGGATCGCAGAGCCACCCATTCCGAAATTAAAAGTTCGGTTTACACCATCAGCTTCAAGTCAACTCCAGAACTTTAGTACTGCGGCTGAGGATGAGAATTTCAAATTAAGGTATATATCAGATGCTGAAACAGCAATTAAGACCATATTGCAGGCTGATCCCAGATCAACCTACAGAAGGACCAAATGCAGTGACAGATTGTACTTCTGTGCTGTTGACTCTATGCATGTAACTGCTTGGTTCAATGATGATGAAAATATTGCAGAAGTATTAAGAGTGAAGCCTGCTGCAAGTGTTGGTCTTTAGCAGACGTTTGACTCCTGACTTAGTGATAGCTGGCCAGCAATGAATTTACAAGAAATTACGGGTGTTAAATTATTAAGGTTAGCATTAATAAAACAAAGAATAAAATATTTTCTTGTCTTGCCTTATGTTATTACCTATCTCTATATGAAAGGGTCATGAGCTCAAGGCTTGTGATTTTCATCCAAATAAATTACTTCATGATGAAGTTCCTTCGCACGAGTCTTTCGATCTCCACTGCATCTTCTTTATGCTTGATGCTCAAGGTTGGAAGGACATGGAAATGTGATTATTGCTTACTCCATAATAGAACATGCCTTAGATGTCCCTGTCAGTCATTTTATAAGCCTCCTGGGATAGACATTAGGGCTGCTATGCCCCCCCCCCCCCCCCTGGATCCGCCAGTGAGCAAGTACAGGCTTTCGTGATAAGTTCAGGGTTGCCTCTTCATCATGCAGGTGCACTTACTACATGCAATTAACTTGCAGTTGGTGACCTCCAGCAGATTGAAGTCAGTCTGATGAATGATGGAGCTGAAGGGTTACTGTGTAGGACATTAATTGGGCATTTTGGGTATTGACATAGCTCTGGGGATTACACAGATTGCTTGTTTCCTGGGTGGATATCCCTCTAGTTCTTTCCTTGTCATGATCTAATGCATGTTTTCAGAAGACTGCATATGGTGACCAGGATGAGATATTGCTTTCCCAAGTGACTGCATTCTCAGCCTTGATTGCTTCCAATGAAGTTAAATGAAGTATATCACAATCAAGTGAGTATTATGCCAGGACAAAATTAATATAACACTAATGTTGTTTCATCTCAGTGTGCCTTGCTGAGTGAGTCTCTCTCAGAGTAATATTCTGTCTTTGCCTCTTTTGGTGGAATATCATTACCAGAAAATTGTGTGATGTCTTTACAGTTCTGTGCAATTGTGATTAATTCAGTATGTCACGTCTCATGCTGTTTAACACAGACATTTGCTTACAACGAAATATTTTTACGAGGGAAAACGGGGGTGGGGGCCTAGCTCAGTGGTAGCGCGCTGGGCCTTTAACCACTGGGTCCTGGGTTCAATTCCCGGTCGAGCCTATGTTGGATGGCTGTTTCATCCTTCGTCTCATTGCCATGGTCCCTACCTGTCCTAATTAGCCCGTCAGGTGCAGAAATACAGGACGTAAAGCCCTAATCTACCACCACCACTCCTTGAGGGAAAACGACCTTTAACACATATCTAGCTCAACATTGGTTTTCTCGGCTGTTTCTGTCAGCATCAGCAAATTCCAGAAGCCTTTCCAGAAGGTCACCGAGCTTGGTGGTATTTGAAAGTCAATCTGCTCTTGCCTTGCTTGTCAATGGGAATTTTCGAGATTAGACCACCGTCATCCCTCTTAGCTTGTTGAAAGTCTTTTTAGGATTTCTCTACTGCAGAGAGTCGCTTTTTATCATGGCAAGGAAAGGTTCTGACTCCATTTACCAGCCTTGTTGGAACTGTTTGACTTGCAATGTACGTACTTGTCCTTGATTGTCCTGGGTGGAAAACTCTCAAAATCTAATATAGGTCAAGGAAAAAGCTATTTCTATCAGTGTTGACCTTGATTATGTGGTAAAGTTGACCTAGATGTAACTTGCCTCTCACTACCACCAGACTTCCTTGACAATCCTGGGCCTCGATCCTTCTCTTAAAAATACAAGCAAAAATTTATCAATTTATTTTTAGTTTTAGGCAATTTTTCTGACTTGCATGCTTGTCAAAACAAGAATTGCATAAACTCAGCACATGAACATTGAATTATTCTGTAATTTCATGCTAGACCTGTCATACCACAAGCCAGTCTATTTACTATAAGAGAAATTGATTAATTTAGTTTAGATGAGTAAACGAGCAAGATAGTACATTATTAGGTTGCTGGGCTGTAAGGTGACGACACACAGTGTCAGGCAGTCCTGTCCAGCTATCCCATACCTGGCACAGACGTGAATGACCTTGGTTAGCAGGTCATTTTACTAACTAAAATTGCAACTTTGACCTTACAGTTGTGACATTAATCTGCTCTGGGTTCAGTTTACATACTCGACCTTCTGGTTGTTCATATGGATAGGTTGGGTTGGTCACACACCTTTAATTTGTTTTCATAGCGGATTTAGAGCCTATTAGAGAATTATAGTGGTGTATTTGCCATTTAATTCTATGTATGTCGGGGGTCCAGACAGTCGAAGTGATGTGGAGAGAAAACCTGTCCGCCTGTCTACTCCATATAGAATTGTCTGTCTGAGAGACAAAGGACAACAAAACCAGACAGTGAAAAGTAATTCATAATGTACTTTTTGTGTACTCCTTGGTTACATCTTCCAGGACTGACTATGTCAGTGTATCATATTACAGATTCTGTATTTATAGTGTACCTCATCATTTATTTGGAGGACAAAGTATGCAGATGAATCTTTTGTTGTTCAGTCCCCCCCCCCCCCCCCCCATCACTGAGCTTCGAGTAGCTCTCTTGTTACCAAGTTATTTCCTGCTCCATCTTGTCCCTCTTCTCCCAGAATTTTGTTTATGGTGGCAATTCTTGGAGGCTTAATGAAACCGCATACCATGACTGGAATTTATGCTCGGACATTACCCTTTAAGACTGTCATTTGGGATGCTGCTGCCTTTTTGGTGTTATTTTAAATTGGGTTATGTGGAAGTTTAATTATGAAAATACCAGTCTGTTTTTGGTGTACTTTATTGTCATAGGATAGGCGCCGTCCAGCTGGCATCAGTGCGTAGTCAAGATATAATAAGATATCTTAATTCTATATATGTCTTGACACGCCAGCCTCTGCTAGAGGGCGCCTGTGGTCATGGTCTCCACAGGATGTTTGTGATGGAGTTTAAAGTCTTCTCTGTTCTGACCTTGCCATAAAAATCGCACTTGTTCGTTAAAACCATGATTTTCTTTTTACTTTACCTCCAATCATTACGAAGTTATACTTTTCTTTTGTGCTACTTTGTAATGAAGCTCATTTATGTGTCAAAACACCCTTGTACAACAATTTTTACTGCATATAAAACTTCATGAAATGTCCTGTGGTGTGCCATATGCTAAATCACAACCTAGTCTGATTTTGTGTGACAAACCAGCTTTAGGATCTCTAACTTGGAAACTTTAAAAGCCTTTTTACGTTTTTGCTGATTTCTGTGTGTGAAGAAATTCCTTGCTAACGCGAGTTGACTTCAGGTTAGATGCTTGTGTGCACGGCAACCTTCTATTATGTGTGGCACCCTTGGGGGCGTTGCTCTGTTTAATTGCCTTTGAAGGATTTCTCATGATGCTAAACACAACATGATTGTGCAGTTTGTGATGGACTGAATGTTGAGGGTGTGTTCGTTGTGGTTAAGCTGGTGTGATTTAAAACATGTCCATTGGTGTCAATGTGATCCATAATTCAGTGAACACTAGTTAATGATAACATTACATTTTTATGTTGAAAATGAGTGATTGTTATGATTTTTGTTTAAATGCACCATCATATCAGTGCAGCTATTTTCATTTGATCAACCAATTTACATGTAGAATATGTCAGAATAATTTTGTCATTAAATAATTTAATCAATAAAGAGTCACTATAGTAGCCATGATAAGCTACACTGGCCACCTTTTTGGCAATGACAGAATTTTGGAGCTTTGATGAAAGCAGAACAGAATATATGATTGTCCTCACTTGTACCATGTAGACCGAATGATTTTCAAAAGCTTTATATGACACCAAGCATGTCTTAACCTAACAGTATTAAAATGTAATCATGGATTCATGGTAATGTATAATGTACATTCAAGGATAAGAATGATGGACCAGCTTGTGAACGGTACGATCAGGCCAGCTATTGGCTTGCAAGGCAAGGGTTAACCCATCAATGCAATATTTCAGGGCGGGGGCCTAGCTCAGAGGTGGCGCTCTAGGCTTCCAACCGCTGTGTCCCGGGTTCGATTCCCGGTCGAGCCTATGTTGGATGGCTGTTTCATCCTTCATCTCATTGCCATGGTCTCTGCTGTCCTAATTAGCCCAACTGGTGCAGAAATACAGGACGTAAAGCCCTAATCACACACACACACACACACCATGCAATATTTCAGCCTTATTTCTATGCTAGTGTTAATAGTGCGGTAACTATTAATTTCACAAAATGACCACGTCATTTCTTGCGTGAGTAGGTAACATTGTCCCTTACTATTCTGGCCTTTTATGACCTTTTCTGCCAGCATATAACTCAGGAAAGGAAGCTTTCCTGTCCAGATTTATTTGCCTCTCACTAAATGGACCATAAGACAGAATCGAGGTCCGAGGTAAACATCCTCTAGAGCAGGCTGTAATGGCTTGAAGGGATGCTGGTCCCACAACGTGATGCCCAGAAAGGAGGCTGGGTGTTTGCTCAAAGATGCACAACATTGTCTGATATTATTCTGATATTATTCAGATATCTGAATGATATCCAGAGACCTATTATGCAGGTTTGCCAAGTATGCTGTCATTTGCTGGAATGAATGTCTGGAAAGCAGTCATGTGCTGCAGATGGGGAAATTATGATCGGTCAATTCCTTGCTCAAGAATATTTTAGCATACTGTGCTGCATTGACGCTGCAATGGTGACTTGGTGCAAATCCGAATATAGGGAACACGTAAGACTTGCAGACCAGCTCCACCTCATGAGATTGTGGCCAACGGCCAACCGAAGAAACTTCATAGAATTTTTACTTTCACCCACTCTGCACTGTTACAGTATCCACTTTGTCAGTGGTTAAAATCAGTAACTCACATTGGCTATAGATTATAATTTAACTTTAAATGCCTAACATCCACATATTTAAACAATAAAACTTATCATGCATATATATATATATTATTATACATTGTCTACATTTTTTCAAGACTATTTCACCAAGGACCACACATTCAATATATGTCTATTCTTGCCAAACTAACTGCAATGACTTTGTGTTGTGTGTATGAAAGTATATTTAAAATTCAGGCATTTCCTCAAACTACCATCTATTATCACCATCTACCAATATATAAAGACTTTCTTGGTCGTACCCCAGTGGTGAATATTTTGGTTGTGCACATAATCAGTAATGTTTACTGCTTAGAACAATATCCCAAAGTCGTTTCCACACCAAGAGGCCTTGGCGTGGTATGCCGTAACGAGCCAATAATGTGCTGTCTGTGTCAATTTGCTTCTTAATTAATGTCCTTGAGCTTCCTGTCCTGTCAAAGAGCAGTAATCTGGCTTCTCTGCATGCAGAACCACCTATACAGGTTTGGAAGGATTACCATTTGACTTTAGTAATATAATAAATAAGTGCAGTTTTGGTCGCGTGACGCAATTGTTGTATTATCTTCATTATTACCCAGTATAATTTATTGACCTTTTTCTTAGAAACATGGAGCATGCATTTTATTTGTTAGACAAAATATTGTAGAATAAAAGAGAAATAGGCGCCTATGTACCAAAGCGCAAAACTGACATTCGACCTTCGCCTTTCGCGTCTAAGTTTCGGCCGTGAAAATTCGACCTTCACCACGAAACTCGAGGTTTCGACCTCGAAACCTCGCTCCTAATGTTAAACTTTGACCAAGAAAGATAAGTCTTGAAATTATAACCACGGAACCTTTAGGGTCGAAAATTCGATGTCAAAACGGAGTTTTTTCTGGTCGAAAGTTGTGGTTTTGCCGTCGAAAACATAAGCTTTGGGGATCGCAGTTTCGTGGTCGAATGATTCTGGTCATAGTTTCGCATGCGAAACTACGAGCTTTGGGGTCGAAACTTCGCCACGAGCTGCGAAGGTCGAATGTCAGTTTTGCGCTTTGGTACTACCTATGGGCATAATATTAATGTTTCTTATTCAGAAAGTATTTATTTCACCACGCCGTTTCTACCAACTTACAAGTAACCAAGACAGATTTTTGGCAGCTGGGTGGCCTAAAGGTTAAAGTATCTGCCAATTCCATATTGGCCAGCTCTGCTGAAGATCCTGGGTTCGATCCCTGGTCCGGACACTCAGCATGAGTTACATCCCAGCTGGATGTCGATCGCAAGAGACGTTAAATTGGTGGTGCTTTGTATTCAGTGTCTATGCTGAGGCAAGTACCAGACTCCACCAATGGGGTAAATGTGTAACATGGTGTGGACTCCAAGCCTTATTATCTCATCATTACATCTGCCTCTGGCAGCTGGCCATATGAGCTGACTGAGCTTCAGACCCAGTAACACTGAAACAAACAAACAAAAATGGGCTTCGTGACACGTGTGGTATGGTGCTTGTGAAGTGCTCCTGCCCATCACGATATTGCATGTTACCACGTCAGAAGCCTTATAAATGAGTCTACTTTGAGTTGCTGTTAGCTATATGGAGTTAATGTCAGCTGGAAATGTGACCAGGTGGGACTCTCTAGGGTACTTGTGTGTGAGGCCAAGCTGCAATCTCATCCTAGTGCCAGAAAATCGACCAATTAGGGAAACTGCATCAAACGCCAGTGGCCCAGTTTAATGGAGTGGAAATGCTGTGATCAGAAGCTAAGCTTGCAGTTGCTGAGTGTGATGGGATTTCTCTCACCTATGGAGAAAATGTGTGCAGTCCTGGACCCACTAATCTCTGTCTAAGTACCTCCTATTGTAAAAAGCATATCGCACTGGCTTCAGAGTTGCTTCAGAATTTGGCGACAGTGCTGCATTTGAAATAACCTATGGACTGTACTGGAATCCCTTTGCATGAAATTACATTGTATATAAACGGTAAGCCCAGCTCTGAGAACAGTAGTAATACATGTGTGGCATATTTTAAGCTACACTTCAGTATATCTTAGCTTTTATGTTTCAATCATTCCTGATATTGATTTGGACTTAATTTTTGCAGTCTATTTTACAGTTTAGTAGAATTCCCCATGCAGTGACCATCATTTTGTTTGTCATTTATGCGCCGTTGTGGGGAGAAAAATAATATATTTAACGAGTATCTGTGACTTTATCCTAATACAATTTAAGTCATTTAATTCTCAAAGTCCCTTATAAAGGAAGCTTAATCTGGTAAAACACCCATCTAACATCCTGCTCTTAGCTGGCCTAGAGATTCTGTAATATGCATTTGCAGGTCTTCGCAAGTATAATTTTCAGATTATGAAGAAAGTCTGCATGGAGAACATGGTAGGTTCTATCCAAGAATGGCTTGTAAGATCTGCACGAGACTTTCTAGTTTTTTTCACTATCTTCTTTATTTTCAATATAAAAAAACTATATTCTTGATTTGTTTTGATGAACAATTATTACCCTCTTTATTTAAAGACATATTTCGAGCCACATATATAAATATTGTTTGCATATATATATTAAATGGATACAGGAGGAGATTCACCATAGTTGTATTGAAAACTAGACCCTGGAGGAACAAGAAACTGACTGAGTAATATGATGCATAAGAGTATAAAAGAAATCTACTTAATTCCCTTGATACCTAATTACTTCAAGAGTGAATAACTCAGAAATCAGAATATTTTATTTTGAAGAATTGCACGTCTTAAGGAGCCCCCTCTATAACTTATTAGAACTTTTGAATGGTATTGAATTGCAAATTTTGTGGCAAATATGCTGTTATTGAATACTTTTAGCATGGTTAGGACCATCAATAACTGGATCCATTTATAGCTGCCTAATATAACTGGTTTCCCGGAACTCAATCACCCAAGCTAATAAGCCAAGATTGATCGTGGCACTGTTATTAAATGTTCTGTCATCTCAAGAATTATGAGCTTGGCTTCCAGCTTGGCTTCCAGCTTAGTGTCTGGTAATATCTGATTAAATTTAAATTAATCAGACGTGCACACGTTTTTTGTTAACACTCAAAATGAACTAGCACGTATTTATGTAAAGGTTAGTAGCAGTCTGAAAAACGCACCTTACTACATGGCCAATTGTGCCACATGCATTTTCCATGCGTTTATTCAAACGCATGGAAAATGCATGGTTTTTGCCTCATTATCATTAGCTAAAAACCATGCATTTATGCTTCTCATGGAAAACGCACGCACATTTGGCAATGTAAGTCCATGGAAATCCAAGCTCACTGTATATAGAAAGTCACACTCAATTTAATATATTAAAAAAAGAACCTACATTTGTTTCAATTTTTCATGTCCATGTCAAAAAGAACTAGGTCATCCATTACAGAACAAACAGCAGCTTCATCATCAACACAGCAGGTGTCAACCCTGTGGAGCCTTTTGATAGAATTGTGTTATGATATTCTGTCATTTGACAGACCCATTACCAGTGATGCATAAGGCAGTTATTGCTGATATTGAGTGAGATGGAATTAGCTTAATACCAAGAGATATGGAGCAGGGTAGCCAACTCAGCAGTTTTATGGTGTTTGTAGCCTCTGACTGCAGCTTTGTCATTTTGACCCAGAGCTGCCACAGATGCTCTGAGTAATTTTTTACTCAGGTAGGACAACTGTGAAAATGCATTAACTCGTGCCATCAACAGCAAGCTGTCTCAGCATCAAAATGGTTGTGACTCTCATCGAGCATGTGAGCACTTTTTTTTTAGGGCTCTGTAATGAATTTTAGTGGATGCAACTGACATTTTGGTGTCCCAGTTGTAGTTTAAATTGTAAGAATCATTGAAGCGCTTAGCAGAAATTAAACTTGATTTTACGGGATGTGGCCCAAAAGCTTGCACCAGGCATCTTCTTGTTTTGGACAGCCCTAACTTCTTCAAATGCGTATGAGGTCTTTTTAAGTTGTGCCATATTTAGTCAGGAGTATAAGCAATTGGTCATTGAAAAAAATCTAAAGCTTGTATTGCATAGGCCGAGGTGAAAATGACCCAGTGTGATATGTGTGCATGTGCTATATTTAAATCCATATTATCTATCATTCTTGAGGAAACAAAATATATTCATAAATATAATTTAGGACTTTTATTACTTTTGTGTGTATGGTTGCAGCTGCATGTGATGACTGTCAACTGAGACAATAAAAGAGGTAGCAGTAGCTGCTTGTGCAAGTTTTTTGGCCGCACCCTGTAGTTCCACAACCAATCTGTTGGTGGTTTGTCAAAGACGTAATCATAGAATTCACACTTCACATCCCATCTATCCATCGCTTCTTCCTTTTGCATGTAGATAATTGTCCAAGCGGTTTCTTGCGGTAGTAGCATAAACGATTGAGTGGCTTAGTCATTAAATTAGTTTTCTTTTTTAATTAAAATTTGCTTGGTAGGTGAATCAGGTTCTGTCATTTAGAGAGTAATTTTTGTCAAGTTAGGCATTCTCAGTTCCCATTTTATACCAAGTTGTTAAATAGCTAGCTCATTTTAAAGTTAACTTTGTACTTTCTGAATGAGTATAATATATAGCCTCATCATTTTCAGACTCTGTTATTAATTGTTCTTGGCTCAAGACTTTCCTTTTAGGTGATTTGAATTTAAGACCCAATTTATCCAGGAGTCTCTTGAGCAGCATAATAATGGCTACATTAGCCTCTTTGTGAGATTTTATTTGCCAAGGAAATTTCCAGTCTCAGTAATTCCTGGCTATCCCAATGAGATGAATTAATGATATTGTAAGCTTACTTATTCGTTCATGTCCATGTAAATTGGCAGGTAATGTTGACTTGTGCTTGGACATTGGGTCAATTTGTTGCTGTTATATAAGTTTCATTTCTGTCAATCAGATGTGTATAGCTCAGAGGCTTGTAATCGCAAGTCATGTGCAATCACTACATAATAGGCCTTCATGTTTGTCAGATCTTAATATGATAACAAGACCAGAGTGCCTATCATTTTCTTGTCAACATTGTGATGTTATGAAGCACACTGACTGAGATTGCACGAGGAGCCTCAATCACAATCAATATTGATGCCAAGAAAGTTAATGTATGCATATGACACTCTATCTCTGGGCTTGTTAGGCCTCTATGGGTTCAATTTCTGCTCCTTGTACCGCACATTTCATTGTTAATACCATAGCATGAAATGTACTCATTATCACATCATTAATTCTCAGAAAGCAAATTATAGTGGTAATTTTCACCAAACACGGCCACTGCTAAACATAGTTTGGCCAGTACTGCTGATTGTACTCCAAAATTCATCCTTTTTTCTAATGTGATCTGCCAGTCTCATCTTCTTCTTTTTTGTTACTCTTCAGGGAAATTTTAAAATTGGATTTCAGGGGCGCATAGGGAGAATCTGAATAGACAATTGACACATGATGCTCACATATCTTAGAGATGTCTTGTGGCTTAGGCACTGGGGCAAGATATCTCCCATGGTGTAAAATGGAGATATCACCCTAAGGCCAATGGAGTTAGAGTAACATAGTTCGATCATCTCATCTTTACGTCACCTGACGAAGCTTCTCACCAGTGGCACAAAGTAACAATACCGGTTCCATAGTTATTGAGCTCATGATTATACATATGTATTAAGACCACATACTGGATCACCATGGTCTGAATAAGATTCATTAGGGGCAATAACTAGTCTGTTCTAGGCAATTTTATGGGCGTTGAACAATATTTTCATTTGTGTAATGTCCATGCATATTATCCAGTGTTCTATGTGAAAAATATAAGTAATTGCAGTTATTTGGCTGGTACTATGCCTGTTCTGAGCCTTAGCAAGTAATGGTAGTTGGTATGATTGAAAGATTGAAGGGGACCATAGTTCAATGTAAGGCTTGTGATTGCCAGTCTACCAAAGGCTGTTTTCTTGGCTGCTATATACAACTTGCGTAGCCTGGTCTAGTAGTAGGCTGTTGCCCAGCAGCCTAAAAGAGTTGCTTAAACTAGACAAGGGATCTGCCAATAAACACAACAGCAAGCTCATGTATGAACTTCAGATTACTTACGTTGGTAAATACAGAGTATATGGAATGACAGTGCATTTCCTGCTATTACTAAATATTAGGGGACAAGAAAGAGTTGGATATGAAGGAGGCCAAATTGTTATAGATCATAGCTCTTGCCAAACACTTTGATGATGGGGGTTTTGTGGCTGCAGAGATGTTCCTGTTTGACAGTGTGGCTGTGTATTAGATCAATTTGGATGTGGCTGCATCCTATCTTTATCAACCATTTTGGAACGTGTTGTCATTACAGTGTGTTATGATATGATCCATCATAGATCAATTATACAACTAATAAACGGTGATGGATTATGGGGCTACTTAATGAACGCAGCACCACATCGACTGTAATTAACGTACGACCGTGGCCAATGAACTTGGCCAATTTTCTAAATTGGGCTGTTTTCAATTGGAACTTGGGAGTTTCAGAGCAATAATGTATTTATGCATAAGAATGATAAAGTATATGATGAAATTCCTGAAGTATCTGCAGTGGCATGTAGGGGAGAGTGGGGAACAGTGAGACACTTTTTTCGTTTCCAATCATAACTAAATTCTAAAATGAGGGCATAACTAGCTTCCCACTTCAGATGTAGGTTATTTAGTTGCGCTTTCCAGCAGTTTCAGGTTGCTGTTGTTAACACAATATCAATGAAAGTCATTCGTCTAATTTTTTTCTGCTGGTGGGGTGCTGTGAGACAGGGCCTAATAGTACAACCAAAATGCAAAAATGTTTGTGAAGGTATACCCTTATGTTAGGCAGCAAAATTTATTGTGCTGTTTCAATGCTGTTGGTTTGAAGCTTAGCAGGTTTTTTCTTTTTAACCAGAGACGAGTTATGATAAAATGGTCAGGCTTGAAGTCCACAGGTAACACACATACCCCATAGTTGTTTTGAGTCTTTCACTTGGCCTGACGTAGACACTAGGTCCAAGTACCACCAAGTCAATTCGAAAGCGCTATACTTTGAGTAAACATTGCCTCATCCTGCCCCAATCACGCTTTGTCTCACTCTTACCCATGCTGTTTTCATTCTGACCTTGTGATACTGAGGTTCACATGACTGCAGCACTGTTTTAAAATATGGAGTTAAAGACCAATAACCAAGGTTTTGTATAGACTGCACTATGATTTCCATTATCTCGAAATACTGGAGAATAAGATTGAAATCTCACTTGGGTAAAAAAACATTACCTGGTTTAAAAACCAAGAAGTGAAATTTCAAACAACTGGTGCTTTTAATTCTTGCAGGTTATGTAACATTCTGGTAGTTATGTAGCATTGGCCCCCGTCCTTGAAAGGGCAGTGTTATAAACTTCGCCGGGTTGAGTTGAAGTTTCCCCTGCAGCTTCAGTCTCTTTGCCTTCACCTTGAGCACATCTTCATGGTAAGCAGATGATATGAGGCATTAGACAGAATAAGCTTGTAATAATACTAAGAGCCCCTTGAAGTAACGTCTGTGTTATTCCATTTTAATTGACTTTAAAAATAGCATTCGGGGAACCAAGTCTGGTTTACACGCATACTTTGTGTGTTGATGAAATGCTTCTTTTTTTTTGTAATTCTGTCTAACACTGTGTATGTAACTTTATTATTTTGGTCTATACTGTGAGTCTGTGACTGTATTTGCTGGTACTTCTTGCTGTGGTGTTGCATGGTATTGATAGTTAAGTTGTACACAAGTAACATCATGTCAACTGGAACATTGGTAGATGAGAAAGTATGATAACATGGTTACCACCCAAAGAAATGAGGGCGATATTGATTCCCGCGGGGAAACATGTAATTCGTAGAGTATCTTTCTGTTGGCATTTCTTCTTCTTGCCACTTAAAGTTATTCGTCGCGCGAAAGTAATTACAAGTTATTTGAATTTTTACCTCTCTTGGGTATTTTTTTTCCACGAAATTAAGTTGATGGCCTTAGGCTAAAGTGGGTACACAGATGTTGTCTTTAGAACGCAACAGAAATTCTTCCTACATGGCCAAATGTGCCACGTGCATTTTCTATGAGAAGAGTGAATGCAAGGAAATTGCATGGTTTTTGCCAAATTAAAATTTGGTGATCCAAACGCATGGAAAACGCAAATAGCGCATTTGGCCATGTATAAGAACCAATTCTCTGCCACAAGCTATTGTGACATTAAACATTTATGCTTTTATTTATTTCATTGGATGTTGTAAATGACGGTTCTTGTACCCTGAGGTCTGGCTTGTGTTGACCATAAACAGCCCATATTACTGAGTCCGTGAGTGGGACCTTGGTGGTGTGGGACACATCAATATTGTGGATTCGTTGAGCCATCAGGCCACTTTTCTTGGCGATCAAGCTGTGATTTATACTGCGTTTGGCTATTCAGGTTTAACGTTGTACCTTGTGACAGATCGACGAAATTATGGCCCTGAAGGAATTAGTAACAGGTCATGGCCAGTACAGTGCGGATGCCTATGTTGGATACATCGTTGGATACATCTTTCAGATGGTAAGGTTAAGATTCTCAGTAACTACTGAGACTGAAGTTTAGCTTTTTTCAGTTCTTAAACTTAAATTACTGACCCTTACTCTTGGTTGTCAATACATGCAGCAGATTATTGTGACACACTAGCATAAAGTCACTCCATTCTGTTGGCGACTGTTACCATATCTTTTTTCAGTAAAAATACTTTAATCACTCAATATTGTATAGAGATGTCTGCACCATAACGTTGGAGGACCAAAAAGCATAGGAGGCTTATAGGTTTTTGTCCAATGCCATGCAGATGTATAAAAATGCATACGTCTACTTTGCCTATACCTGTCAAAATGTCAGTAGTGTTTGCCTGTTGTCTCCACCCAACGAGTGTCCGTGCTCCACCATTCTAAGTCCTTGTTAACTGAACTTGCTTGCATGATATGTTGCAAATGATTCTGAAGCCTTTTCCAGAACCTTGAGGTCTGTGCCTGCTGCTAAATTGAACTTCCTCTTCCCATAGATATGAGGTTTTTATATAGAAGAACATGGCTAAGTTAACTTTCATATCTTCCCATATTGCTTTCGTCACATTCCACATGGGAAAACATTCAATCAGTTGCATCTGTCTGTTACCAAAATATTGAGCAGATGACTTTTCTGCTCGTTCATGTATTATAATAATTATTGAATGATTTACATGACAATGTAGAAGTTGCAGCAACAGTGATTTTAATAAAGGGGAATGTAAAATGTTTTACTGACAAGAAATATGCGTGTCAGGATGTTAATAAAGACTGAAAAAATAATCTAATGCTGTGGGTGTGATATGTCCATTCAATATCTCCCGGCCAGAGTGCCATGACGTGCGTGTCTTGCTGTGGGCCATCAGGTCACGTCAGCCTGGTCAGTCTGATGGCAAAATTCAAGCCAAGTGTCTGTCTTTGGGTTTACAGCATATTTCATGAACTTGGAAACTCCAAAGGACGTCATGTCGTGTGCATCATGTGAACTCAGGACAAATCGGCTAAGGCCAATGGGAGTCCTGGATTCAAATGACATCCTACAGAGTTAAATTTCGAGTCCATCATTTTTTTTGTAATACTGCACTGAAACAAAATTAACTAAACACCAAGTGGTTGTAACACTTGTAAGTAGATCCATCAAAAGATGTAATTTTATTCCCACTTTGATTCGTTACTTCGTGAAACTTCAGGACATTATGAATCTTCGTGATGTTGCGAGGCCAATATCAGCGGATGTTTTGTGATAACACATATCTTGCTGAGATTTAGTGAGAGCTAATTGCCTATATTAATGACTATATCTGGTCTCATATTTAATAGAATTTTCAGTTATACCACGGTGTTTTAGTTTGGTTGTAATTGTCACTTAAACTTTGAATTACTGTTGTGATCTTGTCCTGATTCATGTTTAATAAAAATAAAGCAACGTCTTTGTAGTCCATGCCTCTAAACATCAAGAATAATCACCATCAACATGGGGTAATGCAACTCGAGCATGCAATCACTACAGACTCGTGATGAAGAGACATGCCAGCTTGGTTGTCTGGAGCGAATCTTGTTTACTCCGAGATTGCTTTCCTCAAGCTGAAATAATATCCATCTCATCTTGGCCCATGCAGCTCTGGAGATTGTAATTTGGTTGTAGTCGCAGATCTATGTTAGATGAAGAGTGGGAAGTGTTTGAAGTGCCAATTTGACTGAAAGGTAATTTTTTGTTGTTATTGAACACCAGAAAAGATAATAATGTAAGAGACCTCAGAGTACACATCTCACAATTATCAATGTCTCTAGGCAACCAAAAACAGATGGTTTCATATCCTGCAACAACTATTAATTATTCACCATACAAAACACAATGATGATAATGTTTCTAGTATGTACCCGTTACACTGACATTTGTTTCCTAAATTAAAAAAGAAAAACTGTAATTGGTAGAACGTGTCCATTATGTAACTCTTCGGGGATTATTATATTGGATTGTCCCTTATGTGGTCAGTTGGAAAGAATTTAATTTGATGGTTTCCTTTTTTTTTGGTCAGAATTACTTATTTTATTGCGTCATCATGGAGTGCAGAAATATTCAGTTGGGTGCTTTGGATGAAAGATATTGTTTTCCTGAATTGCAATTTGCTTGATGCCAAAAGATGTCATTAAGATGAGGATTGGATGTGAAGGAAATGCTGGGGTTCTTGCTGTTCATGCAAGCCTAATAATTGTACGATGTGTTGTAATAAATATTCTGTAATCTGTGTTACTGAAAAAGAATCTCATGAATTAATTCCATTCTTGTGCACGTTGTGCTCAGTGGAGTTTCCTATAAAATGGTGTCATATGGATTTGACAGAGCGTCTACTGCTTGCGGTCTGTCCGCCATTGTTATGAAGCTGGGCAAGGAAGATATTACCATACCAGGCAAATTGGATCAGGCTGTGATTGACTGGGAGCAAGGTGCTGACTGTGCTTGGGTTGATAGAGTTCTCCATCAATGACCCAAGGGACAAGTTTCTCACAAGCCTTTGTCACCTCAGAGTTATCTCTTCCTCTGAGAAGTATGTACACTAGTTGCATACTTTTTCACGAATCAGACGGGTAACTGATACCATGGTTTGCAATGAAGAATCTTCACCATATGCAACTGTTTGGTATTTGGAAGCATTTGCCTAAAGAAGTGGTAATTATTGACACTAAATCGCTTCTGAAATATTGTCTTCCATACTTCTATTCCCATATTTAATTTAGACATTGCCTCTGTGTGGCTTTTAGGCACTGGGTAATTCCATCCTCAGTAGTTATCGGCATGGTTTCCTGTATGTATTTTCATTTGGAAATTTCAAAATTTAGTATAAAGGTGTCGTTTTTCATCAGAACTTCATCAAAATAGCATGAATATTTGGCCTGTACACCTTGCATCTGGAACTTTTGTATGATGCTGAAATTTGGGATGAACACTGTGTGTTAATTGTCACCTCACTGCCAAGCGACCTAATTATGTACATGTTTTGCTCGTTTACTCACCTGAAGTAAATTAATCAATCTCTCTTATAATCTTATAGGCTGGCTTATGGTGTTAAAGGTCTAACAACGAAATTACAAATTAATTAGATGTTCATGTGTTGAGTTAAAGCAATTCTTGTTCTAACAAGCAGGAAATTCAGAAAAATTGCTTAAGTAAAAAAAATAAAAAGAATCTGCTTCTCCTTCATTTTTAAGAGAAGATTTCTTAAGTCTATACTCAGCCTATCAGCTACATAGTTTAACCAATCAATTTGTTTAAGGAGGTAAACTAGAAAATAATTAGGTCGCTGGGCTGTGAGGTGACAACACACAGTGTGAACCCTGCTGCTGTGTGAGATGCTACATTTGGTTCTCCCCAGGGATATACCCTGGGTGCTGACAGGAGTATCTAATTTGTGCAGATTGTCAGTTGTCACAAAATCTAATTATCTTTCCTGCTGCAGTGTTTTGCTCACTTGGATGATGGAAAATTAATCGGTCCACGGTCCACTTTATAGAGCGTAGTAGATTGATTGGATTTTCATGCATGGACATATGTCTGCCGCTGTAGGTCTTTTTGGTGGACAAAATAATTTCATGACCAGAAACAGATGTATGCTGCAGTGCTTATATTCATTGTCACGTAACGGAGTCATTTCTCTGTATTATGTATTCTTAAACTTAATAAATACATTTATTTATTCGGTTGTCTTGTGGTTAGTGATTATAATTGCAGTTGCATATATAAGGATGTGGAACTCTTCTGTTGTGCATGTTTTTGTGTGGATGACCAGCGACGCAGTAGCTGTGTGAACCACAAAAAGCCTGGGCAGAGCTTTGGTGCTAAAAGGGTGCTGCTAAAGGTCTGTTGCTCATAAAATGACCATACTTGCGTCAGAGTAGTGAAGAGGCATCTGTAATAACCAGTTTTATGGACCATCAGGCCACTTTTCATTGTGGTCAAGTTGTAATTCGCTGTGACTTGCCATTCTCGTCTTTTTCTTAACACTGACCCGGTCACTGGACTGACCATGCAATTTGCTCTTGAGATACTGAAGCCAACAATATTGCTTCCATATATAGACCTAGGTGACCAGGGACACATAATTAGCTTTGGATAAATTGTGTCTAAAGATCCTGCAAAATGACCTCAGTCCAATTATGGGTATCATTATATGTATACATAAACTGGGAAGTACATCGATAGTATTTATATTGAAATCATGTAAGCTATATATCTGTCTGTCTGTCTAGCTGTCTGTCTATCTACCTATCTATCTGTCTGTCTGTCTGTCTAGCTGTCTGTCTATCTATCTGTCTATCTATCTGTCTATCTATCTATCTATCTATCTATCTATCTAGTTTGGTCTATTTTACTTTTCATGAGCATCTGCAAGATCTTGTTCCACCGCTCTCTGTAGTGTTTTCCTCATTTTGACCTTATTTTTTTAATGTTTGAACTGATATGCAAACAGATCTGGGGGGCAGTAAGTCACCTTTATCTTGTGAAAGTGGTCCGGACCCCAAATTTACAAGGGACATTGGAGAAAGTAATAGTCCTACTGTTGTCAGAACAGCTCAGTACTGTTCTTTGGTGTTTGCTCGTGGTCTGCAGATCACGTGTGTCGTGCTTCATCATTTGATGTGCCTTGTTATCCTGCCATGGCCCTTAACATTGGACCTTCCTCTAGAAAAGCAATATGTAACAGGATTCTTTCATTGCTGTTTAAGAAACATAGACTTTGCTTGTGATATTGCTGTATTTCTATACGAGCACTAAAATAAATGTACATTTCTTGATAATGTATTGATGAGCATAAAGTTTAAGCAGTTTAGCAGAATATGCCTCAATGGTATTAAACTTTGTACTTGATCTGCTCGATCAATTTACTCTTTCCTGTAGTCGAAGAATAATGGGTTAAATGCAATGAAATTCTGAGATTATTTTTCTACATCTAATGAAATAAATTGCCTGTAGAGACGTTCGCTGCTAAGCCGTCTGTATCAATACTAGAGGTGCGAAAGCTCATAACACCCTTTGTCTCTGTTGATGGCCCCCCTTATCCAGCAATATTAGAAGAGTTAAATGCAATGTTTTAGAGATCTATGCATTGTCCCTGAGGCCACTTCTGTGCAGCATACATAATGTATTTATATACTATAATGGCAATCGGAAGTAAAATCAGTTTCCCTATATTTTTTATTTAGCTTTTAGACATTCCGTTTTAAACTTTGATGTCTTCTTTATAAGAGCACAAAATCTTTTATTTCGCTTTGAAGAATGTTGTGCAGTTAGAAATGCAAGGCAATGTGGAATGTGGTCATTAAACGAGCTCAAACAATGAAATTCATGTGTTTAAGTCATTATTCATGCAATTGCAGATGTGCGATTCCACAATGTCAACATTAACCAAATTTCCTCATCAGCCTGTCCTCATCATTCTGTTATGTAATGACATCCACAATTGAAGTTTGAAAGTTGCTGTTATGTTAGACATCACACATTCATGTCCTTGTTGAAGTATTTTGTGAAGTACTTTGTGAAGTATTTTGTGAAGTATTTCAAGAATACTTGATATTTCTAATTTGTAGCAAAGCTGCTGCTTTTACAATGTTTTGACATAGAAAATGATCAAAGGACACTTTTTCCAGGACTAATTGAAAAACCCTTCTACTCAGGTGAACTTCTGATGAAACAGTCATGTGTGTAGTCCTTGGTTAATGTTGGTAGAGTTGATGGAAGAGTGAATCTCATATAGTATAGTTATGGTGTTGGTATACAAGAAAAAAGCCACATGGCTAGCAAATGCAAAATGAGGCAGTTTCTGTAAAGTGTAGTTCAAGGCCATTCTCTGTTACCCAATCTGTGGTATCTTATAGCTTGGGAATTTAATTTCTGCTGTTGCCTCCAAATGTCCTTGACATTGTCTCTTGGATGCATGATCCCTATTACTGTTATATGGTGTAGAAAATCACCACTTACTGTTTTTGTGCAAGATGAAAGAAGGTCATAAAGGCTATGATGCTTGTATCCGTGAGCATTCTTATGTTTTACACAGCCTTATTAGCATCAGATGGGTCTACAATGTAAAGATATTGTGACAAAGTATGATTCGTATAAACTAGGATGTTTGTAGTTATTTGAATATGACAAAAATATCTATATTCGTTTTTCATTGTACAGCAGTTTCTTTATTCACAGTGTTTAGAAAAGTGGAAAGAAATTAAAGCCCCACAATATTGGAAAATTTGTGAACCTATTCTTGAGATTTTGAGGCTATTCCACAATTGGTCCTAATGTGAAATTCTTGTTAATTTAGGAGTTGTGCATATGAGCTTGTTGCAGTGGAAAAGATTTGCAAAAAAATCAATATCCATCAACTTTCATTCTTCACATGGCTACAAGTATTAATGATTCTAACAGAAGCACACCTGCCAGAGCAGAACTGGAACACTAATGCACTTACCCTAACCACATTTCATGCAGTAATACTCTGTATAACCTAATTGTGCCTTTTGACAGTCACATTGACATGTCTCGGCTATGTTTTATGAAATTTGGAAAAAACATAAAAAAAATATTTATTTTATTACTGGAGCAGAATGTCTTAAATAGTGTTGTGTCTTTTGGTGGTCTCGTGCCCATAAATAATATGGAATTTAGTAAAAATATGAAAAATTCTTTTCTAACCTTCTTATCAAAGACACTATTAATCTCACATGAGTGAAATTTTGCAAATAACACATCTAAATTATAGTTCTTTTACTAGTCACAATGATATTTCTCCGCTATGTTTTACCCAAATAAAAAATAAAATAAACAAATATGCAAGAAAAGCTAGGTAACTCTGCAGAGCATAGGTAAACTCTGTGTACGTACATGTAGCTGAATGGTGACAAAATAGATAACGAGTTAATAGATATCTATATTATTATCAAAGTTGCTAAAAAAAATCTCACACAGCCATAAAAAACACCATCTGAGTTTGTGTTGTGTGCTTCCTATGATTTGAAATTAATTTAGATATTAACATTATCAGTTGTGATTGTCTTGGAAGAATAACACACTGTACAAAAGATAGTATAATCTCTAATTGCTCAACTACAAGTTTTACAGAGGTTTTGAGCAACGTTGATGACGCTTCTTTACTATGTGGCCATTCGCTGAGGGTCTGCTTTCATATCCAACATTATATGAGATAACACAGCCATTTTAGTTGCTTAAAAACAAAACTGAAGAGATGTCTGTTTTATCTGAAGTTTTAGGCTTTCATAACTCAAATCTACATCAGTTGCTGGTTCAGCTCAATATATTTAGTTATCCCACTCACAATTTTTTAGTGTTTCCGCAGGAATATTTTTTTTTTGCAGAAGGTAATTAGCACACATTTTGAAGTCGATAATTGTTGACACAAATGCTACAAGGCATGAGAGATTGAGATGGATGTGGCATGAAATGTTTGCTTTTCTGATGCAATATTCGAGCAAACTCGTTTGATTAGTTTCGGTAATCTGCACTGTGCACACAAAGAAAAACAAAATCTGGTACTTTTTCCTAATCAGATTAAAGGTGCTTGTGCTTATGTTTTTGTCACATGAGACAACACGAACTGCATCAAAGAAACTACTGCTTTGTCCTTGGTCCGTGTGATTATTTTTTTGTAAGAGAATTTTCTTTCTTAATCGTGTTGTAGCCTGTCACTTGCTTATAGCCAGAAATAGATGAAACAGTTGATAGATTAGCGATAATTACAATGTTTCATGCACCCTTGTACATTCAACTTCTATCAATAACAGGACACTTTGAATGTTTCTGGACAAACCAATATCAGTACGGCTACCTTGGTACTAAATTCCTTAATCTCACATGAGGCAATGTTATTATATCACATGAGGCAATGTTAATTATACTAAAAATATGTTCAAAGGGATTTCTAAGCTTGAATGGTTGCATTAAACCATGTGAGTACACACTTTCTCGTATTAGTCTAGGATAAAGCTTTGCACTATACCACAGCTAGATAGTATCCGCTCTCAGGCAGAATCTGAGCTACTTAAACATCGTTTTATGAGCTTTTTTCTCTGAGTTTACATCTACTTGTGAATGTTGATATGTTGTGGGTCATAAACAAAGGCTACTTTATATTGATGTTCATTCTTTGATTCAAGATCAATCTCCTATAATTTTCCCAGATGTAGTATTTACTTTTATTTAGTTGACTTGCTGAGTATTCCACTTTGACAAAACTGAAGAAACATGGGCTGCGCAGCAGCAAACCCTCAGCGAATGACCACATAGTACACGGGCACCATCAGCATTTTTTGTATGTTATATGTGTCCATCAAAGACAAGCACAAGTGATAATCTTAAACGATTTCCAAACTAATGGGTAGCACACAGGGGAAACTTAGTGTTTCTTACAGCTGTGAGAGATTTTATTTTTAGCAAATTTGATAATAATATTGATATTTATTCACTAATAATCTATTGCTGTCACCATTTAGCTACATGTAGGCCTACAGTACATTGAGTTTACCTGTGGTCTGTTAAGTTACTATGCCTTTCTATATATGAATTAAACATTTGACCGTAGGTCTTATAAATACTTATCCCATTTGTACTTTTTAACTGATTCTTATCAGGCAAATTAAATCAATATCAATACCAATTCTACCTTAGGAGGTGATAATGAATATAATATTGCATACTATGTATTATGTCATGTTTAGTATCAATGTATACTTAGCATGAGAAACATGTTTCTGAGGTTAATTATTCAACAAATGCATATCTGCAAAGTTTGATCTAGGAGTCTAAATAACAACCTTGCCAGTCTTGATAGATTTTGTGGTTGTTACATAACAGACAATGGAATGGCTTGCATAATCGCAGCTGTCATAGAGCAGAGCCCTGCAGGGGGTAAGGTTTTGTGTATTTAGTTGAGATGTTGTGTATTGGTCAGGGAAATAGCAGTTTTGGCTCATTTCCCTTATTATTTAAGATTTTCCATCCTTATGAAAAAAGCATGAAGTAAATGTCAAAATTAAGTTTGGAAAGAGAAAGTACTATAACTAAGATATGTCATTTGTGTATGGCGCTAATGGAAAACATTGCCCACTAAACATCAGCGATGAGAACACCTGCACCGATGGCTTTGCGGGAGCTAATTTAGCTAATAAATAGGATGTTAAGCCTTAAATAGTTACATTATGACACATCATATATTTCTAAAGTAACAAACGTATATAGGCCATCTATAGGGGGCGAGTTGTGAGATAGTTTTGGGCGAGTTGACTGTACTCCCGTGAAGGATATGGAGGTTTGAAAATTCAAGAATTTTTCATAGCATCCCCTTATTATAAGTATTCTATATTATTTATTGGTATGAGACACCGAAAAGGCACACTAGCCCATTTTTGACATATTCTATTCATGTTTTATACCTTTCGGTGTAAAGGGGTTGCAGTTATGCTACAGGAACCAAAAAATAAAAAATAAATAAATAAATGTTTCCTTTTTTTTTTTTTTCTTACTTTGTAAAGCATAGCTGAGATATACCAATGTGACTATCAAAAGGCACAACTAGGTGATATAGAGTAATACCGTATAAAATGTCATTAGGGTAAGTGCATGAGTGCCACAGTTCTGCTTCGGAAATGCATTTTAACACTATTTTTAGCATTTTCCCACATTCACCATTTGTTTGAAAAAAGAATAATATGGATGTAAAAATGCAGTTTACAAAGTGAAAGAACTATATTTAGGTATGTTATTTGCAAATTTCACTCATGTGAGATAAATAGTGTCTTTGATAAGGAGGTTAAAAAAAAAATACAAGAATTTTTCACATTTTCACCTTATTATGCAAATTCCATATAATTTATGGGCATCAGACCCCCAAAAGGCACAACTACACTATTTTAGAGATATTCTTGCAAATCTTTAGGCATGTAGGTGCAGTAGCGAATGAGCTCTGCTCCGGAAACGAAATCAAAATTTTTTTGGAGGTTTTTCCAACTTTTGTAAAACATAGCTGAGACATGTCAATGTGACTATCAAAAGGCCTGTCGCCTGCCCGCCCTAACAATAACCCTCTGCCAACCTCCTGCCCGACCACAGACTGACATAAATTTCTCCAAATGATAACAATGATTCTCTTCGAACTTCGTTCGCTGAGGGTAAGAAATTTAAAACAAGGATTTGAGAAACATTGTTCTGAGTGTGTTCTGTGGAAACATTTTAACCAAATAGAGTAGGTGTAAAGACCATACTGAAACTTGTTTTGTTGATGTTTTTGCCAGCTATATTCAATCGCCCACTCCATATATTTTTCCTCCTGGCCGTTGTACATATGTAAGTTCTGGGCGGCCTCATGGCAAAGGTGGCAGCACTGTGGGTGAAGACCGAGGACCTCAATCCCCAGTGGCCAACTAATGGCAAGGTCTGTGGTCCCATATTCATCCAGTATTTTATATAGACTATGCATTCTAATCTGCACTAGCTGTAGTTTGAAACCATTTGAATACACCTAGTCTAAAAGTAATAACATCACAGTAGTTCCTTGTTTGACCCCCAGTCGTGGTGATCATGTGGGCCTGAAGGCAATGCCAACAGTACTACTTTTGCCAACAGTACTACTTTATTGCTACTTTAATGTTGTTTGCCTGAAAGACAGTGATATTAGCTTGTGTTGGCCTTCGGCGATCGGTGGCAGACTGATCCATCAAATGCAGACAAAACCCTTTCAGCGACTTTGATATTATGTATGAAGACGATAGAAGCTGACCATAGGATGCTAAAGTATGCATTATGTATCTGTAAGTTCTACCCTCCAGCACTGCATTCCTCATCCTCCTGCAGTAGTGGATGTGTAATGCAGTGTGAATGTTAGTGGTTGCTCTTACTGCAACATAAGTATCTTTTTTTAATATACTATTACATTTATTTGTCTGAACACAAACATTCTGCTGGCCAAGGTTTCTCCAATGCAATCTTGATAATGGAAATACACTGCTCTCATATGGAAGGGCCAACCTGGCACATTAAGAGTGACTTGTTGCTTTTGGATGCTAAGTGGTTGGAACTGTTTGAGACGTCTGAACGACCTCAAGACATTTTCACTTCATACACTTCAATCAGGTAAATAGGCCCTAAAATGAGCTAAAATGGAGTTGTTGTGTTGGTTGAGAGGAACCTTTCAGTATTGTATCAGCTGAAAAGTGCCTCTCTATTTTCATTATATCAAATGATCGGTTGTCAAGATGTGTCAGCAGTTGAGAATTAAATTAAAAAAAATCTTGTCACTCACTGATTGGATTCAGGCTTTTGCAGTTTTAATCTTCATGAAGTTAATACCTAAAAGGGTGATATTATTTGACATTCACCATCAATTCAACTGTAACTGCGTGTATGAAATAAGATAGTTACATATTGGGACAGACCGTCCTTGCCTGACCTTGTCCTGTTATCATCTGGTTCCGACTCTCTTTTTATTGGCTTTCCCTGGAATGCAAACAGATCTGGAGAGTAATAACTTACCTTATTGTGGCAGCAGTCCCACCCTCAAAGCAGCACGGTACATTAAAGAAAGGAATACTTTGGTTAGAAGCCTATACTTGTCTACTGCCGTTCTCTGGTGTTTGCTCATTGTCTGCACATCACGTCTGTCCGTGCTTCCCCATTTGATGTGCCTTGTTGTCCAGCAATACTCCTTATTAACGGTGGCCCTATCTCTTGTGTGTGTCATTATATGGTGCCTAAGTATTACAGGTAGGTATACACACACTTCAATATTGTAATACATTGGCCAATCCCGTATTTTTTCTGACAATTAACGAAGGTTACACCGTGACAAAGTCTCTTAACTGGAGCCGTATAACATGGAAACTTTTATATCAAAGCGGAGTTGCATAACATGGATACTTCTTTGTCAACCTGCCTTAGATTACACACTGTTGAAAATTGTATGTGGTGTTTCACTGACAGGATTTTGTTTCCTCCACCCTGTCCTGTATTAGATGCTTAGATTAAAGTTGTTTAGTTTATACACAAAAATGTTAATTATTACACTTTTTTTGACATTGACCATCACGTATAAAATAACTAAGATTTGTCAGAGAATATATTGGCATAACATAACCAAAATTTCCTCACCGATCTGTCTGGCTGATTTTGTTATTGATTTGTATAAATTGCAAATCATATTCTGATCTGAACAATTTGGTGTGTTATGTGATGCCAATGTACTGTATTGGCCTGAAACATCATACAACCAGTATAAGCTGTTGATCTACATATTGCATGTATGGAGTTGTAACTAACGTGCTGATTTTTGTCTTGTCATCAACCGACCACTTTTAGTGTGCAGCGAGTGCACTGCTGAATTTATCTTTGCAAACATTTTCTTGAGGAACCATGGTGAGTGCATGGAACTGCGAACAATTCAAATTCTGTAATGAAGCTTCCATGCTTTGCGTTATCCCCTGGTATAGATGAAATTGGTAATGAATTTTACAAATATCTCTCTGATTACTTAATCCATCCTTACAACACTGTTCAACTATATTTGGGAAAAGGGTGTTTATCGGAATAAGTGGTCCGAAGGAATCATTCAACCCTTGCATAAAAAAGGTAGCTACAATGAACAAGACAACTATCGTATATTGTTTAAGAAAGAAATGTTTTATTTTATTATATTTTCTTTATTTATATGTAAATTTTATGACACATGTATCTGCACTGATATTGCGTTGTGAATAAGAGAATATATATATATATATATATTATAGCATATTGATCTGAAAAGTATTTCCCAAAGGTGTGAGCATTCACTGCTTTCTCAATAGATTGCTCAGGGCATTGTGTGTAATCCAATCTTGCGGCATTTCGTTGCTTGGGAATTGAATATTTGCTGTTGCCTCCAAATGTCCATGACAATCACCCCTTGCAGGCATGATTCCCATTACTGTTATATTGCGCAGAAAATCGCCACAGACTTTGTTTACTGAAAGATGAAGGCAAGTCATGAATTTTTTGGTTGCTGTGTCCTCGACATGCATTAATGTGGTTTATTTGACCATAACAAGTGACATCTATGGATAAAGTACATAGGGTGTAATTTATGAACTATGCAAATTTTGCCGAGGTAGAATCGTATATTGGAAATTGCACATTCGAAGGCAACCGTTAGCTTAGGAAGATTCTATAAATTATCTCAAATAGCAGTTTAATGTTGTTGTTGTCGTTGTTGTTGTTTTTTTCACATAAATGACCAACACCAATAGGCTATTTAGGTGAATGATTTATCTGCAGGCATTTTGAATGTTGCAGGCTCTTGCATTACGCTAGTCTGCATGCAAAATGTAATGGCTGGGCAGGTCATGCGTGCAGGAAATAAAGTTGTACGATAGTTGCATAGATAAAATAGCTCCATTATATTGTAACAAGAGAGTTTGGATTTGCCAGTTCTCTGAAGAATCTGGCCTTGATTGGTACTAATTTCCTTGTGGTAACCAATAAGTGTAAATATGACCTACAATCTTTAAATAATGAAATCTCATTATTAATGTACATTCTTAGTTGAGTTACATGCATGCACATTCTTTCTATAGGAAGAGCAGGTGATTTTTGTATTATGCAGGACCCTATTGAAGGGCTGAAAAAAGGGATTATCATACTTGTACACAGTTTTATCTTTCAGATTAAGCGAAAACAAAATAATCCTCTTTCCTCACACAGATTGTTTGATTTTTGACAAAACCTCACTGATATAAGTACAGAAAAGACAAATTCGTAAAATATTGACTCGTATTAGCAAAGTCAATCTGATATATGATAGAGATAAGGTTCAAAAGAGAGCGATTCAGACGCAGCTTACTTTATTAGGTGCCCTAATAGTTGTAGTGTGGTGAGTACTGAGTGGTGAGGAGACTGTCATTTGTCCATTGGCAGCAGACTATTATCGTGATAGCACTGGTGTGAGGCTCTGTGTTATTTTAGGTATGTACCAAAGACAGCATGCTAAAAGCAGTGCCTAGGTCATGTCCAGAAATAAATGCAGTAATAAGCAGAGAAGGATCCATAAATTGACCATGCAGAGAGTGACGTGACTGTTTAGTTGGTTGTGCAAATTGTATTCATTAAACGATATATAAAATGTATCTATTTGTATTCATGTGTAGTTCCATTTATTACACTGATATTCGTACCTTAATTGTGTCGTTACCATAGAAGCATTCTGAGAACAAACTCCTAGGAAGGAAGGCCAACTGTGTTGTGTTAGTAGCCATGAATAATCGACTTGGATGTAGCTCTACAAACATGTATGTGTACTTGTAATGCTGAACCAGAGTATAGGACTTCTGTGGTATGGCCTACGACTATGTAGTCAGTGTGAGTTGTAGATGGCCTTATCTTGTCCCACTCATCACAATGTGCACATGTACACGATAAATTGCTTCGTATGAATAATGCAAGGCCATCATGCCTTGTTGCATTTTGCATGCTCAGTTCTTAATTCATTCCGAATGAAGAGTGATGACCTTAGAAGGGCTGATTATCACATCTCAAGAGGAGGACAAAGCAAGAAGATTGCTGGTGTGCTCCTGCATACGAGACAAGCCCAGTTTACCTGCAGTGGCTATCATCTTCTGCTCCAGGGCTACTGTCCGGCAATGACCTTTTGGCACTTGCAGGTCTCAGTGTTACAAACGACCAGATTTAATGTGGCGCGTGGTCGTATTATATGGAGGTGCTGTTGCGTTCATATTTCTTGTCTAAAAGCTTGGCTTAATGCAACCGGGGCGATGAAAGTAATAGCTCTATTTATCATCATTACAGTGTAATGTTAGGACACTTTCCATAGTCTTTATTACACCTGTAGTATTTTTGCTCTGTCAGTTAGTCTAATATTTTACGAATTGGTCTTTTCTCTACTTATAGATCAAAGTGAAACAAAAAAGAAGTGTAGTTTGTGATTTTCAGTGCAGTGCTTCAGTTTATATTCACGGAATAGCGCATAACCTATATGTGTATATTTATTTATGGAACACATGTTATTTTTATTCTACAGCAAGATTAGTTCCATGACCTGATGTACTCCATTCAATCAAAATGGTGCAGCCACAGCGGAGAGCATTAACCGGTTTTTACGATGCAATTCATCTTGTCATATTCGCTTCATTACTCCTATTTCCGGCCAGTCCTGGGCTGTGGACTGTTCAGGCATATTGTTGGCCAGACAGACCACTGTAGACAATTCTCTGCTCTCCTAGCTTTTGCCTGTTTTGCGTACCCTTTGTGGGATGATTGGTTCATTATTTCAATGTTTACTTATTCATAGGTTCTCTGGAATGTTTTTACCCTGCTCCTTATGTAATAAAGGTGTAGACACATCGAGGAGAAAAAGAGGAGAGTTAATTAAGGGCTGATCTGGATAAGCATGTAGCTGCAGCAGTATTTGTTCTAAGCGTTTTAACTGAGCAGTGGCGGACCAGTGGCAGACTATTGTAAACATCTTCATAAGTTGATAATAACTTATATCATAAAAAAGGCCCAACTGACAATATTAATAGAGCATAGTTCATATTTTCAAGAACGCTAGACATTAATTGATTGTCCTTCGCATCGGAGTTCTTGATTCAACGACTCGACAGTTCCTAAAATCAATGCTGTAATATTTTTTTCGTATACTTCTGGGATTAAATTGAGAAATATTGTATTGAACCAGACTAGTGTTATTGTGAATGGAACACGTGGATTTCGGCAATGAAAACATTTGAGAAGACAAAGCCACGGTAAAAATATATCATGGACATCACATAATTTGTAACTGTTGACACTATAGCAATTTGATATGTCCACATAATTTAATTACTCGTTAATTTGTATTGTGTTGAATCTGTATTTTCTGTTTGGTGAGATGTCATCTGTATGGAGCAAGGCAACCTAGATCTGTGGCTTTGAGGTAACTTCCTACAGAAAGCCGATCCTTAATGGACCTGGCAGGCAGCACATTCTAGAAGACAGCGATTTATCAAATTGCTGGTTGCCCCTTCGGCGATCCTGCTATTGTTCATCGAGGACAACTTGGAGACTAGGATTCCTTAAGAAGTTCACGTGTTCTTTTTCTCTTTATAGGAAATCCCTCTTACAGTAGTTTGATGTTAGTAGAATTAACTATGCTATGTTTGAAAGTTATACCGATGGAAAGTTGGATAAATGTTGCACAGCTGTCCTGCTTCATTGTTGTTCAAGATTTTCTCGGTTAGAATTCCGTTTGTCTTTTTCTGTTAATCTAAAGATGATATTTTAACTATGCTCTATAAACTTGGATAACCAGCTTATCAAATTTCACCGAAGTTGGATCTGTTTCAGCTTGTTATTTGTCACATTTAATTCTGGCACAGACTTTAATTGTAGGGGTTGACTGTTTTTAAAATAATCCTGAGGGTTTTATTCATTGATAGTTGACAAATAATGTACCTGTTTATAGTTATTATTGAGGTGCCAAATTATCATATTCAGTAGGAGTGTGGGTCATGTCTCCTTGAATATATGATATGTCAGTGTCTATCACATTCATGCATGTGGAAGACATGCACCAAAAATGGCCTTCCTTATGCTGAAGAAGAGCTGAACAAATTGCTAGTCACAATATTTTTTGATTTTATCCTACTTGCTCTGAAAAAATGTTATACATCAAATAGATTACCCAGTTCAAGTTTATCATGCTTTTGTGTTTTGTTGTCTTGGCAAGCTGGTGTGTTCAGGATGTATTTCTAAATGGGAAAAGTTTACTCGCAGTGTTCATTCAGAATAGAAAAAACAACTGCGGTTTTAACCAAGTTCCCTTCCTTATTGTATTGATTAAATCGTAAACACTGTTGGTTACAGCAAAATCTCCCAACAATCTTTGGTCTTGTATGACTTGTAAAGGTCTTAAAACAGATTTGGGGGGTTGTGGGGTTAGATGGTATAATTTTGGCAAGCTATTCTGACACCAGTCCATTGCAAACAAATATGACTAAATGATTTTAAAGATAGTTTACTAATATTGTCATTAGTGATTTGATGTCCATTACTAGTCTGGAGAAGAAGAAAGTTGGTTGGCCCGTTGGCTTCAACAGTCACATTGTGTGGGGGTTGTTTTGCAGATGCCATGCAACATCCGTTGAGACTGCATGTGGTTGCTTCCCATTTATGCTGAAGCAGTCGCACTAGATATATGGTATGTTTAATGTTTTCCCTTAAGACCTACATAAGTTGTAGTTTTGGTATGCTTCATGTGTTATGAGCCTAAACATGATGGAAGAGATATCTAATTGGTTCTCAAGCTTCATTAGTAGTATTGATTTTTGAAGTACTACTTGTAATTTGTATCTTGACGAAATAAGTAATTTTATCTTGTGGCATCTTTCTTCCACATAATAGTTCCATTGGTAATCAAACTCATTCTACAGAATTTATTGACCTATATTGAATTTAAACTGCAAGTTTAATGCAAATTGCTGCTTGTTCTACATGCACTGTCTCTAAATTCATTTCAAACCATGGATACGCATGTATTCATGAGTGGAATATCACACTTCAGAAGGGAAGGACATTGAAGAAGAAATCGAGAAGTCTGTCACTGTTCAAAAGCAACAATAAAACATATATAAAGACATAAATCGTCCAGCATACAGCTGTTAAATGCTAAAAGTACTTACATTTATCTATTTCATATTCTATTGATGTGCACGTGTATATAATATTGATGCCATAAATGCTAAACAAATTTCCCTCCAGTTGGGATAATAAGGTATTGTCTGTCTGTCTAGCTGTCAAAGCAGTCCATATAGCCATGTCACCGAGAAAGCATGCGACTGGTTGTCTATATATTCCCAAGGGTGCCGAGTTAGACGCCAGGGGAGTTGTTGTAGAAGACATTTTTAAAATACAAATACATATGCAAAAAAATATCAAGGTTGAAAATAAAGGACTATGTGCCCTTTATGCATTTATCAACTTGTGTCCTTCTGATGTCACAGACAAAATTGACATAAGAAATTTATCATTTTTGTTTTTATTTGTTAATTAAAAATCACAGAATAAAATGCATCAAGAAATAAAAACAGGACTTAGACAAAAAACAAGATTAAAATAAAGAAAAGAAAATATAGATAAATACAATGATCTCCAGCAGGTGGTGGATTTGGGCTTTACGTCCTGTATTTCTGCACCTGATGGGCTAATTAGGACTACCTCCAGCAGGTAATCAAGTTTTAATACATTTATAATAGATTATCAACATAAACAGCAAATAAAGCAGTGATTAATGCACAAACTTAAACCATTGGTCACTCAGTAGTCGATTCAGGGGGGGGGGGGAGTTTAGGGGGTTTAGTACATTTTTATTTTAAATATTAAAAAATTAAGCAGTCCCCACAATACATTTGCATTTGTCAACCCCCCCATGAAAAATTTTCTGGATCCGCCCCTCGGTCACTATAAACCATGTAGCAAGAGGGAGTTTCTGATTGATGTACATATCAAATTAGTTTAAGATATAATATATTCAAATTTCTGATAAAACTCCAAATAAATTTATCCTAATCAAATGCTTTCACAGCATGATTGTTCCCAGGTAGCAAAAATAGTTTGGCCCACCGACGGCCCGCTGACGGCGACATCGACGGCCCTCTTTCGGCTGCCACCGGCGGCCCGTCAGACTGCTTGCTCATCCATTTGATGGCGGTCCATTGGCGGCAATTATCCGATGGCCCTCCGGCGGACAACCTCCGGCCCACTTGTATTTTCAGGTGGTGGCATACTTACATATTGACGACGAACCACAACCGGCATTCAGTCGGCAGTCCATTGGTGGAACATCAACGGTTCAGTGGCGGCCCACTGGCGGTAATCATTCGCCGGCCCTCTGGCGGACAACCTACGGCCCACTTGACTGTGGCATCCATACATATTGGAGGCGGACCACAGCCGGCATTCTCTCGGCGGCCCATTGGCATAACATCACTTGCGGGCCAGTGTACTCTGCCATCAACGGCTCTGTGGCGGCCCACTGGCGGTAAATATTTCGCCGGCTCTTCGACGGACAACCTCCGGCCCACTTGCAGTTTCAGGCATATGCATGCATACATATTAAAAGCGGACCATAGCCGGTATTCTGGCAGTGGCCCATTAGGGGAACATCACTGGGGCCTGTATACTCTGCCACCAACGGTTCTATGGCGGCCCACTGGCGATAAGTATTTTGCCGGCGCTCCGGCGGACAACCTCCGGCCCACTTGCAGTTTCAGGCGGCGGCATCCATACATATTGAAGGCGGACCATAGCTGGCATTCTGCCGGCCACCCATTGGCGGAACATCAACGGTTCTCTGGCGGCCCACTGGCGGTAATTATTCACTAACCCTCCAGCAGGCAACCTCTGGCCCATTTGCAATATCATGCAGCCCATTGATGGCATTCCTACAGTTCATGGTATTCCTCACTCCATGTGTATCCTCTGCAAAATGGTGTCAGTATTCCAGAATGATGTGACATTGCAAATATAAACATCATGCCTACAAAGTTTCCTATTAAATGCATAGGAACAAATCAAAGCTAGTTATGCCATACATAAAAAATTTATTTATAGTTTTATGCAGTATCAAAATATATACTCAATTGAAAGTGGTTTGTATTTAATATACATATTCATAATAATATTCAAATCATAATTTAGAACAGTATAGTGAGCAATTTTCATGCTATAATATATGCTAATGAGTGTTCTGCTTCAGTTAATTTCAAGATATCTGGGTATAATTGAGGGAGTTATGCAAGGTGCACATGTAATGTGATACCATTGCACAGTCTAATGCAGTTTATTGTTCTTGTATAGTTTCTATCTAATTCAAGAGTATACAAAGCTATACATTAGATATGAACAATTGTAATTGACAACATCATATATGTTTTGCAAAGATATAATATAAATTGTTATGTCATAGTTCACATGTCACCATAATAAAGATTTATCCTTATTTAATTACTAAATTAATTTAATTATTTTAGGTTATTCATTTTTTTAAATTCCAGCTACTAATTAATATTTTTGTATTTTTCAAGACTTTTGGTAAATGTTTATAAAATATGAAAATTAAAATAGATGGATAGCTGGATAGATAGATAGATATTGGAAATCATTATATGCAATCTGAAAAAAGGGTAATAACCTACCTACATTCTGTGCATGTTCACCTTGTAGCATGCCAGTCCTTGCAATGTCTGTCCAAGTTCACCTGTGTATAGGCTGTTATAACTGCTGTTGTCTCCACTGCTAACTGCAGAGTGGAGAGGGGTCCAAGAGGGAGGGGGTCAATTGCCCAGTCTGTGTCTAATTAGTGCATGACTACTATATATGCATGTGGAGGTACCTTCTTTTCCTGTCCCAAAAAGGGGCGTGGTTAGGGCGTGGCTAATTAATATTCATGAGCTAATTAATATTCATGAGCTAATTGGGGCGTGGCTAATTAATATTCATGAGCTAATTAATATGCATGACCTAATTAATATTCATGACCTAATTAATATTTGTGATAGAGGTGTGGCTAATTAATATTCATGAGCTAATTAATATGCATGAACTAATTAATAAGCATGAACTAATTAATATTCATGAGCTAATTAATATGTATGACCTTATTAATAGGCATGACCTAATTAATCTTTATGTCCTAATTAATATTTGTGACCTAATTAATACTCATGACCTAATTAATATATTTATGACTTAATTAATACTTATGACCTAATTAAAATTGATCAAAGGTTTGGTCCTAATTAACTCGTTAATGAGAAAAAGTTAATGAGTATAATCTCTTTTTTTTCTTTAGCTCAAAAGTGTTCATAATTACTTCATAAGAATGCTAATTAACTTTATGAACTAACAATTTTAATATTCATGAACTTTTAGTATTCATGAGCTAATTAATATTCATGAACTAATTAATATTCATGAGCTAATCAATATTCAGAAGGGGGAGGTATCCGAATTAACTAAGTATGTTACATAACTCATGAATGATTTTCAATAAATATATTATTTAGCTCAAAGTGTTTATAATAGACAAGATATGTGTTCCACATCAGTGAACACAGACTTGATGTCAGCCATGAACACCTGTACACCCCAAGGGCAATGTAATCATAATAGACAAGATATGTGTTCTGCATCAGTGCACACAGACTTGATATCAGCCATGACTCAGCTCACATGAACACCTGTACACCCCAAGGGCATTTATGAACTATCATAGTTTTTATATACCTAAAAATATCTTTCATTACATAACCATCACATATAAGTGGATAACATGTCTCTGATCAGAGAATCTTTCACACAAATATTGCACATCAGGGTAGAGAACATGCCAAGACATGTATGACCACCTGTCTGGGCCCAAGGGCATGGACACCTTTACCTATTGTCATAAAAAGAACAAAAATAAAACCTCTTGAATATACCTTAGGGTATATTCAAGAGCCAACATGTTGTTGTAGATATGGTTCAAAGATTATTTTCAAGAGATCATGTCACCTATCCTATATATATTTGGAAAAAAAAAACATATGCAAAAACATATATCTAACTTTGAAACTATTTCAGAAATTTAAAATCAAAGTTAGAAAAATAAAATATTACAATATGCAGAACTTCAAACTTTTTTTTTTTAGTTTCCCTCCTAATATATGTTGAGGAATGCATCCCCTATGAAGAAACTGGCAGCAATTGGGGGCAAATACCTGCATGATCAGAGGCCAGCCATAGGGGCTATAATTCAATACAACATAATCAAAGGGTTATATACCAGTATACTATCCCAATATTTACCCAACATGCATCCACAAATTGCTATATGCATTTTCTAAGATGCAATGCAATTGTGTCAATATAATATAAGAGTTAGGTTTCTTGCATGGGAGGCAGTCACACAGCAAGCCTGCTCAGGTAGTTCAACCAACTTGAAAGGTGAGAGGTTAATATATTACTTCTTAGCTCACTAATCAAAAATATATTGTTCACATTTTACAGAAAATTTACAAAGTAAAGATAGCATAACTGATATATACATAGATTAATTTATCCTACTCAAGAACATCAATTCAATATCATGTTAAGTTTGAACAAAAAACAAGATCTGCATAACACCTAAATTATCATTTTGTAGTTGAAGAGTAACTCAGTGACTCTGGGTTGAAAAGTTACACAAATTGAATTTTCTTCATTGGATTGCAACTAACATTTGTCTTGATGAAATCTTACAGAGACTGTGTACAAACAATTTTAACATTTCTTAATATCTACAAGCTATTGTCACTACATAATTGTTACATGGATGACGTCACAATATAGATGACATTATCAAAAAATACTTATCCGTACGGTTTTAATGATCTCTTGGTACTTTTTCTCCCCATTAACTTATTCTTCTCTCATGTTTCCTATCAAAACACCAGGTATTATATTTTAAGAGACCAAAGCCAGCTATCACCAAACAGGTAGAGACATAGGCACAGAGGTAAGGTCAAATATGTTCTTTAATAGTCATGTTCTAGTAGTTGTATGATCACCCAAGAGAACCAAGCTAGAAGTTGTTATACGATTGGAGGTAATTTACGAATGTAATGACTCTCATGTGCTGTATTTAGGTAAACTGTCAATTTCTGTATGATGTGTTAAAACATTATGAGTATGGCGGCCATCTTTATTCATCCTACAGTAGTCTGTAGAGTGTTCTGTTTTTATAACTATCTTTACAGACCTTCAAGTCGCATTACAAGAGATGAATTAGTTTCTGTATGAAGTGGCTCAGTTGAGGTAATTTGGATATGGTGGTTAAAAATTGTTTTTATTTTGATGTGTTTTTATATCTCTATATTAAAGTGTTCATGGCTAAGTTGTGTTTTTCCTCATGAAGTCTCCTCATAGCTTCCAGCTGCCAAATCAGCCCATCGCGGCAAGGATCTTTTAACTCTATATGATATATTATATTATTTTCTAAATTAAAAGATACAGACTTTACTGGTTTAATAGTCTCGGAATTGATATAGATAGGTCTGTGTGGTTTAGACATGACAAAGGCAAATGTTCAGGTTGAAATGTTTATTTTTTAGACCGTTAATACATTAAATGAAACATTGATTATGATCGTTTAACAGATCAATAAGCTGCTCAAATTCATGTTGCTTCATGTAGAGGCTTCTCTTGGTGAAAACCTTCTCAGTTTGGTAGGGAGGTGTCCATCTCAGCCGAATATCAATACATCCTCTGGTAATTGATAGTCTTATGTCTTCGTTGAGATCAAAAAATCTCTCTTCCTTTGCTGCCAAAGCTTGTGAAACTTGTGGTGTCAATTGTAGTAGACTCCTGACAGCTCCTTGTGGTAGATATAGGTATTTTCTTGCGGGGTAGGTGCCATCCAATACTCTAAGGCTTAGTCTTCTCTCCCCTTGCCATTCTGTTAAGGATACCTGGCTGTTCTGCCCGAAATTATGCTTGATGACGGTTGAGGATGTAGTAGACATGGTGTTCAGTTCTGAATAGTTAGTACTGATTCTGGCCTTCTTATATATGCTGTCTCAAGACTAAAAGTGCCTGTTGATTGGTAGTTATTTATAGCTATGTTACATAATATCAGTTAGCCCTCAGGCCAAGATTATTGATTGATGGTTATTTATAGATATAATACATAATATCAGTTATGAATGTCTTAGTGTGTTAGCCATCTGGGTCTCTTAATTTGTACGCCTGGGGGTGTTAGAGTCATGAGTGACAAGGGAGTATTGATATGTCTCAAAGCTTCTAAGAAATCTGTCCAACCTTCAGGTTTTCTTATTGTACCATTAATGGCTGCTCTAAGTAAATCGATAATGTTGGATCCTTCAATCAGCTTGCCGCCAACTGTGACTACTCCATTTGATGACCATGTTATTTCAGGATCATGTCTTCTGATGTAGGTGACAAGTCTCAATGCCCTTTCTTTTGAAGATTTAGGAAATGCATCTGTGATGAATGAATCGTTGGTCTCTTCAGGCTGTTCAAATATTACGTCAGACTGTTTAGTAGATTCTGGTTGATGATCCTTTTTCTGCTTATTCTTAAGTCTATGATATGCTGACTCCGGTATTACAAAATGTTTCATTATTCCAGTAGTTCTAGTTGGGGTAAAACAGCTTTAATAATGCGAGGCCAAGCTGTTCTGAGCTTTAGACAGAGTAGTTTTCGTCCTTTCTCTCGGCTATCTGCCAGCTTAATGAGTTTGTTTTTATATCTACCTAACTCTTTATTAGACTGTTTGCTGACAATCAACTCTCCTTCGATAATATTTCTTGCTAATTGTCTAAGCAGTTCTAGCTGACTCCTGCTCATTGTGTTAAGTAGGCTATCTTTCTGTTTACTCTCCGCTGTAGCTAATAGCTTGATAAAGGGCATGTTCTTTTTTAGCGCTGTCATAATGGTGAATGAATATTTTAAATGTTACTCAGCCTTATAAATAGCTGTAGGGCCCTCGTCAGGAAAAATGTCTGACCGTAATCTTAAATTCTTATCAGTTTTAGTATGTAAGTCAATAACAAAATATGAGTAAGGTGTAGTTGTTGCTGCTAGGTAAGCCTGTAGGAGCTGTCTATAACCTAGCTGTCGACCTAGAGAGGTGATCTGCCCCTTATCTCTGTTGTTAGCCATTATGACAAAAACATGTGTGTTTAGATTTAAAGTTCTTGAATGTTTTGACTTTAAAAACAAATTATGGGTCAGTAGGATAACTGAACAGTTATTATGATGTGTACCTATTGTGAAAAGTTTTAAAATTGCATCGGTGTTCATAGCATCAATCATTAGATCATCAAATACAATTACAGAGTGGCTACTACTTAAGAGTCTGAAAGGTTTCCAAATCATCCTTGCTGGGCATGCCATAGTGAAATGATATATTATCCATTTCTGATTCTAACGTACTAAACATTGGCTGCCATACGCTGTTGTAGCAGTATAGAATTTTTTCGGGGGTTTCTCGAAACATATCATGTTTCAGTAAACGATAAACAAATGTTGATTTCCCTCCCTGACTGGGTGATGATATTGTTATATTACAGGGTGTATTTAAAAGTGCGAGCACTTTGCCTTCAGACATGGCCTTCCAGGAGTCAGGGGTATTAGCAGTTACTGCAAAAGATGTGTCTACTGTGTCTGGTCTCTGCTTGACGAATGAGTTCGTTGTAATAAGATAACAGTTATTTAACGGTGATGTTTCGAGTGTTTGTTATTTCCATAACCGCCGGGGTTTCGGCATGAATCATCAATACTACAGGCTCGTCCAAAGCTTTCTTGAAATTCAGAGACAGACGGACATGTCCATGGTCAGACGCGTAAGATGTACCATAAGCAGGCTTTATATTAAAAGCATACATACAGTAACTGTGGGCATAGTCATACAATGAAATATCATTACCAAAATCATTACCCAGCTCTCTAAACGTCTCATAGAGACTGAGGTAGCTGGCAGCAACTCCGTTCCCCTGCTCGTGATCAAAAGTAGGTGTAAAGGTATTGATAGTGTCATTATTTACGGTGAGCGTTATTCTTTGCAAATCATATGGTTTGAAGTTGAAGGGGTTGAGTTTAAAATCTCCATTGTATGCTTTTGCCGGTACCAGTGTGATAAGAATTCTTGAGGGTAGTCTGTTGGGGAAAATGTTATCAAGGGTCCCTGAGGTAAATCCTGTGTTTATATTTTCTACTCTAATTTCTCTTTGAGTGTAGCAGTAGAGCGCTGGTCTAGTTTCTAATGACTTGCTGATAGCAAACTGTGTGCGAGGATCGAGCTGGATCATGTGAGCTTTAAACAATACCTCTTCCAGGTGAATTTTATAAGTACCTGTAGGTTCATGGTTAATGAGTGCAAATTCATTAGAGGTTCTATCGAGTTTTATATTTAATCTTGTATTGTTTAGTAGATACCTTTTTTGCATAAAAATATCCTCATAAAGAGGACCCTGAAATTCTACAATGTTGGACTTTTGAAAGAGGTCCTTCTTTATCTGAGCTCCTTTATTAAGATCAATCAAGTCTATCTGATCCGAATCGTCCTTTACATAGCCTTGAGCTCTTAGTTGAGAATTTTTAGCATCCTTACCATATGTCAGTAAAGTACTAAACATAGCTTTATAGGGGTAGTTGTTAGATGAACTAATTTCTTTACCCTCCAATGAAACAGAGATTTTCTCAAATAGTGAATGTAGACTGTTGTTTACAGGTGCTATTTTCTTATTTGCGGCCATACCTGTACTGTCCTGTTTAACAATCTTCATTTTTACATACAGCTGACTGTTATAGAGGTCCAGAAAATGTTTTTGTTCGTTGATATCGAATAGGATAGGGCCGTCATCTGTCAGTTGGTTGACAGGTCTGTAATCCATATATTACTGCCTTTCGACATTTTGTTGATGTGCTGGTGGTGAGAAAAGGTCAAGTTGTGGTAGACTAGTTGTTTTAGCATCCATTATTTCTTGTGATGTTGACTGCTTGACTTCTTTTTAATGTATGGGCTTTTTCGACTTTTGGGTTTAGATTTATTTGATGTTGTCTTTCTTCTCTTAGTCGGCGGCTTTGTCAGGGTTTTCCTCTTACGTTTAACAGTAGACATCTCCTCTTTGGTCTGGTCAAAAGTTTTTTTGATATCCGATATCAGCTCAATCTTGATCTTGGGTAGGTCTTTGACAACCTTAGAGTTTTCTATAATGTATTGAGGGTTGTCTGCTCCTGAATAACGTCTGAGTCCATCAGTTAAAAAGGGTGTAGGTCTACTTTCCTGAGTAGAAAAATATGCTTCCATGTCGATGTCTTTGATGAGAATGATTAGAACCTAGTCTGCTAAGGTTTATATACAAAGTGTAGCGTGATGAATGTTGCCCCTTCAGTCATCTCAAGTTTTTGTTCGGTAGAGGCATTTAATATGTAAATTTGTATACTATCTATAAAGTTCTGAGCAACCGTTACATAGTAACGGTCTAGATTCTTTTCTTTATCGGGTACATATCTTAGTATATTTAGCTGCTTTTGACCGACAATGGTAGAGTTGCAGATGTTACTGCATACATATATATGAGGGGCTACTGTAGATCTGTATTGACAGAGTGCTACTTTCCAGCCGGCCTCTAGTCTTAATGGTCTGTTAAGTCTGACTTTAAAATTAACTGGTGTGTTTTGAAAAATTTCTGAGCTATGATTGCTGTTGAGTATAATATCGAAGTCATTCATATTTTCTAATTTCTGAAGCTTGAATCCAGGAGTCAAATTTCTTGCTGTATCCTAACCAACGAACTAGTGCCTCTCTCACCCCTTGTCTAATGCGATATCTGAGAATTTTCTCGATCTTATATAGGGTCTCGTCGGTGATCAAGCTCATCTGTAGTTCCTGCTCATAGAAACTGCCGTCAACATCTTCCTCATTTAAATCGGTTACTCTATAACGTGGTGGGTGTGAAGCAGTTCTTTTATCAATTTTGAAAATTTCCTCTGTCCATTTCCTGTCAAACCCCTTCTCGAACTGCATTCTGGCTAAGGATAATCTTACTTTATCTCCTATGTTAAATTTATATATAATGAGTTCTCTTTCTCTTTGAAGCTCGATGGGTAAATATAGCTTTTCATAAAGTTCTTGCTGATTCTCTCTGGTGACTTGTGAAGGGGCCATACCTATTGAAGAATGCTTGGTATTATTATAACTAGAAACAATCTCTTGAAGCTGATCGATGTATCTATGAGTTTGATGTTTGGTAAAGAATTTGTATATTCGTGATTTGATTGTTCTGATTACTCGTTCAGCATAGTTTGCATGGTAAACATTATAAGCTAGTACATGGTTTATGTTTTTAGACTTCAGGTAATGTTGGACAATTTTAGCCGTGTATTCTTTACCCTGATCGCTTCTTAACTCTTTTACTATGAGCTTATCTTTGAAAATTATTTGACTTTAACCATATCTTCGCCGGTTTTACTTTTCATGGGTTCAATTCTTAGATATCTTGAAAATAAATCAATGAATACTGCCAGATATTTTACTCTATCATTACTCCTGCTAAATTTCTGAACGTCCATTAAGTCAGTATCCATAATCTCGTTCATTTCTCCTACTATAATTGATTCTCGTTTAAATTTTAGTGTAGGTTGTTTGTGTACCAGGTAGGTGTACTGCTCTGATAACCATTTCTTTAATCTTTAAACTTGAGCTTATGGGGGTTACCTTCGGCTTTGATACTTTGCCAGAGCTTGGTTATTCCTGAGTAACTACCAGGCTTACTAGTATTATAGTAAATAGAGTTTAAATAATTATCCATTATTGATTAGTACTCTTCTGTCTTTTATAGTAGGGTTCGGTAGAAGAAATCCTATACTGCTGCTTAAAAGTCCTACCCAGAGCTCGCTGAGAGGGTGACTGATTGATAGATTGACGATGCATGCTATTATTACTACGTAGAGTATGATAATTTGGCTAAAAAATACTACCTCGTTCTTGGGTATCTTAACTCCCAAGACATGCCAGTTCTCGTTGTTTATCGATTGAGTCTCCATGACAAACTGATTGTGAATTTGTTTGATCTCTTTATTTATAGCTCATGTAGAAATAACTGAATCGTTACAAACATTGTACAGCATCTTTGCTAAGTATACATATATTTACATATTTACATATTTACATATGTACACATTTACATATTAATATCCATATGGTAGAGTATCGTAATTATCTAGTAATACCCTTTTGGTATAAACCAGCTTTACAGTCTTGTAAGAGGCTTTGTTAAAAACTCGGCCATGTACTTTATCTCTTACAAACATATTGTATGTGGGGAGTCTGATGATTTGAACTTGGGTAACGACCTGTTGGATGTTTTCGAAAGTTACGAGTTGACTGTTGGCTGGGTTCATGACTATGCCTTTGAATTTGACTATTTCTGTGTTGTCGTTAAGTCTGTAGCTGTAGGACTTTGGTCCTGAAGAGATGAATGCTGTTATGTATTGGCCTGGTGGTAATTCGTCGGTCAACTGGCCTAGGAAGTCTCCTAATGGTGGTATATCTTGGTCTTTGAAGGATGTGAAGATGACAGAGTCTGTATCCATGTAGAGAACTCTTCGTCCTAACTGATCGATGAGTCCATAGAGTTTTAGCCTTGCCCAGCATGTGGTGAATGAGGCGACGACATCGTTAGTCTTGATATTGTCAGGTTCAAATGTTTCTCTACTTTTGGTTTCTATCATCAAGCAGTCTTCATTGACCATGTAGATCATTATGATTTCGTTAGACGGATCGTTGGCTAGTTGCTTGAATTTGGAGGGGTCAGTGATATACTGGCTTCTGACTCGATTTGGTTTCTCTCCAAATTTCCCCCAAAAGCTGTTGAGAGCTAGTTTGGCTACTGTTCTTAGCCCTGGGTTGTGATTGATGTTTTCTTGTCTCAGACTGACTCCTTCTACATCTTGATAGTTCTGGGTGTAAGTCTCTTGGTCTTCTAGAGTTTTGACCCATTCGGGGTATTCTGAAGCCTCCTGCTTAATCCTGAGAAATGTGTCGACATATTCCCTGAACAGTTTGTCTGAAGCGTTTTCCCAGTGATAAACTTCGTAAATCTTGAGGATGATGTAACCTTTCTCTATAGCCTTCATGATTTCTGGAGTGCAGTATGTGCCGATAATGGACCTCTGCTCCTTACTGCATTGACATGGCAACAGTCTGTGCTCATCCGCACATGTTCGACATAGAGGGAATTTAAGACGGCCTCCTGATCTGTAAGGTAGGACGGGGTGATAGAGACCTCTTGGTGGTAATACTTTAATTTTGGCTATACCGAAGTAGGCTCTCATGGTGTAGGCAAAATCTTTGGTTAATATCTGAGGGTGTCCTACAGGTAGAGAGCTGTATTTATTTACCGAGGGGTAGAGACTTGTATAATCAAAATAATGGATCTTCTCATCCTCTCCTACCTCATAATGAAGATGTACAGATGATGTCCTCCCTTCGAAGAATGAGTCTCTGATATGGAGTCTTGGTGGTATATCCAACGAGGTGACGAAATCCTTCATCATCTGGTCTTCTTTGACATGTTTGTCAAAATGACATTCCCATATAGTGGTGACTGTTGAGGCTGTGGTCCTTAGAAAACTCTCTCGTTTTAAGGTCTTCTGATAAAGCTCCTCAATTGTTTGATGGTTGTAACTGTCTTTGATATTTCTGTCAGGGAAGCATGAGGGACAGCCGTGCCACCGGCAACCGTAAAATTCATAGAGCCGATTTTACGTGCATGCTGAATGAAGACTTTGTGGGTATGACTAAGATATTCAAGCCATTGAATTGCCTTGTAACTGTGCCCCTGTCGTGCTGTATATCCTTGAGGTGGTATGTGGGCGATGTCGGAATTTAGGAAGGCTTGTTCTTTAATCTTTCCAGCAGTTAGTATCTGGTTGTTGTGGTAGTATTGGCCTCCTACCATTGTGGCTTTAGTTGTGGTACCGTCTTCAAGAGTTACTTGGTAGTGTTCCTTGAGAAAGTTTTGTCTGAAGATCTGCATACATGTAGAGGCTATGGTGACCTGAGAGAAGGGATCTATAGTCGTGACTCCTGTTTCAGTTTCCAAGGTTGTTACGGTCTTGATGAGTTGACGGAATTTCATGCATGCTTCTCTAAGAATTTTGACATCGGTCCTACAGTACTCCTCCATGTCTTTGTGCATGTCATAAGGACCTCGTAGACTATTATGCCATTGTAGGTCAATGTCTTTACCGTAGAAGTCTGTTGATGGATAGCTCGGGAAATATCTCTGGTGAAAGTGTTGTCTGTTATTGAACATGTGAGGGAAATAACCTTTCTTTAATGATGATGAGAGTCCTAATGTCTTTGGTAGTTTCTTGAGAGCCATTGGTAGAAAGTTGAGTGAGTCTATGAATCGGATGTTTGTCTGGGGTACACTCATGTACATTATCTTGGTTCCTACTTTGGTGAGAGAGGGTTGTATTCCATTTTGAAGTAGATATCCCTGTAGGAAGAGGAAGTCGTACCCTTTTCCATTGTGAGCTATACATGTGTAGCCTTTGTGATAGTCGTTGATGAGCCATTTACCAAAATCTTGAACTGTTGCATCTCCTTTGAAAATAACCTCCTTCTGGTAGCAGTGTTGGCATGCGTGCTTTTGTTCCTGGGTGATGCATTTGATACCGCATTGCTGACAGTGTGTCTGCTCATCAGTGCAGTCGTTGCAGGTAGACTGAGCTACAACAAAGTTTGGTATGTGTTGTTGCAGACCGCAGTACCATTTGTCGCAGTTTCTACATCTTCTACATGTTGAGCATATGTAGTCTTCTGTGCATGTAATGCATCCGTTCTTCTTCGAGTGTTGCTTGTAGCCTCTTTGACATTGGAATATCTCGTCTTGTGTAGACTCGAAATCGAAGATGATGAATTTACCTGTGTTGGCTTTTTGTTTTGATGTTCTCATGTAGCAGAGATGGTGTCCTGTAAAGTAGTCTTGACAGAGACGACATAGCCATTCGCCGCAAACATGATCTTCTTTTGTTCTTTTCAGAGTGTCGAGTAGCTTCTTACAGCCTCCGCAAAAGAAGTATTGTTGACATTTGGATAACTTTTCTTCTCCTCTGCGAGGACCCTTTTTGAATAACTCCGCTTGTCGATGGTTGGTAAAACAGTCTGAACTGCGACATGTTCTATTACAGTCTTGACATTTAACAGCTTGCTCCCATGTGCAGTCTTTTCTCAGGCAGACCATGCATTTGTTTTTACAAAAATGTATGGTATTTTTGTTGTGGTATTTGAGGCATTCAGTGCAGATTTCTTTATTGGCGAAAAGCCCTGATATTGATGTAATGGAGTGAAAATGTTGTCCGTCTTTGTAAAGAAATATCTTGTCGTCCCTGGCCTTGGATCCTGCATAGATAGCGTCATGGTCTGTATCCTTGTCTATGACGATTATCTGTACATTGAGATAATCTTCAAATTTGTAGAATTCTCTAATTTGAATCTGTCTATCTGCTGGAAGGTTGACATCTTTGAGAAGTTGAAGACCTCTACCTAACTGGGAATTTGGGCCTTTTCTGTGAGCTCTTGATGGTCTGCAGAGTGCTTTAAATTGGGGGTCCTGTCGCAGTTTAGCCATGCAGATAGTGATTGCCCTAGCTGAGCAGGTGTAGTCGTCGGGTAGTTCGGGGACGAATATTGTACATCTTTTTCTGATGATAGAGTTGTTCTTGTCCTTTATATCTGTGTTTGTGATGGTAAGAGCGTTTTTATTTATTTTTACCTGTGGAGGTATTTGTTGATTAGTAGATCTACATATGTGATTGGTCTTGTATATGGAGAAACATATTTTGCAGATGTTGCTTGAGTGTAGTAAACTCTGAATATTTGTGACTGCATTAATGCCTTGGCGGTCCTGGTAGAGATAAATTGTGGTCTCCTTGGGGGGCCCTCCATATAAAATCTTGTGGTCTTGGTCAAGTAGAATAATCTGCATGTTAAGGTGATCCTCAAATCTTGGAAGATCTTCAATCTTTACTTGGTGAGTGGCGGGTAAAGGAATATCCCTTAAAAGTGAAAGTGCCAGACCTAGTTGAGATCTGGGCCCTGCTTTGTTGGCTCTACATGCCTTACTGATCTCTGCAGCTCTGGGGTGGTTTTGGGCTCTGGCTCTGGCAACAACTATTGCTCTGACAAGTTGTGTGTTGTCATCTGGTAGAGTGGGTATGGTTATGTAGGCCTTACCTCCTCCTCTGTCATGATGAAGAGTCCCTACTTCTACGTGGAATGAGTTGTCAACACTCATGTTCTGAGCTGATTGTAGGACTTTTTCCATTCTGTCCATGATAGTCTTTGCTGTGATGAGGTTTTGAGGCCTCATGTGAATGATAATGTCCTGTTTGAGGTCATTATGTTGAATGATTATCCTTGCTCTATCTTCAGGTTGATGTTGCTGTCCTGATCTGTCAATGACTTCTTGAAACATACCTTCAAGTTCTTGATGTATGTCCAGTAGTCTGTGTCCTACATAGTCTTGGTTAAATGTGGCTCTGAAGCTTCTTTCTTCATAACCAAACCTTCTGGCTACTCTGTGATGGGTTTGGCTGATCTGGTAAGGTGAAGGCCTTGGGATCTTTGCTCTGGGTGGATCTGGTGGATCTGGTGACAAGCTCCTTTTAGTCATGATGACTGTATGAAGGTGTGGTGGTTGAGAGCTCTTATATACTGATGATTATGTAATAAAAGGCTATTTTTAGATATGTTGTCATACCCTTAGGTATTGAAAATAGGTTGAAAATCATAAACCCTGTCATGTTGTCTAGAAAAGGTGTCATTGTGAAATATACCCTAGGGCTAGATAATAATTGTGTAAAATATCATCTGATCAGAGACATGTTGACCAATTATATATATGATGTTTATGTAATGAAGGATATTTTTAGGTATATAAAAATGATAGACCTTAAATACCCTTGGGGTGTACAGGTGTTCCTATGTGTATTGATGTGTAACACCTATCATATTGCCTTGGGGCATGCAGGTGTTTATGGTTGACCTCAAGTCTGTGTTCACTGCTATGAGAATGTATCTTGTCTTTTATGATAACTTTGGTTTAAATGATATATAGACTCCTCCTCCTTTATGAAGATTGATTAGTTCATGAATATTAATTAGTTCATGAATATTAATTAGTTCATGAATATTAATTAGCTCATGAACTAAAAGTTTATGAATATTAATTAGCTCATGAATATTAAAATTGCTAGTTCATAAGTTAATTAGCCTTATAATGAAGTAATTATGAGTACTTTTGACAATTAAAGATTATACTCGTTAACTTTTTCTTATTAATGAGCTAATTAGTCTAAAACCCTTTGATGAATATTAATTAGGTCACAAATATTAAATATTAATTAGGTTATAAAGATTAATTAGGTCATGTCTATTAATTAGGTCATGAATATTAATTAGGTCATGCATATTAATTAGCTCATGAATATTAATTAGCTCATGAATATTAATTAGCCACGCCCCTAGCCACGCCCCTTTTGGGCCATGAAAGGGGGGTCCTTACCATGTATACATAGTAGTTGCATGTTGACCTGTCTGAAGCAGGGAAGCCACTCATGCATGGATACATGATAGTGATTAAGACTTAATTTATATATTTTGCTACTGGGTTATCCAGTAACAATGCATGAAATCATTGAGGATGACCCCCTACCCCAGAAAACACATTAAGTTAATATTGAAATTAAATAAATTATCACAGGAAAGTGTATAACTTGTTCAGTATGATTATGTATTGAAATTAAATAACTTGCATTATAAAAATTGATGTGAGCAATATATCAGCTACACTGTGAAAACAGAAAGCATAATTCCATAAGCTTATTCAGCTAACAAGTACTAATATAACTTGTAAAATGGAAATACAGCCACTCAATAGGAAAAGCTAGGTAATTCATATTATATAGGAGTGAAGACATTAGCACAGGCTTCCCAAAGAGGCAAATCTACAACTTCCTCTGTGGCCAAGTAGGTAGAGTGCTGGCATGCTGATCACAACTTTGAGGGTTCAATACTCATATGAGGTTTTGCTGAAGTTCTATTTTTTTCCAAATATCTTAGTTTATCATTTGCTGATAGGTTTTTTTGCATACCGCCCATAGCCATCGATGAGCAAGATTAAGTGCAACAGCGGCCAGAGAGTAGCCATCGATGAGCAAGATCATGTGTGACAGCAGCCAGAGAGTGGCCCAATGATTGTAAACCGCCCATAGCCATCGATTAGCAAGATTAAGTGTGACAGCGGTCAGTGATTGGCCCGAAGGCGGCCGCCGATCGTGCCGATTGTATACCGCCCGTAGCCATCGATGAGCAAGATCATGTGCGACAGCAGCCAGAGAGTGGCCCAATGGCGGCAGCCGCTGCCGCTCGTGCCGATTGTTAACCGCCCTTAGCCATCGATGAGCAAGATCATGTGCGACAGCGGCCAGAGAGTGGCCCTATGGCGGCAGCCGCTGCCGCTCGTGCCGATTGTTAACCACCCGTAGCCATCGATGAGCCAGATCATGTGTGACAGAGGCCAGAGAGTGGCCCTATGGCGTCAGCCGCTGCCGCTCGTGCCGATTGTTAACCACCCGTAGCCATCGATGAGCCAGATCATGTGTGACGGAGGCCAGAGAGTGGCCCTATGGCGTCAGCCGCTGCCGCTCGTGCTGATTGTTAATCGCCCATAGCCTTGATGAGCCAGATCATGTGTGACAGCAGCCAGAGAGTGTTTACAGGAGCAGAAGAGGGCACTTTTAAGCACAGGGGTCGAACCTAACAATTTATTAGTGTATCATAGCAAGATGTTTGTCCATTACTTGCATGACTGCATATATTTCAATTATAACATATATGTGTCAAAGTGAATGGAAAGGAATTCACAAGACAGAGACCATAACCCTGCGATGATGCACTGATATTAGTTTGGCACCTTCGTTAAGCATGTCAGACTAACAAGACAAATTCTATGTACTTTGCGTGGCAATAGAAAATATCTATTAGGCTAGGTGCACAGCTGAAATTCGGTACCATTTGGCTGATATTTTACATTTTGATGAACTTATCTGTCAAAGTATTTAGGGAGCCAAAGTTTATCAAATGACTGTAATCTGAAGGCCTCAGCAGTACATTATATTTTTATCTGTAAAAATAAAATACAACTCAGAGAAAATTCTAATTTGAACTTGTTGGGAGAACTTCATTCAGGCATAATACCCTTTTGGTGGCTATGTCACCTGATAGGCCAAACAATTTTTTTGAAATTGTAAAACAGAGAAATTTTGACATCCGTAAAGATTTAAATTGGGTCGTGCAGGGTCTCTTGGACCAAAGGAGCCACTATCCCAAAACCATATTATTTGCGGACACCATAAATGATGTAACTGAAATTTATGAAATTTTGAAATGTACATTGGGTAGGCTCGCAAACATAACACCAGGGGATAGAAAAACAAGATTGATCTCCATGTTTCACTGGAACATAGGCCCAAGCCTATACGAATTCACTTAAGCACTTTTGTGCAACCAGAATCCACCCTAATAAGAATGCTTGTCAGCACAATTGCTTTCGGGCTCGGAGTGGATGTAAAAGATGTTAGACATGTAGTACATTGGGGTAAGATTACGTCAGTTTTGGGATTTTGGCAAGAAGTGGGACGGGCGGGTCGAGATGGTGCTCCAGCAAAATCCACATGGTATGCAAAATCTGTGGCTGGAGAAGAGAAAGAGCTGTTGTCTTCAATTAAATTGAACAAAATGTGTGCACGACAGGCTTTTCTAAGCAAATTTCTAGGCAACAGTGCATATGACAACAAAACCAAAGAGCAAATGCTCCGCTGTTGCACGTATTGCAAAGGGAAGGCCAACAAATGAAGTTTAATTTAGCTGTCTAATTGATGTGTAAGATTGTATGTATTATTTTGCTATAATTTCTCAGAAATTTACAGACACAAAACGAGATACAAGGGTCTGAATTTTGCAACAAAAGTTTGGTCAGCTGCAGTATTGGAGGATAAGTTAAATTTAAATACTTTCACATCTTCACACACAAAGCATTGACAAAAAAAAAATTTTCATTCAGGTAACATATATGTTGTTATCACTGATGTCCATGACGCAGACAGGCAGGCAGTTGTAGCTTATGATCCATAGACTTGCCGGCATTAATAACAACGGCCAAGGGGGGGGGGGGGGGTCCAAAATATTGTGAAAAGCAAAACTTGTAGATCAGGGACATATCTATCGTTTTTGTCGATCAGAATGTTTTAGCTCTGCCCCTGGTTTTCATTATTAACGCTGGCAAGTCTATTGACGGCCTCGACTTTCGTGTCGGATACTGTATACAATATACAAACACATCTGTCAGTGCCTATGTAATGTGATATATAGATGAACATGAAACTTCACTTCAAAGCTTCTCGGTAACTGTCCAATTTTTTGCTGTATTCTCTCATTTTGCATTGCAATTTTTCAGGTGCTTTACTATGCTGAAGTCCTTTGATAGAAGGAAATGACATGTGTTTTCTACCTGCTTCATATTCAAAGAAGTTGTCATTCTTGAAGTCAGAAACAAAGGCCTTGATGTCTTCATGGTAGCTAAGTCGCTTGTGTTTGGAGTCATCAACTTCTATTCCGGCGATATTGTGGTAATACAGTCTGTCAATTGCACGACCTGTTGCTCCAACTATGAGGCCAGCCCTCTTCGCAACTGCATCACTGACGTGACCATGGGCATGTTGCAAAACTTCTGAAGACAAATAAATCTTCAAAAACTAAATCTTACATACAGTACTGGTCAAAATCAAGCTATTCAAAATGCACAACATTTGCTGCCGCTATTTGTTATGTCTTACATAGACTGACAGATAGCCAAAGCCAAAACAGTTAAGATGTATAAATTACATACCTTTAAATTCTGCATAAAGAAATTCACAGGCTCGATCCAGGGCAATGTTCCTGCCCTTCCCACCCTTTATATTGACAAATCTGTTGAAGATCATATTGTGAGCTATGTGATCACAACACCAACCTGAGACTCCTGAGGGGAACCAAGTAAAAGTAATTCATAATTTTCAGAAAATGTTAAAGGTTAAGTACAGGTCATATCAATATTGATATTAAATATCTAAATTTCATATACATGTATTAAACTACTAAATCTTTATGTGTGTACATGAGTAATACAGATGCACCTAGTTAAATTCCCTCGCCGAGCAATGTATGGATACTGTGCTAATCTGTAGAATACTCCTGGTAGTGCTAGATCATCAGTGTCATCTGTGGAGAGGACAAAGTTTTAAACATGTTTAAAATTTTAAATTTAGCAGATCTTCTATGAGTGAATTGTAAACATTATTTATGGGAATTGCTCGGTACTCAGTCGGTGAGCGTTCTACATACCTTTTAAAAAAGATAATAGAAATTCTGGAATCTTTCTTGTGTTTGGAGAAATGTAGTTTCCCTAAATTGTAAGAGCCATCAATGGATTGACAAAAAAAGATAAAAAAACTTCAACCAGAGTATCCTGACATATGCAGTTAAACACACCACTTGCACAGAAAGGCTGGCCATGATTCGTTATGCTTCCTTACAATTGGATCGGAGATTTTGAGAAATGGTAACAGTTCATAAACTTTTAATGATCATGATCATTGGGTTGATTTTGTCTAAGTGGCACTTTTGTTGCAGAAAATGTTAAAGCTGAGACAACACTCTGGTTAAAGTATACTCCTCAGGTAATACAAAATATTTACTTTTCATTAATATTAATGTAGGTCCAATAAATAGATATTATGCATTTAACGTTTGGGGACATTAATGGAATTGCCACTTGTCAAAAAGAATATTTTTTAAGGTTTCTCTTGTTAATTGAATTTTCTTTGATTGCTGGTCATTGTGAAAAAAAAACAACATAACATCCTATAATCATGTTAAACGTATCCCTTTATGGATGATTTTGTGAGAAATTTTATTGCTTTGATTAGTTCCCCTGTGTAATTACTTGACTAATTGGGATTCGTTATTCTCTATTGGGCTAATGAGTCTTGTTCCTGCTTCCACTTTGATGTGCTGATTTTGTTGAAGTGCTACTGGTAAACTTTAGTTGAAAAGGTGATAGAAATTCTAGAATCTTTCTTACGTTTTGAGAAATGTGGTTCCTAAATTGTAGGAGCCATCAATGGATTGACAAAAAAAGAAAATAAACTTCAACCAGAGTATCCTACCATGCAGTTAAACACACCACTTGCACAGAAAGGCTTGCCATGATTCGTTATGCTTCCTTACAATTGGATCGGAGATTTTGAGAAATGGTAACAGTTCATAAATTTTTAATGATCATGATTATTGGGTTTTGTTGCAGAAAATGTTAAAGCAGAGAAAATACTCTGGTGAAAGTATACTCCTCAGGTAATACAAAATATTTACTTTTCATTAATATTAATAGTGGTCCAATGAATGAATATTATGCATTAAACATTCTGGGACATTAATGGAATTGCCACTTGTCAAAGAGAATATTTTTGAAGGTTTCTCTTGTCAATTGAATTTTCTTTGATTTCTGGTCTTTTGTGAAAAAAAAACAATGTAACATCCTTTAATCATGTTAAACGTTTCCATAATCACCCACCCACCCTTTATGGATGATTTTGTGAAAAATCTGCTTTGATTAGTTCCCCATTATCTGGCTTTTATAGTTAATACTGTGCTCAATGGTTTGTCCAAATGATATTACCTGGTTGCTTTAACAAAGCAAGTATCACAAACACATCGTGTTATTTTTTTAATGGAATAATTCACTTGAGTGCAAGACATTTTATTTTTATTAAGATTTTAAGAAATAGGCCAAGGGGCTGAACTAATATTGAACAGTTACTTAATGTTAAGTATACGAAAGTAACAAATAAAATAGTTATCAGTGTTCACTGTATGCTGAAGCAGGACATACAGTATTGGTAGTCTTTTATGCATGTTGAATGATGGTTTAAATGCAGTCCTTATAGATATATATGCCTTATCAACATGGTATTTTGAGTGAGCTGCCTAGATACATGCTTACGTACTTTATTGCAGTGCTGAAATTATAATGTAAATAATTATTTGTTGTGATGGCAGTGGTATGATACGTATTCTTCTCATTAAACGATTCTTAGACCAATCCATATCCCGATGTATATTGCAGTGTTGAAATAATGATCTCTCTAAATGTGCCTTTTTAATGGTAAGTGTTTAATTTAATCATGTAACAGGTGTGCCTTGCATTATTCCTATACAATGATAACACACCCACTCAATTACGTCATTGGAGATAATGCTTTTCAAGACATTGTTCAATCCAGGGAGCTCTTAAGCTATCTTAAACAATTTCCGCATCGCGTTTGCCTCCTGGTGTCATCAGTTTGACAGACTGCAGTGTGTCTTTTTATTCCTGCCATTTCCATAATTGAATTACGTGTCCCCTAACATCAAATCTGGTTATCTGTGGAAATAGCTTTTGCCGAGCCAAGATTTTCTTACATTTAATTTGATTTACTCAGTTATCAAATATAAATTCTGTTCAATTTAACAATGATTATATGCCACACGTTTATTTTAAGAAGATGTTGATTGGTATGCATACCTTCTTGCTGCATCTCATGTACACTAACAGCTCCATAAGCACCAATATTTGTCTGCTTTGACATTAAAATCTACATATCATATCTAATTATCTATCAATCCACAGTGTATATAATCAGTGTGATGAGGTCTTTTCAAAATTATCTTTTCCCATGCATAGCTGCCAAAGTGTAATTACTTGACTCTAATTGGGGTTCCCTGTCTATCTACGGCATGATTGGTTATTTCGCCTAATTTGTTGTTAAGAATCAGTTTTGTATTTGTCATTTAAAAAGCTAACAGTTTCGCCCATGTCTGATTTCCTCCCTCAGCCTTCTCAGTAGCTATCTCTGCTCTTTTGGTGTCCAAATTACTATGTCTATTGTAATCCCTTCTGTTTTTGTTTCTTTTTTGGGGATGGAGTTTTAAACTTTAATTTGCTGTTGGAAACATTTTGTCGGGTTTTAATTCACTGTCTGGATGTAATGAACACAATGCCATGTTAAACACTAGACATACATGAGATCTTTCTGTATATATTTTGTTTGGCCTTCAAATATCAGGATACCTAAAAACTCCATGATAGCTGCTTGGTGGTAAGGCAAAATTAACTTATCAACCAGACGTTTCAATGGCAGAGAGAGAAAAAATATGGGAAGAAAAAAAAACTGCTGTGTAGCCAAAATAAATGATAGCCAAGGGACTAAGAAAACACCATTTGCATAAGAAATTGCCAGTTGAGGTGTTAGTGGTCGCACTTACCATAGAAATGGTGATTCTGGCTTATCCCAGGAAATAGGTTCTAAGGGCAAATTAATCATCTTTTGAATGTAGTGGTGGTGAATGATACATATATGGCAGAATGGTTTGCCAGCCATACTAAACACTTTAAATTTCACTATACAAATCAATGATTTGAGAAGTTGAAGATTAAAGTGATACCAGCAACTAAAATAAGAAGCTTGAAGCTTTCACCTGACATCCGTTAGGCTTCTGGAGCAAATGACGAGGTGCTGTAATCACATGACTGAAGGAGAGAGTTGTAAATGGGGAGAAGTCTATGTCGTCCTTGATCGCCATTTAGATTTGGTGCTTGCTGCAGGGAAATAAAACTCATTCAGTGATTTCAGTAGGTGGCTGCTTTAGCTGTTGGTCCTATGTAGGAGATGGAGTGGACACGTGCTTAGTAAGGCTCTAGCTGTGCTCTTGGTTTTATTTGCCTGTGAAACTACAGACTGCCCAAAACTATTCGTCAGAATCTATGTCTATCGAAAGCTATCTAAGGATAGATTAATTACCTCTAAGCTACATGGACCCACTTATATTTCCTTGTACATAGTATTAACACCAGGTGGCAGCTTGTGTACTGCCTGATCTGGCTTCCTGGGGATAGATTTGGATAAACAGTATAGTGTAGCAGCAGATAGTATGGTATATCAAGAGTCATGTCGCTATGTATAGCCTCTATCTGACGAGCCACTTATGAAGAGTTCTACTGTATGTTCCCAAAATGTTTTGTTTGCAAAAGGTCTTTTTAATTATGTATGATATGTTTTAGGGCGGGGGCCTAGCTCAGAGGTAGCGCTCTGGGCTTCCAACCGCTGGGTCCCGGGTTCGACTCCCGATCGAGCCTAAGTTGGATGGCTGTTTTCTCCTTCGTCTCATTGCCATGGTCCCTGCCTGTCCTAATTAGCCCAACTGGTGCAGAAATACAGGACGTAAAGCCCTAATCACAAACACACAAACAACATGTATGATATGTTGACTTATTTATGACAATGTTATGACAAACTGTCGAGGCTACTTACCAAACACACTTTGCTTATACATGTATTTTTGACTTGATATAATTTTTGTCATGCAGTCTTAAGTTGTGAACCGTGTTAAGAGCATTGCAGTTTTCTCCTCTTTTCAATATCAAACTATATTTTATAAATTTGCATTAATGCTCACATCCAGAATACAAGCTCTGTTTGCAGAAAAGAGCCAGCAAATAAAGATGGGAAATCTCAAACTCATGGAATTGTTTTCATGTACTTGCATGCTACGTGCTATGCATCATATTTCTCTGTTTTACCTGTTACAGACGTGTCATGCAATCCAATGATATATGTTAGATTTGGTTATGTCGTACAAGTGCTGTGGTAGCTATTGTGTCATGTATTACATTGTCTGCCTTTTAATTATTTGTGTGGAATGTTCACTAAATTGCATTCAAACATTGTGACAATGCACTTTTCAATGGCCCTGATGAGCCTGTTGTTCCATATGTATGCCTTTCTAGGGAGCTAGGTGGCTTGTCAACAAGACAATCATCCTTCTTTCCTCTTTGGTAGGAGCAAGATACTAAATCCAAATTTTAAAATGATGGCTTAGATAAATTTTGCAAAGTGTGTGGTATGTAGTAAGAAAACAACAACTGCTGAAAAGTAAATGTCTGCAATTAATTTTCATACAACCCTTATTTATATTCATATTATGATATTTTGATTAGTATTTTCATGGAATATGCTAAGATCATGCTAAGATAATTAATGGTGAAGCAAGATAAAAAAACTTATCTCTCAGTACAATCTAGCATCAGATGAGAGTTGCTGCAATTATGAACATTTTAGATTTGATGGTGGACAGTAATGATGATGATACAGGAAATATATATGTTATTTTAACATATCTTTGTACATATTAAACTTACCATAATATTATAATTAACTTCTTATCTACATGTATAATATACGTTTGACTACAATTTAATTTTTGTATTCTGTACCTGATGTGTACGAATAAATAATACATATTAATTTACATATAAGGCAGTAATATCACACAGTGATATCACATCCATGGGTAAAAGCACACACACACTGCACCAGCATGATTTGATTTATGCGTATGAAGAATGCATGTCTTCAAATCTACGAAATGGAAGAGTTTCAGCGTGTCGAACATAAATGCATTTTCCATATTGGCTTCCAGCGTTTGCAGTTAGAGTTAATGGAGTCGCGTCCTTCTGAGTTTGGTAGAAGATTTACTGGTGGAAGTTGCATCTAACATGGGCATCTTGACGTCACATACTCACACCACCAGCAAACTCTTCCCCACAAACTCTTCCCCACTTCGGTTTATGTTTAAATCGTGCCATCTTACAGTCCCATCAGACCTGCTGGTCTTCTGTAATGTGTGGACCTTGGATTGAAGCGGTGCTCCAAAGTGGTCCCAGGAGACAAGTGTGATAAATTCCTCGTGCTGTGTCTTCAATGCAACACTGTCTGTTCCAGATACGTGTAGTGTTCCTGAAGAGCTATTCTGTAATATTTGAAAATGATTTGCATACAATACCACTGAGCAGATACTGAGCAATGTGTTGTAGTAATAAAATAATTGAGGATTCAAGACAGTATAATTACACTTGGATGAAAAATACTTGTCCCATACACACAAAGCTTGTAATATAATTAAATGTAAAAAGCTGAATGTCTAGGTGCACAAGGCCTATCCTACAATTCTATGATGAAGTACTTTGTTTACATTTCTCTTTTTGTCAGTTTGAAATAGTGTAGAAAATTTTGTGAATCTTGAATCCCTGTAGGTGGTCTAAGATAGCGAAGGGATACCTTCTTAGTTGGGTCTCCTCACATTATGTATAAAATGTGAGTTCTGTAATTTAAATTTTTCTAACATATATATGAATGTGAAATAAAATGAATGAATCTGAATCTAAATGAATCTGAATCTAACCTACCTAAGAAGCTGTATAGTCTACCATACTTAATGCAGGTTACCAGCATTTTATTAAGGGCGTTGGCCTAGCTCAGAGGTAGCGCTCTGGGCTTCCAACCGCTGGGTCCCGGGTTCGATTCCTGGTCGAGCCTAAGTTGGATGGCTGTTTCATCCTTCGTCTCATTGCCATGGTCTCTGCCTGTCCTAATTAGCCCAACTGGTGCAGAAATACAGGACGTAAAGCCCTAATCACACACACACACCAGCATTTTATTACCTTCATTGTACCTTCATGGTTTTAAACCAGGTAAGCAGGTATGCGACTATTGTTTTGGTGTCATTGAGCTGAATTGGACAAGTGCTGTAATGATTAACATGCTAATGCTATTGAATTTGACAGCAAATGTTCATTTTCTTTCCTTTGGTGTCTTTAAAATGGGAACTATAATGTGTAATATACTAATAGAAGGGGCTCTCACTAACTGCGGCATTGTTTGATGACATTAAGCATGCAATCAGGTCATTGGGTGCAGCATAATAACAGTAGTCAACTCAGTTATTGACAGCTCCCTCCATTTCTTTTATGATATTTAATACTACACAAATAGTGAATGACGAGGAATCCAATAGAATTCTTGATAGACGACATTCCATCCGCCATTTGTGGTATTCTAAAATGTCACAGATGATTAGAAAAGCCTCTAGGCTTAGTTTCTATAACAAACCTATGTAACAATATATTGGACAGTAAACTGTCGTTGGAGAATTTTGGAAAGGTTGGACTGAAAGAAAGTTTCATTGGTTTCGGAAGAGCTGTGTAGCATTATAGCTTTTCTTCATGACTATAATAAACTTGTTATAAGACTCCTCGCCATCCGCTAAATTTGAGGAATAGATTAAAGCTACCAATAGTTTCATGAAAAACGGCCCATCAAATTGAAACTAGACAAAGCTGTCATAGCTGGCTACTCAAAACCGAATCAAAAAGTACATATTTATGATATATTAGATTAATTTTCTTACATTTACCAAGGTTTATGTTAGACTGGTGAAAGATGTAAGCCAATTATTAGCTACAGAGGTGAACGGAAGCAACTGGCTTTAGCACGTTTATATCACAGCCAGGTACAGGTCACTACAGACAGCTAGAGTATACTATTTTATTTAACTTACTGTATGGTTGACTGTTCAATGTGTATACTTTCACAGTAAATGATAACACATTTACATGTTGTTATTCTACAGAAGAATCACTTCAATAATAAGCATACTAGATAGTTGTCTAAGATCAGGTAGGAAGGATAAGGAAATCAGGAAAAGGAAGGATGGAATTGTTTATTTGGCCTGAGCAAACACTACCCAGACAGGACCACCATTGCCTCTTTTAGAACCACTTCAGTGTCATTTTCAAGAAACAGATTACATATACTGCATGTTTCATCTGTAATGCTATAATTTGATTTGATCCATACTGACAAAGTATACTGTTGGTAATATTCTACAATCTGCATTTCTTGGTGAATGTTCACTGCAATGTGAGCAGCTAGGTGGCAGTAATTGCAAGATTTTGTGAGGGAGCATTTCTAATCCTTATTAATGGATCCTTATTACACAAGTCAAGAAGTCAAGAATTTATTATTATACTAACATGTGACAGTAAATATGGCAAAAATAAATATATACATAATTAACTGTCACTTAGGCCAGCTTGGGCTTACAGAAACAGCCAAGGATATGAGATGTAACATGAGTTGTAACACAAGTTGCACTGTATGGCTTGCATCTGGATCTGACAGTTAAACAAAACAGCATGATCTAATAAGACTATAATTTGTCCATTTGAATTAAATGGCAAAAATTTTATTTAGACCTTCAATGATATCAGAGCGCACAATGTTTGCCTAAATTATATAGACACACCTTAATCAGTATAATTATGTACATAGAATGATTTATCTGCCATAAACTTCTTTAAGTGAATTGGAATCTTTTGTCTTCTATGTGAATAAATATATTGCTGAATTTCATGCTTAGTGGTAAATAGATACATATAATGTACTTTCTCTTTCACAGATGAATTGATACACGTCTCAATGCATTTTTTTAAGCTCACATTGCTGTTGAAACTTTAAACCATGCAACTCAGGGCATCCCTAAGCGTTAACACTGATTAAGAGCTTGGCACCGAATGTTTCCAGTAGATGAGAACATAGTTCCATAGGTGGAATTGTAACCATTGATCCCCTTGAAGCCTTTGATCCCTGATGACCTTTCTGAGAGGGGGTGGGGGTGGTCATTGTCATCTAAGATTTGAAAAAAACAAAAACAAGAAAACATCGTCATCAGCATTGACCTTAATGTACTAAGCACGAATGTTCATTTTGCCTTCCCCAGACATATATTGAGTGACATGATGATGAGGAGTATGTCCAACATAATGATAACTGAAACAAGTAAGAAGTAACAGAACTTCAGACAACCTGTTGAATTTCAAATATAGCACTGTTTAGATCAATAATTCGACAAATTGAATGTAATCTCAGTTACTAAACACAAGGGTGAGACAGACAAGCAGGATAAACCTTGTGAATTTCACGTGAAATTATCTAGTTGCAGTAAAATGATTCAAGATCATTCTCTATTATATTAACCGGAATAAAGGCCAAGAGGTGCAATGAAACTTTCTCCACGTGAAATGTGCAGCTGCAGTAACCATATACTTGCAGCCAACTATGCCAACAGACCCAGCTGCTACGCCAGAAGCCTTTTAAGGTAAATCAAGAACTGTCTACTGTTCCACAGGAATCACTATAACACTCTTAATGTATAATGCCAAAGTACACTGTAAGATGCACTTCTGTGCACTTTAATGAATAATTTAATCGCTATTTCTGCTTGTAGTTGAAAAATGTTGCGCTGATGTCATTTTCCTACAAAACACTCGCACCAATTTTAACGGAAGGTTCGCTATATTGCCACCAGGTGGCTATGACATAATACTGCAATTATATTGGCTGAATCAGTTTCCACCCTTGATTGCAATTGGTGCATCTTAGCCGCAGTATTTGTTGTGCATTTTAATGTATATTTGACATCTTATCATTCAAATGATTTCCGCTTTTTCACTGAGAAAATTATATTTATCAGCTAGTTATGATCTACTGTGTTTGAAAAGACAAGTAATAAGAAGAGAAGAAAGATATTTGTTCTGCTAAATTCAGGGCTGCTTAGTGAAAAGACTCTATTAAATTCTTAGCTTAGCGTATGTGTTTCCCTACCTATGAAATGAATTGTAAGACAATGAGTTTGGTCATTTATAAAAGAAATACATTTGCTTCTCTTAAGAATACATATTTATGATATAAACCATAACTGCTGAGGCAGCCAATTTTTTTAACATCATCTTAGAACTGCGTAAAGGGTCAAGGCAAGGTTCAAGATTCTTGTTTAACATAATCTGACAATTAATGGTCGTTCAGAGAAAAGTACAGCGAGAGAAATTTCCTGTTTATAAGAAGGTTCTTTTTATTTATTCATTTGCAATTATGGTATCAATAACTACAACACAGCCAGACTATCCTTAACATCTTCTCTGGTGTTCTTTCCTTGGGTGACCATTCCCTGGGATATTTTCAAATTTAGGCTAAATATACACTGGCTTATGCAATGTCATGACTGCCACTTTTCCATTTTCTTATCATTAACTAGTACAGGTACAGTTGTTAGCTAAAATATGCAGCTAGGCATGTGTTTTTTTGTGTTTTTTTTTTGTGTGGAACAAATAGTGTTACAACAAAAAACATGCACGTATCTGCCAGTGAATTGCTTTAAATGTTGTGTATGAAATTACATGCTGTGTACCTTTTATCCGATGTCTGTATTTGCTTGGAGGAATTAGAGAAGGTATTTGTGACTTATGCATACATTAGTTGCTTTAGGATCATTAACATTCTAGATGCAGACATCCCATGCTCTACTCGAAAGTAGAACCTTGTCTTGCAAATTTGAAGGATTGTACAAACATTGTGTGGCATAACAATTAGTTCAATCTATAATCCAGATTATATTAATTCCATGTTTTTACGAATATTTGATTATTTGCGTTGAACACTATGGAATCGAAACAAAATCATTTGGGCAAACATACGCACATTCTGATACAATATATATTGTAGTAATTTCAAAGAGCTGTCATCAACCAACACATTATGAATTATAAAATGCATGGTTCTATCCCATACAAATGTAACTCACAGCAAAATTTCAACACTTCATTGCTAATGTCAAATACAATTAGTTGTTTATAATGCTTTCATGTATTGTGAGAAGTCAAGGTTTACTGTCACATTTTCATTGAAATAGCTGCAGCTTATTGGTGTTTGATGTGCTTGGATTTATGTTTTTGTGTCACTTTTTATATTGTGAAAAGTGAGAGCTGTTCATACGTGTTAAGGAATCTGAAGCCATTCCTACCAGCTTTCATATATATATAATCCTGCAAGGATGGCAGCATTTTTTATGACACTAACTGTGTGAACAACTGTATGTCAATGACAGATAATACAGACTCCTTAATACTAATTTACCTTTCTCCCATCCATTGTTAACTTGCTAAGTCAAGGTTTACTGTCATTGTCATTGAAATAGCTGCAACTTGTTGGTGTTCGATGTGTTTGGATTTATGTTTTTGTGTCACTTTTTATATGGTGAAAAGTGAGAGCTGTTCAAATGTGTTGCAAAGATGATAGATGATAATGATCATGCAGCCTTTGTATCTCAAGGTTTTAATGGATGAGCATTGTACAATGTCATGTACTATGGTTCAGGAATCTGAAGCCGTTCCTACCAGCTTTCATATATATAATCGTGCAAAGATGGCAGCACTTTTATGACACTTACTGCGTGAACAACTGTATGTCAATGACAGATAATACAGACTCCTTAATACTAATTTACCTTTCTCCCATCCATTGTTAACTTGCTAACATAACACCTGAGCCATTCATATTAAGAATAATTTATAATCTTCACACATTTTTGGTTTGGAGATGTTCATTTGACGATTCTGTCTGGTAACTCACTGTTGTGATAACCTGGTACCAATGATGTTTTGCTTATGAAACAGCCATGTATCCCATTCATTAAAAACCAGTAACCAAATTTCAATGTGGTAAAAATAGAATAATGTAATTGACATCACATTATGTTAATTGCTGACACACTAGCAATTCATGTCTACCAAGTTAATTAGTATGTCTCAGAGCCATCTTTATGGAGCAAGGCAACCTAGATCTGTGGCTTTGAGGTAACTTCCTGTGGAAATGGTGATACTTAATGGACCTGGCGGGCAGCAGACAGCGATTTATCAAATTTCTAGTTGCATTGAGGACAACTTGGAGACTGGCATTCCCTAAGAGGTTCCAATGTTGGTTTTCTTTGAATGGGAAATCCCTCTTATAGTAGTTTGGTATTCAATAGAATTTACTTGTATTATAATGAAAGTAATATCGATAGAAAACTGGATGTATGCTGAACAGCTGCCCTACTCCATAAGATTCGGTTTGTGTTTTTCTGTTAATCTAAAAATGATATTTTAACTATGCTCTATAAAATTAGACAACCTTCTTGTCAAATTTCACCGTAGTTAGATCTGTTTTGATTGGGTTTTTCAGACTTTAACTGAAGGGGCTGACTGTTATTAAACATTTTTTAGGGTTTTATTCATTGAAATTTGACACATAATGTACCTCGTTATTTTGTTATTGAGTTATCAAAATTTCTCACATTTTAGTAGCCGGTCATGCATCTACTTGAATATTTGATATGTCAGTGCCTATCACACTGATATATGTAGATTTATGCTGAGATGCATCTTCTGTTTGCTAAGGAAACAAATAAATTTGTCCTTTTCATATTTATGCAGTGCTGGTCACAATATTTGCATTGTATCTTACTTGCTCAGAACAAATGTTACACATCAAATAGATTATAGTCCTCAGTCTTGCTGGAAATATTTATTATGCTTTTGTATTCTGTTGTTTATTTGCAAGTTAATGTTTTAGATTAAAAAAAAAAAATTCACTAACAGACATTGTTTAATGTTTTTAGGAAACCTCTAGAGGTCCAGGGGCCGGTAATTTTCAGCAAGTTAATTTGACGCCTCTTTGTTACAACCAACTATGACTCCACAACAATTTTTGTAACATAGTTTGTTAATATTGTCATTCTGGAAAAGACAGCTATGCCCTTCGGCTTTGTCAGTTAGTGTGTGGGCGCTTTTTCGCAGATGCCATAGCCAACATATCAGCCCCACTTTTGGCAAACTTATTCATAACAAACAGCCGTTGAGACTAGTTGCTTCCCATTAATGCTGAAGCAGTCTCAGTAGATTTATGGTGTGTCTAATGGTTTCTCTTGAGACCTACACACAGTACCTAACAAGTTGCAGTTTTTGGCATGCTTCATGTTTTACGTGCTTTTACGTGATGGGAGAGGTTTCTAATTTGTTCACGAGCTTCATTAGTAGTATTGATTTTTAAAGTACAACTTGTAATTTGTATCCAGGCAAAATAAGTAATTTTATCTTGTGGCATCTTTCTTTCAAATAGTACCACAGTAATCAAATTTATTCTGCAGAATTTATTGACCTGGATAAGATTTTATATGAAAGTTTGAAAATCCACTTTGTAAACTCAGTATTGCAAAGGTACAGTATTCATCTAAGTATATTCCAAATCTGCATTTAATGAAAACACCTGATGTCATTAGACATATTTGGTAGTAGTCATACTGACTTGTACACTTGTACTTGGCTTGTGAGGATGGAATATGCTTTGCAATGTACATGTTCAAAAGAAAGTGTAAAAATGAAACAATTCCATTGCTGCTTGTTATACATTCACTGTCCCTGAAATTAATTTTAAACCACAAATAAGTCGAATATCACTCTTTAAACGGGAAGGACATTGGAAGATGAAAGCAAGTAGACTGTTGTTGCTCAAAAGACAAGTCCAGTATGGGTTCATTAGCAATGTTAACCTAGTTTAATACGCTATTTCAGTGATGGTGTTGTATTTTTCATGCCAAGACTGTTCTGCTCTACAGCTGCATTTTCCAGAGGGTGCTTAATGAATCTTGTTCAGTGTGATTAGGTCTTTTCAAGATTACCTTTTCCCATGCATAGCTACCAATGTGTAATTACTTGACTAATTGGGATTCGTTGTTCTCTATTGGGCTAATGAGTCTTGTTCCTGCATCCACTTTGATGTGTTGATTTTGTTAATGTGCTACTGGTAAACTTTAGCTGAAAAGGTGATAGAAATTCTGGAATCTTTCTTACGTTTTGAGAAATGTGGTTCCTAAATTGTAGGAGCCATCAATGGATTAACAAAAAAAGGAAAAAAAAAACTTCAACCAGAGTATCCTACCATGCAGTCAAACGCACCATTTGCACAGAAAGGCTGGCCATGATGCTTCCTTACAATTGGATCGGAGATTTTGAGAAATGGTAACAGTTCATAAATTTTTAATGATCGTGATCATTGGGTTGATTTTGTCTAAGTGGCACTTTTGTTGCAGAAAATGTTAAAGCAGAGACAACATTCTGGTTAAAGTATACTCCTCAGGTAATACAAAATATTTACTTTTCATTAATATTAATGTTGGTCCAATAAATAGATATTATGCATTAAACGTTTGGGGACATTAATGGAATTGCCACTTGTCAAAGAGAATATTTGTGACGGTTTCTCTTGTTAATTGAATTTTCTTTGATTGCTGGTCATTGTGAAAAAAAGACAATGTAACATCCTATAATCATGTTAAACGTATCCCTTTATGGATGATTTTGTGAAAAATTTTATTGCTTTGATTAGTTCCCCATTATCTTGTTTTTATAGTTAATGCTATGCTCTATGGTTTGTCCGAACGATATTACCTGATTGCTTTAATAAAGCAAGTATCACAAACACATCGTGTTATGTTTTTAATGGAAAAATTTACTTGAGTGCAGGAATTTTTATTGTTATTGAGATTTTAAGAATTAGGCCAAGGGGCTGAACTAATATTGAACATTTACTAAATGTTAGGTATACGAAAGTAACAAATAAAATAGTTATCAGTGTTCACTGTATGCTGAAGCAGGACAAGCAGTATTGGTAGTCTTTTTTGCATGTTAAATGATGGTTTAATGCAGTCCTTATAGATATATATGTGTTATTGACATGGTATTTTTTCTGAATGAGCTGCCTAGATACCTGCTTACCTACTCTATTGCATTGCTGAAAGTATGAAGTAAATAATTATTTGTCGTGATGGCAATGGTATGATCGTATTCTTCTCATTAAACGATTCTTACACAATCCATAGCCCGATGTATCTTGCAGTGTTGAAATAATGATCTCTCTAAATGCGCCTTTTTATTGCTAAGTGTTTAATTCAATCGTGAAACAGGTGTGCCTTGCATTACTCCTATACAATGATAACACTCCCACTCAATTGCGTCATTGCAGATAATGCTTTTCAAGACACTGTTCAATCCAGGGAGCTCTTAAGCTATCTTAAATAATTTCCGCTTCACATTTGCCTCCTGGTGTCATCAGTTTGACAGACTGCAGTGTTTTTTTTATTCCTGCCATTGAATTACGTGTCCTCTAACATCAAATCTGGTGATCTGTGAAAATGGCTTTTGCAGAGCCAAGATTTTCTTACATTTAATTTGATTTACTCAGTTATCGAATAGAAATTCTGTTCAATTTAACAATGATTATATTTCACACATTTATTTTAAGAAGATTGTGATTGATATGCATACCTTGCTGCAATATTTGTCTGCATTGATATGTCTATCTACATATCATATCATATCTAATTATCTTTCAATCCACAGTGTATATAATTTTGACTCATTCACAATGTAATAATCTGCTGAGCAAAATTAAGTGAGAGCTATGAGTGTGTGGTATACAATTCATTCAGATACATTTAGTAATTTTCCACCTACTAAGACAAACTGGGTGGTTTTGGATGCTATCTTGCTTCATCACCAAGTGCTGATCCTGAGTGACCCCAGTGGGTGGCAGACTCCCATAAACAATGCTTCATCACAATTGCAGATCTCCCCCTCTGCTATCATGTTAGTATTCGTCCAAGACAAGAGCAAAACCCAGAACTTCAGGCGATCAGTTTGATACATGCATCTGTCGAAGACTGGGGGTCACAACTTTCAGATGGTTTCAATCAGTTATATGTTTAAGAATAATTATAATATCCTTACATTAACCATGATCACTTATAATTTTGTAGCATTACGTTGAGACGAGTTCTGTATTGATATACTATTAGAGTTTTTCTACATAGACGTTCTAAATTTGCTTTGGGGGACCAAACATTACATATCTCTTCTGCTCTGTCGTTCAAAGGACAAGCCTGGTATATGGTCTTAAGCAATGTTGCAACCCAGTTTTACTCACTACTGTTATTATAATGGTGCTGTGGTACTTTTCATGCCAAACCTGTTCTTGACTGCAGCTGCCTTTCCAGAAGGTGCTTAATGAATCTTGTTCAGTGTGATGAGGTCTTTTCAAGATTACTTGTTCCCATGCATAGCTGCCAATGTGTAATTACTTGACTCTAATTAGGGTTCCCTGTCTATCTAGGGCATGAATAGTTATTTTGCTTAATTTGTTGTTAAGAATCAGTTTTGTTTTTGTTATGTCAAAAGCTAGCAGTTTCGCCCGTGTCTTGTAGTGCTGTAATATCACTTATTTTTCTGCCTCAGCTTTCTCAGTAGCTGTCTCTGCTCCTTTGTTATGTCCAAATTACTATGTCTATTATAATCTCTTCTGTTTTTTTTTTTCTATTTTGAGGATGGGGTTATCTTAATTTTCAAACTTTAATTTGCTGTTTGAAACCTTTTGTCGGTTTTTAATCGACTGTCTGGATGTAATGAGCACATGTTATGCACTAGACATACACTAGATCTCTCTGTATATATGTTGTTTGGCCTTCGCATATCAGGATACTTAAAAACTCCACGATAGCTGCTTGGTGGTAAGGCAAAATTAACTTGGCAACCAGGCGTTTCAATAAGAGAGAGAAAATATGGGAAGAAAAAAAAAGACTGCTGTGTTGCCAAAATCACTGATAGCCCAGGGTCTAAGAAAACACCATTTGCATAAGAAATTGCAAGTTGAGGTGTTAGTGGTCGCACTTACCATAGAAATGGTGATCCTGGCTTATCCCAGAAGGAAGTAGATGCTCAGGGCAAATTTATAATCTTTTGAATGTAGTGGTGGTGAATGATACATATAGCAGAATGGTTTTGCCAGCCATACTATACACATGAATTTCACTATACAAACTAGTGATTTGAGAAGTTGAAGATTAAACTGATACTAACAACTAAAATAAGAAGCTTGAAGCTTTTACCTGACATCTGCCAGGCTTCTGGGGCAAATGGCAAGGTGCTATAATCACATGACTGAAGGAGAGAGTTGTAAATGGGGAGAAGTATATGTTGTGCCTGATCGCCATTTAGACTTGCTGCATGCAAATAAAACCCATCCAGTGATTTCAGTGTATGGTTCCTTGAGCTGTTGGTGCTTGAATTTCTCGACACACAATGTGTAGGAGATGGAATGGACACCTGCTAAGTAAGGCTCTGGTTGTGCGCTGGGTTGTATTTCTCTGTGGAACTTCAGACTGCAGTAACTGCCCAAAACTATCCGTCAGAATCTATGTCTATCCAAATCCATCTTATGGATAGATTAATTATCTCTCTCTTACATGGACCCGCTTATATTTCCCTTGTACATAGTACAGTTATTGGAAGCTCCCTCTATTTCTTTTATGATATTTGATACTACACAAATAGTGAATGACAAGGAGAATCCAATACAATTCTTTACGGACGACATTCCATCCGCCATTTGTGGTATTCTACAGTGAAATGTTACGGATGATGAGAAAAGCTTCTAGGCCTAGTTTCTATAACAGACCTATGCAACAAAATATTGGACAGTAAACTGTCATGGGAGAATATAATTTTGGAAAGGTTGAAAGAAGAAAAGTTTCATTGGATTCGGAAGAGGTGTGCAGCATTATAGCTTTTCTTCATGACTGTAATAAATTCGTTATATAAGACTCCTTGCCATCTGTTTAATTTGAGGAATAATGGCAATAGCTAAGATCTATTCACCATGACAAAGCTACAGTTAGTTTCACGAAACGCGGCCTGTCAAATTGAAATTAGACTACTTAGAATACTTTCTTACAGTCACCAAGGGTTTATATTTATCTGGTGATAAATGTAAGCCGATTATTAGCTACAGAAGTGGACAGAAGCAGCTGGTTTTAGCACGTTTAGACCACAGTCTGGTACTGGTTGCTACAGACAGCTAGAGTCGACTATTTTATAAAAATAACTGTATGGTTGCCTGTTCAATGTGTACATTTTCACAGTAAATGAAACACGTTTACAGGTTGTTACACTGTATTCTACAGATAAATCACTTTCATAATAAGCATATTAGATACTTGTCTAAGATCAAGTAGGAAGGAAAAGAAATCAGGAAAAAGAAGGATTGAATTGTTTATTTGGCCTGAGCCAACACTACCAGTACAGACAGGACCACAATTGCTTCTTTTAGAACCACTTCAATGTCATTTTCAAGAAACAGATTACATACACCGCATGTTTTATCTGTAATTCTATATTTTGATTTGATCCATACTGACAAAGTATACTGTTGGTAATATTCTACAATCTGCATTTCTAGGTCAATGTTCACTGCAAAGTGAGCAGCTAGGTGGCAGTAATGGCAAATTTTGTGAGGGAGTGTTTCTGGTCTTTATAAACGGATCCTTATAACAAGTCAAGAAATGTTTTATTATAGTAACGTGTGACAGTCAATGTTGCAAAAAGAAATATATACATAATTAGATGTCACCCAGGCCAGCTTGGGCTTACAGGTAACTAAGATCATATAACACATGTAACATTTGGTGTAATTTCATTAATATCTTCCTAGAAAAGAGCCAAGGATATGAGATGTAACATGGGTTGTAACACAAGTTGCACTGTATGGCTTGCATCTGGATCTGACAGTCAAACTGAATGGCAAGATCTAATGAGACTATAATTTGTCCATTTGAATTAAATTATAAGAATTATATTCAATGTTTGCCTAAATTATAAAAACGCACCTTATCCAGCATAATTATGGAATGATTTATCTGCCATAAACTTCTTTAAGTGAATTGGAATCTTTTTTTTTTAAGTGAGTAAATATGTGGCTGAATTTCATGCTTAGTGGTAAATGGATGCATAATTATAATGTACTTGCTCTTTCGCAGGTGAATCTACACACGTCTCAATGCATTTTTAATAGGCTGAGACTAAGCTCACATTGCTGTTAAAACTTTAAAATATGCAAATGTATGCACGTGTATCTCTGTTTTGTTTGTGTGTCTTTGAGTTTGCCCAAAACAATAATTGATGTTTGCCTCCAACTCAGGGCATCCCAAAGCATTAACACTGATTAAGAGCTTGGCACCGAATGTTTCCAGTAGGTGAGAACATAGTTCCATAGGTGGAATTGTAACCCTTGATCCCCTTGATGCCTTTGATTCCTGATGACCTTTCTGAGAGGGGTTGGGGTGGTCATTGTCATCTAAGATTTAAAAAAAAAGAAATAAAAAAAAAGACCTTGATATCAGCATTGACCTTAATATACCAAGCTCGAGTGTTCATTTTGCCTTCCCCAGACATATTTGGAATGACATGCTGATGAGGATATTGTCCAACGTAACTGAAACGAGTAACAGATTTTCAGACAACCTGTTGAATTTCAAATATAGCACTGTTTAGATCAATAATTCGGCAAATTGTTACTAAACACAAGGGTGAGACAGACAAGCAGGATAAACCTTGTGAATTTCGAGCAAAATTATCTAGTTGCAGTAAAATGATTCAAAATCATTCTCTATTCTATTACCTGGAATAACGGCCAAGAGGTGCAGTGAAACTTTCTCCACGTGAAATGTGCAGCTTCAGTAACCATATACTCGCAGCCAACTACGCCAACAGACCCAGCTGCTACGCAAGAAGCCTTTTAAGCCCCCCTCTCACATAGCCGGTTTTGCCGTAGTGAACCCGTAGTATGACGTAACGGTTATGCAATGCGATATTCGGCTCCAAGCCGACGGCAAACCGGCAATTCTCGGCGATACTCGTCGAGTCACTCCTGGGACTCGGGCCCAAACCGGGATTCTTGGGCCCGGTAGCCGGAAATTCAATGCGTGTTCAGGGCTAGTACGAGTTACTCGACGAGTAGTAGGAGTAACTCGACGGCTTCCAGGAGTAACCCGCCGAGTTGTAGGAGTAACTGACCGACTGCTACCAGCGTCAGCATCAGCGTAGGCAGGGAGGGGGTTGTATATACTTTAAAAGGCTGCTACTCCCCTAATATTAGGGCCATTTTCGTCAAATAAAGACTGAATTGTAGTATAGTTCATACTGATTCCATACATGTTTTCGGATCGAAAATAAACCAAATATTAAGCGACATATTTGTCTGAGACGGCAGGTAGTCGGCAAACACTGGTGCTCCCTCAAGCGTCCGCACCTGGACAGAATCAATGCAGGCAGAGCTGAGCGCTTCTTTAAAAAGCTGCTGCTCTAATATTAGTCCGATTTTCATCAAATAAAGTCTGAATTGTAGTATAGTTCATACTAATTCCATAAGTGTTTACAGATCGAAAATAAACCAAATATTAAGCGAGATATTCTATAATATATAATAAGCATATCAATCTATCTGTCTCTCTAAACTATCTATCTATCTACATATCTACATATCTACATATCTATCCATCTATCTATCTAACTATCTACATTAAAGAACAGCTATTAATGTTAGAGGCGTTTTTGAAAAGAATATTCTTGTTTTTGCCCAGTTTACCTTATTAATTTTCCTCACCTTATCTATATATACTGCCATGCTGCAGGATGTACAAAGGGTCCTGGACTGATGCTTTTCTCTTTGGCATTATCAAAGTGTACAGTCAAATAGTTTTGACCATCATATATACAATGTTTGGATGAGCTTTATCGCAATTCATTTCTACTCATTCTGCCAACTGGCCAATGGGAAGGACTTTTCCTTGGGTTTTGTAAAAGTCAATTAACCTATATATGTAATAGCAATCTGCCATGACCGTTATGTCAATTGCTATTAGAATTTTGAATGATACAAAGAATGGGGTAAATCATGCTTTTTCATCATTGATCACAAGCATTTATTGAAATTCTGAATTTCAACTGATTCCTGTTTATTATGCATATTAAAGAGGGAGATTGTCTCTAATTTGTTTTGATCATGGATGAAACATGCAATATAAATTTTAATTCCAGTTGGATTATTTTCAGAAACAACAAGAACGAAATATTAATGATTTATTATATAAAATGAAATAAATATCTAAAATGATTACTCTAACTAGAGTATATCTATCTATAGATAGTTTCTATCATTGTTTTATTTTAATTTTTTATTGATTACGATTCAATGAATTATTGATAGTAACGTATTTTTAGGTGAAGATCTTAAAACTATCTGTCTATCTACATATCTACATATCTATACTCTATGAGGTATTACTAACTTTATTAACAAGAATATTCTTGTTTGTGCCCAGTATATTTTCGATCCGAAAACACTTATGGAATTAGTATGAACTATACTACAATCAAGTCTCTGTTTAATGAAAATCGGACTAATATTTGAGGAGCAGCAGCCTTTGATACAGTCCGGGCGCGGACGTGTGCGGGAGCACCACTGTTTGCCTCCGCCAACCGAGCTGCCTTCTCAGACAAATAACTTGCTTAATATTTGGTATATTTTCGATCCGAAAACATGTATTGAATCCGTATGAACTATACTACAATTCAGTCTTATTTGACGAGAAACGGACTTATATAAGGGGTGCAGCAGCCTTTTAAAGTGTATACAACCCCTCCTCCCTGCCTACGCTGATGCTGACACTGGTAGCAGTCGGCGAGTCACCCGTGGAAGTCAGCGGATTACTCCTGGAAGCCGTCGAGTTACTCCTACTACCCGTTGGCTTACTTCTAGTGACCCGTAGAACCCACCAAGTGAACCATAGAACCCGCCGAGTCACCAGTAGAACCCGCCGAGTCACCCGTAGAACCCGCCGAGTCACCCGTAGAACATTTTTGCCGCCAGAATCCGTCGCCAAAACTGGCTATGTGAGAGGGGGGCCTTAAGGTACACCAAGAATATTTTTGAAGGTTTCTCTTGTTAATTGAATTTTCTTTGATTACTGGTCATTGTGGAAAAAAAAAAACATAACATCCTATAATCATGTAAAACGTATCCCTTTATGGATGATTTTGTGAGAAATTTTATTGCTTTGATTAGTTCCCCTGTGTAATAACTTGACTAATTAGGATTCGTTATTCTCTATTGGGCTAATGAGTCTTGTTCCTGCATCCACGTTGATGTGTTGATTTTGTTAATGTGCTACTGGTAAACTAGCTGAAAAGGTGATAGAAATTCTCGAATCTTTCTTACGTTTTGAGAAATGTGGTTCCTAAATTGTAGGAGCCATCAATGGATTGACAAAAAAAGAAAAGAAACTTCAAGCAGAGTATCCTACCATGCAGTTAAACACACCACTTGCACAGAAAGGCTGGCCATGATTCGTTATGCTTCCTTACAATTGCATCAAAAATTTTGAGAAATGGTAACAGTTCATAAATTTTTAATGATCGTGATTATTGGGTTTATTTTGTCTAAGTGGCACTTTTGTTGCAGAAAATGTTAAAGCAGAGACAATACTCTGGTTAAAGTATACTCCTCAGGTAATACAAAATATTTACTTTTCATTAATATTAATGTTGGTCCAATAAATAAATATAATGCATTAAATGTTTGGGGAAATTAATGGAATTGCCACTTGTCAAAGAGAATATTTGTGACGGTTTCTGTTGTTAATTGAATTTTCTTTGATTTCGGGTCATTGTGAAAAAAGGACAATGTAACTTCCTTTAAGCCCCTGTCACACATAGCCGGTTTTCCCGTAGTGAACCCTTAGTATTAAATAACGGTGACGTAACGCGCTTCCCGGCTCCAACCCGATGACTACCCGTGGATACCTGGCGATACCCCTCGAGTAACTCCTGGGACTCGTGGCCAAGCCGGGACACTCGGACCCGATAGCCGGGTGAGCTATGCTTGGCGGATTACCCGTGGAAGCCGGCAGATTACCCGTGGAAGCTGGCGGGTTACCTGTAGAACCCGTCGCGTCACCCGTAGAACCTGGCGAGTTATCCGTGCCTAATTTTACCCTTAGTAAACCCGACAGCTCGTTGAGGGGTACTAGGGGTAAGTCGATGAGTAGTACGGGTGACTCGCCGACTTCTACCAGCGTCAGCATCAACGTAGGCAGGGTGGGGGTTGTATATACTTTAAAAGGCTGCTGCTCACCTAATATTAGTCCGATTTACATCAAATAAGACTGGATTGTAGTATACTTCATACTGATTCCATACATGTTTTCGGAGCAGCCTTTTAAAGTATATACAACCTCCCTCCACTGCTGCATGTACAAAATATTATTCGATGAGTGACTCGCAGGGTTATACGGGCGATTCGCCGACTTTCCCATCGTTATATTTTAAAATTAGACCGGGCGACGTACACGTCGAGTTAAACTCGTAGAATTGGCCGTAACCTGCCGAGTCACCCGTAGAACCCGTCGAGTCATCCGTAGAACCCTTTTTGCCGCCAGAATGCGTCGCCAACCCGGCGAAAAAAGCTGTTGCATAACCGTTACATAATACTACGGCAAAACCGGCTATGTGTGACAGGGGCTTTAATCATGTTAAACGATTCCCTTTATGGATGATTTTGTGAGAAATTTTATTGCTTTGATAAGTTCCCTATTATCTGGTTTTTATAGTTAATGCTATGCTCCATGGTTTATCCAAATTATATTGCCTGATTGGTTTGAAAAAGCAAGTATCACAAACACATCGTGTTACGTTTTTAATGGAAAAATTCACTTGAATGCAGGAATTTTTATTGTTATTGAGATTCTAGGATTAGGCGAAGGAGCTGAACTAATATTGAACAGTTACTTAATGTTAGGTATGCGAAAGTAACAAATAAAATAGTTATCAGTGTTCACTGTATCCTGAAGCAGGACATTCAGTATTGGTAGACGTTTTTGCATGTTGAATGATGGTTTAAATGCAGTCCTTATAGATATATACAGTATGTGTTATTGACATGATATTGTTTCTGAATGAGCTGCCTAGATACCTGCTTACCTACTCTATTGCATTGCTGAAAGTATGAAGTAAATAATGATTTGTCGTGATGACAATGGTATGATACGTATTCTTCTCATTAAACGATTCTTACACAATCCATAGCCCGATGTATATTGCAGTGTTCAAATAATGATCTCTCGAAATTCACCTTTTTATTGGTAAGTGTTTAATTCAATCGTGAAACAGGTGTGCCTTGCATTACTCCTATACAATGATAACACACCCACTCAATTGCGTCATAGCAGATAATGCTTTTCAAGACATTGTTCAATCCAGGGAGCTTTTAAGCTATCTTAAATAATTTCCGCTTCACTTTTGCCTCCTGGTGTCATCAGTTTGACAGACTGCAGTGTGTCTTTTTATGCCATTTTCATAATTGAAATACGTGTCCTCTAACATCAAATCTGGTGATCTGTGGAAATAGCTTTTGCAGAGCCAAGAGTTTCTTACATTTAATTTGATTTATTCAGTTATCGAATAGAAATTCTGTTAAATTTAACGATGATTATATGCCACACGTTTATTTTAAGAAGATTGTGATTGAGCATCCCATGTACACTAACAGCTCCATAAGCACCAATATTTGTCTGCTTTGACAGATCTACAGATCATATCTACTTATTTATCAATCCACAGTGTATATAATTATGTCTCATTCACAATGTGATAATCTGTTGAGCAAAATTAATTGGGAACTATGAGTGTGTGATTGATATACAATTCATTCAGATACATTTAGTAATTTTCCACCTACTGAGACAAACTGGGTGTTTTGGATGATATCTTGCTTCATCACCAAGTGCTGATCCTGAGTGACCACAGTGGTTGGCAGACTCCCATAAACGATGCTTTATCACATTGCAGATCTCCCCCTTTGCTATCATAGTATTCGTCCAAGACAACAAAAAAAATCCAGAACTTTAGGAAATCAGTTTGATTCATGTATCTGTCTAAGACTGTGGTCACAGTTGGAAACTTTCAGATGGTTTGAGTTAGTTATATGTTTAAGAATAATTATAATATCCTTACATTAATCATGATCACTTAAAATTTTGTAGCATAACGTCAGACAAGTTCTGTATTTATATGCCATTAGAGGTGATTTTTCTACATAGATGTTCTAAATTTTCTTTGGTAACCAGACATTACATATTTCTTCTGCTCTGGTATATGGTATATGGTACTTTTCATGCCAAATCTGTTCTTGTCTGCAGCTGCATTTCCAGCAGGTGCTTAATGAATCTTGTTCAGTGTTATGAGGCCTTTTCACGATTATTTGTTCCCATGCATAGCTGCCAATGTGTAATTACTTGACTCTAATTGGGGTTCCCTGTCTATCTAGGGCATGAATAGTTATTTCGCCTAATTTGTTGTTTAGAATCAGTTTTGTGTTTGTTATTTAAAAAGCTAACAGTTTCGCCCATGTCAAATTTCCTCCCTCAGCTTTCTCAGTAGCTGTCTCTGCTCTTTTGAAATGTTCAAATTAACATGTCAATTGCAATCTCTTTTAAGCTTTTTTTTTTCTTTTTTGGGGATGGAGTTATCTCAATTTTCAAACTTTAATTTGGTGTTTGAAACATTTTGTCGGTTTTTAATGAACTGTCTGGATGTAATGAGCACATGTTGAACACTAGACTAACGAGATCTTTCTTTATATATTTTGTTTGGCCTTTGCATATCAGGATATTTAATCACTCCACGATAGCTGCTTGGTCGTCAGGCAAAATTAACTTGGCATTCAGACATTTCAATGGCAGAGAAAAAATATGGAATGAAAAAAAAAGACTGCTGTGTTGCCAAATTTTTTAAGAAGTTGAAGATTAAATTGATACTAACAACTAAAATAAGAAGCTTGAAGCTTTCGCCCGAAATCCGCTTGGCTTCTGGAGCAAATGGCGAGGTGTTATAATCACATGACTGAAGGAGAGAGTTGTAAATGGGGAGAAGTCTATGTCATCCTTGATCGCCATTTAGATTTGGTGCTTGCTGCAGGGAAATAAAACCCAACCAGTGATTTCATTGTATGGCTGCTTTAGCTGTTGGTGCTAGAATTTCTCGACACAATGTGTAGGAGATAGAATGAACACGTGCTAAGTTAGGCTCTGGTTGTGCGCTGGGTTGTATTTGCATGTGAAACTTCAGACTGCAGTAACTGTCAAAAGTATCCATCAGAATCTATGTCTATCCAAATCCATCTAAGGATAGATTAATAAACTCTCTGAGTTACATGGACCCACTTATATTTCCTTGTAATTAGTATTACACCAGACGGCAGCTGGTGTACTGCCTGATCTGGCTTCCTGGGGATAGATTTGGATGAATAGTTTAGTGTAGCAGCAGATGGTATGTTATATCAAGAGTCCTGTAGCTATGTATAGCCTCTATCTGACAAGCCACTTATGAAGAGTTCTACTGTATGTTCCCAAAGTGTTTTGTTTGCAAAATGTCTTTTTATTATTTGTGACAAGTGGACTTATTATGACAAACTGTTGAGGCTACTTACCAAACACACTTTGCTTATTCATGCATTTTTGACTTGATATAATTCTAGTTATACAGTCTTAAGTTGTGAACCATGTCAAGAGCATTGCTTTTTTTCTTCAGTTTTCTCCTCTTCTCAAACTATTTTATAAATTTGCATTAATGCTCACATCCAGAATACAAGCTCTGTTTGCAGAAAAAGAGCTAACAAATAAAGATGGGAAATTTCAAACTCATGGAATTGTTTTCATGTACTTGCATGCTACGTGCTTTGCATCATATTACTCTGTTTTACCTGTTACAGACGTGGGATGCAGTCCAATGATATATGTTAGATTTGGTTGTGTCATACAAGTGCTGTGGTAGCTATTGTGTCATTTATTAAATTGTCTGCCTTTTAATTATTTGTGTGGTGTATTGGAAATGTTGGATTATCTCCCAATGTTCACTAAATTGCATTCAAACCTTGTGACAATGCACTTTTTAATGGCCCTGATGAGCCAGTTGTTCCATATGTCTGCCTTTCCAGGGAGCTGTGTGGATTGTCAACAAGATGATCATCCTTCTTTTGTCTTTGTTAGGAGCAAGATACTAAATACAGATTGAGAGTAATTTCATTTTAAAATGATGGCTTAGATAAATTTTGCAAAGGGTGTTGTATCTACTAAGAAAACAATAACTGCTAAAAAGTAAATGTCCGCAATAAAATTTTCATACAACCCTCATTTATATTCATATTATGATATTTTGATTAGTATTTCCAAGTAATGGTGAAGCAAGACTGAAAACAGATCTCTCAGTACAATCTGAGCATCAGATGAGAACTGCTGCAATTATAGAATTTTTAGATTTGATGGTGGACAGTAATGATGATGATATAGGAAATATAAATGTTATTTTAACATATCTTTGCACATATTTAACTTACCATAATATTATAACTAAATTCTTATCTTTATGTATAATATACGTTTGACTACAATTTCAATTTTGTATTCTGTACCTGATGTATACTTTTAAAATATAAATTTTAAATTACATTAAAGGCAGTAATATCACACAGTGATATCACATCCATATGACTCTAAATGAGTAAATGCACACACACACTACACCAGGTTGCATGGTCATGATTTGATTTATGCATATGAAGAACGCATGTCTTCAAATCCACAAAATGGAAGAGTTAGCGTGTCAGACATAACTGCATTTTCCATGTGGCTTTTAGTGTTTGCAGTTAGAGTTAATGGAGTTGAGTTCTTCTGAGTTTGGTAGAAGATTTGCTGGTGGAAGTTGCATCTAACATGGGCATCTTGACGTCACATACACACACCACCAGCAAACTCTTCCCCACTTCGGTTTATGTTTAAATCGTGCCATCTTACAGTCTTTTAAGACCTGCTGTTCTTCTGTAATGTGTGGACCTTGGATTGAAGCGAAGCTCCAAAGTGGTCCCAGGAGACAAGTGTGATAAATGTCTCGTGCTGTGTCTTCAATGCAACACTGTCTGCTCCAGATACATGCAGTGTTCCTGTAGAGCTATTTTGTAATATTTGAAAATGATTTGCATACAATACCACTGAGCAGATACTGAGCAATGTGTTGTAGTAATAAAATAATTGATGATTCAAAACAGTATAATTACACTTGGATGAAAAATAATTGTCCCATACACACAAAGCTTGTAATATAATTTAATGTAAAAAGCTGAATGTCTAGGTGCACATGGCCTATCCTACAATTCTAAGATGAAGTACTTTGTTTACATTTCTCTTTTTGTTAGTTTGAAATAGAATAGAAAATTTTGTGAATCTTGAATCCCTGTAGGTGGCCCCACAATAGCAAAGGGATACCGTCTTTGTGGGGGTTTCCTCTAATTATGTATAAAATGAGAGTTCTGTAATTTAAATTTTATAACATATATATGAATGTGAAATAAAATGAATGAATCTGAATCGAACTTAATCTGAATCTAAGCAGCCCAAGAAGCTGTATAATCAGCCATACTTAATGTAGGTTACCATCATTTTATTACCTTCATTGTGCCATTACATTCATGGTTATAAACCAGGAAAGCAGGTATTCGACTATTGTGTTGGTGTCATTGAGCTTAATTAGACAAGTGCTGTTGTAATTAACTTGCTAATGCTATTGAATTTGACAGCAAATGTTCATTTTCATTACTTTGGTGTCTTTAAAATGAGGAACTATAATGTGTATTATACTAATAGAAGGGGCTCTCACTAACTGTGGCATTGTTTGATGACATTAAGTATACAATCAGGTCATTGGGTGCAGGATAATAACAATAGTCAGCTCAGTTATTGGAAGCTCCCTCTATTTTTTTTTTATGATATTTGATACTACACAAATAGTGAATGACAAGGAGAATCCAATACAATTCTTTATGGACGACATTCCATCCGCCATTTGTGGTATTCTACAGTGAAATGTTACAGATGATTAGAAAAGCTTCTAGGCCTAGTTTCTATAACAGACCTATGTACAAAATATTAGACAGTAAACTGTCATGGGAGAATATAATTTTGGAAAGGTTGAACAGAAAAAAAGTTTCATTGGATTTGGAAGAGCTGTGTAGCATTATAGCTTTTCTTCATGACTAAAGTCATTGTAAGACTCCTTGCTATCCGCTTAATTTGAGGAATAATGGCAATAGCTAAGATCTATTCACCTTGACAAAGCTACAATTAGTTTCATGAAAAGGGGCCTGTCAAATTGAAATTAGACTACTTAGATTACTTTCTTACATTCACCGAGGGTTTATATTTATCTGGTGATAAATGTAATCCGATTATTAGCTACAGAAGTGGACAGAAGCAGGTGGCTTAAGCACATTCAGACTGTTCAATGTATACACCTTCACTGTAAATGAAGCACTTTTACATGTTGTTATTCTTCAGATAAATCACTTAAGCATATTAGATACTTGTCTAAGATCAAGTAGGAAGGAAAAGAAATCAGGAAAAGGAAGGATTGAATTGTTTTTTTTGGCCTGAGCAAACACTACCATTACAGACAGGACCACCATTGCTTCTTTTGGAACCACTTCAATGTCATTTTGATTTGATCTATACTGACAAGGTATACTGTTGGTAATATTCTACAATCTGCATTTCTAGGTGAATGTTCACTGCAATGTGAGCAGCTAGGTGGCAGTAATGGCAAGATTTCATGAGGGAGTGTTTCTGGTCCTTATAAACGGATCCTTATAACAAGTCAAGAAGTCAATGTTTTATTATAGTAACATGTGACAGTCAATATTGCAAAAAGAAATATATGCATGATTAGATGTCACCCAGGCCACCATGGGCTTACAGGTCACTAAGATCATGTTACACATGTAACATTTGGTGTAATTTCACTAAAATCTTCCTAGAAAAGAGCCAAGGAAATGAGATGTAACATGAGTTGTAACACGAATTGCACTGTATGGTAGCATCTGGATTTGACAGTCAAACTGAACGGCATGATCTATAATTTGTCCATTTGAATTAAATGACAAGAATTATATTTAGACCTTCAATGATATCAGTGCACACAATGTTTGCCTAAATTATAAAAACGCACCTTAATCAGTATAATTATGTACATGGAATGATTTATCTGCCATAAACTTCTTTAAGTGAATTGGAATCTTTTGTCTTCTATGTGAATAAATATGTGGCTGAATTTCATGCTTAGTGGTAAATGGATACATATAATGTACTTTCTCTTTTGCAGGTGAATCTACACACGTCTTAGTGCATTTTTATTAGGCTGAGACTAAGCTCACAATGCCGTTGAAACTTTAAAACATGCAAATGTATGCATATGTATCTCTGTTTTGTTTGTGTGTCTTTGAGTTTGCCCAGAACAATAATTGACGTTTGCCTCCAACTCAGGGTATTCCAAAGCATTAATACTGATTAAGAGCTTGGCACCGAATGTTTCCAGTAGGTGAGAACATAGTTCCATAGGTGGAATTGCAACCCTTGATCCCCTTGATGCCTTTGATCCCTGATAACCTTTTCTGAGAGGGGGTGGGGGTGGTCATTGTCATCTTAGATTTGAAAAACAAAAAACAAAAACAAGAAAACATCGTCATCATCCTTGACCTGAATGTACCAAGCACGAATGTTCATTTTGCCTTCCCCAGACATATTTTGAGTTACATGATGATGAGGAGTATGTCCAACCTAACTGAAACAAGTAAGAAGTAACAGAACTTCCAGACAACCTGTTGAATTTCAAATATAGCACTGTTTGGATCAATAATTCGACAAATTGAATGTAATCTCAATTACTGAACACAAGGGTGAGACAGACAAGCAGGATAAACCTTGTAAAATCCAGGCGAAATTATCTAGTTGCAGTAAAAAGATTCAAGATCATTCTCTATTCTATTAACCGGAATAAAGGCCAAGAGGTGCAGTGAAACTTTCTCCATGTTAAATGCACAGCTGCAGTAACCATACTCGCAGCCAACTACGCCAACACACCCAGCAGCTACGCGAGAAGCCTTTTAAGGTAAACCAAGAACTGTCTACTGTTCCACAGGAATCACTATAACTCTCTCAATGCCAAAGCACACTGTAGGATGCACTTCTGTGCACTTTAAGGAATAATTTAATAGCTAAACAATTTTGTTTTCTCTATTTGTGCTTTTAGTTGAAATATTTTACGCCTATATCCTTTTCCTACAAACCATTCGCACCAATTAAATTCTTAGCTACGCGTATGTGTTTACATACATATGACATGAATTGTAAGACAATGAGTTTGGTCATTTATGAAAAAAATACATTTGCTTCTCTTAAGAGTTCATATTTCTGTTATAAACCATAACTTCTGAGTTAGCCAATTATTTTAACATCATCTTAGAACTGTGTACAGGGTCAAGGCGAGGTTCAAGATTCTTGTTTAACATAATCTGACAATTTTATTCATTCAGATAAGAGTACAGCGAGAGACCCTAACCTGTTTATGAGACAGTTCTTTTTATTTATTCATTTGCAATTATTGTATCAATAACACAACACAGCCAGACTATCCTTAACATCTTGTCTGGTGTTCTTTCCTTGGGTGACCATTCCTAGGGATATTTTCACATTTAGGCTAAATATACACTGGTTTAGGCAGTGTCATGAATACCACCTTTCCATTTCTTCTCATTAACTATTACAGGTACAGTTGCTAAACTAAAATATGCAGCAGAACCAATAGTGTTACAACAAAAAACATACATGCATCTGCCAGTAAGATGCTTTATTGTTATGTATGAAATTACATGCTGTGTAACTTTAATTCGATGTCTGTATTTGTGATGTATGCATACATTAGTTGCTTTAGGGTCATTAAACATTCTAGAGGCAGATATCCCATGCTCTACTCGAAAGTAGAACCTTGTCTTGCAAATTTGAAGAATTGTACAAAATATTGCGTGGCATAAAAATTAGTTTAATCTATAATCCAGATTATATTAATTCTATGAGTTTTCTACAAATATTTGATGATTTGCATTTAACACCATAGAATAGATACAAAATCATTTGGGCAAACATGCTCACATTCTAATACAATATATATTGTAGCAATTTCAAAGACCTATTTTAAACAGATAAAAGCTGTCATCAACCAACACATTATGTATTATAAAGTGCATCGTTCTAGCCTATACAAATGCAACTCACAGCAACATTTCAACACTTCATTGCTAATGTCAAATACAATTAGTTGTTTATGATGCTTTCATGTATTGTATTGTGAGAAGTCAAGGTTTACTGTCACATTGTCATTGAAATAGCTGCAGTTTATTGGTGTTTGATGTGTTTGGATTTATGTTTGTGTGTCACTTTTTATATTGTGAAAAGTGAGAGCTGTTCAAATGTGTTGCAAAGATGATGGATGATACTGGTCATGCAGCCTTTGTATCTCAAGGTTTTAATGGATGAGCATTGTACAATGTCATGTGCTATGGTTAAGGAATCTGAAGCCATTTCTGCCAGCTTTCATATCTAACTGTGTGAGGATGGCAGCATTTTCTGTGACACTCCCACGGAACTGCATTCTAACATGAAGAGTAGGAGTGAAAAAAAAACATGGCTGCCTCCACTAACTAGTGTTTGAATTTCCCCTTGAGAAAAACAGGATAATTAAAGGTCAGAAACCTGTAGGAGCAAAATTAGCCACACCACCCTGTTTCAATTTCTTGTTCTTAGCCATCGTTGTAATCACTTGTAAGTTTCTTCTTTTTTCAGATATGAATCAAGAATATTCAATGAGCTCAGATGGAGAGAAATAGCAGGCTAGTAATCTTAACATGCTACATTACTACCAAACCATTGAAGTGCGCCTAATTTTGCTCCTTCGTCAAACAGGTTTCTGACATTTAATTATCTTGTTTATTCTCAAGGGCAAATTCAAACTCTACTTAGTGGAAACAGCCACTTTTTTTTTTCACTCTTAAGCCTAGGTCACACATAGCCGGTTTTGCCGTAGTGAACCCGTAGTATTACATAACGGTTATGCAACAGCTTTTTTCGCCGGGTTGGCGACGGATTCTGGTGGCAAAAAGGGTTCTACGGGTGACTCGGCGGTTCTACGGGTGACTTGGCGGGTTCTACGGGTCACTCGGCGGGTACGGCCAATTAGTGGACGAATTCCACGAGAGACTCGATGGCTTCCAGGAGTAACTTGCCTAGTTGTAGGAGTGACTCGCAGGGTTATAAAATAGACTCGCCGGGTTCCCGGCGAGTCAATCGTCGAATGATATTTTGTACATGCAGCAGCAGAGGGGGTTGTATATACTTTAAAAGGCTGCTACCAAATATTAGGCGAGTTATTTGTCTGAGAAGGCAGCTTGGTTGGCGGAGGCAAACAGTGGTGCTCCCTCAAAAGTCCGCGCCCGGACTGTATCAAAGCAGGAAGGGCTGAGCGCTCCCCTAATATTAGTCAGATTTTCGTCAAATAAAAACTGAATTGAAAAATATACCAAATATTAAGCAAGATATTTGTCTCATTTCATTTTATATAAATTATTAATATTTCGTTCTTGTTGTTGTTTCTGAAAATATTCCAACTGGGATTAAAATTGATATTGCATATTCCATCCATGATCAAAACAAGATATGCTTATTATGTAACATAAAATATCTCGCTTAATATTTAGTCTATTTTCGATCCAAAAACACGTATGGAATCAGTATGAACAATACTACAATTCAGTTTTGACGAAAATCGGACCAATATTAGGGGAGCAGCAGCCTTTTAAAGTATATACAACCCCCCTCCCTGCCTACGCTGATGCTGACGCTGGTAGCAGTCAGCAAGTTACTCCTGCAACTCGGCGGGTTACTCCTGGAAGCCATCGAGTTACTCCTACTACCCGTCGGCTTGCTCCTAGTAAACCACCAGCTTTACTACGGGTAAAATTAGGGAAGGATAACTCACCGACTTTTTGGACACCCAGGGAGTTTGCCACGGGTGAGCCATGCGAGCATGGCATACCCGGCTACCGGGCCCGAGTTTCAAGGCTTGGCCACAAATCCCAGGTGTTACTCGACGGGTATTGCCAGATATACACGGGTAGCCATCGGGTTGGAGCCGGGAAGCGCGTTGCGTAACCATTATATAATACTACGGGTTCACTACGGAAAACCGGCTATGTGAGACTGGGGCTTAAATTTCTCTTCATTTTAGTATGCAGTTTCCTGGGAGTGTCATAAAAAAAGCTGCCATCCTCACATGGTTAGATATGAATGCTGGAAGGAACTGCTTCAGATTCCTTAATCATAGTACATGACATTGTACAAGGTTCATTGGGTGGTCTAGTGGTAAGACACTCACCTGCTCCTCTGAAGGACCCGGGTTTAACCCCAGGCCCGGGCACCCTTCATGAGCAACATCCCAGCTGGATGTCATTGGTTGAATTGGTGGTCCCTTGTACTCAGAGTCTATGCTGAGGCAAGTAAAAGATCTTAACCATGGGGTAAATGTGTAATATGGGTGGACTCCTCCACTCTCTCACCTCATCAATCAACCCTCGATAGTGGCAAGAACTTGCCTTAGAGGGCTACACTTCCCATATATATCTATCATTGACCAGGTTGATATCCTGCTGAACTAAGTAAAGAAACATTGCAGATATAGTAACAAAACATACCGAGAGACCAGGAAAGAGAAACAATGCATCACTACATACTACTACAAGATGTATAATTTATAGGGGCTTTTACCAGCAAGTTGTTGGCTTCAATCATTCGAGAAACTTATAATTTATGCCTACTCTGACATTCATCTTAATCTTGATGCATCCACCTCTTCGCAGAAGCAATGGTGATTGATGGCTTGCAGCAAACAGGAAATCTTCTATATGTGCCACATTGGCAGTGAAAGGTCCCTGTCAGTTTGTGAAGGGATGGTTTCTCAGAAATCAATAATGACTCCACAAATTTCAATGTACTTACCTACATTTGCCTCACTAGTTGACTTGTTAAACCAATGCATAAATCAGTTGTGTTTGTTGCCACCATAATGATTATCTTCTTTCCATGCCCCAGTGTGTCGTCTCGAGCCCAGCATAAACAATGGGGTGGAATAAGAGTGATGGTGACTTGCAAGCCAAGAAGATAATGGATCCTATGATATGTTGACTATGGCTGACTGCACCCTATACAAAATTCTGTTCCATGAAAAATTAGTATTCTAAAAGGTGGAATGCCTGCACCATCAGTCATTCATGCAGCCAATGAGGATGACACTCTTTTTTTTATGAGTGCATTTCAATGTGGGAGTGAGTTGTATCAAACAAAGTTTAGTGTGTAATATTTCCCTTACAAAGTGCACGCTGATGAAGTCTCATGGAGAAGTTTTTCACTGAAGGTTGGTCGGTAACCAGACAGTCCATAGGTTTTGGTCATTTTGACCCTGAGCTGCCACAGATGCTCTGAGTCATTTTTGACTCAGGTAGGACAACTGTGAAAATGCATTAACTAGTGCCATCAGCAGCAAGCTTTCTTAGCAACAGATTTAACAAAATGCAAGATTTGTAGGTCTGGAGATACAGCTGTGCTAAATTGTTTTTACATATTTTTTATTTATTTATTGAATGCTCGGATATAAGGTGTGATGCTGAATTCATATCACCACTTAGATGTTTTTGACAATAAAGGTGGTCCTGAAAAAAAAACCTCCCATAATAGCTACTCAATGTATTCATGTCCAAAATACTTTGCAAAGTATTCAAGTTTCAAGGTAGTACAACATAGTTGAGACAATTAGATAAAAGGCTGCGCCTTTGTGACCTTCAACAAAGGGAAATCAGCTCAAACGTGTAATTCTGTCAGTGAAGTTAATGAGTGGGGGGCCGAATGACTCCCTGAGGAATGCCAGTGCCACCAGAGTTCCAATTATGAGCAACTCCCTCGACCTTCTGTGCCATTACACGCTCCTTGTCTCACACACAAAGCTCTGGGTCTAGGTACAGACGAGGTTTTACACTAACAGGGACATAATTACAACTTGTAGTTTATATTAATTTTCCCCAGGGCTGCTTGTAGCTAGCACTAAGTGAGCAGCCTACAATAGCTCGCGTACTGGTGATGCAACTTCCCCACTGTGAAAAGCGTTTTATATTGAGCCAATAAAATTGTCCAATTTGCAACGCACGTTTGTACCGAAGCCTTGTTGAGATTTGGGTTGCATCAATTTGTTTGCTGTCTTACTCAATACAAAGCTTCATCCATTACCATCTGACTGTCCTAATACAGCCTGGTTCTAGGACACTAACTAAAACAAGACATGCTGCTTTGTGGAAATATAATTGGTATGTTAATATATCGTTTCCTGGTGTCTCTTCACACATGCATTTCAATTTAAAAAGTACATAAAAAAGAAAAGATGAGATGAGACGAGACATGATACATTTTATTGGTTGCAAGCAAAATTTGTTGGTGTCTTACACGTTCAGTGCAGTGAAAATTACTATGAAAACCAATACACACAAATATTTTCACATGAGTTTAGCAACCTTAAAGCATAAGGTATAAATGTACTTTTGTACCGACAGGTTCTAGTAGCCGGTAAGCGTAGCTGTCGGCCACTGGGTAACAGCACTCAGTTTGCATACAGAGGGTGGTATGGATCCCTCCTAATCTTGTTGGCAAGTTGAGCCACCCTAGGCTTCCATCATACACAGCATCATTTGAGACCATGATTAATACTGACCTAGTAATTTTCTTGCTATTTATTTTGACATATTGGTATTCATAATGCGTATGCTTGATTATGTTCAAGCTCCAATGGAACTGTTCCTCATTTGTTTTGTTGGAAATATTTTTTGAAAGGTACGGGGCAGATACATGTATCTTTGAAATGCCTCATTGCTGAATGAGACTCTTTTAAAATATACATTGCAGTTAAACAGTGACATCCATAATAGAGCCTAATTCTTAGTCTGCCTGAGATTTTTTCAGATGATTTACTTTAGTCCATAAAAGCTTTGTGTTTTGCGCAAATGGTTTTTTCGCATAATTTTGCCTCTCATATACAGCAGCCTGCATGGTGTTGCATCACCAGCAAAAACATTGAGGATAAAAAATGACAGTGGTGTCAGCAAAGAGAATACAGTGTTTATGTCCCAGGCTGCACGCCGTATAAATTCTGCACCATCAGCAATTAGTATTCTGAAAAGTAGTAGGACCCTCGCCATCAGTCATTTAGGCAACAGGTGAGAATGACAGTCATTTCGAAATGAGTGACAGTACCTGCAGTTAACCTTCTGAAGAAAAGGCATCCATGTTTTTGTGTAGCACAGAGGGTACTTCAAAGTTAAGTTTTTTAATTTATTAGTTTTTTAGTAAAAATAATTAAATAATCAGAGTCACTCTGAAGAGACCTATTCTTGACGATATCAGCGTGCTGAGACATGCATAGTGCATACATGGGCAAAAATAGCATCTATACTGTGTCACACACAAATCAGTGTTATAGCATTTTGTGTTACTATGAAGATGTTAGTCCCCAAGTGGCAGGTGCGATAGCTGCATGAACAATGAAGAAGATTAAGAGTGATAGTGAGATGAAAGCGAAGAAGATAATGGAACCTATTATGCCTCACTCTCATTTCCAGTGGCTCGTACAAATCTATGCTACACAAAATTGTGATCTGAAAGGTGGCATGATCCTCCCCATCCGTCATTTTGTAACGTCAATAGCTTTTTGCTACGTATACCAAAGCTAGACCGAAATGTGTGAGGTTTGACAACAAACTGGCGCCAATGGATATAACTGGGTTAATTTTTCCCACACATTTTGACAAGCAAACGTTTTATCCTATGCTAAAGGGTCACAATGAAATATAGTGCTGTACAATTGTATTTAAAGCATCATCCATCACTGGATGTGTGCAATATTCACAAACTGAGCACTTTTAAGTGGCCCCTGTGCTAAGGTATATTCTGTTTATTAAGGCTGTGTCTACATGGCCAAATATGCCATGTCGTTTTCTATGAGAAGGATAAACGCATATAAAACGCATGGTTTGTAGCTAATTATAATGAGGCAAAAACCATGCGTTTTCCATGTAGTCACATATGACATGTAAACAATGATTACTGCTATTAACTACGCAGAAATAGGTTAATGTTGTTTCAGTTAAATTGATTTGATACCTAGTTGTTAATTTTATTGGCTATCAATAGGCGAGACATTATGCTCTTGCTCTGTGTACGTAGTTAGTAAAATCCTTAGCTACAGCTTTAACTTGCACATTTGTATTCTCATTCTTGCTGACTATTCCAGTTCACAAAATAAAGGATATCCAGTATTACCAAATCTTTTTTTCTTAGGAGTCTGGTAACCTTAGGGAGAGCTATTTGCATACGGGCCTGGGGTAGTGGGCGACATTGATTTTCTGTTATAGAAATGGAAATTCTGTTTTGGCCTGTGGGAGGAGTCTCTGGGAGAGCGTGATTTATCAAATTGAAGCAAGCCCCCTTGGTATTCACCCCATTGTTCACAGGAGACAGCAGAAGCCAAAGCTTTGAAGAGACTACAGAGGGCTGTTGGCTTTACAAGACCAATTCCAGATTGCCTGCAGGCAGAATTTATAGTGCTTAATCCTCATGTGGTACATAACAATAGTTTCTCTCTGGAATGTTGGTACTCAGCTGTCAGTGCAATTTGCTCGGTCACTGGGAATGTATAGTGATTTATTACAGCTTTAGAAATTTATTGAAGTGCTGGCTTAGTATACTGACTACAGTTAGTTTAATTAAAAATGGCAGTCAAATTGAAACTAGACAAAGCAGTCATAGCTGGCTACTCAAAACCGGATCTAAAAGTACATATTTATAATATAGTAGATACATTTCTTACATTTACCAAGGTTTATATTTATCTGGTGATAGATGTAAGCCGATTATTAGCTGTAGAAGTAGACAGAAGTAGCTGGTTTTAGCATGTTTTGACCACAGCCAGGTACTGGTCGCTACAGACAGCAAGAGTTGACTGTATTTTATGAAACTACCTGTACTAGACATTATTTTTTACCAACAGACATTTTGACTGTAATGGGAATGAATGACCCCTCACAGCTCTTTTTTTTACTGTCCCAGCTTTGTGCAACAATCAAGTTTGTCAGCCATAGTCAATGTCAGTGTGTCATTAGTCATATTAACTGACAGTTTAGGCAAAAACGTGTAATGTTACTGTACAGGATTTGCATCAATGAAGATAGTTGCAAAGAGAGTGAATGATTTGTTCTGATTTTCAATCTCACACAATTCTGAAATAAAGTGCTGCACTTGGTTGATTATGTAGTCGAAATACAATATACCAGGATCTGCCAAATAAAGTGCTGCACTTGGTTGATTATTTAGTTGAAATACAATATACCAGGATCTGAAATTGCAAGACTGGCTCTCCATGTAATTTGAAATATTGTGTTGCGCAATTGCTCAGCTGCAGCAGGCCGAGAAAAAGTCAGAGCTGGTGCTCTGACGAAAGTATTGGTAAACTTGTTTTTTCAGTGTCTGTTTTCCCTCACAAGTGTCCTGCAAGGCCCTTAGTGGCTACGGAAATGGCACCGATAGCAAATAAACGCCTTTTAAGGTCTTGAGTGACGGCATTTCTACAGAGGAGTGGAAGTCTTTTGAATGCATCCTGATATTGCTTTGTTTGTCTTCTTGAAATCTCGGAAACTGCTCTCTTGTGTGTACTGTTGATGCAAAGGCACTGCGGTGAAGAGCAGCGAGTATAACTGAGGGATTCTAGCTGGGTTTCTCTGGTAGTAATAAAGCTGTGGCATGAGCATATAACGCACTTAAACCAAGAATTAGATATGTTTTTCTTATGAAGTTTTACTATCCTTCACAAAACGTGCAAAAGATTATCATTGAGATGTGAAATAGACGGTACACCCAGCCCCAAGAAAGCTCATAGCCCATGCTTAGAGTACCATGAGAGATAGAGAAACTGATGTATTCTAAAGTATCTTTACATTACTTAAAGTTTGCAATGGAAACAAATGATATTAGTACTATTTAGAAATACACACAACTTTAGTGGAACAATGTGTTGAGGAATGAAGTTCGAACTACTGCAGAATTGGATTATTATATTATATATTATTTTATTGACAACGCAATATCAGTGCAGATACATGTGTCATAAAAAATAAAAATTAAGTCAAGGAAGAGAAGAAAATAATAATATATACATATATAATAAAGAAAATATAATAAAATAAAGGCATGAAATTTTTCTAAAACGCTATAGTAAAAACATAAATAACTATATACAGCAGGTAATGAACTAATAAATATATGTATCTTTGAGCACCTAGTACAATTAACACCACTGGTAATACTGATATATAATGAGCACCTATCACGAAGGGTTGAAACAAGATAACATACAATTCAGTCCACATAAGTAAATACAATGAACAAGATATGTACAAAAGAAAAAAAAAAGAAAAATAATAATAATAATAATAAAAAAAAAGAAATAAATAAATAAAATAAAAATAATAATAATAATAATAAAACACACACGCTTATATATACAAATGAAAATCCAAACACTTGGAAACAGTTTTTTCAATGTGCCACCAACCACTCTGATAGGTCCAAGAGGTAATGGACAATTTACCTGACTAGTCAATTCCTAGTACTATGATAATTGAGAACCTAATACTTATGTTTTACGATCCAATTTTATTGCAATTTTTAAGAATTTTCCAAGGGCACAGTTTAAGTTAGTATCTTTACTTGTTAATATTTGAAGGAATTGTTCAGATTGGTTAAGAACAAAGAAGTTATCAATACATTTACATACTATATCAAATAGGTTATTGCGAATGTTCACAGATCATTAGGCAATGAAATTCATCTTCAACTTGATTAAGATTGCATTTTTCACAAGTTCTTTCCTCAGCGGGCACAAACGGGCGTTTGTGCCTACCTAATTCGATATTTAAGTTGTGAGAGTTCAGCCTGAAACGAGCTATATTACAATAAATTGATTTAGGAAAGTCATGATACAAATAGGGTTCTATTCGAATATCTTTCTTGAATATTTTATAAGTTCTTAGTTTGGGGTTACGTACGCTATCATTGATCTCATGCAACATCTTGGCATGGGCCTGTTCATACACTGACACGATTGTCTTGTTTAAGTCAAACTTATTATGGTTCATATTGAGGGTCTCGGTGACCTTGCAAAGTCTCGTGAGCCAACATGGTTTACCCTTTTGATATAACTCAGTCTGAATCTCATAGCAACTTTGCAGAAGTGAGGGACATGTGTTAGACCTGAGTCTATTTAGAAATTTTAATGCTGAGACCTGTTGTCTGACAAACAGCGGAAACCTGTGTCTGCTAAAATAGCTATTGTTGAAGTTTGACACCTGACACCCAGCATGTTCTTGAGAAATTTCATTTGTACTTTTTCGAGGGTGTCGATTTGTTTTTCTGGGAACCATATTTCGCTATTATATTCAAGTATTGGCAGTATATGGGTGTCGAACATTTTCATACTTAATTTAGGGGGCAGATAGCCCGCAGTGGACTTTGTATTCTCCTTAAGTGCATACATTGCTTTCTGCGCTTGAATTGCTAGGTGTTCATACATTGCTTTGTGTACATTTTTTGAATTACAAAGAACATGTCCTAAATATTTGTATGAGTTAACTACTTCTAAATCTTTATTTCCAACACTAAAGTTGTAGTTTTTACAAGCAATATTTTGCTCATTTTTATGGAAGATCATAACTTTACTTTTTTGAGAATTGATAATCAAATGCCACTTCCTACAATAGGCTTCTAGATTGTCTAAGAGTGTTTGCATACCATCTTGACTTTCTGATATCAGCACAAGATCATCAGCATAGAGCAAATGTGTGTAAGTAGTACTATTCATTTTCACTCCACATGTCTGATCTAGATATTCACACATATCCGATAAATACAAATTAAAGAGTTTTGGACTTACAATCCCACCCTGAAGAACACCATGGGTACTATCTATGCTAGCACCTAATTCACCCTGCCATCTAACTTTAGCACTGGATTTGGAGAACATGCTTTCTATTATTCTTACTAGTCGACCACCATAACCCTTCTTACTCATTTTGTAATACAGAAAGGTACGATTGACAAAATCAAATGCTTTCGAGAAGTCTATAAATGTTATATATAAGGTTTTTCGAGTTGATTTATAATGTAATATTAGAGAGTCTATTATGAAAACATTATCACTAGTTCTGCAGCCTTTACTAAAGCCAAATTGATTAGGATCTACAATGTCTGTAGCCTCACTTTGAAAGACCAATCGTTTATTTATAATTGATTCAAATATTTTACCCATACATGCCATCAGTGTTAATTTACGATAGTTGTCTGGTTCATCGTGGCTACCTTTTTTATGCAAGGGTTGAATGATTCCTTTGGACCACTTATCCGGATAAACACCCTTTTCCCAAATATAGTTGAACAGTGTTGTAAGGGGATGGAGTAAGTAATCGCGGAGATATTTGTAAAATTCATTACCAATTCCATCTATACCAGGGGCTTTACCTTGCTTTAAGTTTTTCAGTTCAGTCTGTACCTCATACAATGTTATTGGCATATCTGTCATAAATGCAGCAGAATCAGAGGGTATGTTAAGATTTTCTAATTGGTCCTCTATATCTTTCAAGAATTGGATGTCGAAATTAGATACAGACTCGCTAGGTGGGGATTGTACATTTCCTTTATCACTAATTATACTGTCAATGAATGCATCATGTAATATATATTTAGTAGTCACTTTGCCAACTACAGTGTACCAACTACAGTGTACCAACTACAGTATACCAACTACAGTGTACCAACTACAGTGTACCAACTACAGTGTACTAACTACAGTGTACTAACTACAGTGTACTAACTACCAACTACAGTGTACCAACTACAGTGTACCAACTACAGTGTACCAACTACGACTTCATGTTGACGCTATTGTTAACCCTTGATGGTGTGCTCCAATAAGAGAGACATCCATATTGGAAAGAGCATGTCAAGACCATGCACTTCCTGTCATAATTTGTCGTGAAGAAGAGACCTTTCTGCCAGCCATTCATCTCTCCTACCGCCGCAATTAAATCACTTGTCCTCAAGCATCAATATTGTGATTAGCAAAAAAACTTATTTGTGCATGAATGAGATCCTCCTACATTCCAATTGGACCATCAAATTATTAATTTCCAAGCAATTGAAACCTCCTGAATTGATTTATGGTTAAAAATCGAGCAAAATTAAACATGCAGCAATGAAGAGAAGTGTGATATTCGGGAAGAATATTGTGGTAGAAAGGGTCCACGGTATGATATGATGGCATTCACTACTAGGGAGGGGCTCAGAATCCCACAAGCAATGCAAGGTCAGTGCTAAGGAGATCAAGAGATGAAGAGATGGCAGGCTTCATCTTCATCAAAATGCTCAGGATCGCCCTGTAGCCTCTTAATAATGTGTGGTCATGCCCTGGCACTGTGTTAGGCAGCTTGGAGCCACTTCGCCAAAAAGAAGGACAACCTGGCCTGATTCTGGGTAAACAAGGGATTTAATTTATGTACCATAAACAAGTTAAGGAGAAAAAATATGAGAATTGTTTCTATTCACTGTGTGAAATATCTCTGATTATGGTACCCGGTTAGCGATAGATAACTGACTCGTGTCTTTCATCTGTGCTTGTACAGTTAGTTTCATTAAAAACGGCCTGTCAAATTGAACCTAGACAAAGCTAGACAACTTCTGCTGTACATTGCTACCTGCCACTAAACAGAACTGTCTGACTACAGCTGGTGACTCAAAGCCGGATCTAAAAATACGTATTTTTGATATATTAGATAAATTGCTTACATCTGCCAAGGTTTATATTTTTTTCAGTAAGACGACTATAATAGACAGAAGCGGCGGCTTTTAGCCAGTTATAGCTACAGCCAGGAATAGGTTGCTACAGCTGTAGAGAGTCGACCGTATTTTTATGAAACTGACTGTACTACAATTGTAAGTGATATACTGTAAAAAGCTACCTACAAATATATAAAAGCTTGCTTTTTAACGGAACATTGAGGCTTTGTGCTTGGGAAATAAAGACATTTCCACATCCAAAATGTTTGAGGAAAATTCATGCTTAAAGTTTTAAAATTTGTTCCTTCAGAATGGTTATTCTTTGCAGATGGCTGAATGCACAGCTGCTGTAAAATGTCAACAAGACATAACAGTATTAATGGAGGGCTGTCCTGCACAAGACAGATGCACAACAGGAACCAGTGGTGGCCACTAACACCTTTGCCTGCAGGCTGAGCTTCTTTGATGGCCCTGGCCTTACATTAGGCTTCTGGGCCACCTAAGAGCCCATTAAACGTATCAAATGGCGTGTGATGTCCATTCCGTATGGGCTTCTGTTCTCTTCTTGTTTTCTGATACAACTCTCCCTTTCCTGTTTCCAGGTAATGGCTTGATCAGCAGTGTTGATTCGGTCTGTCTGGCTTGGATTGCATTATTTAAGGGCCTGGGTTAAACTTAATCAGTTTGCACAAAGTAAACGGGTCCAAGATAAGATAGGCAAAGAACCGTGCATATGTAAATTGGCAAATAGAGAAGTGAATTCATCTGGGTCCCTGTGGAGTAAGCAACCAATGAAACCATGTTTAGATCTGCCTTAGTTGCTAATGATGTGATATGTATATCATCAACCTTTGAGGGGTCTCCCATTCTAAATTGGGTATATTTGTATTCCTTTTAATTCTTAGCTGTAATGTGCTTTGTGAGCTGTGGGAAATGATAAATCGAATGTGAAACTGATTGCTCAGAAAGTTTTTCTTTACCATGCCAGATTAATGAATTCAACAGTGTTGAGTTGTGTGTGCAATTTGGTCTGATTTGTAAGGCAAGCCATCGTTAACTGGCAATTTCACCAGTGACTGAGCACATGTGTGGAGAAAACTGTGATGAAATATCTTGTTAGCTAAAATGTTCATATATTAGTTGATTTTTCTGTGAAATAGTTAGAGTTGTTTATGATTAGATAGTCTCACTAAAATGTTCACGTAAAACAGGCAATCCTTAAATTCAACAAACTTGAAAGATTTCTCTTATATTTCTAAATCAATATCTTGTTGCTTTAAATCTCAAAAATGGATTTCCACCTTTCTGTGTATGTTAATTTTCGTTTGATGGATGTATCCCTCTCTGCATTGTTGTGAACTTCACGTCCCTTCTGATCTATCAAACTCCACAAGAGCCAGCGAAAATGTGAAGTATCATCTGTCAGGGAAGTGAGTTTAAACCAATTAAGGACCTGCTCCGATTGAAATCCCCCCACGTTGTTCTGCTTTAATTACCCTCATTTCTGGTTTGAATCGTCGAAAACCTGTGGAGGTTTTTGTCACCTTCCCATGGAGTAGCAATCGAAATTTTTTTTACATTGAAACGACCTTACTTCCGGTTTGTTAAGCTATAATCCACAAAAAGAGATAAAAAATGCATTGTACGTATGTGTTTAGCCCTTTTTTTTGTATTGGAAAAGCAAGTTAAAATTCCTGTTTGTGTAAGTCAAAATACTGTTAATCAGTGTGGTGGACATATTGAGACAATGTTACATGTTATCTTGACCGTGCTCTGTGGAAGGTCAGTTCCATGCATTTACCACCTACTATCAATCTTACTTGAACTAATTAAGTTGGCCTGATTAGGGGCCATGTTCCAGTATTGATTTTATATTAGAATATTTGAGTGTTCCTTTGAGAGTTGTTGTTTTGCACAGATATTGAATATTGTATCAATACGGTGTACGTGCAGGAACACAAATCAGGATATTTTATACAAAATCCTGTGGGATGAGATGAGTTGGATGAGTGGGTTGCTGGGTGCTGTCATGCATGTGGATGAGGAGAAACTGAAGGCAGATCAATGGGAGAAAGGACAGAGGTCCAAGTGGGTCATATCACACCCACATATTTGATACAAGGCTGGGATGTGACACCTCCCTGGGGCAGCAGTCTTCAAAGATGTTCCTCTGATGATATACAGCATCTTGAGCTTACCACAGACTCAAACAACCTAAGCCAGCTCACCTATACTGGGCTAATGCTAAAGAAAGATGGCATAGATGGATGAAGGTGCCAGCCTTTCTTAATGACTTCAAAAACCCACGGACTTATCACTGAGCCTTGTCTTAGCCGAGCTAGGCGTACTAGGATTAAGACTGGATGAAGGAAATGAAAAACGAAAAAGAAGACAAAAATCCTCAATCAAAGTTTTTCTTAAGAGTTCTTAAGACATCTAATCTGAAGTTAAACTGAGTGGGAGTCGAATCTACACAAACAGCAACTTAAAACCTTGCATGAATTCAGTTGAACCTTGTTGACCCTCATTGAATAGGTTCATCAGTTTGGTATGTCCAATATATGCAGAGTTCTCTTTACACAAACAAGTGATTTTTTTTACCTCGGTAACGTTTCACCAACATACAGTTCTGTTGGTGTTCTCAGGCTCGTGGGCTGCAACGTTAGTGTTGTTGCTGTTGGTCACAGATAGAATTTGTGACCAAACTGTCATAAACAGAAGAAATGGCCTTGGTATACATGGGAAGAAGGTGACTAATTTATATCACATGATGTTGTATCTCTGTTCACCAATGCACCAATTGATAAGTCCCTAGACATCATCAAGAACAGATTAGAAAAGGACACCATATTAAGACATCACACCAATCTACAGGTGGCAGACATCATGAAGCTGCTACAATTAATTTTTACAACCACATATTTCGCATTTTGAGAGCAGATCTGTCAACATAAATTCGGGGCTACTATAGGGAGCCAAATCTCTCCTGTTGTAGCCAACCTCTTCATGGTATTTCATGGAACAGAAAGCAATAGCCAGTGCCCCTGTGGAAAATGCTCCTAAACTATGAAAGAGGTACGTTGATGACATACTATAAATAATAAGGACAGGTCAATCAGAGTAACAAAACATCTGAATTCTACCTACGAAACTGGCAACATGAAATGTAATAAAGAAGAGGATAATGGTAAGATCCCTTTCTTGGACATCCTGCTTTTAAGAAAAGAAAATGGTTCAGTGAAACTATTGGTGTACAGAAAGAAGACTCATCTAGAAGACCAGTATTTAAATTTTGCGTCTCACCATATCTTGCACCACTAACTGGGTGTTGTACGGACACGGTTAGATAGAGTGGATACAATAATAATATATGTTTGGAGTTAGGAAACAGACCTCATCACAAGCTGTGTATGGTGAGACTGGCAGATTCCCATTACATGTACGACAAGTTTAGAATGATCAACTATTGGATTAAACTAGAAAAACTGCCAGCTAATAATATTCTTAAAAAATGTTTAAATGAGCAAAAAGATATGCACACTTCTAGTAATAATGCTTGGGTTGGGAAAATTATTCATTGCTAAAACGTTCAAATCTAAAATCTATGAGAAATGTCAGGAAACTATGCTAGCTGAAATCAATGACTCTACACTACAGCCAAAACTTAGAACTTATAAACTACCTTCTACTAAACCTTAGCAGAAAAATGTATAATAAAATAGCCAGATTTAGAGTAAGCTCACATAATTTACGAATTGAAATACACCGTGTATGAGATTATTATGCAAACGCATTATTTTCTGTTATCTATAATATGGTCCTAGAAAATTAATTGCTAACTTGTGGTACAATGTAATTGGTGTCTGATGCTATTGTTTGTGCCTAATTACCAACAGCTACAAACTGTAGTTTACAAAGTAAAACAAAGAAACAATATAACTGGTGTCTGATGCTATTATGCAGCTTAGTATATGTTTCAATAACATTGATTATTAGGTCACCAGGTAAATAATTCTAGTGCTAGTTATTTGTCTGCAAGTAACAATGGGAAGGAAGAAAGACCTGACAAGTGCTGAAAAAGACCAGATAGTGAAGCTTTTGTCAAAAAAGAAGACAACACTTGAAATTTCAAAAGCTCTTGGACGAGATCACCAGACCATTAAGAAAACTGTCCAGGAAATCAGCCAGAAAAGGAAAAGAAGTGTTGGAAAAGGGTTCAAGGATCTTAGTGCAAGGGATTTGAGGAAACTAAGGCTGATTATGGGTCAAAATCCACTTCATACTAGCCAAGAAATATTTGAAATGGCAGGATTACCTGATGTCAAACGAGACAAGAGGTGCAGAATTCTCAGAAAACTGGGTGATGTGAAGAAAGCTATTTGTAAACCACCCCTGAATGACAGCCACAGGGAACGTCGTCTTATTTGGGCCAGGCAGAACATCAAAACAGATTTCAGCAAGGTAATTTTTACCGACGAGTCACAGGTGACATTGGATGGTCCTGATGGTTGGGCAAAAGGTTGGATTCTGCATGACCAAACTGCACCTACAAGGCTACGAAGGCAGCAGGGAGGTGGTGGAATAATGATATGGGCTGGCATTGTTGATAGTGAGATCATTGGACCTTTCAAGGTTGATCATGGTGTGAAGCTCAATAGGGAAAACTACTGCAAGCTCCTTGATGAAACTTTCTTCCGCTGGTACAAGTCCAAGAGCAGAACTTTCAAGAGGGATTGCATATTCATGCAGGACAATGCTCCCTCTCATGCTTCTAAAGCTACTGCACAATTTCTGGCCAAGAAAGGGTTCCCTGAAAAGAAAATAATGTCATGGCCTGCTTCATCACCAGATGTCAATCCTATTGAGAACATGTGGGCACTCTTGAAGAAGGAGTTATACAAGGGTGGACGACAGTTCAAGAGTAAAGCAGGTCTTTGGGATGCCATTCAAAGTGAAATCAAGAAAATTAGACCACAGACTATTAAGGCACTCACCAATTCAATGGACAGTAGATTGATCAAAATAATTGAGAAGAAAGGCAACTATATCAATATGTAATCTGAATTGTACTAAGCCTAAATGTTCTGAATAAGGTTGGATCATGTAAACATAGATGTATAAATGTCAATTGAGATATTGAGATTTTTTGTGACCTAATAATTATGTGGTTTTTGTCATTGAAGTACACTTGGCATAATAACATCAGACACCAGTTATCTATTTTTTTGTTTGTTTTTATTTGTTAAATACAGTTTGTAGCTGTTGGTAATCAGGCACAAACAATCGCATCAGACACCAGTTATATTGTACCACAAGTTAGCAATTAATTTTCTAGGACCATATTATAGATAACAGAAAATAATGCGTTTGCATAATAACCTCATACACGGTGTAGGTTGACATGAAAACCCTATATTGCCAGCAGTTGAGAGATTATGCCTAAAATGCAATATGCATGTAATCGAAGATGAAAAACATTGTCTCATAGTATGCCCACATAACACATTTAGTCGTGAGGACCTCTTTAAAATAGCTAATGATCACATAGAATATTTTGAGCAACTAAACAAAGAAGACAAATTTAAGACCATCATGAAATCAAAAGAGCCTGAGTTGTTAAAATCCCTTGGAAAATTTCTTGTAAATATTGATGCCTAATGAATGGTTGGGTCATCATCCATTGTCGAGCATTAACCATCACCCCCCAAACTAGCAGTTTCTGCACTACAAGCATTTTTATATATTGTGATCTATGTGCTTTTACACTCATGTACATAACTGTGCACGATGCCTTGTTATATATACTCCTAATTCAAATGTTGTACTTAAATTAACATTGTGATAATGAATAGTATTAACTGCAGTAATATATGTATTTAGGGTTACTGTATACATGTGATATATGTCTATATATATATATATATATATATATATATATATATATATATATATATATATATATATATATGTATATATTTTAACAAATGTATGTAAACGAAACTTAATGCTCATATTACGTGCTATTGTTCAGCAACTGGGACCATGGATGTATAATCCATTGATAATGTATACCCTTTAACTTTTATACCATGTATATAGATATTGAATATAGAAATAGTGAGTAGAAGTATACTTAGTACACGTTTTTTATGTTATTTTTTGACAAATGTATCATGTATGATATTACTGTGTCAATAAAAGCATATATATATATATATAAAATAATAACAGAAAAAGGACAAGTGGATTGAAGAAAAACACATAAGTCAGGCACTAAACAAGTGTGGGTATCAAGAATGGAGTGTCAGGAAGGTGAAGGAGAAGATGAAAGACAAAGAAAACAAGACAAGAAGGAAAGAGAAACAGCCCAACAAGGGCCTTGTAGTCATACCATATGTAAAGAGATTATCTGAAGCAGTGGACAGAGTGTTTCGTAAACATGGAATAGCAACAGCAATGCAGCCACACAGAACACTAAGACAATTAGCAGTTCACAAGACAAATCTGACAAAAACAAGATTGATGAATTAGTTTATAGCATCCCTTGCAAGGGTACCAGTGTTTACATAGGAGACACGGGAAGATGTCTAGGTGTAAGACTGGAAGAACAGTCGACATCAGAAGCCAACAATCTGCTATTACTGACCACACATGCAGTGCAAGAAAACCATTGGGAGGGAGTTAAAGTTGTCGATAGAGAAAGCCAAAGATCATAAGGAGAAATCACAACATCATTAACCGGGATGAGTGGGCTAATCATCTCAGCCATTTTTATGACAGTTTGGTGACAAATTCTATCTGTGACCAGTAGCAACAACACGAAGTGTCCAGCCCATCAGTCTGATGAAGCCAACAGAACTGTATGTTGGTGAAACGTTACCAAGGTAAAAAATCACTTGTTTGTGTAAAGAGAATGTACTTGTTTGACCCCTTTATGAAAATTGTGATTATTTCCTCATAACCTAATATTTGCTAATTTAACTAATAGGGCTATTTAATAAAGACCTTGAGCCTGACGTTCATGTACTTTGCCTTGTTCATTCAATAAAGGATCATTTGCAGTTTTTGCATTGGAACTGACATGTTGATATGTTGCATTGAATCTTGATACAAATAAACAGCTTTCCCATTGTTGCAGTATCTGATTTTTCTTACTTACCTAAAATTGGAACAATTTGTCACTTAACTTTGTACATGGGCTGAATTGTTGCAATGCAATTAACACCATGTTAAATTTCAATATAAATATGTTTAGAAAAATATCCTGCATCAATTTGTTAATACAAATGTATGTGTACGTGTGTAATCATATTAATCCACTGCACAGGTCGTGACAATGTTAGTTTATTTTAGCATATTGCCTGATTGTGTTATGTTCGTCATTATATACAAGAACAGTGGAACTCCAAAATTAAGACCATCCAATTTACAACCTCTTCAGTTATGAATCCACTCTGCTTGGTCCCAAACATCTTATTACACTGTATAGCAAAATGTTCATATAAACAAATAAAATGTTCAAGTATATATGACCACTTCGAAATTCTGACCAGATAACAGCAAATAGTGGTCATAATTTTGGATGTCCACTGTATAATACATTGTATTACTTGGTGTACGAAAGTAATGATGCAGAGGACAGGATGTTGCATCGTGTTGCTTGGTTTAAAATAGTTTCTATTTTATCATGGATGTATGGAGTGAATATCAACAATACTTATAACTCATCGTGTTTTGGAAGCTTTTAAACACATAAATATATCATATTATATATATACATGTAAATTCTGATATCGTTTCATCACTCAAGCGACTTTGCAACAATGTTTAGAAATATATACACGTAATTTACCAAGTGATAATGTCCAAGTAAGATTAGATAATGCGGAGCATCACCGCTAAAAATAGAAACAGGAATTCGATTTTTTACCTCATCAACAAAGCCACAACAACATCACAGCCAATGATGATCTAATAGACAGTCCTAATTTGCAATCCGCCTCAGTCAATTTGTGTCGAAATTAATTTGTTAAATCCTTAAGTAAAATCATGCTTTTTGTGTGCGCTGTTTTCAAGTTTCCTTTTCAAGGAATTACCTAAAAGCCCATGTAATTTCTAAGCGGGAAGACATCTTAGGATATGATGTACATTGTACTAATGATTTGTGAAAGTGGACTGTTCCTTGGAAGAATAAAGTATATCCTTACAATTGCATGGCAATAGAATCCAGTAACACAGTATGAAAGGTAGTAGGTGACATCCCTTGTTGACCCCTTGGGGTCTCCGTGACTTTTGGCCTTTCCGTGAAGGACCTTGATGTCCTCCCAAATTGAACTAATGTCAAGATGCTGATCGCGTGCCTAAGTAGCACCATCCTCATGCGTTGAGCCTGAAGCCTTTGATGTAGGACGCAAGCAGCATCACAAGAAGAAGTCCCACACAGACAACTACTAATATTGCAACCACATTGCGTTTTCTAAGCTCCATGTTTTCATTGCTGTCCCTACGTTCAAGCATAAACGGTCTATCAGGAGCAGACCTTCTTCTGACGGGGCCAGCACCTGGAGAAGGAGGGGCCAATGACAGTCTCCTCCGAGCATTGTCTGCTGAATTTGGTTGCAAAGCTGAATACTTGAGGTCTGTAACTCCCAAATTGCCCAGGGTGGGACGCCGTTCTGTTCCATCGTGGATGGAGTTGGCTGAGCCTCGTCTCGTGTGCAGGGCATCGAAGGGGACACTCAGCTGGGAAGTGTCATGCAAGAAAGCAGCACTGGATCGCCGCCTTTGCTCATGGCTGGTGCGAATATTCCTCACTCGGCAAGCCATGGTGATAGTTATATAAGAAGCAGTGATAACAACACCAAAGACTGGGCTTGCTTGTCATCGCTGTGGTGTCATAGCAGCAACTGGGATGCGGCTGCTGGTGCAGGTCTGGTCCTCCTGGCGATGAGGATGCTCTCCTGGTGCGTCTTGGGCAGGTTGGGCGCGCCAATGATGCGGAGGCAGGCTGAAGTGGGCAGCCGGACCTGCGTCTCCTTGTTAAAGAGAGAGCACTGCCCTATTGATCAACATTTCAACGATGCTGTTAGTCCATTCTTTAGCTGCAACAACTGCATCCTGCATTGATAGTGAAAGAGTAGATCAGCAAGTGAAACCCAGGATATGTCCCATTCGCAATAAATCACCAAAAGTATTCCATTCAAGCATTTGGCTATAGTGCTGAGGATTGCCTATTGGAGTGCGCTTCACAGTGGTATATCTTACAAATGTGTTGGCCTGACAGCACACTAACACCTTCTGTGCACTTTATCTTCATTCTACACGTGGCAGTATATTGGCCTCCTGATCACAACGCCACCTACAGGCCTCTGAGGAAACAATGGCTTTGTGTCACTTGACCTAATTGTTGCCGCAGCGGAAGATGTGATGTCTTCTTTAGCTAAGCACTCTGGGTGTTGGCTGATTAACTGGAATGGCTTTGGAATAATTGATGCCCGCTTAAGCCTCTCTGGTCTTTACAGTAACAATCTGTCATTCTACATACCCACTGGGGTTTCTTTTAGCCCTTCAGATTTTTTTCCCCATTCTGTTTTTCCTGGTGTTGTTGCTGTTGTCTTGCCTTTCCACAACTAATTCTCAGCTTTTTTCATAGTCATTGACGATCGGTCTTCTTGTCTTGGTAATCTCAAACTGCACCAAGAGACGGTTAAGACGAGTCGTGTATTTTCTTTTTGTCTGCACAGTCATGAGTCTCACGTGATAAGAAAACTAAATTTAGACCTGCTGCGTGTTGGAATATTCTTCGAGATTGTCTTTTACATCAGCAAGGATTAATTCAAAGAGGCAAAACACGTACTAAAATTCTTAATATCCATTATGCTGTTTGCTTTTATATGGATTTCGTCCCATTTGTTTATTTAACAAAATGTTTTTATCGTGATGCCAAAATCTGGGATATATACGTGTGTCAAAAACTGGTGCAAAGCCAGCACGCAGAATTTGAGGCTGTGGTCTTTTTACTGTGTGAATGCAATATTGCGTATAATGAATTGGCACTTTTCTATTGCTATAAATCATGTTATGTAAACCAGATAATATAACATGCACTATTCAACAGCATATTGCTTCCCTGTTACCTGTCCATTGTGTTGACGTGTTAAGTAACTTGGCCTTCAACTTATTAAGGAAGTACCCCTGTTTACAAATTTACACGAGGAAGTCCTTAACTTTCAAGTAGCCTTATCGTATTCCTTGTACCCAATGTAATTGATTTAGATGTAATAAAGAGTTTCAATGTAATAAAGTTTTGGAGCTGTTCAGTTCACAAGCTATTAAGCAATCAGCAACCTGTTAGGGGAGAGCGGGGCACCTTGAGCCTAATACTTTGATCCATCTGCAGTTAGTTTGACATAACTCTTGAAAATGCCAATGTTTTTGGTCCCCTATTGCCAAGTTTCCATTTTGTAAAATGCATTTATTTAGAATTGACACTATATTCACCACCACGAAGTGATACAACAATGTTCTTCTGAGATTTACCGGCATCACGCCACGTGTTTTAATATGGAATTCACATGTGGGCCACCTTGAGCTGGCTGGCTTTGAGTTTTGCAAGGACAGTCAGACAAGCTTTGAGCTTGAGCCCTGCACTTTCATTTAGATCTTATATGGACTTTATCAGTACAGTATTTCTTAATAATTGCTATAAAAAACATGCACCTTTAGAAAAATGTGATTATTTCTTGACACATACTTCCCTGCATTGGGTTTTAATGATTTATAATTTATTGCTGATTGTATTAGATCTGTGGTAATCCATGATTGTGTCAACATTGAGGCAAACTAAAGCCTCTTTTAGCAAAATCTAGGCCTTTGTTAATTTGACTCAAGGTGCCCTAAGTCTGGCTCAAGGCAGTTAGGCACCCCTAAGTTTCGACACCACGAGCCACTTGGCCACATATTTTAAAGAAGGCATTTAAAAAGATGGGGAATCTATGGCGAAAGAGAGTAAAAAAAAAAAAAAAAAAGCTCATAGTGCCCCACCTTCCCTACTAATTCAGTCAAATGTACATTGTTGAATTGACGTCATTTAGGCCTACGTGCTATATCTGAAATGTTTAACTTCAGCAATATGCGATATTTGATCACACGTGTATTTTAATGACAGTGTGTGGCGTGTCTGTGTGTTCTAGTTATTAAGAACTCATGACTCCTCTTAATGAAGCTAATCTTTTATGTATATTTAGGCTTATATCATTCGGTCGTTTTGTACTAGACCAAAAAAACTGCCATTTGTAACACATAAACTGCAGTTTGCACTTATTGCATGCAGACGTTGGCCAGCTTTATTACACCAACAAAACTTTTACTCATTTTTAACTCGTATACCATATCAAGCCAAATTTACTCATTAAGATTTGAGTGTTAAGACGGTGCATTGGTGATTTAGTCTTAACAGTGTCATAATTCAAAGTGAATTGGTAAGCATTTCTGCTTTTGCCGAACGGCTTCAAGTGCCGTTTCTCAGTTTATACCATGGAGTCTAATCTTGTCTCCATGGTTTATACTGCACTCACAATTCCCAACTTTGTCAACACTGGAGTCATAAGTACATGGTTGTACTTACTACTTAGCCCAACCAGGTGAACTTTATTCTGTGACCTGATTCATTTGACAGGTATGTTTAATACCTGATCGATAACTTAACATAGGGTATCACTTCAAAGATATAACAAGCACGAATGCTGGCATCCTCAATGACTTGGGTGCACTAATGTCTCTGAATATCCCAAATAATTTACTATACATTCAGGTGTACGTTTCTACCTGGTTGTTTCATCCATTGCAGTTGCCAGAAATCTGATATATTATTGTATCGTACACAAGATAATATGTTGCTATATGTTATGTGTCTTCAGTGTCAAATGCATTGTCAGTTGATTGTATATCATAAGCTTATCATACCACACATCTACATAATCACTCGTTTTTTTCGATTTTATTTATGATCAGTGTGTGTTAAAAATAGATGTGTTTGTGTTTACAATGAAACAGAACATTGAATTGACGTCATTTAGGCCTACTGCAATATCTGAAATGTTTAACTTCAGCAATATGCGATATTTGATCACACGTGTATTTTAATGACAGTGTGTGGCGTGTCTGTGTGTTCTAGTTATTATACGAACTCGTGACTCCTCTTAATGGAGCCATCACTCCTTGCGCGCCATCTACTGTGTCCAGCAGCAACAAATGAAGTGGGCACCAGGCAGTCATTATACCAGCCAAGATGGCGGATGATTCATTTCCGGTGGACGGACTTTGTCCCTCAATGCAGCCGAGGTAGCCCATGGAGCACTCAAGTGATTTCCGCTTCGCTTTCTTTCTGTGTCCATCAAACTGACCAGTGGTCACTTATGCTCAAAATGGCTGTCATAGGTGCAGGGCAAGGGTGTCCGTGAATAAAGGCTGTGATGCTCAATATAGCTGACAATGATGTGTGTTGTAAAATATTAATGAATATCTTTCATCCAAGAAAAAAAAAAGGTTTCCATGGAATTGTAACATGAAAGTAACCACTGTCGTGATACATGTCGCATGTTATTTGAAGCAATTTCAACTCTGTAGATTTATCACAATTACCTACATGTCTCACAGCATATCAGCTTATATGATCTTACATTTTTGTGGATTATTTATTGCAGTGTCATGACATGAAAGGATTTTATTGAATGAATCACACTTTCTATTTTTGGAGTGACTTACACAACTATCGACAGCCATTTGTGGGATATTCAATTTCATTCTCAAAATGAGAGCATGTCTTCAGTGTCGATTTTCATTTTGAAAATGAGCAATTGCGACATTGCAGAGGCCATAATATCATTGCCATTACGAAAACATCGCATAGTGGGTGTCAATTTGAATGGAATTTGCATATGTGGACAACTTCAAAGAATACAAAGGTTTTCAAACATAATGGATGACCCTTATACCTATTTCTGTGGCGGTTGATGGTGGACTATGAGATATGTCATTTTCAACCACCATATATTTTATATTCATGCTAAAAATCATTACTTCTTCTGTGAGAGGCCCAAAAAAGCCCTTGAAAGTCCTGAGCATCCTCGTGGCTAGGGTGGTAACACTGTGGGTGATGATAATACCCAGGGGTCAATACCCAGGGGTTAACATATTGTTAAATATAAATTCACACATTCACTCTTCTTGAAGAGGGACAGTGACAGTGTATTGTATTGTATTGTATTGAATTGAATTGTATTGAATTGTATTGAATTGTATTGAATTGTATTGAATTGTATTGAATTGTATTGAATTGTAATGTACAGATTTAAGGAATTTATGGTTAAAACTTGGAGCCAACGTAGCTCAAGAGCGACTCCATGCCACTGACATAATTGCACTACATGGCTGCCACAGAAATGTCAGCCAGCTCATCTCTGCAATGGAAAGTAATTTTGCTAGCAGGTGGCAGCACCTGTGTGTATTAACATGCTATGCCATCTGGTGTAGAGGTTTTGCTTTGTTTGTGAGAATTTTGCGCAAAAAGTGCCAATTGAACTTGCTGTTCTCCGATTACATAACCTATTTTATGTAGCAGGTTTGTAAACCAAAAGGTTGATATATTTTCAATTTATTTATTAACGTGACACATGTTAATACACCCAGCCTACTGTAGGCTTACGAGTCACGAATAACAATTAAAACAATATTATAAATGCAGTGGAAAAAAGCAACAGAGTTGTACAACTTAGTAAGAAATAAAACTAGTTGTAAAAATCAAAGACTGACGCTTAGTAAAACATTCATTGATATAATTTGTGACTTAATACTAACATTGTTCATACATATTTCGAATTTTTCTTCATTATTTAGGAAGGAAAGTTTGGGTTATGGTCTATTATTTTGACTAAGAAGAGATCTTTCTCTTCTATTATGAATTCTATACAAAAAAGAATCAGCTTCATAATTTCTTTTGAATGTACAGTAATGTTTTAAACTCCATGATACATGGTCTATTCACTTGAAAAGGGATGTTAAATTTCAGATCGCAAGAAGGAAGAGCTAGTTAATTAATATGAAACGTTTAACAAATAACGTTTTCGGGAATATTGCCCTTTTTTTATTGCCAGGGGGCTCTATTGACTTGACTATTAGTGTAATCTGTGGCATACTTTTGAAGTATTTTGTTTTGGAAAAAAAAAATGAAGTGGTATTGGCATTGTGTCAATTTGTGTTCCGGATAACTTGCTATTTTATTGTATCTGTATGACAACGAGGCATGTGATCATAGAGTCATCGGTTAGTTTGGCTCAAGGTTTTAACTTGCGGTGGTTATTACGTATGACCACTCCAGCAAAGGAGTACATTTCCTGGGTGGGTATGACACGTATACATTATGACAGTGTCAAACCGAAAGGAAAGGAAAACCCATGACTATAATTCTACTTTAGAAGTTTCCAATGACTTCTTGGGGCATGATACACTAATGGACTTTAAAAAAGCGTAGGTAAAACATGTTGTACAAACCCGCAGTTATGCGTTTTTAAAGTCCATTAGTGTATTTAGTTTTGACGCAGCTTCACAAGGAGTTTGGGCAAGACTTAATTATAAGGACCTTGATTTGGGTTGGTGTGCTGATGTCAGTACAGTACATCAATCAACAGCAGTGTGATCATGATACTATTATCATACCACCATGATACCACGTTCTATAAACACCTCATATGATAAGACTCAATTCCCTGCTATCCCTTCCCCAAAATTCCACTCTGTGACTAAACCCTGACCAAGATGCCAGTCTGACACATGATTCTAACCATGTCAGTGCATCATGTCACACTGGCAGTGCCCTACAATCTTGCGGTTATTTGCTCTTTTTACAGCTGAAATATCTCCCTTGTGTTTTTTGTTGATGAAGCTGTGCAAGGCTTCTAACTTGTGTTTTACAAAGAAAATATCGCATTTATGCACGTATCCTATATCGCAGTTTTTGCCTCCAAAAAATTGAAATAACTGGAGTTACACATACTAAAGAAAGAAGATAATGATCATGAATCATACAATGAAAATAACTCAAACAGGAAATTACATTGGAACTGGTTAAATATTGTTTAAAAATGTCCTGTGGTTACTAAAGGGGGTTTCACACATAGCCGGATCGGACGCCGGAGCGTCCCGGAGGTCAACTCCGGAATACTCCCGCATACTCCGGGGAAAGCCGTATAGACATCGTGTTCATGTCCGGGATTGTCCGGCATTGTCCGTCATTGTCCGGGGCGCTCCGGGAGCACCTTGGGACTCCGGGGGAAAAAAATAAACATGTTTAATTTTTCATGCTGGAGTTCCCGGAGTAATTTAATCCGTGTAGATCCGTGTAGATCCGTGTAGATCCGTGTAGACCCGTGTAGACCCGTGTAGACGCCCAGTAGACTCCGCCGATCTCCGTATTGACTCCGGCATGTCTCCGGCTACATCCGGCGTCAACCGGGCATGAATATTTCGCCGCCATTAACGCCGGAGAGTACAAGGAGCCACAACGGATCCACACGAATGAACACGGTGTAAAGACCGGTGATATCCGCGAAGGCACCGTGAAAATCCGGTTCACTCCTCACTCTAAACGGGACCGTCGTGATAGCTCCGTGTTGCTTCTTGTTGAGACCGTATTGACATCGTGTACACATCGTCAAACATTTATTTTTTGTTGACATTTAACAGCTCTTTGATCCCGGAACCCCCCGGAGTGAAAGAAATTTTACTCCGGGACGCTCCGGCGTCTGATCCGGCTATGTGTGAAACCCCCTTCAGGAACCTAAACTTGTGATATTATAACCATTCATTTCAATGGTGGTATATACTATCTATCTATCTATCTATCTATCTATCTGTCTGTCTGTCTAGCTGTCTAGCTGTCTGTCTGTCTGTCTATTCCCAGAACCCTATCTATCTATCTATCTATCTATTCCCAGAAATCTACCTATCTATCTATCTAGCTATCTATCTGTCTATTCCCAGAACTCTATCTACCTATCTACCTATCTAACTAACTATATATCTATCTATCTATCTATCTATTCCCAGAACTCTATCTATCTATCTACCTATCTGTCTATTCCCAGAACTCTATCTATCTATCTTTCTATTTATCTGCCTAATGGTTAAGGCAATTTCATGCTTGTCAGCCCTGATGAAGGTCCCAGGTTCGATCATTGGCTCAGACACTCTTCGTGAGCATCCCAGCTGGATGTCATTCATATCAGATGTTAAATTGGAGTTGTCCTGAGATTGGTGCTTATACTGAGGCAAGTGAAAGATCCCACTCATGGGGTAAATGTGTTAAATGATGTGGGCTCCAAGTCTTATCATCTCATCATTTCATCTGCCCTCTGGCAGTTGGTCATATAAGCCAACTAAGCTTCAGACCAAGTAGCATTGGGCCACTAACACCAATCTATCTATATAAGTCTATTGGTTGTCTTTCTGTTTCCTATCAATTAGTTTTACTCATCAGCTCATTGATTGTCTGGCAACAATGTTTCTTGGAAATATTTCCGCTGTATCTTTCTTTCGGTCTATCTAATAATCTATGTATCTGACTATCTGTCGTACAACTGTTTGAAAATAAACGCTATTATATGCCATTTATTGAAGAGTTCATAGGTGCCCTTGTCATTAAAAAAATATTCGGAAATGTGTGAATACCAGTTTCCTTTATCCAGACACAATTTATTTCATGGAATGCACCGGCTGTTTGTCCTTTCTTGGTTTCCGCAGTGTCCTTGTGCCAACATGTTGGTTACAAACCCATCACGTGATTCGACAGAAAAAAAGCTTGATATCCGCCAAAAAGCCAGCGTTGCCTTGGGCGTAAATTATGCCTATTGTGTTCTGTCAAATGAAGACAAAGAATAAAACAAAATCAAGAAAACTGTACGATAAATAGAAATGGTATTGTTTGTACCTCAGTTATGAACTAAGAATATACAGTTGAACTTCACCCTTCAAGAAAGAACAAGAAGTTTTTTTCTTCTTTTTTTTTTTAAGAAGGGGATGAAACTGACACTGAAACAAAACAAACATTGAAACCACACAACAAGGGGAATCCCTGAAGTCCACCCCTTCCTTATTTGGGTAGTTAGCCCGCGTCCATTGTTGATATCACCCTTTGCTCATGGACATATACATTGCATCAGCAATTGTCATATCTTGTTTCATTATGATGCACAACAATGTTTACGTTGAAAATAGCAAAATCCGCCCCTGAGACAACAGTTGCAGCAGGAGCCATTTATAAATTTAAGCAAACGCCGCCAGAAGGCGCAACTGCAAGAGTTCTTTTGGCCGCATACCTGAGGCTTTTTGAAGCCATAAAAAATACTTTGTTTGTCGTTTTGAATATAAACGGCCCACATCTCCGCCAGTGACATATGCCACCCATAGATGGGCATAAGATAGAGTAACATGCTTAAGTTACTGTTTATCAATTTATTCAGGAGCAGCGTGGGACCACTGTCTTATATCTGCCTGGGGATAGTGACATGTCTTCTTTGTCTTGGGGGTCACAAGAGAGAACTCACCAATGCAAGGAAAATAAACAAAAGCCAACTGTGCAATATGCATGATATATATCTCCAACCTACCACTATACGGTGCAAATATTGAGTGAGGAAGTGATGATTATCAAAACATTTCGCAATACTCTCTACTATTTGACTGATGAGGATAATAGCATCATACAAGTAATTAAAGAAATGAAGGACAATATGTGTGACTTGCTAAATGATGAGGAGCAAAATTATTTAATGGACTTTCTCTGTTCAAAATGACACTTATATTTCTTGATATTTTATATTATTGTAATTAGCTACACAAACTGATATTCATTTAATTTAATATACCTTTTACTTCAAGTGGAAGTGTATTAATAAACATATATATATATATATATATATATATATATATATATATATATATATATATATATATATATATATATATATATGTATTATGTTATCAAGCTTTGCTCATTGACTTGAATGAGCCTAATTAAACAGTAATTAAACAGTAATTGCACTTGGGCTTAAATTCGAACAAGTCAATGCAATAATTAAAACGGTTGGCGCCATTAGGCATTACAGAACCAGCATTATGAGCATATTGGTTTCTCAGATTTCCGCAGATATTCTTAATTGTACTGTTACTATTGTGTGATTGTTCTCAGTTTGTTAATTGTTTTCTTTGAGGATAAGTGGTCATGGAGTTAGTAAGTATTCCCACACCCAATGTACAATGCTGCAATGCTCACAGCTAAGCCCCCCCCCCCCCCCCCCCAGTGCATAATAATTTGCCTTTATTATCCAAGCACCTGTTTTACGCTTCAGTGATTATGACATGTACGTGAGGTTGTTTTGCAAAAATTGTGGCTGACTTCATACTTTGAATTCCGCGTCATGATTACTGAATATGATGCAACAATCACATGCATATCATTGCATATTATATGGATCGTGTTTTAATTAATGAACAAGCACTGAGTTCTAGTTTTATTCCAATAACAAGGTCACACCATGGAACTTTATAGAACGGGAGTGCAATGGTGATCCATAGTTCACAGTAATTAACAACGCCGTCATTTCATTAAACTAAACTGGGCCAAATCCGCTTGTTTTCTTGTTAATCAATTCATCATTCGATGTCATGAGATAAGTTACCAGTTATCCAGCGTTGGATCCTGGAGGCTTACATTGTGTGATATGGCATATAACGACTGATGCCAACTGTTATTAATTCAGCTAAATGGATCAGGATTTGTTGTGAACAAGGCAGGGATCAAGCAGGATCTATTTGTTTGCTATTAGGCAGATTAAACACTTGCTATCTGACACTGAGCAGGGGAGGACCGACCCAAGAAGACCTGTTTGTGGTTACTTTTTTTTTCACCCTCAACAGGGTGTTTTCAGTGCACTTTTTGGCGGCTGCACAGGGCTTGAGTCATCATCCTAAACTGTGGGGTTGCAGAGATTTGCTGCAGCTTCCCTTGGCTTGGTGAGGTCTGTGTGTGTGCAGATGTGAAATTGAAGAGGGCTTCTGAGCTCGGCAGCTACGAAAAATACCAGAGCCACAATCCTAGCATCAGCCAGTCAGCCACGAGACATTCGACAGCTAACTACCACCAACCACTAGAGACAACTCCCAAAGACAACTCCTAGACAACCAGCAGAAAGTTAGCAACCAGCAGAAGCACCCAGAGACAACCATGGCCAACCATTGCCATAGGGGATTCTAGATTAGGGACTTCTCCGGGTTGCGCCACACCAGGTACATCAAGAAACCACCGGAGCGTGACCACGCTGACGTGATCATCCCTGATGACAGTCTGGGTGATATAAATAAGAACTCCACGTGGTTCTCTGTCATTGTTTGGGAAACGTCGACAGGACGCACACAGTCAGAACACCTGCCTCAAGCATTTGAATTCGAAAGAACACATTGTGAAAGGTCTACGTACGCTCAGTCTACGACTCATATTATCTCGTCTAAACTACTCTGACCCTGTTAAGGTGAGTCAATTATTCATTGATCGATATACAAGTTTACTTATACATTTAAGTGGTCGACGACTCCGTGTATTTGACTTAATCCTGTGGACTTCAGCTGATAGTTCTATAGGACAAACCTATTTGACTTATAACATGTTGTTAAGTGGCCCATTTTCATTGTTAAACATGGCAGTATTAAGGCATGTGCATTTTAAGTACCATATTATATTGCCCACATTGAAAGATTTCCCACTGGCCGTTCCTTGAAGTGTTTGACATACACATTGAATGTCACATTCCACGTAATGCCATGTTTTATTGTACTTCATGCAAGAATGGAGATTTTATGTGCATATGATGTGCAAACTATAAGACCATGGATATTGAGACTTTTGTTCTATATTATACACATCATCTGAATTTTTCTCATGGCCTTATCTGAGCCTAGGTTTAATTGACCCATGTTTTGTATCAATATGCGGTCGCGAGTGTTCTGTTTCAGCACTTCTCATTATAATTCGTGGGAAAACACGAAATTTGACACTTCACAAAGCTTAACTGATAAGATAGGGGAACAAATTGTGAGCAAATAAAAACAAATTATAAGTGGAATACATTATAAAAAGCTTACATGCTAAGTGGATTTTATAAACAAACAATCCTGTGACCTATATCTTTGTGCAGTTATTTTGATAGGATTTATATAACGAGCATAATATACTAATAATATACTCTGATCTTTATTCAGGGCATGGAGGGCATGGAAAAGTCAGCATCGGGGACAGCTGGTCCCAGCCCAAGCAGACCTAAAAGCAAACGCTATGGAGATAAGATACGCCGAGTTCTCAGCGCAATACGCGGCCAGAAACGTCGTCACCGCGTCAGCGACTGCTCGGTAACTTCCGACGAGAACGCTGACCACAGCAACGACACTGCCGAAGGACATGGCGTCGGGAGGCAGAGGTTGAGTGTCCGAGTAGCGCGTAAGAAGTCCAGGTCCAATTCGGCTGTCCTAGATCGGACCCAGGACAAGATGACTTTCACTGAGGATGAGACGACCCTCTGGGTGGGCGCTCAAATCACGGCCAACAAGATTAAGCTCCACATGTCCTCGCTGCAATTAGATGAGGACCTCCAGAAGGGCAAGGAGAGCTGTCGACAGGTCATTCTGGCCCACGATGACCTCATGAGCTTAGAGTACAACCTAGCGAGGGATGCACTGTCCAACAGAATCACTGACCCCCACCCGGATGATGTCAGCAACGCGAGCAGTAGCAAGTCCAGGCACGCCTCTCAAAGAAGCCGACGTCACTCCACCCTCAGCAACCCCGACCTCCTCAAGCCACGCAACAGACGCCCTCTCGTGGATATCAATGACACTAACGACGAACGCGCCATCGAGACATTACGAAACTCTCGCAACTCGAGATCCAAGACTCGACATTCTATGCTTCCGGTCACGTGGGCATACAATGACCTGCGCATGGACCCCCAGCAGCTGAAGATGACCCTATTCAGATTGGGAGAAGGCAGTTATGGCAGAGTGATGTTGGGGCAATACAGAGGTCAACGTGTTGCTGTCAAAAAGATCTTGCGTCAGTCTCGACATGACCTTGAACAAGAATTACGAATGATGCACTTTCTGACGGACTTAGACTGCACCCCCAAACTTATAGCATGTGACCTCAGCATAGAACCATTCACTGTTCTTACATCTTACCACGGCAAGAGCATCTTCGACTGTCTCTCCGACACCTACTTGACCAAACAACTGGACTGGAGCAGCATCATCATTGACTCTGTGACTGCCATTTGCCGCATCCATGACATGGGTGTTGTCCATGGTGACGTCAAGGAGGACAACATTCTGCTCGATAACCATGGCAACAGAATCAAGCCAATCGTCATTGACTTTGGACTGGCTTGCTTCAGAAACCAGGCGCGTCCCATGCATGTTGGTCCAAAAGAGGCTGACAAGCGCAGATTCATGGAGAAGTACCCCAGGGTGGCCCCTGAACTAGTGACTCTTAACCTCCCTCCTGATTTCTCAACTGATGCTTATGCTGTGGGCTACATGATCGAACGCCTGTTGAGACATGTCAAAGTCAAACGTCCTGGCAGGTTCCAGAAAGTTGCTCAAAAACTGCTCCAGACTGACTTAAAACACAGGATATCTCTTCACGCAGCATTGAGACAATTACATTGATGAACATGAATTACTATACTGTAGATTTCTGGTATATTATATAATTTTTTTTAAATGTTCGTTTTAGATGACAATGAAACTTGAACACTTTTTATTCGCACTGCATGTATCCAGGATCATGTACTCATTGGTTATCATTTGTACCTTCAAAGGAATTTTTGTTTGATTAATTGATTAATTATCAGGGCATAGGACGATATTTAGTTCCTATTTGCTTCATGCGGGAGTGTATTTGTAATTTTCTGATATGTTGCACTGCACATGGATAGCGGTACTCGGTTCATAACTGATAAAAACATTTCATGTGTAATGTATCTGCTCAAATGTCATTTCAGGATTATAATTAATAATAGGTCCAGATTTGTTTTTAAGAGCGACCTAACTTTCATATGACAATTATATGTAATGTGCTGTTACCCACTGCCATGATATTGCATTGCATTTTAAATGTTAACGTTGTTACATGTATATATTAATAAATCGTTGCACTTGACGCATTTTGTTGGTGTCTTGTCTGAACATGCTTGCGAGGCATGACAGAGAAAGGGGATAGGCCAGGCCTTTTCATCAGCAAAAAGAAATCCATACAAACGAAAGCAAAGGAATGGGCATGAATGGACATGTCGAGTGATTGGCATGCACTCTGGTGGAATAGTTGACAACTACAGTCCGGACTCCTTCAACCGGAACTGGCATTAATCTGGCAGTCTCCTGGTCAGCTCAATTAACCAGTTAGTTATCAACAATGTAGGTTAACAACGTGTCAGCCAGTGAGCTTTATTCACATTGTGCTAGGTATGGGATAGTTAGGCAGGCAAAATCTGATTGGGCATTGTGCAGAGCCCTGTGTTGGCCACTGGAGACCGCGCTCTGGGGTTTGAGGTCTTCACCTCAAGTACCTGCAATAAGTGTTACCACTGTCAGCTAGTTATAAGCTAACTACTGCATATTCCATAACGATTTCACATGACTAAATCCTAAATGACTTCCAAATCAATATATGATGGCTTATTGCGGAATTAAGGGCTTGAGAAAGACACAAGTTGCAGTGTGTTGATGGAATGGTATTTACCAAAGGTAACCATTCTAACAAAGGCGGAGTCAGTAAGTGAGCCCAAGTAGGTATTCATTGATGTGTAAATTGCAACGATACATTGCCACCAGAGGGCAAAAGGCAAATAAAGCGACACCTAGTGAATGTAACCAAAACTAAATGTAAAATAGCCCTCCACATTATTCGTTAAATATTACAAGGAAGAAAGGACCATCAATCAGTCGATTACTTTTAACATGTTTTTAATCATTGCAAAATAAACATTATAATTAGATTATTATCAGGAGAAAATTTGGAAATAACTTGTACCGTAAAGTGCCTGGCATTATTAATTTTACGCTTGGCTGGTGAAGGGAAAAAAAATTAACCACGGTTGAGTGGATGTAAGTGTTACCCTGCGCTGAAAGTATACCAGGTCACTGAAGGGTGTGTGGCCCCAGCAGTTGAATGATATGTGATGCCATGACTAGTACGTCTGGAAGATGATAAAGTAGATATACCAATCACTCTGGAGATAAAGCATCAGCTTTTAGTAGTTCGTGGATTACTTTGGAATGGAAGTTCCTATTCTGGAGAGATGTTGTGGCCCTAAGGCGTCCAGAAGCCAGGGAGTAATGGCCTGAAGTTGCCCTAACAGAGCGACTAACCATGAAAAAGTTCTCTGACAGGACAGTGTATATTCTCATTGGGGTTTTCTCAGGTTTGGCTGTCATCATTATCATCGTCGTTGTGTTGCTTGTTTACTGGTAAGTGACTTCAATATTACTTTCTACTTACCACCTCAAACGACTTATATAAGATGGTTGAGTTACTAACCAATACTTGCCAAATATGGCTTCACCAGACATGTTATGTAAACTGCACAAAATGACCTTTCTGTTACACAAGCCAATAAACTTTCACTGATTCTGAGGAAGTCTTTGAAAATGTTCATTAATGACTCATCAGACCACAACTTGGTCAAAAGCTTCATGTAGGTCTGCAAACTTTAAGGAAGTCTTGCCATGTATGTCAGTAATTTGTAAAAGACACACTAGTTAGAGACATATAATTATAACATATGTATGCATTTGATGTGTTCATTGGGGCATGAAGCTGTTCCTATAGGCATATCAGCTTGGCAGTCATCCGCGTGTTTTTATTAAAACAAGCTTTATGAAAGCAAAGCTGCTTTTTTCTGAAGGCATGCATACTGCTTACTTGACCTGTTTCGTTTGAGTGAAGCTTGACTCGAACTGTAAAAGCATTGGAAACACGTGCAGTTATATATTTCTTTTTTGTTCAATCTTGGCACTTAATATATGCATAAAATAAAAACGTATGTAAGAAGTTAGTGTAAGAAAAGTGAAGACGAAAATTGAAAAGTTTCGCATTCTACTGTCAGCCGCAGGCACAAAAAGTGGCTGAGTTATATATCCCATGGTCGAGTCAAGCAGCTTCTCGTTAAGTGTGCAAAATATTTTGTTCTACTTTCTTGTTCCCCATTGGAGCACTTTACTACTTTGGTGGGCCTAATTTTTATATGTCATTTTTTTTACTCAGTTTATTTACTACGATTTTATAATTTCAGCCTGTGTAAATACAAAAGAAGAGAACTAGATATAGACGATGAAATTCAACTCACCCCAGGTTTGTGACTGGAATTTGGAACTTCAAATGTGTTATCATTAAGTTAAAGTGTTAGTTTTAAACTGACGATTCGATATCTGCAGATTGCATGTTGATTAAGATGACACGTGTGCACAAACACCAGGCACATTTTATTTCTGTGTAAACAAGTCACAAGTGTGTCAGTCTCATGGATGTAAACATGTCAGACATATATCTTTGGTTGTTGTTGTTGTGTGTAAAATTTGTGTTAATTTATCATTGCTCTGGTGGACTGTGGTAATCCATGAATGATGCATGAGCCCCGTTTTGACCTTAATGAATCGCATCCAATATTTGTGTACCTTACTTTCCTTGTAATAAGTGAAGTAAGGAGATCAACATTTTCCTGATACATAACTCTGCATTGAGACAATTACCCTGAAGAACAACGGGATTCCTCCTTCCTAATTATAATACAATACATGTGGTACGCATATGTAGGCCTACTTGTGGTCATTCTACCAGCATTCCTGGTATTTGCATAAATAGACTTCCGTTTTGCTCCAAATACAAATATAGAGACACAGTTGAGCTATTTAGGGGAAAAGAAAGGAGCAAAGGGGACTCATGGAAGGCAATGAATATTACTATAATGATGAGCCCTAACAGCGATAGAATACGTTTGATGATTTATTATCTTCAGATTCATGTGAAGGATTTGACTGCGTTAATTGGGCCCAAGTTCGCTCAGCTGAAAAAGATTCATTGGAAAGACAAATTATCACAAGAGAAAACATTTTACAGCTTCTTTTGGAAGAAAAGATAAAATATGACGACGAATTCGGTGTAAGTACATTTTAAAAATCATAAGCTTCGAATGTAAAGAATTCCACTTCTGTTGTAAATGAAGTTGGTTATTGCTGGAGACGTTGGTGATAAACAGAATGCAGAAAATTCCCCAGATTGCTTGTAACAGCCAGAACGTCACAATTGGGTTCATAAAATTTCTGTGAGATGTTATAGATTCTGAAGAATATTATTCATAGGACCGATTTGCTTTTCACATTATATTTTGACTTTTTCTTGAAATTCTCTTTAGACCTTTTTTATTTTGGCCGTTTTAAAGAGAGGTTACTTCATTCACCATGCTATAATTAATCACTTAAATTACGTACACTATATACAGTTGTCCCATTGACATGTTTCAGGCTATTCCACCTCTTAATAGTTGCTGCAAAGCCACAGAAATTAGAAAAAGCGAGAACGAGGACAAACTAAGATGGCCACCAGAAATAGTCATGATGTGTAAGTCATACTAACCTAGGGTTAGTTTCATAAAATATGGTCGACTTTAGACAGCTGTAGCAAGCTGTTCCTGGCTGTAGCTATATGTATGTACAATATTTATTTTTTATTAAAATATCTTTCGAATGGGTAGCACCATCAGTAAAAACTGGGTTGTTTTTTTCAGGTGGCCCATTATACAATAAACAATAACACATATATATACAAATGAAATATTAAGTATAAAAACATAAATTAACTAAAATAAGAAAATAGATAAAAATTCATAAAACTTGTACAAATAAGAAGATAAAATGACATTAAAATAAATTGCTTTAGCTTCCTTTTAAAAACATTGATATCGTAAATATATTTTAAGAATGAAGGTAAACTATTCCATGTATAAGCTCCAGTGCACTTAAAAGACTTTTTATTAAACTGACTAGAGACATTAGGAATATAAACATTCATAGGATGACTTCTTGTGTTAATTCCATTAATATCAATTCACAACAACACAATAAACAAGGTAAAAAGGGACCAGCCCATGAATACCTTCAAACATAGGAACAGTGGTAAAATACATACATCTTTGTCATACAGTCATCCAATTAATTTAGACTTTTAATAATATTAGCACTTCTAGAATTTGTATAATCAAATTGTTTGTTACTAGTCTGGCTGCATGATTTTGTAATCGTTGTATTTTCATTATGTTAAAATCACTTGTTTGGCCCCAAACACTTATGCCACTTATGTTGGATTGTAGTTGAGTAAAATTTTACCCATGACATGTTTTGAAACAATACCTTTTAATCTACGCAATCTATTTAACTTAGAGGCAACATTAGAACACAATTTATCTACATAATCATTCCACGACAAGTGATTATTAATTTTCATAATTAGCACACTACATATTTTAAGTTATCTCCATTTATAGTAATATTCAAATGATCAGACAATTCTTCTACTACATGTAGATGATACCAACATGATCTCACTTTTTGTTGTATTTATTGACAGTTTCTTGTTGTCATACTAATCAGTTAGCTGTGATACAGTTTTGTAGCTTATCATGTTGACTTCTTGAATAGTTGAATCATGACAAAAGGGCAATTACATCATCTGCATATAAGTTACATACACCAGTAGCAGAATTTTGACTATACTAAAAAGCATAAATGAAATTGGTCCCAGTACAGAACCCTGTGGGACACCAATAGTTCCACTGTTCGTATTTGATAAAACCTTATATTATAATGAACAACCTGTGATCTGTTATTTGAATAATCAGAGAGCCACTTGAATTCGACATCCTTAACGCCATAGTAACCAAGTTTTTGTTTAAGTAAATCATGATCAATAGTGTCGAAGCATTTACATATCTCTAGATTTAGGTTTTTATTTTACTCAGACCAGTGATTTGGTAAGGAGTAATCAAAATACAATAAATATTAAAAAGCATATAAGAACATAAACTACATACATGTATATACAATAACATATTGACATTGGCATAAACATTTTAACAACGATAACATGAATGATATTATGAGCTAGCAGTATTATAACAATCAAATTAAAATAACTGAAACGCACAATTTATAATAGTTGAATAACTTTAAAACATTTTGAAGAAAGAGTCCAAGTTGTTTCATTGGGACAATATCTTGATTTAAAAAGAGTTGTTTTACAAATAAACATAGAAGGCGTAAAAAATAAATAACAGGAATAAATTTCTTTCTTAGCTAAACTATTGCTTCATTTGTACATTCGAGAATGATACGACATTCATCACCGAGGTTACCTGAGTTACATTTACAGGGTGCGCATAAAAACTTGCACCAGCAGCTACTGCTACCTGTTTTGTTATTATCTCAATTAACCAAGATCATATGCAGCTGCAATCATACACACAAAAGTAATAATAGTCCTAAATTATCTTTATGAATGTTTCCTCAATAATGATAGATAATATGGATCTAAATATAGCACATGAACTCTTATCACACCTTTGGGTGATTTTCGCCTCGGCTTTTGCAATACAAGCATTAGATTATGTCATTGATCCTTTACCACCAAAAATAGGGCAAATAGATAAATTTTTGATAAGAAGGTAGAGCATTGACACCTTTGAGAAAGTGCCATTTTGGGTTTAGGTCAATTTTCTGTCTTTTCTGTCTAATTAACCGGGCTATCCTCCTGAAAATCATGTTATCATTTCCAGATTAATTAAAGATTCAAATAGTCCCTCTGGAATGCCATTATATTTCTCTTGTTTTAATTTAATGATCTTGCTGGATCAAAAGTCGAACCAATTTCTTATCATCTAATACCATAATATATATATGCTTGTATAAAAAAACATTGACGGAGGATTCTGTGCAAATACTATATTTTTCGTGGCCTCAGAGGTGTGGTAAATAGGAAATCTCTTATTTTTAATATTGTCTGACATTATAAGATCAAAAATATCACCATGACCAATTGCCTTTACCCCTGACTAAATGTGGCAAAACTTTAAAAGACCTCATAAGCATTTGAGTAACCTAGAGCTATCTTGAAAGGGGAGATGCCTGGTGCAAGTTTTAGGCCGCACCCTGTATGGAATATCCTTAAATTTCTTGCAATATTTTGGTATCGTCCGGTAACTTTGGGTTTTCTTATGTTTCTACATCTAAACCTAATTAAAGCTTGTCTAGTTTTTGCATTTGAAGAGTTACACATTCGATATTTTCTAATGGAAAATCATATTAGAGACATAAAAATCCACTTTTGAATAAATTGGTCTTGTAATATTTGTTTTACTGGTTTTTTTTTTAGAAATTCAGCACTCACTTTTTCCTGTTCTAACCATATGCACGATAAACCACATTCATCTAATATTTTCTTACAAAAAGCTATCCAAGGCGATCAGTATAAACCATTATTTACAACTCTGAAACACTTACATACATTAATCGACTAAATTTGTTTTCCTTGTCACATAATAATCTACACCAAAAACCAATAACATGGATTTTGATATTGATGTCAAGTGGAAATCCTCCCTGTTCACCATGAACTATATTACTGCATGTATTTTTTTTAACTCGTAAAATATATTTAGGAAATTTGAGATGAAACTTCTCTATTTGAGAAAATTACTATTATTTGATCATACAGTACTACCTCAGAACCGTAAAGCAAAATAGGTAGTACTGCATGATCAAATAATTGTAATTGTATGTCTAATGGCAAGGTGATTCTTCTACATTTGCTGATCAAAGAGAAATTCTCTATCGCCTTCTTGAAGTTACCATTATAATTAAGACTAATACCTTAATGCTTGAAATGATCCACTATTTCTAAAACTTCGCCTTTTAACTTGAAACAAAAATTATTTAAAACTGTTTTTGTATTTCAAAAAATAGTAACGTTTGTTTTTGAACAATAAACAAAAAGTTTCCAATATTGATGTATGCAGATGACACCATTATTATGGCAGATAGCAAGCAGGGTCTCCAAAGAGGTTTAGATGTAAAGGCTCAGTATTGTGATAATTATAACAAAACTTTTATCAAATTATCTACTCACGAACATCCACGTTTATGAAGCCACAACTGTTGTCAATGAAGTAGCTTTCAATATCATTTACAAATAAAGAGAATAATAGTGGAGACAAATTTTCACCTTGCCTAACTCCTTTTAAGCTTATAAAGTAATCAGAATTTTAACCACGTAAAAAAACACAAGAATTTACAGATGCATGCATCGATTTGACAACATAAAGCAATTTACCCTGTATACCAAGTTTGTACCATAATGCTTCCCACCACACACTGTCAAATGCCTTTTGGTAATCAATAAAACAACAATACAACTTCTTCTACTTAAATTTATACAATTCTATCAATTGTGAAAGTAGAAAATATGGTAAATCGTAGAATAACCTTTGCGAAATCCAGTCTGAGTTTTTGACAATATATCATTAATTTCACAAAATGTATACAATCTATCGTTCAAAGTAGAAGTAAATAGCTTGCCTATACATGACAAAAGTGTAATTCCTCTATAATTATCTGCATCCTCTCTGTCACCTTTTTTCTTATAAATAGGAACAATCAAGCCTTCAGTCCATTCCCTAGAAACCACTCCATCATTTAACACCATATTAAATAATTTTACATACAAAGGTAGCATTACATCTGCACTTGATTTAATATATTCATTTATAATTGCATCACAACCTGCAGATTTACCATTCTTCGCTCAGTGGCAGGTAGCATCATACAGCAGAAATTGTCTATCTTTGTATAGGTTCAATGTGACTGACCGTTTTTAATGAAAGTAATTGTATTGCCCAATACCCATATCTGTAGAATTGTTGTGTAACAAATTCTTGTAATTTTTCAGATGACTTCAACAGAGTCACTTTGAAGAAAGGTCGAACAGACTTCATAAATGCCAGTTACATCAATGTAGGTTTTTACCATGTGGAATATTTCTGACGTGTTTCAATTAAAGTTCGTTTTACCATTCCTGACAAGTCTCTGACTTTATATGACTTTATCCCTTTTTTCATTCAGGGTAAACCACATGGCCTAGGTCGCTACATTGCAACGCAAGGTCAGTAGTCTTTGATTGGTTTTCTGTAAAAATGTCAAGTTATAGTTGCTCTTCTGTCATCCATGACCATATCCAAGTGCAAGTTATTTTCAAAACCACATAGAAAATAAGTCACTGTACTGATGGCAGCTGCGTGATCTTATCCATAATTGTCTACTTCTGCTGCTTGATCTTATCCATAATTGTCTACTTCTGCTGCTTGATCTTATCCATAATTGTCTACTTCTGATATTGAAAACAGGTTGGCCAATTATAGTTTTCTCTTCTTCCAGGTCCTCTCAAGAGAACCATTGCAGACTTTTGGCAAATGGTCTGGGAACAGAATTCTTATACAGTCGTTATGTTGTGTCATTTTACTCAAAATAAATGGGTAAGTGACATATTCAACTTTTTCTCGTAATAAATAATAAATAAAATTATTATTTCTACACGTAACTATATATTTGGTGTATATATTTGATATTACACTCTCTCTCTCAAAAAAAAAGTAGTCAGTTAATGCTCAGTTGAGTATAAAGTGACCAAATTACTGCAATGAAGAAATAAACCTTAGCCACTATTGAGAGGAAAATGTACTGGTCATCTGTGAGGAGTAAGGATACTCTCCAACAGAGAAGATCCTTATTAGAGAATAACTTTACTGCCTCATTAGGGAACAGTAGTTCACAATAGGGTGATGTATACTCTAAGATATGTTTGTAGGGTTAACTACTCTGCTCTATCTGAAAGTGTAGTAGTTGTATTTTACTTTTAAACTTCTTTTTTTCTCCTTATGTAGCCCCACGAACTTGTCATCAGATACTGGCCAGATGACAGGGTGCCTGGCCAGGAAGAGGCTTATGGCAACATCGATGTGAAAGTTGTCAAAGTAAAAGAATATGCGGATTACACAATCAGACTTCTCAGGATAAGAAATGTAAGTGAACCCCAATGTCAAGTGTGTATTTGAGGAGTCTAATATACAGATGCATCCTTGTCAAATACGCCTTAATTAATAGGATAATTTCATGTGGAGACTGGTATTCATATTACCAATTAAATTTAACGTACGATATGTATTTACTATGAATTCCCTTCGATTGCAGCATAATGAAGGCAGAAGTCGAGATGTGCATCACTTTCATTACTTAGCTTGGGAGAATACTGATGGTCAGTATGACAAAGTGCCCAAGACCCCTTCCTCTCTGCTGGACTTCGTCAGAAAAGTCAGGAGAAGTGTCCAGCCCCGTCATGGGCCTCCTGTAGTCCACTGCAGGTTAGTCATTGACCTTCACAGATATTGGGTGTATTATGACTGCAAATATACGTTAGACTGTACTTAATCTACATGTAATAGATAGATAGATAGATAGATAGATAGATAGATAGATAGATAGATAGATAGATAGATAGATAGATAGATAGATACAGAGTCAGGTCAGTTCTGACCTATTTGTCATTCTATAGGGTAATTATAAGAGTTTTAGATATAAAACCATTTGTCTGATGTTTTTTTTTAAGGTATATTGATAATCAATAAAAGATATATTGATAATTACACTGATGGCTACATAAATGTACAATTAAGTCTCGGCTTTATTATAAGGCACCAAAGGATAAAAGCACCATTGGTGAATAAGCACATGTAAAGTCATGTATGGATATACAGTGTATAAGCATCTAAGTTAATTTCTACAAATATATATATATATATATATATATATATATATATATATATATATATATATATATATATATATATATATATATATATATATATATATATATATATATGAGATACATAATGCACAGATAAATACGACTCATATATGGATTATAGTCTCTTGAGGAGCTCACCTCAGAAATTACAGTTAGTTTCATAAAATACAGTCGACTCTAGCTGTCTGTAGCGAACTGTACCTGGCTGTGGTCTAAACATGCTAAAGCCAGCTGCTTCTGTCAACTTCTATAGCTAATAATCGGCTTACATCTGTCACCAAATAAATATTAACCTTGGTAAATGTAAGAAACTAATGTAATATATCATAAATATGTACTTTTAGATCCGGTTGTGAGTATCCAGCTATGACAGCTTTGTTTAGGTTAAATTTGAGGGTCGTTTTTAATTAAACTAACTGTACACTGCCTGGCAGCTATTCTAAAAATAGCCACTAATTAATTCACATTGTTATAGTGAGATCACTTTGACCTATATGGACAATAATGGCCTTACCCCAACTCTTTAGAGACTATTTGAGTTTCCTGGGATATTTTATTACTAATTCCTCACAACGACAGAAGAAGGGGGGTTGAGTAGTCAGGAACTTAGGAACTTATGGCAGTCTCCCTGACCCCTGACCTACTATTGTTCTATGATTTAATACATTTCTTCCATTATGTGAATGCAATGTTTATTGCCTAACTGTTGTTCTGTGTCATGTAGATACAAATAATATAAGAGAGACGCGTCTAAATTGCCTTCCTGCATTAGTCATAGTGACCTGTGATATATTCTTACTTTTATACACGGCAAAATGTGCCATGTGCATTTTCCATGAGAAGGATAAACGCATGGAAAACGCACGAGGCACATTTGGCCACGTATTAACAGACTTTTTTTTTTGGCAAAATTTGCAATGTGCTGTGCTACATTGAAATAGGCCTACATTTAGGCCTAATTTCATAAAACTATGGTTTCTCACACAGACAGCAAACCTTCAACTGCATATGATGTGTTTTCCGGGTGGAAAATATATTCATCTGTGATGATTGTTGATTTGTCTATTGTAATTATCAGTGTTATTACCTGTTGTTTTCCAGCGCAGGAACAGGGGAGTCGGGTCTGTGGATTGCCACGGATATACTGACGTCACAATTGCACAACACAGGAAACGCAGACGTTTATGACGTAGTGTTCCAACTACGTCAACAGAGGAGTAATCTAGTCCATTTTATCGTATGTACCAAGTCGCTGCTTGGCGATTTCAATATACCTTTATATAATTAGTGAGTGCATTAAAAAATATATGAGCAAAAAGAATACTCATCACTTGCCTAAGAAAGTATACCTCCTGCAAATCAAAGTTACAAAAATTACCTGCTAAACCCTGCTCCAAAAACGTTTAACTTTCAACACATTACCACAGACGCAGTAATTAAAACTATTAATTCATTTAAAATCTAAATCTAGCAAAGGCCTTGACAACATTTCTAACAATTTACAATAAAACAGATAAAACATGAACTAGTTATACCATTGACATCTCTAATAAATCAGTCACTAAAAAAGATGGAATATTTCCTGACCTTTTGAAAATAGCAAAGATAACTCCTGTATGCAAAAATGATATCTTGTGCAATTTTGAAAATTATATATATATATCTGTAATGTCCAGTGTATCAAAAGTTTTGGAGAGAATAGTCTATAATCACATTTATGAGTACTTTTCCAAATTAAACTCGTTTTACAAAAGCCAACATGGCTTCTGAGCTTTCCACTCAACAGACTTTGCTGCTTTGAAACTGATTGATTAAATAATATCTGAAATGGATAAAAACTAATTCCCATTGAATATTTACTTAGATCTGTCAAAGGCCTTTGATACACTGTGTCATGATATTCTTTAAGACATGCATTTTAGCTTTTGAAAAGTATCCTTTCCGAAAACTTACAGATAACATGTGGTGTGCCGCAAGGCTCAATACTTGGCCTTCCGTTGTTTATCATTTATGTTAATATATGACTTTCAAAATGCAACTCAGCTATATTCACTAATTATATATGCTGACGATACAACTCTTTTCACAAGTATTTATACTAATTTAGCAAACTACGATCCTGATACTTTAAATAATGAATTTAAAAATAATTGTAGACTGGTTGAAATTAGATAAACTCTCATTAAACATAAATAAAACCAAGGCAATGATTTTTCATACAGCACAAAGACATATTGACCCTCCTAATTTAATGTTAGATGGAAATAAAATAGAAATTGTACATAAATTTAACTTTTTAGGCCTAATTATTGATAACAATCTAAAATGGACTCACCACATAGAGGCTGTGGCTAAAAAATCTCTAAGACATTAGGGATAATGACAAAACTTAAGAAAACACTCCCTTCTCATAATATACTCTCAAACACATAGTGGCTTGGTGATATCATATTTAAATTATGGTCTAATGCTTTTGGGGTTGGAAATATTATAAATTATTTAAGTTACAAAATGAGCTGTTAGAATAATAAGCATGAGTAATTATAAATATCCCACACTTGGCTGTGTTCCTTATAGAAAACCTATCAGGAACAACCCATGTGGTATTTTTTGTGATCCGCCATCCCTAATTATAATAAATTGTGTTCCACCATCCCTGATTTACATATTGGACGGACTACTTTAGGTTGATCAGTTTCACTTTCATTTTCACTTTCACACTAAAATCACAGCTTTGCTTATAGAGTAACATATTTTGTGTCACAGTCTAATGTAACCAAAATGTACACAATGTAGCAAGAAAAAACGTCACAATTCTAGTTCAAGGGAAGCAACTGTTGGAGCTAAAATGCCAGTTTTGTGTGTTTTCAAACCTTTTGGATACCCTTGGGATGCATTTTTGGGAATATTTTGCAAGTATGATGACTTATTATTGATCAGAAATGCGGCCAAAAACACATACTCTGTCTGATACCATCCCTTTTTATTGGTTGCTCATTGGTAAAAATTTTAAAATTATCGTCCCTGCAGTTCTTGTCCCTGATTGGCTGAATCTCGCATCATCCCTTGAAAAGCCATATCATCCCTTCAAGCCTTTGATATCATCCCTTGCAAACAATATCGCCCAGGGAAAAAAACCCCAGTATCAGGGAAAAAACATGCTCAGTCATGGGATAAAAATATATACCACATAACCATTGGGTCTTATTATGATACCAAATAAAGTGCTTCCGGCACGCATGTGGTATATGTGGAGCAATGCATGATCCATGTCAGTCATGCTCAAAATTTTACTCAAAATTATTAACTTAGAAAATTGGCAGGAATGATAATTTTATATGAGTCTATATATAGAGGAAGTGATGCTTATATTTAACCAAGTGCCCATGACCACAAACTACATCTTTACATATCACTGACTTCTACTTTTCCAGCAAAATGCACTCTCCTGATCAAATAATATGGTACATGCATTTATGAAGAAATATATTATTCATATTTACTAAAGCAATAATTCATATAAAATCATAAAATTCAAGTGGACTAGATCTACAAAGCTACTGTTGAGAGACTTAGCAGCCTCTGGAGAGTCAATACTAGCATTGAAAATGCCACAAGAGCCACTAGAGCCACAAGAGTCAATTGCAATCTCTCCTGCCCCACTGCTATGGATGATGCCTTTGATCACTATTGCAATCAAACAGTTGACACAATTGGCAGACTGGAGACAATATAAACCCTGTTCTATATGCACTCATACGGATAGATAAATAGTTATTGATTGCAATTTAGCCTCACTAACTTCAGCTAATACTAATTGGGTACATTGCTGATAACTGCATTTATTACCCCCTAAGCACTCATCTGCAACGTTGCAAAATCAGCGGGAAAATTGCGTAGTACAAGTACCCATTAACAATTAATTAAATGCTCTCCAACTTTAAAGAAAAGCTCACCATTCACAGCTTAGATGGTTTAAAGTTTTATTTCAAGAGACTGAAAATTAAGGCTTACAGTGGTGATTGTTTAAATGAAAATTTTTATGTATGTCAATTATCCCACAATCAATCGAACATTTATTTATTATTATATTAAAAACTTGACTTGAATTAATTTTATCTGTTAATTTCTTTGCTTAATACATTTAATATTTTCCCTAATCTATAGGCCTACTACACAATATAACCACAGGTTAAATAATCACCCAAAGTATATGAAATTCTCCAAACATGGTGACTTTGAGTCTGGAGTAACTTTAAATTATTTCCCCCAGCCTATTTAATTTTCTTTTTATTCTTTTATTTTAATTCAAACCTTCGAGAAGAAAAATTATATGTGCAAAGTATTATTGTGAAATGTATGGCAATGAAAACAATAGTCATAAAAAGTAAGATATATTACTTTTATTATTGTTGCATGTTAGTGGTGAGAACTAACCAGACTGTTTTTACACCTTCTGTATTATGCAAAACCCACTAATTGCCTCTTTTCAGTAAATGACAAAAAAGAGTGGATCTTATATGACACCTGTTCACCTTCATTAAGTAGCATGGAATTGTAAATGAAACAAGTCCGTGTCCAAAAAGTGCATCTTCATATCTACAATAACACTTGTTTGAGAGCTTAAATGTTAATGAAATCACTGTAAAACATATATTTCACGCTTACATTTACTATACACTGTACTGTTTTTTTGTGTATTTTTTTTCACCCTCCTTAATAATCTCTTGCAGGGTCAATATACATTTTTGTACCAAACTCTAGTCGAATCAGAACTGTGCCATGATGCAGAGATTGATGTGAATTTTCTCAAAGATATTTTAGAACATCATCTTCAACCATCGCCTAATTGTCCATTGAAGTTGAAGTTGGAGCAGGAATTTAGGGTAAAAAATACAACTTTGAATGTAAATAACCTACGGATGATACAGCCAGACATATGTCTTAAAACTCTTTGCTTTCTCTTATTTCAGCAATTGCAACAACTTCCGGTGGTTGACAGACCAACGTCAAAAGGAGCTAAGGAAGAACACATTTACAAAAATCGTTCGCCAGAAACTGTGATACCATGTAAGTCTGACCATAGTTTAATCACTACAGTCTCATCATTGTTATCAAAACATCTATGTCATGCAATTGCCTAACATAAAATATTGCTGCAGTTAAGCTCGCAATCAAATAACAATTGTGCATTTTTTTTAAGAAATCGTGAAACTTGGCACAGTGATAGACCTGGACAAAAGGCACATTTTTGATATCTTTATCCGGTGCTGATTGGCAGCTTTTTAAAGTTGATGTCTCGTATGACTGGCAGAAATTGGAAAATGAAAATCACTTTTCGCAATATTGACACGAATATATCGATAGAACCATGCCCAGCTACAGGTGTAAATTATGTGATTATAGCATCTAAATTTGCACAAAGAAAACCCTGTAGATGAGGTTATCAATATGTGTTTTTACGTTTTTCTCATGGAAAGGTGTCTAAACTTTAAAAGGCTGTCAATCAGCGCTAGGATAAGATAACAAATGTCCCAATATCTTAAAAAATGTTCCTTTTTGTCCAGGTCTATCACTGTGCCGAGTTTCATGAATTCTTCCAAAATGCACAATTGGCTTGCTATGCCGCTGCACTATCAACAGTGTCTCATCATGTTGCCCTTGCTGTTTCAGATGATGACAGAATTGTGGAAATCATGTCCCATTCTGAAGCACCAGAAGCTTATATCAACGCATCGTGGGTTGATGTGAATATCTTTAAATATATCTAAGCTTGGAAATGCATGTCCGGTTACTTCGTAATTTGGTAAAAACCCTATCAACTACAATTATCGCACTTATCATTACCTTCTGACAGGGCTACTATAGAGGAAGAGCCTTTATTGTGACCCAGGACCCGTTGGAACACACTGTTACTGATTTCTGGAACATGGTTTGGGAACACGGTGTAGAAATCATTGCCATGCTTAGTGAAACTGGATACAATCCAGTAAGTTTTCACATTTTTCTTTTACATAACTGCACATTAATTTCCCTGCAGCTCTTGCTTGAATATATTTAAAACGACATCATGATATATCTATTAGGATGACTGCTTGCCATACTGGCCAGAAGAATCATGTCCACTCTCCGTTGGATGTTTCAATGTGGTGCTGGACAGTAGTGGGTCAAATCGTGATTTTCACATGAGGGAGTTTACTCTCAATTCTGAGGTCAGTGGAAGATTACATTTACAAATTAACTGTCACTTTCAAAGGGCAAATTGTATAGTTTTTGGAAGTGTTTATGAATTTAAGGTCAACAATCTGTACTTTAATACTACAGAGTGCAACATAAATAAGATTTTATGTATACTGTTTCACAATTAGGTGTTTGATAAGCCTCGTAAGGTGACACAATACCACTTCAGAGGATGGCCTCAAAATGATGCTCCCTGCAAGAGCACCAATTTCATTGAGATGGTCATGAAGATTCGCAAAGAAAATATCCAAAACTCCCCTGTGGTTGTACATTGCAGGTAGATGAGAATTTATATTTAATGACTTACTGGTGGACCGTAATATTGCTGTCATTTGCAAGTGCGCAGATAGGCGTGTTTGAGACAGAACACATTGCACTGGGTCTGTCTAGCAAGCTGCGACACTAAATTTGGCGCACCTAATAAATCAATTGAATTGCATGTCCACTGCACCTGTTGCTCTGAATATGTAAATATAAAATAGAAAAAAATGGAAGAATACAGCATTTTCAGCGGACTTCACTGAGAAGCACAACTAACATATTTGCATTAAAAATATTTAATTTCTGTGGGTTGGCACCCACTTGAGTTTGGTAAGAAAGCAAATATATGTTTATGTCAATCGCACAACATATGAAATATGAATTTAATTTTGCATAATGCATGATAATCGAAGAAACTCCCTAGTGCTGGCTGGATATGCAAGAAAGTTCCAATGCAATGTCATCTGACTCACAACTCTCGTCGCAAGGCAGTTTGTCGGACTAACGTAATAGTATTAGATAAACTAACTATGCGTAAGATTGATTCTTATGACTACTGAATTTTCGTTGACAGAATTACACCAGTTTAAGACATATTGCATAGATATGGACGACTCCCATTTTTGACTTTTTAATTACCCTAGCTCACACATATTGCTATGGTAGACCAGAACTGTAATCCAAGACAGCAACTGACGCAATGGTCATTTGACCACACATATGACAACACCCGCTATAACTTCTCCATCATGCCGCAACGAAGGAATATAACTAGATCGAGTTTGATGATTTTATAAGATAATATTCAACCGTTTGTATTGATATGTAAAATACAGCTGTTTCTGTTGCAATTTCCAGGGAAGGCGTGGGCAGAAGTGGTGTCCTCTGCGCTCTGTATAACTGCATGGACAGTCTAGATGACCAAGGGCGAGTATGCGTCCCCTCAGTGGTCAGAAACCTGCGTAGAGACAGACAAAATATGGTCACTACAGAGGTGGGTATTGGGAATCACTCAAGCTATGAAGCATGAAATACACTGCTCTCCAAAAATGTAAGACCATTTTGACTACTGTACACTACATGCTAAAGTGGTGTTAATACTTTTTGGAGGGCGGTGTACAAACCTTGCATTAGCTGATAAAACTCTTTTTGTATTGATTTACAAATATTTTTAAGCCTGTTTCTTTTTACAAAAGCTGTTTGACACTTATAATGTTCCAGCTAAGCTTACATGCATTTCACCCCAATTGCCTCTCAGATGATAACACTGACACAGCAGAACTACTTTCATGCCCCTATGATCTGCCATGCCAATTATGTTATCAATTTCTCAAGCGACCAATGATGACAAAATCCAATTTTCTCGTTTCGCGCTATTGTGAAACCTGGCCTCAGAATATCCTCTCAAACAAATTACAACCATTCTAGCTCTGCATTGCTTAATTATAGAGTTGCCATGGCTGTGTTAAACACTGATGCCTTTCTTATTCACAGGTGGAGTACATGTTTCTGTATAAATCAGTTTTGGATTACTACAGCCATGGATATGCAGCCACACAACTGCTGTGAAATAAGTTATGCTTCAATCAAGTACAATGTATGCTCTGTGGGGTTTATTTGTTAAGTTTTGAGATGGGGGAATATGCTGTGAATATTTTTGTGTAAATAAATGTTGATTTTATGAAATTGCTTTGACCCCTGTGTTATTTATATGCACATAATACGCATGAATAATCCTGTGCTGCAACAACTTGTAATACTTAGGAGTAAAATTAGATCTAAAATTATGATGAAGTAGGTGAAATTGAGTCCAAAACAAATATTGCAGATGCACTCACAAATATAGCAATTATTCATAATGAATGCTAATTTGGCACGTAGTGTAATTAATGAAGCAACGAGGGAGGGAGGAGCCGGCTGCCCTAAGCATCTCCCACGTACAAGAGATGTGGTGAAGGCCTAAATCATAAGCTAATGCACTACTTTCATTTGCACCCAGGGATAAGCATGGACTTTAAAGTGGTGTTTGTGCTAGCTTTGCTCTCACCACAGTTTGGCTGTGGGTTCAAACTCAAGGCTGTCGAAGGACTAGGTACACAAGATGATGAAAAGATGGATGGCTTAGAAAATGAAATTAACACTGGTAACTTGGAATATGAAGGTGGTACGAAGATGGATGATCTCAACAGTGGACTGATTAATGAAAAACCCATCGAAGAACAGGAAAAGAGAGCTCATGTCCCAAGCTACAGAAGGTACAGATACAATGGCAGGAACAGGGTTCCTTTGAAAACATCTCTTCTAATGGCATTGTTCCAGTATGCCAAAATTAACCATCTGCTGGTACCTAAGAAACTTCAGTCTACAAGAGCTGCACCATTTGGAAAACCGATTCCAGTGGGAATGGACCCCAACAGGAAACCTTTGCTCCGGCCTCTCTCTGCCTCTCATTTCATGCTGAATATGGTTCTCCCAAACAGAGGAAGGACAGTGAGGAGATCATGGGAAATTGATCAGTAACTTATCACTTGGATTATGAAATGACTGGATGAACAAACTTTGGTTATGTTTAGTGCACTCTCACTTGAAGGTTTGTTTGGCATTGAAAGAAATTCATCAACAACGACTTTTTATTTTATAATTTGCATTAAATAGTTAATGATACCTCATCTGCAATTTGTAAGTTAAATACAAAGTTAACATGTGGACAAACTTTTCAATAACTCCCACATCTGTGTGGTTTCTTTATGGTTTATTGCTCTTTAACTTGTATTTACGTTCTTTTCAAAGTTGTCAAAAAAATAAATATATATATATATATATATATATATATATATATATATATATATATATGTGAATATTGAATTGAATTGATTTGTTGCTTTGAAAGTGCCTACAAGTTGTAATGGATAATAAAAGTTCAAACAGGATCTATTGTTTCTTTACATACAAGAGAATGGTAGATAAAACGGTTTATCTGTCCTCTTGATCGAAATATGCATGAAGATGTTAGAACAGCCACAGGTCAGTGGTAAGGAGTCACTACCGAAACATCCGCTAGAGGGGAGTGACGTGCTGGACTCCCCCTGGTGTTTTTCGTCGATATTTTAGCAATCACCAAAAGAAATATTAGTTTTTAATTCGTGACTATGTTCAAAAAATGATCGAAATGCTCTCAGTGAGGCTTTTTTCTAGGGGGTGTCGTGACTTTTCCAAAGATACTTCTAAAACATAGAAAAAGGGAACAGGTTTGGAATCGTTGAGTGAGGTAACTCTTTGTACGTTTTTCACAAATACCTGTTGGAGTCCCATAATGTAAAAATGCCCAGCAACAGTTCTCAAAAACCTCAATACCTTATTCATTATAAACTGATTATGGTGTTTTGACTGTTTTGACAAAACTTAGCTACTTAAACACAAAAGGCTGACTCTAAAGGTCCTCAGTGACTCTGCTTTCAAGAATACTTTGGATAATTAATTATTGATGTTTGTATTTTACTTCTTTTTGAAAGAAAAGGTGATTTAATTTTCTTTTTAGTCTCTTTTTTCAATCTTAGCTTGTCTCCATCTTTCCTTCTTTCTCGTGTATTTAATTTTCGTTGCTTCGTGTGAAAATCACGAGATGCAACTGCACGCACCTTCGATCTTTTGCGTTGAATATTGGTTAAAAACCAAAAAACTTTGGTTGTCAGTCAATTAGGAGAGAAAAGCACGCGAAAAGCTGCATCACCGGGGTGCACTCAGACGCAATACTGACGCCTCCCAAGCGTCCTCTTGCGTTTAACATGCGAACTAGGGACGCTGCAACGCCCGAGGATCGCACGCGAATGCATCATCTCATCACAATAGGCTGCATCAGCAACATTGTCAACATTGTTGACAGCGGCAAGTCAGGCAAAAACAAACGATCATGTACTCCTGTGTCTGCCTAGTATAAGCATTGCACACTCCGGTAATAATTTATGACGTTTTCGCTACATTTCACCCCAAAACCTGTTTTTAATCCCATCCCATCTCACCATAATGTTCCATCCCACACAATTAAGATCTTCTTCCACACCCCCAAACACAAAGAATGTGTCATTCTACATGATAAAAAGCATGTCGATCATGTGTGAATTATCTTCTGTTATTGAAAACCATGGAAACTGTTTCAAATGTGTCCAATCAAGAATTGGAAATAGTTAATGTTTGGTGTAAAAAATGGATGGTTGCAGAACAATTAAAGATCGATTTGCACCTTTAATTCATAAGCTTATCCTCGAATCAACAACATGAGGCTAAAATGATACATCCGTGCTTAAAATGGCATAAACATAATTAAAATGGTGGTCAATGATATAAACCCTGCACATGATTAAAAATAATTTTGCCGTGTTTAAAACATGGATGATGGTTCTGAAAAAAACACACTCTCGAAAAAATTGTTCATTAAATTGCAAATGTTTTTCTGGAAATACAAACTGCCTTTTTGTGGGCAAGAGAATGTTTTCTGAAGTTCTTTAAAGTATGCTCATCCATAACATTGATATAATCAACATTTTTAGTGAGGAAATTTGGTAAGTCTCACTTCATAGGATATAATATTCCTAGTATACATATTATGTGTTTGAGACAACTTAAAATCTGGACCTTCATTCTGAGTTTGTTAGAAATATGAATTGAGTGGTTTTTTTTTTGGTGTTTTTTTTTATCAATCATATAACACAAATTCATAAAGCAGTTTTTATATGCATGGTGTCACTTATCAGAAATGATGACACCGCATTCATGGGGCATTTGTATGGTGATACCATGGAGACTCTTGTCTCCATGGTGATACTCTGGTCCAAGATTGATTGTGGCTGAAGCTAATGACTTTACGAGATCACTGCTCATCAGGAATTTGCATTCGTTTAAAGATCGAAACAACGAGTGTCAGAAACAGATCAAAGAGGAGTTAAAATGACAACAATTGTGTTGCTTGAGATCGAAAAATTTGGGTCGTTTTCATGGACAGGTTTATCTGATCTTGGAGAAAATCTTGTGGACAACATCAGTCAATGGTTTCAATATGCTGAAGATAAAAATCTTGTATTTGCATTTGAGCTGTGTGCAAGTGACCTTGAATTAGGCCCTGAAGGCATATGAATGGAGCATTGAGAAAAAGAACCAGTGTTCGATATAATTGACTGCATAATAAGTTTGCGAAATTACTAAACAGATGCTGGGGGTGGACAAACGAAGACATCAAAAGTCCCAGAGATACAATTAAAGATGTCATTAAAGATAGAATTAGAAGTCTCTCGCATCAGATGGAACTTTGTTTGACTAGTGAATGACTATACTTGGAGGTCTTATACCAACATACCCATCTGTGTTGCGGAACTTCAGGAGCACCGGGTCACCCTCACTGATGCTGGCTCCCATGCATTAGTTGCAGAGGTTGCATGATTCAGGCAGGTGTCGAGGGTACTACAGCATCACTGTTGCCAGGTGTTACCAAACTGCCATACCCTCCAGCTTCAGCAACCATTTTGGCAACACACGAAATGACGCTAAAATAGTCAATTTGATTCAAAGTCATTCAACCCTGACATTTTCCCTTCTTTTTTTAATTTTTTTTTGGAACGGGGGGGGGGGGGTGAATTGTGGTGTATTAGCCACTCCAGCGTCATAGTTACGCATGCCACAATAACCCCAAAGAATTCATAACTTTGCAATGCCACAATGTCACTGATTTCTGTTCGACTCCATCTAAACATTAGGATTTTACGACTTCTAAAACTAATGTAAAATCTGGCAACACTGACACTGTGTCAACATTTTTACTATCCCTCGAAAATAAAATGCGTGTGGCATCCTTTGCCAGGGGCATCAACAGCACAACGTTGAAATAGATAGCAAGTTGGCAAATTGTAAGACGACAAAAGATATTTTTTTAAAAATCCATATTGAATAGCTCTGTTCTTTCTGGTTTGTTACAGAAATACATGGTGTAGTTTGCTAAACAAATACGTCTCAATAATTTATCAAATACTGGTAATTTAGTTAATAAAAACCAGACTACATTGTGTACTGCTCTTGGGGTTTGCTTGCACAAGTCCCACATTTTCATTGTACTAGAAGGTACTTTTGTTTTTTAAACTCTGCCTCTCACTTTATATTTGTCTCAAACTCTCAGTCTGTCTATCCATATACACCTGTAATTTCATAATGGCCATTTCCATAAATGTTGCTCCTGCCCTCATCCCACCCTATTCCCACCTCTGACCCTGCAGTCTCATCCCTTGCCCCAGCTACCCCAGCCACCCTGACCTGGGCAATTTAAATGCCTTGGACCTTCTGCTCTATACATCAACATCTTGGTCTTAATAAAAGGGCACACGAAATGCCCTTGCTCAACAGATGACGAGGGCCACCAGTGGCCCACCATCTGACCTTGATATGACCTCCAAGAATGCCCTTTGCCCTCTACTACGACACTCGTGATAACAGGGCATGGTCTGAGAGGACCTCAAAGTAATTGCACCCTCCCTGTCCCTCCCCAAGGTCACGCCAAGTTCAAATCAACTTTCCAAAGGTCCATCATCTTGTTCTAAGAAAGAGAACTTCTGCATAGTGGTCATCTGGGCACTCAATACTACTAGGTGGTCATAAGCTTCGAGTCTTAATGATTATAGTTATTGCTAGGTCATTCACTTCATTGCTAGATTCAAACGAACTCAAGTGACTGCTGTTTCTCACTCGCGACCATGGCATGTCAACAATCTTGTAAGGAAATGTCGGTAAAATTCTAAAAAGACCAAAATAAAACAAAAAAAAACCATTTTTATATTGTTCAAAACAGGACCAATATTAATGGCAGGCAAGGCATCCACAAGTTTCAGGCTATATATAGTTATCGTTCCTCAATCTGTTCTTTTTGCTGTCCCCTTTTTCTTTTCTTCCACTCATGTTTTATTTATCTGTTTTATTGCATTATTCAATGTGATCATTTACTTTTAATGGATCTGACAGATTGTTCATCCAAGGTCTGTTGCCTTTCCTTCCTGTTGGTAAGACTAGCATGTGTTCTTCTATCAAGGAAGCCAATTTCCACAATACGTTTTTATGAATATTAATTTGATGAGAAAGAACAGTAAGCTATGGGATAACTTTGTAAAGTTACTAATTTAAACATCAACGTAAAACTCGAGCTGACACATAGCCACTGAAGAGGGTGCACAAGTCTGTGAGTCAGCCATGGCTCATCATATTGTTTCTGACAAATGCTATTAGCATCTTATTCCTTATGCTGATGGGGCAATTAGTATGCCCATTAATTTGCAAACAGCAGCATAATCCACCCCCTGACATTGTCATGCATTGCTGTCCCATCCCATTGATATCGGAGCTTTTGACTTTTTCGAGTATATGATGGATAACATCCCTTATCTGACCTTTGGTCAGCAGCACTGAAATAGCATTTTGATTCCACTTTCATTGCATGCTGAAAGAGATATGAAAATGTGTCGTCAAATGATCTATTGCAAAGATTACACAGCTTATGAATACATTTATGGCTAAAAGGCAATCATGACAACCACTACCAGGCCACAGATATATCATGGGTTAATTTGTCTCTCAGATGAAAGGAATATTAAATGGCTAAGCCATTAACTCTCATAAAGAGGAGAATTACTGATTGTTTTAGGTGAATCTACTTCTTGAAAGTCTCCGTTTATTAATTGTATTTATCTGTGGTCATCGTTTTTATCTGGATCAGTCTGATAACACACTAAAAATGCCAGTATTGTCTTACCATATGTATATAGCCACATTGTCAATCTTATAAAGCAGACATCTATCTTATAAAGCAGACATCTATCTTATAAAACAGACATCTTTACTCTATGTGTCTCATCATTGAAGCTGTTTTAGATTTAGATGTCTGTTTACCCATGGAGTCACTATACTGTATAGTGACTCCATGGTTTACCAATGTAGTCTGTTAAAATTTGGCTTGTCTACCCCTGGCCTCACTTATAGATCATCTATCTTCTCTTCAGTAAATCTTTGAAAGACAGTTTGACTCTCCCATCAAAGCTATGTTTTTTTTTAACTATTTGACTTTGTTTTCCGCATAAGCTTTATCCACGATATTCCATGTTCATGTGAGTAGCACACGAGTGAGAAACACGTGCTTTCCATTCGCAAATTGTGTAATATGTACATTTGGTAACTATATATTCCTAAATGATATTCTAGACAACTTCATAGTGTCTACCTCCTTTTGACATGTTACTCTACCCTGCTGTGTGGACACAAATCCCCCAAGTCACATGCCCTTTGAACATCATTGTGCAAATTTGAATGGAAAATTAGCTGGGTCTAGATACAGTTTGATATCAAATTTAGCCATCCAGTTTGATACTATATATGTTATGCTGCAATGGTTGTTGAACAAAGCAAAAGACTGTAATATTAAATTTGCATTAATATTAGATATACGGACTGGAATGTATGCATTTAATAAAGTTTTTCAGTTAAAGCATGTCTCTTGAAAAAACACCAACACAAACAATCAAGAAGTTTTCCATCACTTCATGCAAAAAGAAGAAAGAAACACTTGAAACAGCTGGTGGGAAAACTGTGCAGAAATCACGAACAAGCATAACTAAAAAAAAGGCACCCCTATTCTTAAGGGACTTTCGTGGCATTTTCCAAATGAACAATTAGTGTATTACGTTTTCATAACCTTGAAAATTACATCATTCGCACGCAGATTGACACCAGCAAAGAGAGGGTATTGTGGCTGGTGTCCAACATAGTGACAAGTTGATTGATCATCAGATTCTGATGCTGGTGACAGCCTGCTGATTGTGGGCCTAAAAGCTGCAGATAGCATCTTTAAATTGTCGTCAGCTGACCGAGATGATGAATGTTGTTTTGGGCCAATTGTAAGATGGTAAGCCTTATGCACTTTGGCCCACGGTCCCCACACCTATTGAATTACGATGACAGTGATCACATTTCAAAGATTCTGCAGCTTGAAGTTGTTGCAAGCTTCAACAAAATTACTTTTCATACCACATTTGCAAGCTCCTATTTATTGGCCAATGATGTATATTAAGTCAATTATGTCACTTGTATTAAACTGCCATCATGGCTCGTTTTTAACCTTTGTATGGAGCCCCTAATATTCATTGCCTAACCTTTAAGGTTAAATTAACCAATTATTTATGGCATGACTTGAATGCGAATGCATGTCACCATGCTCTGTAAATAAAACCCCTCGTGTAAGCCTTGCTAATTGCAACATGACAAGTCCAATTATGACCCCATGGTTACTATGTATTTCTGGGGAATATAAATAACCACATTTGCTGATCGTATACTATTGATACACGCGTAATAACACTTAAATATTAATTACTTTGTAGAATTGTTATTTGTTACATCTGGTCAAAGCGTGTTATGGATTTTATTGTACATAAAGTAAACTTTCTCAATTGGGGCCATTGTGGGCAAATGGGCATTTCCTGGCATGTTTTCAAGGCCATTTTTACTATTCCCAGTATTCTCTGCGTTTTTTCCTGGAAATTTGCCAACCTCTGCTTGAATAATTGATAATTATCATGTAAGAGTGCTCTTTCCAACAGCACCTGCGAGGGCCAGTTGTGTGGGGTCCATACTCTCTCTCCCACTAATGCACCTTTATATTTACTACAAATTTAGAGCCTCTAAAACTGTGTGAAATTGTTTGAGAGGGTCATCTAATCCTGTCTAACATGAGCATCCGGAATTTGGCCAAACTGCTGTCATCTGTGAGCTAATACAAGAGGCTGGGTATGCTTTGCTTTGAATATTAAAAAAGTGCTGTTTTAAGCAGATTCATTTATTTCTTATTCATTTATAGCGCAAGAGATAATGTCCTTAAATTCTTTGCTTTGGGATAAAACCTGCTCTTTTGTTTAATCCACATTAATCTATTTACGACACATTTGATTATCTTAAAAATTAGCCACTGACACCCAGCTGCAAATGCTACACTTGAGGAATGCCACGGACAAATAAAAGTGGTGACTTATTACATGAGTCACAAGAGTGTTGCCTTTTATCATAATGCTCTCGTTGTGTTCCCTATCTCTTGTTAGTGCAGACAGCAGACAGAACACAGGAAATCTTTTAAGACAAAGAAAAAAAGGCATCACCATTTCAAACACATTGAGCCATGGGCATTAAGATATTCTCCACTGTAGTCTAGTTTTTAGGAGCTGAAAAATGACAATAAGCATATGTGGCTGTGTTAGAGATACTTTTTGTCAAAGACAGGCCAAGACGTTGCTGGCCGCGGGCTGACGCGCGTCAACAACGCGCGAATCGCACGTACAACGGTCTTGGATGCGTAGGACGCTGAGACGTTGATAAATTGATGGCCCAGGGTTAAGAAGCGCCCCTGGGCAAAGCTGTCTCAGTCTTTTCTTTATTTTCTATAAAACACCACAAAACTGCCCCATTTAAGTGTCGTTTAGGTGTTGTAATCGTTGTTTTGAAACCATAAAGTCCCGATAGGAATCAGGCATCAGTTTGTTGACGTTGTTCCTGTGCTTGCCAAATGTTTTAGAATGACCCTGATATGGTGACAATTATGAGTTAAAGTGGACATAAATTTAACATCACATCGGTTTGACGTATATGTTAGAAACTGCGTAGTGTGTGAAGACCGAAATTGTCTGAAAAGTAACAATATTTACTTTTCAAGAACATAACCTGCATTAGAATCTATATACTGTATTATTATAAGATAATTGGTAATTTTACAACTTGGACAAATAATGCTGATAAGATCTACAGTTAGAACATTAAACTTACAGTGTACATTTATAATACACAAGTTTAGTTTGTGGTCTTATCTTCTTTGCTTGTACAAATATCTTTATCTAATGAAATTCCTGCTTGGTGCACATTAATGCTCTGCACTGGTCTATTTGCCAGATTCATCTGCATGGAATGTGATATGATGCGATCATAAGCTCATTGCTGGGTATTTCTGTACTTGCGGTCGTGGCCCTTCAATTCATACATGACATACACTTCATAAGCCTTAAATATATATTTTATATTCATATTCACCGAAATTTAAAGGATTATTCGTATGTGGTGCTAGTAATTGGCGGATGATATGTGAAAAACGTTAGCTTATTCTGTGGTCCATTTGAAATGGATTCTCTAATCCATACAAAACACAATAGACGTGCAGGGATTCTGCATTCAATTTTTAAATTGTCTCCTGGGTCCATATGTGTGCTCAGTGACCATCAAAGTCTGGAATTACTTTGAAAACAGTTGTCCAATTGCACTGATCCTCTTCAGTTAAAAGTATACAAGAATGAATCCCACTTCAAACTACAACAGCAGCCAATTACAGAACTTAAAATCCTTTGTCTTTTTCATGTAAAGATTATTCTCATTTGGCGGGATCGTGATTCCTGTGGGTCAACAGACGCAGTTCTGTATTAATAAGAAGCACAAACAGACACACCTGATAGAGCCAATAATTTCGGGGTGCTTAAGCGGGTGTGAATCTGGAACAAATATTGCAATCTGTTATCTTGGTCGTTGCACAACGGACAGAGAAATAAACACAGAGATGAGCTCATTTCAACTCATTCCAACTCCATCTGTAGTGGAGTCAGTACAGACTGAAGAGTTGGGCGATCAGCACAGTGCATTCGACTTATAGCCATAATTGAGGTAAGAAATGGCTATTTATTTTACCTTGGATGAAATAGTTCATCCAAGATTTTACTAAAAACCTGTAGGCAATACATAGATCACTCTCTCTTTAAGGCCCCATCACTGTGTCCTAAGACGACTATTATAATATTTTTTCATAGAATTAAGACCATCTCCATACCAACTTTGAGTAATTAAAATTTCTAATTTCTAAAAAATACCAAGAACTCCAGTGGGTGCATGGTTGGTCCTAATTTTGGGTACAATTGTGGTCAACTTCAAAAAGGTGTTAATGTTATGGATAAATGTTTTATAAATTACAACGAGACCGCAACGATGTGCCCATTGTATATTATTGGTCCCCAATGACGTGATGGGACATTGATCATGGGAGTTTTAGGTCGAAATTTCCGATTCAGGTATCAATTCAATAAGCAATTAAACTAAAGGTCATTTTAGCAAGCTTAATTCAGGTGCCTAATAACATCGCCCCAAAAGCTGATGACAGCTTAACTCTGTTGGTGACCCAAGCATGACAACGTTGTGTTTCATGTATGGATTGAATGAGCGATAATAGAGGAAATGACAGATTGTCGCGAGAGGGCGTGGTTCCGCACATCGGCACGTGCTTGACCACAGCGAATAGACGTCGGTTGACCACATTTATCGCAGTGACCAAAGCTGACCAATGGTGACCAGTGAGCCAAGTCATTAAGTCCATCAAACCATCCACTTTGTTGTTGATTATTAATTGTTGTGGCTCAGTGCTGCCCCCTGCAAAGGGCGATAGTGTCACGTGGGCATTGTATCAAAGAGTCTGTAGTTGCCATGGAGATATCGTACATCTGTCCTCATTAACCTTTGACCAACAATAAGTGCTAGTTTAATTCATTACTGGCCAGTTAGCTTGTTTAGCTGTTTGAACTAAATTGGTTAACAATGCAATGCAAATGACCTATGCTCGAGTCTAGGCTTGGATCAGAGCATTATAAATGTGTCTGTGTGTCGTGTCAGATTATCTATTCCAAGTAGCTTGGGTTTCTGTTTTCAATAGCCCGTGTAATCTGTAAACCCTGAATGCTGTCCCCCTGCTAATTTCTGCCTGTCTTATATACATGTACATTGTAGCTAATTTTAGATCAGGGATATGAGGAGCTCTGATGTGCATGGCAATATGGGCAATTGAGCAATTGGGCATTGTCCTGTTAGTGTCTGGTTTAAAGTAATGTAAGCAATGACATAACATAAATTCTGGTTGAATGGACTTGGCATTAATCGCTGACTAAAGTCTTCAATTTTTTAGTTTTAATCTCTTGTTATATTTTACTCTTTGCATCTGAATTTTCTAAGCTCCTGTTCATCTGTCACTACCTCCATCATCCTGCCACACTTACAGGTGTCACAGTGACCGATTCAAAAAAGAAGCAACAAAAAGGTCACGACCTTGGATTGAGGGCAGCAACAGAAGTTGTATACATTTTGCCGGGAATATGATAATAGCGACCTAAATAACATGCAAATCACGCATACATCCCATCTGTTCCTTTCTGTACGATGAGACGAAATATATAATTTTGGCCATTGGGAAGTTAGTAAACCAGCTGACACGGAACAGTCACGGTTGAGTAAGCATCATGAGGTCCTCAGCTCATCCATCAAGGAATCTGTTGATGACAAAATTCTAGGGTTCGAGGGCAACAAATTACACCACCGGGTTGTGACGGACACATGCCTAGCACTCTCTAATTAAAGGAGTGTTTTGTAAACTGGACTGGTCACTAGGCTCATGGAGAATCTATACTGAGCGTGTGTGACAGCCATGCATTTTCGTGCACCAACAACGTAAGCTTTGACGGCCGTCTGAACGTCGTGGACGCTCAGGAAGACGTCTTCAGGTACGTAATTCCTTGACAACACGCATGTCTCACGATATCCTGGCCATGTCGTGGGAGAAAGGGCCTAGTATGACCTGGAGTCAGCCAGTACAAAAGATCTTATATTGCTAGCCTGCTAATTTAATGCATAACCTGCTATAAGTTACTATTATATATATGTTGGTCAATAGGCCTATTCACGTGGTTCAGGCAATATTATTTAGCCTTTTCAATATTCACTGCAAATAGGTACGTTTTTTTGTGCTGAGAATGGCATTAATAACTAGATGTAGAGCAATAAATTTCTTAAATATGACACTTGAAATATGGAAATAAATTTCAGGTTGCGTGATGCAAGTGGGTGCTGGTTATTACAGTTGACAAATGGATTTATGATATTACCCTTGGCTCGCTTTCATAATTGCATTCAATAACACAAAAATAACAAACAAAAGCAGATGAAATGTGACAGCTAATGGAGAGAAAAATTACAATAGATGAATGAAAGCAATATCTCTGCGGATGGTACTTATTTTCCTCAGTAAATACTCAAGAGACAGTTTAGATCAAGAAGTGAAATCTTAGCACATGGCAAATGGCCAAGACTCGCGATGTGTACAACCTATTACCCAAATGATTAATTAATTTAATGGAGTAATTAAAGGCATTAATTTGCTAACCCCCTTGGGGTCATGTCAGAGGGTTAAAGGAGCATACGTCACTCACATGGGTCTGTCTAATCAGAGCCAATCATGGCTAATTAATGCATGGATTAATTTGGCAAACCAAAGAACTGAAAAGGGTAGAGTAGTTTGGCAAGGCAAACAGGGTGAAAAAGACAGAGATAGAAAGAATGTATAAGAGATAGACAGGAATACCCTATGATAGAAACTGGTGTGGTACTTGTATTAACTGATCTTATAATAATTTTGACATGAAAGCATAGCCATCAATTATGATGTTTATACTAATGTATATTCACACACAATGCAGTATTGTATGATACCATTATACATTTCATATGTGAAATAACATTACTGGAGCAACTATACAGCTGTAGCTATATATCTCAGATTGCCAATTCCATGGTGATATCAATGTCTGTAGAGCATAACATGAAACCAAGCGATCATGGATCAATGACTGACACTGATCCATGGATTGCATAGGGATCTCAGGATTGCACAGGGATCTGCATTGTCTCAGGGCTTGGCCAGCATAATCCATTGGCCACTGGCAAAAAACCTGGACCTAGCGTCGTTATTTCCTAGGATGAACCTGGCCAGTTCCCACACCACTCAAAGTTACAACACATGCTCCCTTTTTTTTTTCAGACATCAATCACCAATTTCACACAGCGTGCACAATCTTAATAAATTACCCATGCTAGTTTGTCACCCAAATTTGCATAACTTGGCAATCTGATTTAAAGACTGCAAATTATGTAAAGAATTGTAATTAGCATGTACGTGTCTTTGCTGATGAACTTTTGATGGATACTTTTGCTTAATTTCCATGAAAACTTTTGATGATATTGAGCTCGCGTTTAGCATTCATGTTTAGCTATGAAGTTATTCAAATGGCACCATGTGTAATATGAACAAGCTCGTACAAGTACATATGCACAATATGAAAATAATTACCCTTATCTGGTTATTACAGATGAAGCTTCAGATATTGATAATTATAGATGTTTTGCATTGAATTGATGCAGATAACAACAACATATACATTTGCTTTGATACATTAAAAGACTATTAAAGAAATAGACCAATTATCATTCAAAGAAAAGCGAGAGCTCCTTATCAGAGACAATTTGAATATGCTTCTTTTTCAAAAAGAATCTTTTTATCGGACTCTTCGCATCTTTTGAAAGTGAGCGTCCCCTTTCTTTGATGACACCATTTAGGGCAAATTTGTTGCCATGGTGAAGGGGCGCCACCTGGATTTCTAAGGGGTAACTCTCTTGGAACATCGCGTGATCTCGTCTCCAGGGGCAACTTAGACATGTCATCCCCAAATTATTTCTTCCTACTTTGAGTCAAGATTGCTATTTTACAGTCTTTATCATAACCGACGCATCAGCATTGTGCTGTTGGCCTCCTTTTTCAGCACTTTTTTTGTCAAGCAAATTGCAAGAAATTGCTGTGTGATAGAACCGCTCCAATCTGACCCCATTGACCTGGGTATAATTGAAGTTTAAATAATTTCAATGATGTCCCTCAATGTTTTTGCACCGTGAGGTTTGTCATCCTCACCAGCTTAAGTGTTGTCTAAAAGACCCTGCATTAAAATCAGCGAGAGGCCCCTTAAAAGGGCCTAAAGTAACCAGCATATTAAAGACCTCTTGTATTTCTCTGACATATCATAACTTCCACAATGATGTTTTGATTGTGCACAGGCATACATGTCATGTTTGCAGTGATGAGCTTGTTAAGAAGACTAAGTGCGAAATCACGGTGAGCAAACATTCTTGTTATGCACCACTTTAGCATCCGTGGTTAACAAGCGCTCACGCCCGAAAAACAATATCTTTGCCAGGTTTTTACAACTCAACTCGTGAGAATCCTTTTTGGGCGCCAATGCTGGATATCAAAAATATCACAAGTCTCATGTTCGTGTACATTAGCCCATGATTTTTTCAAGCTGCTGGAACACCATTGTACATGGGGAATTAAGGAGTTATGAAGAGACATCATTAACTTTCAAGCATCGTGTGTAGCCATACTCAAGCACCCAAATCCTAAAACTAAACAGATTGCACAATGACCTTCAGTCTCCTCTGGATGTTTCTTGCATAACAAAAGCATATTTTTCGGCATAATTTACGACGTTGAAATACTTTTTCCACGTGATTTTGCAGCATTTAGATTCACTGAATACAAAGGCCGGAGACACCATAGATGGTAGTGAACATGGAAAGGTGTTATGGACTATCGTGTTTGTGTTCGATAAACACTTGGCACAACTGCCGTGTGTGTTCAGTGTATGTTCAGTGTATGGTCAGAATGTGTTCAGAATTTGTGGCTATTGTGTGATCCTTATTTTCATTGTGCTGCATTGTGTGAGGTCGCCACCTTTTCAATAACTCCCCTTCTCTTCGTGCACTTAAGGGAGTTTGAGTTCGAAATTTATGTGGTCACCCCACGAACAGACAAGTAGATTACAGGATAGGAGACTTGTCAGTGGAACACCAGAGTCATGAGTAGCCAGTGGTCATCTTGGGGGTCATCAAGAGTGGACAGTGAAGAGTATCAGTCTGTAACAGGTGCCCCTATGTCCAGTGAATCCAAACTGACCACCAAATTGGTCAGGTGAATGCCAGTAACTTGTGGTCAGGATAAGCTTGATCAATTGCTCTTTTATTTTGAGAGACTCAGGCCAGTTTGGGGATCGGTGTAATTTGCAACATACGGGTGCCACAGTAAAGTGGTTAGCATTGAATTGTGTCTCTATTTAGATGCACAGGGTGGAAGAAATGCGATATAGGGAATGTACTTAGGTACCAAACTCTCAAATGACCTCACAAAAGGGCAGCAGTGGGGTCTGTATGGGCTGTGAACAGCTCGCATGTCTTGCTTCCAAAACACCATTATAGATAGAGGGCGGTGAAGGGGCTAACTACCTTGCTATGACAGAGGCAAGTTTTCACCCTTACCCTTCTTAGTGCTAACCAACTTGGCTGAGCCCCTTTCAAAGGAACCGACTGATCTTTATTCACCCTTGACCCTGCAATCTCAATTTGTCTACCCCCTCCCCCTCCCGAAACAAAAAGATTCAACCATCGCATGCCGAAGTCTCATCCCTTTTCTTGCTCTTGGGCAGTAATCGGTTGGGGGACAAGCTTAGAAGAAGCTCCTCCGATTCTTATCAGCATAAAAGGACATACAAAGCCTCAGGCTACGGTGGAGTACTACTCTAGACTTTCTTACCCTCCACCTGATTGGTTCTAAATAGCACCTTTGGGGCTTACAACATCTTTTGAAGATTGTGGTCAAGCAAATGTGACTTGTAATTCGTGGATACACAACCTAATACCTGCTGAAGAGTTGATGAGTTGATGTATATCATTGGTCTGTTGTTCTTTGAGGTTAAGGATAGTTATTGTCACTATCACGCAAAGGATCCATTGGAAAACTGATCCATCGTGTGTACCAAATTACTACCAATACAACTGTTGCAAGAAGGGTAGTTTTAGCACATCATTTAGACTTCGTGAATGAGCAAAGGTTGATGAAAAACACATTTGCAATTATTGTTTGCATGCAGGATTAAATATCCCGTTCTCACAAAAACACTTTCCAAGTCCAGCCCAGCACCCTTCCTCTGTATGGTTTGGCTCCAAACCCGTAAAAATCCTTGAGTAAACGGTTACTAAACACGGGTGATCAAATGCTTCAATTTTTTAGACGTAAAAAAAAATAAAACAAATAAGGGAAATGAGAAAAGCATAACAGAAAGGAAAATATTAGCCTATAAGAAAGCCCACGCATTGGGAAGACGAGAATTGGAAACCTAAATGAATAACAGAAAAAAGCCAAAAAAAAAGAAGTGGGCAAAACAAAGTTGAAAAAAAAGAAGAAGCTGTGAATGGCTCGCACTCTTTAGCATGGGATACTACATGGCCAATTGTGCCACGTGCGTTTTTCATGCATTTGGATAAACGCATGGAAAACGCATGGTTTTTGCCTCATTATAATTAGCTAAAAACCATGCGTTTATCCTTCTCATTAAAAACGCACATGGCAAATTGTCGTGGATGTAATATCTCAATGTTAATTCCCAATATAATAGATATTATATCATGTGCTCTGTAATATGTTGCCAATATTTTCATATTGTGCCATCACATGACCTTTCATCATGCATATTACATAATGCTTAAACTTTAAAGGGCAAACTAACGATGTCATTCTACGCTGTCTTCTCCTTTCAAAAACACTTGAACTGTAACCATTGGAGGTCTCGAATTAACCTGAGCATCATTATGGCCATATAATTCGTGTGATCATGATCACAGAGATTCTTGGTGCATCACTAACACCCTAGAGGTTGCAGTGGGCTTCCTGGGGTGGCCAGGGCACACCTGAGATGTGAGGCCACCCCTCTGGGCTGTAGCATTGATGGCATACATTATTTCTCAGATACTGCTGCAAAGAATGTACACACTGCCTCCGCATCCTCATCACATGTCCATCATCGCCTCAATAGAATTTGTATTGACATATTGGAGAACATGGAACATACCGTGCCTTATGAGCAATTTGATTGAAGCCCACAGGTATGACACTGAGCAACTGGTATAACTATAGTTGAAGTCTAGCATTTGTTACACAGTTATTTGAGTCATACTCTGATACGAAGTAACTAATCAATAAATAGAACTATTTTCACAAGATTATACTTCAGCATGGGAGTATGCCATGACAGACCTATTAAATGTAACATTGTGCTCACAGTCTACTGTTATGGAAGCAGTTAGATAGGGTATTAAGTCTTTTTTATTGCAAGAAAGAATAAGACTAAAGATAATCTTTTAAGGAGTAATTACCAAGTTAAGTGCATAAGTTAAAAGAACACAAGTAAAACATTTTTTTGAAACTTCATTATGGTCTCCGTTAGTTCTTGAGAAACCATCATGTATCATAATCCGGGTGTTCCCTTTGAAGCTAATTATGCACATTATATGAGAGGGCTAATAAAGGGTAGATGATAAATAGATTAAAATTATGTTGGACGGTAATGGGGGATAGTGTATCTTGGAAGAAAGTAGTGGAAACAAAAGGATGATGAAGTATACCCTTTAGTTTGCTAATTAAACATACTTCCTGGAGCTAGCTGGACTCATTAAGGAGGTAATGGGCATGTCTTGTATGTTGTATGGGACAATTAGTCTTTTGTTGTATGGCGATAACAATGTTGGCTGTAAGCTGCTATAGAACAAAAAGTACATGAAGTGCAAGAATAGATGAGAGGAACACGCAATGCTAGGGGGACCCCCTGTCGTGTTATTTACTAACAAGGCCAACCAAGATGACAGCTATGACACTACAATAATCTCCCTAGGTGGCACTGTTGTCTAATATTTATCCCACTGTGGTGTCATGTTGCCTAAATACGGGCACCTTGGCTGACATGAGATTAAACAGCAAATTACAGGGCACTGACCAGTGGAGACTTGATACCAAAGGATGGCCAATATGTGACCAGAACAAGCATCTGAAAATGACAGGTCTCAGCTGCTGGACATAAAGGGATTGGCTTTCACAAATAGCTTTTCATATATGGCGTGAAGATAGGTGATTGGTGACAGTCCACATTCCCAATTTGTCAAGTCCTATTAGCAAGCAGCTCGGCTAAAATAACATCATTCCTATTACGCCACAAATCCCTTACAATGCCTTTCAACAGACTTCGCAATTCCTGTCTAAAGGATCCTAAAGGCATTGACGTTTCACACCATGCTGGAATACTTCTGTATTAAATAACCCTCACTTCACTAAGTCTTTACAAACTTCGGCTTTTAGCTCTCACTGGACAGATTTAGAATCATCTTAAGAACTGGTTCAATGGGAATCAAATATTCACACGCTGTTGAGGTGAATGACTCGATCATGGCTCTACTATGGCCTTGTAAAGATATGAATTCACTTCAGTGCTGATGGAATTGAGTCAGTCAGTCAGTCGCCCAGTCAGTCAATACGTCTGTCAGTCTGTCAGTCGGTCAGTCAGCCAGCCAGTCAGTCAGTCAGTCAGTCAGTCAGTCAGTCAGTCAGCCAGTACGTCAGTCAGTCAGTCAGTCTGTCTGTCTGCCTGTCAGTCTGTCAGTCGGTCAGTAAGCCAGCCAGTCAGTCAGTCAGTCATTCAGTCAGTCAGTCAGTCAGTCAGTCAGCCAGCACGTCAGTCAGTCAGTCAGTCTGTCTGCCTGTCAGTCTGTCAGTCAGTCAGTCAGTTGGTCAGCACGTCAGTCAGTCAGTCAGTCAGTCAGTCAGCACGCCATTCAGCCAGTCAGTGATAACTGCATTGAATAACTTAAAGATCCAATAACTGCGTTAGATTCATTGACAAAATGATTCGTTTTAGTAGAATTTCTGATGGCTTGATCACTTGTAGAATCAAATCATCCAATTTGTCTGTTGATCATGCTGTAAATTAATCTAATGATTGATTTTCAATTGAAAGAATAAATACAAACAGGCCTGCTCGGGACATTTCCTTCGGGTAGGCAATGCAGATATGGAATACAGTGAAGTTTCCTTGCAAGCAAACACTGCTTTTAGTATTCTTCCAGTGAAAGTAGACTGTCACTTTCGGAATTTATGTATTTGCATTTTCATAGCTTGAAGCCAGGAAGGCGAGATGGGAATTTCAGGAGCGCCGATCCATTCTGCAGTCATGCCAGACACGCTGTGCTTAGGATGTGAACATCTTCAAGGCTGCTTTTGCATCAATTCTGCATCCCGCATCAATATGGGGGGAGACACGCAGTCCATACATCTGTGGTTTTAGCATCCTCAGTATTAATAAGATGCTCAAGCTAGAACGTGGATTGCTTTGACAATGCTGCGTTTGTGATTAAAATTGAGACACAGGATTATGGAAGAACAGAATGTTTTTAATTAAATATATGATATTAATTTCATTAAAAACAAAATGGAAAACTTGAGATTCACTGTGCATCCTAAGGGCTTAAGAATTGTAGTGTAACGTAGTAGGTCTAAAACTTGACACGATTATTCTGTACATCTATACTTGTGATTAGTTTTCTGGATTCACAGTGAACATGGGAGCTCTAGTCATTGCAATGAATTGCTTGAGACTTCCACCTTGCAGCCTTCAATTTAGGGGATTGAAAGCTTCTGTGACAGCGAGTATTTACTAAGACCTAAGGGCTCAGTGACCTCAGTCCGCACTTGAGGCTCCCGCCCATTCCTGGACCTTCTAGGATCGGGCGTGTCCGGAGACCTTTCGAGGTCATTAGTGGTCATCTTATGGGGCCGGGGTCCTTCAACCGCCTCAGACTCTTCTGTGGGGCTTAGGTAAAGACAGGCAGGATGTCAAAATGGTCCGGATAAACATGGGACGAAATGACCATCGATGACCAGCAGACTGCCGGAGTGACCAACAGATTGGACGATGATCCGGCAAACACACGGAGCGCCAACTTTGTGGCACGTGACCCCTGAAGGTCATCGGTGCCCAAGGTCATTAGCCACGAATCGGGATCAATTAAGGAGGCCCAACATTCAGCCCCCTTCTCACAATCACCTCAGATAATGATTGTTTGCCGTAAAAAGCGCCCTTTTAGTGGACGGAGTGACAGCCAAGATTGCCTCTTTGTTCTGAGTGGGCAGGACCTAGCAGGGACCTCTGATGCGGATGAAGGGCCAGATTCATTCCCCCCTGAATCCAAGTGGTGCTCACTGGCTAGAATTTGATGCTGTCCAACTCGATTGCTTTCAATTTTGTTTAGAATTAAACCAATACTAATTCGCTTTCCTTTCTGCATAGAATAGGTAAACTCTTCCAGAAGAACAGGACTGACATTTCAGCGTTATTTGCCCAATAGATTTTGACGCTGGCCTTTACCAATATCACTGCGCCTAACATCTGTCCACCCTTGATGAAGTTTGATTGATGCCCCAAGTAATTACTCGCGGTAATCAAATTAATTAGCAACAATTTTGATTTAATAAATCAGCTAAGATGAGAAAGTATGTTGACTCATGGAGAAATCAATAGCGAAATCCTTACAGGCGAGGCTATTCTGTGCATTCCAGAGTTTTATTAATGAATGAATTAAAACTTGGTTTGTGTACTTGAAACATTATGCATCATGTGCATGCTTCTGTTTCATTCTTGCAAAAAGGTCAATTGTAAATGACTTTCACCTTTTCACATTCACTAAGACCAACATTTGCACTGGCAACCATACTGAACCAACCTGGAGCTGATGATTCTATTGGCGGCGTCTCCTTTGATTGGAAGGTCACATAGGCTTTGCCTTTTATCTGAACAAACAATACTGAGGAGCCATTAGGTCCATAATGTCCAGCCGGGCAGATGACCCCTTTGCATGTTTCTTGTTCATTAGTCAATCTGAATAGTTGTGTTGTCAGCTATATGAGCCTAGAGATGGTTTAGGTGGTGTCTGAAGAAAGGGAGAGCTTCTGGTGCATTCATATGTACTCAACAAATCAGAAACCTGTGCTGTGTGTGAAATATTCTCCCATCCTGTTGTAAATTGTTGCCTTATGCAAAGCTCTATATTTACGTATGGTGCATCGCAGCAACTGCAATGTATTGATGCTTCCTTGACTCATAGATTCAGCAGCTGGTTTGGCATCCTGTCTTTAACCATATCATGACCACGAGATGTTTACTAAGTCCTTCGCAAACTCTATGCAGATTGCATTCTCATTAAAGTCTTTGCAAAGAATAACATTTATTCTTGTTGCGTTGTTGACTCGCCAGTGTGCTCAATTCAAACCCAAACCAAGGCAACAATAGACCTGCAGGCGTTGACGTCTTCACACGAGCCTCTCAATGTGGACTCACAATGACCTTGAAGACATGCTCAATGTCATCCCAGGGGTCAGGTGAAATGACATGGTTTTGATAAAAAGGGGTGGAGAAGTAGCACCCACTCTTTATTGGCAGAGATTGTATCTCGGAGCGAAATTCAAATAGGTGGGGCGATTGCACAAGAGGAAATTCTGTGGCTTTTGAATGGAACACGAGTTCATCATTTGCATCCCTTTGATATTGCATTTGCGACACAAATGAGTTTTATGATATGGTGTCTCCCTCGACCCACAGCTAATAAGGCTGGTTCACTGAATGGCAGCTTTGCTTCATACACGAATAATTTGCATTTGCTATTGGCGTTATTGAGATTATTTAGATTTTATGGCCCTGTACGTACCACAGTCAGTGTCACAGTGTGTCATCCTCTCAGTGTTGGACGTAAATGAAAAGGCACTGAGGAAGTAAAAAAGTTTCTTTGCCAATTAAAAAAAAAGGACTGATTTATTAGGATGGAGGGGTGCAAAAGCATATCCCTTTTGCCTGAAATCACAAAAACAACAATAATACCATATGCATTGCCTAAAGAGACATTATTTTTTATGATTCACTGTCTTCACCACGTCCCCGCCACGTCTTTTCGTCATGCTAATTCTTTGTGGCGATGACGCGTCACACTCGCGTAATTCAATACGTCGTTGAGGCTGACGACGTTGTTCAAGACGGAGACAATAGCGCTAGTCTCGAGACTTTTCGAGACTTCCCCTGACCTTGACTAGTCAAATAAGAGCGCCACCAACGGTGCAAATCCCAGCTAATCTTCTTGTGACGAGTATGTGAGGGGATGCTCTGAGGGGTGCCCTTCAGCTCAGGTTACCCTCGATGTCTTCCTATTCACCCTAATCACGCACCCTCTCACCTTTACCCTACCCCCTAGCTTTGATTTTGTTGAACTTTTTTATGCATACAGGCCCAAAAAGTACACCCTATGTCTGCCCTTATAATACCTTTCGTCCCAATCCATTCATTATTCATTCATGGGATATTGCCATTCTTCCATTACTTTTTTTCCTTAATCTTAATCTTGACCACTTGCATTGATGCATACTCACGTTTGAAGACAATTGGCATTCTCTAATAATATTTAAGCATTTGATAATTCCGCCATTAACAACATTGAAAAAAAGACGCGTTTCTATTTTATATCATGTAGCACAATGGGCTCTTGTAGGGATATGATCCCAGACCAAACACAGCTCTTATAATGAAGAGATGAGCATGCACTATGGGCATAGGGCCATTTCCTGCGACGCTATGCACGTCTCCTAATCAGCCACCAGAGATTTATTCCACACCCGCCAATTATATTTGCAAGTAAATGTTTGATTGTTTGTACAGGTATGCGTATGAAAATATTGAAAGTCATGATGGTCCTGGATATAATAGTGTTGGTGACAGCAGAAAATATTTGAAATGAGAGTCTCTTGGTATATAACGGAAACCATAAAGTGACCTTGTAGAAAGTGTGGACTCAGAGTGAGTGATATGGAAGGAGCAAATTTGCTTTGATTGTGGAAGTCGGTGCGTGCAATGTCTTAAATCAAATAAAGGCAGTGAAGAGGGCAAATAATGGTGTAATATAATCAGAGCCGTCATTTCTAGTTATTGACAATTGGAAGGAGTCATTGAAAGCAGTGAAAACATTGAAAAGTGGGTGTTATGTGATGGGAGGGTGGCCCAATAGCTGGGACGTGTTGAATCTGCTGGTCGCCCAGATTGAGGCTGACGCCAGCTGCTCTTGCGCCATTTGCTCCCCTCTAAAGGCAAACGCGCTATGTCCGACTGGGGACGCTCTTTCGTAGTTTGCCACTCTCGACTAAAATCAACACTCGACTGGCCACTCCGGCCACAATAATGGCGAATAAAAAAGCGGCGCCAAAAGCACTAAGACAACACTCCTCTCCTCCTCAGTTCTTCTCCATAAACACTTCACAGAGTGCTCTCTCATAGCAGACAGCATACAGACCAAAGCTATCCCAGTAAAGCATATTTACACGAATGTAACTCTCTCCATTTATTATTTCTGTATCACATGCAGTTTTACTGTCACAACACTACAGAGATTACTTGAAAATCGTTTCAAAACATGGGATGAAAGCATTAAATCAATATCACCAAAAACTAACATGACAATGTGAAGTTAGTAAACCTTGGATGATACCCAGCAAACATGAAGAACCAATGAGGGCCATTTTCAGGACTGTTTGGAAAATAGCATGCCATGTAGCATTCTGGTGGAGTGTCAGTCATCTCAAATTGATGGCACTTTTTCAATGATGCAAAACATCAACAAAAACAAACTAACTAAAAAGACAAAAAAAGTTGAATAGACCATTTAGTTTCCCTATGATTGTGAATCCTTTGTGAAAAAGCTAAAACTTAATCAGTGACTATAGTCATGTATTATAAGGACAGCACATCGATATGCTGGCTCTATACATTGGGATGAAATGTAATTGAGATGTCAATGATCACTGAACTGTGACCGGTAACTGATGAATCTTTTCCCGCATAATTGCATGGATAATGACCTGATAGGCTATTAGTGCACACAATTCGATCGTGCTTGAAATAGACCCAGAGACTTTGCAATTATTTATCATTGTAGACCAGCAACTAACTGTAGAGGTTTCATCATGGACACATTGTAATAACATTGTGCTTTTGAAAGGTACTTCTCCCCTTGAAAAGGGTACATTTTTTCAATGACCTAAAGTCACAAAATATAACTTCTTTTCAAAGCAACTGAAGCGCTGCTTTTAGGGGATTATGCCTGTCATATTTCTGTTAGTTTTTTATCACAAGATTCACAAATAGAAGCAATGTGTTTGTTTTAGCAGGTAATGTGTGGAGTGACATGAGGCAAGCGTGAAGGTTTATGTTGCCTGTCGCCTCTTCATGCCCTGTTGCTTTGGTTATGCTGCTTGTGTTCTATGAATAGTATGGAATCCATGGCTTTAGCAGCCATGCACAGGTTGATGGTTCAATGACTGATGCATCGTTTTCTCTTGTTGCAGGCAACCGTGGAGAGAGTGAATGAGAGCCACCCCCGGATTGGCTGTTAGAGAGACAGCACCTCCTTTGAATGAACGGCGCCTCTGATTGGCCGACGACCAAGCCACTCCACGTGCATGGGTGAAAGCAGCTCTCCTGCCAGGGAGGGGAGGCATTGAGAGTTGGGACAGCCACCAACAGACACAGCTGCACCCTGCTTGCGTGTGTAAAAGGAACACATTTCGTGTGAAAGGATTCATGGAATGCAGGCTGTTTTGAACGATGACAGTCGATTGCAATGCTGGACTTCCAATCTTATCTGATTTTCTGATGTCGCATGTATGACCGATGGGAACGTGAATTTGAACTTTATATTTTGGACTGTACATCTTGAAGCTTTGGTCACTTACTCAAAATGAAGATGGCCAATCTCTGTTTATTGACATCGCTGCTTCTGCTGCTGGTCAGCAGTTGTTTTGCATTGGAGTATACCATGGAAGAGGAGTTACCAGCCGGCACTTTGATAGTGAATCTACCAAATGAATCAACACTCAGAGATACCCTGAGCGAGGATGACATAAAGCAACTACAATACAGCTTTCTCAGCCAACCGAACACCCAATCAGAATACTTTTCTATTGGTCAGACGAATGGTCAACTTCGGACTGCCCAGAGAATAGACCGGGATGGCATCTGTCCTTATCAGGAGACTTGTGAGCTTGTAGTTGATGTGGCCATAGGACCTGCTCAGTTTTTCCAGGTCATAAACATCAAGATAACACTGACAGACATCAATGACAATGCTCCAACGTTTCCAATCAAGAAAAAGGATCTGCTGGTCTCTGAAGGAGTTATGGTGGGCACTCGTTATACTCTACCAATTGCTGCCGATCCAGATAGTGACCTTAATGGCTTGCAAGGTTATGAGTTGCTGGGAGACTCTGACGATGTATGGGAGCTGAAGGCCGCAGTGGGGCCTGGCGAAGTGGGTGATCTCCAGTTGGTCGTCAAGTCTTCCCTGGATAGAGAGACAAGGGATATCTATCAACTGCAGATAACAGCAGAAGATGCAGGGTCCCCAGCACTGACAGGCACTCTCCTCATAAATGTCACAGTGGATGATGCGAATGACAACAGCCCAGTCTTCCAGAACTCCACTTATGTTGTGGCCATCCCTGAGAATGCAACTGTAAACAGCACCGTCTTGCAGGTCACAGCCAAAGACCCAGACCTCGGCCCTAATGGACAAGTCGTGTATGGCCTGGCCCAGAGAACGCTGGACAAGTACGCCAATCTGTTCACCATCGACAGCAAGTCAGGCCACATCCGCCTTGCCTCTGCCCTGGACTATGAGCAAACGGCCGTTTACCACTTGTCCGTGACTGCCCAAGACCTGGGCACAGGGTCCCAGCAGGCCAGGGCAGTGGTCATCATCAATGTATTGGACGTCAATGACGCTGCTCCTCAAATCATTGTGTCCACTTTGCCTGATGTTGTCCTGCCGCAGGTCTCCGAGGCTGCTCCCCTGGGGACATTTGTGGCTCACGTGTCTGCCCTCGATCAAGACACAGGCACAGGGGGTGCGGTGTCGTGCTACATGGAGGGCGAAGGGTTCACCCTGGAGCATCTGCAAAAGGCCCAATACAAGGTTATGACTTCATCTGCGTTTGATCGAGAGACCAAAGACACTTATGTCCTTACTTTGACGTGCCATGACTTTGGCATTCCTCCCTTGTCCTCCTCTTACAACGTGACTATCACAGTGACCGATGACAACGACCATGATCCTGTCTTCTCCCAGTCCACTTTCTACGCAAACATCGCCGAAAACAACCAACTCAATTCGTTTGTTTTGAGGGTCACTGCAACTGACCGCGACTCGGGCCCAAACGCCCAAATCCAATACAAACTTCTGGAGGACTCTGGGGGGTATTTCCAAGTTGACTCTAGCGACGGCATAATTCGCACAAGTGCTCGGCTAGATTACGAGCTAATGCAGGAAATCCAATTCACTGTCGTGGCCCAAGACGGGGGTACTGAGCCAAGGTCCTCAACGGCGGTTGTCATAGTAACCATTCAGGACGTCAACGACAATGCACCCGTGTTTTCTGCCGAACAGTACGAATTCAGGGCAGAAGAGAACCAGGCCCCGGGGACCCGCGTGGGGGCAGTGTCTGCGGAAGACGCCGATGAAGACCCTTACAATGTGATTAGATTCAGCCTGGCCCCGCACGTCCCCCATAAGACCTTTTCCATCGACTCCTCGACTGGAGTAATAAAGACCTTACGACAACTGGACAGGGAGGACCACTCCGAACACAAGCTGACGGTGTATGCACACAATCCCCCAATCACCAGCGGGGAGACCATCATGTCCTCCACTGTTCAGGTCATTATACACGTCATCGATCAGAATGACAATGCTCCTAATGTTAACTACCCATCCCACACAAATCATACCCTTACCATCTTTGATGACGTCAAAGTTGGTGACGTCATCACGCGAATTCGAGCCATTGACCCGGATTCTGGAGAAAATGGCGTCATTCGATTCACAGTGTCAGAGGGCAACGAGGATGGGGCATTCGATATCGAACCCCTGTCCGGGCAAATTAAGGTCCACCGTGACCTCAGAGATGTGGAATATAACGTCTACTCATTGCGTATTTTGGTCAGTGACAGTGGGAGTCCTCCAAGAATGACATGGACATCTCTAACAATATTTGTCAATGAATCAGCTGCACCAGGGGCCCTCAGTGCACTGACCGGAACAAACAAAACTATTGTCATATCTCTGACCATCTCTTTTCTGTTTATAATTGTTGTCCTCGTGGCTTCTATTTGCATTGTGAGGTCATACGATCGTCGTATGGGAGGCAGGACCTCCAGCAGTGTGACCTCCAAGCCTCCAAAGACCTCCATCAAGGTCGAGGTGCAAAAGATGTTTCATATGGTGCATGAAAGTCCAGGAGGACAGAGTACAACGAACAGTAGCCTTGAATCTGGTAGCCCTGCACCTAGAGACTCGAATTCCAATTCTGGTCAGAGCAAAGGGGTGGATTCCAGTAAACCCAGCAACGGATTTCTACAAGGGTCAGAAGGGCGTCCCAAACAAGCTAGTCAGGTGAGTGGTCCTAACTTTATCATTTACCTTTCACCTCATTCATCAAATAGCTAACGATCTGTCGCCAAAAAGTTTGACTTTCTCGAGTTTCCCTTTCATTCTTTTATGTAGTCGTGTGAAGTGAGCTGCCTCAAAGCTTCCTGTAGAGTGTCAGTGCAGTCGACGGCCCATAGCTGTCCAAGGTTCTTTATGGCAACTTCTTGCGGTCACAGTTCCCTTTTAGAAGCATATAAAGAGAGCAGAAATGGTCCCAAATACTGATCGCCCTCCCATTGTGACCTGTGCATATCGATTTCCCCCTTGAAGACCCTAAACTGCCTTTCCATTCTAGCCTGATATAAAATAGACCGGGGACGTGGGAAGTGAGACTTTTTATGGATGATATGATAGGGGAAATGGCCCAAGTGTTCTCGTCCATCAAAAAGGGAGAGAGAATTCTGAAGACCTCTTAATGTTGGCAAGCAAGAAACAGACAGATATGATGAATAGATGTCATGCCACTGCCTCGAATAAACTGCTTTCTTACACCGTTGCCCTGATTGCATTTCGCTATCATGTTTATATCAACTCAGAAAGGGCCCGGTGTGAGATGGGCCATAAAATCAGACAGCAGAAAAGCTGAATGTGTCGTGAAGGTGTTTAATTACAGTGTGTTTAGTGTGAGTTTCATCTACTTCTGATCCGTGTTTGCATTTCAATCGAAAGCATTTTTTGCAGTGTCTGTGAATATATGATCGTGTTTGCAAGTAGTGAATCAGCATTTAGCAATTGTCGCAACGTATTGTGAAGTAATTAACAATTGATAGGACACCACTATGGGCCTGAAGTACTGTGGTTTGCAGAACCAACAGTGGAGCTAATATTTGCAAAGGGATTCTGGTGATATGTCATGGATTCGCCGATTGCAGACAGGCTTTATATTCTCTATTTTCACCAAGTCATTGGGCGCAATACAGGGAACTTAAGCTTCATAGAATTGGCCTCATCAATAGGTCTGCAGCAGGACCTGACAAATGTAAACAATTTGAGACAGTCACCACAGGCAGTGCCTGGAAGCGACATCGCCTATTTTCACTGTGTTGCAGCTGCAAGGCAAAGGAACTGGCAGAAAAATTGCCTATCGATCTTTTATCCATAAGGCAGTACAGAAGCTTCAGAGGGCAGCATGGCACTGAGCACAGGGACAGTTTTGGCAAGGGCACTGTGTGTCAGGGAGTATTTTATTGGGAATCTGATAGCATCTACGACAGCAACATTGTTGCAAAGCCAGCACCATCTTGACGTTTCTGGGGGTGTACGATTTCCAAACATACGCAATCAAGCCCACTGTCCCAATGGGCGGACCACGGATGGACTCCACTGGACAATGTCCACGCTGGTGTCCAGCTGAGTTGAGACAGATATTCCACGCTGCGTCAAGCTACTTTACGTAATGGCTCTTTTCTTCTGGTTGAGTTCATTTTACAGAATGGGCTTTTAATGAACAGTTTGATTCCCCCCAACAAAGGCCAATCAGGCTGAAATAGGGTGATTAGCATTCAAGCAAAACACAAATTGTACCCGGCCCACCCTGTTCCCTGGTGGTTTCTTGTTTTGTTACCGAAAGTTGCTCACTTTTGCTCGGGGGCAAAATGGCCTTCGCACTCTTTTCAAAAGATTTGGTGTCAGGTTTTTTGGGCTTGGTGTGGCTCCGCGTAGGCTGCATCACTTTTTTGTGATTTAGTATTTTTTAAGCTGAGTATTTACTAAACTTCTGTTTTATTACATGTGGTTCAACTTTGTGCAATCCTTCTGATATATATAATTCCCAAATCATTACGTAAACAGACTCAATACATAATAGAATTTAAGCAGGGTATTAAGGCGTCCTATACTGTAGGAGTTTGCTGAGTAAAGCTATTTACGAGGGGGCTTAGGGAGCGTGGGGTGGGTGCTTCTCTTTCAAAGTCCTTGGATTTTCTGTTATGCCATCATTCACACTTAGTGAGAAGCAGTAAGAATTGAGAAGTAACAAACTGCTGGCACATCACCAAATTTAGAAACTCAGTCAAGGGCCCTATTGTGTACTCTGAGTTGGCATAAATAACATTTTTCTGGCACTTTATGCTTTGTGTCCACATAAATCTCGCTTTGGAGCAATGAAATGCCACGCTGGCTGTCACATTCTAAAGAATCATGGGCCATGGTTGGAATTGGTGCTTGATTGGTCTCTGATTAGCTTTGTCAGGGGTCCCAACAATAGCACCTTTTACTATGGCTCCCAACACCTTCCTATGTCCATGAAAAGTCCCACTGATTTTGCGAATTCTGTGAATTGCCAAAAGTAACACTTAAAAATGCCTCCCATGACTAACACAATGTCTTTGGATGAGCTCTTCTGTTGCTGCAGGAATACCCACTGTGATGTGTGGACCCATCAAGGCCACAGGCCACCTATGTTATACCAGGCCATCCTCCTCCAAATCTTGTTAGCTGGGATGTTTGAATGGCGAGGTCAGCTTTCACTGGTCGAAAAATCAAACATAATCGTCTTCAGAATATCTCTGATTCGATGGGACAAGACTGAGCCAACACTGGCCTTATTTATAGAATTTCATGGGAGAAACGAAAACAGGGGCACTGCAAAACCCCCCGAGCAGCTTGTGAATGCTATTGATTTCGACAGTTCATTCGTGAAATGTAAAGGGAAGAAATGGGAGCCGGGGATTTGTAATAGGAAAGGCTGAGGTTTCTCCAAAGCAGTATCGTGTATGGTTCGAGTCAATATGCAAATAGCCAAGGGACACGGCGCCCATTTTCATGGCACCATGGTTTTGGAGTTGAGCAAACAATGTGAGCATGGATCAGTCGTGGAACTAGATAAAAAGTAAACATTTCCCTGTTTTTCAATATTTATTGACATTGTCCGCACCTTGTTTTGTCCGTGCATTAAACTACAAGAGTCCAATTTGAAGTGGCAAACACATCCTCCCAAATCTGCATGCATTGGAGAATGATGGCAATCAGAGAATGCTTGAAATGGTCACATGAGAATGCCTTGAATGCAAATCCTGTTCACATGCTATCTCATGAAACGTTTTGATGTCCATGAAAGCACACACAGATTGCACCACAATTTTTAGGAGCAGTGGGTCTGTTTTATGAAGCGAGGTAGATATCTTGCCTTGTCTCTGCATATGGGCATTTCCTCTCTTTCCTGTGTAGGGAGATACTGCTTCCTGATTGCATTACCTGAGACTAATGCAGGAGCTGTAAGACAAAAGCAGCAGACATGGGCCTAATGCAGTACGATAATGCAGTATCACTTCACGAATATGGGAATATAACAATATCCAATGACACAGCCCCAGGCTTAATTGCAATTTCTGCTCAATACAGCTCAATTCACTGCATGATGGTATCATTATTACTCAAGAGAATAGGGCAATATGAGTCATTTAGTTGCAGATTGTAAGTAATTAGGCATTTGCATGCTATAGGTCGTAAATATCTTCACTATGTACAACGTCGATGTTATTCTACACAACATCAAAGTCCCAACATATTGATTGGCATAAACCAATAGTTTGCAAAAATAACAGCACCAGCAATTTGCTGTAGCGTGATTAAAATTGTATGCAACCAATTGCAGTGACTTCAATTCTGTTCAATAGATTATGCAGCTGAAGTATTGCTACTTCGATTTCTGGCCATTGAAAAATTGAATGGATTGGCACACAACAGCGTCCTTCAGAAGTGACCATGTGTTTACACAAATGGCGTGCATTGCGTAATGGAGCAAGAATCTCGTGAGACACGAGAACTGACCATAATTTCTCCTCCTCAACAGGTACTTGAGGGGGTAACGTCCATTGTGATGCCGATGCAACTGCTAACTAGTCACTCAATATTCGTTGCTATGAGGAGGAAAAAGGTCCTAACTCTGTTAATAGACTCTGCTGCAGCAGCTGCTGCTGCTGCTGTTGTTGGCATCATGTGCTGCTGTGGCAACAACAAGACCTTCCAATTATTCAGATTTAGTAATTACGAAGAGAACATTCTCTCGCGCAGCTGATAAGGCTTCACCCCCCTCTAGCCCAAGCAGAAATCTTTTGTAATTTTAGAAGATCACTTGGAAGGATGATGCTTTATTGTCATGTCAGTGGGGTCTCTTTTAAATCTCAGCTTCACCTCTCTTCTTTCCAATTTAATATGACACATTGAATAGCTTACAAATTCGTAGGATGGGAAATAAAAGCCCTATTAGCCGGTTGGATAGGCAATTGTGAAATTTTCACTTCTCATTTTCTGAAACAAATGTAGCTTGATTCAAATCTGGAGATTTGCTCATTGTTGATCTTCTGCTTTCTGTGAGCCTTATCTCAAACAAGCTTGTTGTTGCATATTTGAGCATATTATGTTGTCACAAATACGGCCAATTTGGTAAGTTTATCTCAGTCTTTGTACAGTCTTTTCTAGTTAAAACAAGGCAGTTACTTCAAAAGCAAGAAATAGCTCGCAATAATGCTAATATAACGTGGTGACCTTTTTCATGATAGGCGTATTTCCTGTTTCACAGACTGTGTTCCCAGACTGTATTACAGACCAGCCTTGTTCTGCATCTAGGAGAAACAGAACAGTATCAGCTGGAGTTTCATATGACACCAGATATTGGCAATGCTCTTACAGCTTTTTTGTCATCTTTCAAAATGAGAGAATGCCTTTTTTCTGTCTCTTTCTTTGTGATCTTTGTACACTATTTCCTTTCGTATTGTAATTTATCTTGGTTAGTGGTTGATACGATTGCGATTTTGAGGCAAGATAGAAAATAACCAGGGCTGCTGTAACCGAGTCTGTGGCATCAGCATCAGTCTCTATTTGGGAAATATCCCTTCTTCCCAAATAACACCGTTGTCTCGCTCTATATCTTAAAAGCACCAAAAAGTATTAGCCTAGATAAACTAGTCTCACTTTCTCTTTTGTGAAAGGCTTGCAGAGTCTAAGGTTTCCTAAGATGCTGTTCAGTCAACATCGATTTAGGAGCTGGCTGATGATTTACTAGTATCAGTTCCAAAGCTAAAGTAGTGTTTTGTATAATCTGGCTTTGATGGTCAAGTTGAACTAGAAAAGCCTAGCGTCCATTCCCTTTAGGTAAACATTGTTCTCATCTGCTGTACATATTCATGAGTACTTTGAACGAGTTGTGAATACAATTGTTCACTTTTGTGAATTTAATTGACACTAAAGTCAACGGATGAAGTTTTTCTTTCGGAGTGGATGGAATGCAATTTGTCTTGAGGAAGCTGTTTCTGCAGCTTTAATGTAATTCTGTAATGCAATTTTACGATGCACTTTTTTCATTGGACATTTTCTTAAGAGCATCCTCCCCTGGGCCCACCTCTCCTTTGGAAATGCAAGTGATGTATTGTGATTAAGGATGACACTGCAATATTGTATCCACATTGCAAGTCACAATGGGGTTATTACTCTTACAAATGTCTGTAACTGCCACGTGTGATTTGTGCAGATAAGCTGCAGCACGTGGCAGTCTTGTGAATAACTGTCCACACTTGCAATCCTTGGGGATTGCTCAGGATGCCAGAGACGATTGTTTAATATTCTTCGACTGTCACCCAACACACTTATAATGCTGTAGGGCATTGGCTTGTGATGGTCCCATTGCAGTAGGTGTGTTAAGTGACGTATTGTTTCCAATTGTTCCATTGTAGCAAGACAGGCAACCAATCAAAGCTGGTGGGCTAACAGTGAAGGGATAATTGGGAGGTGGGCACTGGTCATTGTCATTGTGGCTTCACCCTGCCTTCAGATGGACGGCCTGCTGACAAGGGGGTAGCGTGTTTTGCTACTTATGAGCTCTTCTTCGTTGGAGGGAGGACGGTTCATTAGCCTCAACATCAGGGGGTGGGACTCAACCCACCATAACAGCCAGTTAGCATTGTAAACCTCAGCAGTTCCTTTTGACTAAGGTTTTAGTGCCTTTATTCGAAGGTGTCAAGTTGACAAAACAGCTAAGAATTCAACTCACAGCTCCGCTGCTTTCTTTATGTTGCTTTTTGTGCGGGGCCATCACTGTGACAATAGGTGGACACCAGCATCCCCAGCAGGCTGAACCTTGGTCACTCAACCCAAAATGGACCCAAGGGACACAGCTGCAGCAGCTCACGACTTGCTTCCCCATCAGGCATCATTGTTGGTCAGTGATGACCAGTGTTAACACTGACAGGTCGTTAAGCACTGGTCAGTCATGAAGTCCTCTCTGCCCAGCGGTCAGTCTCGCCTTCATCTACTTGTGACCACTGTCTGACCACTGAGTGACCACTGGGCATCTGCACTCAGGGCACAGATGGCATTCGACCCTTGTTGTCAATGAAGTCAACTTCAAAGAGTCCGTCCATTCTTTGACCAGCCTCATGACACGCGTTTAGCACAATTTAAGTGAAGGCTTAATTCCTAGTTTCACTGTTTGGCCACAATCTAGTGAAAGGTTTGTACCAGTTTTGATTTTAATTCAAGTGAAGTGTGCCTAACTTCTAGACTGACACATGAGACCACGCCTTCTGGTTTTATTTGCCAGAATTCACAACTAGTCTAATCTAAACACCTTGTTGTTTACATTTGATTCTTTAATAAACCTTTAAATCCTTTGCTGCATGGAGTCCATGCTAGTGCCTTGTTACAGAAACTGGTGTCTGGATTCTGAATGTGTAAAACGTGCAACGACAATAAGCATTGGATGTGAACGCTAGCTGTGCTGCAGAACTGTTGTCTTTTGTATTGACGCTTTCCAAGGCTTTGTTTTGACACCTCCGGGCAAAAGTTCAATGAAAGTGGTTAACAAAACTTCACAAGAGAGAGCAAATCTCTGGAAAAACATAGTGGGAACCCACGTGCATTTGTGAAAAGGCTGTCAGGTCCTGGCTGGCTGTTTAGATTTCTCGAATGTGGCCGAGGGAGTTATAACAGCAGAACCCTCACGTTTGCAGCAAAAGAACACAGATACTCGAACAATAAGTCCACTCCACCCCTCTCACGTTGTGTCCTCAGAATGTCGTGAAAGGGATTCGTGTAGCATGTTGCTTCTAAAGCAAACAGTAACCTTAACTTTGCTATAGTGCACGTAAAATTGCTCACTCTTGACTTGTCCCTATCATAAGATTTGAGCATCTAGCATTGACCTTTGAAGTGGTGTCCTGAAATACCTCTGAAAGAGTCATGAAAGAGGGAAAGATTTAGCTTGCTCTAACGTTCAGGACAGCTGAAACCACACTGCCTTTTGTAGCGTAAGTAGCCCTTATTCCAGTAAAACCAGGGATTAAGGATCGGACAACAAAGGATGGTTGCCAGATTGGCTGCAGCTGAGGGGGATACTGATGCTGCTGAAGCGACTGGGGCTGCTGCTGGAAGAGTTTTAACAGAAGGGCCAAATGGTTTCTGAAACATCTCTTTTCCTCAGCTTTCGTTTCCTGTTACACATTTGGACAGTTATGTGCTCTGTGTGTCTAGACTTGGCCTAATTCAACATGACATTGATTGGCCTGATGGGATAATTACATTGCCTCCTTGACAACAATCTTCCATCAGCGCCGCGATAATCTCGCTAAGAGGTCACGTGAGCAGGTTACGTCACGGCGTGTATTTCATTGTTGGTCGAGGAATAACATCTGCTGGCTGCGAAGTGAAAATCGATGCTAATTTTCTTCGCGTGTGAGAGGGGTGTAATTCATGAATCGGCCGCATCGAAGCCAGAACACACATTAGTATTCCTTGAACGAGTTTCTTTTTTTTATTGACCCATTGTCCCTTTCAATAGTAGGCATTTGGGCCTTTGATTCCATAACCACATTATTCTAATGTGGCTGAGTGTAGCTGAGACAGAATGTTTTGCATAATATGGCACAACCTTCTATCCATATTGATAGAGACTGGAATCCTTTCTTCACAACGTCTGCTTGTTCTTCTTTGTGGCTGGAGGTCAGAGGTGCCATATGCATATAAACTACAAGTTTGTGAGGCATAAACTTTATGAATCCTGGCAGGCTCCTAAATAAACATTTCACGCAGATCTGGACACTATGAATCCAGTGATCCCCAGGCAACTGCCGACTAAGCCCCAGCCTCTGTGATGAAACAAGGAACCTTGCATTGCCCCCAGCACCTGCAGACAGTGAGCAAGAGTGATGTAGTACACTTAATCGCCACATGACCTTGGGAGGACTTGATCTGACCTTGAGAGTGCTTCCCAGGTCCTATCAGACAGCCTCTAGTATGCCTGCAGGTCATCTGTAAAAATAAATGATCACAGCAGAAGATGGAGGATGCTGTCAAGTATATTGCATTGAGAGCTGGCTAAGTGAGGCTGAAATTGCTAAACATGGCTGAAACTGTCCGAGGACATACGTTGACTAGATTTAATGATTGACAATACATTTGATTTGTGGCAGGTGCAAATGGAAATGGCTGCGTCTCGTTACCAAGGAGTTTAGCATTATCCTCAAGGACACGCAAGTCACTCGATGGAGTACTCATTAAATTCATGATAGCATTCACATGAATTTCACTTGTAGTTCTCATTATAACCTCGGCTGTCCTTGAAGGGTGCGTTTGAATATACTAGCTCTACTTTCACTGCATGGTGTCTGCATATCCTTAAGGCTATCTTATTTTACCTACTAGACTTCAAAGTGGTCACAGGAGCTTATTGGTAAACAAATGACACCCTATAAAAAGCTCTGCACCAAAATATTTACGCCACTTGTATTCAATAGCGTTTTATCAGCGCCTGATTACTATATCCCCAATGAATGATAAGGGTAACCTAAGGACGTTTAGGATTATATTGCGTGTTCAGAGCATATTTCTGTGCCAATAGTGTCGTTAGAATTGCATTAAAGGGGCACAGGAGTTAATTCACTGCCTATAGTATGCCCTCACTGGTTGATGTGCTTGCCACTTCAATGGCAATGGGCCTTGGAAGGCTAAATGTGGAAATTATGGAAATCACTTGTCCTCCAGCAATGCAAGGCAGCTTATCAGAGAAGTACTTCCCTGCTTCTACCACATATATCCATATTACAGTGTGAAGTGTTTTTGATATCGATCCTGGATTTTCATCAGTGCTAAGTTAATTAAGGCTCCCTAGGTGGTAATTGCAGCCCTGGATTAGAGGCTTTAACAAGCATGGCGGGGATAGACACCCAACTCTGTAATTACGACTTACTCAATTTGCTGATGGCCTGAGGTTGGTGTTGGGGACTCTGGGAGAGAGCTGATGTGACTTTGCAGGGTGGACATGTGTGGGCTGTCGTAAGTCGGGCCCTCGGCTGGGGGTCTGGCCCTAGGCCGCCACATGCCCCTCCAACCCCGCCCTCCATAACACAATCAGATATCAGCGATTCGCACTAACAGAGTTTTCCCCCCACAAAGGCTGCCTGTCATGTTAGCATAAAATAGATGGCTTTTCTCTTTGGCTTGAAAGGTCTCTGATGCAGGGTAGTAACGAGCTGCTCTAACGAGGGTAGCAGAGCTCACATCTGGCCCTCCTGCATCCTGCATGGATACGGATCACCACGGTCATTGCATCTCTGATCCCCCTGTCATCCCACTGGAGCCCCGTGCTTAATGTACAAAGCTAATCAATGTAATAGGAGTCAGTGTGCTACTCCCAATTGGAAATATCAAAATGCCATGCCGTCTGTCCTGCTGTGATGACCAAGTCAGACCCATGTGCTTGGGATTAGCATTGATTTTGCACTGATTTCTGGTCATTGTGACACCTTGGCGTGCCTTCTGTTGAGGCATTTTTAAGGTCTCTAGCAGTCAAAAGTTCAATGACAAGCTCAGAAAGTGCAGGAAGCGTACTTGTGAGATTTGTCAGGTTAATCAACATGCACCAGAGACCACGGTGGGATGACATACTGCTCCCATCCCATCTGATAGACACTGAGATCCTTGCATCTGGGTGATTACTTTCACTCCAAGCCTACATTCCATTGAGGGTGATTGGTAGTGATTCGCGCCGAGCCAACATCTCCACGCTATTACCCTTCTGATTAATGGAGGATCTGATAAAACCCCTGGCTATCCACAAATAAAGGAACACTGCATTTCGGTCCGACGACTTAATCCATCAGGTTTATTTTTCACTCTGTTTTTGTGTGTTTTCTATCCGTTGATGAGCCAAGAAGTTGGGGGCCATAAAAGGACTCTCTCAACCAGCATGGTGGGCGGTGGCCATTTATTATGTCCAGGGGTCATAGTTGCCTGACTCCTTTTCTTTGCATCAAAACAAGTTTTGCCGTCATTTCTCACCCCATTTGGAATGTAAAGGCCAGGTACATCTTTATGCGGGGCCAGTTTCCATCCATCACTGTCTGTTTGACTTGGACCATTGAGGCACTTGAAACCCTTCAGAGTTGGAGGACATAAACTATTAAAGAGCAGACAGGGTGAAAATAAGAAAGCAGAGGCGTGGATCTCCCACTAAAAGATCAGCAAGGAGCAATTGCATGAACTCACTGGACTGGCGGAGGCCCTCCGATTCATAATTCCTGTCTGTCTTTCATTTTCACGGCTCATGAATTTGAGCCATAAATCTGGGCAGATAAAGGTTTTCAACGAGGCCAGTAACACGTAATTTGAGGAGCAGAGATGAGTCCTGTGAGCCCCATGGAAGGGTGGCAGGGTGACCAGTTGGCTAGGGTCATCAGTGACCAAAAGGAGTGATGAGCAAAGGGGCAACTAAGGCCGCCCCGCAGCAATAGAGGGTGGCCCTGGGTGGGTCACAGGGTTAACTGGACGGCGGGGTTCCAAACTCCCACCTCTTAACTAGCCACACAGGCCATCACAACTTCATTAAGTGCAGAATAAGAGGGGGCCTGATCACCGTTTTACAGCAAGACTGATCACCGCTCCCATGTGTCCATTTTGTTAGGGTCTGCTTTGTCCCTCCTACCCATGTGGGGCATGTATTCTCAAGACCTGACATTCTAATGACACACTATGCTTCTGACCTTGACATTCGCATACACCCTTCTTATTATGTCTTGTGGTATATCTCAATCGAATTTCCCCCTTGGATCCGCTGTGTGATTGGAGCAGCTCAACCATAATATTGTTTACCCTTCTCCATAATTACAAAATACAAAATATCCCCTCAGCATGCTTTTTACTGATGCATGATAGCGTGCAAGCTGGACAAAACTCTAGCAAAATATTCTCATGCGATCATGCCCTCCTTTTTTCTATTGTCATTTGCTGTGATTAGACAAGGCAACAACTGAGACGATTTATCACAGATGAAGTGATCTGAGAATCCTCAGTGCACACCCCAGGGGCCAACAAGCACTTCAGTGCCTGCCTGCCATTTCTGTCTCCAGCTATGACTTTATTCAGAGCACTATTGACAGAACTAGGGTTGCTTGGAATGCCTTTCATGGCAGGAGCTGGGGATATGATTCGGAAATGCTGTCAGGAGTGTCATAAAATAACGCTGGTGTCCTCCTCAATCTGTTGGGTGACACTGCTGAAGACTGCTAATATATATTATATGTGCCTATTCAGCGCAGTATTCAGTAGTCACTATTAACATGTGTCATATATATTTGGTATAAATATGTGGAAGTATCATTCAGTCAGTCAATCAGTCAATCAGTCAATCAGTCCATCAGTCAGTCAGTCAGTCAGTCAATCAGTCAGTTAGTCTGTCATTCATTCATTCATTCAGTCATTCAGTCAGCACGTCAGCCAGTCATTCAGTCAGTCAGTCAGCCAGTCATTCAGTCAGTCAGTCAATCAGTCAGTCAGTCATGCAGTCAGTCAGTCAGTCAATCAGTCATTCGTTTGCTCACTTTAATTTCTAGCTTTCCTTTTTAATGGCTGTTTTGCTGCATTTGTATATCTATGAAGATATTAACAAAATACACTGGTATACGCCCTGATGTCATACAGTCCTATTGTGTGTATCAAAAGGTCATCTGGTCAAGGCAGGTGACCTCTGGATGTAACATGAGGAGCCAGGGAGGAGGTCATGGTGCGTGGAAAAAAGAAAGCTTGGCTCAGGAAACTTGACACTTAATCAATGGTATCTGATGAACACTTTGATATAATCAGGTCTAGAATCAAACAGTGGGACGTTTGAATGTCCCAGACAGAACAAGATCGCTACAGTGACTAGATGTGTGTCATACAAATGAAGGGAAGGGGACCACTTGCTGAGCAGTACACAGCAGGAAATGTACTGTGCAGTGAATATAAGAGGACCAGGTGTAGTATACAATATGCACTGCAGAATTACTAGGTTAGTCCCCCCATAGTATGAGGTCTTTTTAGTATGCCTCTCTACAAACGTATCAGCCTCTTGGGACCCTGCAGTGGTGTGTTCATGAGACTGTATCTTCACCTGGTCCCAGATCAAGTTTCTGTTTCAGTTCTGTCAATGCAAATGAGTTTGACAACGTCTAAAACCATATGGCCTGCATCAGCATCACATAGAGATGTTGTAATAGAGACTGAACAGTCGAACAAAATTAAACGCTTCAGTTAATCGATGCCAATATTTGGACCCTTTTCAAGTGGCTTTCAATAGATTTGTCAGTTGGATGATGCTGTACAATAAGGGCATTAGTGGAATTGTTGGTATTTTTGTGGGGTGTTTGGGTCAGGGAAAATTGGCTTGGATTCTTAAGCAGCCAACCAATATCGTACCAGTATTTTGCTGTGTTTTGTTCGGAGGACCATAGAGTGTACAGGAACCCTCAAGGGAAGGTGTCGAGTAACCTAGGAGGGTAATGTGGCGTCCTCTGGCGTCAAATGTTTTTGCAGCGCATGCGCGCTTGATGAGAACATCGGATTTGTTTTTTGACGTAGTTCATCGTAGCGGAAGAGCACCTGGGTGACGGCGGGACGTTGAAAAGGCGCGTCGGCGACGTGTAGCTGTCGTAAATAACGCCCGGTGCTGACAGGTACAGGCAAAGGGCTGAGGGAGGTCTCGCTCGGCTTATCAGTGTCGTTGTCTCATATTGAGGAGTGTTGTCTTGCCATAGGGCACACAGAAAGCCCCATTGTCTGCCTGTCTCCTTGACTCCATTGCTGCTCATTGTCGCAAAAGAAGGACGTGAAATCAGGCGCTCAGCACTCTTTTAAAGTCCACCTTTCACCACCCTTCTCTGCCCAAAACCCCTTTTGTGGTCTTCCTTCTCTTTCATGTCACACTTTGACTTTTCTTCACTCTGCTCACTCCTGACCTGGGTAGTGTAGCTCTTTTTGACTAGATGGATGACACTGTCAACAGTTTGCTTTACAAGAAATTGCCTGTGTTTTGAGAGGCTCTCCTGTGCCTGAGCCATCCTCTCAACTGCAGGATGTCTCTGACACGTCCTTCAGTGCAAGTCACTCAGTGTCATCCGCAGAGGCACACTCTAAAGTTGCTCATTCAGGTGCAAGAACTGAGACAGGCACTACCTTTGGAGTGTCAACAGAGATCATGCAGCTACGAATCAAAGTGGCACTGGAGCATATTTCATTTCTCTCACATTTATGCTTATTCAATTCATGTATAAACATAACTGTGAAAAAACATGTTAAAAAAATTACTATATATTTGCCTTTTGAAGATGTGGACATACAATTGGACCGTAACATAACTGTGGTGCACAGTGTTTTTCTTAGCTTTGAAATGTTGTTCTTTTGGGAAGTCTGTACATAAGAATCACGCATGCAGCTACACCGTGAAGTTTTGGATTTTTCATTCTAAACGAGCTTTTCTTTGCAAATAAAAGCAGGTGCTTACCAGTTTTCTGCTCATTTTATTTCCCTTCTCATTGTCTCATTGGTCTTCCTGATTACTTTTCCCCGTTTGGCGCCCACTTTTTCATTCTTTGCAAATAACCCCCCTGGTGAGAAGTGAAAACTCTCAGTGCACCCCAAGACTGCTATTTGAGTTGTGATTTCCATTTCTAGTGAAGCCTAGTTTGTTTGCAGAATGGGAGAGGACCTACACATGAGCACCAATAATTTAGTAAATCAACACCATGTCATATATACGTCACGCAGTACTGTTAGTAATTGTTACGCGCAAGCAAAGGGAGTCCGAATTCAATTAGGAAACGTTTTGACATTTGTGACGTTACGTAGAAGCGGACGTTATGACGCCGTGACGTTACGTCCCACGTGGTGAAGGACCGTTATTTGAAGAAACGCGATATGGCATAATGATAACTACGGGGGGCTGTTCTGCTTGCAAGAGCATCTCTGTGACAAAATGGCTTTTAGCGAAGTCACTGACACACACTGGGACTGGCACTTTTCGAAGTAACACAAGCCGACCAACCCACCATGAAGTGGCCAATACAGCACTTGGGCAAGAAGCATAACTGATAATCGAGAGCCAAAGCAAAGATCTTTTGGCCATAAAAATGTCAAATGTGTTGACTCACCTGCCCAAAGGTGAAAAACCAACAACTGAAAGAGTTGAACGTTAATTTTCATGTTCACCGCAGTGTGAAGATGGGCCCCATGATGGTTCACGCTCTATTATAAGTCTAAATGACTTCCCAAGGACAAAAAATAAATTGGCAATTTGAAGCCAGCGTAAAGTTTATAATGAGAAAGAATAGTCCCGTCTAGAATGTCAACATTGTCATAAATCTCATCAATTTATAATGCTGGGCTCTGTAGGTGTCTGAAATTTCATTGTGTAAGGCACACTGGCAATTACCCTGGGTCTAGTCTTCATGCTTGACTTTAATTGGCTGTATTAGCCTCTCACTTCTCCCATTGACCATCAGTGATCTATGGCCCATAGATTTAAAAGCTTTTATGTTGATTTCATCTCATAACATCCTTTATTAGCAGTGCACACTAAAGTTATTTATGATCTGTGTGCTGTATAATTGTAACAGGAGTAGAACCTCGTAAAAAAGAAACAACTTTGAAATAGAATATAACATATAATATCATATTTACGGTTAGGTTTATGTATTTTACTGTAACGTTTTTCATCCTTTTCATCATATTTCATACTCAAACAATCTGTTCTTCGTTCCCTTTTCAGATTTCACAAGAAAATAACCACCAGACTGCAGTACTTCCCAGAGTTAGTGGGCAAAACAAGAGACCATGTGAAAGTCACAGAAACAGTGGACTGTATTCAGTAGCTCCTATTGCTCCAGTTGCTGCTGCTACTGCTGTAACGAAAGACAAAGATGCTCATCCGCATCACCTACAGCAACAGCAGCAGCAGCAGCAACCACAGCATCAAGTGTACAGGGACCCCAGAGCTATCAACCTGTATGACCCTAGCTGCATGTACAGAGCCCAACAGACTCCCCATCCCCATCATAACCACAGACTAACCCCAAGACAGAGTCCTATGCCAGTCACTTCTTTGGGGAGTGATCCAACAAAATCTGGTCATAATGGGCAACCTCCCTCATATTCTCATATATACAAGAATCCGCATCTTTACCATCAGCTGCCTCAGCAACCGCCGCAGCATCACCACAAAGCGCACAGCAAAACTCCAGACAGTATTTTTGACGTGTCCCAGAAAGAGATGGAGGTAAGTGTAGCCATGAAGATGAAGCACTTGCTTCCTGAATAATTCAATTCTCATTTCGGTCCTCCCAACGAGGCCTAGCTGCATATGTAACCAGGTTATTAGCCAAAGATATAGCATGGTCAGCGCCTCTTTGTCTGTATTAGCAGCCAAAGCAACCCAACAAAAGATAGAAAGAACTAAATAGGGTTTCCGGCTCTTCTCAGTTTTTTTTTTTAAGCATGGAAATAGAAGTGGGTCTTACAGTCTCGCAGTTTAAGCACAGAATCTGTCTTGTTATTCACAACAAGATTGTGTCAGATCTCTGTAAAAGACTCTTATGGAGCCCCAGAGCTCATTCAGACAGCAAGATTGTAGTGATTGAGAGACCTATCACTTTGACCAGTCTGCTAGATTCGGAGAGGCAACATCTCAGAGCCTCGGTGCAAATTCACCAATTGATGATATAGAATCAATTGGTTCGGGGCATTAGAGGGAATTTGGGGAGGACGGACAGGCCACCGTGTGGGGACTGGGCAAGTGCAAGTTCTTTTTATGCTGTCCCCGGAGCTCCCAGGTCCCAGTGACCTTTTGTGATCCTTCATTAGGTCTGCAAGATGAGAAACGGCTTGGGAGGAAAGATTCACTCTGATTCAACTGGCTGTCGTCCATGTGCACCTCCCCTGCGGCGATCATCAAATGAAACCATCAAGTCCCCACTCAGGAGGCGCCCCCGAACGTCACCATGGCATCTCAGGCCTCCTGTGTCCTCCCGCGGGCGACCTGCTATGAAAAATGGTGCTCAGTCAACCATCTGGGCCCTCCCGATCCCTCCCCTCATTCTCCGGCCCTTCATAAAATCCTCTGCCGAGTCACAGTGAGGTCACTCAAGACTGAATTAATTCTCGTTCTAATCTCGCGCAACATGACGTTATTCTCGTCTGATGAGCTGCTCTCAGTCCCGAGATTCCCGTCTGGAACGAGACTTGCCTAACTACGTCACAGACTGCTTGGTCTGACGCTTCGTCTGCATACTGCCAGGGGGAGGGCCAATCGCTTCCTCTTTTGTTTCAGCCCCAACTGAATTATTGGGGCAGCAGCCGTGGGAGATGCTGAGCTCGTTATCACGGTGTGATGCTGCGTCAGAGAGATGGCAATGATTTGTTGCGGGGCTTTTGTCAGGGGAGACCGTGAACTACTTTGTCTGCTCAATGCAAATGCTGTTCTAATGCTGCGCATGAATGCTGAGCATCTGCCTTACCCTGGGCTAGTCCCTCTCCCCTACCCCACCTAACCAATCCCCCTTTCTTCCCTCTGCTCGACATGACTCTGTTTTATGAATATTTCACTCTACCCCTGTGGACCGTGGTTGTCAGGGGCTCTCAGAGAACTCTGTCGTGATGAATTATGAATCGTCACCATTTTTGCAGACCCTCTGTTTATTGGCGACATCCATCAAAACATCCGGACGTCATTTCTCTGTGTTAAATCAAGCTGCAAAGTGGGAATTAAGAGAGCGAGTGATTGCGTTGCTAACCACGCCTCGGTGATGGCAATTGCCATGAAAGGGGCCAGTAGAAAACGGACCCATGAAACGGGATCGCGTCTAGGGGATCGCTAATTAACGGGCTAAAATCCGGGCGCGTTTGTTTCTACGTTGCCAGAATTCTGCAAACCAAGATCCCATACTCTCTTGTGGATTACGCCAATGAATTAGCATTTTGCTCATGACAATGAAAACACGGTTTAATTGATGATGCCAAAATTTGCATCCTCATCCTTCCTCCATCAGCAGTGTAAACGTTTCTAGGACCTCTGAGGCTGCCAATTGTGATGTCAATAGCACCATGCATTATGAATGAAATGTGTTTCTCATGGGTGGAATACCAAAAAGAAGACTAGAGATAAAAAAAACATCTCCAACATCTGATGAATGTTTGCAGTGATTTGTTTTTATGCCTCAATACATGAAGGGTGAAATTAGTTGCCTCTGAACAGAGCTGCTTTCAAATTGATTCCTTGGGGTGACAATGTCTCCTTCGAGCAGTGTGGTAGAGCTACAAAGAATCCCAAGAGATCCATGAAGTGTTAAGCACAGAATTATGGCCCAACACAATGCAACGTCTTCATTTATCATTGCAGATGTACTAGAATAACCTTACTTCTGTAACAATTGAAGTAGAAGATAAGGTGTATACACTTTATATCTTCTTAGATACATAATACTTTGAATTATTTATGTGGTTTTTATATCAAACGCTTGGATAACTCAACTACCTAATAAATTATGCATATTATACTGACAAAAAGTTAGTTCACAAAATGAATGATCCATAGTTCCTTGGAAAACACTGCTAAGGTTTCATGCTTTATAACTTGTGTTGCTGAATCTTACATGGACCAAGTCACACATTGTCACTAATAATTTCATGACTTTCATTTCCAGATACAACGAATTTTAACGCTAATGGAGAGAGGTGATGGGGACACGGAGAGCACTTTGTCAGGAGAGGGCTCCAACACTTCAAACACTGACAGCGGGAAAGGGCCTAGCGAGGAGGGAGAGGTCATTTCAGCTTCACTTCCATTAGGTATGTGTCAAACTTGCACAAATTCACTTTAGGCAGCACATTATAGCCTTGCTAATATAAGTAAATATTGTGACAAACTCAGAGTGAGTTTGAAAAGCAGCATCAAAAAGCATCTGGAAAAGTTTGTAACAGAAATTGTATCCAAAGTAAACCAGTGATATAAGATATGACAGTGCATGATGAGTTTGAAATTCATAGACGCCTGACTAACCCTAACACCAGGAAAACAACCTTCAGTCCTTTGCATAATTCCTGACGAGGGTTATGACTCATAAGTTAAACAATGACCCTGAAGCACCCCTTTCATTTTAAGAGTATTATGTTCGGCAGGGAAAGTCCCTATTCCATTTGGTGATGTCAGTTTTTGTTCTTCCTTTTATTTTGACGTCCTGATATTTTGTGAGCAATGTCAGCACCCTGAAAACTTGCCTGTCATCCCTCTAAGTGGTTGCAGAAATTCTCATTCTGTGCAATTTATGTCCCCAGATTGACTTTTTGTCTTCTCTGATTGCGCCTTAGTGAGTGAGCTGTCTGCAGCATGGGCTGTAGTGTTAGGAATTGTTTCAGGCAAACAAACTCATTTATTGCAGGGAGAAACTTGGAACAGACTCTTCGATTTTTTGTTGCCCCCTTTTCCCCTCTGTGTATCCATAATGAGTTTTCTCTTCTTTCTGATCTTTTTTCCTCTTCTTGCCTGTCTCTGGAAGTTTCTCGTTGCTTCTAAAGGCATCTTGTCTGATAAATAATTAATTTCCGCTGAGATGACCATATTTCTGATGCTCCTTGAGTGCTACCTCTCATGCTGGAAGTGAAAAAGTTTGTCTACGCTTAAAGTGGTTCAAATCGTTTTCTTTCACTTTCATTCTCATTGCCAGACCATTGATCAACAAGGTATCTTTGACATCAATCTACACTCAAATATCGTTTCATCTTTCAGTGCCTTGCACCAGGCCAGTTTGGGTGAGTGATTATTTTCTGAGAGAAAACATATTGAGGCATCGTGGGGAGTCCCAGTTCAATCTGTCCTTCATTTCTGACCATCTATTCCATTCCACTGGTCGCTTCTCTAACACATCAAGTCAACATTCATCTTGGCACTAATTCACGGGCGGACAGGAGCAATTTGCCAGACAGTCTGGAATATTGATCAACCCTTTGACAAACTGGACGTCCTAGCTCCGGCAACTCAAACCTTTAATCGCATGAACGTAGATCATTCTGAGAATCGGTGCAGAATCAGTGCAAAGTGCTGCTACTGCTGCTGCGTCTAATGCCTTGGTCAAATCACCTGCTGCCTAATGCCAGATTAAATTGACGAGAATTTGGGCATTTGGCAGCACTGACAGAAGCGCACGGTCTCATCACAAATCTGGTAAATCTGGACAGAAACAGGAAGATAGAAGCCAAGTGGGACCTGCTTGGGACAAACCAGGGCGTCTCAACATGGCATGCACCCTGTGGAACAGCTTAGGTTTCCTCCAAGGTCTGATTTACAGCCTCCGATCAGCTCTGATTGAAGTCAGCCCTAGTTAATCACCTCATGTTGTTCCTCTATCATTCCTGTCTCCATGATTGCCATTTTATTGGTTTTCCTCAGAAAATATGTTGCCTTCTGACATCAGTCTCAGTCACTCCGAGTCTCAGTCCATAAGATATTGGTCTCATATTGAAAAGACGTTGAGACGCCAAGCCCTAGTTCCTTGGAATTTTATGAGGTTTATGGGCCATAATTCACAATCACAGGCGTGATCATTACGGCTTAATACAATGGAGCATCAAGCCAATGGTGTGTGATGAAGCCATGGCTACGAAGATATTCCTCAAATTTATCATTTTAGGCTCTTTCAGTCGAGACAGTCATTATCATGATATGTTGGTCATCTTCATGGATTAAAACAAATGCCATAAGAAAAAGTTCAGTGAAAATTCTGTTATAATTGCCAGGTTTTTTACATCAGTTATGTAGAGTTCCATCATCATCTTGCAGTGGCCCAACTACTTGCTGGTAATGTGCAATAGGTCTACATGCAAAGTACTGAGGCTGGCAGACTACCACACTGTGCCTATTGCCTCTCTCAAGATCCATCTTGGCGTAGTTAGTGTAAATATTCAATGTTTTAGACAGGAAGCAGACTACATTTTGGATGTGCTCACAGGAATAGTTTGTCTCGTTGTTGCCTGGCATTGCTTCTTAAACAAATTATTCAGTCGGATGATTGATGCATCTGCTCATTTGTGCCTTTGGCTAATTCACACTGCCAGTTCTGATGGGCTCAGGCTGTGTTGATGTGGAATAGCAGATAAAGATTTGAGCAGTGAGAACCACATGATGACGTGAAATTATAGCCTGATGGCTTTTTGATATGGGAATTGAATGAAATCGGAGCTGTTCTTACTTTTTATATAACAACCAAAAAGACACTTAGTTGTAAAATGAGAAGAATCTGCAATGCAGCGGCGTTATCTTGCATGTTTGCTTTGAAGTTGAAGCTTCATCCATTTTAATATTTTCATCGCAACATTAACAAAAGACCAGTTTTTGAAGTGTTCGGTAAAAGCCAGTGAAACGTTTCATTCGTCTTAATGGTTTTAATGGTTACACGATTCTTCGTTGATCGAACATTTTTTTCTAAAAAATTATTGAACATTTCGATTCGTCACGTGGTATTAGAGCAGCTGCCCCATGGAACCTTTTCCTGGGTCGAGTTTGCTTAAACCAAGCACCAATTGATTGCCTAAGAACACACAACAGAGGCAGGCCTGAGCAATGAGTGGTCTATCCATTGGCTATGGCCCAGCACGTCATTTTACATGTCAATCGAACGTTAAGCGTCCATTCCATGGCGGACTCATTGTGGGTTCACATTCAGTGTTTCTGTTAAAACGAGCCCTGGGAAGATGTAATCTCTATGTAATCTGTGAGTAATCGTGATGTAATCACTCCATGGTCCAGTAGGACAATGGTGCTTACAATGTTCGTGTTATGGTAGCACCGAGTAGCCACTAAGACCTAAGGGGCGGCTCACCCTCACTGCAATATTTTGACACGGACTGACCCCACACACATGACTAGGCTCTCTAAGTGATTCCTGGGCTCTATAAGTGATTCCTGGGCAACAAGGAATCTCTATCGCAGAATTTCAAGGCTCACAGAATCCCTCCTTTAACACTGCCAAGCATTTCCACATTGTACTTATGCTTGATTAGAGATTGGGTCACCAATCTTTCTGTTGCCAACCCATGTCATTGCACTTTGTAATTTGCGAATATTGCTTTGGTGGAGACTGGAGGATGGTATGGGCCCTGATTGCTTCTGCATGCAAGCAGGGATAAACGTGAGGCATTGCCTGAAGCAAGCTTGTATGTGGCTTCTGCATAAAACACAGCGAATTCGTGTGCTTTCAAACTATACACAATGCAATTAGTAAGCGTTTATGACACAGTGAAAAATGTGGCCATAATGTACATCACAATTAGAACAAATGCGCACATCACTACAGCACTAAAAATGCAGAAAGGAAGAATCCAACTGCTGCAAATGTGTTTCGTGTTTTCCTGGGGTGTCTTTTTGCCATTCTGTGTCCATAAATTCGCAATAAAAGCTACTCTGCCAGTTTATGTTGTTGCCAATGAGTAAATTGTGTTTTCCACTGCATCAGTTGTTATGAAGTTAGAAGAAATATGTCCCCAGGGGTGTAAGCAGCATTGCATCATTCCCTTCTTGCTGTGTAAAGTCTTGTCTCTATAATGCAACACATTGCAACTGAGTGAGAGACAAATTGATGTACGTCCAGGGCGTGAACACCGCTCAGTCATCAGCGTTAGAGCACGCAGCTAAGATGAAGAGGAGACGGAGTGGGTTCTTTCGGTCAAAGGTCAGGGTGGAAAGGCTGATCTCAGACCCACCCTGGACCCCAAGGACCTAGATCACAAGATGCCCTCCGGACTCTGGACAGGGGTCGTTGTATTAGTCGTTATATCACACGCCATTTTTCTTGATAAGTGGGCATTATTGCTGGCTGCTATGAAAGGCTCTAATCTTGTGTCACATGAAGAGAGATATTGAAAGAAAATGGCAAAACACAGTGTGGAATTGGACTGCTGTCATCGCCTCACACTCATACAGCAAACATTCCCATCTAAGGCTCTACTTGGAAATTCGTCTGAAATTATGTCAGACTTTAAGTATTGCTGTGTTGTGAGACTGTTCCGTTCAGACTTCATACAAAGTTTTGGTTCTAAAGGGATAGCATCTTTTTGTGAAACATTGCTGCCATCTCATACCACTGCATTGATACACTGTATATGGTTCTGAAAAAGGAGAAAGATGGCTTTGCAAACTTAGCAAAAACTCATTTTGAGCATTATGCTTTGGCTTCTCAATTATCACTTGCTGTAATGAGGAAAACTATAAGCCTATGCTGCCAATCCAAGCCTGCAAGCATCGTGTGTGGGAGTTAATGACAGTTGAGACAGAAGCTCTGCAAATCATCGATAAGTATAAGACTATTTGCACGAACTTTTGGCAGCATGGTCTGTGTGGAAAGCTATTAGCCTAATCATGGGAGATATACTGACGTAATACATTGTCTGAGAAGATAAACGAGATGCTGTGGAATCAGGGATAGTGCGGATCGGATAAAGAAACGACAGGAAAGTGTCGTTGGCCAATCAGGTGGCATGTCTGTGATGACGTCTATCCATGAAAACGAGGCTCATCCAATCCATAAAGGAGGCTAATTAGACTTCCGGTGCTGCTAACTGGATTTATGCTGCCCTGTCAACCTACTGACCCGAGCAATCGTCTTAGAGCCAACTTCTCTCGTAAATCGATGAAGGACTTGCAAATTTGCCCTTTTTTCTAACAAACTGGACTTGCAAGATGAAGTCCACATGGTCTGCTCATAGACTGTCTGGTCTTCTTCTATTGTGAGGGTGATCTGATTAGTAGAGATTTCCCCATGCATCTGCAGTATTTGTACCAAGGCTTCCTGAAAACAGCCATTGTACCAAAGCCTTTAAATCCCTGGAAGAGCCTGACAGACGCTAAGGGGGTGCTTTGAATCGACCGAGATCTGTCCACTTTCCCCCAAGGGGATTTTCTTAATAAAACCTCTATTATCGTTCACTGCTGCCTCCAGGACTATCCTCGTCGTGGACATTAATTGTCTGATTAGTTCTCTTGACTCTTTCTGGGTGACTGACCTGGCCACGTGACCAGTTTGTGTTAATTGCCACTAGAGGGATTTGTCTGAATCATGACTGTCCCCTGGTGGGGACATAAGTTTTCTGGCTGAATGCTTCACAGTCATACGTTTTAAAACACTGCTCTAAACAGTCTTTATGGCCATTGTCTGCGTCAGTGAATGGGTTTTCTGTCGGTGGTTAGAGTACAGTAAATTCATATCTTCCACTGTCTTTGTCTTTACCTTTCTCTATTTCATTCTATCAACCTGACTGGTCTTTTTTTTCTGTATTTTTCCTCATTGTTTCTTTGCAGGCTTTCTTTGTTTCTCCATTCACATTGTCAGTTTTCTGCGATGACAATCATGGTCTGTTTCTCTCATTTTTCCACTTTCTCTGTCTCTGGTGAGTGACAAGTTTATCTGATCCTCTGTCATCACCCCTTACTCTCTTTGTATGATTCATGCAAGAGTGCGTCAAACTCCATTTCCTGTCGATGTTTAATCACATGTAGACAGCCAATCATATCCAATGAATCATGTAAATCATTCCAATTAACCCATAACATTTCAGGGAAGACATGCAATAGACACGATGAACTGTCCCTTGGCTTGAACCCCAGTATGAACACAACTCGCGTCTAATGCATTTTAACAACAGGAATTGATCATTATCAAATCAGTGAGTCTCGTACTGCAGCAGATTGTTAGAACATAGTACATGTTAGTAGTTTCTGCTGCATGGTTAATTGTAGTATCATTGCATGGGTAGGACCAATGGGCCACAGTCATGGAATATACTGAAAATTGTTTCAGTGTAGTAGTTAGTAAAATAGACTTTCACATAATATCCTGTTTAGTCATGAGCTGCATCAGTTGCATTTAGCATTGTTTTGTGTTGTGCTCCTTTTTCGTTGCTGTTTGATATTCTCTGTGTATTCTTTCAAGATTTCAGGCTAGACAGGGTAGACTATCAGAACACTGTATACATTTCATAATTTGTCATATATTTTGTGTCGTGTTGCACTGCGTTAGATATCATTTCACCTTCGTATATAAGGCTTGTTTCGTACCACCCATGTCTATATTGTCCATTTCACAGTCAGTGGCGTAGTTAGGGTTCTTGCATTTGAAATTGGAGTTGGGGTGCAGCGTACCCCATGGGTAAAAGACACAATATCACATTTATGTCACTATAAAATGGAAAGTCTATAAGCTATGGGGATGAATCTTTAATATTCATCATATAAGGGACACAAATAATGCCCACCCTTAGCTATGCCACTGCACTGCATGTACACTTCCTGTTTATTTGGTATTACCATATCTGCATGTCAGCTTGTCACATGTAATTAGCATGTTCGCGTTTCGGATATTGTTCACCATTAGCGTGTCTGGATGTGCTCTGTCAGCCTCTGCAACAATACGGATGCTGAGAGCATCTCATGTCAGCTTCTCATGATAACTTTGTTTAATGTTCCCCCCTAGTTTTTGTTTCAAACTTGCACAATTTTTTGTCCCTCCTGTTCATGACGTTCTTTCAATAGTTTGTAATTAGGATCGCGTGAGTTTCACTCACTTCCAATGACCCTGCGTTTCTTTCCATCTGTTTTTTGTTCCTCCTAGTTGATTAATATGGCAAAAAAACATCAGAGCTCATTAGCAAACTAATGCGTGTATTCTTAATTCATGAGAAAAATTCTCCCACCTTAAAAAAAGAGCAACAAGAGATAAATAATTAACTGATTCACATTAACACAAAGTAAAAATAATGAGATGACTTTTAAAAATTGATTAAATCATTCAATTGAATTAAATATTTTTCCTTTGATTCTTTGCAGACTCCAGTTCAGAAACTGTTCTTATAAGGAAACTTCGTGAGCTCGGAGGTTTGGATTTCGCTTATGATCCTCGAAATCAGCACCCTCCCCCACGAAAATGCAATCGTTTACAAATAAAAAACAGCAGAAACAGACTGCATACAAACAATGACACTCCACAAGCCGTGTTGAATCAACAGACTCTTGCTCAAAATCTCACAGACTCGCGCTTCCAGCGACACCTAGTGGATATCAAACATGGCGACTATGTGTCACGTGATCAATTTGGACGTAACAGTATTGACAGTTTAGGGCGTTCTAGCAACGGAGACATTGCAGACGACGCCACTACGACGTCAGGCAGCTACGTCGTGGACCTTGATGACGTCAACTCAGTCGATTTTAATGACTCTGAGTTGCAAATGAAAGACTCTCAAGTATGAGAAAAAATCTGATGACTTATATGAAATTATTTAAATGCATTTTTGTTTCAGTGTTAATTTCCTAACACGAACCCAAACCTCGGTGCCAAATTTTCTATGACGTACTAAGTCGCTTCATGTTTAGTATTAGACGTTCATATCATCACAGAATGTGCAATGTTTTGTTGTTGTAACTGTTAGTTAGACTACAGTGGATATAACTTTTAAAAAGTTGTGAGAACCATATATTATAAATGTGTTCTTGTGAGAGCAGTATACCAATATATCTGTGTTCTTGACCAAACTATTTTTGTTGATCTTTAGAAATTAAAAATACTGACACAAAGTGTTTCTCAATTCTTGTATTTGTTTTGATTATATAACACGCTGGCCAAAATAACTAATACAAAGCTCAAATGACTATAAGAATATCAAGGCTCATTAGCAAACTAATGCGTGTATTCTTAATTCATTGAAAGACCTATAAAACCATTCATTAGCCTACAAGAATATCATCACTATGTGTCAAATGTTTGAACTGCATATTTAAGAGGGCTTGTGGTGCCCCTAGCTGTGCAGCTTTGGCTAAAAGAAAAACTGGATTTTGCTAAAAGAGGCTTCAACAGTGGCACAAACTTAGATTACTAGAAGTCTGGAGCAACCAGTAATTAATTATGAACCATTAACAGACCATTCAGGGAAAAATATGTCATAAAATAATCACATTTATCTGCATTTTTCTTAACAATTATATTGTCGGTCCTGGTTGCATATCCTCCCCAAGACAGTATGACACTTCAAAATCAATATAACAACGGATCTGGTAAAGTAGGGGAGCCCATGTGGATCAGTATAAAATATATGATAACCTCAAAGATGCACACTGTAATTTGATAGACTTAACAGATGGTGAATTTATAACAAATGATGAATACAATCAAATAATTATAAGCCATACAGATGAAGCAGTTGTAACAAATGATGAAAATTATCCAATAATGAATAGTTACTCAGAACTAAATAAAAGAGCTACAGTAACTCCAAAAACAAATGATAACTTAGCTTATAATGATGACCCCAACTATTGCAACATAAGCATACCATCAGTAGATGAACCTCCGCAATTTGCTACAGAAAGCAGAGATGATAAACTTAAAATAATGTCATGGAACATACAGGGAATTGGTAGTAAATTAGATCTGAATGATATTCGGGAAATAATTTTAAAGAATACCAGTATGTTAAAATTGAGAAAATGAATGAATATGTAATATGGCTGAAGATATCACAGAAATCAAAACCCCCATTAATTGTGGGTGGCACATATGTTCCACTGGCAGGTTCTAAAATATATCTTCACACTAACTTCAATGATGTTTTCAGTGACCTAATACAGGATATAGCAAAGTTTCTTGAAATAACGCCCTATAGCTATTTGTGGTGACCTCAATAGTAGAACTGGTAAAATAATTGATTTTGAACAAGTGATAGAAGGTAAAGACTCAGAGTTAATATCTATACTTAATGATAACTCATCCCATATCTTCAGACCAAGATTGAGTAGTAACTGGGACAATTTTGGTAAGGAACTCATAACCTATGTAAATCCAATGGCATTAGGATAATGAATGGCCTAGTGAATGCTGAAAACACAAATAACTTCACATGCTATGCTCCATTGGTAAAAGTGTCATAGATTACCTGCTCAGTAGTAAAGACATGTATAATTTACTGGTAGACTTCCGAATAGGCAATAAACTTGTAGAATCTGACCACACACCACTCATATTTGAATTTAATGTCAACAAAGCTAATGACAGGCCTAACCTCGACAAAAGGTATCGCTTCATATTTGACAAAGATAAACTTCTGCAGTATAAACACAGTCTCAAAAGTGATACAGCGTAGGATAAACTTATGGTGGTAACTGATAGTATCCAACATAATGCTAACTCTGACATAGTAGTAAACTCAATGTATAATTACCTCGATCACTGTATTCAGCCTACCTTTAAGAAAAAGTACATGCGATCCGCAACCAATAAATTCCCTGCCAATAGTTGGTATGAGTTCGCATGTACATTTGCTAGAAAAGCGGCTACCATTTTGCTAAAATTAATGACCTTACAGACCCAGCAAAAAACCTGGAGTACAAGAACCTGGTAAAAACATATAAAAGCTCTATACATCGTAAGAAACGAAGCCACCAAAAACACAACAGAGATCAAATAATTACATTCAACAGTTCAAATCAAACAGAGTGTTGGAAATTATGGAATAAACTTACTACTAAATCAAGTCCATCCAACAACCTCCCTAACATTGAGACATTCCATGAGCAGCTACTTTGACAATGAACACATAAAAGAAATTAATGACCAAAAAGAAATTATGATGGAAACTGAAGTGCACACCCAATCTATAACTGATTATATTTGTGATAGTGTAACTGACCAAGAGGTATTGTTACATATGAAAAGACTAAAGAGCAGTAAAGCAGTTGGAATTGATGGTATTCCTAGTGAGTTCTATAAACTTGTAACAAATGAACTAGCAGTGCCTTTCTGTACCATATTTAACTATATATTTGATAATGGTGATTACCCATCTCAGTAGGCAGAAGGTCTCATTAATGCTTTGCATAAAAAAGGTGATAGTTATATAACCCAGATAATTATAGAAAAATAACAATAACTGTGGCAATGGCTAAAATATTTGACTCAATAATAAATGCCCGACTGTATTTTAAAAATGATGCTATAGCAGTTGACGATCCCTTCCAATTTGGCTTCACACCATCGCGCAGGACAACTGATTGTGTCTTTGTATTAGATACTGTAATACGGTACCAACAATTTCATAGAAAACCTAACTTTCTTTGTTTTGTTGACTTCAGCAAGGCGTTTGATTACATACACCGAAATGCTTTATATTTTAAACTACAGAAACAGAAAATGGGCAGGGAAATGCTCAATATAATAATGAGTATGTTTAACAAGGCCAAAGCTAGGGTATATTTAGATGGTAGACTAGGTGAACCCATAGATAGTATCTGTGGGGTACTACAAGGAGGCATTCTCAGCCCCAAACTTTTTAATGAGTTTTATGTCTGATCTCCCTAATTACCTAAATACTAATGATGGAATTGACATATATGGCATATCCTTCACACATCTTCTATATGCAGATGACATAGTCCTCATATCTGAATATGCAATTGGTTTACAAAATAGTGTTAACTCACTGTACAGTTTCTGCTCTAAATGGCATCTAATAGTTAACATAACTAAAATTATTATAGCAAAGTAAAACACATAATTGACTACTCTAAAATCACAGACTGGTCAACGAAAGATCCAGAAAAATTAGTAAATGAGATGAGGTTAACATTGTACAAAAAAGAGCAAAACAGAATCATAAATGCAATACATGACTCCGATGGAAACCCAAAACTAAGGACTTATAAGATCTTTAAAACCAACTATAGTTTCGAAACCTACTTAAACCTCAACCTCCCAAAAAAGACTTACAGTAACATAACTAGGTTTAGAATTAGTTCGCATAACCTCAAGATAGAAAAAGGTAGACATGAAACGCCTAAGGTACGACTCGAAAAAAGAATCTGTGAGAATTGTAATGACAACGAAGTGGAAGATGAATTTCACTGCCGCTTAAAATGTATTGCCAAAAATGTGCCAAGAATTGAGCTACATAAAGAACTTAGTGAATATATTTCTGACTTCAATAATCTAACCCCAACTGAACAGTTTCAAGCAATAATGTCCAGCAAAGAAGCAGGTTTAATTAATGCTCTTGGCATATTTCTAAACCATGTCCTCTAAATTTAATTTTGCTTTTTTTCTTCCCCTTGGCTCAGCATACTTTTATTTTAAGTCAAATACATGGATAGCCAGATTGGTTAAAACCACTGGGATAAGCAGTATATATTTGTCTGTTTTCTTTTTATTTTCTTTATTATTTGTCTATATAGTAAAATTGTATTTTATTATTAGTATTTTAACTTGTCACAACCAGGACCAACTTGCTGTAAAATACATAGTTACAACATTTAATATAGACTGTTAGCTTAACACTTTTAGTATTATTATCTTATTACTGTAAAAGAACAGTATTATTGTATGTTATTTGTATGTTTGACAAATGTATCAATTATGATAATATCCTGTCAATAAAATTATATATATATTAATTTAAGCCCCAAACTCAATGCTTGCCAGCCTGTCCAGGGTAAATAACGTGAGTCTTGGGTAAGCAGAGAGAGGAACAGTGAATATTTATAGAATTCACTGTTATGGTTAAAATCACCAAACCAACAAAGAAATAATATCAAGCCCTGAAATGTACAAAGATGCCTGCATTTAGCATGTTAAATGTATTGATTACACATATGATAAAGGCGTATACGGCACCCAGTCATCTGCCTACCATGTACTATAATGGCAAATAAACTTTAACTAGACATGCAGTATAATTAAAGGTTAATACACTTTTAACTAGATATAGCCAGGCTGCACTTGCCACATGAAAGCTGCTTTACAATTTATGGCATGGTGGAAGGATTAGGGCTTTACGTCCTGTATGTCTGCACCTGATGGGCTAATTAGCAAAGACAGGGACCATGGCAATGATCCAACTTAGGCTCGACCCAGAATGGAACCCGGTTTCCAGTGGTTGGAAGCCCAGAGCATTACCACTAGGCCCCCACCACAATCTATAGCTTACATTGCCCGCTTCACATTAACAGTAACCCAATTCTGGGGTACAAAGACTTTTTCATGTGAAACCAACTGGTGTGCAGAGCCATTCTATATTTGGGAGATTCATTGCCAGACTTTGAGACATAGATATGCGATGACTTAATATCAGCAAATTGTGAACAAGTGGCGACATCTAGTGGAAATCAAGTGGTGACCCCTTGTGGGAAGTGATTCAGCACCATACAGGAATGCCTAGAGCTGAGTGCATCTTAGAAATCACATTTTCATGGCAAAAAAAGAAAACTCACAAGCGGGGATAAGAAAAGATTACTCTGAGCGATTTGAATTTTCGTTTCACTCAGTACAGTCCTACATGTTCCTAGTTGGCCCTAAAAAATTATCATTAAAAGAAACTGCCTTTTGAACTATTGGAAATGCAGTTTGCCAATAGCCATTATAGATCTTTTCTGTTGTTCTTAAAGGGGTTTTATAACTATCAAACGGCTTAGTTACCTTTCTTGAAAGCATGCCTCAATCACCACAACAGTTCATATTGCACTTGCACAAACCGTCTGCTGCAAACATACAACCACTAGTAAACATCCTTGTTCCTGGTTTCATATTCATCGTCACGACATGCCAGTCAGGATTATGAGAAACAAGTTTCGATTTTGAGAAATGTGCTAAATATTGTCCTGTGGCCTAATAATGATGATATTTATTGTGGATAGCCAATGTGGCGTCAATCTTTTGAATGTGACAGCATCGAAAATCCAACTGGTCAGTTTCTGTACTTAGTATCTACAAAACAAGGTAAGAAATAAGACGTATTTATTTCATTACATATGTCATATATTTTTAACAATCATAAACTAGTACATTGCATGCATTTTGTACTTCATTTGGTTGTGATATACCTTTGGATTTTGAAAAGCAATATATAAATGAATTGTCATTTAATTAATGCAGATGCTTAAAGTCACACAATTGTGCCTCTTGCTTTGTGTCCTGTCAGTCTACGGTGCTACAATCGGGGATGCTTGTTGGGCCCCTCCATTCTTCTATGGACGTCCATGCCGGTAAAGCTTATGTTATTGTATATTGCAAAGATGGAAAAGCTTATGTTATTGTATATTGCAAAGATGGAAAAGCTTATGTTATTGTATATTGCAAAGCTGGAAAAGCTTATGTTATTGTATAAGCTGGAAAAGCTTATGTTATTGTATATTGCAAAGCTGGAAAACTTATGTTATTGTATATTGCAAAGATGGAAAAGCTTATGTTATTGTATATTCCAAAGCTGGAAAAGTTTTTATTATTGCATATTGCAAAGCTGGAAAAGCTTATGTTATTGTATATTGCAAAGATGGAAAAGCTTATGTTATTGTATATTCCAAAGCTGGAAAAGTTTTTATTATTGCATATTGCAAAGCTGGAAAAGCTTATGTTATTGTATATTGCAAAGATGGAAAAGCTTATGTTATTGTATATTGCAAAGCTGGAAAAGCTTATGTTATTGTTTAAGCTGGAAAAGCTTATGTTATTGTATATTGCAAAGCTGGAAAACTTATGTTATTGTATATTGCAAAGATGGAAAAGCTTATGTTATTGTATATTCCAAAGCTGGAAAAGTTTTTATTATTGCATATTGCAAAGCTGGAAAAGCTTATGTTATTGTATATTGCAAAGATGGAAAAGCTTATGTTATTGTATATTGCAAAGCTGGAAAAGCTTATGTTATTGTATATTCCAAAGCTGGAAAAGTTTAAGCTGGAAAAGCTTATGTTATTGTATATTGCAAAGATGGAAAAGCTTATGTTATTGTATATTCCCAAGCTGGAAAAGTTTTTATTATTGCATATTGCAAAGCTGGAAAAGCTTATGTTATTGTATATTGCAAAGATGGAAAAGCTTATGTTATTGTATATTGCAAAGCTGGAAAAGCTTATGTTATTGTATAAGCTGGAAAAGCTTATGTTATTGTATATTGCAAAGCTGGAAAACTTATGTTATTGTATATTCCAAAGCTGGAAAAGTTTTTATTATTGCATATTGCAAAGCTGGAAAAGCTTATGTTATTGTATATTGCAAAGATGGAAAAGCTTATGTTATTGTATATTGCAAAGCTGGAAAAGCTTATGTTATTGTATATTCCAAAGCTGGAAAAGTTTATGTTATTGTATATTGCAAAGCTGGAAAAGCTTATGTTATTGTATATTGCAAAGATGGAAAAGCTTATGTTATTGTATATTGCAAAGCTGGAAAAGCTTATGTTATCGTATATTGCAAAGATGGAAAAGCTTATGTTATTGTATACTACAAAGCTTATGTTATTTATAAGTATCAAGGTGAGATTTTTTTGCTTCATTTTCATCTATGCATGCAAATTGTTTTGATGATTTCAGTTCATCAAGGTCAATCTTTGGATCACCCAGAGCAACTGTCAGATACAGCATTAAATCAACAGGCAATGTGGCCACCTTGGTGTGCTGTGAGGCCCTAGGATGTGGGCGAGTGTAAGTGCATTTATTGTTAGATATATACAGTTCAAAGTAACTTGCAACATGAATAAATGTAGGTTATGGTTTTCTACCAAATTGTAATGGAAAAATGAACAACTGACCTGCTTTGTTGATGATTTTGTTATTAGTTTGTACATTTTAACATTAGCGATTGTGGAGCCACCCAAATAGAATGGGAATTCTGAGTTTGCCCATGATAGTCACCATCGTGGTTGTCTTTGGAGCACAAAAGAAAGTCAAATGATCATAGCTGTAATGCTTTAATTCAGTTCACCCTTTTCCCATTTTGTGCAATGTGGTCAAGATAAAAACTAGGAATAGAAGTAATAGACAGTTGAAAAGAAAAATAAACAATATGTCAAATTATTTTCTGACATACAGGTGTAGTGAGTGAATTCTAAAAAAATCTATTTTTAATACATCATGATGACAGTGATGACTTTTTAATAATTTTCAGGTACCAAAGGACCTGCTCGTCCAGTTTTGGTTGGTACTCAATAGGCTGCGCTGGTGGCACCCTGACTGCTAGCCTGCCATGGGGCAACAATATCGGTACCCCGGCCATCAAATGCAAAGGAAACCCTGTTGGTGTACAGGTCAGTCTGAGCACCAGCTAAACAGGAAACAAGACAAATGACACATTCTCAGCTTCATTTTGACATAGTAATCCTCAGACATGAGTGACCTGTAGGCCTGTCAGATCGGGTATTGAATATTGAATATATTAGGGTATAAGAACTTTAGTATACAATGTATTTGCAAGTCACTATAATAAAACTTCTTTGAATCTTGAATCTGTTGTGTGGTGGAGTATTCAGTTCGCTAGAAATATCAACACAATAGCATGTTCCCTAATCTAATCTACAACTGAGATTATCATTTATATGTTCAAAATAGTCTATGGCAATGATCCTAAGGAATATATATGAAATTCAGCAACAATGTTATGCCACTTAAAGATGTTGGGTATAATTTCATACAAAATGAACCTTTAAGGTTTGTATTTAAATAAATAAAATCTAAATACAAATAAATACAAATCTTAAAAGGTTTATTTTGTATGGAATGATACCCAAAACAGTTGAACACACCCATTTTAATGTCTTTATAAGTCAAAATATATCTTCCACCCTGTTTACATTTAGCTGGCAACTAAAGGGAACTATCTATTATCAATTGCCATATTCCCTTCAACAGTTACTGAATTTAGGCCGTGAGCCAGGACCTCAAATTTTGATTTCTGGTACCATAGGAGGGGGGTGGGGCAAAACCCCAGTATGATTTTTTTAAAGACCAATGTCCCAGGTGTCTAAAAATGTATGATAGCATTGCCTAGCTCTTTGCCTTCCCTGTGTATCAATAAATATATTTGTCCACTTTGACGCTCTTGTACGCCACTTAGAAACTGACTTATCTGCTGTTTCTTGTGTTATAGTTGACACATTTGAAGGAAAAAGTGGCTCATAATACACCAAATTGAAGCTTAGAATGTAAGCTTTCAATTGGAATCGGACATAATATCATTTCTTTTGAATCAGGTATACACCTACAGTGTAAAATTATCGGATACGTTGATACTGTTCAAGCTGATTGACGAGAAAATTTATATTTGACAATATCATCATTTTCCTGACATTTAAACAGTATAATATATGCATGACATTATGATTTTAGGCACCAACATATTTTATGATGACAATATGAGTGTTGGCAAAAATATCACAAAGAAGACCGTTGACTTATCAATAGTAAACAGGGCTTTGTTAAGAGCACTGTATGCTAAATGCTAACCTGAAAGTCCTGTTAAGGGTATGTGGGTGAAGATTGCTGAACTCCATATTTATGCATGGAGTCAAGAATCATTGCTGACAGTGTCATTGGGGTCCAGTGTGGCTACCATGTACAATAGAGCTGTAAGAGCACATTAATGAGATTAATTTGGAAACAATTTAATACAAAATCTAAAACCAATGCTACAGATTTCCACAAACTGAGGCCTATGTGGGCAGTATTTCTTAATTTTAAAGGAACTCCGATGGGGACATGTCAAAAATGTTTTGATGTGATACATCACTATAGTAGAGGAAATTTTACTGGGTCTTCTTCGTGCATCCCATGAAGGAGATTTGAAGGCTAGAGTTTGGATATCTTCCAATAAAAGATCAAGCACTTGAGATTACAGTCAACAGAGACACCTGAACTTTTAGTGGTAAAACTAGGTTCATCCTCCAATCTGTACACCTGAGCAAAGGAGTGTTTGCTAAGAGCAGCTCTGTAATTTTGTTCAAGAGAATGAGGAAGGCACATGCTGTGCTGATTCAGGATATTCAAGGAATAGAAGCTAGATGCTGCTTCACCTTTTACTGACTTCTGTGACAGTGTTAAGGTGAACAAGATCAAAACATTAATACATTTCTCTCAAAGAAAACAGGTGAAGATGCAAAATGGAAGAGCAGTTATTCGGAAAATCCTTGGGCACGGAGTCAGAATCTTCATATGGCAAAAGTATGGTCATATCCTTGCTGACTATTACCCTGGGCATTGGCTACACCTGAGGGTTTGGTGAGGAATTCTAAAAAAGCAACACTTGCTAGTACACTGCAAACTTATGTTACCATGTTAAAGATGTACCTGACAATTCAGTGACCATGGTTGATGACATGAGCATAGACCATTTTAGTAATAGCACTACAAAAGGGGAAGCTCCAGTAAAAGAACTGACATTGGCGTGGAAAAGTGGTACTTCCACAAAGGACTCTGAGCCTTTTCAACAGTGGAGGTCATTCATTAGTCAAAGTGCTGACAAAACTAATCTTATTGAGTTTCTCATCAATATTTGGAGACAGAACTTTTACCAGGGCAAGCTTGGAGACAAGATGTTGTAAGCCACTGTGGGTGATCAATGCTTCCTGATTATCTACAGAACACAGGAACAGGGCTATGAGTGCCTCCTTTTTCATGCAGTGTATGCATTTTTTAAATCTTGTAAAAACCTGGTCAGTATACACATTTTACAGGGTGTAACAGTGTGTGCTTTGCTGGCTAATGGCAAAGTCAGTGCATTGAAGCTACTGACCACAAACAAGGATGCCTTCGAACCTTTGTGGTCAGCAATGGCATATGACATCAGAATTGATGGGAAAGCTGGAAGCAGTTACATGTTTTTGCATTTGAATGTGCATGTCAGTGATCTCAGATTTTACCTCTGATACACAAAAAAAAAGGGTGAGGTGGAGAATCACCAATTGCCACCCAGCAGGTAAAAATGTTCGAAAAGCCTATCCAGGGAGTCAATTATCAAGCTGCCACCTGGCAATAATGCCTGAAAACTAGGCCAGAGATACCAAGACTGACAATGAACAAGATAAACGGGTGGTGCAATGGATGGATGGCCAATCAGCATCAGAGGCTCTCCTATCATGCAAGTATACACATTATATTCTGCCATGACTAATGGATTAAAATGTAAGGACTTTTGTAGACTACCAGACTGAAAATCAAGCTTATGTGACAATGTAGACTATGATTAGACAATGTCACTGATGATCTTGCTCATTTTTGAGCTGCGGAGTTTTCAAGATGTAGTACAGGCATACCCAGTATTCATTGTTTAAAATGCATCCTATTTTTGATGAAATCAGACAGACTGACCTAAATGTACAAGATGAAGGGACTAATGAATTGATCTAACCAAAATTTAATTCACAAAAAAACATGAATTCTGAGATTAGTACCTAAGATAGATGCCTAGATATGTTTTGCTGTTATTTGGATGTGACTCTATCAAGTTCCACTTTATCATTATATCTGTATTCTAGACTAGGATCTATCATTCATGAGATGATATACCTCTATCAATTCCTTGAAAATTCATCAGTGACATGTCTTGTGTTGACACAAGTTTGTTAGATAGAAATAAAAATTGTATGGTTAATCTCACCCTGTGTGCTTATGAATAAGCCCTTTCATTATTCTATTACTGCATTGTATACACCTATTCTTAATTGATCCTAGCAGTGATACAGTTGTTTGGTCAGTTTTAGCATAGATAATGTCATACAAAATTTGTTTATAAGCATTATGATAAGTCTGCGAAAATACCTATGTAGATGCATTATAATTATTAGGTCAACAACCACATACAACAGTAGCTACAAGTACGCTGTCCACAGGCTTGTGCGTGTGAGGGGCGTATCAAGTACGTGTCAATCACAACTATGAAGGTTACAAGGAACGACCCGGTGAGTTAACTACATGAACTACGTGTACTACGTTTGAAGGCCGGCTGTCATGGTGGAGGGGCAGATGTGAATAAATAAGTGGCTGCTTGTCTGTGGCCTTCATTCTGCTCCTTGTTACCACAGAGCAAGGACCATGGCACATGCAGTAGACCAACCAGCAGCCATTGTAAAATTGGCTCAGGCCAGCTTGGAATTAAATGTGCGACTAGCAACTATTGCACAGGCTATTATTCACAATGAAGAACAGTCCAGCAAAGCTGCATAAAGTAGACAAGCAGTCATTATGCGAAGGAGAAGGAAGAGATTTTGGCTGACGCCAAGGCTATTGCGAAGACCTCTGATGGGCTAATACGAACGCTTGATGAATGAATTATTGATGGAGGATGGAACCCACTACAAGAACTTTGTGAGAATGCAGCCAGCCATGTTTCAAGAGCTGCTTGCCAAAGTTGGGCCTAGAATTACCAAGCAAGACATCTTCTGGAGGAAAGCTTTGAAGCCAGGACTCAGGATTGCTATCACCCTGAGGTTTTTGGCAACTGGCAACAGCTACTACAAGTCATTGATGTATGGCTTCAGAGTGGCCCACAACACCATCAGCAACATCATTCCTGAAGTGTGTGAAGCCATCATAGCCGAGTATGCAGAAGATGTCATCTCCTGTCCAACAACACCAGAAGAGTGGAGAGAAGTTGCACAGCTGTTTGATGCAAGATGGAACTTTCCCCATTGTATTGGTGCCATAGGTGGGAAGCATGTGACCATCAGGTGTCCTCCCAAAGGAGGTTCACTCTACTATAACTACAAGGGCTTCCATTCTATTGTACTCATGGTTCTTGTGGATGCAGACTACAACTTCATCTATGTGGATTGTGGAGCAAATGGTTCTGGATCTGATGGAGGAGTTTTTGCTGCTACAGCCCTGAGGGAAGCTCTAGAAGATGGGACTATTGGATTACCTCCACCTGAACCTATTGCTAGTGGTGACAGACCTGTACCATACTTCGTCGTTGGGGATGATGCCTTCCCTTTGAGAACCTGGCTGATGAACCACTGCCTCTGTGCAACATCACCAAACAGCAGCAGATCTACAATTACAGACTCTCCAGAGCAAGAAGAATTGTGGAGAATGCCTCTGGTATCCTGGCATCAAGTTTTAGGTGTCTGCTAACCACTATGCCCCAGAAAACCAAGCCGGTGGAATCTTTAGTCCTTGCATGCTGCTGCCTCCACAACCTCAAAGATCAGATATCCGGCAACCCAGAACAACATGCTTGACCACAAAGTTCCAGTCACCCATGAGGTCAATCCTGGGGCTTGGTGAGAAGCTGGTAATATTGCTGAAATGCCACCACATATGATCAGAGGGAACTATGCTACCCAGAGTGCCAAATTACAATGACTGTACTTGGTGGAATATGCCAACTCAGACGATATGAGTTGAGAAGCCGGCAAGATTTCACAAAACAATTCTGGACCTGGACCTTCATTGGGTGTCTTCCCTGCTGTACCTTCTCCAGTGGTGCTTGGTTCTTCATACTTGAACCCTCCTTTCCTGCTTGATGAGCTTCCCAGCACTGGTTCTGATAGACTCAAGCTAGGTCTTCAACTGTAGCCCAGTACAGGGGACACTGAGGGTCTGTGCCTTGTCTTTGATGAGCTTCATCTTCCTCTGATGATCCTTGTAGTCACGTCTGGTCCTGTCATAGAATATGTCATTCTCCCGGGACCAGTCAGTGATGTCTTGCTCATCATTGAGAGGTAGAAAAAGCTTCTCAGTCTTTCTTCTTGGCTTCTTCTGAGATGCAGCAGGAGCAGTGGCAGAGGAGGCCTGGGTGGCAGGAAATTCACTGGCATCACTATCGTCATCTTCTTCTTGGGTGTCTTTTTTCTTCTTCTCTACATCAAATTCTGGATCTCTGTCACTGTCATCCATGTCAACATCAGAAGACTTGGCAGAAGACTTGGCAGTGGACTTGGCAGAAGACTTGGCAGTGGACTTGGCAGAAGACTTGGCAAAAGACCTGGCAGGATACTTGGCAGAAGACCTGGCAGGAGACTGGCAGGAGTGTAATAAGTACAACTGGCAGGACTAGCAGGAGCTGCAGGAACACTGGATTCTTCAGACTCAAATCATTCTTCCCCAGAGGTAAGTGCAGAAGGCTCTTCTTCTGTTACGTTTTTCTTTCCAAGATTGCATCTCTTCTTGGGTCCCATGGTGAAAAGGTAAAGTTGAAACAGCAAACAGGAACAGCAATGAGGTCAACAGTTTCTATCAAAGGCAGAAGTGTGAATGAAGTTTTCCACTGCGAATGATTATATACTGCTGGCCGAGGTCACGTGACAAGCCAACCGGCCCTGCAACCATCCTGCACCATTAACGTACGTACGTATTGATTTTTATATACATAGAAACTGGTGACTTATCCGTGGTACACCTAAGTGCACACGTAGAAGCCGACAGTTTAATCGTCCCACACATACCTCTCCCGTCGGATTCTTGACACCCACGTGTGCAACGGTTAACCCACCTGCTTCTACGAGTGTCTCACATGTGACTTGGCGTATGCCACGAGTGTCGGCTTCACAACGGTTGCTAACTATAAACAATCACCCGCGAGTTTTCTACGGAAGTTTTGAACATGAGCAAAACATCCGTAGATTTTGGCAGTTGTTCTGAGTAAGTGTGTTCACAGTCTTATACGACAACCTCCCGATAACCACGGTTGCAATACAGATGCCCAATTTTGCGCAATATTACATAAATCTACGACACCAATACGGCTTCATTGGGAAAACCGGCTATGTGAGCACCCCCCTTTAGCTACTAGTGTTTTCAGCTTTAAGCTAACAAATGTTATACAGTGTAGCCTTAGGCTAACAAGTTTATACAATGTTCCTAGTAGTAAAGCCTATCCCCCACTATAAGACAAAACTGACGGCGACGAGTCGGCGACACGTGTGAAATGCCTTGTGTCATCTGCTATACAAAGGATAAAGCTTTGTTACCTTTAATTGCAATTGACCAGAAGAAACAACAGGGGTAGATTAAAGAGTAACTTTATAACCCCCCTCCCCCATAGTAATATAGGCAATTGCATAGGGCAATTGTATAGCTGCTATACTTAATATCATAGTATATGAATAAACAATATCATATACTAGGCTTTTTTTTTGCAGAACTGTTTCTAGTGTATCAATATCACTCATATATATATGAAACATGTTATATGTACTACATGAATTCCAGGGAGGACAAATCAACACAGAAGCACCTTCAATCTTCTGATCATCACTCTGTAAAACTACTCACGCAGAGTTGATTTCTCTACTAGTAGGAGTTAGCTTACTTGTGTAAGATTAACCCTTGTGATTGGGCATTCACAAGAGCAATGTGTTAGTGTAATTGAGAGTAATTGTTTGTTGAGTGTCCATCTGCCAATAAAGGCACGATTTCCACACTTACTACTGTGTCTGTGTTCTTATTTAGGGTTAAACCTGGTAAAAGAAACTCATGAACCTCTACCCCATGGTCTACCGCGTTCTAACTTGTTTTGAAACTGAATTATTTAAGTGAATATCAATTATCAAAATTTTCGTGTAATTAACCTGCTCCAAACTTTTAGTTTTCAAAGGGCAATGACGCTAGAAGAGTCTACCAACTCTGACCCTCTTAGATCCAGTCATCAAGACCATACATAGAGAGGGCAAAAAATTTCAAACATGTTTAAAACTTTGGCAGACGTTCTACAAGTATTGTTTATCTACGTACATTCTACATACATCCATAGTCATCCTTGGCCATACATAGCCACTGTCCATCCTGATGTCGACATCCACTCGCGTCCACTCATAGAACGCCTGTTGGGCGTCCGTTGCCCTATCCTCATTTACTCTTGAGTCACTCACGAGCGACCTACGAGAGATCAACGAGTGCCTCTCAGATGCCTCATGGATCCTTTGTGACGCGCGTTTAGCAAGTGTTTGACGGACGTTCGGCGAGCGTTTGATGGACGTGCGGCGAGAGATCTAAGACTGCCCCACTTATAATTACGCTTGTCAAAAAAAGGTATACACGATTAACATAGCATCGTTTCTATATTGACCACTGTTGTCACAGCATCATATTAACATCGCCTATATCAGAAGATGCTAGTCTTGTCTACGCACCCTCTTTCACAGAAATTTTCAGTCAGTACAAAAAGAAAAAGTTGATTGAAATGATATTGGCAGGCCTGACACGACATAAGGAAAATTTTCAGGTAAAGCTTAACGCTGACAATATAATAATAACACTATTTCAGAGGGCACTATGCTGTTTGAGTGGCCAGGGCTGATGTCCAGCAGCCCAAGGGCTAGCAAAGCAGCACAAGCAGAGCAGTAGTAATCATGCTACTCTGGCTCCGATTTAAAAATAGCCGCAGCCATGTATTTATAACTGACGCCGAGATCATCGCAGTACGGGGTCATGACCCGAGATCACACCCCGTCAAGGTCACCGTATGTCAATTATAGGTCACACAGCTGATCCTGGTATTCATCGCCATTCTGCGGAAGAGTAATCATCGTTATTCCTAAATATATTATTTAAAAAAAGGGGTAAAACAAGTAGTAATGTTGCAGAAGGTTATTCCGGAAGAACATGTTTTAAATAGGTGCTGTAGATATTATAAGGGCAAATTCTAAAAGTGTCAACAGTTCGGTATGAACAGTCGCATAGTGTAACTTATATACTGTTAGCAGACAATGGCATTAAGCTTTTATTGGACTGCCGTAGGATATCCTGAATGTAGTGAAAACGAGTGTTTATCAATACTGAAGGAGTCTTCAAAAAGATTTAACACTTTAGAAATGTGCACTGTGGATTATTACACCGAAAACATACAAACTATTGAATTTCACAACAAAGGTATACCATGGAGTATTAAATTTTTAGCAAATCAACAGCTTACTGGTGAACTAACGGAAAACGTTATGGATGATAACATACATTTACGTTGGGTTGCATACGTGCATTCATACTGCGAAAAGTGCAAGGATGTCCACTACATTGAAAAAGATGCCGCAAGAGATGAACAATATTTTGGAGATGTATCTCAATGTCTGACAGATTTTCAAACAAATTCGATAATTGACCGATATAACCCTAGATGTAGTTTTACAATTATGTTTGAAGTATGGCAAGACGCAAAACCTGTTCAAGAATGCTGTCATTACCCTCCAGGTTGTCAGTAACAAGGTATTGACATTACCATAACATAGTCTGAAATATAACTGGTGATAGTTTGTGTATTCGCGATTTGTAGTATATACATAAATAAATAAAACGACACATCTGATACAGATAACTAAGATGTTTGATATTTTGTGTGATACTGCATGAGAAATTGTTAATGTACTACAGGGGGCAGCACGGTATAGCTCATGTGTACTCTTTATAGATGGCGCAATGAGACGTTGTTTAGCACAGCTGGCTAAGGAAAGGTGCAAGAAAAAGAAGATATCTCAAATATAAGCTTAATTCTACAATCTTGTTAAACATTACACAATGGAGATCACAAACGAACGGTCACTGTCACAGGATAGTGTAACATCAGACAACTGGGTAGTGCTTGGTAAAGTATTACCAAAGGCAGAAGTGGTGTATTTCTGTCAGATGATAGTACTTTTCACTGTTATATTAACGGCTATCATTAACCTGTCATTAGGGAACAGCTCTGAAACGTGGTTAATTCTTCTCAGCACGAGTCTAGGAGCAGTGCTCCCTTCACCAAAATTGAAACATGTTGTTAAGCTGACCGCAACACGTGACATTAATGAACAGACAACGTAACCAGAGTCTACATCACAATAGCTAAAACAACATGTTCATCATGAATAAGGATCTAATTGATACGTATCTGTCAGACATTTATTATGATGTCAGCAGTCCTGCAAGTTTTTACGGTGCTACAAAGTTATGGGAATTCGTAAAAAGTAGAAAAGATCGTCCAACAAACCTTGACTATGAAACCATTAAAAAATGGTTAAACGAGCAAACAACCCATTCCATCCATATCACACCGCAATCAAATTTTCAGACAGAACATATTGTAGTAGAAAATATAGACGAACAGTGGGATGCAGACCTACTGCAGCTAGCAGATCTTTCAAAATATAACAAGGGTGTTAAATATCTATTGGTATGCATTGATCTGTTCTCAAGATTTGCATGGGTTAAACCTCTGAAAACTAAAACAGCTAGATCTGTTGCAGAGGCCATACAAGAAATATTTAATAAGGGAAGACAATGTAACACCCTTCGGACTGATCAAGGAGGAGAGTTTCTAGGAGCACCTTTTCAAAATGTATTAAAAAGTCATAAAATAGACCATATTATTGCATATGGCACACACAAAGCATCATACAGCGAGAGATTAAACAAAACATTAGAAAACAGGTTATACAAATACTTCTATGAAAATCAAACATTTAAATACACTGACATATTAAAGGATATTGTAAAGTCATATAATAACACACCGCACTCGGCTATTCATATGGCACCTGCAGAGGTTAACGAGAACAATGCAGAACGTTTGTATGAGCGCGTGTACATACCAATTTTGAACAAAAATGCTGCAACACAAACTGTCTACGTATTCGAGATTGGGGATCTGGTGAGGTTAAGTCACCAGAATACGCCTTTTAGGAGAGGATATAACGAGCAGTTTACCGAGGAGCTATTTCGTGTCTGCAACAAAATACCTTCTCACCCTCCCCGATATAAAGTACAGGATTTAGCCGACCAGATCATAAAAGGTTCCTTTTATAAGGAGGAATTACAGAAGGTCAATGTTACAGATCCTGAAGACATCCAGTTTAAAATAGAACGCGTTATATCAACTAAAACGGTGAATGGTCAAAGGTTAAGTTTGGTTAAATGGTATGGTTATGCGGATAGTTTTAACAGTTACGTTCCAGTATCAGAAATTAAACAGTACAGTGGTAAACAATAACCATGTATCTTTATCTGTCAAACAACCAAAGTGATCAGTTATATTCTGGCAACACTGCATCTATGTTTAGAATTAAATTACCAACTAAAATAGATGTACAACCAAGAGGTGAGTGGGAAGTAGCCATAATTGACATAGACCTGCCAGCTTTGAGCGAGAAATACTCTCCATCATATATAACAATAAACTCTAAAATATGTATTTCCAGCGTGTTTAACTCAACAATGAGACCAATGCTCAACAGGGTGTATGGTAATGAGCTTCTCAAGGGGTCACCCCACTATTTTGACAGTCCTAGATATGTACCTCTCAGCGTGGAGAGTTTGGAACATGTTGATATATATTTAATTGACAGCAAAGGCATGACACCCTCATTTAAAGAGGGACAAGTGTCGTGCACACTACATATTCGTCAGAACGCATAAGTTTTAAGTTAAAACATGGCAAACAACACACAATTTTATGCTCTAAACGGTGGTCTGGATTATAAGACATTTTTGAGGCATTTTGAAAAGCAAGCAGAAGGTACAAACAGACCCCAGCTCATAAATGGTATCACATCATCTCCATGGGCTAAAACTAAAGGAAATGGTCACTTAGTACTCGTAGATATAAGCAATGGTAATGAGCACCCATTTGCAATGGGGGACAGTTTACCAAAGTTAGAAATAGTTGACCCTAGCGAGGCTGAAAGACGGCGTGCAGTAAGTGATATGCAAGCTGAGCTTGCTGTTATAGAGGGTGACAATCCCTCAAACAAGCAGACTCCTAAAGGTAATGGTAAGAAGAGGGCGTTGTCAAGAGCCTCTGCTAAATCTGGTAAAATTATAGAATCATCTGTTAACGCAAAGGTTAGAAGAGTTAAGGATATTTTTGACGAGTGATCAGTGATCAATAGCTTATAGCAGAGCTGTTAACAATGAGTATGGAAATTATAGGCGATTCATATGTAGGCTATTCAGAGGAATTGGCTATTTTTCAAAAACCTATTCAAACTGTTGGTGTCAAAAGAAGTCATTTAGCAACATTTTATCCTGTAAACGATTATTCAAATCAGGGGATACTACAATTCAGTGTAACTAATAATTCTAGCTGCTATTTAGACTTAAGACAAACACAGCTTAACATAACATGCAAACTAGTCAGACATGACGGTGGAACAATAACACCCCCCACGATTAATATTAGGGGGAAAAACACCCAGCAGACAACATCACAAAATACTGATACAGAGAACAAGGATGCTGGTGATTCAAGCGCAGCTGGAGATAACACCCAAAAGCCATCTCTTGATGAGGATGCGGTGGGCGTTGTCAACAATTTTATGCACTCCATGTTCAGCAGAATAGATGTTGCTCTGCAAAACAAAGTACTGACCAACTCAGATGAATCCTACCCCTATTTAGCATATATCAAAGCATTGCTGTACACACCAAACCAGCAAAAATCAGGTTCTCTACAGATGGCTATGTATTACCCTGACACACCGGGATCATTGGGAGACAGCAATTGGCAAATAGGTGATAATGTTGGGTTGAAAACACGTTCTCAATATTTTGCAAACTCTAAAGAAGTAGACATGTGTGGCAACCTTTATTGCGATGTGCTCGAAATTGGACGCTATATCCCCAACAATGTTTCACTGTCTCTTACTCTGTACACCAGTACACCAGAATTTTGTCTTATGGCACCAGAGGCTACTAGAGGGGGTTACAAGGTCAAAATAACCAAGGCATCACTGAGTGTTGCTATGATTGATGTGAGCCCCGAAATATTGCTCTCACACGCGGAAATATTGAAAAAAAAACCTTCTATATTTCCATACACAAAAACAGAAGTAAAAAAATTTACACTGGGTAAAGGAATATTTTCAGGTCAAATAAACGACCCGTTCGCGTCAAGGATCCCTGCAGAAATGATCATAGGATTGGTGCAAGACTCTGCTAATCATGGCACATTATTTTCCAACCCCTTTCTCGTCGAACATTGTAATTTAAATTACATCCAAGTTACAGTAAATGGTCAAGATTTGAATGAAGGTCCAATTCAACCAGTGTATGGTCCAACGCCTGAAACAGGTTTGTACATGGAAGCTTATAAAACATTGTGCTGTTTGGAAAACACAAACTCTAGCGTACCCGTTTCCCGCGAGGATTATCCTCAAGGGTTCTGCTTTTACAGATTTACAGCAGATCCTCAAAATGGTGCAACAGATGATGATGTCATACCTCTGAGGCGTTCAGGAAACATGAGAATTAGTGTCAAGTTTGAAAAAGCTCTCAAAGAACCGACAACTATGATTGTATTTGCAAAATTTGCAGCGGCTTTAAAAATTGACAAAAATAGAGCGGTATACGAAGTCTGACCATTCTGTTACTAGTCGTTGAAAGGTGAGCACCATGAGTGAAACTGATGAATGTCTTATACCATTTGAGTTGCCTAAAAATTTTATGATATATGGGGCCACACAGTCAGGAAAATCACATTTTGTCAGAAGTTTATTGCTGAACCATGAAAAAATGTTCACTGAAAAAGTGAACAAGATTATTTATGTGTATTCTATATGGCATGAAAACTTTGATGAAATGCAAAGTGATCTAGGTGATATGATAGAATTTGTAACTCATGTTCCAACCAAAAAGGAATTAATAGAAATATGGGAGAAAAATAAAAGTCATACTATTCTCGTTCTTGATGACAAAATGAGTAGCTTTGATGATGCAAAAATAGGTGCTCATATTGTGGACATAGTATGTGTTTTAAGCCATCACTGCAACATCTCATGTATTATAACTTTGCAGAACATGTTTTGCAACAACAAGGCTGTAAAAACAGTGAATCTGAATGCTCATTATATATGTCTATTTAGAAATAACAGAAGCTGTAGACAGGTGATCACCCTAGGAAGTCAGATAATGCCGGGCAATTCAGAATATTTCATGTCTAGTTATTTGCAGGCGACAGAAAGAAAATACGGCTACCTGCTTATAGATTTGACCCCTAATACAGTGAAAAATTTACAACTAAGAGCATGTCTGTTTCCAGGTGACGTCACAGTGTGCTATCTACCAAAAAAATGAACCTGATCAAGGAAAGTATAGTTTTTCTGCAGGCTCTTACAGTACTACCCATGAAACAAGTTAGGATGCTATTGAAACATGTAAACAAACAACAAGTCCTTGCCATAGGAGAAATTGCAAAGAATATCCTTGCCAAAGTGATTAACATACCCTCAGAGTATAAAGATTCTCTAAAACGGTATAAAGGGGTCATTCGTAAGCTAGCTAATCCTGAAAGCACATCGACTAGTAGGTATAACACAATTGTTTCTAAACCTGAAGTTATAGCCCGTATGGTGCAAGCAGTTGTAAAGAAATTATTGAAACTCGTATGAACATGGCTGAAGAACATGTTGTTATCCCTAAAGAGCGATATCAAAGAATGCTTGCACAATTGAGAGAGCTGTCAAATAGAGAACATGAGAGTCATGTGTCAAAACAGGACAAGACAATAGACAATGAAGATAATGAAGAAGAAAAGTTTCCTGAGAATGAAGGTAGAACAAGAGATGATGTGCTGCTAGAAAATGACTCTGAAACAATAATTGGCCAGCCGCCGGGTATTACACCAAAGGAGCTGAATAATTTAACTGTGAAAGCAAAAAAAGTGAAAAGCATGAAAGTGTCAAAAAAAAAGGGTACCGTGGACAACATTGTAAAACGTGTTAGCAGATCTCGTAAAACCACACCCAAAAGTAGGGATATCTTCAAAACAATTAAAAAGAATTGGCTGAGTATTTAAGATTGTTTACGCATTGCTTTAAGTTGTTGTATATAGCATGAAACAGAGAGAATGTATATATATACAAATTATTTATACAGTAGAAGTTTTGTTGGAAGACGTATTGTTTATTAACATGTAAAACATTAATAAAGCACATTACTGTTAGATACTTTGTGATCAAGATGAGCGGAATGGGGGAGGAAATAGGGGGAGGGGAGGGTCATGCACAAAATAGTATGCCCCTCAAACATTGGCATTGAGGATGGATCATTGACAGACATGGAGACACAGCAGGAGTTTATAACCGCTACCAATGGCAAGCCTACACAAAGGTCACACATAATTTGTTCTGAAGACAAAAGACCCCATGCCTCCATGTATGATGAAAGAGTAGGGGTGTGCCACAAACCCCAGATGAACTGCCTTATATATAAAACATCTTCATCAAGACCGTACAGTCACTCCTAGTCTCCTGGCAAGAGCTTTCTTCACGTAAACTAGAATAGCCTGCACCTTCCAGCTATAAAGAAAACATGAACAGTCATCAGCTGCAAGCAACAGGCCGCATGTTCCATACATCATCAGGAACGCTAGTCAGAGGAAGATTCTTATGGTTCCGAGAACTGGGAAGTAGGAAGTTTGTGGTCCTGCAGAGATTTGATGGCCGTATCAAACTACACATCCGTAACTACGTCCTCGATGAAGAGGAATACTGTCTGATTCCAACTAAGAAAGGTGTTGTGATTGACAAACAACAGTGCAGAGACCTGTTGAACGTTCTGAAGGATCTTGGCAAAGTTATCGGTCTGGTAAGTGATTTTCCCTATCGCTCTAAAAGAAGACAGTTTTGGAATGTTTCATCTCAACCTCATAATTGACACAATTTGTGTATTTAATTTCAGGGCAAGAAAGCATGGACAAAGGATGACCCAGAGGAAGAAGATTGTTCCCCGGAGAACAATAGATCAAAAGATCCTTATGAAGATGACTCTGTTATGGTGGATGATGATGAAGTGGTGACAACAGACAGACAAGGCTCTAATGATGAGGGATTTGACGACGATGGGGTGGAGTTTGTTCCAGCTGAAATTAAAACACACCTGGGTAAAAATCTGTTTGCCCAGGCAAAAAAGGAGTACGGGACTGTAGATATCCGTCATTTCTTTTTCACAAACTCTAGCACCAAGTCCCTACATCCTACACGCAGAGGTGTTACCCTATCAACATATGAATTTTCTAAGCTGTTACACCAGTTGCCTGACATAGAGAAGAGATGGCAAGGTCTCCAATCTTTGGAGGAGTGCGGACTGACACACAAAGGTATGACAGCCTTAATGAGGTGCCTGCACTGCACACCACAACCTCCCCCATCTGTTGACATCGTACCTGCAGGATCAAAAAAAAATCCTCCTCACTTTCCTTTGAAGAAAAAGAAAGCTCCTCCCCCCAAGCAGAGAGGAGAGACTGATGGCCTTGTTGATGACGACAAAGACGCCCCCAGGGAAAATGCCCAAGAAGATCAGGAGGACTTTCTGCTGCGCCCTGTGAACATTGTACCGCTGGTGCCAACTGCTGCACCGACCTGTTCAACAAGTATCACTTCCCAAAAAGCGCCACCCTTGAAGAGACATTTGAAGTTCAAGACAAAGAAAACGGTTATAATTTCTGATGAGGAAAGCAAGAGCTGTGAGACGGAAGATGAAGGAGCTCTTACTGCAGATGAACAACATGACCTGTCATTAACGAAAAAACGTAAGACGGCTTCAAAATTTGTGCTAGATGAAGCCACCGAAAATGACAGTAGTGACTTTTGATATGATAACAACTGTCTTTCTAATAGTAGTTTTGTGACCATCCTTTTGATAATTACGTAGACAGGTACTCCTATATCTAGTAGTATGCATAAGAAATGTATCATGTTTTTAGAATTAAGTTGTAAACATATGTCTTCCAAAAATCATCCTTTTGATAATTACGTAGACAGGTACTCCTATATCTAGTAGTATGCATAAGAAATGTATCAGGTTTTTTAGAAATTAAGTTGTAAACACATGTCTTCCAACAACCGTTTGTTTTTAATGTGTAGACCTTGCACCAGTATATATTATATGTATTTACACGTATATACACATACCTGTATACCTTGTAGAATGTACCAAGAAATGTATAAGGTTTCTTAATTAATAAAACAGTAAGTTGTATATATTAGAACAAACAGAATTGTTTCTTTGCATTTAACTGTCCAGAAAATAGTGCGGGTGAGTGCAGGGGGTGTGCGTTGCAGTGCAAATGTTGCAGACACCCTGGACACCATTCTGTAGAGCTAGTACTGCTGTACTGTTGCTAATAAGAGTTGCACACCACCTCACCCAAAACAAAAAAGCTGACAGCGAAGAATGAGAAGAAGAAGAATGAGAAGAAGAAGAACTTGCATTTTACACACAGCTGCTCTAGAGTTTTAAAGTTAACAGAATCTGTCACAACTTTCGTAATAATAACTCAAAGCTCGGAAATGTCAGTTCGATCAACAACTGTTTTTATTTATTTTTGTCAACAATGTGTAAAAATACACCCATACACCATAAAAAGCACACACAGTTGTTATGATTCTCCAAATAAATAAATGGTAGAGTTCTGAGAATCATACACCCTCTCTTTTGTTTTGCTTTTTGAACATGTTTTTTATAAACATTCACCTAAATCTATATTTCTTTCAACACAGTGTAAAAATACACCCATACACCATAAAAAGTACACACATTTGTTATGATTCTCCAAATAAATAATAAAAGAGTTCTGAGAATCATACACCTTTTCTTTTGCTTGTTTGGACATGTTTTATAAACATTCACCTAAACCTAACAATAAAAGTTTACAGTCAATTTAAAATACCCAAACTATAAAACGTTTCCTGTCCAAAACCTATTTCACTACTATTAATCTTATGTTTTATAAACATTCACCTAAACCTAACTATAAAAGTTTACAGTCAATTTTAAAATACCCAAACTATAAAACGTTTCCTGTCCAAAAACCTATTTCACTACTATTAATCTTTGGATAGATAGATAAATATATCCGTTTCTAACTATAAACAGTTTATAGTCAAATTTAAAAAATATGGAAACTATAAAAGTGTTTCCTGTCAAAAAACCTGTTTCACCACTATTAATCTCTGGATAGATAGATAAATATATATAAGCAGTTTGTAAATAACTGATGATATATAATATATAATATATGAACAGTAATTAAAACTTGACAGTCTGTTAGATTTTCCAGATAAATAAGTTTCATGTTTTCATAAGGCTAGCATCATACATTTTTTGTTCAAAACAAATATACAATGATTCTCCAAATAAATAAATAAATGGTTGAGCTCTGAGAATCATACACATACTTGTGTTCCTAATTTAAACATAGCTTTTTATAAATAAGGCTAGCATCATACATTTTTTGTTCAAAACAAATATACAATGATTCTCCAAATAAATAAATAAATGGTTGAGCTCTGAGAATCATACACATACTTGTGTTCCTAATTTAAACATAGCTTTTTATAAAAATCCACCAAAATCTAACTTTTAAATATGAAACCTGTTTCACAGCTTTTAATCTCTCAATAGATAAATATAAACAGTTTGTAAATAACTGATGATATATATAATATTGTATAAGAATTAAACTTGACAATCTGTTAGATTTTGCAAATAAATAAAAGTTTTCATTTTTTCATAAGACTAGCTGTATACATTTGTTTCAGCACAAAATATAAATGAACATGCTGCAAATATAATATACGGGAATGTAAACTTGACAGCTTGCTAACAATCCAACTATGTAAATAAATAAAAGTTTTCATTTTTTCATAAGACTAGCTGTATACATTTGTTTCAGCACAAAATATATATGAACATGCTGCAAATATAATATACGGGAATGTAAACTTGACAGCTTGCTAACAATCCAACTACCCCCTAGGCTGAAGTATAATTACAACTTGCAATAAAACAGTCAAGTGCAATCACTTGTTTTGTTTATAATATCATTGATTACAAACAAGTCTTGAGAGGAACAAAAGTACCCTCCAAATTTTCAGTCTGAAATAATACTTTAATCTTTCTATGAAACGATATCTATTTCTTTCATATTATTTAAAGTCTAATATATACTAGAGCTTTTATCTAACGTGATAACAATTTGCCCTAAATGATGTAGCATAATTGCAAAATTTGCCGTTACACCTTAAAGTTGATAACCTTTCTCCCTTGAGGGTGATAAATGTCCAAACGTAGACATGTACCAATGCTTAATCAAAACGTCAAAAGCTAGACCTTGACAATTCCTCACATCTATTGTGTGGCAATATATAAATAACACTGTTAAACTCAGAACACGACACCCTATCCGGCTAACATCCAAATAACATAATAATAACTTTTACAGCATTTACGAAGTATCAACGACAGTTCTTACTTTTTTGGCGAGGTCTGTAGTTGTAGTTCCAAACTTCGCAAATTATAAGGCGTTCGACGGGGGGTCGTGGCTCCTGCGTTTGGAGGGGGTGGCGTTCTACGGGGAATGTCCTCGTTATCTGTTTCTTCCACTACAGAATTTCCAGGGTTTCTAGGAGTACCTAGATAACTAGGTGTTCTCACGATTGTTTGACGTAGGGGGGTGGTGCCAGTGATTACGGGGGAGGGGGTTTTCCGTACAACGTCTTCGTCATTACCAGTTTCCTCGGCGAGGGTTCTTATTCCACCTGTAGCCCTATGGTCTGTAGTACGCTCTAGATAAGTGGACATTCTCGATGTTCTATTTTGAGACAGCGGTGTACCTCCTACAGTTGGAAGACTGTCCCTGCAAACAATTGCAAATGTTGTAACATCCAAGCAATAATGTTAATACAGGTATCATTTATCCCCCAGGGTTAATTCTTACCTAGAATGGAATGATGTATTCCGTGTTCTGTTATCTGTCCAGTAAGGGCTATATCTTAAGGGTCTAACTTCTGAATGTGAGGGAGGGTATCTAGAAGGAGGAGGAAGTGTTGATGAAGAATCGTCATCGCCCCACTCACGTCTAAGGTAGTCCATTCTGGAACAGTGATACAATAATGCTATAAAGAGCTTTTGCAACAAATTGTCTAGTCACATTATAAGACAATGCACAATGATAAATGTATTCCAAAACACGAGGTCTAACTGTACATACCTTGTGCCAATGCTTTCACGTTCACGTCTGTCATCAGGTGCCCCAGGGAAATTGGCAGCAGCCCCTCTTAAACCATCACCTTGTCTGAAATAACAATTAAACAAATGCGATAAAAGCTAAATTTTAGCTAGAACATAATCAGTGATACAATAATGCTATAAAAAGAGCTTTTGCAACACATTGTCTAGTCACATTATAAGACAATGCACAATGATAAATGTATTCCAAAACACGAGGTCGAACTGTACATACCTTGTGCCAATGCTTTCACGTTCACGTCTGTCATCGGGTGCCCCAGGGAAATTGGCAGCAGCCCCTCTTAAACCATCACCTTGTCTGAAATAACAATTTAACAAATGCGATAAAAGCTAAATTTTAGCTAGAACATAATCAGTGATACAATAATGCTATAAAAAGAGCTTTTGCAACACGTTGTCTAGCCACATTATAAGACGGTGCACAATGATAAACGTATTCTAAAACATGGAGTCAAACTGTACATACCTTGTGCCAATGCTTTCACGTCCACTTTCACGTTCACGTCTGTCATCGTGTGCATCCGGGATATTGTCAGCATTCCCTCCAAAACTGTCGCCATCATCACCGTTATTACCATCACGCTGCGAGTCCTTTGTAAAATGGGGTCTTCTGAACACGCTCCGCAACCTTTGAACCAGCTCATTACGGGTTGCCGTGTTTTGATGCTAAACAAAAAAACAGTTCTTGTTACATGGATACATCTTCTTAATAATTAGGTTGTGTTATATTATATTAGCACGCGTACAATGACGCTAATAATAAGACAGTTCTTATAACACTGATATATTACACCTTCTTAACAGTTAGACTGTGCTATATTAGCGCGCGTACAATTATTAAATTATTATAGTCAACACAAAAGTGTCAGTTTACTGTTCAGTCAATAAAAGTACAGGGAATATAGTCTTATTACCTTGTAAAAGTAAACGCCGCACAAAGTCGTAACAATGATGACGCCTATGAGTGCCAAGGAGGCTAAAACAATCCCCGCTGTTTCCCGACCACTTCCGCCAGTAGAGATATTGGCCATCTTAGGAGTTGTTGACAATATGGTAGAAAAATCGATTCTGCCGCTGTTGCATACAATGATAATTGACCCTATTCTGCTTCCTTTTAGGCTTTTCCGTGTGCAGTACACTGACTCTCCCATGAATATTGTGGCCATCATTAATGTTTCACCTTTGGTAAACCTGTCCATAGGAACCTGGGTTAGAAACTCGCTCTCAGAACAGTCCGCAGAAAGCGCCCATCCACTGTTTATGTACGTGCACGTGCACAGTCTGTCAGCACATTTGTAGGTATAAGCGGTTGCTCCGCAGCACAGTGATAGCGATATTATCGCCCCAATGACTAAAGTCATATCGTCTTTCCTCATGGTTTTTGATAAAACACGTCTTTCCACCATTCACAGTCTGTCAGCACATTTGTAGGTATAAGCTGCCACTCCATATAACCATGAAAGCAATGACTAAAGTCGTATTGTCTTCCCCGTGGTTTTTTCTCCTGATAAAAACACGTCTTTCCACCTTGGTAAAAAATCTCAAACTGACTCCTGACAATGACACGTCTTCCCACCTCAGTAAAAAATCTCACACTGGCACAACAACAAGCGTGAGAACGCCGTCTAATTTGTGAACTCTTAATCCGTTAATTGTTTACCAAGTTTACTTAACCTGTACACCTTTGAAACTTGGAACATCTGGATTGCTTATGCAATCTTATGTAACAGTTTATACACTCTTATGTAACAATTTGCACCGACTCTCACGGTCCTTAATTGTTTTAGATTATACAGACGAATCTTGATGTTACGGACAGTTTTAAGCATTTTACAACCTTTTAGCATAACAGTGACATTGTATGATGAACACGTCTTAATAATTTACTACTTCCAGCAGAAACAAGATGATTTTACAGTTTTCGTTTTGTTCACAGCTCTGGTTTTCCAGATGTTCTTACAACGGAGGTGCGACTGTATTGCTCTTTGGACCTGTCAAATTTTCGGTGTTATTTCTTCACAGACGAGTCTTGATGTTGCGGACAGTTTTAAGCATTTTACAACATATCAGTATTAACAGCGACGTTGTATGAGGACCCTGTCTTAATATTTACTACTTCCAGCAGAAATAAGACAGTTTTAACAGTTTCGTTTTGTTCAAAGCTCTGGTTTTCCAGATGTTCTTACAACGGAGGTGTGACTGTATTGCTCTTTGGATGTGTCAAATTTTAAAACTGTGTTATTTTCTTCCTTTAAATAAACATGGTCTTATTTCACGGGTTTGCCCGTGGGAAGAACTTTAGCAGTCAATGACCCTGTTGTCGATTCCGTGTTATGTAATGACATGGTAATGACATGTTTTGACACTTTAATATATTGCTTTCAAGTAAAGTGTAGTGTCTATTATTGTTCAACAGTATCTTTGACTTGCTAATTAACACTGATGCACACATTAGCATGTTAGAGATATTACCGATTAAGTGCAATAAGCATGTTTATTAAATGAATCAAAAAGACATAAACACGATTTTCACTGCTAAATCATTAGCCATGTCGTTTTTACTGCTAAATTATAAACCTTTATTCATATAACCCATTGTTAATGCAACATGTAAAAGTTAGCTCTCAGTAAAATTTGACAGTTCGATATTGTCGGCTGCTTCTGCATCATCAAGATTGTGATGAGAAATAACATACCGGCCCCATCTCTTTCCTTTTCCATAGCGTCTCTCATTAATCCTTTTTATCTGGTTTCTACATTTAAGGATCATCTACAAGAGTAATAAAAAAATGAAACATGGCGTGTTAAACGTTGTAAATAAATTTTTGAAATTATTACTATTATTTATTACATGCCTTGAGGAATACCCCAACAAAAAGGGCTGCTATCATGATACTGTCCTGTGTAAAGGTGAGTGAAAAGAGGGGTTTGGTAGTTTCATAATTTTGTATAACATCACCAATGGAACCATGTTTAACCTGCCACGTGGTTTTTTCAAAAGACGTGGTACTACTTCTTGTCTTGTCACTCCGTTCAATGCTAGCGTGTCATTGGTTGCCTGTTGACTTGAAGGCGTGGTATGCATAATCTGATCACCTGTGTGATTGGTCTCAACTGTTGTTGTAGGCACCTTTGGACGTGAAGGTGTGGTTTGCATAATCTGATCACCTGTGTGATTGGTCTCAATGGTCCTTGTAGGCGTTGAATGTAAAATTTGTTTGACAGCTGTTGAGGACGTTGTTACATGTATTGAAAATACATTGCTCTCGGTTTTCACGGGCGTATCTGCCCGATCTACATAAACAATATATTATTGTGTACAGTATAAAGCGTTCATTCCTGTAGAATTAATAATTCATATGATATATTAAATATATATTTTGAGTTTTTGAAATGCTTTACACCACTTACCATCGGTGTGACACTTTACGTCTTCAGTATGTTGAATATTCCTTTGACAATATATCGTGTTTCTCATGTCAATGCACTTCATCGCTTGTGTAATCAGTGTTGAGAAGGTCGGTAAGCGTTCCAGCCATGATGATTTTGAACAGTTTGCATATACATATCCCTCAGTTTTGTATGAACACAAACAAATATTGAAGCGTTCAGACGGTTTATCTGCACCGCACATGAACATGTTAATACATGTCGTGCTTTGTACATAAAAAACGGTCAAATATAAGAGCTGTAGTCCTATGAAGATAATCATTGTTTCCAGAGGACCTCTCTTTGTGACACCTGGGCTTTTCAATATATATATCAAGAACTGCCATGCAGCATATTTTAGGCCACAATTTGTCCATGCAACATTATCTATGAGGATGCAAACAACAAGCGTGAAACAAAGGTATATAGTTCAGATTGTGTGATTTTGACAGCATATTTATTATTGAATGTACATACAATGCATCATTAATATATTGTTTGTCACATCAGAGGACAATGCTTATCATTATATTGACATGTTATGTGTACTTAGACGTATTCTGTCATAGTATATAGAATTGATATGACAATACATCCTTTATTAGACATCTTCAAAGTGTTCATACAACATCCATGTAACATTTTACATGCTCATGCGCTCTGCTTTCACATTTATAATGCTTTCATAAAACTGTCATCTGGCATACATTTATTAACCACCAGGACTAGAAATAATCCATATATACATTTATCACCCCACACATTTTTTCAGTATTTATATTTTGTCAATAACCTGTAAATCATTCCTTTGAAGGATAAATACGCTCGTGCATTATATTTATTATCATTCATTTGTTATACACTTTAATAACCGTAAGGGAGTGTGTCAAAGCTGTCTTGAATTATTACTCTTTTATTGAAAACTTTTTTGAACGTTTTCGAATATGGCCTGTTGTACACAATTCCTGTATGTTTTGTTCTGTAGATCTGTGTCGATGTAGGAAGTTTAACATGGTGTCTAACACCAAAAACAATCTGCTTCATGGTTTCAAAATCTATAACTTGACTGTTGGTGTGATTCAAAGACAACCCTTTGATTTTTGTAACAAGCGTGCCATCAGTAAGCTTATAGCAATAGCTTTTAGGACCGGATGACATAAACGTTTGAATGTGTTCCCCCTCGGGTAGTTCATCTGTCAGTTCTCCTAATAAATCCCCTGTTTGCAATAACTGCGCACCCTTTTTTTCAGCATACACCACTGAATCTGTGTCAAAGTAAATTGTTTTTCTACCCGTTGTTTGTAGGATTTTTAACAGATGCAGTCTAGCAAGGGACGTTGTGAACGTGCCAACGATTTCATTAGTAAAAGTGGCCTCTTCTTCATAGGATTCTGCATTTTTGAATTCCACAACTATACAGTCATCAGTGATAATGTTAAAATTCGTAATTGTTTTGGTTGGATCGTTGCGAATTGTGGAATACTCTTGAGGTGTTTTGATGTAATGGCATTTACTCAAGTTAGGTCGTTGCACAAACTTGCCCCATGCACTGTTGCAAAAAAGCTTGCACACCAGCCTCAACGATGGGTTGTGCTGAATTTTCTCCCTGTCCAGTTCAATACCTTGATGCTCTCTGTAGAACTTAATAAATGCATCTTTGTCCTGCTCTGTGTTAACCCAATTTGGATAACCTGAGGCCTGTTGTTTCTGCTGCAGGAACATTTTGACATATTCTTCAAATATGCCACCGTGGTTGTTTGTTGCAGTTGTTTCTTTATAATTGTAAACCTCGTATACATGTACGATTTTGTATCCCTGCCTGACAGCTTCAAGAATCTCAGGAGTTGTCCAGACCCCTATAATAGCCCTCTCAACATCAGAACATTGACACTTCTTTTCTGTTTCTTTCACAGAGCACGTTTGACATAGGGGAAACTTCAACCTACCATTACATCTAACCGGAAGCACAGGTATATAAAGACCTCTCGGTGGCAGGATTTTCACCTTAGCCACTCCGTAATAGGATTGCAAGGTGTGATCTATTTTGTCAGGATCAGCTATTATTTCAGGGTGTGACGTAGGGTACTCTCCAGAAAGCGTAACAAATGGATAGAGAGATGTCACGTCCATATATCTCACCCTTTCATCATCCTGACATTCGTAAAACATCTTTGTGGGGCTCACTCTTCCACCAAAGAAAGAATCACGAATTTTCAAAGGTCTAACTTTGTCACAATTCTTAGAAAATTCTGCCAACTCCTTGTTTCCTTTTAACAGTCTGTCAAACTCGCATTCCCATATTGACACAACTGTGTAACCTTTTTGCTCAATTTCACGAATTCTGCTTTGTGTCTTGTTAAACAATGCTGCTAATGTCTGTCTAGTGCGAGGGTCTCTTACGTCTCTATTAGCGATGCAGTGATGACCATGGTATCTGCAACCTAAAAACTCATAGCAGCTTTTAGACTCAAAATGGACCCCATCTGTATGGTACCTTGTTCCTGGTACCCTGAATTCTCCCCCATTTCTTGAATGTTGGATGTGTCTATTAGAGACCTTTGACAACCACTCCAACCATACAACAGCCTTTTCACTGTCATTTGGATGTTTACCGTATCCTCTGACAGGTATTTGAGGAATAGGTGATTTAATAAAAGTTGATTTCGCAATCATACTTTCCTCAATCACTTTGCCATTAAATTTCCACTCTCCTCGTTTTAAAACAGCCCTACCCTCTCTCCCGTCTGTCAGAGTGACATCGTGTTCTTCATATAACATAAGTTGTCTGATAACCTGCATGGCGCAGGATGCTATTGTTGCATGTGCAAAAGGGTCTACGCCTGTAACTTTTGAATTAGTTATTGTTGTTGTTTCATTAATCATATCCCTAAACTTTGTGCATGCCTCCCTTAAAATGGACACATCTGCCCTTGTGTATGTCAACAGCTCTTTCTGCATGTCAAACGTTTTGTCTGTTTGCTGGCTATGCCATTTTAAGAAGACTTCTCTATCCTTTGATGACATATGCTGAATACCGAAATAGTATGCATCAGGAAATTTTCCAACATAGTGAAAATTTCCCATGGTGTTCAACAAATACGGAAATTCTCCTTTGGTCAGCTGACTTGACAAACCCAAAGCTGTTGGTAGTTTTTTCAACGCCATAGGAAGAAAATTTAAGCTGTCAATAAAACGAATATTCACGCCCTCCCCTAATTCCATTGTCATGATTTTACTGCCTGAATAAATCACGTTTGGAAAGACTGAATTTGCAACGCAGTGTGCAAGTATGAAGTGTGCGTCGAAGGCTTTTGCATTATGGGCAATGGCTGTCATATCTTTATGTTGAGGTGTTATTAGCCACTTACAAAACTGATCTGTTGTTTCTGGACCTTTAAACACAATCTCTCTTCTGCCACATACATTGTTCTTACACAGTTCATTGCAAAAAGAACCTTTTGTACGTGTTGAACATTTGCTGCACCTGTCGCCACAATTGTCACATTTTGCATCTGTCGTGAAAGCATTATTTTTGCATTTGTCGCAGGTTGTTTGACATACAAGATAATTCGGCACGTGTTGCTCTAGCCCGCAGTATGACTTCTTGCAATTGATACATCTTCTACACTGTGAGCAGAGTTGTACAGGTGTGCATGACTGGCAGTTTTGTCTTGGTTTGTTTTTGTAACCATGGTCGCATGTTATAAGGCTGTCTTGACATGTCTCGAAGTCATAATATAAAAACCTCCCAGATGTCACTTTTAGAGGTTTAATTTTAAAATAGCACAAATGTTCATCTGTAACATATGTGTTGCAACATGTGCAATAATATTCACCGCATTTGTGACTGCTAATGTCACGTTTATGTCTGTCAAAAATTTTGTTGCACTGTTTGCATCTGTACATTTTTTCACACAGCGATGGCATTTCTTGACCTCTTAGAGAACCGACAGTATACTCTCTTGTCTGTTTGTGTCTAATGTAGCATGCGGTGTTTCTACAAATCATGTTGCAATCGTCGCACATAATTGAATCATCTTGGAAAAGGCATTCATGCGAAGAGCATGTTCTGCACACATACTCACAGCTATGTCTAAAATTTTTACCATACACTTTGTAGCATTGGTCACAAAATTTTTTGTTCACAAAAAACCCTTGAATATTGATAATGCTGTGAAAATGCTCGTCTTTAAAATACAAATAAATTTTCTTTTTCCTTCTTTGCATGCCTGTGTAGATAACCTGGTTGTCCGTGTCTCCTGAAACTACAATAATTTGTACATTTAGGAAATCTTCAAATTTCCTGAGTTCTCCTATGGCTACCGGTCCTTCCATTGATACATCGGCATCTTTGTGCAGGTTAATAGCACGGCTTCTTTGAGAGTGTGGTGTTTTACTGTTCACTTTATCCTTTGCAATAAGTTTCTTGAATTGTGTTGCGGGGGTTTTGTGTAGCTTGGCGACGCATGTAACAATTGCTCTTGCTGCACACAAATATTCATTTTCTATACTAGGTATAAATACCATTGACGTTTTCTTTTTTATTGTGCAGTTGTCAGACAGTAAATCTGTGTCTGTAATTTTTCTGTTTGAACCTCCACCTCCTGCGTCATCACCTTTCATAACACCAATATCCACTTCAAAAGAATCATCGATGTCGAGGGATTGGTTGGACTGTAAAACGGCTCCTAGTCTGTGAATGACAATTAACATGTTTTAAAATTACATTAACTCTTCTTATACGTTTGGACTAATTACATGTTAAGCGATATATCAGTCTTACCTTTCCATTATTACAGCACCTGTGATATTATGTTGAGGTTGGCAGTGAATATGTACGTCCTTTTCCAAACCGGAATGTCTGATGGACAATCTTGCTTTGTCAGATTGATTGTTATGATTCGATTTCACGTTTTCCATGATTTCATCGAACATGTCGTGCAGCTGATCTGTTACATTTAACAGTTTTTTTCCTTGATAGCTCTCATTGAACTTGGCGCGAAATGTAACTTCCTCCACATTAAACTTTCGAGCTCTTCTTTCCCTTATACGAGTGATGAAGTAAGGTTTATCTTGCCCCTTTTCTCCATTTTCATCATCGTTTAGTTTCTGTCTCTTGTCTGTTATTTGTTCCATTTTACCGGTGGTTAATCCTCATACTCATTAGAGCGCGATACAACAACAATTCAGACAAAACTCTGCTTAGCAGCATTAGTAATATGAAGCAGGAACGGTCTTACTGGCAGAATCGTGATGGTAGTGAATACGCATCCTTTGAACTTTAGATACTATTATAAGAATGTTTGATATTTGAGGGTACGCTATTGTTTCAAGGGCATAGATAGGTTATATCCCTGCAGATTATCAGCAGGGTCATTCCTCGCGCCGTTGTTGACCTCTCTACCATTGTCATCAATAACCCCCTGTTATGACCTTGTACGAACATGACCTTTACAGCTATAAATATATCTTTGCGGCTATTTTTAAATCGGAGCCAGAGTAGCATGATTACTACTCAGAGCGAGGGCTGCTGGGCCAGCCCGAGGGCTGCTGGACATGTGTGTGTGTGTGTTATTGTTTAACGCTTCATCAGTGGGCTGCTGGACATCAAGTAAGGGCCACTCAAACAGCATAGTGCACGAATGACAATAGTGTTATTATTATTATCACTTTCTGAGCTTTGTGACGTAGTGTGCCACCTGGTGACGTCATCAGCTAGTCCAGCGTGTGGGCATTTTCTGCCGAAAGATGGCGCTTGTCCAGTGCGTAGCACCGGTCTTTCTGATAACTGACGCAAAGCGTTAGGGGATAACGTAAAACATTGATCGTTGAATAAGCATCGCAACGTCGTTATAACGCTTGTTCAGTGCCATTTACGCCGTTACAATGCTTGTTCAGTGCTTTTTAAGAAAATAGTACCTTTTGCAGTGGGTGGAATTCCACGGTAGAGTTGTTCAATATCATGACGTTAGTAGAGTTTGAGTCAAAATAAATAATTGGAAGAAAGACATAAGGCGTAGTAATCGCACTACTTTGTATGCAGACGACGCGCGGAAGCATTTCCCTCCCCGATTTTGGGGGAGCGGCAAATCGGTTATGAGAAATTTAACTGATTATTTGCTCGCCTTAAATATTATGACAACCCTAGAAATTTACCAGTAAATACATTTGGTAATATTTGCTGCAGAAATTATTTATTATAAATGTCATGTATAAATGAGGTAATGTAAACCGCCAGACAAAAAAATACATATATATTTTTGATCAATAAAAGATGTCATATGGCTGCGGATACACAAGATCGTAAGATCTCATCATGGAAAAATTACAAACTCTAACTGTGCCTGTATTATGCGATGATGGATTCTGAGCTATCTAACTGAGAGGCCACAATTTGTAAGAACTGGTCAGGAGAACTCTAGCTGTCTGTTCCCTCGATATAAATAATTGCTTTGATACAATAGATCATCAGATATTATTAAGTAAATTTCCAAGATATGTCATCATTGAATGCGAAGCACCATGATTTAACAGGCTTAGATTGGTAAGTAATTTTATTAAATGATACTCAATAGATTATGGCTTTATATAATTATCATGAAACAGTGTCCATTAGAATTGGTGTATTTCTTTAACACTTCTATAACTTGAATCAAAATTACTAAAAAAAAGTTTCATCACAGTAACAGAGTACTTTACAAAAATTTTAATTAATATTCCTTTGGGTATATTGCCATGTATGAGTTTTAAATCTAATGGGGTAAATTAGAGTTGTATTGTCACGCATATATCTATAAATATATAAATGTGTATGGCTAAATTCGCAATATTTTATGCCAAATTGTTTTCATTATGAAAATCTTATTTCTCAGCAACTACAACTCATAGATAATTTATTGTTTCTAGAAATTTCTCTTCTTTTAGTTCATGCCTAGCCGTGTAGATATGCCCTAACAGCATAGATCAAATTCTTGAATTATTTGCAATGACAAATTTAGTTGACCAGTATAATTGCAATGAACGTGACAGGGTTGTTAAGATTAACAAGAAAACGGCACTGATTGCACTTAGCACCTAGAAGGAAATTTGTCAGGCTGAATTGCTTTTATGTAGATGTACCGGTGACAACAATGGAGAATTAAAAAAAAAGAAGACATATTATAAATAGGCCTTTCCAAAGACTTCTGTGCGAGAATCCGACTTGAAGCCACAGAAAAATAATAGAATCCTCCTTCAATGTTTTATTATATGTGCATATAATATATATTATGGTATTATATGTGCATATATATATTATGGTATTAGATGATAAGAAGGTTGGTTCCAGTTTTGATTCAGCAAGGTCATGAAGTTCCAGTTTTGATTCAGTAACATCATAAAATAAAAACAGAAAAATATAGTGGCATTCCAGAGGGACTGAATCTAATCTGGAAATAATCACATGATTTTCTGGAGGATTGGCCAGTTAATTAGACAGAAAAGACAGAACATTTATCAGAATCCAAAATGGCACTTTCCACCTCAAAGGTGTCAGTGCTCTACCTTCTTACTAAAAATGAATCTATTTGCCCTATTTTGGCAGCAAAGGTCAGAAAGGTGTCTGTAGCACATCTGTATGATCAGTGACATAATCTAATGCTTGTATTGCAAAAGCTGAGGTGAAAATCACCCGAAGGTGTGATAAAAGTGCATGTGCTATATTTATATCCATATTATCTATAATTCTTGAGGAAACAAGAAATTTATTCATAAAGATAATTCAGGGCTATTATTATTTTCGTGTGTATGATTGCAGCTGCATGCAATCACTGTCAATTGAGGTAATAACAAAAGAGGTAGCAGTGGCTGCTGGCAAGTTTTTATGCCGCACCCTGTACCTACCTACCTATCTACCTATCAGTACAATTTGGTAATTAAAATTAATTCATTATTTTAATCTTGTGAAGATCACTGAAGGGTACATTCTTTTAATAATAATTCTGGAAAAAACCTTAATCTGAAACCGACTGAATTGAATGATTTAAGTGTAATGAATAAGATATTAAAATTCGGATTCTAAAACAAAGCTGTTAAAATGAAGTCAGTTCATGAAGTGATACTAAATTTTATATTAATTTATCGATATTTTATTCTGATCTCATGGTGTTAAGATGTAGTGGCAATAAGAACTGCACTTATCTATTTACATGCTTTAAAAAAAGTTATAGGCCTCCATACAATTATAATACATTTTTGTATAAAACCCAAAAATTGTGTTATTAGCGTAGATTCATTGCAATCAGTCTCAAAGAAATATACCAATAATGCTGTCTGTTCACACTGCCCTTTCATTAAATTGCAATGAACAATGAAACAGTAATTGCAATCTGTGTAGAATTAGCACTTTTTTTAGGACTAGCCAGCTGTATTCCATTCTTAGGACATAAGTGGCATCAGCAGTCTTGCATGCCATATGCAATAATGGCGGCCCCCTGCGTTCTGGCAGGTGGCGAAAATTGCAGCTTACATAGGTTTAAAATCACACTAAAAGTGGTTTTTAAAAATAGTTTTTCACTACGATATATTTCTTTACATCTACTAGATCTTTTAAAATTAACATGCCAATTTCCTTGAGTTCCCCTTCAACATCGCCGACATTGCGCCGATGTTGAAACGGTTTGGAATGCTACCTGGGATATATATTATAAAACATGTATATATAACATATATAACAAAACCACATTGTGTATATGCTTTACATTTTACTGCTTTACAAAAATACAAATAAACAGGTTCAAAAGTACATATAACATGACAGTCCAGTGATTATTCAGGTGAGTATTTTGATATCGGTCCACTTTATCATGATGTTCAATGGCTCCAGCTTACACTTAATCCTGTTGGTGTCCCTTTGCATTTGATGGCTGGGTTTGCAAGATTGTTGCCCCATGGAAGGATAGCACTCAGGGTACCTCCACTGGCACAACCAATTGAGTAGAGACCAAATCTGGCAGAACATTGTGATCCAGACCTGGAAAAGGGAAGCCAAGGATAACTCAGAGTGCAATATTATGTAGGCTGATAAGACACCATGCAAGTTCATATCTTCTGAATACACAAATATATTTTAAAATTGGTGATTTCTACATACGTAGGCCCACATCCCATTGCCTCACAACAAACTAAGGTGGGTACATTTCCTGTTGGTCTAATGACATATTTTACTTTCCATCCAGGGGATCCCAAAATGGAAGTTGACGATCTGAAACAATTTGAAATTACCTTGTGCTCATGTTTTTGGGTATTTGAAATATGTCGGATTGACATGCTAGAGCATGAAAAATTGTGTATCTTGCATATCTTAAAATACTTAAAATATAATCTTGCCCACACTGGTAAATGATACTTCTTTATCTCAATCTAAGTACTAGATAAACTTTAAAACAAGTAGATGGAAGGTATACATTGTATCCTACCTTTATCTCTATATGTCATTACAACATCATTTCAGATTTATAGAATATTTGCATTCCCCATCCCAAACAATATTTTTCAATCTTTTAAATACATACAGGCCTAACTGTTACACATGTGCCATGAGAAGGTCACAATTAGTTTTCATATACCCTTCTGACCTCCTCTTTGCAAGTTGATAAATACTTTACCTGCATACAGGTCCGAAGAAAAATGGAGGAGCGTAGCAAGCACCTCCTGTCGAGGAAGTGGATCGCCACCAAGCATGAGTGGAGGGGAGGTCACCCAGAGTACCCAGAAAAATGCACAGCAGGGTTAGCTTCAACATCTGCAATAAAATATACTTCTAGTTATATCTGTGTTTTTGCTGAATTAAGTTTTGCATATAATAGCTGAAACATCCTGTTGCAGTTTTTCGTAGAAAAGCATTTGAATTACAAGTACAAAACATAATACAGCTTAGGAGGATCACGAACATGATATGGCTGTACTTGCTCTGTAGTTGGAAGCAAATATTGCTTCATGCTCAACTCAGATATTGTTTCATGATAATATGATCCCTGCACGAATATTGTAATGTAAAGTATAAAAAAGGCAAATATGCCCATTGGCAGATCAAGCTCTGACACCCTGTAAAATTCCACTAGATACTTTAAATTTGGCATATGGGTACTTTTGAACATTGAACATGCTCTTTTACATCAGAAAGGTTGTCACACTAAAGCATGACTGTCAGATGTCCCTGTCAGTCATTTAATAGGCATGTGTAGACATTAAGGCAGAAAAAAAAGCCTACCAGTATTTTCAATGATGTAATATATGTATATAGGCCTAATTGTGTAATTGTTATACGGTAATACAATCTTTAAAAAAAACAAAAAACGAGGTAATAGCAAAACTCAATTATGCCCATATTACCCTACTTTACTCTAAATTAAGTAATTAAATACACCTCTAAGAATATAACACCTACGCAATGGAAAAAAAAGTATAATTGCACCTACTCTTACCTTAATTTTTGGACCAGACTGATGTCGCTACAACTCAGTTCCGCTTATATACCTTTGCATCCCTAGTGCGCTATGAGTCGCCATCCCATGTCAACGTGGTGTTGACCAGGAAGAAACCAGTTTTATAACATGTTTTATCTGTTCATACAATACTGTTGTGTCATGTAAACAAACTTTCAAATTTCAAGGTCTTTTTTGAGAACTGAACTGATTTGGCCTTTGTCGTCTCAACAGTTAACTATTTTACATCCTTGATATTTTGACTTTCTAAACTTCCGTGATCGTTATGAACTGAGCTTTTGTTCATGCAGAGACTCTGATTCGAATCCTGGTTGCCCCAAAAACCCTCTCTATCCACCACAGCGGGGAGGGGGGGGGGGAGAATTTTTACTTATATTGATACACTTCTTGATTTGTAAAATAAAATATTTTGGTACTGTGCGTTTGAATCTACATGAAACTAGCAAAATAGCGGCTATAATAGTGTCTATATCCTGTTAAATTTTCAACTTATAGAAATGATTTCATAGAACTCCTTGTGTCTGAAAACCTATATTTTGTAGTTAGTTCCTAGACAGTTCCTACACACTTCTTAATTTATAATTTCCTAGATACCACTCAAAAGTTAAAGACATGGGCTATTCATTTGTTGGTTCCTGTCATCTATATACCCAGTTCCTAGACATTTATGTCATATTTTCCAACTTAAAGAACATTCTCGGACATACAAAAATGTCTAGTAACTGGATAGTTATCCAAATAGGCTATCCAATAAATAGATTATCATCTATATGCTACTATTCAATATACCCAGTTCCTAGACACTTAAGTTATATTTTGTCTTTAACTTTTGAGTGGTATCTAGAGGACTTATTATAAATTAAGGAACTGTCTAGGAACTGTCTAGGAACTGTGTTTGAACTATCTAGGAACTGAACTGTCTAGGAACTGTGTGTGAACTATCTAGGAACTAAGTACTATGTATAATATATCAAGAACTAACTAAGAAATATGTAAGAATTATCTAGGAACTCTCTAGGAACTATCCAGGAACTATCTAGGAACTATCTAGGAACAAGGTTCAAAACATGTAGGAACTATCTAGGAACTAGGTTCAAAACATGGAGGAACTATCTAGGAACTAACTAGGAACTAGGTTCAAAACACGTAGGAACTAACTAGGAACTATCTAGTTCAGACATCTAATTTATTGACATTTTCCTAACTGTAATGTTGGTAGTTTCTCTAGCTGGTACCATTACAGCGAGAATTTGAGTAGTATTATTAGTCATTTTGACCAATTATGCCTGTGTACTGAATAATCTTAACATAATGCTCTGGGTAAAAAAAAAGCACCAAAAAAAAAAAAATAATAACTACACGTGCACATGTTGTTTTTAATACATTACTCTTTGTGCGTACATTTTTAAAGATGTGCTGAAAGGGAAGTGCATTAAAAAGTTTAGTTTAAATGAGTCAGTTTTGCCCTGGCTTTTTCAGATATATCGAAAGTGAAACTGTGCATTAAAAACTAAGCTTAGTCACTCAGCCAATTAGTTTTTATCTTGTTACGGCCAGGTTCAACTCAGGAATTTCGTTGCGCCCACCCAAACACAGAATTTCAAAATAAACTTAATTCTGGAAGAATACATCCACATCTTCACACACTCACACCCTATACCATTTGGTTTATATATCCATCAATGATTGGTAAATGAAACCTTTCACCAGTTTGGGTCTTTCCCAGCGAGCATCGTTTCACAATGTATGGGCACAATCATTCAATCAATCAATTAACCAGAGATTAAATTACTACTATTTATATCATAATAAATCAATCAATCATGCAAGCAAACAAAAAGCAACCAATTCATTGACAAGACTTAGTGTTGGTCTGTCTTCCGGCCGAAATCAACAATATTTTTTTTTGCCATGAATGACAACTGTCAGCATTTGGTTCTGTGTGACTGGCATACATTATAATGTATAATACAATGTACTTTGAAAAATTACAGAAAACAATAAAAAATGTTCGGGTGCTTTAATTGGGAAGTCAAAAACTGAAAGAAGTGAATGTAGATATAATCACCAGAATCTAAACTAAGAGGTGAGACTTAGGTCACTGAAAAAAGAAATTGACTGACACTTCATTTGATTTGACTACCTGCCTATAGCATTTGTACAGCGTGGATGGGTGGCCGGATATACGGCTGTGGTGGTGGTGATGGATTAGGGCTGTATTTCTGCACCTGATGGGCTAATTAGAACAAGTAGGGACCGTGGCAATGAGACGAAGGATGAAACAGCCATCCAACATAGGCTTGACCTGGAATTGAACCCAAGACCCAGTGGTTGGAAGCCCAGTGCGCTACCACTGAGCTAGGCCCCCACCGGGATTTAGGGCTGAACCTACTACCTACCTACCTAACTAACCTTAGCCTAACCTTGGAGGAATTAGAGAAGGAGAGGACACTCAGAATTTGCAACATGAGCATGCTGTAATGAAAGTCCGTCATTCCTCAGATTTCACAGGTCTAAGGTAGAGTTTGACTTTGAAATCGTCATTTTAAGCAATTAAGAACCAGGCCAATAAAAGTTCTTTCATGTACAATCAGAGCCGCGCTGGCCCAGCCTGGCTTTATGTTGAATCTCCTACTAATTAATATGAACTATACTCAGCAGAAATGGTACTGTTTAGTTATTTACCCAATTAAATGTATCTATTTCATTACAACAAAAGCCAGTTTTGTGTTCTACTATTAGATTCTTCTTTGGTGAAAATCAAAGCATTTTTGGTGGAGGTATAGTTAAACGAAAATAAATGAGAAAGATTTAGGAATTTGTTATTAAAACCGTCATTACATAAAACCCACAAATACCCACACAATGCAATTATGCTTAGATGAAACTAAATATTCTGGCCATCAAAATGATATAACCTACATTCACGGCTTCCTGTGGCATGTCTGCTTAATATTAGAATAAACACAAAAAATACTAATGACATTAATCCAGCTATATCTTAATAACTAAGCATCTAAGTGAATTCAAATTTAAGTGTATTATCCACAAGATTGTTGTCTTCCTAATATCATAATCAGTATGTATTTTTTAGTTCTTTTGTACTCAGAATAACCAAATTATGTGTATCATGCATTACAAATGAATTTGTGAAAACGGATAAATATCTATATTCCATGCTTATTGTTGCACAATTGCCCCCCAATTAGGGGCGGTTCCTTTAGCTCATTAAGCTTTTTGCGTGACGGTGATTCAACCTTTGATATACCTAAGTGTCCTCTCCTTCTCTAATTCCTCCAAGGCCTAACAGTCCTACACCCTAACCAATACACCGGCCAGTCACATAGAAACTAGGTAGTCTTGTCTTGGTATAATCAAACAAAATGAAGCTGAGATAGTAAACCCACTTTTACCATGTCATATAACATTACAATGTAATTCAAATATTTTTTATGGATTGGTGCAGTGGAACTCTCTGGATGTCTTGCTGTGTGCTGTATCAATCATTAGATTATGAGAGTTACTTACATCTATTAGTGGTATAAAATAACAAAATAAGACCAACCTTTTTTTGGCATGGGTTATCATGTTATCAGACATTAAAACACTAAGTTACTTTATTTTTTCAACCTAAGAGTAAAAGGAGTGAGAATCTACTCTGGTTAACCACACAGAAAGCAGGCATGCTAACAATTACACCACGGATGCCAGCCATTGCTCCTGGTGGTGATTCAAAGATCACAATAAAACAGAGATCTGTGAAGTCAGCTACCTGGCACTGGCTACTTAGCATTTACTTGAAATATCTTGAAGTCAGTTACCTGGCGCTGGCTACTAGGCATTTACTTGAGTGGGCTTGAAGATAGCTACTTGGCGCTGGCTACTTGCCATTTACTTGAACTTGCCATATGTTAAAAAATTATGAAGCAGTCACAGTAAATTTCATTTTTCTTTATTAATGCATTAAGCTCTATCTACCTGAGAAAAATCTAAGGACCCCAGAAACAATATTCAAGCATTAGAACTGAGTTTCATTGCTTCGTTTTTGCATACAAGCCCATTTACTTTAGAAATATTGTATTTACTTGGCCGAAAGTTGGTTTTCGGCCGACAGCCAACCGACCAACCAACCTACAAAAACTAATTCTAAGGACCCCAGAAACAATATTCAAGCATTAGAACTAAGTTTCATTGCTTGATTTTTGCATACAAGCCCATTTACTTGAGAAAAATTCCACTTAGCCGAAAGTTGGTTTTCGGCTGACAGCCAACCGACCAACTAACCTACCAAAACTAATTCTAAGGACCCCAGATACAATATTCAAGCATTAGAACTAAGTTTCATTGCTTCATTTTTGCATACAAGCCCATTTACTTGAGAAAAATTCCTTTACTTGGCCGAAAGTTGGTTTTCAGCCAACCGACCAACCTACCTACCAAAACTAATTCTAAGGACCCCAGAAACACTATTCAAGCATTGGAACTAACACTGAAAATTTTCTTGACCAGAAAATTAGCTTTTTTTTTACCAAGTTATTAGACATTGTGACTGTGTCTTAAATGACCAACTTGGTTTGGTCAAAATGACTAATAACACTCAGGTCGGTCAAAAAGGCTAACATAACCTGGCATTTCTGACCAACTATGGTCAGTTATTTGGGTTATAGAATGATTAGTCATAATGACCAACATCAACACTTCAAATCTTCAAGGTTGTATATTTGATTGTTTGTAAAAATATTTGGTTGTTGATATGCTTGTTTATTTCATTTATTGTTGCTCCAAATAAGGAATTGTAAATATATTGGTATGCTTGTGTAATTGTTTTTACTATTATTATCATTATATATAGTTCCTAAAATAGACAATATAACTGGATATAAAATCTGTACATATGTAAATACCCACTCCTGCTGCTTATTTGTATTTAAAAAGTATGTGAAAGTTAACACATTTATCATTGAACTGACTCAATTGTAGCTCAAATGCTGACTATTGATCTAAAGACATACCAAAAATGAATGTATAACAAATCTAAATAACTGTAAATGTACATGCGAGTTTGCCCAGGTTTAGTTTACACAAATAAGATTGCAAATATATCATCAAGAAGTATTCAAAATGGTAAGTTGTATAAAAAAATATCATATCTATGACCTAACTTCAGTGCTTTTAACAATATCAACATACATTTTCCACATCTTCTCTGTGTCATTTGAATAGCTGGTTTTCAAGAAATAACTTTAAGTAACGATTCAGGTTTTTGCAGTCTTTGGTGAATAGTTCAGCTCCAACATTGGTGCACCAGATTGCATCAAATGTATCGAAAGTATGGCTGTTGGCCGAGCATCTGAAAGACAATTACACATGATAGTAAATATATTCAAATTTTTGCAGAAGGAAAACAGATGACCAGCTATATTGTTTGATCCAAACGATACGATATGCATCATCGATACTCTCATTCAATACATGATGCGTATCGTCGATACGCATTCATAGTAAATTTGTTATATTCCCAAACAACGAACCTCTAGAATCTAGCCTACTGAAGGCAGATGCTATCTAATGACAGTATCTGCCTAAACAAAGTTAGGGGCATGGACATTGTAAAATAATCTTGGATGGATGGATGGATCTTTATTTAGCAAAAGTATGCAGGGCTACCAGGGAAGCCAAGGCTTATATAACTGGCACCACAAGAACAGTTACAATGCAAATGCAGTATTGTTACAAAGGAAATTTACAAAAGAAACTAGAGATCTTCATGTTATATAGAGCTCTAAAGGGGCGTTCACACTGTCACGTACAAAACCTACGAGTGATCACATACGTAAAAAATGGGCTATACCTAGCTATATGTGCTCACTCATGGCTCTGTTAATCACGAAAAAAAGTTTTCCACGAACGTACGTGAAGTAGTCGTAGATCGCTCGCCGGACGTCCGTAAAACGCTGGTCATGAGAACTATAGCATGTTTACAGACGTAGTGTAATGTTCTCTAAGCATATGAAAGATTATGTTTCATATATAAATATGGTTGCTCGGCACTCGCATTTGTTTAAAGATACATTTAATTTAATATCATGGGTGTCTCATAACAATATTCACCTCCTTTCCCTTATGGACACTTATTCTACTCTCTGGTCACTACTGCACGACATCCCAGTTCTAATGGAGGGTAAATTAACACCTGACTTGTTGCAAGACATAGATTCGCAATTAAGAGTCTTTACTGCCAAGGTTAAAGTCAATTGTGACAGCTCATATTTTTACCGACAGTCACATTCTGTGGTCTCCACTATACAAGGCAACGCTATCTTCAAACTAAATGTTCCCTTGAAATTCTCTGAAGTCTATTTTGATATATTTCGGGTGGATGTTCTTCCAGTTCCAGCGGATGACAATAACAATATATATACACTTTGATACATGATGTGTCGCCATTTTTAATGATTTCAAGTGACAATCAATCATTTATAAATTGTCTGAAACAGATTATTCCCGTTTTTCTAACTTTAGCCACTCCTGCGAGCTTTTACCAAAGCCAATAACGTCCAAGGATTTTCTCGTGAATATTTTCTTGGATCACATGTCACTAATCTCGACTACCTGTGACATTACTTTACTTCATGACCCTCCGTTGCTTCAAACTTTTGTGTATCTTGTTGAAGAGAACACCTATTTTTTATACACATCGCTTACTGAATGGCAACTTACATGTCCCTCAAAGCCCTTAACTACCTTATCTCATAGGGGAATATTCACTTCCAGTGTACATTGTCTACCTCCGGTAAGCAATATAGTGCTCTGAATACACAATGCCTATGACTGAATTGTACAGTTTTGTACTCATCCAACTAGTGTTTGATGCTTTGTATCGATCATCCCTACCTATGTCTATCAATATTTTTAAATTGTCACATGAACCTCTACATTTTCAGCCTCCACCAGCTCTAATAGATGTGGTTAAACTTCGGGCCAGGGAGAATATGGACAAATCTATTGACAAACAATCTCTGGAGCATTATAAAATTTCAAATGAACAGTCTGATTTTGAGTCTCTATCTCTTTTTCCGTCATGGTTTGACAATCCAACTGCTACTTCCGCCTTTTATGTTGGGACTATTGTTCTTTTTGGCTTTGTTTTAATTCTTACTATTGGCTTTGTTATCCTTCTGCTGAAATTTTGCAAACTCCAACTTTTGGTAGCGGCAACTGCATTACATTCATCTGCAGAAGCTTTACAATTCACACTTCCCCCATCCTTCCGATTCAGATCCAATGACGTGGTATGTGCCCACATTGGGCCACCTGCAATTTGGTATTATTGTCCTGATTTTCTTTACTGTTGTGACAGTTCTTGTCAACATGCTTGTAACCATGAATTCTTGATGTTAAAGTAATTATTTCCTAATACTGGTACAGCAAAGAATATACAAGAAGTAAAAGATAAGAAGATGCTAGTCTTGTCTATGCACCCTCTTTCAAAGAAATTTTCAGTCAGTACAAAAAGAAAAAGTTTATTGAAATGATATTGGCAGGCCTGACACGACATAAGGAACATTTTCAGGTAAAGCTTACTGACAATATAATAATAACACTATTTCAGAGGGCACTTTACTGTTTGAGTGGCCAGGGCTGATGTCCAGCAGCCCAAGGGCTAGCAAAGCAGCACAAGCAGAGCGAGGGCTGCTAGGCAAGGCCGAGGGCTGCTGGACATGTGTGTTATTGTTTAACCCCTCATCAGGCGAGGGCCACTCAAACAGCATAGTGGACGAATGACAATAGTGTTATTATTATTATCACTTTCTGAGCTTTGTGACGTAGTGAGCTACCTGGTGACGTCATCAGCTAGGCCAGCGTGCGGGCACTTATTCAATATTGGCCTGCTGCCAACTTCGATATGCTCTACAGTCGCCCTCAAAAGTTAGCTATTCATCAGGTAACAGCCAAATGATAATACCATTATTCATGGAGTGTCTGATATCCCAAAGCCAGCCGAAAATGTTGGTTGGGTCTTTATCATAAATTCTGGACCTTCCATGCAATTTTCGTATAAATTATGTAACCTGATGTGGATAAATATGTGGACCTGGACCAAGTTGGGTGGGTTGAATGACCCCCTTGACCCCCTCCCCCTTGGCTACGGGCCTGATAGTCGCACAAACGATCATCAGAGCACAATATGCACAGGCAAAAAACAAATACTTCTACACAAGTCCATGGCCGTTTAAAACATTTGATGAAAATGCTTTTTATTTTGTTAGTCTCACATGACAGTCTGTTAGGGTCTGGATCCTTACATGCTGGTACAAAGCATAAAATTTGGCATATAGGTACTTTTGGACATGCTCTTTCATCTCAGAAGGGGTGCCACACTGAATTATTAAAAAGATTGAGCATGATTAGCCCAAAATTAAATGTATTACCAAATTTATGATATCTTGAATTTTAGATGTAAGGTTCACATAAGTTGCAAAAAATTATGGGGTTAGCGTTCAAGATTTTAAGATAGAGGTACTTGAAATGATATCAAATTATATAAATCCACCATATTCTGATAATATGCATACTAATAAAATACTTGTTTTATTAACAATGTATATGAGTCTTATGAATAATTATCTTGACAATATTCGGTCGGAGTGTATTCATATAAAAAAAAACCAGGGGTTAACGTTCAAATTTTTCAGTTGGGACCAGTTAAAGACTTTGGGAAAGGCTCTCCTCCAGTATATAAATTTAACTGATTATTTGCTCGCCTTAAACATTATGAGTGACAACCCTAGAAATTTACCACAGTAAATACATTTGGTAATATTTGCTGCAGAAATTAATTATTATAAATGTCATTTATACATGAGTTAATGTAAACCGCCAGACTAAGAAATACATATACATAAGATCGGACAGCACCTAGACATCAAAAGTTTGAACACTGTAAGAGCACTCTACAACAATTTCAGTTCAGCATTCAATACCAACCCCATCTCATCATTGAAATTTGGAACTCTAACTGTGCCTGTATTTATGCAGCGATGGATTCTGAGCTATCTAACTGAGAGGCCACAATTCTAAGAACTGGTCATGAGAACTATAGCATGTTTACATTAAATACAGAGGCACCCCAAGGGTGCATTATGTCACAAGTTTTATTTTTTATTATATAAAAATGATCTCTCATGGGACTCTTACAATTTATATCTGTTAAAATATCCTGATGACACAGTAATTATGATCTGATTGATAATGACTCAGAATACATGCTATGTAGAAGATGCACAGAACATAAAATTCTACCACAGATCTTTCAGGGATTATTCAGATCTTTCTTTAGTTTTTTCGTTAGAAGTCAATAGAAAGACGTGCAAGATGGTGAAATTTGTTGGTGCCTTACAAGTCCATAGAAAGATGTGCAAGATGGTGAAATTTGTTGGTACCTTACAAGTCCATAGAAAGATGTGCATGGTGAAATTTGTTGGTGCCTTACACATTCAATGATGCTATGCATCAAGGAAGGGTGGCTAAACTTGCCAACATTAGGAGGGAACCATGTCACCCCCTGTATACAATCTTTGTGCTGCTATCCTGTTGTTGTAAAGATGCTTAACAAACTCACGTGACTATAATGAGGTGTGTGAGGTTATATTATCTTTCACTGCACTGAACATATAAGGTACCAACAAATTTCGTTTTGAACAACCAATAAAAATGTCTTGTCCAATCTTATCTTATAGGCCAACCTACTGACCTGGTCAGACAGGCACACATAACAAAAATAATGTCAAAAATTATAATTACAAGTAAATGAGAAATTTCACACAACATTCTAACGTTAGTTCCAAAATATCCACAAGGTGTCCTTGTCGTACCTCACCCCATCATCTTTAATAGAACAGCCGCCATCTGGATTTTTAAAATAGCCGCCTATGATATCACAGGGGTCCAAGGAAAATGCTCATAACACCCTGTAAAATCCAACTAGATTCTTGAAATTTGGCACAATAATATCAAGACGGCCGCCATCTTGATTTTAAAAATCACCGCCTGTGATATTACAGTGGTCCAAGGAAAGACTTGTTTATGATTAAACAGTTTTAATTCAGGACAGAGGGTGTAGCTTGGCCAGGTGACTGACCTCTGGTCATCACTAATTAATGTCATGACTATCTGATCCCATGAAAGATAAGCTCTGCCCTGTGCTCACCCCACTTGCTGCTTGGTTCCCTAATGACCACATCTTGTTGCATTTTGGTGTGCTGAAAATGAACTTATTGAGGAGACTAAAACAGCACTTACAGAGGCTGGCTTCGATCGCTACAAGTCACTATGCCTGCTGGACGAAGTGAAGATCAAGCAGTGCTTCAAGAAGCTCATTCCTGGACAGCTGTTACTGCTGATCCAGGGAGTGTCATTATTCCATTTAGAGGACACCAGGACAAGAAATACGAAAGAGACAAGAGATAATGCCTCCACATCCGAGTGCCCAGCAGGGCACTGCATCTGCAGAGGCACCTGCTGATCCGAAGACCATCCTGGAACAAGGTGGATCTTTGTCTGCTACCCAGGTCCTGGAACTTCTGCTCCTAGCTCGAGGAAAATAGTGAGTGCTTTTTAGATCCTTTCCAGTTAGGGAAGGGCAACTTCATTGCCAAGAACTGGCCTGTGACGGATTATGTCTCGAATCTGACCAAGGGGGAGCAACCCACCACAGTCAATAATGGTGGAGTAGAATTTGCATCAAATACAGTCAGGAAATTGCACATGAAAAGTTGACAGTGGCCCAATATATGGAAGGAGCAATTCGCATCACAAGAGACATGGTGTAACATTGGTGTTAGAGGATGGTGCTAATTTGGATCAGGTCATGGACTACCTCAACTACCTGATCCAGGTAGCTGTATTTGCCCACTCCTTTGCTTGGCCTAATGTCCTTGGATTTGAGTGCTTCAAAATCGTTTTCGTCTATTCAGCAATATTTATCTGGATCAAAACTGAAACCAACCTTCTTATCATCTAATACCATAATATACATATACATGTATAGAAAACACTGAAGAAGGATAATATTATATTTTCGGTGGCTTCAGAGGTGTATTAACTAGGAAATCTCTAATTTGTAAACTTTCCTTCAACTAGAGACACCATGCAAGCAGACAGAAGTCTGACTTCTGTGACATGTGCCTCTCAGAACACGCCCTGCAGCATGCACCCTCTCAATAATTCAGACACTGATATTGTCTGACATTACAAGATCAAAAATATCACAATGACCAATTGCTTATACCCCTGACTAAATGTGGCAAAACTTTAAAAGACCTCATAAGCATTTGAGCAACCTAGAGCTATCCCCAAAGAGGAGAAGCCCAGTGCAAGTTTTTAGGCCGCACCCTGTAGGCCTATAGCTAAACACCTAAAGCAGCTATAGTGTACTGATAATAGTAACACCTCAGTGGAATTGTCCCTACGAATTCTCAAGATTTTAAAACTATGCCAGATGGAAATACGGTATTATTTCAGTGTCATGTTATGATTTTCAATATTTAATTGCTTTACTATGCTATTCTTGGCAGTTATGTAATGACTATTTCTTGAAATACGCTTTACTTAAGTGTTCTTAGCTGTGGCCATTTTGAATTCAATGACGGCGTCCTGGCTATATTTCGTCATGGCTCCCCTTCTAGAATGAAAGAGCATGTTTGAAGGTACTTATATTATATACCAAATTTGGTGCTTTGTAGCACCAGCGTGTAATTATTTCTTCAAAATTTGGCCCTAACAGACTGCGTTATGTAAATAGAATCTCTCGTGACTCCATGGTTAGACTAACCACACGGCAGTTTTGCCAAGTAGGTAATTCAGCCTTATAACTTTCAAATTAGTCTCAGTCAGCCTGACTTTGACTAAAAAGTTAGTTTTTGGATGACAAACATGACTATCATGATTCATATGCATGTTCCCATCACTATGGCGTATGTTGTCAGTCATGGGAGGAGCAGCGGCTGCTCAGCATCACTTGATTTATCGGTAAAGTCACTTTGTTTAAGTTGGCATGACTGGTCGGTTGCGATTTTCTGACTTCCATTAAACAATAAGGGTTCTGCGTTTCTTATTCAGTTTTAGCCTGCATCTGCCTTATAGAATATTTAAGACTTCATTTGCTTACAAAAGATTAGTTTGCAATTTTTTTTCCTTTGAAATTTACAGTCTGAGATATTTACAATGTTTATGTCTTAGCCTCAACATTTTACATTAATACAATATACCTGAACTGCTGCAGTTTAGCTTTCTTATTTCCCTGTTTAAAGTCATACATCTTATATTCTTGTTAATGTTCAATCAATTTTCTGTTCCTGCTCTAAAGATATTAGAAACTGTTTCACACAGTATTTCTTCTTAGAAATGAACAAAGAACGAATTCAATCATCTGGCCTGCAATTCGCCTTCAAAGAGAAACATGGTACCACCATGTGTACCCTGCTGGTAAAAAAAACTGTCCAACATTACCTGAAGCATAAATCCAATGTGATATCTTGTTTTTTAGATGCAAGTAAGGTTTTCGATAGGGTATGCCTTGACAAATTATTCGATCTTCTACTTCAACCAAACGCAGCTTTTCATCAACAAATGGGATTAGGCAGGGCAGCATCGTATTCCCAATACTGTATTGCTTGTACATGGATGAGCTATTGTCTAGACTGTCCAGCAATGGCAGGGGATGCTGGATTGGTAACCACTACTGTGGTGCTGTCAGTTACTTACATTTAACTCTTTTGAGCCCAACTTTTACTGGATTACAAGCAATTATATTAATATGTGAGGAATATGCTAAAGAGTTCGGAGTAAAGTTTAACCCTATTAAATCAGTGCGTACGCTTTTTTCAAAACAATCCCCAAGACACATGCAAAGACAATCTATTGGGACAGGAGCTAGCCTGGCAAAAGTCTGTGTGACATTTAGGTAATCACTTTATTCAAGATTAACAGAAGTAACGGAAGTAACAGAAGTAGAACAAACTGGATTATGGCCAATCTGAGTGACGCACCAGAAGGCATTTGCCCTAAGTTGCTTATCCAAGAATGCTGGAATTTTTATGGTGCAGCCTCGTGGGACTTATCAGATCGTGAAAATAGGATTATTTTACACTGCGTTCAATCGCTGTGCTAGGAGAATACTTATAGTCCCTCATATCTGATAAATAGTTTCTTATCTTTTTGTTAACAAATTGATGTTGATTTTCTATTTCCATTGATGTACTGTTTGTAACATTTAAATGTTTTTTTCCTTTTTACGTGTGCAAAACAAATGTGCCTAAATAAACATAGATATATAAAGTCGAATGGTGGCTGTGGCCCTCAGTTGTGGCTCCAGTTCACTCCTCCTGCTTTAGGATATCCTTGGCATTTGATGGCTGGTTTTCCATCACAGGCAACCCAAGGTACTTCCACAGGGTCTGACCAGAACAGCCAATTAAGTGAAAATCCAGCTTAATTATGATTTGAAGAGCAGTATCATCATCGTTTAACTTTCTATGAACAAATATCCTGAATATATCATAATACATAAATTGCCCATAAAAAATAAAATAGGCTGCACTGCAACTTAACCCTCAGCAAATCCCACATAGCACACAGGCATCATTAAAATTGTTATGTGTTCGTTCGACAGGCAGGAGGGCGGGTGTTACACTTTCATTTCCAGAGCAGAACTCTAACACACACTTTCGTTTCTAGAGCTGAACTCTAACACTAATGAACTTACCCTAATAAAAATTGTATGCAGTAACACTCTATATGGCCTAGTGGTGCCTTGTGATAGCTACACTGACATGTTTTACATTTATTTCTTGAGTGTTTAAATAATGTGTACGATGAACCGAAACAATTGCCACTTGGCCTACATAGCCTGTTATGCAATACTAATTACAGTCCAAGATGTCCTATTTTTTTAATTCTTGAATTTCTTCATAATATTCTGTCAAGTGTAAAAATATCCAGTGTTCCCAAGGGTTTAAAGAAGTCTGGAAAAAGTCTTTATTTTTGTAAATCTTAAGGCCCGTATTAAATCTTACTTTTGTCCACTAAGTCTTACATTGTCCTATTTTGCTGGAAATATACTCGGATATTAACATCTACATTGTAAAGTTCAGACAATTTGGTAAATATAAATGAATAGAAATTATGAACTTTCTTTAAATACAAAAGAACTGTGTTTATTGTATTGCTTAATAGCCAATACCCTGATTGTTTTTTTTTTGACAATGAAATTAAATATATTGGGGTATATTACCATATTAGTGGTCTTATTTTTCATGTGCACGTGTTATTATAATGTCTTATGAAGATAAACCTACAGGAACCCTGTATTAACAGCATGGTTCATCAATGTACAATGCTTTTTCTTATTTTATTTTATTTATTTTTTGACACATGTATCTGTTCTGATATTACGTTGTCAATAATAGGATATATTCCTCAGTAGGTACTTAAAAGTATGTTGTATGAAAAAAAAAAACAAGGAAAGTCTCATCTGTGAAGAATGCCAGCATCAAAAACACAGATCTATATTAACAAAATATTTTCTGTGGCACATGCAAATTGAATGATGAATGGAGAAGGATCATCAACTTATTAAGTATTAATTGATTCAGGTATATCATTCACTTACTGTCAATACTAATGTACTTATTTACGTATTTTATAATAATAATTTCCCCTCAGTAAAATAGTTAGTTAGCTAGTTATAGTTAGTTATAGTTAGTTAGTTACTTACTTACTTACTTCGTTACTTACTTACTTCCATGTATTAAGATAAGATAAGATAAGGTAAGATAAGATAAAATAAGAATTACTGACTGACTACTGACTGACTGAAAACAAATTGATGTATGTCTGTGTTGACATGCTATGTATGTAGGATTATTGAATATGTTGCAGTATAAGCAAAAGTAAAATGTGATAGGAATAAACTATATAAAGTATAATTGAAAACAAATAGTAAATGCAAAAGAATTAAAGGTGCACTGTCTGTCGATTTTTGTACAAAAGAAAAAGCTATCCATGAAAGAAAGTGTTTCTTACTGATGAATTCGATAATCCAAACTGTTTAAATTGTACTTATTATAAATTATTGTCGGAATTTATTAGATCAACTTGTTTACATTTTAGTTAATTATGCATAGCAACGTAATGGAGAGCGTCGCCGATTCGCGATTTCACAGTCATTTTATGAACAATTGAGGTCAGAATTATTTCGATTCATGCAAAAAGCGAAACACCACATTTTGTTATGTACAAAACTTAAAAATTTGAAAATCGGACGAAAATTAGATGAGCTGTTAAATCAAATGTATTACGAAGCGAGGACGCTAATGACGCTCATGACGTTCGGTTTTACCTCGTTTTCATCTCAATGGACTATGCAATGTACAAACAAATCGGTATTTTTTATGGCATTAAAAATTAAATGATAGGGTATTTTTTATTAATTTTGTATCTAGATGTAGTGAACCTAGCAAGGCCCTGATAGGATTTAATCTGTTATTTTTTTAGAAGCAATGAAATGAATTTAACCGATTTTGGCCACTGTCATTTTGACAGACAGTGCCCCTTTAATAATATAAACCTAAGATTAAGAAATAAAAGATAAATGATATAAAGCAATTAAATCGTTTATTTTACATCAAAAATACATAAGAAAGTGGAAAATAAATTTTGAAAATGTAGCAAAGCGGCACAAATCAGTGCAAATTGGAATGATAAGAATTCCATCCAATTTTTATGTTATGGTTTTATGGCTCCATGTGAGATTGCCTCCAGTAGGGATTCCATGGCATTTGATAGCTGGATGTTCCCTGTTGACTCCCCATGGCAAAGACGTATTAAGAGAGGCCTTAGAACAGCCAATAAAGAAGAAATTCAACGGCGCATTTTGTCCACATTCGTCTTGATCCCTGGAAAAGAAAGACCACCGTAACAATTATACAACTATGTGTAAACCAACAAAAGATACATATCATGATGCTACTGATGCAAATGAGTGCAAACTCAACGCAAAATTAGTGCAAAATGAGAGCTCAGTTACAGATCACACATTTCTCAAGACGAACTATGTTTGAGTTACAGTTGGTACGTGAAGTGCTTCTTTCATGAGTCATGTTCCTATCTGTTCCATAAGACTCGCCTGCTCACCCTCATCATAAATGAGTAATCATGATCACTGTTGTGTATCACCTTGATTCAGGGGGCTATCCATATGTCCAGTGCAATGGCATTCACAATGTTGACCAGATTGAAATCCAGGTCCCTTAGCTTAGTTATTTTTGCATGGGGTCATTAGTCAATCATGGGCATTTTAATATGAACAACTAGCAAAAGTAAGTGCATTACATGGGGATATCATTTTACGGAAGACCCTCGATCCGGCTTCTCCACAGGAGAAGGTCTTAGGAATTCATGGGAGCAGACCAATCCATTAGTCCCGAGTCTGGTCCCAGACGGAGCTCAGAATTTTATGATTAAAAAGTATATATAAAAACTGAAAAATTCCAAAAGAAAATTTACTCAACCTGGTGACGAACAGCTGTCAAAAAAAATTAATGATACAATGGAACCTTACATCTAAGACTGCCCGACGGGAATAACTTTTGAAAATGGTCTGCATTCATTCATATAACTCTTATGTTCCATCGTTGCACTTAATCATTCAATTCTTGTGTGTTCATGTTGGAAAGATTTTTAGTTTTTTTAAAGGCATTAGAATTGGTCTAGACTCAAGAAAGTTAAATGCTTTACAATTTTTCATACTTCCTCGCGAATTTTGTGCACTTATTTTTCCATAGCTATATAATAATTACTTACTACATGGTGTTTCACATAAAGTGCCCTTATGGTAATTGTTGGTCGCACTTACCAAGGGCCGCATCCTTTTGCTTTGCAACAGAACCGCCAAGTTCCCTGGATTGGTGGTACAACCATGTATAAAATTCTATCCTTAGCCTTACCTTGGACGGAAGCGTCTGAACTGAAATTAAATAACAGCACCAGGCATTAATGTATTTTGGTTTTTCGGATGTAATTTCTTCGTTGCGTGTGGGCATGCTGCACATGCTGCTGGGCATCATAGATTACAAATCAGGGTTTAGTTGTAAAGCCCTCATTATGATGTCACTGATCTAAGTAATTATAAAGCCATGCACTTGATTCTTTGTTTAAACAGTCAATTTAACTTGATGTTCGATCACGCAACAACTTTAGCAAGATGGCAACAATAAGACTTGCCTGCACACTTCTCCAAATCTCAAGTTACCAGCAATGCAACTTAGGCACCCGTTGGCGTCAGGGCAGGCAAGTAACCCCAGAAACAGAAAAAGTTGCAGAACTATCAGCACCTGCAAGGAAATTTTAATCATAGTTACCAGAAAATAATTAGGAATGCTTTAATATTTTTAAATATAAAACAAGAAGAGTACAACGAAAACATGTTAAAACGAGAACAAATACATGAAAAATGTTATCGTAACTTCTCTTACCTTCATTTTCACAGATATTTTCTGGAAGTGACTGATGTGACTACAAAATACTTCTGCTTATATACCTATGTGCCAATACATCCAGTGTGAGGAGCATGACACGGTCACTTTGCCAACAGCATATCTGGCAAAACATTTCCATAAATCCAACAGCATTTTTCTGTGTTACAAAACATGAAAGCAGTTTTTTAAGACGTTTTCCGCACACACAAAACAAAACAGACATATACAATCCATTAAAAAAAACAAATTGTTATGTAAAATTAGCTAGAAGATATGTTTCATCTGTCTTGCCAAAAAACCAGCCATAACTTCAGATGAAGATTTTTTTTTATTCAGCAAAATATACATGTACACTTTAAAAATGAAAAATATGCATAAAATGTTATGATAAAACTTAGAAGTATACAAAATTAATGTTTTGCTGGGAGACTTCCAAAAACAAAACTATTTTGGACGTATCCTGACAAAGTCTTAAGCATAAAAGGTTCAATAGTGTCCGTTTTCTTTTCTTTTTCAAATTTTGTAAAACAGCTGAGATATGTCAATGTGCCTATCAAAAATACCACTATGCCATATAGAGTATTACTGTACGAAATATCATTAGGGTAAGAGCATCAATGTAATAAGGGTTCTGCTTCGGAAACGAAAGTGTTACTTAGTTCATTTAGGTTAGAAAATGCTTTAAGATAAAAGAAGAATTCGGAAGGAACCAATAGTAACAAAAAGGCATATGATAAGGAGGGGCTAAGAAGAATCCCATTCGAGAACCTGATACAGGTATAGTGACACCAGAAGGGGCATTGTTATCAGGCAGGACAAGAAGAGGATGGTTGGAAAGTAGATCCTATTACTAGCATCATACAAAGCAGGATTAATTGTACAGTCATTATCATTCACTAATGAAGTTTTTTTTATGATACGATCATACAATATACAGTACGGTATAATCCAACAGTTTCAACTATACAGTCAGTATCATATTTACTAACTGCACTTCTGGATCAACTGCAGCACCGGCCCTACAAACTTTAAAAAGTTTTCATCATATTTTACATGGCATACTTGGAATGTTTGTTTGTGAAAACGTATTACTCTGTTTGTCTGTTTATATTAAACCGTAGTCAACTTTAATAATCATAATCCTTTCATTCATGATATGAGTAGAATTCTTATGATACAGAGAAAATTAAGTAGTTGTCTCTTGAGATTTTAATATTGATCTTTTAAAAAAACCTAATGAAAGGGATATTGTGAATAACTATTTTTATCCAGTGGTTTCATTACAAAAAAATCGCTACCGACTCATTTAAACCAATGAAGTTAAACTCTTTTTAAAATTGTCTAATAAATATGAATCTCCAGCTCGTATTTTGTACCAAAGAAAGGTGTCACGTAAATTTGGGTTTTTCGACTTGTCATAAATACAGGAAACCCCAGGTTAACTCACCGCCAATGCCAACTCACCGCCCACCGTAGTCAGCTCACCGCCCACCGTAGTCAGCTCACCGCCCGTTTTTATTGGCGGTGACTAGACTAGCAAAAAGCAAGGTCAAGTCACTGCCCTAAATATTTTGGAGTTAACGTTTTACTGTAAGACTCCCGTTTTTTAAAGTTGTTTTTTAGAGTTCCAGATCCCACTTTTTTTTTTTAAGCCTAAAAGTTTTGGTTGCAATTTAGTGATGGTGTCTTTGTTACGTTGATAAGGTTGTTAGGATTATCAGGGCTACAAGAAGGGCAAGCGGTACGCCATTAACACGTCACCGAAACGGGAGTAACCTTCTGCATCATTAATCCAGCATTAACCCCAGCAGGCGGTGAGTTGGCAGAAGCGGTGAGTTGACTAGTAATCCTGTGTAATGCAATTTGAAATAAACCCCCCAAAAATTACCTCAATAATGATGTACGATGGAGGTCTTACTCCATGGTTAAGATCAAAAGTAAAATTTGCCTTTTAAACAGATTCATGGAGGTGTTCTGAAAAAATATGGTTGAATCCAACTCCAATCATTGATGTCTGTCATGTGACTTGAATACAGCCTATTATACGGATACTTTTTATTCCTGTTTTATGGTTTATTTCAACGTTCATAATTAATTTACATATACATGTCCGGTTTATATAAAATTAAGAACTTGTGGTATAATAGTGTCGGTAGTTTCTTTATCTGGTACCATAGCAGCGGGGTTTTGAGTTTTATTGCGCATGAAAATTTGAGAAGTATTACTGTGAACGGAATAATCTACGCATGTTGCTATGTGTGAAAATATCACCATATTAGTCATCTGCTTAGCTATTTGTAAACTTTTTTTTAGACGTGCCGAAAGGAAATACATGAAAAAGTAAGTTTTAAATTATTCAATTTTATACTGCGACTTTATCAGATGTGAATATGCGCATTAAAAATGAATTTAGTCACTCAGCCAATTAGTTTTTACCTTTTTGCCGCCAGGTAATTTTATTGCGCCCACCCAAACACGGAATATCGAAGTAAGCTTAATTCTGAAAGAATAACTCCACATTTCCACATCTACATCTTCACACTCCTACACTCCTACCCTAAGCCATTCGTTTATATAAAATACATTTTAAGAAAAAAGTAAACAAATAGTTTGGTGCATTACATAGTATTAGGAAAACAAAAGCTTAATTAAAGGAGAAACTAACCCCTTGAGCACTTCAACTCTCAGATATTGAGTAATTTTGAGCAGTCTAGGTATATTGTATTATATTTCAACATTGTATGTATTACAATTAACACCTTTTTATGTTGTTGTGCTATCTGTGCTCGTCATTGGAATTGCAATGAACAATGAATGGATTTCAATCTGCAGGATAATGGATTGATTTGTATGGCTGATATACATATTATATTTGGTGCAAGTGGCCCTTTTAATTTGCTTGAATCATTACTGAACTCAAATTTTAACCAGACTTTTTCACTGCAATATATTTATCTATATCTAATTGATCTTTTAAAATTAAAACACACTTTTCCATTAGTTCCCCTTTATACAAAATGAGAAAGTCTGTCTGAATTCCTAATTTCATGTGCTTTGAAGGAATACAGGTCGAAACGTCCGAAAACCGAAACGTCCCGAGTCCGAAATCTCCGAAAAATTTCCGAAACGTCCGAAAACCGAAGCGCCCGATTCCCGAAACGTCCGAATTTTTTTTATTTTGCTAATTTTTTCTTGGCTGAGTGTGTTTTTTAGATACCCCTGAAAATAAAGAATTTTTATTAAAATTTATAAAGTTTAAAATATGTAACTATGTTCAATATCTTTGATTATTACAAATTTAGTATACATTTCCCCTGCTAGGGACATGTTTAAATAAGAATTAAAGGATTACCCTCATAACTTACATTAAGCATCAAGAGTGTCACATTGTTTGCTTAATTATTTATATTAACCCTATAGGTGGTCTTAAAACTAACAGCTTTAACAAATTAGGCTACATAAATAACCTGAGTTCATTGATGGGAATAATTTTTAAACCAAATTTAATGTCTCTGACAATGATTTATTCAAAGTCCTAAAATAATAACAAATTTAATTAAATATGTCTAAATAATGATTAAGTCCAATATTAACATATATATATTATATATGTTATGTTCAATTGATGGGGATTATTTTTAATTTTTTTCAGTTGATTAAAGTCAATATTTTCTTTAAACACAAAACTGTTTTATGTATTAATTGTAATCGGGAGTTTTATTTTTATTATTTTATTATTCCCTAATCCACCACAATTAGATATTTCCACCCCTGTTATGTTCACTTTTGATCTGTATACATTTATTGTTCATTATTATGATTATTATGAACAGATTTCATTATTTATTGATATTTATGTGATATACTGTTATGTACTTTTAGTTATTGTGGTGTTTCGCAATTTTTAGGAAAACATTGAAAGATCTTTAATAAAGTGATCTAAGTATCAACTGGTCAGTCCTTCATTCCAACACAATGCTGATGAAGCCATGGCTTGTGACCAATGTCATCGGTGGCAACACAGCCTGTAGATCTGGTAAGATTTTGGTTTTAATTACTGTGTGTGAATATTTATGATTTTATATATCTGATGTCTATATATATTAATATATATTGATACATTGATATTTATCTCAAGTACTTATCTCCATTAATGTTGTTAATTGATTGGACTTTATTATTATTTACCCATTTTTAATTAAATTTGTTAACTACAAATTTGAATAATACATTGGCAGACACATTAAATGTGGTTTAGAAATTAATTCCAATAAACTCAGGTTATCTATGTAGCCTAATTTGTTAAAGCTGTTAGTTTTGAGACCACCTATAGGGTTAATATTAATTAAGCAAACAATGTGACACTCTTGATGCTTAATGTAAGTTGTGAGGTTAATCCTTCAAATTCTTATTTAAACATGTCCCTAGCAGGGGTAACTTATACTCTATGTATAATAATTAAAGATATGTAACATAGATACACATTTTAAACTTTATATATTTTAATAAAAATTCTTTATTTCCAGGGGTATCTAAAAAAATGTTCGACTACTTAGTACACAGAAGTGAAACATTTCCATGGCTTAGCAGGTACTGCTAAGTGCATCCCTCAAGACATAGAGCAGTTCTACATTCCACCATGCGCTCATCCGTGGGACCAGCTGAACTGGCCAGTTTTGCTGCTATTCCGGTTTTAACTTCTGAAGGTATAAATTTCTGATATATATCCATTTGATTTTACTTAATTTAATCCACAATTATTTACATAATATGATATACTATGAATGATATGCTATGATAAAATAATTATATGTATGTTATGTATAATACCTGTCACGAGTTTTACTGATACCTACGTTTAACACTCAGGATGAAGATTCCATGGTAAGTTATTACATTGTTTATGAAAAATTAATCATTACAATTTACTATGCTGATATATTTATCAGCAAATTACTATGCTGATAGATTTACTATGCTGATATATTTATTTACATTTTATGACAAACAACACAAACAATGAATGTAGACTCATACAATTTTTGTGTGATTTCAGATGCACCTGGTCAGCGATGGCAAATTGCGTAGGTACCAAAGGACAACCTATGCAAATTATCAAGAAAAAATAATGCAGTTGTGGGATGACTATGAGCAGTCAATTTTATCAATTAGTCAACTGGGCAGAAGAATGTCCCAGATACAAATGACACCCAATTGACCAACATATTGATACCTGCTGGAGATTAATTAATTATTTATATATTTATTTATTATTTTTTAGGTTGTTGATCTAATAAAAAATAGCTGTACATTAAAATACTTCATCAGTATTGTTATGTATATTTTATTCATCTGTCACACTAACATTAAGCCAAGTGAACATTAGCTAAATTAAAAAAAAAAAAAAAAAAAAATAGGACGTTTCGGACATTTTTCGGACGTTTCGGACATTTTTCGAACATTACGGACTCGGACGTTTCGGTTTTCGGACGTTTCGATTTGTATTCTTATAAAAGTATTTTTCTTGATGCATTTGGCCTAACTTAAATTTTCCTGGTGGGTGTTAATGCCAAAGGTGACCATTTTGATATGTATGGTCTTGCACAAAGTAGGCTTCTAAAGTGTACAATATTATTCCAAGAGAATAAACTGAGCTGCAAGTGATAGTGGTCTATCCCAACTTGACATGACGCCCTACTTAATACATAACTACAGGGATCAAGAAATCTGTTTTACAGGTTCATAATGCAAGTGACTATGAAAGTTCATCTTCGGTAGTAGGGGCATCTGAACCTGACGTTTCACAGAATATATATAGTTGGGTAATATGAGCATACCTTATCTCGCTAATGCTGTGATGAAAGTTAATATGGATAATGCAAAATTCTATTTGCATGAATTCATTTAGGTAATGAGCTATAAATCCTGAGGCTAAAATATGCATATCCATAATAGTTTCGAAATAGTATGACCTAGACAAAAATTAAAAAGTGCCCATATTAAACCACAGTGGGGTTTTATGACCCATTCTGAAAATATGACTACAACAATATAGTTACTGTCGTTTGCTTCTTTTCTTTTCTTTTTTTTTAGTTGACTTTGTGACACATATGTTATGAATGACATCAAGCTGTCAAATTAAATTATATGTGTGACAGTGATGTAGTTATGTTTAGATAATGGTTACCTTATGTATTACCACCAGGTGGCAGTAATTAGTTATATAATTGTGTAGTAGCCACTAGGTGGCTTCAGGGGTGTTGGTGGGCATTCTGGTCAGTTGGATCAGTCACTTATAGCCTGTCCAGGGTCAGTGCCACATGTGTGGACTGACCAGTGCTACTATTTTGTGTGCAGCCAAGTGCTATTGAAGTGACATGTGTAGTCCTACATGGTCAAGAGTCTTGTACAATCTACAACCTTCGCCTCTTAGGCCATGGTTTCATCTAAACGTGTATATGTACAATAAACGGTCTTGAACCCACACCTTCACACCTTTCTAAGCCAATTGGTTTTTCTTCTGGAGACCAGCCTATGCCGGCCTCTGGCACATATGTTCATACTATTCCCATTTTAAACTATACTAATTTCAAATATAAATGCCGAAGTTTGATAAGGGCAAGATAAATGTTTAATGTGAGCAGTGCTGAGCCACTCATGTTAACCATCTTTGAGCCTATATCTGAACAGTACACTTATCATCATGTTATCCACATTTCTGTTTTAAATTGAATAATAATTGGAGATAAACTTGTAGAGCTGATATTTTAGTCCACTCGAAAAGACATCAGTCAATTAAGTGAATCTGACATAACAAACAATCACCTATAAATGTGTATATTTGACATATCTGACAACTAATTACAGAATACAATGTTTGAATGTTTAAAATAAGTTAAATCCTTCAGAAATTAAGAAACTTGCAGAGTAATATACCATATAATATAAACACTAGAAAAATTGTCACATAAATTCAACACAAAACACTAATATGGACCCTTTGCTCTTGACACAATGATTAGGCCACCTTAATTACTAAAAAATACATGTATACTAATCATTTGACCTAATCATTTAGGCAGAGATCTTTCCTGCCTGACTTCAGAATGGTGAATGAATAGTAATACAATGCTAGGTGTAAGATTTCTCCCAAGAAATTGAAAAAACTTGAATATGACCACTATTTTATCACGCAGAGACTACTGCTGCTGGTGAAACTACAAAAAAAATACAAAATACAAGTATTATAATAAATGAAACAGAATTATTTAACAAAGCAATAATGTGGTTACAATGACTATGAACTATGTATTGAACATATGGAATATCATGAACTATTTGAGTGTAACATAACTCACTACATTTGATCTATTAAAGTTTTATCTTTACATATACAAATGCTTTAAACCATTTAAATAATATAGCATACATATATAATAAAGTACTCACAAACTCATGTGGCCATATTTGACATCATATTGGTGGCTGTTTATTCTTCAGATGAATTGTCCCAAGTGCCAGTAAAATTCTAATTCAGCACTCACTTCCTATGACCTCAAAGGTCAAGGTTACAAATTACTTGGCCTTTGATTAGCTGGATGTGCAACATTAACCAACATGGGGCTTACACCTGAGTAAGCATATTGACACTTAGGGATTTAGGAATTAATCAATAAATAAACTGGCATTAACAAAGAAAACAGTAAACATATTTTACTAAATGAAATTGTGAATATATTCTTTAGGCCTATTAAAGGAATACATATGAGAATAACTGTGTGACACAATACAACCTTAACTAAATTTATATAGGGAAATTAACACTCCCCACCTTGGATTCATGAGGGATCCAACATACATTACAACATGCTAAACATAAACATTACATGGACAATACATTACAATAATATCAGGAGTATTTACACAAATAGGACATAGTAACTCATGAAGCATACTCTTCAAGCAGCACAACCTTTGTAACAGGTCTGAACAACTCTGTAGACTTTGTTCTAACATGTACAGATCTCACCAACCCATCATCACTCAATTTTATGTTAGTCACAATACCCATTGGCCAGAGACCTCTGGGTGTCGACTCATCAACAACAACAACAAGATCATTGACCTTCAGATTCTTCTTTATATCATGTCATTTGCTGACCTTTTGCAACTGAGGCAGGTATTCTCTGATCCATCTCTTCCAAAATGTATTAACTAAATGCTGCACATTTCGCCATCTCCTGCAATACACATCAGATACATGAAATACACCAGGAATGGGAGCTGGACCCCCATTAAGGATTAACAAATGATTCGGAGACAAAGCTTCTGGAACACAAGCATCTTCACTGACCTTGGTAATTGGTCTACCGTTCACCAAATTTTCGATTTCGCAAATAACGGTATTCAAAATTTCGTCAGTGAGTCTTGCATTTTCCAAGACTCCAACGAGAACTCTTTTAATTATTTTTACAATTCTTTCAAATACACCTCCCTTATGTGGAGCATAGGGGGTGTTGAAAACCCACTCAATGGCTTGCTTTGTCCAAAATGTATACAATATGTCATTGTTAAGTTCTTTTAAACTTCTTGACATTTCATTGTGACACCCTACATAATTTGTGCCATTGTCTGACCAAATTTTGACTGGACACCCTCTCCTAGCTATAAACCTTCGTAAAGCATTGACCATTGAATCCGTATCTAGACTACTCAGAACTTCAAGGTGTACAGCTCTTGTGGTGAAACAGGTAAATACACATCCATACCTCTTGACCTGAGAGCAACCAAGCTTTACCAAGATGGGACCGAAACAATCAGTACCTACAAAGGAGAAAATTGGTCTTCTGGCATTAACCTCTCTTCTGGCAGAACAGCAATGCGCTGTGAGCCTGGAAGATCATACAATTTCTTGCACATCAAACACTTTCTTTTGACATATTTAAGAATACATCTGGCTTTGGTAATCCAGTATTTTTTACGAATTAGTCCCAATGTCCATTCTGTTTCTAAATGAGCAACGTTATGCGACTCTCTTGCAATCAACAATGCAATTGGACTTCTGTGAGGAACAATCAAAGGATGCTTTTTATCAGCATGCAGTGATGCATTTCTAACTCTACCTCCAACTCTCAAATCACCTACAGAATCCAAGAACGGTAACAAGTCTCTTACACTGGATGATTTATCTAAAGTTTTACCATTAGCAAGCTGCTTCAGTTCTCTTGCATATGACTGAATTTGCACATGAGTGATGATTGTAGCTTTTGCAGCATCAATTTCTTTGACAGACAAAAGACCTTCTACAGATTGCTCAGAAGACAAATTCTTCCTAAGACGCAACAACCAAACCACTGCACGTTTTAACCTATACCAACTTGAGTAATGGTTGACCAATACATCTATTGGATGAAGCAAAATTTCTGAAGCACATGCATTTGTTTTAGAACTGACCATGACTTTTCTTTCTAACTTGACCTCAAGATCATCTGCTGAGATAGAAAAAGGCACATCCGGAAGTATCCACTCACTTTTGTGCACATGAAGGAAATCAGGACCATCTATCCACTTACTGGAAATCAAATTTCTTGGTTCAACCCCTCTTGTGATCATATCTGCAGGATTCAAAACGCCGGACACATGGCTCCATTGGTTTGGATTACTAAGATTGCGAATCTCACTCACTCGGTTTGACACATATACATGGAACCTTTGACTTTCATTGACAATGTACTTAATAACAATTTCACTGTCTACCCAAAACCAAGACTCACCCAATTGCAAATGCAATTGTTCACGAAGCATTGAATATATACGGACAGCCAACACAGCAGCTGGTAATTCCAATCTCGGTATAGAACCTTCACTACACAAAAGAGCATTGTGGATTTTCCCATTTTTACTCACACAACGAATGTAGCTACAGCACCCATATGCTCTCTCATTTGCGTCACTGAAATGATGAAGTTCAAGATATGAATCGTCAAATTCACTGGGCTTTACGCATCGCTGAATCTGAACTTCCTTTAAATCATCAAAAGACTGGATCCATTTATGCCAAGCAATCATCAAATGTGAAGGAATTGGCTCATCTCATGACAAACCCAAACGAGTGGCATCTTGAAATAATATCTTGCCCTTGATCAAGACAGGTGTTATTAATCCAAGAGGATCAAACATTGATGAAACTGTACTTAACATTGCTCTTCTTGTAACAGAATTGGAAACATCAACATTTACATCAAAATGAATGCTATCCGATTTGACATCCCACTTGACACCAAGAGCTTTGCTTTGACAATCAGAATGAAGATTTCTAACTTCAGAAGCTCTATCATCTTCAGGCACCAAAGACAAAGTTCTCTCATCATTAATTACAAATTTGGTGATGTTGAACCCACCATTTTTGAGTAAATCCTTGACACCTCTGACAACTTATTTTGCATCATTTTCATGTTCAACAGAAACCAAGCAATCATCAACATAAAATGAATTTCTTACAGTTTCACTCACCAAATCTGAACCTCCAAATTCATCTACTGTCTTTTGAAGTGCGTACGCAGCAGCACTGCCACTCCAGACACCACCAAATACATGGACCAACATTCGATAATGTTCAAGATTGCCTCTTTCATCAAACCAGAGGAACCTTAAGAAATCTCTATGTACTTGAGGTGCTCTCACTTGGTAATACATGGACTCGATATCAGCAGTAATAGCATATCTGTGATTGCGAAATCTTAACAATACATGCAACAATTTGTTGTTGATATCTGGGCCCTGTAAGCATTTATCATTCAAAGATTCACCCTGGTAACGAGACGAACAATCAAAAACTACCCTGAGCTTGCCAGGCTTACTATCTGATATCACAACTTGATGTTGAAGATACCACGAGACTTTGTGCTGCTCAATTTCGTACACTGGATTTTTTTCTGCATAGTTTTTGACACATAACTTGACAATTTCCTCATTATAGCGTGACATCAAACCTCGTTTAATCAAACTACTCTTGAGTGAATTTAACCTTGACAATGATACTGAGAAATTGTAGGGAAGTTGGCTTCTCTTTTGAAGGGAATCGGGAGTCCATAATGACCATCACTCATAACAACCTCACTGTCCCACAACTCCAAAACAATCTTGTCCTCTACAGACAACCCAGCTTTCTCTTTGGATATTCCCTCATTTTCTATGTTCCACAAAATCTGAACATCTTTTTCAATTTGAGATGTACTTACAAAATGTGTAATAACCTTCCTGCTCACTTTATCTGAGGATGACATCGGACCATTCAGAGACCAACCAAAGAGAGTTCCAACAGCAAATAGCTCGCCAACCTTGCCCCTCCGAGTATCTAACGGGATCAAGGCTTCTGCACAATCTTGTCCTATCAAAAGATCGACATCACCATCAACATCAGAAATTGGCAAATCACAGGTATGAGCATAATGATTGACATCAACAACAGGAATACTCGCTGGTATGTTATCAATGACATAAACATGTGGCAATTTGATCATTTCAAAACCATCAAGAGATTTTACACTTAAACTGACAACTTCTGCACTTTTAACCTCATCTGATTGACTAATTGTACTCAAATTGTAAGCCATTACAGATCCTTTGACTCCAATTCTATCAATTAACCTGCGAGTACAAAAACTGCTTGTAGACGCAGTATCTAACAATGCCTTTGTCTGACATTTATCATTTACATTTACAGATACAATAGGTACACATACAACCTGTGCATCATTTACACTAGCATTTTCAACCTCTATATGTGATTTGCATTCACTTTACCACTAAACTGGTTGTTTCTTTGGCTCTCATTCACATGGATGAACTTTGTGTGTTTCAACCCACATCCAGGAACCGAGCACACGCATGGTTTCCTACAGTCTGAGACGAGGTGATTTGACATCAGGCAATTTTCTCAAAGTCTATGATATTTCACCAATTGTAATCTCTCTGTAGGTTTCATTTCTTTAAACTTCTGACAGTAGAAAAGGCGATGATCTTGTTTACAGGCAATGCAGGTCATCTTACATTCCTCAGTACGACGAGAATCACGAAAATCAGACGAAAAACATGCAGCTGATGACGAAACTTGGCAGAAGACTGAATTTGACTACAGATCGGATCATTTGCATCTTCAGCTTCTCTCTCAACAAACTCAACAAGTTCCCTGAAACTAGGGTAACGGTCATCTTTCCGTTTTCGATTCATCAAGTATTTTCTCCAGTTGTTACGGATGTACGACTGTAGTCGATTTACCACATCCAAAATGCATGATTGAGTGTCAATCTCATGCAATTTCTCTAAGCTGGCAAGTGTTGCATAATGATTATTGAGATCATCAGAGAACTCCTGAAGTTCAACAGCCACTCTTTTTTTCCTAGATGACGAATAACTACTTATAAAATTACATGAATTCATTAACACACCATACGCATTTAGTTTAGCAAGCATAAGATTATGTGGTATAGAGTCAAAAGATCTTGAAAGATCCATGGATACACAGCATATTTTCAATCCTCCCCACATTTAGAGATAACATTATTTTGTACATACTTCTATGGGCAGCACGCTCATCAGACAAATAGTTGAAGGAAGTCATAAGTTGGTCACATATAATGCTTTCTAGAACGTTAGACATTGCAGTAAGAACACTCACGGGCCTGTAGTTATCTTTACAGAAACAGTCTTCGTTTTTAAAATCAGGAGACACTTCTGCATGTTTACAATGATCAGGAAACAATTCATCATCAATACATCTATTGACTATAACAGCCAGTGACACACTAAGTGCATGACCACCTATTTTAAGAATACGTGCAGGAATCCTGTCGCACTGTATCAGAAGTGACTTTTGAAAATTTAAATTTATATTTACTTTCAGCTAGCTATAGATGGATGACTCTTATAGAAATCATTAACAGATTTAACAGATTTGCCAACATCTTCATTTGACTCTCTTAAGTCATTTGCTATATTGATAAAATAGTCATTTTGAAGATGCTACACACTTCCATTTGTTTCATTACAATTAAGTTTTGCTCCAATAGTGATATACTATTTCCTGAGTGGACGTATGGAGTTCCAAAATTGTTTATTATTTCGTTGATCATTACATCTCTCATTGAAATATTCTTTAATGGATTGATGCTTAAGTGAAGTCACTAAGTTGGGCTGTTTTCTGTACTTATTCCAGTTTTTGCTGGTCCTTACATTTCATAAATTTTCTTTTCAGCATACCTCTGACATTTATAGCTCTTTGTAATTGTCCATTCTTGTAAGGTAGCTGGGGTTTTTTCAGGAATTTGTCATAGGCGGAGCATGAATTTCTACCGTTTAATTTAGTAAATAATGATATGACCAAAAGCAGGTAAATTCAACCTTATATATATAACTTTCAAATTAGTCCCAGTAAGCCTGACTTTGACTTAAAAGTTGGTTTTTGGATGATTAACATGACTATCGTGATTCATAAGCATGTTTCCATCATTATGGTGTATGTTTTCAGCCCAGCTGTAGCTCAGCATTACTTTATTTATCGGTAAAGTCACTTTGTTAAAGTTAGCATGGCTTGTCTGATGCGATTTTCGATTTTCTGACTTCCATTATACAATAAGGGTTCTGCGTCTATACAGTAATTAGCCTGCATCTGCCTTATTGAATACTGAAGACTTCATTTGCTCACAAAAGATTAGTTTGCAAGTTGTTTTTTCCTTGAAATTTAGTCTGAGACACATTTACAACGTTTATGTCTTATCCTTAAACATTTTACATCCATACAATATAACTGATCTGCTGCAGTTTCGCTTTATTATTTCCCTGTTTAAAGTCATAGGTCTTGTATTCTTGTTTATAATTTTGTGTTCCTGCTCTAAAGATAGAGAGCTTGTTTCACCTGCCACACAATTTGAATAAGCCATTAAAAAGGGGGGGGGGGGGGGGGGGTTGAGTCGTATAGTCAACCAATGTCTTGGTCGGTCGCATATTGATGAAACTTGACACTCAATCTGCACTGTTATAATTTTATTGCTTGTTAAACTCTAATACAAACTAAAATGAAGAAAACTATTTTGGAAAAATTGAAATAATGCATCAAAAAGACACAGATCAGTGCAAAGTCGAATGGTGCCTGTGGCCCTCAGTAGTGGCTCCAGGTCACTTGTCCATTTGTAGGATATCCCTGGCATTTGATGGCTGGTTTTCCATTGAGGTTACCCCAAGGTACTTGTCTCCACAGGTTCTTACCAGAACAGCCAATGAAGTGAAAATCCAGCTTAGGATTTCAGAGCAAGATCCTTGTTCTCTGGAAATAGGCATACATCATCATTTAACTTTCCATGAACATATATCCTGAATACATAACGATACATAAAGTGCCCATAGTAAAAAAAATACATTTAAGAGATTGGATACAATAATACACGCACGAAAAAGAAACATATATATTTTATTATAATTATGTACACTAAAATATTTTCTTTTTAAAAAAAATTATAATAATTATAATTGTTTCGCTGGTGTCCATTTAAATAGTTTGTTATAATTCAGCCATTATAGTGTGTGTCCTTAGACAATGATTATCTAATCCAGCCAACATCATTGTTTGATCATATACAATTATTTTATAAACAATATGTTGGTATATGATTTTAAACAAACTATTGATAGAAACAATTATTTGTCTGAAAACAGACAATCTTTTTGTCAGAGTGGATATATTAAGTACTCACACTAAATACTATATATCTTTAGAATTTTTGGTACAACTTGGGAACTTTTGGGGTGGGGGTTCTGACGCACCTGGCATATATAGGCTATGGCATATACCATGTTTACAACTTACTTCTAAAGATGCAGGGCATATACAGTGCATACATATATATACTTACGGAGATGCACATCCCAATGCATCGCAACAAGTCTGAGTGACTGTATTGCTGATTAGTTTTATATCATACGTGACTTTCTTTCCAGAACTCCCTGTGACCTTAGCCCATGAGCTGAAATGAATTAGTGGCGCATAAGGAAGAGTACTACCGTAAGAAATAGTCATCTTTATAAATTTTTTTTTAAAAAATCAGTGAATAATTCAATAATTATAGGCAACAAGGAGCTCCCCTGAAATCGGGGAGGGAAATGCTTCCTCGCGTCGTCTGCGCACGAAGTTGTGCGATTCCTACACCTAATTTCTTTTTTGCAAGGAGCTACTTACTTTTGCAAATGTGTTCTTTTGGCTGATACTACATATATGTAAAGTTGTGCAATTTTGTTATGCTGACAAAGTATCTGCCAAAAGAAAACATTTGCACAAGTTTCACAGTAAGTATCTCCTTGTAAAAAAAAAAACGGCGCGCGGAAGCATTTCTCTCCCCGATTTCAGGGCTGGGCAAATCGGTTATCAGAAAGGCCGGTGCTTCGCACCGGATCATAGCATCAGTGGAAATTTTGAGAAAATCCACTATATAGTGGAGTGCACTAGCACTATCTAATAAGTGTACGGAGTAAACTTCGAGGAAGCAATATGGATACTTACTAGCACGGTTGCCCGTATTGCTGGTTTCCAGTCCAGCAAATTCCCGCATTGGCGGCATCACAGTAGGTCAGAACCCCAAGCGAAACACACGCTAGCATAACTTTAGCATCTGCAATAAGATTTTTTTTAAAGTAATTATTTACATACTCAATCATAGTTTTATAAATGCACAGAATATCTGGCATCATTTTGTAGTTCGGTGCATGCTTATCAGTTAGCTCCCAAGTATATTCATTCAAAATTTAATTCTTTTTTACTTATACACATCATGAACTATCACTGTTTATGTTTTATAATAATGCTTGGTGGAAATTTAATAAATTATTATTATCAAGTCACACATAATACATTAACACAGTCGATGCACTGTAAATGCGAAAAAGTCAGCAAGAAACGTTTCATATAGTCTTACCTCCATTTTTGCAGATATCTGGAAGTGAATGATGATGGCTTCAAACTTCTTCTGCTTATATATCAGTTGTAACCAATACATCAAGTGTAAGGAGCGACAGGGTCACTTTGCCAACAGCATCTGGCAAACTTTTTTCAAATTACTAGGTCTTTTTACGTTACCCAACAAAGAAAAAAGCAGTTATCTTTCAACATTTTCCACAAAAAGACCTCATGTAGGTACATTGCTGTGAGGTGAAAACAAACTTTTTAAGCAAAACATGACTGGAAGATATGTCTTGCTGTCCAACAAAAATAAAAAACAACAGCCATTGCAAATAACTACCGAAACTACTTTTCAGGAAAACCACACGATTCACTAATCTGTAGCTGTCTGTCAAAACAGATCTGTCAAAACAGATCAGTGACCAGTTTGGTTTTCCTTTTATTTCCAATTAATTTCAACTCAAACTTTACATTTTTTGAAATAGGATGCAAATTGACGAATTTATTGGAAAAAATGTACAACGAAGCCGAATGCAGCGTCAACATGCGTTTCAGCGTCCTTATTTATTGGAGAATGACATGAACATCATTCCGTTTGGTATGAAATGCAGACCACACAGCCCACATCACCCGCTATTTCAATTGGGGAATAATGTAATGGAACTGATTGTATTTTCAAATTTGCTGATGATACTGCTGTAGCACAAAAATGCTGTCTCTACACTTGTTGATTGGTGTGACTCCAATTATCCCCACTGAAATACTAGCAAAACTAAAGAGATTGAAATAGAATTCCGCAGGTTAAAACCGATTATGTCAAGTTTAAGTTCAAGTTCTTTATTGGGAATAATATTTAACATCAGCACATTTAAACAATAATTCAATATAGAAAAGAGCATTCCCCTGCCCTGACACAAAGAATTATGTATATGGGCCAGAGATAATTACTTACAATTTAAACATGTACCATTCTATAGAGTAATAAGCAATAACATTTTATAATGCATTTAGTATCAATTATAAGATAAATTTTACAAAAAAAAAAAAAAAAACTCGAAAATTAAAAAATAAGTAAATTTTAAGATTTACAAACACCTTGGGTAAATTGGAGGAAGGAATTGAAGTATACATGTAAGATAACAATTAAGTCAGTTCTGAATCAAAGATGATCTAAGCTATTATGTAAAATGTAAAATTTTAAATGTTTCTTTATTGTGTATATTGAGAAGTTAATAGAAATATTAGTCGATATATGATTCCATATAATGGCACCCTTGTATCTAAATGAACGTTGACAAAAGTTATTTCTGAATAATGGTAAATGAAGTCTCTGATGTTGTCTTGTAATATGATCATGAGAAAGTTGATTAGATTGAAAAAATTACTGAAAAAATACAGGACAGTCTCCCTTATGAAATTTGAACATAAATAGAGCAGTTTTGTAAACATATATCTTATACACATCAAGCACTTTATAGTTAAGAAACAAGGGAAGCGAAGGAATTCTTGGATGGGAGAATGAGATGACTCTAAGGACCCGTTTCTGTAACTTTAATACTGGAATTAATTTTGTGGAAGGCACTGAGCCCCATACTTCAATTCCATAATTCACATAGGGGAATAAAAATTAATAATATAGAGTTAGAAGTGATGTAGATTTTAAATACTTTCTGGCCTTAACAATGATTCCAATGCCTTTAGCAATCTTTTTGCAAATATAATTCAAATGTTTCTCCCAGTTCAGTTTAGTTTTTAGCATCAATTTACAAGAGTCAACTACATTTATTATTTTATTGGCAATTTTCACCCTAAGCTAACCAGGAGGATTTTTATAATTTTTTTTAAATAACATGCAATAAGTCTTATCAATATTTAACGACAATCTATTTGCTATAGTCCATTGATATATAAGATCTAAAGAATTGTTTAAATTAGTTGTCATAGAATTAATATTTTTACCCTGAACAAAAACACTACTATCGTCGGCAAAGAGAATGGGCATAAATGAGTTGGAAACTAAGTATATGTCATTCACGTAAAGAATGAAAAACAAAGGCCCTAAAATTGAGCCCTGAGGCACGCCACAATTAATAGGCAAAGATTCAGAAGATATTTTATCAAAAGATACATATTGTTTTCTTTTTTTCAAATAACTTTTAACTAAATCATTGGCAACGCCTCTAATTCCATATTTATATAATTTTCTAAGTAGTATAGAATGGTCAATAGTGTCGAAAACTTTACTGAAATCTAAAAAAGTTCCTAAAGTCATATCATTTTTGTCTATTGCTGTTATAATTTTATCAGTTAAAGTAATCAAAGCCATGGAAGTGCTGTAATCGGCTCTAAATCCAAATTGGTATTTATAAAGTAAATCATTATCATTTATGAATTTAAGTACTCTATTGTAGATAATTCGCTCATATATTTTCGAAATTATTGATAAAACAGAGACTGGATGGTAATTATTAATCAATTGGCTATCCCCACCCTTAAATAAGGGAATGACCCTAGCAACTTTCATCTCATCAGGGAATACTCCAGAAGAAAGTGATTTATTAATTAGGTGAACAAAGATTCTATTAAGTGGTTGAAACATCGTTTTGATAACTTTTATATGAATATTATCTTATCCCACACTATTAGTCTTGATATTGGATACAATTCTTAATACTTCATTTTCATCAGTAGGGTACAAATACCGTGAATTATTAACATTAATATTATCTAAGTAATGTAGTGGACTGACATTAGATGGGGGCAATTTATCATTGAGGCTTGTACCAACATTTGTAAAATATCTAAAGCATTAGCAATATGTTCCTTATCTGAAGTTTTTTTACCATTAATAATGAACTCACTAGAATTCCTTGAGGACTGTTTCTTGTTAATAATCCCTTTAATAATATCCCATGAGTTTTTAAGATTTCCCTTATTAGCTTCAAATAAATCATGATAGTACTCTTTTTCCGCCAAATTCAGTAACTTTTGTAATCTCTTTTTGTATATTCTATATTGGTTAATATTTTCACTGCTGGGTATTTGTTTCGAGATAATGTACAATTTATTTTTAACTTTATAGATTTTTTCAGTGATTCTGTTAGCCAAATCTTTTTGTTTTGTACCCATGTTTACAGATTTTAACAGGAAAACATTCATCATACAATTGTAAAAATTCGGAATGAAAATGGGAGAATGACTCTGAACAATCTTCGATATTAAGTAAAGTACTCCAATCATAGTTGGACACAATGTTATCAAATTTTTCTAAGTTAGCTTGTGAGTACACTCTTTTGCTTATCAGGTTTGGTCTAACTTCAGTGCGCTGATTACTGAGGACTGTAAAGACTGGGAAATGATCAGTGATATCAGTCCAGTGATATGTCCCGATCTGTATACATTCTGACGATTCTGAGAAGATGAAACGAGTAGATCATTACAAATACTTAGGAACGTCCAGAGCCCTGAGTAATTAAAATCGCTCTACGGGAGACAGGCAATTAGATATATCTAAGCGCAGAAAATTATGAAAATAGCTTCAGAAGTTCCTTCATACCAACTAGCATGAGACACCTAAATCAATCCATTGAAATATTTATGTGATTATATCTTCTTTATTTCTTATTTTCTGTGGGATAATAAAGATTTATCTCATCTTATCTTATCTTGTCTTTACTTATCTTATTTAAAAAAAGAAACAGCCACTGCAAAACAAAACGAGTACTTAAAGGTTAGATCCATTGTTAATCCTTTTATAATAAAAAAAATATCTTACTTTATATAATAAAAATTAAAAGCTACAAGTAATAGTTATTTCTCGAATAGGAGGGAGTTAAGTAACGTTTTTCCCGACTTCGAAGGCGGAGGGATATAAGCAACAAAAATGTTAGTTAACTCCTGACTATGAGGGATATTATAAGTTATCACGTTTATTTTAAGACGATGTGTTTGTGATACTTGCTTTATTAAAGCAATCAGGTAATGTCATTCGGACAAACCATGGAGCATAGCATTAACTATAAAAACAAGATAATGGGAAACTAATCAAAGCCATACAATTTGCCACAATGATCACGATCATTAAAAATTTATTAAAATTATGCATCCATGTATTAAGTTATGTTCTTATCAGTGATCATGATTTTTACTTATATTGCTACTTCTTGATTTGTAAAATAGAATATTTCGGTACTGTACGTTTGAATCTACATGAAACTAGCAAAATAGCTGCTATAATAATGTCTATATCCTGTTAAATTTCTGAATCGGGCGGCGCTCTTCATGACGTTCGCCATAACGCTCGTGAATCTGCTTTTCAGCCTTCCCCTATTCATATCTCGCTTAATATTTGGTCTATTTTCGATCTAAAAAGACGTAATGACAGCTTACTGTCTAGGAACTGTCTAGGAACTGTCTAGGAACTGTCTAGGAACTGTCTAGGAACTAGGAACTATAGCTAGGAACTAACTAAGAACCAAGTACATGAACTAAGTGTGAACTATCTAGGAACTAAGTACTATGTATAATATATCTAAGAACTAAGAATATGTAAGAAGTATCTAGGAACTATCCAGGAACTATCTAGGAACTAGGTTCAAAACATTCAGGACCTAACTAGGAAATATCTAGGAACTAAGTTCAAAACATGGAGGAACTATCTAGGAACTATAGGAACTAGGTTCAAAACATGTAGGAACTAACTAGGAATGGTCTATGAACTGGAACCTAGGAACTGAGTTCAGTCATCTAATTTATTGACATTTTCCTGACTGTAATGTTGGTAGTTTCTCTATCTGGTACCATTACAGCGAAAATTTGAGTTTATTTGTTGCTCATGAAAATTTTGCAAGTATTTTGCAAGTATGCCTGTGTACTGAATAACATAGTGCAACCTTAATAGATGTAGACTTTTATGTGGATGTAGACTTTTATCAGAATATCAAATCCTTTATTGTTAAAACTGATATTTCCGACCATTATGTATGCATAACTTCTATACAAAATCATATATTGAAAGAAAATAGCAATAAAAAATTTGCAATTCGTAAAATAACAGATGATGTTATGAGAAACATGAATGCTAGTTTGTGTAATCGAAATTGGCATGAATTAAATTACATGTCAGTACATAATGCAAGTGAGAAATAATTAATTTCTGAAATACAAGTAGTTATGAACCATTATGCTCCATGTAAAACAGTCAATCGTGATTGTACAAAATATAAGGTTAATGTTCCATGGATGACAGCAGGGTTAAAAAAATCGTCCAGTAGATGTCGCTTAATGTATAAAAATGTAGCTAGGAAACTTAGAAATTCACCTGATTTTCTCAACTATAAACGTTATCGTAATATGATAAACATTTTGAGAAGGAAAGCTAAATTAGCTTATTATAATAAACTTATACAAGAAAATAGACAAAACAGTAAAAAGCTTTGGAATATTTTGAATAAAATTACTGGTAAAAACATTGATAAAAAAGATGTATCAGCTGAAATATTAGTTAATGGTATAAAGGAACATAATGCATGCACTATAAGTAACGCATTTGCTAAGCATTATAGTGAGGTTGGAAAAGTATTAGCAAACAATATAGAAAAAAAAGGAGGTATAAAAGATCCTATGCTCAATATGAAAAATCGTATAGAAAATAACTGTTTTCTTTATCCAACTCCAACTCAGGAAATAGAAAAACTTATTAAAAATTTGAAAAATAAGGACAGTAACGGTTATGATGAAATCTCAAATAAAATACTAAAGAAAATGTATCCTGGAATTATTAAATTTATATTTAATAAATCTATAGAAGAAGGAGCATTACCCAACAACATGAAACTAGCAATTGTTAAACCACTTTATAAGGGTAAGAATAAGACAGAAATTGGTAATTATAGGCCAATCTCATTATTGCTAGTCATTTCAAAAATTTTAGAAAAAATAAGAATAGTAAATTTTTTGCAAAAATATAAAGTACTGACTGAAAGTCAATATGGTTTTAGGTATGGTCGCAGTACAACTGACGCAATGTTAGATTTCACAGGTAATGTTTTGGAAAATATCAATAGAGGTTGTTAAACTATTAGTCTGTTTCTTGACATGTCAAAGGCATTTGACAGTATTAGCCATGCTACCTTGTTTAGAAAACTAGAATTCTATTGGATTATAGGCAATGTGTTAGCCTGGTTTAAAAGTCATTTGTTGAACAGACAGATAAGTAAAATACAGAAATGTCCTCTCTGAAACATATGAAATGACCTACGGTACCCCACAAGGTTCAGTGCTCATGTACATTATTTTAGCAAATGATTTAGTTAAAATCTTAAGGTGTTGTAACTGTGTCACTTTTGCTGATGACACTACAGTGTTTGCATCGGGGAATAATCTGAGGTTTTTATACCAGAAAGTTAATGCAGATTTATATAGATTAACTGAATGGTTTAACGCTCTTACCCTTAATATAGACAAATCAAAATACATTATATTTAGACCAAGAAGAAAGAAGGAACTTAATTTTAAGGGTAGTATTAGGGTTGGGGGAAAGGAAATTTCAAGGGTGGAGAATATTAAATTTTTAGGAATAATAGTTGATGAATTTCTAGACTGGAATCAGCAATTGAAGCATATTCTGATTAAAATGATAGCTGGTAACTATAGCCTCAATATGATAAAAAATTCATTAACCACTGAAATTAAGATTATGCTATATTTTTCTAATGTTCAAAGCCATATTAACTATGCCCTTAGTGTATAGGACCCATGTTAAAAGTAAGTGATCTGAAAAAGATTAAGATACAACAAAACAAATCTATTAGGTTAATTTTCAAGGTGGGAAGAAGGGTGAGACTATCTGAATTATATAAGAAAGCACATTTATTAATGGTTGAAGACATAATAGAATTAGAGTTGTTGAAAATTTCTTATAGATATGTTAATTCAATTCTACCAGTGCATATCAGTAACCTATTTGATATTGGCAATCACGATTATTTTACAAGAAACAAATTATTTAAGGGCACCTCAACATACCATAGAACAGTACAGTAAAAGTTATCATCTGAGTGAGTCATTGAAAGAAAGAAAATTTAAAAGCATTTATAAAGGCATTCACTAAACACAAAATAAAGTCTTATTAAATTATATCATGTCTGACAGCAAACTGTATACATAAAATTTATGCATTACTCATTATAAATGTCTTGTAAATCAGGCTGATGTTTATAATCTGAATTGATTAATATCACTAACTTATACCTTACTACTCATTATTTTTGTATATCTAACTATTTATGTAACTAGTATTATCATCAGTATTTATTTTTATTTCATTTATTTATTTAAATTTTTTGTAAGAGGGGACAACTTAGAATAGTTGTAAACTATGTCTCCTGTTGTGATATATGATGTTTCCTGTTGCAGTGTTTTGATTCTATGTATGTGTATTGTGTGAAAACTTATATCATGACAAAATAAAAAATCCTAAAAATCATTCAGTCTAAGTGGATTAGGGCATTCTGAAACTCATGGACATACAATTTTGGATATTGGCACTGCATAAAAACTGGATGATGAAGAGCAATTCACCTGGACATATGACCCCAACCCTGGAAGGTTAGCTGATCCTTTTATGGACAGACTCAGCCAAGTTTTATTTCCTGTATACATGTACAAAGAAACAGTATATACAGGAGGAGACACCCCTAAGATAGTTTACTGTAGCTACTGGGGTGCCACCAAAATTTTTTTTTATTCAGATCCCTGCAGACCCTACCAAACAGATTTCAGCATTTTAGATAAATTTGATGATTTCTGGTTTGGAGATGGCATTGAGAGACACTGTATATAATGATGAGACGCCACTTAGAAAATTACACTTAAGTATGTATATATATATATATGTGTGTGTGTGTGTATGTCACAATTGATCAAGAGGAATGGCATATATAACTATTTATTACAGAGCAAATTGTTTGATACATACTTTCTTATTGCATTTTGATGTAATTTACAAAACTATGGAAGCTATGTGTGATAATTTTATTCTTTATATTAGCTGGACAATTATTATATATATTGGGAAAACACAATCTTATACTTTTGTTTGTGAAATAATGCTTACTCTGTGGGGTGACCAAATTATAAGCATTTCTAGTATCATATTAGTGTATTTCAGGGTGTCTTTGGTACATAGAATTCGTGAAATAAGTTGGAAGAGTTCCGTTTTCCCACTTGAAGGCAAACTTGAGTTGCTGCAGACCACAAAGATCTGTTACATTGGTGTTCAAACATTTTTGACCAAATGGTCAAGTGCAAATTGCAACACACACAGTTGTCACTTTGATTGACAGCTGGCTTCCTAAATTTTGTAAATATTTTGACAAACTCATTGGAGTGTGACTAATCCATGGGTATGAATTGGAGTAACTGAGCTTGGCTCAGACCATCACCACTGCACTTGAGCATGGTATTAATTTTATCCTGTCCTATCCTGTCCTATCCTATTCACCGTAGAACAGTAGAATTATAGACAAACAGACACCCAGGCAGATAGATAGATAGATATTTGTATTTAAAAAACATTTAATAGATAATTGTTTTTAATATTGTTTTCATGCCTTATCTTTCAGTGATATCTTTCTCTATGTTTTTATCCATTATTATGCTGTATTCATGTCTTTATACATTGTTTTATTGATGCAAGCCACGAGTTACCTTCACAGGTTTTAGTAAAGTTTAGTGTTCTATTCTATTCTATGACAGATCGGTAGGTAGATAGCAAGATAGCGAGATAACAAGATAAATAGACAGGTAGATAGGTAGACAGATAGACAGATAGATAGATAAGTAGATAGATATAGATAGATAGATAGATAAGTAGATAGATGTCTTCTATCTCTTGAATTTTAATTTTATTCAATGGTGAGTACAAAGATGTTAACATTTTTTTAATTGAAAACAAAAAATCTTATGATGATTTAAGAATAAAATATACTTATCCCTGTCTCTAAATTACTGTATCAAACCTCCAGGATTTAAGAGGGGCTACTTTTTCCCCGCTCCTCTTAATTAGTTGTTGTTCATTGTAAACCCAAACATTGTCATGGTTGGCTGATTAAGTATCAACATCATTGAGAACATTAAAAATTTTGAAAAGTGGGTTAGTATGGGCATTATATTTTGAATTTGAAATAATTCTGACAGCCTGTTTTTCTAACTTGAATAATTTTGATGCTTGAGTGCCCCATGTTAAAATTCCATTTATTTAATTTAAATTAGGAGTTATATATTGTTTGCAAAGTAATTGAAGGGACAAACTTGTTTAATTCACACATAATACCAATTGATTTTGCTATTTTCTATCATATTGGTGTGTGACTTCCATCCACGACAGATGTGTGTCATGTTGTTCTGTCGCCTCCCCTACTTCACATAGAATGACAGGATCTTAGGTTGTTGTTATTTTTTTGTATTTTTTTTTTTGTATGGAATTTATTGGGTTTTCTGATCCTTGAATCACCACCAGGAGCAATGGCGTCCGTGGTGTAATGGTTAGCATGGCTGCTCTCTGTGTGGATATAACAAGAGTTCGATTCTCACTTCTCAATTTTTCTACATTGAAGCTGAGTTTGACACCTAAAGATCCATTCAAAACTGAAATACCTCGGAGGCAGGCCTTTTGAAGACAAAAAACCTCAACATGCACAAAGAACCTGTGAGATAGTTAAAAGGGGGGCCAGTCAATTCGCCCAATTTTTTTCTCGCCACAAATACAACTCGCCCAATAAAAAACTCGCCCTTGGCATTGTTTTTTCTCCCGTGTGTGTTTGTTATTTGTGTAGTCTGTCAAAAGAGAACTTGTCATTGAAGAACCATTAAAATGTGTTTTTGTGTTAGGTACAGCTATTTATATATATATATATATATATATATAGATATATAGATATATAGATATATAGATATATATTTATAAATTAATAGAAGATGTCTATAGAGCTATATCTATATATAGGCATTTACCCTTTAACTGAAATATATTATAACATAATATAATATCTACAATATGTAAATATATGTAATAATATAGATCAATTCAATTAGCCAAATGTAAAGAAGTCCTTCACAAAGGTTAATTGTCATTAGTGACCCATTGGTGCTCTAAAAGTCCTCATTGTATCTTTATTTCTTAGAGTGCATTAGAAAAAAACCCCAGATGGATTCTATATGGCACCCTTTTTCTAAGAGATCAATGAGAGTCTGCATCCCTGATCACCTTGAATCATTTTCATGACCTCGGGTGGTGTCATTGCGGCTTATGGGGGATTGTTTTTGGGGTACGACTTGTGGATCTGAAGGCTTCTGCCACCCAGTTGTATTGGGTAAGCGAGTCGATTAAGCTTTGGTTGGAATTGTTCAGAAGCGTGTTTCCTTACGGGTGCCTGCAAGCGAGCCCTGCATAGCCAAATTCTCCTGAAATGCTTCTTTTGGTTGGGAGAAGGGATGAAAGTTTGGGTGCTGCAATACTGATGACTATTTCCTGCTGTGCTGCTGTGACAGATTAACACTGAGAAGGTCTATGTAGCATGATGGCATAACTCGTTATTACCGTTATACCTCTATCAAACCTGTTAATGTCACTTATAAATCTTGTTCAGCGATATTTTCCTGCCATGAGCATCCATAAGGATGTGCCACATTCCAGGCCACATAGGGACAGTAAATTGTTCAACACAGTTGGATATCTGACCTTCCATGAATAATGGCAATTATCAGCTTTAAGCTTTACCTCGTGTCAGGCCTACTAATATGGTTTCAATCAACCTTTTCTTTTGTACTGACTGTGAGAATTTCTGTGAAGAGGGAAGGTTGTAGACAAGACTAGCATCTTCTTGTTTCTTACTCCTTGTATATTATTTGCTGTACCCATATTAGAAAAGAATCTGCGAAAGATCAGGTGCAGATGCCCCCACTTTTAGATCTCCTTTGATTTTACATTAGATTCCCAGCTGGTCGATCAAGGTCAACAAACACAACTGGCCTGGAGCATAAGAAGAACGTTCATAGTTTAATGATGCTCATTTGCATTATAAACCTTTAAAATGGATTTCTTGATCCCTGTAGTTGTGTATTAAGTAGTCATGTCAAGTTAGGATAGACCACTATCACCTTCAGCTCAGTTTATTCTCTTGGAATAATATGGTACACTTTAGAAGCCTACTTTGTGCGAGACCATGGATACATATCACAATGGCATTAACACACCCACCAGGAAAATTTAAGTTGGGCCCAATGCATCAAGACAAAAATATCTTTTTTTAGAGAAATTTGGGTTGGGTTAAGGTTCCAAATGCAAGACTTTGTGAAGTGTTCTAATGCTAAGCTTAAGATGCAAATGTGATAATAAGATTGTTTACAAAGGGGTATTCAAGTGTTTTACTGTTCAAGGACAAGCATAAACACTAGTATTGCTGCATGATTGTCCTATTGGTTAAGGCATCCACCAATTCCGCCTTGGCCAGCTCTGCTGAAGTTCCTGTTCCAGAACTAGGCATTGTTCATGAGCTAGTTAGTTAAAAACAGTCCGTCCAATATAATCTAGACAAAGCAAGACGACTTCTGCTATCGATGCTACCTGGCACTAAAGGGAACTGTCTGGTTATAGCTGACTACTCAAAGCCAGATCTAAAAGTACATATTTATGATATATTAGATAAATTTCTTACATTTACCAAGGTTTATTTTTACACAACGATATAACTATCATGAGCCTGACTAGTGAAAGTGCTCTAATTAAAGTCCTGACTAAAGAGTCACTATACAGATGCCAATGTTGATATCCTTATCACCTACTTACACATAATATTGTAATGTTATTTTATTTAATATATGAATATTATCTCTGACTTTATTGATATTGTATTACAGTTAGTAATCAAGTTGATCAAGGCTATAAATATGCCTGGCTCTCTGCACCACCAGCCCATCACCTTATTTAGAGGTGATCACCACAGGAAGCTGCTGTGGAGTAGATAGCCAGGGATCCAATGCCTCTGATTGGTTGATCACGCTCATGATCAGAGGAAGCTCACAGACTGGTTAGTCAGTCTGGAGGAGAGCTGAAGCCTATAGACATGTATGTTCAGTATTGCTACAATAAAGATTCTTACACTCAACATCTTTGAGCTACACCTTGGAGTTATTATTATGAACACAAGATCACAATATAATAATATATTAGTTGGTATTTACTGAAACTCATCTTCAGACAAGATATCATGTCTCAGTCAAGGTGTTTAAAAGGTGAAAGCTCGTTAGAAAACAAAATTATCCTTATCAAAATATTACGTTAGGTCATGCATGGCAAAGAAGTCTCTACAAAACCCAGAGTAAGCATCATGCATTACCATCAAGGACCATGGCAAATCAAACTGGCCCTAGGCATGCAACTCTACTGGGTCCCAGTCAAGCCTAAGTTGGATGGCTGTTCCATCCATCATCTCATTGCCATGGTCCCTGCCTGTCCTAATAAGCCCATCAGGTGACATTTCAGAATTTTGAATGGACTGGAGGCTATTATAGCCAATTATGCTAAAAGTTCTAATGTAGTGCTACCATGTATACTGCAGTGACATAGACAAAAAAGAGTACATAATTACGACAAGACTAATGTTTGTCAATCAACACAACAACTTATTTATTCTTCCATGTGTGGGATAATGACAAGATTTAACAATATGTAAACAACAGCAATCACAGTGCAAGTCTTTCCTTGAGGCAGTGTAGAACATACAAGAGTATAACATATGCCAGTATACAATGTATTATAACATCAAATAAATTACACAGTAACATCTTCAAATATAGAAAATATTTGCAATCATTAAATAGTGACACTGAAAGACATAAGACGAACATAAAAACATTTTCCAATGTATGTAAATTAATATTAAAAAAAGAAAATTAATTAAAAAATCCATGGACGGATATTTAATTCAGATCAATTCATCACATAAATAATGTCAGAAGGTGGTGTGATAAATACAACAGAAAATGCTGGTTTATTAACTGAAATACAGTACATCAATGCAATAACTCTTAAAATTACAATGCTTGTATTTCATATTTGACTAGTAACAATACACACCAGAAGGCAGTCATAAAGTTTCATGTAAAAGTCAAATGTGCAAATAAAATATTTTATGACTGTCATTATGATATAATGTCAATACAACTTCATCACAAGCTGGGTTTTTGGACGGATAAGTAAGTACGCTTTAGAATTGTGTGGCAGGCAGATAGTCTCTCAATTTTCAAAACATTTTCTTCTATGATTAAGAGAAGTTACGCATGTAACAAATGCCACATATTTTGTAAGCATTTACAACTTACAACTTAAAATTCTGCTTGAGACCAATCTACAGTGTTCAGTGATTGATCTACACTTGGTTCACCTCCTTGTATTACGATTCGCCTGGTTTCCATTGCCTGAAATAAAGATAGCTAAATTACTCTTATGTTTACAAGCTTCAATTTGCTTTTCAATAATGCATGATTATCTGGAGTTCAGAGAAGTAATTTAAAGTGATATTAACATTGTTTTTGTTTTTTGTAAGTAGACAAGAATCCTCAGACTTCAGATCTCTTTAAATTAAAAACCAAGTTTTATGGTTCATGTCAATTTTCATTTCAAATGTATATACTTCTTATATAAAACAATTGTTTTGATTGGGTGACTGACTGTGAATGCTAATGTGGAATATTGTGCCCTCTATTTTTCTGTTTATTTGCATGTATAAATGTAATTACCTTTCTCAGTATTTCTGCCATGCTGCTCAACTTGTCATGACTAACTTCATTCAGGTTCCTCAGCTGACTGACATCAGTACCTCTGACCTGCCTCAGCCTCTCTTTCTGTAGGGTCAGGTCACCAGATGTGATGAGGAAACTTGAGTTTTCTTTGGTGTTCCTCTCACTTGGAAGATGTTGAATAGGTTTGAGTTTGTCTCGTTGCTTTGACAAGTCCCCTGCAGCCAGAGCGAAGGGACTGTTTGTCTTTCTGCCATCTTCGGGTTGTTCAGGAATCGCTTTCAGTTGGACGTTTTTAATTCCTGACATGAGGTCCTGGATAGTGTCAGGCTGTGATGAAGTTGCAGAAACAGCAGGGATGATGGAAGTCACTGGAGGGGGAGGAGGAGGTGGTGGCGGAATGTTAGGGGGCTTACGCGGAGTTCGGCCTCTAGCTGAATAATCTTGCCGAGTGGATGAAGCAACTTCATTGGCTGTCCTTACAGCTTCAATGGATGACGTAAACAGATCTTCAGTTGTAACAGAGTGACCTGGACGGTGTCCTGTCAGAGCGAGGTCAGGCAACTGACCATGGCCAGTCACTCGCATCCCTTCATCCACTTGAGTATCTGGAATGCTGTGTTGGCCACTGTTTGGTGAAAGTGAAACTCCTCGACCAGAGTCCACTTCCGACAACTGAGGGGGCATCTGGTCTATGCTGTTTGTAATAATGTCAATCAGTGTCCTTGTGGACTCAATGTCTTCCAGTGCAGAGGCTGGAACACCAGCTGCTGAGAACAGCACCCTCCATTGTGGTGGAAAATGCATCTGTTCTAAGATTGGAATGATTTCCTGAAGATATAAAACAAAAATCTTTTTCATTGAAATGACAAAATTTCCTTGGAAAATAACTTCTTCTTTAACACAAATGTAAACTGATTCATCAAAGCACGCAACTACAGAATTACCTTGAAGGTAGGACGTTTAGAGGGCAACTGCTCCCAACATTTTGTGATTAAAGTCGACAAGGACTTTGGGCACTGCGATGGAATCTCCGGTCTCTTTTTAGTGCGAACCCTTTCTATCACCTTAAAAATAAATGCAAATTGTAGTATTTCAACTTCATGTTAGCTGCAAGGGTCCTTCAAATACCACATTAAGAAAGGAGAGGGCTCCTGATCATCATTTGTTCTTTATTTCTTTGCAGCCAAATTTACCTGGAAAAGTGAGCACCCTTTGTAGGGATGCTGGCGTGTCAACATCTCCCAAAGAATAACCCCAAAGCTGTAAACGTCCACCTTTACTGTAATGTCCCCACCGTCCAGCAGTTCAGGGGCCATCCAGGCTGGTGTTCCTCTTACGCTGTGCTTTCCACTAGAGGGCCCCATAAGGTTAGCATCATGCCTGCATTGTTTAGTAGAATGTCAATAAAGGTTCATATATAAATTTACATTAAAAAATACAAGCATTTGCAATTTTAAAAGTTGTTTTGGTTCAGCCTGTTAGTTTCTGATTTCAATGGAACAGTGACACCGACACATCTGTAATGTACTCATCTGACACCTAGTGGATAGATACTTTGTGAAATACATATACTTATGAAACATTAGTCTCATTATTTCTTTACATATGGCATTCCATTTTGTCTGGTCCACTTACATATCATTTAATTTACAGTTAAATCTCACAAGACACTCCAGTTACCTTAATTTAGAGAAACCAAAGTCAGCAATCTTCGCTCTTAAATGCTGGGTCAGAAGAACATTCATGGACTTCAGGTCCAGATGCAGAACAGAGGGATGGTGCTGATGCAGATAATTCATTCCAAGGGCTATGTCACGCGCTATGACATAATAAGCAACATGGTCTAATGGTGCACTGCAAAAAGAATTATTGCGAACTATCTTACAAATCTCATCGGATTCCAAAAGTGCAATGCAACTAGTGAAATTAATCTTTGATTGCATGAATTGAAACTTCAGTTATTAAATTTAAGATTTCGATTCTCCAAATAAAACTTTATGAAAATAAGTCTGAGTTGGTTTTGTTTCCTAAAAATGCAGTTAACAAAACTTAAAACGTTAGTGGGACCAGTTATCACAACAGTGACGTCAGATCTAAAACGCAAACATTCCATGTTATACAATCAAATCAATGATTCTGGAGTGATTTCCACTTATCAGAAAATACTGTGACAGTTTTCGGCTTGGTTTGATTTATCAATTAACTGAAATTCCTTATACATGTGTATTGTGTAAATACATTCTGTTTCATTTCGCTTATGGTTTCTGTTTGATTGTATGGTATATACACCCATCTTGCACATAAACAACTTACAGATAAAGCATTCAAATACATCATATTAAATCTTATTATATTCACTTACTTGTCTGGGTCGTGTAGGTAATAATACAAACTGCCCTTTGGCATGAATTCTAAGATCATCAATGGCAAGGGGGCAGTTGTACAAACCCCAAGGAGGAGAACTACCCTAGGGTGTCTTAGATCTTGCATCAGGCTAACCTGAAAAATTATAAAAACAAATACGTAATAAAATATTGTAAATTAAAACATGAAAATTATTATTTATAAATTGAGCAACAGAACTCACCTCGGCAGTAAAGTAATTTTTTTCCTGAGCAGACAATTTAATTTTAAGTCTCTTCACTGCAACTTCTGATCCATGGAAATTGCCTCTGAGCACTTGTGAGAATGCTCCTTCACCAATTAAGCCTAAATCAAAACAAAGAAAGCAAATTATTTTAGTTTAAAGTTAACCTACACACTTTCAATATGTAAGGTGTCTGTCCAACTTAACTGGATGCCCATAATCTCATTAAATTATTCCAAATGCTAAAGTAAGCCTAACCAAAATTAATCAACAAAATTCGATTAAAAAATTCACAATGAGAATCATAATATCATGCTCACATATTGAATGGAATTATTAAAAACACAAAATAGTGAGATGTAAGAGGGTTACTGAATTTTGTTTGCTTTACTTTAATTCCTATATACGACAAACTTTAGTGCATAAGATAGACACCATTTCATACTGATAGTCGTAAATGTCAGGAGTTTGCCTGGTATTGGACCATAGAGAAACATTATGGTGTCTCTATGATTGGACCTTACGTTCAGTTATCAAAGGAGCCACTTGAAGTTATTATTTGCAAAGTCAAGTTCACAGATATAGCTTAAATGACCCTGATTCCCAGAATATCATGCTCACGTGTAATGCAAAATTATTGCTACATCATTCTGAAAACATTTGTTATGTAAATAGAATCGAAACTGTTATCTCTTTCAATCATTGGAGATTTTTCAAAGCTAGATTGAATGTTTAAAGCTATCAATAGACTTGGAGCTGCAAACATTTACTGTGCCCTCACAAAATTACTTTAGGAGAGAAATAGAATATTTGGGTGCACCACAGCAATTATGGTTTCATGGAACAACAGTCTCAATTTGTTTTACCCATAAGAAAAAGTTATTTTAGTCCACCTTTTTCATCAAAGAAGATTTCATCTTGATTCACTTCCATCTGCCTAACAGGATCTGTGTATTTCAATCTTGCGAGTTCAGCTTCCAGATGCCTTGAAATAAAATAAAATAAAATTTTATCAAACTAGAGCAATATCCATAATTTCATAAATGTGTTCTCTTCAAATTTTGCCACAACAAAGAAATTTTTCCAAACATTCATATCATATGAAAATATTTCAACGCGATGTACATGCATGTGCTCACCTCCGTGAAAAATGGGTATAATCATTTTCTTACAATGTTCTACAACAACTACTACACAGTATCAATGAGTTCTGAGTTCTGAGTACACAGTGTCAATGATATTTCAACAATGCATGTAGAATTTATCCATATTTGTGCATCAGTGAGTTACATTGAAACTTGAAACATAAACCACCTATGCTTGAAAGAGAAGTTATGAATTTTTCCAATCATTTGCATTAAAAAAAAAGAAGTCTTTACTGGCAATGTGAACATCCTTTAAAAAAGAAGATACTGTTCATTCACCAAAAAAAAAGAAAAAAGTAAGTGACAGTTTCCAATAGGCCTGCCATTCTACGTTGGCTGTGAAAAATGTTGTATTAAATTGCAATCACATGCGCACATTTTACATGACAAATCTTCAAACACCTTTTTTCTTTATATTTAATCGAGTACCTTGGTTTGCATTTTAGCTTGATCTCTCTGCATTTGTTGAGAATGATCCTTAGGAAGAATTGTACACTGGTATTAATATGAGATAGCAATTATGTCTCATTATTATTATAATGGAGTTTAATTAGTTTTCCTAACAGAGGGCAAGACAAGGAGAAACTTGGGAGACGTACTTGATTTTTCTTCTGTACCCATCCTTCTGTTTTCGGACCTCCCTCAGCATTTCTTGTTGAGTCTTCGTTGGCGCTCCCTGGTGCAGAGAGGTGTTAGGTCGTGACCTTCCAGATGATTCAATGTCACTGTGCTCTGGTCGAAGTATGGGACTCAACTTTTTGTCTGGGTTCGAACGTGATGATGTTCCTGTCAAAAATAATTAATTACCCACTTAGTTATATGGTAATATGGCCTTTCATTTATAAATTGCTTTGATATTTAAATATATGCCTGGGCTGCATAATTGGGCTAGATTTGGATTTGGAAGCTTCATATAAGCGGCAGGGTGGCCTAGTGGTAAAGGAAGTTATCACATTGGTCATCTGCTGAAGGTCCTTTATGAGCACCATCTCAGTTCGATGATAGTGTAAGGATTAAAATTGGTGGTGCCTTGTTCTAGGTGTCTATGGTAAGGCGAGTAGTAAAAGACCTCACCCATGCATGAGGTTTGACTGGGAGCTGGTCATATTTCTTCAAGTCTCTTTAATCTCTGCATGTATCCTAATACTGTCTTTGTAAATAACCCAATCAAAAATCCTGTGCTACTAAAATTATTTATTTTTAGATATTGGATGCCAAACAGGTAGTAGATTTATTGAATGCCTAACTGAGTCTTATTGACAAAAAAGTACTTGCAAAACCACAAAAGAGAGCCAAGGGCACCCACTAGGCCATGCTTCACGAAAAAATTACTTGTAAGCAGAGTCAAGATCCTGAAACTGTTATTGGGGTTTAATCTTAAAACAAGGATCAATATCACTCAAGGAGTCAGGGTTTAGATAATCTTTCATTGTCTGTATTCAACCTGTTCCTTATGATGTACTTAAGACAATATACAGTTCACTGATTTTGCCCTACCTTATTTATTTTTTTAAAGTATTTCTCCCTCCTAAGGTTAAGTGACATATATCTAGTACAGCAGTACAAATGTTAATGTATTTCAGATCCTCATTGTTGGTAAGAAATGGGGAAGTAAATAATTAGGATACCAGTAAGTAGACATGCCTTCGTAAACAATAGTATTAGGTTCCGCATTCTGTATATTCAATAATCATATCCCACTTTGCATAGAAGAAAAAATTGATACACAGTCTTCCTGGCTTCATTAAATATATCAAATACTTTCGACTTGACACATATCAGTCTGATTGTGATACATGTATACAAAATTGTTAAATTTGCCACAATAATCAATAATAAATAGTATGCCATATAAACTATGCTCCTTCAATGAAGTTGGGGGCATAAAGCCCTTGTAAATGTTTTACTTCTTTGTTGTTCGATGCAGGGGTACTGCTGTCCCCAAAGGACAGCATGTTATGCAGGTCTTTTTTTTTCATTGTAATCCTAACAAATCAAGGTCATACTCATCTAAATATATGTATATATATCATGCATCATCATCAGCATATCATGTACACATCATGTATCATCAACAACATATATCATATACATATCATGTATCATTGTCAGTACCATTAACACCTGATAATAGTCAAATTTAATGATGAATGGAGCTTGCATGGGTCTCTCTTTAACTCCTGGGGTGGCATCATGCCAGCAACAAAATTTGTCTTTATGATGCCACCCCACTTATTGTAACGTTATAATAAGTAAATAAAATGTCTTGAGTCTTGTACATCAACAGATAAAATTATGTTTGTCATCAGTCAAAAAGTCTGGCACCTCAATCAACAATCAAAGGTACATAGATTTTGATTTTGTAATAGATGTAGATTATATACTTCATGACACCAGATGACAAATCGAAAAGCAGCCTCAAGGTTGATTTTAGTGCCCAATATCCTGGCTGGTTGCCATTTGTGATTAGATGGAGCAATGGTTATGATCAAATCAACCTAGCTTATAGATAAAGCCAGTCAACCTAAAAATATCAATAGGTGCATTGAAGTACAGCAGATATATGATTGCCTTTAGTGATATACTTTAATACACAAAGTGCTTAATTGAGATTATTTGCCAGGCCATAAAATTGGCATACTTCAAAATATTTAATGTTATCAGATCTATGTCTATGAGTATATTTAAAGTGTTTTTGTTCTTATTTGTTTGTTTGTTTGTTTGTTTGCTATGTTCATTATGTCAACTTCACTTTGATTTCATGAATGTAATTGAGCCAAAGGTCATCTTGTTTGAGAACCATTTTCTGTAAATTGACAGATTATTTCCAGCAGTTCATCAATCAAATGAGACATAGAGACATTAGCCATAAACAAGTTGGCATCTAGCCATAATGAAATGATTTCCTACTTTTATTTCTGTGCATCTCAGAATAAATATTAGATATTTTACTGTTTGAGTGGTACTTATGTGACCAAAAGAAAGAAGAAAAAGACAGAAGATAGGTTTATTAAAATCATCATACTCACCAGTACTGGCATTGCTTGTATCGCTCGAAGAGTCCGACCTTGCACTGACATTCAGGTTGTCCGTCACCTGCAGCCGTTGTGAGGTGACACCCTGAGTCTGACGTCTCGGTCTGATATTTTCATGTAAAAGTTTGCTTCCCTTGGGTGACAGAGGGTCAGGCAATTGAGGAGGGACATTCCTGGGAGATGCTTTCAGCTGCTGCTGCTGGTGATGGGTCTGAAGAACTTGCTTCTGGATATCTACCAGCTGAGATTGCAATCGATGGATGAGTGCTTTGGTTCCTTTCTCATCTCGTATGGAAGATGACTGAAGGGTATCCAACTGCAAAACAAAGCAATTCAATAATTTTCTATTACATGTTAAGATAATCCAATACCAGTTGAATCATTTTCCCATAATATTATTGGAAATTTAATATATTTTCTTATCAAAATGTGGCAACAGTTTGCAATCAAATTTGCCATGGTCAATGAAAGTCAGCAATGATTTGAAATAAACATGTCAAAATAACCTGTTCTTGAATGCTGTTCAGCAAGGTTTGTGTCCTTGGTCTTGAAGCTGATCGTTCTTTCCTGCTTGTTTCTTCTGACCATTCAGATCTCCTTGACCAATGCTCAGCATCTCTTTGTTCTGCTCTTTGGAATGCTTGGTTCGATCTTTGGTCAACCTGATCACTTTGGTTAGTTCTCTGACTTTTCTTCTCAGGAGCACCACCATCTACTTCATCTTCAGTTTTCATAGATGGAGCAATTCCCACACCAAACTGGACAACTGGAAGAGCGACGCTTTGTCTCAGAACATTCTTAGGTGGTTTCCTTGGTTTCTCGAGGTCATCTGTGCCATCGCGACGCCTCAATGAAGCACTGGTAGGAACTTGCCCAGGTACATGAGGATCCTCCATAACAATATCAGATTTCTTCCTAATTTCGATCTTCATTCCAATGGAAGGTTCACTGTGTGCTAGGTGTTCCTTTTGTGCGAGAAGCTCCCGTTGCCTTCGACCGCTGAGTGAAAACTCTTCACCAGATGAGGAGCCGTCAGACTGGAATTACATTTATTCAATTCACGTTCAATTCTGCAATGCCAAGATAGTGCTGCCAACAGCATTGAAAATACCTTGTACAATATAGGCTTTTACTGCATGTAGTTGATCTACAATATATTCTTTAACCCTGAGAGGTTACACAAACTTTGTACACCAACACACCATCAACAGAACAGGTAACATGTTTTAATCAATGTGTCTTTTGAACTAAAAGAGAACACGAAACCAGCCAATTGATCAAAGGGTTTAATTGCATCCTTTTTTAGCCACTTGCATGCCAGCTTTTAATGGGCAATTTGGCACAGACAAGCATTGCAAGATCATCCTCTGTCTAATAGATAGATAGATAGATATATAGATATGGAAAGTGCAGCCCTCTAACGGAGGTTCTTGCTGCTATCTGGTGTTGATTGATGAGGTGAGAGAGAGAGGAGGAGTCCACCAATTTTACACATTTACCCCATTGGTGGGATCGTTTACTTGCCTCAGCATAGAAACTGAGTACAAGGGACCACCAATTTAACATCTCATCCCAACGACATCCAGCTGGGATGATGCTCATGTAAGGTTACCCGGGCCCGGGATTGAACCCAGGACCTTCACAGGAGCAGGCGAGCATCTTACCACTTGACCACCCAACTGCTCATATCTAATTGATTACATCCAACTTCATTTGCAAGTCACAAGTACAAGTAACATATAAATAACTCACATGTTTGGAGACCCAGTCAAGAGACTTCCGCCTCCTGTACACTGGTCTTGGCAGGAAAGACACTGAAACAAAAAACAATGCAGAATGACTGCCAACTGTGTTAGCCATACATTTTTGGCATGATGAAATACTACAGGTGAAGTGAAGTATTTTAGTGCATCTATGTTGTTTATGATTTGACAAAGCATACTTTTTATTTATCAATATGCGACAATAAATATCATCCTCTATGATACCTTTATTGTATTTCTTGTGTATAGTCATAATTACATTGTATTATAAATTTAAGAGAGACCAAGGAGAAGACTCACACTTACCAGAGCTATCAACATGCTTGGGATGGTAAGGGTCCCTGGATTCTCCACCACCATTTGAGAGTTGATTCAAGGAAGACGCTTGTTCCATTCTCCATCCCTGTTGCTGACGCTGTTCTTCATCATGGAGTCTAGACAAGGAGGAGGCCTTGACAACATGACCTCTGCCACTTTCTCTATATCCTCCTCTCAACTGGCCGAAGGTCGATGGGGCACTGTTACCCCGCCCATCTCTCCTACTTAACCGATCTGTTTTTGAAGGTGATATACATAATCCAGTGTTTATTTTACTTCTCACAGACTTGTTACGATTAGGATTAAGCCAGGGTTGATGGATCTCTGGAGGTTTTTGCTTTGATTCTGTCACATTTTGTCTTAAAAGACTTGACCTTGTTGCTGGAACTGGTACTGCTTCGGCACTCACATCTTCCTCCTCATCATAGTCATCATCAGCAATGTAGTGATGATGGTGTTGATACTGCTGTTGATGTTGTTGGTGCTGTTGATGCTGCCACTTTTTTTGTGGTCGGTCCCTTTGTTTTTGCAATTCTTTTATGGCCATCAAAATCTTGTTGTACGCGCCAATTGCCCTGATGCCAATTTCTTTCAACTGCTCTTCTGATATGTACATCAAACCGTCCATGTCAATTTCATGCTCAGCAAACAGTCTAATGTATTTGTCAGTGTTTTTTAGGTTAAGTTCTCCTAACCATGCCACTACACTTGGATCACAGAACACTGTTTTACCCATTATGGTAGTAAATGAACTTCTGTCATCCATTACAAAGTCAGAACCTCTCCCTTCAGGGGAGAAACGAGTGGTTCCAGAGGTCATGCTTTTGTTAAAATTGTCTTTATCAGCTTTGTTTGAGGCAATGTAGCCCCCTGCTTTATTGTCTTGATTGACTTGCTTGATAAGTTTGTCCAAAACCTGGGCCTTCATCTCCGCAGTACGTTCTTCGAAAGACTTTGATACAAAGTAGGGATCAAATAGTCCTTCACTATCCTCATTGTATGTTTCTTCTATAGACATCTGTTTTGCAGTTTTTCTGTTCTTCTTTGCAAAGGAAGCTCGACTTGAAGTTCTGTCACTAGACCGTTCATCCTTGTCCAGCGAAATTAAGGTTGTTGGACTTCTTGCAAGATGAAGTCGACGCTGCCTCTCTTGAGATATTAGTCGAGCTGCTTCTCTCTCAGCTTGTTTAGTTTCTTCATCCTTTTCCCTAACCACTGCAATCGTTGGTTTAGCCTCGGGCTTTGTTTTTTCCTTGGCTGAAACTTTCCTGGTGGCTTTGGATGTCGTCTGTGGAGGCTTAGTTACTGCATCCTTGCTGATATCCTTTGTGTTCTGCTTGGGAGCATCAGTATCTGGCGTGCCTTCTGTTGTATTTAATGCAGCAGAAGCACTCTTAGCTGTGCCAGCTGACCTGCTGGTTGCACTACTTGATCCTACTGCCCGAGTGACCTTCGACGTAGCACTTTCAGAGGTCTCATTTGCACCAGAAGCATTTGCTCTATCTTGAACATTCTTTTCTTTAGCAGAAGCAGGCTTTCCTTTGTCAACCTGGGCAGTAGAGCTAGGAATAGGAGAATTATCCCTCCCTGATTTAGGTCTTGCAGTCCCCTTCTTGACTGTTTGACCAGTGGGACTTTTTACCTTTTCTGATTTGTTTCCAACACTGAGTTCAACAGCACTTGTCTTGATATCTAACTGAACTGGCTCCTCTTTTGATGCACTACCTCGTCTTCCAGCTGATCCTGTCTGCCTAGCAGATTTTTTGTTTCTGGTGCCAAAACTAGGACTGGAAGATTTATCTACTGCATGACCTTTGACTGAACTTTTATTAGGGATACTGGCATCAGTGTTCTCTTGTGAATTACCTCCTGAGTCTTTCTTGTCTGGGACTGGATTCGGTTTTACACCTTCACTTGATTCTTCTGTCTGCTTGTTCAGTTTGGAAAGTTGGCAATTGGTGTCTTTTCCTTTGGCAGTGTTTCTAGTAACCTTTGCGGATGACCCTTTTGATTTGACTGGTTCTGAAGGTTCCTCTTTGGTTTTCTTTGCAGCACTAGGGGGAGCACCTGACACCTCTAACTGTTCACTTGAAGGTTTCTCACAATCTTGTGGGGCAGCAGTTTCAGTGGGCTTCTTTTGGTTGCTATTAATCTTGGCAGACGAGACTTTCTTAGATTCCTTAGTGGGTGTGTCACTTCCAGCAGATGATATCCGAGTGCCTTTAGATTTAGTTGTTGCTGATGCAGGTGCCTTTGATTTCTTGGTGGTGGCACCAGTACCGGTGTCATTTACTGAACTTTTAGTATTCAATGGATCTGGAGATTCATCCTGAAGGTGTCTGGCACCAACAAGAGTTCCTTGTACTTGTACCTGCTGAATTGCAGCTGTTCCTCCGGATGAACTGACTGCTGATGATGGTCTGCTCCTTGACGCGGTGGACGGTCTGGAAGGGTTACGTCCAGACTTAGGTCTGGCTCCCTGATTTTGGTCCGATTGTGGAGATTTTGATTCAGATGGTTTAGGTCCTCTTCTCACATCACCTTCCTGGAGGTCTGTCTTCTCCTTGTAACCAAAGAGTTTGCCCTTTTTGCCATGTTCCCAGATTTGAGATGCCAAAATACTGGACCTGAAACCAAAGAAATTCTATGTGACAGACTAACGGCTACTCATTGAGATATTAACCACTGCACCTTTCGCAAATAAGTGTCTCTTGCTATCACCCTACAGCTCTGTCTAATTTCTGAACGAACAATTATCTCTGCAGAAGCTTCTTTATATTCCATTGAAAAGAACACTGATCTTGGTTAACTTGTATATAGACGTCTCATTGCTTATTCATTGTTCTCAGAGTAAAAAGGAAATAATCATTAATTGGGTAATTACTCAGTCCCCTGGTATTGTGAAAGTGTTACATGATCACAAAGCACGCAATGTCTTCTTCAACATAATTAAGAGACAGGTGTGAAAACATATGACACGATGAAGGACGTTATCAAAATATGATGACTGATCTGGTACCAACCCATGGCATCATCTGCTTATTTAACAAGTAAACATTTCCAAAAAAGAAAAAGTTAAATGAGCAATATGTACTAGCCACAATTATAAAACATCCATTTGGCACTGCACATTATTATACAACATCCCCAACATGTTTAAGACTAACCTTCTACCTCCTGCAATAACTACAATTTATAAAACAACACAAGAACCAACTGCCAAAACAGCTTACTGCAATGCTGAATGAATGGAAAATAACAATTTACGAACACTGTCAACACATCAATGATGCAACATAATACTATGAGGAAATATACATTGAATGTATACATACCAGGGTGAGTGTTTAAGATCCTTATAAAGAAAACAGAATTAGGCTGAGTTGCAATCAAGAAACAAGAAGAGATGCAATTGAACAAAAGAATAACTGGTGCAGGAAGAAATTAAATGCAAAACATAATTTCCATTCAATAAGGTGAATCTTCCTTGGATAGTGTACGCCATTCCACCTGGTCTTTGCAGGTATCCCTACAATAATCATGCTGGCCCTGGTTGCCATGGCAACCTATTGCTTGGCAACGCATCCAGGGCGCCTCTTCAGGTAAAACCTTCAGGATGGTATAGCGTATAAGGTCTGATGCAGCAGTGCTTGTCAGCGACAGCAAGTGCGTGCATCAATTTCCCGTGTATTGTACAAACGATCTTAATGATAGTAATGGGAAGGAAAGATAAAGAACTTGCGCATGTGAAAATGCTTTCACACTCAGAAAAGTGAAAAATATTATGAGGCAAGCTTTAAAAAATTCATTTAAGTCTTAAAGATAGGATACATATAGGATAATGAGCCTAAAATTTATTTTAAGCACTTTGTGTCGACTGTCTGTGGGTTTAACCAATAGGATAATGAGCCTAAAGTTAAGTGAATAATTGATTGATTATTGTGTTAAAGCATTTACCTGGGATTGGCACTAGCTTGCACTCCTGAAACTTTGTATCCAGATGTCTTAGATGTCCCTGCAGACGCAACAGCCAGGGCATCTTGCAGGGCTGCAACATCCTCCTCCAACTTTTTGTTTTCTTCTGCTAGTTTCTTGGCGCTGCTTTAGAAAAAAAAAATATTTAAATTAAAGCAAACTGTTTTGTCTTTCACTTATTTAATACTGGTTTGTAAATGTAAAAGTGTGTCACCTCCTTTCCTTTGCAGACATTGCAGTTGCTTTGGTTGGGTGACTTGGGTCATTCTACCATAATATTAAAACCTGAAAAAATAGAAATTTGGATCAAGTTCAATGATTGTAAATGAGGCAAATTTTTTCCGTAGGCCGTACTGGCAATAGATTTACCAAATTTTTCTAACAAGGTAGAAATGCAAGCATATTTTATATTTAAATATTAAATAATTTGATCTATTTCATTTTATTATTCGGTTTTTGTGATCTGCAGTGTAAAATGTACACTATATGAGCAATTCAGTAAGATTTCACATGCAGCGTGTACTGTTACTCGTTGCTCGCCCATTGGACCAATAGATATCCCATTATGGGATACCTATGATTGGATCTCTCAACTTTTCCCGCCGAAAAGCTATTTATAGAAAGCACACATGCGCGGACATCTCGCAGCAATCGACAACTTCCGGTTGACGACAAGAGCAAGACAAACGCATGGCAGTCGACTGAGAGAGAGAATTAGGCATCGCAATGGCAGATGCAGACCCACCAAATTTACCACGAGGATTGGTAGGAAGGGGTGGAACTCCGGCAGGCAAGTCAGACCGCCTGCCATCCATCCGAGCGCCGCGTGACTTGACACTCGGAGGAGTCCGTAAAAAGACTTTCGTGCCCAACTTGAACTTGCCGGCTCGAAGGGAGAAGAAAGAAGACCAGCCGAAACAAGATGAAACGAAGAAGAAGAAAGACAAACGTCCATATGAACGAGGCCGAGGTAGAGGAAGAGGGCGGGGACGAGGGGAGGTCATTCAGTCACATTCCATTTTTGAAGAGGGCCCAACCCAGACGAGGACTGCCAGGTCATCCCACACTGACACGTATGAGAGAGCCACTGCAGGATCCTCCAGTAGGGCAAAAGGTGGTGTAAAAAGGGAAAAGGATTGTAACCAAAAGGACGTCAACAAGATTCTCGATGATGTGTTACGAGATGACTTTGTTGATAATTCCCGGTTGGAGGCAGAAGATGAAACGTTAGAGCCCATAAAATTACCAGTTTTCCCCTCAGTCGCTCCAGTGAAACAAGAAATTAAGCAAGAAGATGTTAAACCTGTCATCCAAATCAAGAAAGAACCAGGTCTTGATACTGGAGAAGAGAGCATGGACATCAGTCCAGTCGAAGAGCCTGGTGCCTCGGATGTCACAGTTGCCAAACAGATGGGACCGATATCGACTAAGATAATATGCTCGGATATTTTTGCTTCACAACTCAAATCTGATACAGGAGAACTGTTGTTCATTCAGTTGCCAGACACATTGCCTGGAGAAGCGCCAAGTGCACACGATGACCGTCCTCAGAAGAGTAAGCACAATCCAGCACCAGGTCCTTCAAACAAAGTTGAAGAATCTGAAGATGAGTCAACTAAAGTGAAACAAGACCCTGAGGAAGCATTGGCAGAAAGACTTGGGTTATGCTGTTTGGGAGATTTTGGGGAAGGATACTTGGGCAAGCTTCGAATTCGTAAATCAGGACGAACTCAGTTGATGTTCGGCTCTTCTGCTTTAGATGTGACAATGGGGACCCCTGCTAGTTTCTTGCAGGAACTGATAAGTGTAAAAACTGATGGCCAGTCTGGTGACATGTGTGTATTGGGAAACATACAACATAAACTTGTGTGCACTCCTGACTTTGATAGTATGCTGAGTTGACAAAAGATGATAATATTATGGACAATTTAATTTTGTCAGGTTATTCATTATATCTACTACTGAATTATGATGTGTGATGTATGTTATAGTTTACTCAAGCAAAAATTAAAACAACTGCAATTTATGTGTCACTGAGTTTTGTTTGAATTTGAACTAGCTTATTGTTGCTTTGAAGATACCAACGTCCGTTCTGTGCTAAGGTGTGGCCACGACTATGAACAGTTTTTACAAGCCATAACTTAATTGGGTCAAGAATTCAAGATTTACATTGTGGCTGTCTTCAGCACAAAATTGTATATGGGATGATAGACATTTAGAACACAGCACCACCTATTTCATCATCTCATATAATACTCTGAGGCAATTAGTAACAAATCTCTGCTTGTAGTTGTGTATAACCTTAGGGACATAAATTCCCTTCTCTCACTGGTGTGAATGCTGTGGTCATAGGGCTCTCCAGTTCTCGTGTGACCTAGGACCTGGCAGTAATTGCATGACGTCTTTTTGCGTTGTGCATTGGTGATGTCATGTATTGTATTAGTACTTCCGGGTACACGGTCACACGAGAACTGGCCAGCCCTATAGGCCTAGACAATTTTGGCTAAATTGCACTGCAGAAGAAAAGATCACCCTTTGTTGGGTGAGAGGGCCATCATTCCATTCTAGGTCTGGTGACTTATTAAAGCTGCATCTTAACTGGGTAGAGATTTATATTATTGTTTTCAACACAAAATGTGAAGAGTTGGCATCATTCAGTGATTAAGTAAGGGTGCAATGCAGTCTTCCCCCCTCAGGCAAGCAACAATCTATCCTAGCTGCCAACTGGGTTAACCAGCTCCTAGCTGGGGGATCAACTTTTGGTAAAGGAGCCAACCTTTCTTTTGCGAATGGGCTAGACTTCCTCAGCCTGGGTCGGGCGTCTCGGGCCCATCTTTGCCTTGGCTTGGGTCAAACTTCTCACGACAGGGCCAATTAACCTTTAATAATGGCAAGGGGCCGCCCAATGATGGCCCTTTTTCCACACCACTATATACTGTCTATAGCATCTGCATTGCATCAGTACTCCATAACATGTGGTACTGATGCATGCAATTTGCAAAAGCCAAATTCTATCCTGCCACTGCACACGGAGTACAGTACAATAGTGTCAATACCAGTACCCAAAAACATTTGTTCATGCACTGTGATGCAGTGACTGTCAGTGCATAGAGTATAATTAGCCCAGCAGCGTACCTATGTCACAATGTGCTGTTACAAGTATAAAAGTACTAGCCACCGCATTCTAAAATGCCCTTACACAAAAATCGTCATTACCTGAAACGGTCACCAATGTAAACAAAGGCCCTAATATCGCCCGTCACCGGAATTTCCAATGGTTGTACGAAAGAGTAATTATATTTTATTTATCTTATTCAAGTTATGCGGTTTAATTACACTAATTCAAAACATGGTATTGTCGTTTGTAATTTGCCGTTTTTAAAAGCCAATTTGTTAAGTTGAATAGGATTCGTATGCGTTGATTTTATTGTGTTCTAGAGTTGGCGTTTCTTACATGTGATTTGGTACTGGCGGGGATTACGAAGTGGCCTGTCAACTCTGAAACTTGTTTCTTGAAGGATTTCTCTTTATTTAAAGCCTTTCCATCCGTCAGCGCTGTGTCAGTTGTTTCTGTCTCTGATCTACTGTCTGACAGTGTGAGTGACATGTAATCTATGTATGTATAGTGTAAAGTAAAGTTGTTGAAGTAAAGTGATGAGACGACCATGTCAATACCTCTGTACATTAGTATATTGGATTCCAGTTTGTCACAATTAACTTAGTATTCTAGATGAATATCAACATTATATGATGAGTGAAAGTAAAGTGACCATAACTGAATTGATATGTTTACATACAACAGTGTCAATTAGCCATGACATTGTTGCATCTGAGAGAATTTTGACACTGTGACAGCTGTAGTTGTATGTTACGGTATAGGTATGGAAACATGTATAATCAACCTAATCATAACATCATGACAGCTTAATTACTGGGTGATAACCAAATAACCAAATAAGCTACATGGCCATTGACCACATGCCGACACAGTGCACTTTGAACCCGATGAAACTAATTTACAGTAGTATACCGTAATACACCGTAATACCCAACTACCTGCCAACAAGCCAATCCGCTCTGAACCTCCGATCAATCACCCCTGTTAAACAGAACCCCTTGTCACCGGGATATTACACACTCCTGTTGGCACTCACAGGGTTGAAAACACACTAAATTTTTTCTCTTGGTCTGCAGATCCAGTTTGCTGTTTATGCATCAAAAGGACTTCCCTCATTTGGTTGATTAACTGATCAATACTTGTACAATGACTGCAAAGAATAGCTGATATGATGACATGTCCCAGGAGGAAATCCTCAGAAACGTTTACACATTTCTGCAGATCCTGGAAGCTTCGCGGACTAAGGAAGTGGAAGAGTGGGATGTCCAGGCACTGAAAAATGCCTTGAAGTGGGCAGAATGGTGTAAAACGGTGAGTCCAAATGTCTTTAAAAAAGATTGTTGTAAAAAAGTTCTATGGAAATTCTTAAAAAGGTCATAGTAATATGTCTTTTTCTCCAGCTTTCTATGAAAGCAAGTGGCAAAGGCTATGAACAGGACTTGGATAATGAAGTTGTGAAATTAAATCACCTTCCTTGGAGTCTAGGCAACTGTAGAATAGATTTGAATTACCTCAGGGATGCGACAGTACATCTGACATTTGTGAGTAAAACTAATACGTATTATGTTTGTAAAGTTGTCATAATGTATTTGTTGTTTATGTCTTAGGCTCTGCAGTAATGGAAATATGATGCAATGATTTATTTCAGAGTCTCCTGGAGAACGCTTGTCTGACTTCAACTTTATATTCCTTCTTTATAGAAAACTGTCTGGACATACCAAAAGCTAATAATGAGCAGCCAATATTTGTGAAGGTGAGCATGTCAGTGTTTTTCAGAAATATAATAAAATATGTTATATTCTACAATCTCTAATTCACAAAAACACTTTATAATTCCATATTAGGAAACCCATAGACTTCTAGAGTAAAATGTTTATTTTTCAGACTTGCGCTAAGTTAGCAGTTAAGAAAGAGACAACTGCCATTGCTAATGACTTGTTAACTGATGTTACTGATGTATATAAATCTGGTTCTGTGAACAATGATTTGCTGAGACAAACATATGCGCTGCATCTATTGAAGTTTGTTGGAGATGCATTGGAACGGATGGTTTTTTCTGCGAAACAAAGGTGAAATTCAGTCTTTCACTATGTTTGCTGGTACTCATCAATTTAAAATCCAATTTATTTTGCTTTATATTTTAATCCTGGAACTCATGTAAGTGAATCAATTTATCTTTCAGAACTGTTCTATTTTTGAACAAGAAATTAAGGAAGATGATTGAAACTTTAGATAAAGGACTGGTGAGTGTTTCTTAGTTTTGATGATCTGTGCCTAGAGCCTGCAATACCAATGAATCTATCACTCTTAAGTGCAGCTGGTCATCGTTCAGAAGCATTTAGTTTAAGGCCTGTGTCATCTAATTGACTGGCAATGTTAGGATTAGGGTTAATATATTCTTTATCTCTTTCAGGATTTGCTGTTGTTATGTCTTCATGTGGAGGGTGATCACTTCAATGCCCAAATGTTTATTTTGAACTGCATCAAGGATCACATCTCAGTCCTTTCGGAGAATGAGAGAAGGTAAATTTAAATTGCAACAGGTTTCAGTCACAAGATATTTAGGGGTACAAAACTGTTAAATTCAGTATATTGATTTTATAATCATTATTGTTTACTTTCAGGTGTATGTTTTCAAGTATGAACACAAAAGATTTATGTGTGCTCGCAAAAAATTGCTGCAATACTTTGTCAATTATCTGTGATTGGCTGGAATGTGAGGGAAAAATCATGGCACCTTACATAGAACATGGAAAATTAAGTTGGAGGTATATATATATTATTCTTTTACAATGTTTATATGAAGCCCAACAAAAAACAGACTGTGACAATCTACAGTAACATGTTGATGCTGCTTGAACTGACTAAATACTTTCTTTTGTAGGAGCACAGATGATGATGGCATAAGTTACGGATTGCTCATTGACACTACACAACAACTAAGGCTCTGTGACTCGAATGTCGCCTCATACATACACAAGAGACTGTTCAGTTATCCTGAGACTGCGTATTGTGTATGGCATAGTGTTCAAAGACAATTATATAAAAGCAAACAAACATATGCCAAGTGTTAAGAGTCCAATCGATTGTTATGAATTTGCTTGATGCCATGTTCATAGGTTTGTGATCTGAAAGCATCAGGTCAAGCTTTGTGCTACTTTGTTATGGTTTTTACAGAATATGAAAACAATGTATTTCATTACCAGTTTTAATGATGGATTCATCAACAAGTTACAATTATACACATGTATTGTACATTTGCAATCATCATTCTGTAAATAATCATCCAATGAAAATACACCGTATGTCCCACAATATGACTTTTTTCTTTAATAATTGAGTGGAAAATGTCAGTTTCTTAACTTTATTAAATGACTTGCAATATTTTAGTCTAGGTAGCTATCCACATTGTGGCAAATTTTAAAAGTCCTGAGAATTAGAATTTTGCTTGTTGATGGGTAAAGATGGTTTGGATTTCATTATCTAGATCATGTGTCATATCTTCAATTACTAAGCCATTTGCCTTTTTCATTTCCAATGATCCTTCATCACCCATGGAACTGCTGCCGGGTAGGCTCATGTCAAAGGAAGCACTGTGCAACCTTTCTTCCTCGGGATTAAAGTAGAATAGACTGATGATGTAAATCACAACAATTATCACGGCAAGACCTCCAGCAGCACTGCATCCAATGATCACATTCATTTCATATTCAGGCCAAAGATCGCCAAAGTATGGACCTTGATAGTTCAGTCCTTTCTTGATAATCATGGGAGAATCTGGTACCACTTCCCCAACGCAGTAGTAAAGGCCAAAATGGTCGCCATGGACGTTTATGATATGCATAGCCGTTTCATTCACTTGCCAGCCTGCACGACCATCAAGTGGAGTGTCGAAGAAATCGCTATCGCCCGGCTTCATGATTTTTAAATCCGGTCGAATCCAGTATTTCATGCTGAATGTGTCAGGCATCCTGGTATCATTACATTCCAGGATTGCATCATGTCCAAATTCTGATTTGATGTTGAAGTCATTATTTCCGTAGGGTTTTTCTTGCCAGTTGTAAATACTCGCCTGTCCAAATGCAATAACTGCAGCTGTGGTTAGGAGGAAATACAACATTCTTCCAGTCTTCCTGTTGGACAGGCCTGAAAAACATACAGTAATTAAGACTCTGCATTAATACTATTTATGTATCAGAATAGGCTGCTTACTCTACTTTAGTGTTAGCACAGAAACTTATTGTTATATGATTAATATTTCAGACAGCAAAAGTTCATGAGCAGAAGAACATTCAACAAACAGTTGCCACGTTACAAAACCTGTTTACAGCTATACATTGCTGTGTAATTTCAATTTTCTTGGTCACTGCTATAATGGGATATAGACTTAATTTGTTTTGTTCGACTCCATGACAATATCTATGTAATAATAGAATTTTTATAGAAATTAATCATCAACATATTTAACTGAAATGAGAGGTATATGTTGAATTTGTTCATTACATAGTGCGCACAATTGTAGGTCATTCAGTTTCTGCCAATTTTCATTGTGTAAATCTTACAAGGTGTTTGTTCAGACTGATAACAGTTTTAAACTAATGAAGTTGAGTCACATGTAGTAATCATACCATTATTTTGCTGAAATTAGATTTGATGAAAGCTTTGGTTATATATCATAAAACAGGCCTACCTTATACAGTGTATTAGTTTCCTTCTTGTCAGCTAGTTATTGCGACGAAATATATGTGATTCATTGATCTTTTGATCACAGTCTTTTATGAATAGGGCTTGCACTTGAAGATAAGGTAAATATCAAGATAAGAATTTACTGTTAAACAGTTCCCTGGAAAGTGCTTGACCAGACTGGAACTGCAAAGGAATCTGTTATCATTCTGTTATCATTCTCCTACAGTACTATAGGAAGGCTGAAGTTTTACTGTTTTACTTGAATTTTTTTTAAACTTTTATGTGGTTACTTTTCTTTATTAATTGTATCCATGGATTGTTCATAATACCTACATATGGTAACTGCTTTTGTATAATATTCTATGTAGAATTACTTATTAGAAGGTGAACCAGTCAATAAAATTACTTATCAGCCTGTTTCCATTGAAAAATTTAATTTTCAACCCAGCATGTTGACAGTCTTAAAATAAAAAGAACAGGCAAACACTAAACCGCTTCTAGTTGTAACAAGCTGCTAAGCTTGATCAAGGCTACGATCCTTATCTTCCCAGGGCAAGCTACTTACTCCACGCAGCTTTGTTGCGTGGCCTTTAATACGCACGTGACTAAGTGACGCACTAGCGCTTCAAAACGCTCAACCGTTGCTGCGCTAAATATAGAAACATTTCGTAAACAGCTGCACTGATTTGGCGGTCGACAGATTGCCACGACGAATGATACTGGATAAACAAAAACCACACAATGGAGCCTAGTGTAGCTACACGAAATAGTGAGCCCTCGAAGGTCCTGGGCCTCCACGCGGCGAGGGTGGAAACACTCGGGGTGAAGTCCTCTATCCCCAGTGGCTAAAACAGAACAGTGCGCATTGCACAAGCTGCTCCAGCTATCCAACGCAGACAATTATTGATTTTTTACATGCTTCTGGTTTCTACTACCAACTAGAGATAATCAATCTTACCCTAGAGAGCCTCTACATAGCTCACTCAGGTGCTGATGAGGCGTTAAACAATAACACTAATTATGACTAACTAACACGAAATAGTGACGAAGATGGCGCATTGGCTTTAGGAAAATGCGATCCCATTAGTCCGGCAGATATACTGTGGTGAATCCTCAAATATTGTCTGTAGTTTTGATCTTGGTGTCGTTTGAAAGCTGAGAAAGTATAGATTAAGAATCTGCCGGGTGTCCACCTGGCACCCTTGAGCATTTTGCGTAATTCAAGATGACGTCCAATATGGCTGCCAAAAGTCAAAACAATCATATTTTGGTGACATAATACATTTATGAGCAATCAATTGATTCTGTAGAGGGAGTACTTTTAACACTAACCTTGGATGAACAGAGAATATGCATGTTTCAATCTGAATAAAATGCATGATATCACTGTTACTGATAAGTGTATGCATCTGACATTAATAACCATTATATAGCTAGAATGGATTCTATAAACCCCCAAAAACCAAGGTCAAGACTCCCAAATGTGCTTCTATTACAACTATAGGAGGGGAGATATTTGTAACTTCCGATGAAAGTATCTGAGACCAATTGCAATGTCAGAAATAAATTCTTTGACCAAAAACCATGGTGTATAGACCCAAAAATTGTGTTTCTAGGTTATTTGGAGAGAAGATATTGGCGATTTTTACTTTCTGCGGGAATATTGGGCGCCATCTTGAATTACCACCCGGCAGCTGGATTCTTAATCTGCAAATTCTTAGCTTTCAATGTAACCAAGATATATGCATATCATTGGGAAAAAAAGTGCCAATGCATCTGGATGGCAAGTAGATTTATTTTATTTTTAAATTCTGGAGCAGAATACATGCCTATATATATATATATGTGCGTCGCTTGCATTGGCTCACCTACTTATACACTCTCATAACCGATTTGCTGCTCCCCTGGAATCGAAGGGGGAAATACTTCTGCGGGTCGTCTGCACACATATATATTAGTGCGATTACTACTCCTAATTTCTCTCTTCCAACAAGCCACTCACTGTGAAACTGGTTCAGATGATTTCTTTTGGCAAAAACTATACTAGCGTAATGAAATTGAACAACTGTACCGTGGAATTTCACGTAACACTGCATCAGGTACTATTTTTGCGAATTTGACTTAACAAGCGTTGCAACATTTTTCTTGTCTGTTAATGCAACAATCCTTACATGCAGTATACCATGAACAGTGCTTTGTGTGACAGTGTGAGTTTGTAGAAAGATCGATGCTACACACCGGACAAGCGCCGTCTTAATTTCTAGAAATTGATCTCCCCAGGGTTTATAATAAGTACAGAACAATAAACAACTTTGAACTAATCATGATTGAACACAGTTATGATCTATAATTGTCTATATAATTGTTGATGCATGCATGATGATTGCATTGCAACATATAATCTGTATAGAAGTTAAAAAAATAACACATTTTTAATCATCTTCCAGCAAGCTCCACTCCTCCGCACAGCTACGACGTGTGCCTTGCTATAATTAAATGGGCTTGATTAGCATATATGTGCATATCCAGTTTGATTGGCGGCGACCATAGAAGGTCTATGGCGGCAACGATCTGTGGAGCGCCAAATCAGCGCCAGTGTTTACGAAGCTGGTGAGTTCTGAGTACTGGTGCGTCGCTTGCATTGGCTCACCTACTTAGACAATTTACCGCTTGGGTGAAACCACGTCTTGTATACTTGACCACAAATTTGGGTTACTGTACATCATTTCTGTTTATGTTCGCTGAGGGTGTACTGCATACGCAGCACTATGTTTCATACATGTTCTTGAGTGAATGTTTATCTGTGTTTACACTAGATGTCGCTAATGTTGCAAATGTGTCATTTTACACTAGAGGTCGCTGAGCATCGAAATTTCCCATCAGCCACTGCGGTAACTTCCTCTTTTCCCGACATCTTGTTAAGGTGAGCTGCGAAGCCACATGGCATGGGCTATTTACCCATTTGACTGAGTTTATGGGAGTTAAATGAATTTTCTGGCCGTATAATAAACGTTTATTGTTTCCCCTCTAATGATAATTCATTGACTGTCCCACCTGATCGCTATGTAAGAAACAGAGCCCAAGTTTATTCATTGCACATCGGGACCTGTCACGTTGTTTCTGTCAAACTGGCTTCAAATGAAGAGTGAACCATTCACTTTTTTGCTTTTGAAGTTGTGCGGCAAATTTTGAACACAACTTTATAATATAGGCATAATACTGACCACACGAATGTTAATGTGTGACGGTGACAGATAATAAGGCTCAATTATCCAATGTACCATGTACACTGTTGACAGTGTTGTACTTGTACTAGTTGTAGGCAGTACACATTATACAGTAATATACTGTCACTGACACTGTCAGTATATCCTTTAAAGCATTTCTTTAATAAAAGTAACATGTGGAATGGACTGCCCTGGACAGTGTTTCAGTGTATAGTGCCAGTGGCTAGTGGATAACCGTGCAACCACGTACATAGCTTAATCATGGTTATTTAAGATAGTCAGCATCTAGAGGGTTGTGAACTGGCTTAATTAACAAATTTGTAGACATGACTTACAGTTACAAGTGAGCTGTTAATAAAATGGTTCATACCTTTCAGCTGCCAAGATGACGAACACCAAGGGTTATCGCCGCGGTACGCGGTACATGTTCTCCAGGAAGTTCAAACGGCATGGAGTAACACCCTTGTCAAGATACATGAAAATTTACAAGCGTGGTGACATCGTTGATATCAAGGTGCGTATCTACAAAATGTATTTCATAATCAATGGGTCATGTATTACACTATATACCAATTTTTTTTGTGACCTCAGTTAATAGAAATAATTTTGATAATCGCAAAAAAAAAGTGTTGCAATGATCTCTCGGCCCATCAGACATGTAAATTTTGTTTTTAATGTTAACACCAAACGGAACCCTCAACTAATCATAGTAGAGTGGGTGTTTCTGAACTTGTCAGTTAAAAGAATACATTTGGTTGCTTATTTTCACTACAGGGTGATGGTGCCATCCAAAAAGGTATGCCACACAAAGTCTACCATGGCAGAACTGGCCGAATCTACAACGTTACCCCCCATGCTGTTGGTGTCATCGTCAACAAACGTGTCAGGTATGATCCAGCATTTTTTTCTGACGGATGAAATAAATTTGCAACGTGTAAGATGCCATAAATAATGTTTACTTTAATGTTTGGCGGGTAGGTCAAATCTGAGATTTCAATCTACAATATGTTCACTTTTCACATTCCAGGGGCCGCATTATTGCTAAACGTATCAACGTGAGAATCGAGCATATCAAGCACTCTAACTGCCGTCTCGATTTCTTGAAACGTGTTGAAGAAAACGAAAGGAAGAAGAAGGAGGCTAAAGAAAAGGGTGTGAGAACCAACCTCAAGAGACAGGTATTTTATGATTTTACTATTCCACACAAGACAATGTAAAGGAATTATGGTAGTTAATGTGGACAGGATGACCCTTTCAGTTTAATTTAGTTTCAAGATTTCTTCCAGTAAATCATGATAATGATGTATAATTAATTTACCTTATATTCATTGTTATTTCAGCCCACTGGACCCCGCGCAGGACACTTTGTCAGAACTGCAAATAACACACCTCAGGTGCTCCAGCCCATCCCATGGGAGTTCCTTGCTTAAAAATGATGTGTTAGAAAATAAAGTGTAAAAAAATCAGGACAAGTCTTGAGTGCAATTTTTTGTTCCAGCACAGAATGTACTTCAGAAATACTATCTTGTGCCTTAAAAGTATACAGTGGGTCAAATAAGAACCCTTCGGCCATGCATATTTTGAAATGTAGCCATCCCAAATCTTTGTTGCCTGCCTGTGTTGATTGAATTTTGGCGTTTGGTTGAGATAGCACTGACTGATAGGGATTGATAGGATGCCAGTGTGTATGCAGACATATTTCTGACAACATTGCTTTGTGAAGCAACTGCAATTGTTTACTTGGCTTTGAGATTCAGCCAGTTATTGGTTGGTGAATTACTGCTGCGAATATATTTATAATCATGTCAAGTAGTTTCGCACACTTGATGGATACTCCATGCAGTAATGTCCCTTGCAGTAGACGAAAGCCACTGATGATTTACACACATTTGAATAACCAGCTGAATGCAAGACAAAGCTGGAATATCCTGATAGCCAAACATAGTTTGTTCACAAAGAAATATGCAGAGCATCTCACATTCCACTGACATCTTGTATGTGCTAGTGCTGCTCACCCTGACAAGTCAAAGCCTTGACAACACGGCACCCTCAAACAGCTATACTAGGTCAAGTGATGCATATTCATGACCACCAAGATCTGACAAGCCAGCTAACATGTTGATGTTATAAACAATGACTGCACTGTCAAAGGGTTGTGGTCAACTGGCTAGATTGAGTTTGTGGTAAACTCGAATTACTTTTTTCTGGCTAGATTTTGTCATTATTTTAGCTCTATCTATTTATTTATCTATCTATTTATCTATATCAGGGTTAATCAATCAATCTCCAGGTTAGCTAGGGTTATAATTAACTATTTAATTATGACTTAGTCATTATTTTTTAGAGTGTTCTGGTGGCTCCATGGTATTTTACAGTTGAATCTGTTATTTTGAAAATTCCTTTAACCCAAACACATGGCCTGATTGGTCAGGCTGGCTGAGACATCTGGGGCACCCTGCATATATATTTGCGTAGCAAAATCCACCAAACCCTACGCTGGAGATCTGATTGGCTGGTCATTAGAACTGGGTTGGATAAATTATAGTGGCCTGTGTAGGGCTTGTGGGCAGTGTAGCTGCATAGGCGTATGGTGCTGCTCAGTGCTGCGTGGTCGTGGGCAGAATCGTCATTCCTGAACTCGTGTGGTGGTGCACAGGCTGATATGTGACCATGTGACAAGTTCAATACAGTGGTCAAGACCATGTGTATACTATGAGCCCCCTTTCAGAGCTTTTTAAAAAAAAGCTAATTTCGTGAGTTGAGTGTGTTTTTTCAATAAAGATATGGTAGCTGCATGTCTTAGTATGCATCTGCTGAAAATCATTGGATTTATATCAATTTGAAGAATTCTGGAAAACACTTCTGAATCCTAGGTCTTAGAATCTTTCTGACGTGGTGGTTTGACCTGCTTCAAATGGCCTGGTATGACAACCAATGTGACATGGGTATGGCATAAAGACAAGCATGAATCCATTCTGACATGGACAAAGACTTCTTCATAACATGACTTTGAAAATAACTATCGCTGTTGGTAAATGGGTTGACTTCACCACTACATAAAAAAATTTGCAGCTGTATTTTCATCTTCCATGCTTGCCCATCAGTACACTAATTTTGTTCATTATCATTTATAAAGTGAAAACTGGCAAGATCATCAATTTAGACATTTTGTTTTATTCAACATGGCAAAGGACTCCTACACGTAGTTCAAGTTGCTCACATTCTCACACTAATAATTACAAACACTTTTTCAAAAAATATTTTGAAAACACATGTAAAATATTTTATCCTGTTAAAAAAAAGAGCTCCAATAATTAAGAGTTGTGTATTTTCACAGTTCCATTTTTGACTCCGGTACATGTATTACAATTGTTCATCATGTATTTTCAGATTAATGTGTATAAACAGCGATTTGGTTAGGCACTGTATGATAAAAAGAAAAATGGAGCTCTTAACTGCATAAAACACCATTGAACATCATAGTTCTAAGATAACATTTTTTAAACCACCCTCTAAAATTTTACCGTGCTGGCTGCTGCTAAGACGGCACAATGACCCACTTAAGTGTTGTAAAAATAATATAATAAAATAAGGAATACTTAGGGGTTTAATATCACAATATATAACAAATGTATAATGCTTTTAACTTTCAGGAATTTATCACATGTATACTTATACCATTAAAAATTAATGTTAAAAATTCGTGGACATCTTTAATGTTTATAATAGGCCATGTATTCATATACATATAGGAAGAATATTTGAAAATAATATCACAATTGTACAAAATAGTGGAATATTAAGCTATACAATATATATGTCAGGAATTATTATCTGTACACTTTATTACACAAGGTATTTACAATTGCATGCCACTATTTGGGCAGTATTCATATCACTAACAATGTTCTCCTATTTAAATATTATTTACAAATATATTTACACCTTCTAAATTTACAGCTATTAATCATTTAAAATTTGAGTTAAAAAAAATTAATGTGCATATCAGCAACTGCATTTTGATTAGAAATCTAAACTCTGAGCATTTGAAACAGTTAAAATTTACACCTACGATTCGCAGTACTCAGTTGACATTATACGTTTGTCGTTTGATCAGTCTTTTAAAGAATGAAGTGTTGTTCTGTCGAGATGATGTACTTTGGGTTGATAGGACGGAGTCTCGCCCTGTAGCACCACCATCCATCTGTAACGAGTACATTACAACATCAAAATTTCTATTGAATTGACATAAATGGTAGCAAAGATCAATAGCATATGCATTACCAACAGGTAATATAATTGCCAATTTCTGCATCGTATGATAATTAAGTAAAACGTGCACATATTACATACAACTCATAATCGTAAGAACTTATATAGTTGAAAGACTTCTGAGGTTAAGTTGTGACTGTTCCTGCAGCATCATGTGAAAATATCTCACTATTTACCTACCTGATCAGTAAGCGAAACGTCTGGATATCTATGCATAACTTGTGTATTCAAGTGCCTAGGTGTCAGTCCAACTCTTGAATACTGAAACAAAAACACATTTATTGGAGTATTCACTTGCCATAAGAATTACTTTCACCAAATTACTTTAGTTGACAACAATTTATTCTACTCAGGACTGAAACTGAACCTCTCTTTAAGTACGATAAATTATCTCTATTACTAGCTGGAATTCCAACCACCAGAATACACATGGGCTCTGCAGAGCTCTGCCAATACCAGCAGGGACACTCTGATCCCAAGTGGGATCCAAATCGTGGCATTTCCCGCCATTTTCGGCAGGCTACATCTAGGATCAAGACCCACTTCGGAGGCAAGTCGATAACGTTATCGGCGAATAATGCAATGTTGTACGATAATGAAGCGATGATTAAAGCCCAAAACCATTGACAAGCTGTCTTACAGCTACATGCTAAGCCACAAAGCAATAAACTGCCGCTAAGTTCTGTTTTCATCTGGAAAGCAAACTGATGACATCATGGACATGGAAATCATGAACTGAGAACAAAAGCTCCTCCCCTCCTTCCAGGGGGGCAGAGCTAATTACTCCCCGCCATCCTTCTCATTTGGTGAGAGTTTAAAGGTCATGCATTGGTTAAAATTTGCTCGACTACCGGAGCTAAAAAACACAAGAATCTTTAAATTCTTGTGCAGTTTGATCCCCAAGTTCTATACCAAGGTCAGGCCAAGGAAAGAAGGGGAAGGAAAAAGTAGAAAGATTAATTTGACGCGGAATCCATCACGAAAGGCACGCACTAATTGACGACGCATGCGCACATCTCGTAGGTGCTCTCTGGGACACCGAAGAATTGTGAGACAAAATTTCAAAGATAGGACATTATCACCTAGTCACAACTCTTTATTACCTGAGAATTCAACATGGCTGCTAACCACCGATACAATTCTTCCATCGAGGCAAAAGACAGAGCATGGCCAAAGAAAGGGGTGTCCCGGTTCCTAGGATAAACAGAGTACCTCAAGTGAATAATATATAGAATACTGTATGTTAACACGTAAAAATAAAATAATAAAGATTAAAGGGTATCATACAACACTTACTTTACCATCCGTTCATTCTTGACCACAAACGTGCAATTGAACTTAGTAGGTGGTTGCCGTTTCTGTTCAGCACCAACATAAAGAGTAAGATCTTCAACATTCCAGGATGATATGGGATTTAGTGTCTGAAAGGAAATGCACAAGACACTTAGCCATAAATTACATTAGTATCTATTCTCAAATACAAGAATGCATGGTGAAAACCACCATTCATGCAATGACTGGTGAGTTCTCTCAACTCACACGTCCATGAAAACTCAGCTTCATTTGACTGAACTCAAATCTGTACTTCTTGAATCCTTTCTTTTCACTGTATTTCAACTCCGTACACAGAGAGTAATGAGAATCGTTCTGAAATGCACAAAAATACATCGAAAACTTTATAGCGTTTACAAAATATTATAGTTTCAGTCCTGAAGATGTGTCATAAGTTAGTGCCTTGGAATCCACTATGCCGTCTTTACGAACAGCTAAATTATCAAACAAACTGAATGTTTTGCTTCCATGCTAGGTTAACAAAGAAAGAATATTTAGTTAATCAGGTTAATTTTGATGATCCAATAGGAGAGAGATTCAAACTGTTAGTGAAATAAAAAAACAGTCATTAAATCTCCTGAAAAGTGGGTGTCAAGAATTAATTGCAGAATTCAGAATTGCAAAATAAGATTTTGAACACGATTCAATATATATAACAAAAATACATCATAAACTTTTTTGTTAAGCCACACAATTCAATTTATTACTCTAGTAAAGCAACACAAAAAATTTAGTATTCGAAATTAGGACTAATTCAGTGGCTCAAAGCACATAGTGTTTAGAGGAAAACTATCTGTCTTGTTAATCTTGAAAAGGGGAGCCCCAATTTCGAACACTGCTTAAAACCTGATTTGTGGCAAAACCTGAACCTGGTGCATATTACACATAGTGCATCAACATAAGAAGTAGCAACAAAGAATTCAAATGATTTAATAGAAATGTGGGAAAGTAGAAACCAACATGCTCGAATTTTTTCTTGAACAAAACCAAACATTAAATAAACTTAGTAAAGACTTACACTCCTATTGCGAGTCTGTTTCAAGAAAAAATATAAATATGAATAAGATATGAAAAGATATCACTAAGCATCAGGTATGAGTTGATGAAGAAATATGGGATAGGCGAATGATAGTTGTGAAATTAGTTGAAGCAAATTCTCGAGACAAAACATTGTCCAGCTATATCACAATATATTTTGTAATATATTACGTAATTAGATATGGAAATGATTGTTTAAAACACAAAAATGGAGGAACATTAAAGTGTAGAGTTCATTACGCAACGGCCTGTTTTTATCTACTTTCTGGAGCCTTCATCCGTCTTGCATGGACTGCTTAGCTGCAATGCGTGATGGATGAAAGCTAAAAACAGACCTTTAAGGATGAACTGTACTATAATGAACTAAAATATGTCAGGATTAACCTTACATGGATATTTTAACATTTCAACTACCTAATAGGTCAACACATTTTCTTTCAAACATCGCCTTCAAATATTTTGCAACTATCAATGGACAAATCATTTAAACAAAACACTTTGATATAATAAATATTGAAGTTGTCTACAACATGTTCATCACAATCAGTAAAATATATAAGCTACTTACTATGTGCCTGACATTCTCCAAGATATAGTCATCTATGACACAAATACAGTTCTTGCGGCAATACTCTTCTGGCCATGATGACCATCTCAAAGTCACTTGTAACACAGACTCTTGATAATGGATTGGTCGTTCTGTAACATAAACTCATTATTTTAATGTCATATAAAAACATCCTACACAGCAATGGTGTCAGTGTGCTATTTAGTTACCATGAGTAGTTGTGCAGTGCAAATAGTAACATAGTTTATGAAATAGTCCTGGATTTCTATTCAAACTAAACAACTTTACATTAGGTATTATTTAGCACTTTACTTATAACTGCTGGTTATGCGACAAAGTAGTATTAAAGCGATAACAATTAAAGACTATTGTGATGCAATTTGTTTTTTGCAATACATGTATCTGATTCTACTTTTTTGACCCCCATTTCTTTTGCTACTAATCAAATGATTTTTTTTTTAAAAAGGCAGAATTTTCGTTAGTATTCTAAAAGCTGTGCCCAGTACCGTGTTAATTTTATCTAATGTCATTAACACTCACCTAATTGTCTATCACAGATAATTTCATATAAGCCCCAGTTTCTATCTTGGTCAAGTCCAGCTCGACCTTTCACCAGTTCAAGGACATCCTCCCCTGTCATGTCTCGTGTAAGCTAAAACACAAATTAACAATATATTTCAATTTATCATATGGCAGATACAAATAGTAAGCCCATTCTCGAGACAAAACATTGTCAAGTACCAGTAAAGTCAATAATAGTAGATTTCAAAATAAATCTCTTCTCGTTTTCTGATCATATATTTACACACAAAAAATGCAGCAAAACAAAACCGACACAAATTTCATTTATTAAGTCACAGCCAAACCTTCTGATCGATAATGGTACCTCTTAATGACAATTAACTAACTGCTTGCTGTATAGTGCCTTAATTTCTGTTATTTCTCTGGGAACATTACAGATGGCCATAATGACGAAAAGAAGGCAAGAAATTATTTTAAAGAAAACTAGACAAATTGAAGTTGATTATTGCAGAGAGGCGTTTTTATCTGTTGGGGTTTGACTCATCCTAATGTTCCAGTCTATTAAATTTGTGCTACTACCTTTTTTGTATTAAAGACAAGTGGACATATATTTTGAATCTTACTATCAAATTAAGACTCGAAGAGATCAAACTGACCTTAAATGTGACACACTCTCCATCAGTGCTCCGCACATAGACCCCCAACAGGAGTTCATCAGTTTTGTTCTGTAAATCATAGAGAGAAAATATCCATTCATTATCTGAGCAGTAACATTTGTGAATAACTGACAGGAATGTCATTAAAAATAAGTATCTCACCGTATTCATATGCTTGGCAGCTTCCATCTTTTCCATAGCTTCCTGAATTTTGCGTTCATATTCTATCTCCTCCTCTTTGACCTAAAACAAGTGAAATATTTGTGAAACAAAGCCACACTTTTTAACTAACGCAATGGCAAGTGATATTTACGGCTTCTGCTATTTATGGTGCTTCTAAAGTATACTTACATCAAACAGCCAAGCATTGTAAGTTATGAGATCGTGCACCACAGCGATTTCTTGATTCGTATTTTTGTATCCGCCAGCTATACAATCAGATTCCTGTTGAACACAACAATAAACATAGATCATTCAAAGTGCCTTAAGAAAATACTGTTCCAATCATGTTTATAAACTTAATTGAACAAGCTGATCTGAGTTTGTGTGCATAAATAAAACGAAGTATTCAGCGACTGAACTGCCCCCTTTGTAATAAGCAGTGATATAATTTACTATTAAACAGTGATATATTCTGATTTAAAGTCATTTGTATACCTTATCTACATTTGATAAAATGGGTCCAAATATGGCAGCCAAATTTGATACACCCATTTTGTTTTCCGATTCATATTCAGCGACCCTGAAAATAAACCAAAATGACAAGTGATGAGTATATTCCCAAATAAATAGAAATACATTTATGTGCAATGCAATTGTCTACACTCCTCCACCATGACAACATTCACCAAATTACAAACTGTCTTGTAGTGTCTAAATCCACGTCCAGTCGTCCACAGGGGGGGGGGGGGGGGGGGGGGTTAAATATGGGACAAAATTGTTAGATGCATTTTGAACAGTTAAAATTACCTGGAAAGATGAATCATAATTCGCTTCAATGTGTGGTAGTGAACTGTAGGTAATTTCTCTAAAAGATACTTGTACCATTCCATTTTGGAATCATGGTTGGAATTCTCTGAAATATGAGCATTCACCGATTATTCAAACATTTATACTATTATCCAAACAGCGCAGATTAAATTTAATTTGTAAATATTAGTAAAATTTATGGTGTTAAATGTGTTGTGTAACTAATATATATATAACTAAAAACCTAATGTGCAACTTTAAATTTCCTGAATTATAAAACAATCTTTTTGATTGACTTCAAGAAACGACTAACCTGCAGTCTGTATCCATTGTGAGTTCAGGTCATTGGTTAGTAAAGGCTCATCCATGGTTCTTAGGAAACGCTTTAGTACATTTGCTACATCATTGATTTGATATGCACTGTGGTCTAAATGGACTACCCGGGCATCTGTAATTGAGTGGTCAAATTTGTTGTACATTGAAAAAATCAATAAAATCTTGCCAAGATTTGTCAAGTGATAAATTTCTTGGCATCAATCCAACAAGAATTTGTCAAATAAAACAAAAATCAACTATCGCACAAGTTTAATTAAAATTAGTAACCTTCTGAACTTCATATCTTACTTGTTTTTAATAATTCTAATAATGCTGTCACTTTGGAATGTTGACCACTGAGCCGATAGATTCCTTCATTCTTCATACCTTGGAAAAAAAAGAAGTTTGTTGTTTTTGAAATTATACAAGGACCAAATGACCTACTGAGACGTAGATTACCCAAGATATGTAGAAAACATAAACTCACATAAAATAATTAGCAGACCTCGAAAGAAGTCAAGAACAACCGTTCAGGTTACCATAATTAATTTTCACACGAACAGACCACCGTTCGCGACAAAATGCGCCATATTATTAACTCACAACAGTAGGTTACCAGTAGGTTACCAGTAGGTTACCAGTAGGTTACCAGTAGGTTACCAGTAGGTTACCAGTAGGTTACCAGTAGGCACCACATCAATATTTATGGTAACCGGAAAGCGGTTTACCATTGTTGAAGCTTATTTCGATCCCTGATTTGCAGTCGTAAAATTAACTATCTACATACCAAAAGTAGCGATGAAACTGATGCATTTCTCCAAAATGACTGGAATGTTGTCCACTGTGAGTTGCTGATCAGTGAGTTTTCCTCCGCTCTCCTAAAAATTTCCAAAAAAAAAGAGAAGACAACCATCACTTTAAAATACACTCTTAACATATTTAATAATAGACCACACAAACGAGGCTCAAATTGTAACCACAAAATGTCTACTCCAGTAAGCATATGAGAATGATTTTGGAACATGCCATACAAGCATAATGACTTTAGTGTATAGGAAACTCATCTTAGGACAAACTGTAAAAGGAGGAATGATTTCATTATTACTCACATTAACTGCGTTCTGCAAAGTGGCTAACCATGATTCAGTCTCTCGTCTGATGTCTCCATGTAAATACAAAGCCCTGTAACAAGGGATCAGGAAAAAGTTGAGCTCATGATATCTCGATCACTGTTGTTGTTAGTGGACAAATTGGAATTTTTAGATCAGCTGTTGCCTTGACTTAATTATCATATCTATGTATGTCCTATAGTCTATACAATTGTGGTCATCCTTGTGTTCTTATGTTTAGGACTGACAACCAAGAAATTTTCATTTAAATCTTTACTTCAACTCGAGCCTTTTCACAAAGAAGTATGTCTTGATGGACCACACTATCACTATCACAGATTTAGAATAATATTACTATCGAGCAACTTATAAATTCTACGGTATATTGGGATAATTACCGATTTGGTAGATCTATTACAAACGGTGGACTATCATCAAAAGCATCCAAACCAAGTTCTCGCTGCTGTAAACTTTCTATATAACAACATAATGCAATGTAATAAATACATAACAGAAGCAAAAACATACAAATCATACAAACAATAAAATGTGTTTACAGTGCATGAAATTTGGCCATGCAACAATGTGCAACAATAAATGTGCAACAATAAATGAGCAACGTTAAATGAGCAACGTTAAATGAGCAACGTTAAAACACTGAAAAGGTGATAAATGTGCAACCATAAAGCTTTAGCCACGGAACTTGACTTACTGATGCTTAAGATTTTCCTGAGATCGATTTCATCAAATTTCTTCTCTTCCTGCAAATGTGAAAATAAAGCCGTTTTTTTTTTTAAATATAACTATACTACGAATTGAACCTTTCCTCTGGATGTTACGAAATGGTACAAAAACTATAACAAGTCAAGTGGAGCTATACAAGCAAAATTATGTTTTTGCAGCAGCGTTTAAGCTAAAATTAAATTGCATTTACCTTTTTGAACACATCTAGACATTTTGATTTGAGTTGAATCCAAGTTGTTTGCCAGTCCTGAAAATAATAAATCATGCATGAAATATAGTGCACTAAGTCAACCGCTTTACAGAAGATAACTGGCTTTCTTTATGTTTTGCTTACATTATACTTCACTTATATCTATATTTTGCTTGCACATGATATTTGATCATCATTTCTTGCTTACTCCACTCAAGCAAAGGTTTCCTGGGTGGCTTACACAAGTTATTGTTGACTTCCATGTTGCAGTTACAAATGACATTCTATTTATTTTCCTTACGAATGATATATCACTTACTGTTGTAGCTCCATCTCTGAGAAAAACCACTCCAGCCCTCTGGATGTCATATATCTGGCTGTGAACACTTGCAGGCAGTGGTGCAAAGCTCTGAAAATAAGACAATCAAGGGTCATATAAAAATTAGCTTTCAAAGACTCATTCAGGATCTTGGCATATCATTTACTGTGGGTGTTCCAGGTATGGAGTAGTTGTTATTTAAACAAATTGAATAAGATAAACCAGTTCATATCTGCATCCCCAATTATCCAGATTCGATAACATACAAGGATGTAGCATAATTTTAAATATAGACAACTAAATATTCAAAGTTCACCGTGTCAAAGCAGATCTACAGCTACAAACATTTGTATTAATAATTTACCTTATATGCTTTATCACCTACCTTTGCAATTTTTGCCACCCATGTAGCCCTATCTTCTGCTGTTTCAGCAGCAATCATGTACACCCTTCCGCTGTATTTGTTCGTTCCCAGCTCAAAACAATATGGCTGCCTGTAATATGACACAAATAGTGAGAAGACAACAACTAAGATTCCAATCTCCTAACCTAGCAACACACAGTAAGTGATGCGGTTATTTTAGAGCTGAAATATAAGCTGTGAAGTGAGACAAATATAAAGAGTGCCTACCTCTCGTCTGTGCAGAGTGCTATACTCATAATTTCTTTCCGTTCGATAACATCCTTCGGAGATGCACTCTGTTAACAAATCAAATTCAAATTTTTCGAACAGCGTAAATATAATCCTCTTATCAATTAATTTACTAAAAAAAAGATCATAATTTTTTTCAATAATAATGACTTATAATCCGAATGAAGCTCACCCTCTCATTTTCAAAGTAACTCAGGGAGCCATTCTCCAAAACAAACCACCGTTTGCAAAATTCTGGAATATGCAAAGTATCATTATTAAAAATATTTCCATTCCACAATCCAGAAGTTTTGAACAAACCAAATTGAAGTATTTCATTGTCTTTTAGATGGATGACATTTAAACATCTGCTTTGCATGCAAACAAGGAAAATAACATTTGAACTCATACCTTTCTGGTTTGTTCCCGTCTTCCAAAGGTAACCTTTATGTTGTATACACGTGGCTCGGATTGATTCTGTGCTCTGTGAGGAAAAAGGGAAGTCTTCATTAACTAGATTTAGTATCTCATCAAATAGAGCTGCTTGTTATCTTTGCATAAATACATTTTGATAGTTTTTCTTACATCACTTCTGGTTCTCTGTATCGGGATAATACTTGGATTCCTATTAAAACCTTCGGCACCATTAAGGCTCAAAAATTCCTGCAAAAATTGGATTATAGATCAACTGAAGTAAAGCCCATTGCACAAGAGAGTTTTTCCATGCCGTGATCACATATGATTTGGTCACAACCCCTTCTCATGACCAAATTTTCCTGTGTGCAGCAGACTATGATCGTGTCATATGACTTGTGACGAGATCATGGATAGCACTGCTAGATATTCCGTGATGGAATCGGAGAACTTTCATGATGCAAACCCCGTGTGCAGCAGTTTATGCCGTGATCACAGGGGCCTGGCCTGCTAATAGCCAATCAGATGCAAGGGGTTTTGACTTGACCTAGAATGCAGCAAACCCTAGTTAACAACAACTCCATAATGGCTAGTGAGGGGTTGTGACTCTGTCATGGGGTCCATCTTCGTGTGCAGCACATTATGCTGGCATAACAAGAAGGGGTTGTGATGCCATCACATGTGATTCCCGTGTGCAATGGGCTTAACAGATAAAGACATGTCAAATTGCCACCGCATCACCATTGAGAAAACTAAAAATTAACTCAAGATCACTCACAGTTTGCATTGCTTGCTTGGCTTTTACTGACAATTCGAAGGCTGAAAAATAAAATACCTCATCATAACATCAAACCCGATTAGTTCATGACAGTGTACATTACAAATAAAAGCGGTTAAGCTCTGAGGTGTGCTTCACTCAGTCTACCGATCTATAAAAAACTTATCAACAATAATTACAAAATCCTAAATATCGGGGTCAAAATTTACTTACGACTTTCAGGCTTTCCACTGTAAACATTCGTCTTCCACTGCAACTGTTCAGTAGAAAAATGAGAAAATTCATCCAATTCGTCAAAAAATTCCTCATCATGTAACTCAAAATCTTGTAAGTCCATGTCTTGTAATTCAACATCAGGTAATTCCCCATTATGTAATCCCACATAAAACATAGCAAAGCATCAAATCGATCTCCACTGCTCGAATAGACGGCAATTACTTGCAAATGGGAAATTGGTATAAACCTTTTAATAATTTCAGTTTCCGGGAAAAAAGATAATTATATCTCTATAACCGCATAACAACCCCCACAGTAATCATGGTAATTACAGCACCTGACATCTACAAATATAAAACAGGACCCTATATGGAAATTTGCCTTTTCCAATTCCATTCTAATTATAAGCTACTGTCTATCCTGTTTAGTTTTGTTCCTGTTAAGTCAGTATAGGGAAAGAGTGTTAATCCCGAAATGGGTCATTCATAATATACCTTATTCCGTGACCTATAGAACGTTTTTTGCCTTGTTGTTCACATCATGTGATACATTTGCTAATTATCACTGATAACTACAGGAGTAGAGTACATGTAGAGTACCATGGCTTAATCTAAAAGTATTCTGCAGTACATTTTATAACAGCACAAAACCCATATTCCCTCTGTAAGTTTTTTAAAATGTTACAAGCGCTTGCAATAAGTGACCTCCCGAATGAGGCCAACCAATTTGCAAAAAATAATTTTAAGCAGAAAATGAGAATAACTTTTAGGATTTACCAAGAATTTGTGAAATATGCAGCAAATGAAGTTAGTACATCCTGGGTCAATACTAACTACTGTTCATATCATGTTGCTTTTAAGTAATGTTAACTGTTAGTGTTCCCAGCATTTGCCAACACAATTTTGTATAAAGGAACGTACAATGTATGTATTCATAGCTGTACCTAGTTATAATAGTTATTTGATATGTTGTTGCATTATCGACACCATGCTAATATAGCAAAGAGAGAATTAAATGGCTATCATTATCATCTTTTTTTAACTTACTGTACTGTTGAATACAAAAGAGAGTTCAAAATTGTACTGTCTTAGGTTCGAAGTCCATTTATCAATAGGTTTTGAAGGCAAATAAAGACCCACATATTTAATGTTTCAAGGTAAACTTTGTTAACAATGGCAGAACTTTTACACCATTTTTTAACTGAAGAAATATATCAATTAACTTCTAAATACACGTATAATACAACAGCTAGTCTCAAATGTGAAGTGACATTAGACAATGGTTACATGCGAGACATGAAGATACATGTACATGTCTCATGTCTCACGATGTAACCATTGTGTAATTTGTTTTGTACACTGAACCTCAATATATTTCTATTTTCAAAATATCTTATTTTCCATTAATTACGATTTACTGGAAAAATATTGCTCCATATACAATTAGTCTAATTGTTTACCGACAGTGTAATAATGGCATCGATGACTATCTTAGCTTTTGAAAAAATTTTGAAATTTAAAAATGGGCTGAAAATTGGTGAAGTTGTTTCGAAAATGTATGTGTAACTAGGAAAGCAATTATTGCCTGCACTCATGGAATTCATGATTTATTGTAAGACCCTGGTGACGTCGCTAAATTGCACTGGTGAGTGGTACAAATTAAATGGTACAATAGCAATAACGATATCAACAGAGGCAGCCGAACCAACCATTGTTTAAAAGATGTCAGTCATCTAAATGTGACATCAACTGCACTTAATGTCCATAATGACCTTGACCTTCATTACTTCATTAAACAATATGGACTGTCTTGCGGTTGGCTGCCTCTGCTGGCAACCAGTCTCTCATTAAGTTAAATCAAATCGAATGATAGAATTCAAAATACACTTACATCTGCTCCAGAAAAGACCAACTGCAGAGTTTCCATCACATCCCCATACTGGACTGACTTGCAAAGGGCCTGGAAAGAGTTATTGTTAGCACAAGTGCATAACGTATCACTGACAAATTGAATATCAACCACAAAAATGTGATGCAATTTTTTCCTCATTTACACTTCATTATCAGCTTCAGATAATAATGTATAATATACCCGATAATTCATTTGAAAAGGGCAAACTCTGATATCTATCATTATCATAACACTAGGGTTTGTCAAAACATTATTACGTATCATATTACAGCAGCTGTACACAATTTGGATATGCCGCAATATCGCAATATCGACTCAAATAACATTTGTGTATATTGTGTCCAGTTATCACACTGTCAAGTATGATACAGAAAATTTCCCTTAGATCCATTGTAATAGATAATAAGTATGATGTGATACAACCACATGAAAAATGAAAACATAGATTTAGGTCATATTCAGGGGCGGATGCAGAAATTGGTGAAGGGGGGGGGGAGATAATTGATTTGCTAGCGCCATTTTTTTTTACCTTTTCTCCCTTTTTTTTCACAAAAGGGGGGGGGGGGGGGGGCCCAGCCCCCCACAGGATCCGCTTCTGATATAACGACTCCTATATATGCAAAAGCACTGCTGATTTTACTTAAAAAACCAATCTGGTGGTTTAAAAAAATCATCCAAACCCTAAGGAGGTTCCTGGTTTGATTCCAGCCTGATACTATTACTTTTAAACCTTAGCTGGAAGTTGTTAGAACTAGACATTAAACAAGTAGCATTTCATATTCATCACTATACATGTAATATGCTGAGGCAAGTGAAACTGAAAGACCCTGCACATGAGGTAAATTTGTCAAATGGCAAAGATGCCATCTCCTTCTTTCTCACTCTCAAATTTCATCAATCAATCAACCTTGTGAGCAGTAAGTATTTGCATTAAATAGTCGCATCAAGGATGACTTGATCGTCTTAAAATAAATCTAAACGCTCAACTGGGATAAGTAATCTCAGATGCTCTATTATTCAAAACATCAAAATATAAGTGAAGTTTATATTTTCACACACCTCATTCAGGGCTTTTGGGTCATCAGCTAGGGGATGTAATCGACAGAAACGTCCTTCTTCATATTTAGCGAGAATGTAGACCTTTCTTTGGCACCTGCGGATAACAAGAGTAAAAAGTCTAAATCACAAAACAAGTATTTAATAGTTAACTCCCAACTATGAGGGATATAACGTAAATTTGTTTGTTTTGTTTTAATGCCTGTATTGCTCAGACTAAGTTCAGTTTGCACTCAGGAGGGAGTTAAATAACATTTTCGTTGGTTATTGCCCTCTCAGAACAATAGGAAAACAGTCTAAGTGGAGTAGAATATATGTTATTACAAAGTACAATCATGGAACCAGTTCACCTGGAAAATGTAACCTCCATCTGTACAGTGTACACAGTATGATTTATCACAGTATCAAAGTAAATGGGCCAGACATACTATCAATGCTAAATAGAGAAAAACATCTCTCATAAGCCAAAGGTGATTCATAGCTTTCGAATCTAAATTCTCTTCTTTTCTTTAATTGATTCTTCTCAAAACCCTTAAATCTTGCCTTTTTGTCCTTTTATCAACTGCAAAGTGCACATATTGTAAATATAAAATTATTTAGGCACAACATGAAATTGGTATTTGTATACAATAATGAGAACTTGATCAAATATTTGAACCTCATACACTTACATATCAATATCTGAATCTATTCGGTCATCCTCAGTAGAGTTCCATTCCCAAAAGTGATTGGAATTGTCATTCCCTAATGTTTTCATGAGCTGCAAATATCAAGAAATAAATCAATACTTTGGGTTTATTAAGTCGTCTGCAGTACATAAAATCATAGGCGTAGGAGGTGGGGGGGGGGGGGGGGCAATTGCCCCCCCAAGTGTCCAGGAAAGCCAAAAATTCGGGCAAAAAGTTGAAAAATTCGGGCATAAAGGGGGGCTAATAAAAGCCTTAAAATTCGGGCAAGATGACCTTTGCCCCCCCCCCCCCCCCCCAAAAGAAAGGTGCCTCCTACGCCTATGCATAAAATACAACAGCTTCTAATTCAGCTGTGCGAATTAATAAGGCAAATTTTGCACCATAACACTTACTTCGACTAGACTAGGTGTCCACACCTTGGAATCCATCCGCAAAGATCTAACTTTGGATGCCGGCTTGCTTAACATTCTATGAATGCCTGAAAAAAAAAATTTGATCACTTTAGTAACTTACGTTTAATTGAGGAGTTAAATGTCATTTTCTATAAGCATTAAAATAAACTCATAATTCACAAATTCAAATGCTTACCAGCACAATGTTTGCATAATGTAATGGCGAAGTTGATTGATGCCCAGTGGGGATCTGAAATTCAATGTTGTTCAGTGATAATAGAAAATCTAAAGTGAAAATATCATTTCTATAAATCATTATTAGTTAGCAATAACTGAATGGAATTTAATTTAATTACCTGATGATCCACAATCTGCACAAAGTCTGTTGCTATGGTTTTCATACACTTGAAAAAGAATCTACAATAATAAAAAAAGAAAAGGTCATATACATTAGTATACATAAATACATAATATACAGTTAGCTTCATTTAATCTCATCCTATCAAGACATCTACCTGTGCTAATTACATGCAGCCAGCAAATTTGGGTTGCCTCCATTTTATAGATTTTTTTTTTTTGCATGACAATGCTATGACAAGCATGTATCTACATTCCATTGTTCAAGCAATACTGGATATCAACATTCTACTGTACTGTATTGTATTAATAATCATACAAACAGCTAATCTTTTTTGCATACTTCTTAGTAACCCATACTCTGGTTTGCCTAGAATACTTACACTGTCATCTGCTAAACCTTCTGCAATTGCATTTTCCATGACGTTCCTCCAACCTTTGAGGTCGTCTGGACTTTCAAAATGAAATCTGTAAAAATAATTCACATAATTAGCCAGGTATAGTCCTCTTGCTTTGTCCACCAGTGTTATAAAATTTCTCTACAGGTGTCAGATAGAGCCACTACAAACACTACTTACACAAGTGTTGCATTGGGAGTCATCAATCTGAGACTAGTTTTTCCAGCTTCTTTTACAGATGCAAGTTTCATGTCAATCTCATGAATTGCACTTGAAGCTTTATAATCCTGAAAAAATAGAAACATATGATATCATCTGATGATAGGTGTACATAGTAATAATGCTGTTGCAGTGCCCTCTGGTGTAAATCATCACACACATAATTTAAGTTAAAATGCTTTGAAAATACATTTGTAGTTATTAGAGGAATTCCACATTTAAGACCACCAAATATCAAGTAATAATTTGATACATTACTAAGTGCAGATCAATTTTGCAAAATCCTAATTTAGTGTTTATATTCATTGGACTACTAAGCTTCCCTGAATTAGCTTTTGTTTGTGGATTTTTGTTATAACTTGGTGCTATAAATTAGTGTGGTGGCTAATGCTGCCCTTAAGACCACAGGAATTTTACAATTACTTCCCTTGATCCCAAAACTCCTTCAAAATAAATCTTTACCATTACAATTATTTCAGTGTGTATGCAAAGAAGTTTCAGAATTAAGAAAACCTTAACACTATGACTACTTTGGTAATTGGACAATGTACAGTTACAATTTTCTCCACTAGGTAGAACATTTATTTTACTTCAATCTAAACTTTGAAAGTATCATATACAATTGGCTAATCTGAGACCCCACAATATATGACAAACACTTACGTTGTACGTATTGTAATACGCCAACTTGCTTTTCTTGACAGCCACATAACGATTGCCTTTTACACCTTCAATGTTGATGAATCCCTGCATGACAGAAGCATATAAATACATCATATAAAAACACAAATATATGTTGTCGATATGGATTACACTGCTAATGGAGCAATAAGAATGTTAGAATGTCAACAGCGCTTACTTCCTTATCAGGACGGTACATATCACCTCCTTCCATTAAAGCCGCTTGTTCTTCCTGTAAAATAATTATAATCTCCCACACATCAGTAAGTTTATTATGTTATCGTCATCTACTATCAAACCTCTATGTTTAAAATTATTTAAGTATGTATGCCATTGCAATCTGAATGTTCAAAATGACCGGAATTTACTTAATGTTAAATCCTGTGTTCCTGTTTATACAGCAAGCTATTAAAACCCACCATGTCCATTGTTCATCACATTTGAATATCCTCTTTGCAATGCATAACATACTGACAATACCCTTATCAATAAGGCTGTATGTCAGATAATACCCAAAATAAGAGCAAAATCAAAAAGATGAAAACCGTAAAAGATATTGCTTTTTTTGGTCACACTCTGCTTGACATCAAAGCAAGAATAAATACGTAGTATTAATGATGACGAGCTGTGCAAAGACTTAATAGTTCAGCAAGACTGCACAACATGACCTTGCAAGGTCATATACGTGGCCAAATGGCATTAGACGGCAATGTAGTCCATTATTTGTTGAAAAATTGAAATCACTTATAATTTTTGATGTACCTTGTTGTCCAAAATGGCTCTCATAAGTATGCTCGTCCATAAAGTGAGATCATCTGCAAACAAAATAGTTTACATATCCTCTGTAGTAAATTTATAAAACTTCCAATTACACAATCACATTAATCCTGAGGTCTGTGATAAGTAGTTGTGGTTATGGAACATATTAAACAAGCATAATGACAATGAAAAAACTTGTTTTGTATTAGGAAGTACAAACTTATTGAAAATGGATCAATAAGCGCCACTCACCGACATCATTCGTGGCGAAACTGTACACTCGATCAATTGTTTTAACTTTGAAGCGGTATGGATGGGTTTCACCACTCTGAAACAAATTAGTGAAAACATGTTTGTATACACAATGTATATAGATACATCAATCTGTACATCCACTATATCAAGTGCATTGATTGTATGTTTCCATGACTTAAGATGCACCTATAACTATAATTAATGATCCCAACCACACTGATCTCTTATCATCAAAAGTAATAAATTTTGACCTTGAAAGAGACTTAGTATGACAGTGCAGAAGACACAAATGTATGCACAATAAACTTCCTATTTTCATGACTACACGAACTGAATGATCTATGGCTAATTAGCAACATAGTTTTACCTATTCACAGTTCCTGATTGGGGTTAAATATCTCCGTTACAATTGGCATACAGCCACAAATAGGTAATCAGGTCATTTTATTCTAAAATAGACAACTTGCAATGGATGCTGGGAAAAGCACCTATTACTAAAAACTCAAAACGAAGGTGCATTTTTCAATGTTCATGACATCACAGACAGAGACAAACACATCATTATAATATGCTCAGCTTTTGTGGTCATGACTGTATTTCGTTATAATGATGTTGCAGTCTTTATGGAAGACCTGTCAAATTGTCAGCAAGACTAAGGTACAATCAGACTGAATTAGTATATTAGATAGATTTCCCATCAATTCCTGACAAAAATAAAGGTATTTAGGGTGCCTTCTCTGATTACCCTCGCATTGCAATACAGCTTATGTCATATCATCAGTCGCCATGACTGGAAATCACTTTTTTAAGAAGTCCACTTCAAGCTTTCATTGCGAGAAACACTACTTACACAAGTGTTGTTGCATTGGGAGTCAACACTACACAGTACCTGGCACACGTAAATGAATGAGAAATTGTACACACCCTTATGTCTTGTTCCACGTTCACCATCGTCACTACAGGAATGATTCTCTTGGAAACCACACTCTGGATAGAAACAAATAATATTAGAACAGATCTCATGTATAAATTCCAGTTGCGAACATGTACGATTTTTATATATAGGTCCAGTGGAGCCCTACTGAGTAAAAAAATTCAATATTATAGGTTCTACTTTGGATTTAATTCACAATTTCACACATACCTCTTGAGATGAGTAATATTTCAACTTCTTCGCATCGAAGATTATCCAATACTTTTTCCAACCTTTCCGCACACTTTTCAAGCTGAATAAGCGAGTAGACATCAAATCACAGTCTATTCATTCACCATCACTTCACAAACAATCACATGAACCAAATTTCAATTGGTGTGCAGTGCAACACATGGTCTGAACTTTTTTCAAATCGCCAATTGTCGCAACTTGTCAACATGTGTTGCAGCCAGACCTCTTTGAGTAATAACATGGTTGAGTACAGCAGCAGGTTTTTTTGTTGCTCAAAACTCGCATTACACAGATCAGCAAAAGGAATTGACTAGATTTTAAATGCTGCTGACAAATTATGAGTTGCAATTACTCCTTGTATTGAATCACACTTGTATCACCTGTACAAAGAGGGATGTAGCTCTTTGCCTGTGCACAGTGCACAGACAAGTAATTAAAGTAATAAGTCATATCATTAGCACTCACCTAGCATACTTGTACAGAAACCCTTTTCTCGTTGCTTGCGTGGTCTGAAAATAAGTTTTAATCATGATTATTTCCAAGCATAACGTGCATAACCCAATTTTACCATTTTGTGAGTAGTCTTAACAAGCACTCTGTAGCTAAGTTAGAGAACAATTAAAAGTGAACAAGACTGGCCTCCAAGACGAAGCCAGTTGTTAGGGCTTAATAAAGAAACCAAGTTGTACAGAACAGAAGAGGGTTGGCCACTTTCACAAGTCACATTACTGGAAAACGACTCCCACCAGGTGGAATTTATCAAAGCAAATTAAACCACGAGTTCAGGGACCACAGGACAGTTTTTTTTGCTTCTCAATTCACAAGTTCAGAGCACAAGATGTATACGTTTCTGTTTTTCATCCCAAGTTCCTTAGTTTTTTTTAAACTTTTTTTTCTACAAATGGCTTTTTTGCCTTTTAATTTTACCCCATGCACTGTATCACAGAAGAAACGTCAGTTTATTTATCCTACTACTGATAAAAAGATGAAACCATAAAAGGTAACCGGGAAGTGACACTTATTTAAAGAACAGAATTCAGTATTTAGAGTATCACGAACACAGCTGCAATGAGTTGAGTACACGGTATGAACAAACCATCTTAGCACTGGAAAATCAATATTACACAAGCAAAAATATACAAAGACATAATTATTGCAGTGACATATGCACAAGCATGCGTTAGTTGCAACAGTCTGTAGCTGAATGGACTATGTTACATTCACAAAATATTTTTACATATTACACAAAAATAACCTTGGGCATTTCCCAATCTTCAGCTGACATCCTGATTTGTGATACAATGTGTTAAGTTTTAGGTCACCAGGTTATTCAAATTTAGACTTTCTACATTGCCAGTAAATAAAAATATTTTGAACAGAGTGGCAGCTACAACTTCCTTGATAGCAAATTTAAAAGACCCTTTTAAAACTTTTCGTGACAAAAACCTTCAAAACTTCAGACAAAATTTAATATTGAGAAACCTAAAGATGACAGTACGAAATATAAGTATCAAGCAAAAACACTCCGTTGTTATCAAAAAATTGCAGAATCCATACATAACATCCGGTTTCACATCAGCAACCAATGTTCATACTTATTCAAAAAAGATTTCAACTACTCGGAGACTCAGACAGATTATAAAGATTTAGCATTTTTCAGTCTGAACATATATATATATGCATGTATATCTTTTATACATTTTGATAATAATGAAACATGGATAACAGTTTACGACTCAATGTTTACAATGTGGGGGGGGGGGGGGGGGGCATTCTGAATAGCTAGAGTAAATAAGTTCTAGTGATACCAAGCTATCCAATATGAATTGTGTACTATACAAACATGAAATGCTATGCACACAGAGAACTAATTCTGGTGACAAGAGTCTAATGACACACATCAGAATATTAAACGCATGAGTCATGCATGGTCAGGCCAAGCAATTGTACATTATGTTTCAACAATCCACATGGTACTGACAGCCTGAAATTTAATATAGGGCATCAATTTCATGACAAAACCTATGTTATGATGAGTCCTCACACTGCTATTACAGTATTCTCAATTCTTTACAACATTGAGCAAAGAGTTATTATTCAGGACAACAGAAGTGGGCAAGAACTAAATTTCAAAAGTTTCTTTGATACTTCAAAATCTGTATTAATATTTCAGGAAGCATAAATGCTGCCAGAATGACAAACTACCATAACATTATGTCAATTTAACCATGGATGGTCCAAATTTCCTTAACCACGTTAACAGCATTACAATAATACAGGATCTACTGCCCACAATGAATATCAATCATTTAAAAAGTATTAAAAAAGTTAAAAGAATATCAAATTTGGTCACGAGTGAGATGAAATAGGTTTTCTTGAAAAGCGAGATGAAATAGGTTTTCTTGAAAAGCCATGACAGTCATAGCAATTTGGAATAATTTGTAAAGATACATTCGCAAATGTTTCAAAGCACTTCCTTAATCAAAATTATATGAAACTGAGCTATCTGTCGCGAATGAGAATATCAATATGGATAAATAAATTCACGTCTAAAAGGCCAAATGAAAGTGTAGCCATAATTTAATAACATCCCAACCAGACACAGTTTAAGCTGCCCACCAAATTTATATAATCATATATGATAATAGGGTGGATATGATGACACAATTACTGGGTAGAACTGCTGATGACAGATTACCCTCAATTTGCATATATTTACGTCGAAACAAGGTTCACTTGAATGTAATCCTCACAGTTACAATTCGTGTTAATTTCTACCAGAATCCTGTTGCATATATTACCCATAATTGGACATCATGCATATTATGCATGTACACACTCATTGCAAATGTATGTAAAATTGTATGTAAAGGTGTACTTCATAGCTCTACATATCAAATGCCTGATTTCACAGATTAAAACCCAGATAATAACTTTTCCCAGGGGCGGATCCCGCACATTTTTTCACAATGGGGGGGGGGGGGGGGGTTGACAAATTAAAATGTATTGCAAGGGCCACTTAATTTTTAATATTTTAAAATTAAAAGGTACTAGGCCAACCCCCAAACCCCCCCCCCCTTTATATCCGCCACTGTTTCTCCATTATACATGTATAAGGGAACGAATTATTCTGATTATATTAGTCCTTTTCTCTTTTTTTTATAAGGGGGGGGGGGGGGGGGCGGGACAAGAAATGATCAGCAATTGAGTAATTTTTACATCTCAGAGCTAGTATGCAATTTCAAGCAAAATATTGTATGTTTTCGTCATTTCCTTATAATTTTTTCTATAAACCATTGGTCACACTTCCAATTTAAGAATAGAATGATAACACAATTCTCTTCGTTTGCCAATGCTAAGTTAAGTGGGAGGAACGATGGCAGTGGTTGATGCAACGGAGTCATTGGCACTGATGTTATACGATTTGTGTTCATAGTGATGACTGCCTAGCATTGCTTCAACGAAAGTCTCGCTGACAAGGATGTTACATGAATAGGAGTATTTTATTGTATGTGATATAATGCAAACATTTACACAGCAATAGATGCTTCGAATCGAGTTACGAGTATTATACTTAAATTGTTCAAACTCAACCCGCATGTAACCTAACTGACAGCAATTTCAGTAATATTTAGTATATCACTTCCCATTGATTCATCATTCATTTAAAAATGTGATTAATCAGATATCATATAGTTTAAAATGCATGATACAATGTACTATCACTTAGTTTGAAATGCATGATACAATGTACTATCACTTAGTTTGAAATGCATGATACAATGTACTATCACTTAGTTTGCAGACAAGAGTAACAAGAATTTTTCATGATAAAGAGGTGATTGAAAGGAAATCTCTCTTCTGTTTTTCATGGAAGGGAAATTTTATGAGTCACACGCACATCATTAAACCACAAGTGACTTCAATGCTTCCCATCAAAGAGACAGTTAGTATGAAATGCATGATACAAATGTACATTCACTAATTTCTCACATTCAGAGGTCACTAAACTACCACAGGTCAAGGTCTATTGTCAGTTATTTAGATACAAGTCCTATAAATTCCAAAACTAACATGACTCGGACAGCTATCTGGAAATGTAAAGACTCTAGGTAGGGCTACAACAGGTTTGGTCACCTAATCGGCAAAAATAACACTCTGTAACTGTACAGGCTTTATATTTAAAGTATATATTGCACTCAATTTATTACTTTACCCGAGCCTGCTGGAATTTGGCACCTTCGAATTCACAACTTCGGAAATACTGTTTAAGGAGGTGCAAGATCTAAATTCCCATGTTGTAACCATCCAAACTACTCAGGGAAATACACTTAACTTTTTCATTTAAGGAAAACATACAAAACTCTTGTGATTTAAATTTAGTACACCCACACTGTAAATAGCACAGAGGGTGTTAAAAAAACATCACTTAGGGAAAAGGAAGAGAGTGCAAAAATACTTAATGAGTATCAAGAAACTAGGACACCAGAAAGAAGTCGAAAAAATTCAGAATATATTATATAATGTAAGAGCACAAGAAAACTGTTGGTTACATGCGTGTATGACTGTTAAAAAATGTCCTCCTATGTCCAAAGTACAACAACTGCAGTACATTGCATACATTGCATTAGGGAGCATCGAGTAACTAACAGCGTTATCTAATTGATAAAAAGAATATTTAAAAATCTAATTCTTCCTGTGTAGTTACAATGTACTGTCAGTTTGTTAACATCAGCTGTTATATCTTAATACATCTAATAACCTTGATAAGGCTGTTGAATATTATCTTAATCCAAATCTTCATCTGCTGAAATGTCACATCTAACATAACCATCAGTTATTGTTTGAAGTGTAAATATACACCATGGTAAACCAGTGACAAACTAATTCATATAATCTGACCTTGAGACATAGTTGGCAGGTCAGGACTATGTTTTTCTTTGGTCACCCTCAGTTGCCAAATATTACCTTAGTTGGTATGTACATGTTTTTGGTACTTTTTAGCTGCAGAGTGATGTGAATCTGGAACTTTCATCCAAAGAAATAACACTACATAGACAACTCCCAAGTATTATTTCTGAAGAATCTAGATGTGAGATACTGATGCTAAACTGGGCAACATCTTTTTAATATATTGTAGCTGGAACATTCCCCCATCATATCATGGTTTCAAAGAGCAAATATAGCATTATGACAAACTGCAACACAACAACACTAGATTGCATTTCTAAACAAAATGTCACAAGCAAAAACATCATGCACTAGTTTTAAGTGATCTAGTGCTACAGATGCAAAAAGTGAGAAAATGACAGCATTAAAACCAGCTCAAACACAGAATCAGTATCTAATCTAGACTACTAGAGCAATTAGACAGTGTCAAGTGGTGCAACACACAGACTAATGTCAGACTAGTTCAATCCCATACATACATACATACCGGTATGAGACTGCACGTCTCGTTAGCATTTTTATCCTGTTGTTTTTCCTGCATGAACATATACCAGACATTGCAATGTTATCAATATTCAGAGGTTCCACTATTTGTTGGCATTTGAATACAATATGCACACAATGTTATGTAACAGACACAGGGCGGAATGCATTTAATACAATTCGCTTAGACAAAACTTTGCGTCTTACTGGACGAAGAAGAAAGGCATGATCTTACCAGACCCTAAAGAGTTTAATATTACTTTTTAAAACTGTTCATCATTTGTTTCTGATGGTGAATATACTTTTCTTCCAGAGTTTACAATATTGCTTACCAAATGCAATACCATCGACTCACAGAGAGTATATTCAATTTCCTTGAATTAGTTAAATCGGGGACCATTCCGATTTATTCAGGTCTACCCAACTATTCTGAGCAAAGGTCTTACAGCAGTTTGTATTGACTAAGAAACTAAACTCCAGAGGACATCATGTGAATCCAGGACTCCCACTGGTTAATACATTCATTCACTCAGCCAATGGGAGTTATGATTTCACATAATGTCATCTGGACTTTTTGTCCAAGTCTATGCAGATTTTACTATGAAAGAGACTTAATACAGAACAGATTGTCAATTTGGCAACCTTCAAAAGTATTCTTTGTCATTTTTAATTAATCCTCTGAGTATTATTACCGTCCATGTGAATTTTGTTCCTCACATTCATGAGAAATTAGGAATGGATTACACATGAATTAAAGTGTGACCAAGAAAATATCTTATAACTACTATAACTCTTGTGTACCTTAAAAGAGTGATCTTATATGGAGCAACAATAAACCATACAGACGGACAAATTCTCTGTAAATGATCTCAACACAGCACAATGCAATATTGTAGACTTGATTCACTCAGCATTGTTCAAAGATAATTTTCATCAGTCTTCATCAAACCTCACACCCAAACTGCAAGGACACTGCTTTGTCACAAAAATCATACTTTGAAATGATTCTTCACTTTCTCTTTCTTGAGGAGAGATTCTAATCATTTAGAACCAGAACACTTTCTATTTCAGAGAAATGGTATTTCATTGCAGTTTTAATTACCTCTTTAAATAAATCCAGATTGATGCAAGTACATCCAAAAAATCCATGTCTAAATGCAAAAATTAAATCAGGTTGACCAGAGCTCAACATGTTTTACTACTGACACCACAAGGACGTAAAGCCCTAATCACCCACCCACTACTGACACCACTCAATATACATTGTACGACTCTCCCACAGTTTGTAACAGTTTTTGTGGAAGTTGTGTTCTGCTTGGATTGTTTAGTCCGCGTGTTCTCTAAGCATAAACATTCTAACACTTTCACAGTTTGGAATATCCTGTTGTGAACAGGTGAGTTGCTCAACTGCAATATTTGCAAATGGGAAGACAATTATATTCAATATTTGTATTAAGTTCTGACGAAAAATGTCAGATTTTTAAGGTAAAATTTGTCTTCATAAACATTATTGAGGTTAAATAAAAGTGTTGACAACACCAAGATAAGCTGAATAATTAAAAAATCATAAGAAAAGTGCTCAAGAGTTTCCATTAAAGGACTGTACTGTTCTAATTAATGGCTTACATAAATATCTACCTAAAGGTTATCTATGATTTGAGAGTTTCAACAATATGTCACTCTTGCCTTTTCAGATTAAGGACCATGAAAATCATCAGTCTCCTTGCAGCATTTGGGATGTAGTTTGATGAATTTATGAGAATAGTACAATGCGAAATCCAGCTGGTCAAAACTGTCAATTTTGAAGGACCATATTGACATTTGACACACAAGTTTATTGCAATAGGCTTAGTTCCCTAGTGCTATTAACTTCACACACCATGATACATGTGACACCATATCAGTGCAACAACATTGAATTTACAGCATAGTATGTCATACATTTAAGTTAAAGACCTACCTCTTTGTTTGGAACAATAGGAATTATCGAAGCATTGGCCCCACTGGGACGGCGGAGAGCAAGAGCATCCAAATAATCCCCTCCATCACTGAGCGTGTCATCACTGTCCCAAACAGAGTTCAACACTACAAAAAAGTGGCATAATTAATTTACTAATGAATATTTATGGCATAAAATACAGTTGTAACAGCTTATAGTGAAGTACTTGAGACAGTAATTTTTTTTTATTATTATAACTGGGTTTAACTTTCATAATAAAATGCAGGTCTGGTATAAAAGGTAAACAAAACCATGAGCGCTTGAATTTATAGATGTATCAGTACTCTTATGTACATATATATATACATTGTGTGTACATAAAGATGAGCTGCCTTGACAAATAAATTCAAGTGCTTGTGGAAAAAACATAGGCTGCTGCAGCAGCATACCCTCGGCTAAATTTGGCCTAAGCTGAAAGTTTCGACTGTGCATGTTCTTACTTACAGATACTATAGAACTGATTTTGTAAATGGCAGACAAAAAAATCTGATTCTGGACAAAGACCTCATTATTACCAGACATTTGTATTCCATTAAATATATATATATATAGGAGGGGCTTTCCTCTGAGGAGATAGAGGATATATATATATATATAAGTGTAATCTGATAAGAACTATTAAAAAAACACCAAATTATCTTCATATCAGATCTTGTCGTGTCTAAACATGAGAATTATCAGCTCAAAGTCATTTTCTAGAGTGGGAAATCCTATCAGTTTTCAAGCTAATTGGACGAAGCATAAAGAATGCATACTGATAGCCAATTATATTTAGGAACTCTCCTTCGGTCTTCCTTGACATTACGATACAATGTCCAGATATGTTGATAGTTTTAAGTTTTATATGCAAATGTTGCTAATATAGCCTCATATTAGAAAGATCCCTTACACAGTCTAATTCTACATACACATATCACAGCTAGCAGCACAGCACATTATTACATCTATATTTTCCGTATCCCTTAATTGAAAATATTAATCCAGTCAATTTACATGAGGAAATTCAGTAGTTCTAGGAGCAAATCACTTACACTGAATGCTGATTAAGAGTATACATGATATATAGGCTTATAAATTCAGAATTAGTATTTCTTTTTTAATATAAATAAATGACATTTAAATACATAGATATTAACTACTATGATTGGTATGAAGAGACATGCTCTGGGATAACTCACCTGCAGCAATAGCACTAGCTGTACCAACACCTTCATCTTGGTTGAAGGAATAAGTCCTACTATGAGGATCATATAGGTCTCGGAAAGGAATGGGACCCCGGGGTGGGGGAGCTGGGCGTGCAGCTGTAGGGGATTGCGGCACAGCGCCAAATGGTTCTGGCATGTATATGTTACCCTCAGCACCTCTACTTAGCGCATGCGGCACAGGAGGGGCTTTCCTCTGAGGAGATAGAGGATCGGGGACATAGTGGTTGGAGGCTCTTGTTGGAGTATGAGGAGCAGGAGGCCTGTCGTCCAATGCTGTGGCACCTTGTAAACCTCCCTGGGCACCTCCAACCTCTTTCCTAAAAGTTTGATCAGGGTCGCCCGCTGCTCGGTCGACTGCAAGGTCGCTGAAGGATACAACAGAATCTCGTTCGAAACCAGCATCACCGAAAATACCAGAGTCTGGATGAGGACGAGGAGGGAGGGCAGGAGGTATAACTGCCGGCAAAGGAGGTGGCGCAAATTGCGGAGGAGGCATATAAAAGGATTCCCTGTAATTGTTTTCAAACTCTTCACTCACTCTTGGTGGCTTGGCTTGCTTTACTGAACCCCCTCTTGATATCTCAACATTGGCGGCTGCTGGTGCGGCTGTTGAAGAAGGCTGGGGATGATGCTTCATATGTTCCTTCATCTCTTCGTACAGTTCTTCTTGTACGGCCACTGCATCATAATAAACTGTCTCCGTAGTGTCACTGCGCTGCAATGGTTCCCCAGTCTTCATTCGCCAAATCTTCTGATATAACTCTTGATCACTCACATTTGATGCAATGGATGCCCTTGTCATTTCATCGTCTTCGAATACACTCAAATCAAGATCACTGATGTCTGTAGTTGGAAATGCAGGCTCTGGTGAAGCTGCGGCGGTATTTTGATTATTGGTTGTCACAGGACTATTTCCACTTTTACTTACAGTGTTTTCAGTTTCTTGTTTTGGAAGATCAGGTGGCAAGAAATGTCCCTGTTGGTCTTCTCTTGTGTTGATGTAATCTGCAACAGTCTCCTCATCAGAACTGCTGCTCGATTTCCTATCTCCTGGTGGGGGCGGAGGAGGGCAAGGATGATTCTGACTCCCTCTACTATTTCTATCCATGTTTACATAACCTTTAATTGGAGTTATGGCCACATCAGTGTCAGCAGGAATGGTTGAATCATTTCCAAGTTCGTTAACATTGACATCAGGTTGGGAGTTCGTGGCCCGATCTGGTTCTTGGAATGCTGGCTTATTGTTATTAACTGTATCCTGAATAGAAGTCACATCATTTTTGGCATCAGGCTCACTAACTATTGCTTCTCCATCTTTTGTTTTAGGTTTACTTTCACCAGGTGGCACATAGCCATCATCTTTCTCATTTTCCTCAGGGATTTCTGAAGATAATGGGACGATATCATCCAAGTTACATGACACAAAATCACTGGGACTACTAGAATCTCGATTGCTATCAGGATTAGGACTCTCTGATGCAGTGTTTCTCTTCGTTCTTGGTCTTGGCTTTGGCCGTGGCTTGGGATTTGGTTGAGTTGGCTCAACATCTTGAAGAAACTTCTGAATTTGTTCACCTTCTTCACTTGTCTTATTCTTGATGCTTCTGGGCGCAGGCACCGGTCGAGCTATTTCCATTCGAGCTATTTCTGGTATCTTGATTGGTTTAAGTGTGTCTCCAGCGCCTATTTCTATGAAACTCTCTCTTTTGGTGTTCTGTTTCGGAGGCAAAGCTGGCGGGACCTCCAGAGTATTTCTTCTCAATTCTGCCACATTAACATACAGCTCCCCTTCAGGCTCTTCTGCCCCTACAAATGACATCGACCTTGATGGCGGGATGTCATAAATGTCATCTTCTTCTAAAGACAACCTAGCTGCCATTTTTAGATCATCAGATATTGGTAGACTATCTAGTTTGTTATCTGGCAGGAGTGGCAAATGCGCAAGGATGCGCCTACGATGACCCTGGAGTTTCACGCCAAGCTTATCCAAGTGTTCCTCGGTTATGGTCACACAGTCTTCAGCACTTGCGTAACCCTGCTCTCTGAAGACTTCAATGTAACAGTGTAGATGTAAATCGGCCAGCCATTCGTCAACCGACATCACCTGTGTCAAATAAAATATCTCATCACTCTTCCATATCATACACCAAATTAATTAAACCTAAACTGTATTTCTTCCTTTAGTTTATACAACAGTAACAACAAATGAAGAAACCAAATTAAATATAATGTCATAAAATATAATTTCATATAAAATATATATTTTAAATCATTGACTTCAATATAGTCAGTGTAATAAAGGCTCGCTATTCCATGTCACTTAACACTCAGACTGTTTTATTCAATTAAGTTTTCGGAGAGACCCCAAAAGACCAAATAAAGAGGACTAAAAACAATGTGGTTGTTGTGACAAACCAATTCCATAGAAGAGGCCTAACATTAAGCATTTTGTTAAGGTACACGTAAAATTTTACCCTTTTTTTTTTCAATTGAGTATGCACTGAATATATATTGATGATAATTGATAAATTCACAAAAGCCATAGCAAATAAGTAATTCATCATAAATAACGGGATAGGCTCAGGAATGTCCAGGACATAACAATACAAGTACACTGGCAGTCACTGCACCTGATGGGAGTCAAATAGAGCATGCAGCCAGGCTCATTTGAGATATTAAGTGGTTGTATCGTATTCTCCATCTTGACCCTTAGTATGCACCCCATTAAGATCAATTTACCCAACAACCCACAACCAAATTCCCAAAACAATGACAATGAGTCACTGTGAGGCGAATTCACAGTATCCTCAACTTAGTGTGGGACCCCTGCCCCTTGGGCTGTGTACCAATGTTATGCTTCAGCTAATGTTTACAGCTCTAAAAAGTCTAATAGCTCTATGTCTGACATGTACAGAAAGCTCCACTCAAGAGATCGGCTCATATCCTAACGATCGCCACTCACTAAGTTCAAAACAGCAAACTACAGACACTACTCACCATGTATACATCAATTGCTCACATTTCAGTGCAGTTTGGAGAACTTATAACAACTTGTATTTCCCCTTTGCGGAAGTTGCGATTGAGGTTGACCTACTTGGGGAACATCATCACGTGACCTAATGGGGCCGAAAAACCTGTGGCGGGAACATGTCTGTCGGAATTTGGATCCCAGTCATAGAAATCAAACCCAACCAAGTGTGGGCATAGTAAGGTGTACCATGGATCATACACGATTTGCCGTATACAACTTATAAAGGCAGGCAGGTAATTATGTTTTTTTGTTTTGTTGCCCCCCCCCCCCCCCCAACATTCAGTTACTAATTCACTTGATCATATATTGTTGATTAGAGCAACAAAATGGGTTTCCCCCTCCATAAAAAATATTTTGATGTTGGAATAGATGGTTTTAGACCTGCACAGAAAATTAAATAACAAATCAGCTATTTATAATTATTTATCAAACCATATTTATTGTGAACATGACATTAATGCTGGCATAAATGTTAACAGTTAATTATGCATGTAAATATACAAGATGTGTATTGCATTGCTTTGTCCAAAAATATACCTGAATCTCAGTTCAACTTCAACAAATGTGCACATGTGGACGGCTAAAGGCTGTTACATGTCGACCATACGAATTAAGGCAGTGTCAATAAGTAATATCTGCTCAGGCAAAGAGTTGTGATATAAAAAATACATACATCCTTTGTGGTTACATAAAACTGCAAGTGTAAAGTTTATGATGCAAACTCATTTGAAAATGTTGTCCATGCATACAATGCTCACAGTGTACATATACTTGTTCCTTCAAGTTGTGAGATCTAAACTCTTTGACTATGCTTTTGTGATGACAACATGAGGTTACATTAGCCTGTGAAAGCATTTTCTGAAACATCTTTTCTGCTTTAGGCATTTGTTACAAACCATGTTATCCTAGTTTATCCACTTCAGTGACTAGACAATAATATCCACTGCTGTCTTAATATCAATCTGGATACATGATTGTAATTGCCAAGTTGCTAAGACATTATCTAAATTAGAAATACTGATCATAACACATCAATTAACCACATAAAAATCTGCATCAAATGATGTAAACTTAGTATAAACATAAGTCTATAAAATATCTTTTTAAAATAAATTCTTTTTGTGCAACTGTTTGACTCAGTAAATTACATATAACCTTTACATGGGACATTTGATAGCTTACTTACATTTTGGTAACAAACATTTATACTCAGGAATAATATATATGTTACGATCTTAATTTATCCCTTTGTCAATATTTATCATTACTTTTCAAACCTTGTTAAAAATTATGCTACATAACTTAGTACAAAATGTGCGTATTAAAGTTCTTTGTGTAAAACAACAATATGTTTCATTCTTTATCAAAATGTAGAATTACATCATAAAAAATTAAAATTACAATGAAAACTGACATATTTAGCCAACAAGGAATGAGACAGTGTACCATTTCCTGACCTGAATGTAAAATTCATTCAATATTTAATGAGCAATGTTTCACTCAGAATTATTAAACTGATGAGACACAGAACCTTCCTCTTCTATATACCATTCATTTAACTGTATATTCCTTGCACTGCACCAGTTGTGACAATATCCAGTAGCCCACCTGAAAATAGCAAGCTTTAACCATAAAAACCCAAACAAGAAATCATTATACTGGCTAAAACTTTTGGATGACTGCATACTGCATAGCATTTGCAATAGATATGACGCCAAAAGAAATTACCAGTTTCTTCATGAAGAAAAGATGTTTCAGAAAATGCTATCATAGGTTGATGTGACCTCATGTTGTCATCACTGAGAGATCTAGAAATCATTTAAAAAAAAGCAGGTATCAGTAAATTGAAATGGAACTGCTACTTTAGTCAGATGTCAAAGATGACATACACTGAGCGAGTAAATGCTGGGTAAGAATACACAAAGAATTTTTTTTCAAATACACTCACTCAGTACTGCCATCAGTATAGTTGTGGATATCTAAAAACTTTAGCAGTACTTTTGGTGGTGATTCGCACTCGACAACAGTCTAAAAAAAAAAAAGGAAGAAGTAGAAATTCATTTACGTTTGAGATCCAAGTAATGGCAAATTCATTTCTGTATAGAACGTCGATTAATTTCATGGTTCTCAGATATTTTAAGCGCTTTCCTCCCACAACAGATAAAAATGGATAAAGCACTTGATCTGATTTATAAATACATCCTTCAGTTCACACTCACTTGCAAATAAGATTCAAGTCCTTGACGTCTCTGTTCAAGTACCTTCAAATTCCATTTCATAACCTTCTTTGGAGGAAATTCTGGTGTTTCAAATAGCGTCTTCAACTGTTTCAATGGGAAACTCAAAACGTTTAGCAAACAATTCAGAATACTGTTAAAATTATTTAGCAAACCTTTCAGAATATACCAAAATATTTAGCTTATGTATTAAATTTTTTTAATTTAAATCACCTTTTTATGAAGCTTTTCAAATTCAGTGTATCTCTTTTCCACTGTGTGTCTCCAAATGCCCACTTGGACGAGAACAACAAATACCTGAAAATCAAATTCAAATGCATATTTCATGTTCAATCATAACAGTCATGCCCGCCATTCATAATAAAAATTTTCTACTATATTCATTGTCCAAATGGATGGTCGAGTGGTCAAGTTTCTCATCTGATAACTACAGTGTTGTGCGTCAATGCCTGATTGCCAGATGTTGCTGTTTTTACCCTCAGCTAACACTTTTGCTGAAGGTATTGTAGCTACTTCAGTGTTCAAATTAGACGCTCGCCCGCTCGCCCGACCCGACTTTTACGGCGCACAGCGAGCAGGAGAAGGATAGCACTGGTCCGTGTGAGCGAGTAGCCAATTAGCTCATTAAATGAGCTTTATTTTGCCTCCAATCTGTCAGTTATGTGAACTGTTTGATTGCAATATTGGTCAAAGACATAATCCATAGAAGTGGAGCACCCAGATTGCAATTGACTCTGTGGCATCTACAGTTCAATGGAAGTGTCAAGTCCCCCATGCTTTAGACCTAAGTGCAATTGACTGCTCAAAGGCTGCTAAGTCTTTCAACAATAGCTTTGTAGATCTATTCCACTTTAATTTTGTGATTTTTATGTGAATTTCTGCTTTAGTAAATATGAATAATATTACATTTTATATTTATATTCATACATGTACCACATACATTATTTTAAAGTAATTGCTGTGTGGGCAGGAGGTAGCATTTTACTGGAAAAGTAGTTTGTGGTAACATGGGTACTTTTGATTAATAATTATAATCCCTTCCTGTAGATTTTGATATAAAATATCATTCCTGCCAATTTTTAAAGTTAATAATCTTGAGTATTATGAGCATGGTTGACATGGACCACTGCTCCACACATAAACAAACATGATAAACCTGTGTGCCAAAAGTACTCAGTACTAGGGGTTGCGCTTAGTTATGGACCAGTAACAATGTGAACGGACCAACACCTTGTTGGACTTACTGGTCCGTGTGGACCAGTACTAAAATTGACGAGTCTTGAACACTGTACTTTGGTGCTTCTAAGGCAATTGCAATTGCTCACACTGATGGTATTTGCTTTTCCTGAATGCAATGCATGTCCTTGGCAAGAATGGATACACACACAAAAAATGTATAAGCTTCGTAAAATATTTGAGCAAACTAAGACTGCTTGTGTGTATGATTAGTCAAAATAAATAAATAAAAAGAGTTAATCAAAATGGCGATTCTTTAACATTATTAACTGATTTGTCAAGAGTCTGTAAGAATAAGAACACACTGTAAAAAACAAAACAAAAAAAAAACGTATTATTTTAACCATAGAGGTATAACATCTATGTTTGAAATAAATACTTATTTGAACTATAACTTGCTCATGAACAAAATTGATATTTTTGACAATTTTGTAATTCTGAACTTGTCTTGACTGAAGGCAGTGAAGCCATGAATTAAGGCATCAGCAGAAGATCAGATTCATGAATACTTGACTTCTGTCCTGCTAGTGCTCACCGTATAGCTCTTGTCATGTTCCAGTCTTATTTTTTTGTGCCCAGAAATCGATACATTGATCATAATCACTCGTAGACAGCAGAAAACATAACAAAACAACGAAAACAATAAAATAGAAGAAAGCGTGCGCAGGCACTCAATCTGAAATAGTAGTAGAAATTAAAACTGTCGATTAACACGAGAGGTCGCCACATTATTCACAGTTTCGCCATCTAGTGCATTTTGATGTTAAAAATTGTACATTGCGCCATCTCTCGGAAATATAATTCAATGTTTTTCCGTAAGAGGGGGGCACGTGTTGCAGTCGAGCATGTTTTCTGCACGAGGAAAGCCTGGCAGCAAAACGCCTGGCAGCATTACAAACTGAAGAATACGAAAATGGGTATTTATCAGAACTTGACAGAATTTCAATTCAAGTTATTGGTCCATCTTGGATGTTGACATTGTTAGCCATATTTCGTTGAAACTAAATGATTCTAAATTATCAGTGTGTGTTGAACTAAGAATAGACTGCCACATGAAATAAATAATGGTTATCAGTAAATAAAATTATACAAATATTTACACAAATTGGTGATATAAAAATGCAGTTTTTGAGCTTATATAGGCCCCAATGCCCCCCCCCCCCGTACCAGCCATAATGTCTAAAAGTGGCCTATAAAATAACTGACGGGACATAATTGAATGATTTTGCCTCTCCCCCCCCCCCCCGTACAGTAAGGTCTGGATACGCCAGTGCAGTGATACATACAAAAATGTATAACATTATGTCGAGAGTTCTAATTACAAAATTACAGAATTTCATGCTATAAACAGACTGTTTTGATTTTTAATATAAGCGAAACCCATGTATATTCCATGTGAGCCAGACCATGGTCCTACCGTCCCAGCTATAAAGTGCATGCTTTTGCAGGACCTATGGCTATGCTACATGTTGTTCAACACAATTGGCTGGGCAAGTGCACCAGCCAGTTGCCTGGAAAAGCTTTGAAAGCTTGTATTATGAAATGAAGTGGACACTTGGGACCTTGACCCAGCAGTGGCTTGGCTGTGTGTGTCATGTTTTTGCCAGCCCTGTGGATAGTGGGTCATTTTTTCTCCAGCCACTGGGCTGTTTAACGAAATGGAAAGTAGTCCCTGAAGAGTTTTGGGGCTGCTCCAACTCTGCAGTGCATAGAGCTACAAGAGCTGTGTATCACTGGCTAAATAAGATTGTGCCACAAAACAGCCAGGAAAATAGCAGACGGGGTCACGGGGGCAGAGGTAGATAGCCCGGGTCAGGGGTCTTGCCCCCGTAGTGGCCAGGGTCGCTGCCCTCCGCCCCACGAGACCCCCAGACCCCTAGACCTGAGCAGTGATACAGAGAGCTCCCTTAGCAACACTTGCACTATATAAGTCAATGAAATTGCGGAATTACTTGAAAATGCATTTTAACAAAACATCTGTATAAATTGAAATCACTGCACTCAGCTGTTCAAATCAATTTAATTTCAATGTCTGGATCGTTTGGAAGTTTTCTCATCGTAAGGAACTTAGCACCCGCAGGTGTGACTTGATGGTTCATGCTTGTAATTTTCGCATTTTAAAAGACTGAGTGTATTTCATTTGTACCAGCTTTATTTTTATTTTTTTTTGCTGTGGAGAAAGTCAATAGGCTTTTTAACGCAGGTGCCTGGCATGGGTTTTTTGTTATATCATTTAAGCTTTTGCGTTTTATTGAATTTCAATTTCTAGTTATAAAGGAATACACACATATGATTAAGAGATGCACATGTCTGATTTGTCCTGTTCCTTTTCATTCATAGTTGAGACGCAGTATGTATGGAGTGAGTGCAGTTTTCCTTTAATTGAAATAATTATCCGTTTAAACTGGCTGCTTTGGCTTGGTTTGAAAAAAGACACGATTTATCAAAAGGCCAAGAAAGGAAGAGAAAATTCAAATCTTGATATTGTGGGAGAGTGGAGGGCCATCATAATGAAGAGTATCTTTGAAAGCAGCCAATCAGAGGCCAGGAGGGCATGGCCAGGGGTCGGGGGTGCAGGACCGTTGGTCTGGGGTCAGGGATGATGGGCCAGGGGTCACCTCACCGCCCCACTCCCTTCTCGCCTGTTTGTGCTGACCGTTGTGCTGTCCGTTGGCCCCTGACCCCCAAGGTCACTGACCGGGTCACTGCGATTAACCCCGACATCCACTGGTCATCTACTGGTCATTCAAACGCATTCAAAAACTGCAAAAATGCTTAGCAAAGAGGTCATTCACAGGGTAAAGGTTTTACTACAGGGCCAAGGGTGGTGATCCCAGGGCTACCCAGGGCAAGGGAGAAGGTCAGAACTGCAGGTGAACAAACTCAATGTGATGAAGTGTGCAACATGACCTATTGCAAGCAGTGGTGGTCTTTCAGTGGTCAGTGTGAATGGTCAACAGGGTGGTGCTGCTGTTCCTTGATCTTGGGCACACTCATAGACCACCCAATTCCACGCCTGATGGGTCTACATGGTCATAGTTCGCTTCAAACACCTCGAACTCATAGTACTCATAATGATTCAAAATATCACACCCTGTGTCCTTTACCTTCATCTGGTCTCCCCTGAAGGTCATACCAAGGTCAAACAGGGTGACCTTGAGTATCATGTCACTCCAATAAAAACCAAGGCATAGTATGACTCCCAAACATACACAAACATTTCCTCAAAAGGCACCGGGAGCCATCTTGAGTGACAGGTCCCTATCTCTGTTTATTATTCCTGCTCTTTGACATCTTCTGTTTTTACAACATTTGGTTCTGGGGCTATTTTAATATTTGCATGTTCGTGTACTGTTGCTGAGGGTGTGAAGAAGCCCTTTGAATTTTCATACCCCCTCCCGATATATGACTTCTTGGGCCACTCCATGCATAGCACTGTGTTTGCCTGTGTATTCAAACTTTGACTTACAGTGTAGATACTTTCATTTCATGTTTGCTCTGCTTTAGTGGAATAACTTCAGAAAAGAGAAACCTTTAAACCTGACACCAGAGCCAGGAAGTCATAGGTCACGATTACAGTCTCAAGAAGACATTTCTCTTGAGTCATCTACTCATCTCCACAGGTGTTTATGCATTTCTCTTGCCTTTACTCTTGGCATGAGGGGCGGAGGTGCCTATCTTGCCATTAGTAGAGATTTCCAAGTTCAACAAATAAATGATTCATAGTTTTGACCGGACAGGTGATTATACAGCGCACCCCTTTGTATGAGAGAGACCGGCTGTAATTTGGCCCGGGGGTGATTATCATTTTCCCCCTGAACACCCTTGGAACGCTCCTTTCCTAACCCCTTTCCCAAGTTTCCAACCCTACCCTCTCCCTCTCAACTCATACCCCCAGCTCCCCTCTATCCCTCCATACCTGTCTGTTGCTGCCAAATTACAGAGCATTTTTGGGGCGGCCAGTTTTTTTAGCCGGTCAATTACAGAGTTTCTCAACATTGGCCTGTCTCATACTGGGCCCAATGACCACTGTGGGAACACCCTACTGGTCACTCCTGGTCACTTGCAAACAACCATGCTCAGGGAGTTATTAATGACCCCTTGCAAACCCCCAACCTCCATTTTCTACATCCATAATTATTATGATTGCAAGGGTTGAAATTGAGATAGACCTCTTCACATGATAGACTGGGCATTTTTACTTTCAACACTCCAAGAAAGAGAGGGGCTGGAAATGGCATTGGCGATATGATATGGGCCCTGAGTCTCTAATAAATGGGAAACCGATACGTTTGTTTGAATTATAAAACCCACCCCTAGGGTATCCTGTCAATACCATCTTTGTATGTATAGATTGGATTTTTTCTGACCAACGCTGATTTCAGGAATTAATTATTTTTCTGTTATAGTAATTGCCAAAAAAGCTGTGATTGGCAGTTGCACTAGAAGTTATGACCACATGGCATTTATATCTTTCCCACAACCATGCACTGCATATATTTTAAGACACTTTGTCCAATATGAATATTCCTGTCTTAGCAAACATACCCACAGTGTCATTAATAGGTGATGTGTGATTTATTTGCCCTCGAGGCGGTGTTATATTGGACTCATTTTCAGTTATCATTGCATTGCTAAATATATAGATCTATTGTTGACAAATATGCACTGACCATGCAGTGATAGACAGTGGAGATATCAATGGTCCTCTTTGAATGATACTGACCACTGGAACCTCTCAGAGTGGACAGACCCGAGGCTCAAAGCTAATGCTCCCAAACGCTTCTTCATCTACAATGTACAATGCTCCAATTTCACTTTTTGGGGGCACTCGTGTGAATTTGACTGTGTGTCCTTCAATTTCCTGAAATTTCCAAAAAGGAACTCTTCAGTTAACAAGGAAAACAGCTGACGTGGCCATATTTGGGGGACGCCCTTGGTTGCCATGGTGAATACGTCGCTTTGACGTCGTCTTGTTGTCGTCTTGACGTCTCGTGGTCATTGGAGTGTCCACAAGATGCAGAAAAACAAAGAGGGGAGGAGGAATGGTCATCCACTGGGCATCCACAGGTGACCACGTCTTCCTGTGACTAATTGGCAAATTCTACAACCGCCCAGTTTGTTGCCATGGCAGCAAAATTATTAATTGCTTTGCTTTTATGCTTTGTAGATTATTTCTGCCATTTCTATTTTGTTGTACTCATAAATCCCTCTGAAATCAATCTCTCAATGTTGCTGGGTCTATCTAACTTACTGACTAAAACCAACTCAGTAACTAATTACTGACTGTCTGGCTATCTGACTGACCTTGGGAGAAAGTTCTAATTCTCCAAGGACTGACTATTTGACTGACTGACCGGCTATCTGACTGACCTTATAGATAAATTAAAAGTTCTAATTTTTCCAAGGACTTACTGACAAGATAGATAGAGAGAAAGAGAGAGAGAGAAAGATAAATAGATGGATGGATAGATAGATACATAGATAGATACATAGGTAGATAGGTAGGTAGATAGATTGATAGATTGATAAATTGATAAATTGATAAATTGATAGATTATAATAGAATAGGATAGATAGATAGATAGATAGCAATGCTATATTTCAGAGAAAGTTCAGTATCTTGTTAGGAAGTAAATGTGGATTTGAAAGTCAACAGAACAGGACGGTTTAAAGTTGACACGAAATTTGTCTTGTCTTTAAGTGTAATGGCCTGGAAAAGGCATTTGGCTTTTGTAGATGAAAGGAGATTTTCTAATTCAAATATCTGGAAGGTGCTGAAGATTTCAACATTAACATCAACAGCTCTTTAGGCGAGGCACTTGAGGGAGCAGAAGGAAACTGCTTGAGATCCTAATGAAAGTTTCAGGAGACTTAAAAAGACTGGAAAGGGGGCTGAAAGAGGTAGGGGGCAGTTGAAAGGCAGAAGGAGGGTGGGGAGAAGTCAGGACTGTAATGAACTTCTTTGTCGGTGAGTAAGTGTATGGGGTAAAAGATGTAATTAGCAACGATTAATTCAACACAAGAAATACACTGGATGTAATCTCATTATTGTAGCACCCCACTTGAGGGCGTAGTCTCGATTATTTGGGGGCTCATTAACACACCCCAAAGGGGTAAGAAGGGGGTACACAGATCAGCTGCATTGGGTAAGAAGTAGGGTGGAGGGGCGTATATATTCCACCCTAAGTGTAATGAGGAGGTAACGAGGGCTAACTGCTTTGCCCCAGGGACTTGAGAAAGGGTTAGGATAGGGCAGGGTAGGACAGGGTGACTTGGGGTTATAAGCGTGGGCCACTCGTGTGTGCAACCATGCACTCATTCCAAATACAAACTACATTGTATTGATAGCATTATAGGGTACGGCCAAAAATATTCCTGAGATGATTTTAGCAACAAAACTATGAAGAGAAGGGCAATGCACTCACAATGCTTGAATAATAAAGATATTTTTAGAGAATCCAATTAAGTTCCTTGTGGTGATGATTTTGATGATAGCTGCATATAATTGATTTTCAGTTTCAGTTTCTCATCTGACCCACCACCATATCCTAAACCAAAATATGGCTTTTATACCTTATCTATATTAATTGGCAAAAATAGCAATATGTCATGTTTGGTAAAGAATAAAAAAAGGATGTCTCTTGTTCCATTATAGGTACTTATAAGTTCACTTAGTATTTTTATTTGTGGACTTTTTTTGTTTTTTTGTGGAAAATTGTGGTGTCACCCTCTCAATGTTACGGAGATACCTTAAATTTGAGGTTTTTGCTAAGAACTTTTTTTTTTTTTTTAAACCAGAGCTGTGCAATGTGCACGAATAAAACTTGCGTTTGATTGCCCAGTGACCACCTGTGGAATAGCATGTTACACAGGTCACCTGCGGAAGTCACCTTGCAATGTCCTGCAGAGGAGGATCCAAAATGTGATCCCAGGCGTCACGTGAATATGTAAACAAGTCGGTGAGATGAAAGGGAGGTATTTGTGGATGGATGGATTGGGGGTTAGAGGTTAGACAGTAATGAGAGAGGGTCGGGGTCCGATGCCCTGTGCCCTATGCCCTGCGAGGGCCATCTTGATTGTGAGAAAGGTCATGGGGCAAGTGCCCTCTCCCACAGGTCACCCCCCTTACTGACCACTGACCACTGGTCTTCCTAAAACTCATCGCCATCACTTTTTGCCTTCATATGCACTCAGTCCAAGGCTCGCTCAGGATCTATAAACCCTCGCAAAACGGATTTTCGTACCATGGAATACACAGGAGTCCATTTGATGGCGTTTTGTACAAATTCCATGGATTTTACGTGATGACGTCACTGCGTCGTTGCTGTTGCTCACTCGAGCGCCCGTCACGCTTTGGTAAGTTGGAAGTTCTAGCACGTGCTGTGAACGCTGCGTTCTTCCTTTGAAGTCGTGGCGCTATCTTTGCTTTCCTCCGCTTATATCCACTCTTGAGCACCCGAAACATGCCCTAGTATTAGTTCTAGGGATTTTTGCCCTCATGTCAGATTATCGCCATTGATCATCTTCAGAGGCAGCGAGAGGGCCTCTCCAGATGTCTTTATCTTTTGGCCAGCCTCAGCAGCTGTTGGTTCTAGGCGCCCGATGGATGCTGGTCTGCCAGTCTGCCACTTTTCCTGGAAACTCTCCATGCATATCATGACAGTGGTCTATATATTTTGTGTTCATATTACTTCCAAAAATCAAATATTTGCTTTTAATCACCTACTTATTTTGTAAGTTGTCTCATTTTAACATTTTATTTTTTATTTTATTTTGTATATTGCACTTGTACTCTCCAACTCATGGTGCTTTGTTTGCTGCCTGGCTCTTGGACTTTTCCTTATGGATGATTTCCTGGACTTTGGAATAATTTGACTTACCCAAACAGAGTCTCAAATATCGAGTTATAAACTAAAACTAAAAGTTGTGACAGATTAAAGCTGAAGAAATTATGTCAAAAATACCTTTTTTTATTTTTAAATGTGAAAGGCTTGCTCTTATTGTCTGTGGAGAACCCTTTTTTAGAGTACGTCACTAGATATAATCACAATCAGAAGTTGCGTCGGCACGCGGGGTCACAGTAATTGACTTCACCTTGGACGCAATGACGCTCCGTCGAGGACGTAATGACGCGGCGACGTAGGTCCTCGTGGAGATGCGTTTCCGGCGTCCTCGTGCTAATAACATGTCTCAGTTTGTGCAGGATGCAGTGTTATTGGGTGGGAATTGGCTTGATTTGTGCTTGGAGGGCACTGTGTCTGAGAAGCCAGGGGGACAAATCTCTGAAAAGGCTTTTTAAGAACCCAATACCTGACTGAACGGTGGATTTTCAAGGCTGACTTGGCAGCTCTGACAATCAGCCTAATTCCAGGCAGGGGGTGCAGGTAGGGGTATTGAAGATAGGCACCCTTTCTGCTTATAGGGGCCTCCCCTTCTCCACCCCACTTCGGTATTTGTTCCCATACCCCCATGCAGTATAACGGGGTGAAGGAAAATTGTCAAAAGCTTTAAGGGTCTCAAAAAAGAAGAAGAAAAGAAGCAAATAGCTTGACCAAGAGTGACCAGTGGGCAAGGGTGTTTGCTAAGAAGGCCCAGCCCTTTTTCAGTCCTCCATTTTCAACCTAAAGCACTTTTCTATTGGTTGACCCTTCTTTCCCTTTTTCATTCTCAAGGGCCTCTTCTTACCGGAGTCCATTGCTTTTGTATTTCTTTTGTTTGGAGGAGGACTAATGAGTGATTTTATTCAGGGGTGCAGGGTATACTGTCCTTCTCTTGTACTTTTAAAGCCTAATCTTTCCGAAATTTGCGTTTTTAGCAATATCATTCCAGCTGTAATGAACTGGTTTGTAATAACCAAGATTCCATGGCAGTTTATATTTTCAACGTGATCATGTAAAGATGTGGACAATTTGCCATAATACGACAACCATTTATTTATTTTCTTATTGTTATATAACAGTTTTAACTACTTTAAGGTAAACCATGTATGAATGTCTTTCCGTGGAGTCCATACACTTATTAGCTCCATGCATTGTCATTTAAGGTACCTTTTAATGATGTAAGGACAGAATCTCAGTCAAATACTGGGCAGCCTCTAGTTCAACAACATTTCTTCTCTATTATTGTTTTCAACACAATAATCACGTATAAAATATATTTCCTTGCTGTAGCATCAATTTGAGGATGGCTCAAGACTTTTGCACAGTACAGTAGTTCTGTACATTAGAGAAGCACTTGCTAATTCTGAACGTGTTACTGTGATATGACCAGTGTGCCCTATTCATTATTGACAAGTTTTTTTCATAGGCTCCCCAAAGGCTGTTGTGCATTCAGCTTCAAAAAATAAACTTCAGTGATTTCAGCATTGTGCAGAAAATGAATTCAATTATGGGTATGACAGTTTAGTTCAAGGATGCTGATTGATTGAATACAAACCAGAAGTCGTGATGAAGTGTAAGTCATTAAATATGTCGTTTGTTTGTGGGTGTCCTGCTGAGTGTTTGTCTTTCTCATTACCGGATGACCTTGATGAAGTGACCCGGTGGGCCTCAAGGACACACTGACCTTGAATTTGACCTTTGGGACGTCCCAGTGTTGACTCAGTACGCATCGGTTTGAAAAAAGGACAGCAAATTTTCAATTGGTTTGAGTGAATGAATGTATAAAAAGGGTTTTGGGGCATGCCAAAGGAGCTAAGAGAAGGGGTAATGTGTTCTCCAGGAATCGTTTTTGTTTCCTTTGTCCCGAAGTTTTGATTGGACTAAGTTCTCAGGTGTCCCTCGGTTCCGATAACAAAGACGGCTCCGCGAAGTCGGACTTCAAAGGCCCACCGACTGCCAAGAACCTTTTTAGAGGCCGTTGTGTTTATTGGGGTTCCTAGGAGGCCCTCTCTGGCGATTCTCACTCCTCACAGCTGGCAGGAGGTGCTCTATGCGAGTCACAGCGGGGTCTGATGCGCCATCGTCCAATTGTCCCCATCACACCGGTCACTTCTTTTCATGATGTTCCGTATCAGTCGAATAATAGCCCTGCCCCCTTTCTATGTGTTTTCCTGGCATGGAGGTGTATAGCACCTGTTTTTATAGGCGCCTATGTGGGTGTGTGTATGTTCTTTTGATGTGGTCGCCCCTATAGCATCACCTCCTTACTCAGGTTCCCAGCCTCTCTATTGCTTTTCTCTTGCCTTTCTCTTGCTCTTTATCATCCCCTGGTCATCTTTAAGAGTGCAACATGCCAGAGGAATGCAGAACTCTATAGCCCTGTAAGTGCAAAAGACTTATCAGGACCCCACAAATGAAGTTCATTCCCAGAACAATCGAGACATGGCATGAAACTCAAGTAGTCTCTATACACGACATGCAATTTATGCACTCTTTGACTTTTCTCCAATTTGTTTTTGACGGTTTCTTGGGGCTGCATATGCTGCTCATGAGCATTGCTCTGTAGTGAAAAGTTTACTAAAAAGCAGGCATTTGTGAATTCACAGTGTTGCAATTTGTTTGAATTGCATATATCAGATTCTGAATTAAGCATTAAAATATAACCCTAATTAATATGGAGCATTTTTTGCTAATGTTTCCCAAATACAACCCTGCAAATTCAGTCATTTGAAAGAAAAGTAATGCATTGCTTCAGGGATCAGAGATGTGCACTCTTGCAGCTGTAATTATTGTAATTGATGAATACGTCCAATAATGCATATAATGGGTTTTTGAAGAGAATGCGTTAAATTTTTGCATTAGTGGGTGGAGTTATTGTATTGGCACAAATCAGCAGATGCCCCGGGGCAGATGCATCAGTATTTTGGGTAACTTGAAGTTTCTGTGACAGCAATAGCAGCAGCAACATCAGCAACGGAAGCAGAAACATTGTTTTGAGTGGAGGGGAGGACCCAAGTTTGTAAGGAACCTGGTGAAACTCTCAGACTCTCATGGCCATGATGCCATCAATTAAAGGTGATGACAGACTGAGATGCAGAGGAAAGGGTGAATTCTGTTGCTGTGGGGATGCTCTCAAGGTCATCCATCATTATTTGAAGGTCACACAATGACCTTGCCATGTCGCATGTGACCCCCAAACAAATAGTAAAATTGAAATAACATTTCCAAAAGACCAACTCCTGACAGCATTTTTATTGATCACTTTGTTGGGTGGAGTCGCAGTTAAGTTAGCCTTAATGAGGGTAAATTGTTTGTCCATGTCCTCATGATCTCTTGACCAGTGGTCATTGAACAAACTGACCAGTTCCCTGACCACAGTTGGCAGCTTATTAATTACAAGATAACTGATGACTCTGGGATTTTGACACGTTTAATGCAAACGGAATGGCAATGAAGGCAAAGCAAAGTATTGGTCATTCAATCTGACCACTGTCCAGTGTGGAGTCCAAACAGTGTCCAGCGGCTTTGGGGGTTTGGGGGTTTCCACTCCATCAAAATCTTGACCATGCACGCTTGCACAGCAATGCAAATTCCGCCCTGGTCTGTGGTTTTTTCTCACCGCTCTTGAGCAGTTGTAGAGCATAGAGCCATCAATCAAGGTAAAGATCAAAGCCAGACTGGGCTACATCCATTAGTGCTCATTAGCAAGAGGTGATTTGCACTTGGAGTGGCCGGGTGAGTTGAGAGTGTGGTGAGTTCAGAACGCATCAAGGTGTTCAGGTGAGGCCACCAATGTGCAAGCCACCCAGCAAGTCATCTGGCAAGTCATCAAGTACAATGGCTGTTAATCGTACTTTTGTCTGAGACAGATTACAATATAATGGATGAGTCTGCTGTGGTGGCTGCTGGTGTGGGGCTGTGGACCACAGTTGAGCCAGCCAAGTAGGTAGCAGAGGTAATTGAATCCACTAGAAGGGTTGACATTTCCTTCTTAGTGTGCTGAAATATCACTCTGGGAATCACTCTGTGCCCCTGAGTCGGTTGGAGTGGCCATCTACCTTTTGCACCATCATTCTCCTTAATGTCCTTTGCTTAGATGCTATCTTCGTATCCAGGCAAAAGTCAAGCCCAAGTTTTAATGAGTATCACCCTAAAAGTCCTCAAGCGCAAAACCTGATGTGTGATAGAGGCAGGTGAGGCTCACCTGGCCTCTAAGACAAAAGCTTATTTTTCCCCAGACCGTCTCCTTCTTGATTTATAACAAACCAGCTCTTCTCACATTTCCCTTTTCCCTGACGTTAATTCATTGCTGGCTCAGGTGACACCGACTCCCAGCCACAGTGATTGAAGTCCAAACGGACCACTCACTGACCATTGGTGTCCCTTCCACATTGTATCCACCTTTTATTGTGACCAATACTTCACAAAGAACTAAAATTGCTATAGATACATTTTTACTTGTTCTTATCAAACTGCCTAAGTTTCATATTTCTACTAATAAAACAGTAAACACCTAGAAGTATTCAAGCACATACTAGCAAATATCTACTGGTGACTGTGTATACCACACTTTCAGCACAACCCAGCTGTACTCCTGTTCTTTAACTCTAAAGTATTTAGATACAGTGTAAGTTGCATGTATTTTAAGTTACATTATACTTCAGGTTATCAAGTACCTGAACATTAAGATAAGAGCCATAATAACTCATAATTAAAATTTTGTAAACATTCAGACAAACCTTCTCTTAACCACTAGTAAACCACTAAGAGATTTCATCTCAAACAAACTAATGGAATTGCAAGCCTGCATTGATTGTGGGAACACTTGATGCTGTGGTCACTGAGAGCTGGTCACTCCAGACATACGAAGTGGACACAAGGAGTGGACAAGGGATGGAGGTTGTTTGAGCAACGGATCAAGGGATCATTTTGTTTGAGGAGGAGGAGAGTGGGAGTCCACACACAAAAGGTGGGCTGGCAAGAACTATAGAGGGCTTCTGCCACCCCTTCTTCAAGAGGGTCTTAGTGGACTGGGCTGACCATGGCTGACCACTCCACCTGATGGTCAAACAACCTGGTCTCAGTATGTTCTTGCCATGTGGGAGCACTTCTTGTAATGTATTCATAGAGTGCTGCCTTCTTTTACACATCTTCTGCTGTGCCCTTGTTGTTGTGATTTGTCATCAAACCACATGTAGCATTGCTTGGTGAAATTACTTTAGCCTGTAAAATATCCACTGTTTACTTCGTGTTTGTGTGATATATTGCTAGAGATAATTGGTAAACCATAGACACTGTAAATATCTTCAGGGCTCCTGTAACTATTCTTAGGTCACAATATTGGGGTTTAAAACGAGCTCTTCCCCCACTGGTGTCTCAGTTTCCAAGCTATTTCAGATAGGATATCACCACGCGTTATAAATGTCATTGACTGATGCAGATTGAATATAATCCAGACTGTGACATTTTTAGCGTCCTCAAACCCTCATTAATCAAAACTGAAGTGGAGCACGAAAAGAGAAAAAGGCAGAATGCAACAAGATGAGAATGAGTGGTCAGTGGAGAGTGGTCAGTAGTGGTCAAGCATGACGCTGTGGCTGCTGTGGCGTGGGAAGTCGGGGGCTACAGGTGGACAGGGCAGTGGACGCATGACTGGTCAGCCTGGGGGACCCTGGGGCTCGCAGTCCACCCAAGTGTCAGGGCCTGTCCACTTCACACTGACCGCTGTCCATTCCTCCAAGCCAGGACTTGTCAGCGCCCCATTTCCATTCCCACGACTGACCCTCCAACCACTTCTTTGCCCTTCTCCTTTTTCCTTCTCAATTTCCTCCTTCAAATTTGTTAAATATAAAAAAAAGGTCCTGAGGTCCTCTTAAGCTGTTGGACCATGAAATGCCCCTCTAATGGGCTGTGCACCCCAGCGTCCTATGGCCAGAGGCAACCCTGCAGGAGCGTGGCCAGAACCAAGGCCTCTGGCTGCATGCCCCTAATGAGTGCCATACTGCACCTTTCTCACCTCAATGTAACTTATCCTCCCTCTGATTATACTACCAGTTTTCTATTACTGCGTTAATTGGATAAATGTCTCATGAATATATTGGCAAGTAACATGAGGTCTATATGATGCCAAAGCGCAATGATAAAATGGCACCTGAATGTCTTTTTGAATTTACATTTTAACAAGTCAAGGTATTTTACCTGTTCATGTTACTTTAGTATATCCGAGATAGTCTTTCAATACAATGATAGATAGATACTTGCAGAGAGATAACTTGAGATGTTATAGAATTCCTGTCTGTATATAACTAATAAAGTTATTTTAACCTATTGTTTTACAATTATTGTCAGGGCAGCCATAGTTTTAAGGGGATTGTCCTAGCAATCAGGAAGCTACATGGCCAGCTCTTTCGCTAATGTTAATAGGTGAACAGATTGCATGTAAAGTGGTGGAGAAGAGCATCATCAAGTGATACAAGGGGCTCAGCAGCAGCAACTGGATCCTGATGGATGAGTGACACATTGGATGATGCGATGTTTGGTGTTTGGTCGAGCCAAGAGCAAAACAAGGGCCAAGAGAAGGAGCTGGGAGGTCATACATCATCCCAAATGACCTAAGTTGCTTTTAAGGGCCTTGGTCTTGTCCTGACATTACTCAAACATGTAATTCCCACTGATGCAGGAGCTGGATGGGCTCATTGCATCAGGCCCTCGTGGTCCTCTAGTGTTGTTCTAGTGTTACATCAGTCTCAATTATCGTGAAGTCAGCAGATTAACTCTTTCTGTTTGGCCTTCTCTTTGCTCTCAGTTGCTCTGTGGTTCAGACTGAAACACTCGAGTGCTGAGTCAACCCGCAATGAGATTGTAAATGCCTTGTCAGTGCATTAGGCCTGTTACAAACCCAGAGCATTAAAACCCTCCACTCCGCTCTCTGCTGGAGTCCCCATGGCCCTCAAAATGTAAAACTTTCAAAAACAAACTGCTACCAATACAGTTAACGTCTGTTTCTATTTGTCAATTTCTAATGTTTGCCTTCACATTTTTGTGTTTACCCCATGGGTGCAATTCTATCCTTGTGCATGAATATGTTTATGATAGGAACACCAAAGCTGACTGTGATGAATATGCAGAACAAATAGGGTAATTTATGTATGTGCATTCCATGCAAAAACCCCTTTGACCTTTCTTGACCAGAGGTCATACTGGTAGAAAACAAAGATGGGGAGTTTTTGGAAAATTTGAAGTGAAAGCCAAGAGATCATATTTCACTGACCTGTAGAAGAGATGAATGACCATCAGATATCAGTGGACATGGCCAGACTGGACATGAAATGGACTGAGACCAGCCTATCACACTGACCACTGATAACAATTTCAATTTCAGGAGTGTGTAATTACTTTGCCTCTGGCCTGGATCAAGGTCTGAACTGATTAAGATTGTTGTTCTGATGGGCTTTACAGGATCACAAGAGGTTTAAGGTGTTTCCTCTGAAGGCATGTTTGACCTCAAATTGGAATTTCTCCTTTAGCCTTTGGCACTGGTTAATTTTTGTATAGGCTATACATGCATTAGAATATTTCAGCGCAGTATTGTGTTCAAATGATATTACTGTAGCTTTTTTGCTACTGACAGGAACTTCTATTTGTTTGCAAATTTTACTAAATTATTTTTCTGTAAAAGAACATAGAAATATGTGCCATTTGGCTATCTATGGCTGTATCTGTTTGTAAACCCAAAGAAGCAAAGATAAGGACTGGATGTACATTTGTTTGAGCATATGGCATGGCAATTTGTACCATTTTTTAGATTTAATAACTGACAGCATGCACTCATTCAGGCGTGATAGATGGCATATTGATAAGGAGGGCAAAACATGTTTTGCAAATATTGCAATATTGATGGACCTTTTGCACTAAATTCTGTTTCATTTTAACAACAAACAGACAATAGAATGACACAATGCACAACAATGGGGGTGAACTTAGCAACAGTTTCCAGTGAGCTGTAACCAGTCCCTCCACCTGCAAATGCTGCAAATTCATGCATTGAGGTCGCCTGTGACATAGCATGCGTCCCCGCAATTATATGTGATGTCCAGGGTAGGGGCTCTCTCCCCAGGGAGGTTTTTTAACCAGTCCCACATGACCCCTGACCATACACCCTTCAGCCTGATTGATGACCCAGATGAGGCTGCTGCTGCTGATGCTGCTGTTGATGCTGATGCTACTATTCACGATGATAGCTGTCATTCGATTGCTTTAATTGCTAAAATATTTCTCCAAATGTCACTCTGCTAGCGTCTCGTGCCCATTCTCAATTAAATTATATCGTGCGTGCCTCGCCTCGTCTGCCTTGCCCCATACAGAAAAGACATATGTGCCCCATGGTAGCCACATCAGCGAATTAAACTAGCAGACCTATTAATGTGTTTGTGCAGACGCGTTTGCAGGTGAAAGTAATTTAACTCATTGTACATCAGTATCCAAATTCCCTTGTGGCAAATTTGTCAGGAGATGGTATTCCACCTGACAACACCAACATCCCTTGCGAACTTACTCAATGGCATTGAAATAACATTTACTTTATTTTGTTGACCCCCATCCAGTCAAACCAGACCACACAATGATTTCTTTGCAAAGTTTTGTTCAATTGCAAAATAAATAGCATTTATTATTTTTATTTGACCAACATTCAGGCATACCAGACCAACAAGTTATTTCCTGAGAAACATTTTGGAGTTCAAGTTGATGTTGAGGACTTGGAACATTCAAACACTTTTCCCATGGATCTGACTGTCCCATAAACATCTTCCAAACAATTCAGAAAGTGACAGTTACAATAAAATCACACTTTGTGCTCCTATTTTCTTGTAATACGCAAGAGTGGACACTGCTTGACCACTGCAGTGAGGATGAATAGCCACTAAAATGACCAATAGAATGGGCAATAGAGGCAAGATGCTTTTCATTTGTCCTCAGATATGAATATCTCAGCTTGAGGCTGACAGCATCATGCCAGCCCACCGTGATGTATGGCAGCACTTCGCAGCTTAAATCTTCCCCTCTGAAGTTTTTGGCAAAACCAAATCCCCCTTTGATGTTCAGGCTGCTGGTCTCCTATTCAGACTTTGCGGAATGGTAAATGCCAGAAAAGGGCAATTGCACGCTTTATTGTATGGTCATAGAATTAATAATTGTTGCTAAAAATTTTAATCCCTTTGGCTATTTGACTGCTGAAAGAGGTCCCTTCATCCACTTTCGTACTGTAGTTTTAATATGTTAATTCTTAAACATGCACTTGTAATTCACAAATATTAGACTGATGATATATTATAACGATAATTCATCTCGTGGAAACAACAGGTGTGACTGATATTATCTATTTCATCTCTTGTTTGTCTTTATTTACAGATTAAAACTCCCACGAATTGATTAATAGACAGATGCACTGGTAATGGCTACTCGAATCACCTCGTTATTGTAACCATTGTAACCCAGGACCAATTTTGGATGAAATATTAACGGGAAAGGGGGCATTGGGGCAGACCTGGGGGAAGTGGGTCCAGTGGGGGGTCAGGGGGGCAGGCCGTGGGGGCAAGACCCCCTGAAAATTTCATGAACCTTTGATTACAATGAACTTGGATAACCTGGCTCATGGTGTTAATCTGCTAACTGGATTGCTCTCATTCTGGCGAACGTAGTCACACGACTCGCACCACACCTGACGTCCGTTCACGAAATTCTGTTTTTGTTTTTGTTTGTCTTCTTCGCTTGTGATTTATTGGTCACCCGAGGGCCGTAGAGATATGACCACTGGTCAGTTTTTATTGTGATTGTACTGCACTGGAACCAAGTGGTCATTCTGAATATACCCTACTTCTGACCATCATGCCATCTGCATTCCTTGGCTATCCCAACCAGTCAGAACGTGCTCCCAGGCCAAACTGGTGCATGAGATATGTAGTCCACTCATGCAATGGCGGTGTCTGCTAAACCTACATGTCATTCCAAACCTGATTAATATTTATTCGTCTCGTAATGTTGCCAAAACACCGCACGACCGTTTTGAAAAGTTCGGAGTAAATCGCCAAATGACCCGTCATCGATTCGTGTCGTTTATGACCTGTAATCACACTCTTTAGACCTCATTTTCATAACTCATTTGGCAGAATTATCTCAATTAGCTGCGTTTGTGGAAAAAAAGAAAGAAAAAAGACCTGCTTACCGTGTTACCAGTCTGCTTAGCTGACTTCAGCTTGTAACATCTCAAAAAATTTGTTTTGTTATGATCAGTTGCACTGCGGATGGTAAGAAAACAAAATACAACATTTTAACACACTTAATTTCTGTTTTCCACTTATGACCATGCCTCAACCTGTGTGTTGTCAGACATGCTGTGGTCATCCCCAGGGGTCAAAGCTGACCATTGCCCAGTGACAGGCTAGCTGACCATCTTTTGATTTATGTTCGTGGCATAATGCATGGTGCCCTGTTGCTCTTTGTAACTGATATCTGCGTAGTCTGGAAAATACCATAATGGAAAATTCCTTGGGACTCTACTTCATGTGGCTGTATTTAAGAAATTTGTAGATGGTATGCCCATTTCAGACTTTTTTGAGGTTAATATAAATTATTTATTTATTTGAAATATAAGCAAATATTCATAGATTAAATCACAAATTTGTTACTCTTTTCATGTCTGCATTTCTATGGGGAGTGGATTTTTTTGTGGTCACTTAATGGTCAGTGGTCACTATATCCATTATATCAATAGAGAGAGGTCAAAAGGTAGACTTGGGGATCAACTTTAAAAGATCCATCAAGGAGTTAAAAGGCTTCAATTGAGACGTTTACTGCCTGAGAGAATGTTTCGATTTGATATCATGGCTTTTGTTGTGCCTTTTTTACCATCACTTCCCATCATTTGCTTGAGTGAATCGTTCAAGAGACAATTTCCAACTTCAGTGGCTGTAGGCCAGGATTATCACTGAGCAATTGCCCTGCCACTGTGGTTGACCATGACACCTTTTTTGGGCGGTGACATCAAAGGCCGTGACGCTATTGTCACGACGCTCATGACGTTGCCAGCATCGCTGCACCCTGCGTCTTTTAGCTCTTAACCTTCCCACTTTTTTTCTTCTCAGGGAGATTATGAACCCCCAAGAAGTGGTCAGCTTCTCTCTCTTTCTCTTGTTGCTGTTAATGTGCTCATTTTCTTGCATCAAATGGACACCCAAGACTCCCAATTGTCGCTCATCAAGTGACCAAAGAGGTCAAGCTTATATATACACAATCCTCTTGAGCTTCAGCTTGAAGTTGAAAGCTGCTGAAACTTGATTCACTTTATCTCTTAATCGTGGTGTAATAACTTGATTGATCTAATTATTAGTTATTATGAATCAATCTGTAGGTCTTATTTTAAGTCTCATAAAGATATTCTTCAGTGACATTATGGAGTAGCCTGATAAGAGTAATATAATGTGGCGAATAAATCATGTGGTTTCAAAACGGTGTAATCCAAGTTAGTCATTTAAAATGTTGCAACATGGTTTACCAAGAGTCGTGTTACCAGACAAAATATCAGTTTAACGCTATGAACTCATATTCGTCCAACCCCATGTCAGTTTGTTACTACATGAATTGTGTGTGCAATAATAAAAAATATGGAGGTATTTCCCATCCAGTTAAAATAGTAAAGAAACTAAAGGTCATACTGGCATTATAACAACCTATGACTTTACCATTGTAGTTTGATGCTGAATTAAAAACCTTTATCACAAAAACTAAATTTGTGGTGGTTAAAGGTCTGAGCCTTGTTCTTTGCCAATCACAGCTAATCAGCCTGGTTCACGGGTATTTAGAGCTGAAAATGGGAATGCCAAGAAATGGCCGTTGCTTCATTAACTGTTTGAAATGCATAGAGTTTTACCCCAGCCCCGAATAATTGGGTTGGACAGGACTACTTTTTCAGGGCCAGAGGTCATGTATGATTTGGGGTTGTGATGAGGCTGTCATTGTTGACCAGCGATGACCACTGGTCAGTGGGGTTGGTCACTTGATGAGAAATATCACATGGTCACGTGGTGGTCAAGGATGACTGTTTTCTGCGTCTTAAATGACCAGTGAAAATGAGAAGTTTGAATTCAAAGAAACGTCTTAGCTTATTTATATCAGTAATAGGTCATTAATTTTACAAGTGTCCAAAGACAGTAATTTGATCAAGCCTTTCTTTCAAAACAATGCTCGATTATATATTTATGATTACATGCATTGATAATAAGTAATAAGTATACATCAAAGTAATTAGTGTGTCTTATTCATAACTATGCAGTTCTATTTTGTGATGATGAAATCAGTTTGCATATGAAAATGTATTTTTGAAATTGAAGTAATATAGTATTGTCCTTTTATTTTTATATTATATATATATTATATGATGTCTTTCACATAACTTCGAATCAGCGGATTAACTTTTACCCCTGCATTTAGCATAACTACCCCTTTCTGTATTACCCCAGTACCCTTGAATGAGGTAAGCTGACGTAGCAGACTGGGCAGCAGGGGGCGCAGCTGCCACCCTCCAGGGGCCCAGATTGGCAAGGTCAAGACCTGCAGCTTTGGTCACAATGCTCCCTGGCCCAGTGGTCAGTGATCTTTCCAAAAGGTCCATGTGTCCAAACACTGACCACAATAGCCACTGGATTCTTGTTTGTCATGTAACGTTTTCTCTTGGCAATCCCTCCCTCTGTCAACGTCAAAATATCAGAATTAATGAGCATTTATTACTTTAAATGAGCCTGTCTCCTGGATTCTCTTTATTATTGGCTTAAAAGGTCACTGGTCAGGTTTTTTCTCTTCCTACAAAAGTGTTGCCAGAATTCTATTGTGTCAAATTGACTGCGAATGGCTCTGTCCTTTAACGTTTGAATTTTTTGCATCATTTTTTAACTTTTATTCTTATGGCTGTTTATGACTTTCTGTCAATTTTAATTGTGCAGACGAAGTATGATAAATTGTCGCCATTGTAAATGTTCTTATTAGGCTTTTTTTGGTAGGTTCATAACTTCATAACACATGCAATAGTGTCTTTCTGTCATTTGGTCTGTGTAATGGTCTTTTGCACGTTTCCTTCTGGCACTAGATGACAACAGTGCAAGAATACGAGTTCTTGAACATAAGATAGCTAAAGACTAAATTTATTGTCTTGGTCATGCACGTCTTTGCATGATAAATTACTTTTAAGTGTCTGTTTTAAATTTCACTGCGTGTATCCTTGTAAATTTTAGTCTCATTTTTAAATTGACTGCATACTTCATTCTGGTTAGATGTTGCAAGAAGTTCTAGTACAACCTTGTCTTGTATTAAACCCTGATGTTAACTTTCAAATTAGAGTGTCACCTATCCAGGATTATTGGTTCGAGACCATCAGACTATAACTTTCCAGCGCAATCAATTGTTATCTCAGATGAAACTCAAGATGTACTGGTCATCTTAATTATTATTTATAAGATTTAGAGAAGCAAATTGCTGTAGTTAGGCCTAGAAACATGTCTATACTATAATGCAGGGCCTGTCTTGACCAGGAGATAATTGATACACGATGGCCTTTCTCAGATGTCCAACACTTTCCTTGCAAGCCAAATTTAAGGTATTTGAGTTTCCAGTAATTGGCCAAGTTGTGTTGGCTCCCAGTCACGCGGTAGCATTTGAATCGCTGCATGTACTTAGGTGCTAACTACAGCGGGGTCTATGCTGGGGTAAGGGTAAGAGAATGGGAGAGGGTAGAACCCTCATCTGATGGCCATTTCATGCCCACCACCTTCTTACCTTTCATGGCAGCCATTCTAGAGTAAAATAGGAGCTTATCATGGCATGTTGATTTTGCCTTTGTTCCATTTATGTGTCTCAAATTGCTTTCCACACAAGAAATATACAAAAGCTTTCCAGTGTTATGTTGGTACAAATTGTAGTTGCCAAATAAAATGTTCTATAGGTTAGCAATTGTTTTATATCCCATCTTAGTACACCCATGGGTTGTTTGTTTAAGTATCTTATCAGACACCTAATTACACTAATTTTAATTCAGAAATGAAAAAACTAATGTAACCTTTATATATTGCATGATATTCAAATTTCTTCTGAAGTTTCTCACGTTAGTTTCATGACGTATGTTCTTGCATTTATCTTACATATTGTATCAAATTTTTTGTCGTTGCTTTGGAATATTTGTCTTTGTGGGTCACTAAGTTTGCACTGCTGCTCCCATCTTGGGCTTTTACACCTGCAAATGTCAGGAGGAATTTTTAGCAAGAACTTTGCACACCTGTGCATCTTGCATGCCTTACCTGTGACAGAACCTTTTCTCTTTCTCAGGTAAATGCACCGCAGTGAACAGGTGAAACACTCCCTATTTGCTCCTGCAGGTAAGAAGGGATGCCTAACTGCAGGTAAGAGAAAGACCATGTGGGAGGGTGCACCCACACTCTGGCAATGATGCAAAGACTTGGAGCAAGATACGATTCCGTTTGTGGCCACCTAAAAGGGGTTTTTGTCTTGGCATTGTTTCACACCTGGCCGTTTGATGCTTGATTACTTTCTGTACGGAGGTGGTTTGGTTTTTTTCTTTCTCTCTCTATTGTTTGTTTCTCCTAATGATTCATTTTGGGAGCCCTCCATTTTCTTGGCGATTGGCTAACCAGGTGAGACGCCTAGCGTTCTAGGACCATCGCAGTGCAAATCCTTTCATGCAACTCATGGCAACAACGTCCTCCACATGAACTTCACAACATCCCACCTGGCTGAATTGTCCCCCGATTGTCCTAAGTTGTGTAACTTTTGAAACCTGCCTTGTAAGAAAGCACAGATGTAGCCCGCCAGAAAACCACCCAAACCTACGTCACCACCACTCAGGTGTGCACCCAATTGGCAATTGACGATCGAGTTCTTGAATGAAGTTTCAATAATCAAAACAAAGAAAGGAGAAACAAAAAAAAATCTCACGTGAAAAGCTGTTGTACTTTATTAAAGTAAGAGAACAAAGAATTGAATCAGGGACTGTTTGTTTCTGATGAGGGACTGTTTGTTTCTGATGAGGGACTGCATGTTTGTTTCTTTTCTTCACTAAAAACAAAACTCCTGATTGCAGACTCAGTTGATTTGTTTAGGAGGAACAATGCAACGAGCAAAAATTTATACATATGATCCTAACTTAGCAATTATGTTTGATGGGCAAGAGGCCCAGGACACTGATTTTTTCCCCTTGTTTATGAAAAAACTGTTCTTTGCTGTGTGGTTTTTACTTGAAAATTGCTTTGAATGAGACTGTCTCAGATACTGCTTGAATGAGACAGTCTGCGAGAAACGTAGTACGAGGCAAACCAGCGTGTAAAGTTATGGGCGATAATTCAGTGGAGAGTGACACGTGGGTGAATGGGGATTGCCAGGAAGGCGTTGGACACTGCATCATGGTCGCCTAATGAAGATTAACTGGACAACTGACAGCCTGGTATTTCAGCTCTGAAAAATATGGAGGGTTAGTGTATCTGTATTGGATTGGACATCTGGCAAAGAGTTTGATTATAAACCAACCTCTCATTTGGTTCGAGTTTGGTCAATTTCAAGGTGACAAGGTCAGCCAGAGGTGGCAAGGATATAGATGCCCTCTGACCTCGTCTTTTCACCTGGAAGAGGGCAATTCGAAGGGTTAAGAAGACTTGTAACCCTGCCATGGCATCCTCACCTCGGCTGAATTAGAGCCATGGCAAATGATCTGGCCCCTATTCATAAATGACACAGCTATCTGAGGACCTCGTGGTTGCCCATGACCTAGCCCAGTGAGAGGTCATTGTGGAGTGAAGGCCCTCATGGTGTAGTCTGTCACAGGTCACAAACCCAGGGCCCTATGTCATGACATTAGTGGAGGGTAAATACCCCCAGGGCCTTTCAATTGCCCCCTTGGATCTGTTGATCGTCACTTGCCCCTCTCCACTGAGTCTCAGTTTTCAACCTGATCTTGATCCGATCTTAGATACGAGCAATGGGGACTTTTAAAATAACATAGCAGAACTTTCCCTGGTCATTATATACTTTTCCATGCCTGATGAGCAAGTTAATTGACCATTAGCTCAAAGCATTTCGTGTGCAATAGCTTCTTGTTATAAAATGTCTGCGAAGAATAAAAGTTCTAGTACATTTGGATACATTATATCACTAGAATATTAATGTCTTTTGCAAATATTTCTGTCATTTAGCGCCTCTTTCCCAACTATTGAAGTTACATTTTTGCACTTTTTTTGGCAGGGGTGACGTATGAGTTCGACTTAATAGGTGTATGCACCTGGTAAAGAGGTAAAAAGTGACACCAAAAAATCTCTTTTTAAGCATATCCCAACGTCATTGTCTTGTATTTATGGTTTTATTAAATTTGCACACACCCGGTCTGCCCACAGTGCCCAGCCTGGCATAGTTGCCAAGAAAATCAAGCCATTACGGCAAAACGCGGACCTCAACGGAAGCCGAAATTCTTGCTTGCCAAAAACTTTCAGATTTACTGGCACGTAAACCTGTCACAGTGTGCACAAAAAAATTTCATGCCTTTTTAGACTTTGTCATAAAGTTGATGCCCCCGCCAACTATCTGAGCCGGCTATGGCTCACACAGTCGCAAAAATGTCAACAACTGTCCAACTCTCACATTGCTCCTTTGTGTCTAAATACCATGGAGTAGAATAGATGTTATGTCCAACATTTGGCAAATTACTCACTGTCTTTTTTTTTTGGTGTGACGTTGATTTAAAAGTGTAAAGAATACAAAAGTTGAATATGGGCTACTTGGGTTACCATAATGTCCGCAATTATTTACTTTTCCTTCATTAACAGTGTTGTTGCATAGTTCCTGTGTGATCGATCCGTGTGATTAAACGCTAGGGGCGCTGCAGTGCAAAGGATCCAAAGGATCCAGATAATCCCAGAGGTGGCGCAACTGCATCGTGAGGCAGAGTAAAAGGATGGGAGGCTGCTGTTGGCTGGGCAGGGGGCAGAGACCGGAGGACCGCTTGACCAGTGGTCACAGCAGATGAGATTATGGTCAACAGGGCAAGCCCAGTGGTCACCTACAAAACAAGTTTTCTCTGGAGGTTATTGGGTTGCTGCTGAGGCAGAATTTGATGATGCTGTTGCTGTGCTGCAGAGCCGCGGGAGAAAACTCTATAGTACAGTGCTCACTAGTTTTACTACAGTCTACATTCACTGTTCACAAATCTCCCGTTTTTGTAGAATACGCGGGAAAATGGTGCAATGGGCCAGGTGGTTGGGGATTAAAAACCCGTGCTGGAAAAAAGTCTCAGGGAGAAAGCAGTGAACTGTGGGTGAAGTGGGGTGGTTTATACAAGGCCTGCATAAAAGCAGAGTTCTCAGGGTGAGCCAGGGGTGAAACACTACTTTAATAGGCCGTGTAGAGTTTTGTTGAGGTGTGAAAGCAAGGGTGAAGGTTTTGACCTTGAGGGGAAGTTTCAATGGTTGAGGTCAACCCAGCTAGGCAGTGGTGGGGTAGCTACACGATCTGGGTTATTTCTACTTCACTTTTTCTGTTTGTAAATGGGGAAAAGGTCCCCGAAAGGTGTCAGTTAAGGTCTGCAGACATACACCAGATGCTTTGGCCCTTGCATAACTCTTGGCCCATTTGCAACTATTTAGACGATCTATTGTTTCAAGAGCAATTAATTTTCGCAGAAGGTCAATGCAGTTTACACATGGCTTATCATTCCCTCACTCCTTTGCTGACTTTTTTCCTCTCTGTTTTATTTATCGCCTGTTCAGTCTGAAAAAGTGTTTATGTTTTGTTTTGTGTCGTTGTGACCTGGCTGTGAGAAAACAGGTTGCAGTTGAACTCTTAATGAAGTCAGCTGACAGACAGAAACTGGTGAAGCAGACTATTCCTTGCTGCCAGCAATCGATGGGTCGTTATGAAGATTGGAAGAGTGCCCTATGAGTAATTGATGATGTTTATTCAAATGGCCGCTAGAGGTCATCCCCTGCAACCCCGTGGCACTGACCAAGCGACCCCTCTGTCCACTGACCTTTCTGGAGGCGAAAAGGTCCTTAGATACTCCATAATCAGTCCATACAAACCTTAATTGCTACACTGGTCCTCTTTGTGGCCTCACGCAAGGGTCTTCAAAATCACCAGAAAGGTCACCCACGCCAGATCGATACCAAGTTAGGCAAACATTGATCACTTTCTCTTAACTTGATGACATTGTTTACGACTGCCCCATTAGCAGAAAAAAGGGAGATGTTTATGTTGTGTTTTACTGCGCGTTTCTGCAGAAAATTGTTGAAGGCTAAAAAGTTTTTTTTTTTTTGGGGCCAGCTTTTTTTATTTAGTCTGATGTATACCATTTACCATTCGAGCATGGACGTAAAAAAAGGCTTTTACGTCCATGATTCGAGCAAGCAATGGAAGTCTTTTAGTCAACAGCCAATTCTAGGTGACCCACACTAAGAGGTCAGCGCTGTAATAATTCGAATATATGGATTATTATATCAAATTGTGCTGTGTTATCTATCTAACTGAAGCTGTCGAAACCTAATCGATGCAGTTATAATAGGGGCCACATTATTAACAATTACAGCATTGAGCGTGCGTTTATGCGATGTCAAACTAGGACAGAGGCTTCCGTGACCTTGGGCCTGACATGTATGACCTTGAGAGGAGTGACCTGGGGCTACTGGGGTAACATTACAGCAGCAATCGATGGAGACAAAAGGTGAGATGAGGACAATGCAGAGTCTGGACCCTGAATCTGTCATCTGTGATGGATGCTGTCACAGCTCACTGATTTACTTGTTTAGACCTCTGCTTAGTTACTGCAGCAGTACCAAATTTGCATCCTCGCCACCACCCCTCACCACTTCCACTTATCGACAAGTCCTGTGCATGATTAAAAAGCTCTGAAACAATTAGACAAACCACTCGTAAGTTCTATTACATTGTGGCTTGGAGGTTCCTGTTTTCAGACTGCCGCTGTTGTTCTCTAGTATAATTGACCAATTCCATAGGAGTCCTTTGGGGCCTGACCAAAATTCATATGTCAAAAAGTGTTATTAATGCCACTCAAAAATCACAGCACGTCTCTTTTATTTGTGAATCATGTAACAGTGCAGTAAATTATAGCACATAGAATGCAATCGCAGGGCTATTTGGCTGTAATTTATGTGGCCAGTTGTTGATGAATACTTGAGCAAAGCAGCCTGCATATCGAGGCTAAATGACCTGACAATTCTGAATGGTGACCACTGTAATGGTTGTCCCATGAGACTATTACAGTAACATTGGGCTGATGGCTTATACCTTGACTACGCTGAAGCAGCCGTATATCTTTGCAGCACGGGGTTTTGGGGTCACCCTTTGGGGTCAGCTCCGGGGTCAGGGGTGTCCAGCAGCCCATAGACCACCCAACTAGGGTGATGGTCGAGGATTGTGTCACAACAGGCAATGTTGCACTTTATCTGCATGGCTGGATTCCCTAGTCCTCAGGGACTGGCCAGGGGTCAGTGGTGGTCAGTCAACGCTGGCCTCACTCTGGTCATCGTGCTGGTCATCCCCCATCAATGGCTGCCTTGTATCTAGAGCAGCATCAGCAGCCCCCGACGCCCAGCAGTCTGATAAAGTGTCACAGATATCACCCTCTCACTAGTCTGACCGGATTAAATGACAATTACAATAAATAATGACCTCGGACGTAAAACAAACATCCAGGAAATCTTCCAGGACACAGCTTCACTTTCCCACACCCTCACGCACAAAATGGCTTCCGTCATGCAGGGATCTGCATGCTCTTCTAAACTGTGTCGTGTTAGACTTACTTTCTTTCTGGTTTTGGACAACTGGCAGTGAACGTCAATGTCAGGCTGATCACTTCAGTTTTGATAAAATATTATGGTTTATCGTAATATATTTTAACAGTATCACAATTAAGAAGGTTGCACAACAGAAAAGGGGATGTGAGGTACCTCCATATACCTGTCTTGGACCCTTACGATTAGTCTATTCAAACTATGAAATTAGCTTTAACCTGGTGAAGAGCTATATGAACTAAGCCAGTGCTATTGGGCAGAAAATCAGTGTGGTCCAGTGACAGTATGACTGGGGTGATTTGCAGACTTTAAACAGGTCATTATTGATGGAGATGGAGTTGTGCTGCTGATGAGGGGGAGTAACTCAGGGATTCCCTATTCAAGCCAGTACTTTATGGGCTGACCAGCTCTCATGACCACTGACGATGGCCAGTCTGATATCCACATGTGCCATTCAGCTTTCATTAATATGTTTATGTTAGGATTATTCCTGATATTTATGGCAATGTTTTCCACATTCGTCATCCCATCATTTTGAAATAGATCTCCTGTGTATGTTTGCTAATAAGCTCAGTGCCATTTAGGGTTAGGATAGGGGTGGGTTTTTTTGTTATGTGGCAAATTTGGCTGAATATTTCAGTGCCAGTCTATCCGAAAATGTTTAAATGCTGTGGAAAGCTGACGAATTGGTGTTCTAATTTATAACTGAATACACTATGGTTCTATTGCTCTTGGAAAGCTGCAAAGACTTAATGGCTTTAGACTTGTTGGTAGCAAGTGTTTCTTGCCATCTTGCCAGTGAACCCCTTGATGTGGTTAGCCATGCAAAAAAGGGGAGAGTGCAAAGAGGTGGCAAAGTGTTGGTTTCTTGTTTCAATCCCTTCAATTAAGCTGTGGTTGCTTGTGGCCTGCCAGAGGAGTCCGTGTACAGGTGGCAGACAATGAGGCCCGTATCACTAGAACAATAGAAGCAGTAATGTGGCCCCTGTCATCCTGCCAGCAACCTTCATGACATCTTCGCAGACTCCATGGCTGCAGTCAACAGGGCAGGCAAAGGGGCATCTTCAAACAGCCGCATCTCTGCACACATCGGCCCCTCTGCTGCAGCAGCCAACTGATGCCTTTGATGTAGCCATCAGTGATGTCATTAGTACCTGTTCCCTGGCACGATACTCGTGTTGTCTGTTTGCAAACCCATGCACGGATCCCACCACAAGCTTCTGTTGTGGGGTAGAAGGGCATGAGAGAGAAAAGCCTAAATGCAGCTATTTAGTCTCACAACAGCCTTTTTGACTTCTGCACCAAATTGACCTAAAACAATGAAATTGAAAACACACAATGCCAAACTTCTTTTATTCTTTCTGGTTGCATACAATTTAATAGCACTTGATTCATTCAAATTAGGGTTATGACCAGTGTATTTTACAGAATTTCCGTTCAAATACTTTGTGTGCTTTAATAATATTCCATTGTATTGCTTTATATTAGTTAATAAATAAACATGCGTATTTGACAGCCTAAATTGTGATTTAGTCACACCATTTGTGCTAGGTGTATTTATTGACGTAGTTTCGTCATTGCAAACTTGTTCTGAGAGAAGTGATGTTCACAGAGTGGGAAAGGGACAGTCTTGACAAGGCGGTGAGCACAGAACTGGACTGGTGAAGAGGGAATGTCTATTGAGCATTTAGGTCATGTCCTATTAGGCTGTGTTGTGTGGGCAAGTCAGATGCAGCACCTTTGAGGCGTAAGAGATTACTGGACATTCCAGTGGTCAATGCTGACCCCGACTGACCGCTACTGACCGTGACATAACAAGCACAGCCCCGAGGCATGGCCTAGATTTATGGATCAGCCGGCCTATCCTTGAGAAGCCCCTTGAACGGGGTCAGGGGTGCGACCCCCCGGCCAGGGGCTACTGGCCAGGTCAGGGGCCTTTATAGAGGCCTCATTGCTAGCCCCCCTTAATGCGGTTATCTGGGCTCAAGAAAAGAAAACACAAATTAGGGCAGAGGCAAATTGACAGGAGAAGGTGGTACACTCACTGCGGATTTAGGCCGCTCATATTTTCTCTATTGTATTTGGCCAGCTCACTTAGTTGGCAGTTGGTCAGTAATTGTTGCCCGAGGGTGGATGACCACAGGATGACCAATGGATAACCATTGAATGACCAGCAAGCTTCGAATGACCAGCGTCCAGGTTAAACAAGAGCTCAGTAGTTGGTGGTTACAAGAGCGGTTGAAGTGACCCGATAGACTACACTCGTGGCATTGATAGGACTTTAGCTGGTCCTATCTGCCTTCACTTTTGCCGGTGTAATCAGCCGCCCATCAGCCTTACCAACCTTGATGATGATGAATCGGGGAGCTTGTTAAAGACACTTGGTGCCTTTTTTCATGCTGCACTCGAGTTTCCTAGCTAGCCTGTGAGTGTGGGAAAGGCCAGGGTGGTGCTAAGCTATCGTAATGAACTCTATTTTGTGCAATCGATACTCGGTTGCACAGTCTTGTTTAGCGCGTGTTAGCCTCTCTGCCCTGTGGTTGAAGAGGTGCGTCCAAGCGCCTTCTTATCGACACCTCGTTTGTGTAGCGAACTGGGCATTAAAGAAAATACATTTTACACTGGACTCTTCTTGTTCAATGTGTCTGCTCATCAATTATCGATCTCCTTGTCTTCAATAACTCAATGTTCAGCATCTGATCCAGGCACTGCTCTTAAAGGGCAGATCTAGCCGTCCAATACTTCACTGCATTGCTGCTGGCTCTACCCAGTGGGTACCCACCCCTTGCAAGCACTGTTATCTCATGCCCCAAGAACGAGCCCCATCCCAGGGTGATTCACGCAATGTTATGAGGGCAGGGTGACTGGCCAGGTCGCCTGAGGTTACGAACCCTAGCTCTGGACCCTGCTCTATTGTATCCCTTTAATACCCCTGCATGTTTTGCCTCTTGATAGGGGTCGCCAATATTGCATTGCAAATGACTTCATCAGATTTTTTTGTTTGATCTTAAATGACAGACCTCAGGTTTAAAAAAGAACTAAAAATTACAATTTAATATCAGATTTATATTTTAAGTGATTAAAAAACAAATTTGCATACCAATTAAAAAATAAAGTCATCACACGCTACAATATTACACAATATTGCTTTTTGTAGAACTTAACCCCAAACCAAGTTTCACGTTCAATTTCAAGTGTCATTGTCGGTGTTTTGAGGCCTCATTAAGACGATTGCCAGATGAATTCGGGCCAAGTGCCAAGTACTCTCAATCCTTGTCTCGTATCAGTGCATCCATGAGAGGCAGGGGGATGCTGGAGAGATGCTGGGGATGCAGATTTGGTTGATGGGGATGCAGGGGCTTCCTGGTCTTTTGTGCTAGTGACTGCTGAGACTAACGGTTCCCATTACCTGCATAACAGAGGTGATGAAAGGAAATCACACCAGCATCATTTAATGATAATGGTCCCATAAAGGCCCTATAACCCCTGGTTTATCAGACGTGCCTTTGTGGAATATTCACAGATCGCTTGTGATAGGCCTTTTTTTCTGCATAGCCTTGCTGCATGGCCATTGTCAGCCCTTCCTATCCTCTCTGCTGCAGCAGCTCATTTTTCACACCAGACACCACCCATCTGAAGTGCCGGTCCTGATGCTGTGCCATCGCTGTTCCATTGCTGCCAGGGGAAAGAAATGCATTTTGCATGTAAGCTATTTGAGGAGGCAGGCATTGAGGATGGGGAAAGACGAGATAGACCCGGTGGTTGCTGAGGATGGCATTGATTTGCAGCAACCTGGATGGGGATGATGGTGATGATGGTAAGCTCCAACTGCCCCCGAACAGGACCTTCTGCTCATAATAACCCCCTTTGACACATATCCTCTCTTTAAATCCATCTTGTATCCTCCTTGCTGCTGCTGCTGCTGCTGCTGCTGCTGTTGCTGTGTCTAGAGACAGCTTGTACTGTTTCTGCCAAGTCCAAATCAACGTATACTGGTATTGTTGAATATAGATATTGTCAAAATATCACTTGTATATTTACTTACTTTCATCACACACTCTAAGTGGAGTCACAAACTAAAATTAATGTGTTTGATAAACAATACACACCTGATATCCCCACGGTTCACCTAGTTTTTACCTTATCTGCTGAACATAAAATGGCTTTTATCTGAAAGCACCTCGTGGCTCATACGTTGTAAACCTGGTTTCAACAGATAAAAGCTAAAGTGACCATGCTGACCACAAGCCCAAACGCATAAGCGGGTCTGCCTGGAAGGGTTAAAGGGAGCGTTGTTGGGGGCAGGGGCTCATTTGAAAGGCGACTTGTGATGGTCAGTTCTGACCTTTGTAGTGGACATGAGCTGAGATTGAGGAGGACAGAGTTAGCCGTTGCTAATAAGCCTGTCCAGGTTACAGGTGGTTGCTGCAGCAGAGGTCAGGGATGGAGGCAAAGGGCAGGGGCCATCAAGAGCCAACCAAGCCCGAGTCAGAACCTTCTTCATTTGAACCTCATTAGTTTTGCTCCAGTCCTCTGGGCCTGATCCACTCTGCACATACTAATGTCTTCTCGCTCTCCTCGACTTTGCCTGCTCATCTCACTTGTCCACTGTGTGTGTTTTGGACTTTACTGAGTCATTGCTGACTTAATTGGAGATCCCTCTTTGAGGTGGTGTTTTGCACACCTCAAAAGTAAAAGGAGACATCTGAAACCAAACAGATTGTTACAGCCAAAATGATGTAGGTCCTTAAACTGAATTTCACTATGATTAAATTTGGTGAATTACTATGGGACAGTTTTATGTCGTGTGGTTATCTACAGAAAATATAATGGTTTTCAACAATGGTTGGCTGTCATATATATGTATAAGAAAAATACATTACATTGATTCAAATTTATGAACATTTATGAATTCAGTTTTATGAATCAAATGGTAATAGAAAGGAAAAAGAAGTGAATCTAAGATTTGTTCATGTTGTTCTTATTGATACGATGACCCAAATGACCTGTTATTCAGCATGAGGAATCTCAAACTTTCTCTTCACTTGGAGTTGAATTAGTTTTGCGGAGTTGAGCAGAGTTGTGCATGTACAACTTTGTTGTTTTATTATAAGCTGTCGAATTGGAGGTCGGTTTGGAAATATTTGCAGAGGGATCTTTGCCAAGCATGAAATCGCATAGAGCTAGGGATATGAAGCTTAGCTGGGATGATACGCAGTCTAAGGAAGGGTTATGACAGGGGCCAGAGGGGAATAGAAGGAGCACACAGTCTGCCATGGACTCACCCTGGATCCGGTGCTGCCTACTTTCAAATGCATGGTTCTTGAGTATTGCAGGAGTTATTGTGTTTGGGGAGGCATGCTCTTGTTATATCCAAAGGTCTCTTTGTGATATTTGGTAGGCTAAAGGGTGACACTTTTACAAGCCGGGGTGACGGTCTTGCCCTGCCCCATGCTCACCCCTATCACAGCCAATGCATTTCTCGGCTGTATTTGTATATCTCCGTGCACTGATCAATGTTTCTCATGCATGGCGGAGTCCCGCATTGACGGAGCAGCCCCGGCGAAGTCTGTATTGGCCATATTGGCCTGGCTTGACACTGACAAATGACTGGCTCATCTTTTAGCAAAGCATTCAAGTGGACCGGCATCAATCACATCTCTGCATGTTCAATCCGTGCCCCTCTTTTGCTCCGCTCCTCCGAGAGTCCAGCCCGTTTAGCTGCTCAATTTGTAGCAATATCATTAATGAAGACCCGCCTTTAAGACGAATTTTCTCGACTTGGTGCAAATCTGGTTAGTGACAGAAGTACTCACTCCATCAGATGCATGCCAAGCTTACTGTCGGAATTCTGGGGACCTGTATTAAGCAGAAATTTGGCAGAGAAATGACTGCAGATCTGTGGGACAATTTTATGTAATATATGGAATCCCGAGGGCAAATGAACGCCCACCTTCGTGGCCCAAGTCATCATCCGCCTATTTGGCTGCTGAGCACGAGAAACTGGCAACTAGAGTGGGCCTAGATGATCCTCCCTAAATCTACAGCATTAATGTAGTTTTTGACAATTCGATTGGCTGGGTTCCCAGAGACCGTATTTCAGTGTTAATTGTGGGCGCATAGGGGGCAAAGCCAGATGAATTAATCAGTTGCTCAGAGAGAGAGCTCCCCTCTACACTATGTGTCCCGGATGTGCCGTCAGTTGATGTCCGACATGATGCTCACTGACCAGTGGTCAGTTGTGGTCACTGGTCACCATGGGCGCCCATGAATCACCCCCTTGGCAGCAGCTATCACTTTGCTTATTGTTGCGGGTCGGAGGTTCTGACCTGTCCGGCACAGGTTAACAAGTAGCAACTGAACTGGTCACTCAATGGTCAGCAAGGTCAACAATAACACATTGGATCTTTCATTCGCTCCCGATCATCCCAAATCAAATGACTTTAATGAGCTGCGTCATTATTAATGCTCTAAGCATGTCATTGCTGGCATTTCCATGCTCTCTGCTATTATGATACTGCATGACAAAGAATGTGGCCTTCTCATGACAAATAAGTCACAATTAATAACACCCTAATTATAGTAAATTTGTCTTGTGGTAACCAGAGATCCAGGCCTTGTGTGACCAAAATAACCAGCTTAACTTGTGTGGTTATTAATTTTCAATGGGATCAATGACGAGCCTGGAACTTGTGGTCAGCCAATGATGTTATGGCGTGGCTCAAGCAGTTGGGTCTAAATGCACTAAAAGACTTCGGTTTAAGACTCAACTCTTCACGAAAATAATGGAATAAACACTGTAGTGTGCTGTTGTATGACCTGTGCTTTAAACTTTAAATAAACCTTTCCATTTAAATTTTCCTTGCCCCACTTCCCCAGTTCCTCATATTGCCCAAATTTCCTCACACTGCCCAAATGTTGCCCTCTTCTCCCATTCTATTCATTCTGTGCATACTAACTGTGATAAGTGCAAGGAAGAAAATGGGCAGAGCGGTGGAGGTTGGCTAATAGACTGGAGGCCTTGTGTTGAGCCGATGGTATCTGGCTGACATTGGCTCCCTGGGGATTATGTGGGGAAATTGCACTGCTTACTGGGACAATCTGAGGCTTGGTGCAAGGCACACATGTGTAGCCTGTCTCTCTTAAACTAGGAGGCAGCAGCCATTGAGACTTTGTGTCATCCTTAGATGCCCTCCTCTCCATCCCATAGCTGCAGCATCCTTACAGCATCTTACAGCAGCAACAGCAGCAGCAACAGCAGCAGCAGTAGCCTTACTGACTTCAATGGCTGCACAGCAAAAACAAGACACGCTGATTGCAACAAGACGCTCAAACGCAAACTTTAACGTTAAGCATCCTTTGCAGTAAATTAGGAATTCCTCCAACCTTGTTTACATATTAATCTGGGCAAGATTAATGGTCTTTAAAGAAGTAATCTCAGTTCATTAAGGTAGCTCCGTATCATTTCACATGAGTCCCTGGCTCAGCCAAGAGATGACAGCGAAAAGATTAAAGATTAAAACCCACTAAGTGTCCAAGCCATCAAATGCGATCCTTCGGAGGCCCTCTGTCGTCACAGGTAGCACACTGCGTCTCCATCTGCATCCAGTTGCATCCCTGCTGCTGAGGCTGCTGCAGCTGAGCAATTTCCCTCATCCCTATTTAGGAGGCTGTGCAGTAAAGCAATTAGAGCGAGCTCTTCATCTGATCACCCTAAAGAAGCGGGTCCCTTGGGAGTGTTATACAACATGCTGGGGTTCTTCGATAACGCTGACGACAGGTCAAGCCCACTACAAGGGTGCCCAAATAACATACTCCGGCCCTCCCATACACACTGCAAAGGCAACAGGGCTTGAATTATAACCCTGTACATTGTTCTTGGTCAAGGAATATTCGGATAAGTCAGCTGATTTTTTAAAACCTGGTGTGTGACTAAAGAACCAAGATGTCTGTGTGCTGGCTTTTTCAGAAGATCATCTGTGTCTCTGTGTCTCTTTCTTGGGCGTAATGTTGTCCAGTTCCTGTATGTATAGTTATACGATTAGGTCATCTGATTTGACTTATTAATCTGTTTATTTGTTCGCTGATTGATAATACTCGATAATTGTTGACCAATGTGTTGACATATTATACAACCTCTTATGCTAACAATGCTATCAATGCAGGAATTCAGGAAATGGCTCGTTCAAGTGGCCGCAACAGTCACGCGTAACACAACGTAAGCAAAGCTCATGGGGCGTCATCAGTTACGTCACAAGCACGTGCTGTGAGCAATACGAACGCCTTTAGTGACGTAATCAATTTGTTATTGCGTCATCAAAGCCCTCTAAGCTTGCCACAGGGTTCCATATTGCGCTCTTTCCTTCTACAATAAAATTGCCTGATGTCTGAAAACTTCAGACATGGTGTGGTGCAATTTTCAAAAAATTTACTCTTCTAGTTTTTACGGTCATTTTACACGCACGGGGTTCGTATTAGGCGACATTAGGTCCATTAGATTTTAGTGTTGATGACTGTTTTGAGCATAACTATGGAGGTTATGCGGCCCTTTGAGTGCTGATGTACAGGCATAAGACATTCTGATAGATTTTAAAGGCAGCGAAGGACAGATGTAAGTCGCCTTAAGTGGATTAACAGGCTCGTTCGTCATTTCATTGTTTGGCTGATTCGAACTTGGTCAATTCTGTCCGCGGGTGTAATTGATGACCACTGGCCTCCGGCAGGTCTTACGCAAATTGACCAAATGCAGCGCGCATGGATTAACGCATCACTTATGCCTGGAGGGGATCCCCCCCCCCTCCTCCTGCTCTCCCCCCCCCCCACCAGGCTGCCCCTGCTAATGAAATCTCGGCGTCGCTAGTGCACCCCTGGCCGGGGGTCAGGGGTCGCGTAGAGGGGTTAACGAGGGACCCAGGGAGGGTGTCCTTCGGACGGAATAGCCACAAAACACATATGCAAATGAGCCTTTGTCATTCACAAAAACTCTGCGTGTTCTGGGCTGCCCATTATAACCACTCGATTTCACGGGGTCTTTTTCAACTGACACTGCTTAAATTCAATTGAGAACTCATTGGCCACAATTTGCCAGCTTCGTTTTTGTTTGTTTTGTCCCCCAAATGTACAAATTGCTCGTTAAGAACTTAAAGAGTCCATGAAGGAACTGGTTGACAAGACGTTATTAAATTGGGAATTGTGGTTGATTATATCGTTATATTTTCATAATTTAGTATAATTTTTGCATCAGACATATTTACTTATTTTTCCCATGGAGCGGAGATCTCCACTGGGGAAGAGAATAGCAGACTAGAGGAAGGTCAGTAGGCGGATCGAGGGTAGCATGACAGATCGTACGGGCTGGATGGTTTTCTGAGAGACAGGCCGGAATATTGCAGCCCCGGGAGACCTCGGGTTAATAGATGACGCCATATTACGGACGCGCTGCGCGTGCGCCGCTCTACTGTGGCGCCCCCGTCTAGCTGTCAAGGTCACGAGTTGCCAAGGTCACCTATACGAGTGACCTTTTTGAGAGGATCCTCTGTTATGGCAATGGTGGACCAGTCCCTAGCCAGCTTAAACTAACTGTAATTTGCGTTTTTTGAACTGACAGTACTCATAACGAGCACTGGCTGCAGACAAGAGGGCCTTCAAATATTCATAGAGAATGAGCATGGTGGCTGGGGTTGTAATAGGCAAAAGGCGGGGTCAGAGGTCAGAGGGAATTTATCATGCAGTCCGTGACAGGACAGATATCATTAGGATGCGCGCGAGGTCCGCGCATTTTGTCGATTGCTCGATGCTGATGAGCTCTGTGTTGTTTTTGCCGGAGACGCTGTCAGCCAACTGGCCACAGGAAATGAGGGGACTTATACCTGGATGACCTTCAGCTCAGATGGACCTTCTCCCAAGGTCATTACAAAGACATTTGGTCCTCACACTTTCTGATGCCAAAAGGGCATTTATCAAAAAAGGATTAGAGGTCCAGACAATCTGGATAAGCAAACTTGATCTTGATGTAAATGCTGTGTCAAATTGAGCACCGATATTTGACAGATAGATATGAATGTCCTCCATGCATTCTCGGGTGACCTCGCCTGTGGGAACTGTGAATGACAGTGAATTACAGTGAATGGTATGACAAAGAGTAGATAGATAGATAGATAGATAGATACTATAGTTTGATGGAAATGGTACAACAATTATTATACAGTAAGACATTTACATGATGATAACTATGAATTGTGATCTATTGTTACAGTCTTATAAGCCCATCAGGAAACCACCTGAGCATTAGCTGTAATGGTGGCACCTTCAATAAAAAGAAAGAAAATGAAATTAAGATTAAACAAAAAATATTTATGCTATTAATATAATTTATATAACATGGATATAATTTTTTTTACAAATATGTAATAATGATAATGCAATGACACGAAAGTGATGGGATGAGTTGCGGTTGCGTTTTATGACTGACAAATATAGCAGTTTCTGTGTTCACAATTAGCTGGATATTGTTTAACTAGATGATCATAGTATCTATTGCAAAAAGTGGGTATTGAATTTACAGAGTACGGTTTAAGAGTATACAATTCAGTGTAGAAAATTGGTTCATCACTCTCATGTTTGTGTTAGTCCAGCTGAACGAAATATCCTAAGGATGAAACTTTAGTATTCAGATTGTGGCAAATAGCACCAATTTCTTCCTTGTTGATTAGGAACCCTAGCTGAGTTCTGCATCCACCAAAAATGCATAAATAGCGAATCGGGCCCTTCGACAATGGCCGTGATCTTTTAACGTGACAACTGGGTGCGAAACGAGGCCTTAAATTAGACTGGAGTGTGAGCCATGAAGGGAGCCCAGTGACGTTGGGAATTCAAGCCTCGCTCATAAATTCGCTGGAATTGGAGCCAATTAGTGTGGTCCTGTAGCTGTAGATGTCACCCAGGTCGCCCTGCCCACTGAATTTGTGCACCCAGTACCTTAGATACTCTCAGTAGCCCTTTGAAAAGCCAGCAACCCCATGAAACGAGGGCTAACTAGACCCCAGGTCAATGCCCCAGCTTCTGCCTCAAGCCCCCTGATTTGTATATCACTCCAAACTTGTACCATTTCTGTGACAAATGGTCGCAAATTCCTTTCAATATTGCGCCCATCAAATCATCACTTGCTGCAAATTCAATCAGCGCTCCCACCATCATAAAACTGAGCAACACACCAGAATATTAAAGTTGCATTTATATAGTTGGAAATGTCTGCACTGCTATCGTCTGCACTCAATCTGACTTTTGCAGACACCATAAAAAGTTTTCGTACGTTAACACGCTGTTACGCAGTTAGAATGATACGGGAATTGTGGGCATATTTCACAATAAGGTAGACCCGGAGATTTAGTGAACTCTGGCTGGCTAATGCACTGGATGGGCATTCCGTGGCTTCAGCCGGCCAGCAGACCTCGTCGATAGTGGGGCAAAAAAGGCCAACAGATTGGATTTTAAAGCGAGGCTTCAGTGGCTGTACGTCAGGATCAGAGGGCCCCTTGGAGGCTGGAGCAAGGGCGATAGTCTGGAGAAAAATGAACCTAACAAAACACTCCGTGTAAAAGTCTGATTGATGGCAGTTGGGGCGAAGATGCCAGACCGGCCATGTCCAGGTCATCGTAGGTGTGGAGAGGCTGTGGCCCTCTGATAGGTGTGGCCGGTGGGCCTGTAGTGACCTTGGCCCATCTCTGGCCTGGTCACAATAGCAGGGGCATTATCGGAAGGGCTGACTGTGGGAGAGGGCCCTGCTCTGCCCTGCCCTGATAAGCTCATTGTTTGTGCGCGCAATACAGCCACCGGTCAGGAGACATTAGTAGGTGGCATAAAAGTCAACAGGCCAGGCCAGGACAGGACAAGTTATAGTGATGAGGGGCCAATGTGTCCATGATACACACTCGCCTCTCCATGGAGACTGCAATAATAAAGGTTGGGACTGAGGGCGATAGGCCATATCTAGGGGTTGGAGAGCGCGCCCTGTCCTGGCCTGGCGCCCCGCTATTATTCTGAATGGGCTGGGTATTGACCGTTCGCCAAATCGCTACAAACCATCTTACGCTGCCAAATTTCGCCCGATTAGAGACCTCCAAATCCGGGAGTAATGGCCCCCGCAGATACGGGGCGGGTCCGTCCAGCCTCTGTTTGCTTTGTTTTCAAATTAGAAGAGGCTTGGCTTCGTGCGGAGCTGGCAGCGGGCGCTATGTGCTGATAAAGCCAGGCTAATTGCGCATCCTATGGAAAAACCTCCCACATGGGCTGATGCAAACATTAATCCCTGGTTTCATAGTCTTCCTCAGCCCGGTGCTCTGCTGGGTTTCTCTCTGCTTCCCAGCAACGTCTCTGCCGACGCTCTCAAAGCTTTGCGCGTCTTTTAAGCACGTTCTTTTGATAATAATTGTCTTAAATTTCTCACATTGATATCTGTAATTTTCTGTGAACGTGTCATGTGGGGTTTTTCTGGTGATGATGTTAGTTGCTGCTGAGGCAGGGGGACATGATGCGGTGGTTGGTGGGGATTGAGAAGGTCTTTGTGTGTGCGACACAGATGCTTTAGGAGGCGTCATGAGTCAGGATGCTGAGCCGCTGCTGCTGCTTCTGCTGCTGTAACTGGCAATTATCCCATGAGTGCGCGCGTAACCGCGAGTGACGATTAGGCTAAGACCCCAGTCTCTCTACCTGTCACCTGAGGGCCTCATTCGACCGCATAACATTGCGGTGCCCCGCAGGCCCTCACATCAATGGGGAGAGACGCAGACAGGCGTCAGATGCTGCACAGAAAGTACCAGGGTTGGGCAAACTGTTAACATCGATCATTTCTGGTCTCACAAACTAGGCCTTTTTGGCGACAAACCAGTTTTGCAGGTTTTCTATATTTATTCGTCATTGACAAAAAAAAGAAAAAAAGATAAAAAAAGAGAAAAATAAAACTTAACTTTGAAATGAAAGGCAATTGAATGTCACAAAGCATTTAACCATGTGAAATGTTCTGAACAATTTACAGGGTAGTCTGAAGAATGCCATGCAGTTGCTAGATTTGTGGCTATAGTGGTGTGCTGCAGAGAAGACGTTCTGTGACCTGTTTGCATGAGAAAGTCAGTGTGCAAACAGCTGCTCCGAATCAAAGCAACGAGCCGCTTGCCAGCAAAATGCCTTATTCCATCTCGCTGGGCCGGAGTTTGCATGCCAGAGACTTCATGACATAACCAACACAACTAATTTGTCTGCCGTCTGACGAGGCATTCAGCTAGGCAGGATCAGTGGTGAAGCGCAGTCTCCTAGGGCTGCCATTCTGATTATCATAGTGTTATGTGGGGCAGGAAGTGCATGTTAGACTGGGGGGGGGGGGGGGCAGAATAGCTACATGCTGGCATGGCTATGGCAAGGGCTGTGCATTGAAGGCTGACTGCCTTGACGCATTCCAAGCCCCTTTTTCATAACACAATATGATAAGGGAGCAGCCTGTGGCTTGTACTGCTGCTTATCTGAGCACTGAGGAGCTGTGATAAGGGCTCGACATGTCAGCCTCAGCGTACGCTGTGGGTCCAAGGGCCAGGACCTTGCGTGGCTGGGGGCGTGGTCTTATGACAGGTCCTTGTGAGCCAAACTAGAGGTCATAGTAGCAAGTAGAACGACCTCACGGAGCAGCCACAGTGGCTCGGACCAGCAGGTCCTTATGACCTAATCTAGCCCCAAGGTCAAAGTGTTGGTATGATCAAGTGGAGGGCAGAGCTGAGGGAGCGAAAGGTCCTGCTGTTCTGGTGCTAGTAGAGGGGGATCGGCGCAACCAGGCCGGCAAAGTTGATTGAGAAGGCTTGGCTTGGTGACCTGGCAGGACCCGGGAGGACCACGGAGGACTCGCTGGGGCTGAGAGGACCGGAGATCGTGACCAGTTACCCCCAAGGTCGACCCAAGGTCATCTGGGCCAAGAACTCCACCCTAATGAGCACGTTTTCATACAAGCATATGCAATCTGCTGCTGCTGCTGGCCTCTGCCTACTCCTGCTTCAGCTGCTTCAGCTGCTGCTGCTGCTGCTGCTGCTGCTGCTAGCTCTGCACGCCACATCAATGCAACCTCATCACCGCTAACATGATCTGCAATCATCATGTCTTGCTCACTTGCAGCCGCGGATTCATGCTCCCTCCATAAACCACAACCAAAACACAGTATTCTGTCAGGATCAACACTGAGCTCCGCATGACGTATAGCAACCTGGCAATTGTCTGTTGTTTCTGGAGAAAACGACAACAGGACAGCATTTCAACCTTGATGAGATTTATAGTCAGGGTGCCTGGAACTGTAAACTTAATATTTCGAGCCTCTTGAAACGAAAGTTAGTTGATTCAGCTCTCTCTTGACATAGGCAAACAATCGTAAATTTGCTGCACAGCAGTTCACTGCACAAATCATCTCAAGTGCTGCTTACTTTTTTTCGCAGAGGTTAGCTAATGAAATTTGTCCTGGTGACTCAGAGGGCGACCCTCTGTAGCTGCATGAGGACCCGATTATCACAGACTCCAGCAGGGTGACCCGAATCCACACACTCATAACAACACCCAAGAGCTTCTGCGCAGTGACATGCAGTGACATAACTTGCCCTCCGCACCTAAGACAACAAGAGCGGGCGACTGTCAGTTTGTGCAAGATACATGTAAATTGTTTGGCAATGAACATGCTGCATATGCATGAGATGGCATCAGCTGGCCATGTGAGGCTCTTGCCCATAAATTGTGACCTAAGGATGCAGCTTTCCGCTCCATGAGTCCGCAACCTGTAGCTGTCAAGGCTTGCCCTGATAAACTCGCTCCATCGGCTCGCTTTATTAATGACCCTGTTCATAGTCTCTCTAATTCTATAAGGAAACTGTTTTCTCTGCTTTTACGGGCATCTAAGGGTCATTAGGAGGCAAATAAGACCCTCTATTCCACCCTTGCTCCTCCCTGGTGTTTATCTAATGGCAATTATCAACCCCTTGTATTCCAGTGACCTCTTTTACTTCCTTGTTGTTCTCGCTTTCTTTCTAATCAATCAGTTTCAACCGCAATTGGCTCAAATATAGTACGCCTCGCTTAATCCATCACTGAATACCAATATTGACCTTTTGGGAGAAACCTTATTCGGAAACCCAAGTGGCTGATTAATCAAGAGTTGAACCTACTTTGCAAAGATTCAGCTAGCCGTTTTTTCTGTAACATCTATAGTATTCTATACGCCCTCAAGTGGGTGGTTCTAGAAGACTGGGGTGATACATACTCATCTGCTAATTGTGGGCTCAGTTGGGCTTCAAAACGAGAAGGAGTGGACAGCATGATAGGAAAGGCTGGGAAAAGCTGACGTGGGTGATTATTTTCTGGGTTAAGATGCTTTTCTCTTTCTTTCTAGATTCGGACATCAAAGAGCTGGGTATAAGTAATTAAGGGGGCATCAATTCGGGGGCTGTCACACGGTGGCAGTGGGGTTGGGTGTGTGCCTCTCTCTGGGCATGAAAAGTCTGCCCATGTGTTTTTGGTGGCAGTTTAGAGAGATGTCTCTTTCTCATGCATGTTGGCTGTGTCATCATTTGGTCCTCTCTACTTTCGAATTTCCCTGAGGTTGGTAATTGGCAGTGAGGGTCAGCCACGCATCTCTTGCCCTCTTCACTGCTCATTTTCCTTTGTGCCTCTCACCCTTGTTGCGCACTGAAAGAGTTCATCATGGCATATTTAGGAGAGTGCTGGTTGAAACATTTTGTTTGTTCGCTGCACATTTGCCATTCAAAGGGTGCTTTTGAGGCGAGAAGGAAAAAAAGAAGAAGTTCAAAGCACATTTAGCAGACTGGAGTTGGGGGCTCTTGAGGGAGTTTCGGCAGCTCAGCTTGTTTGCTCTCTTTATTCTCTTTCAAGAGTCTCTTGCAAGAGGCTCCTGTGGAGACCCACCAACACATGGATTGTTTGAAGGAACAACACTAGCCTCCCTGCCCTGGTGGATTTGCTCCAATTTGCAATGGAAGTTTAATGTGAGCCATGTTTTCTTTTCCCAAGTAGGAGAAAAGAGCGGAGCATGGTGGGACAGTTATTTGGCGCTTAGGCTGTCAGGTATTTGTTGAATTTCGGATTAGGTGCTGCCTCGACAAGGACTGATTGACCGCACGGACCGAGGTGGCGGCGCCCTTTGACCACTGAGCCGAACAGAATCCCTGCTGGGCTGCCTAGAATTCAAGCATCCCCAGAAATAAATAGGATAAATAAAACATGCGTTTTAAAAAGGCCTATTCATGAATGCGTGCTCACAGTCCAGCCAAGTTCTCTCATCTAAGGGGGGAAAAAGACAACCCTCTCCATCAAACACCGCAACATGTTTCCACTTTTGCATGAATTCCACTAAAATTCTCTTGCAGCCTCCTCGCTGCTCCTCGCTGCTCCTCGCAAAACTGTTTGTGTAATGTTGAGCTTCTGAGAAAACTCCCAACTTCCCGTTCTTCAGGCAGCTGCGTTTTTTCCCCATTCTATCAAATGCTTGCATAACTTTGCATTTAAGGAAAGCTCATCAAAGAGAGTCTCCAGTTGACAAATTAGCCAAAGTTCCTTAATCAGAAGCAACCGAGACAGTTTCCAGAGATGAAAGTGCACTTCTGTTTTCAGGTTTATTTACCAATATTTTGAACACTCCAGCAGTTTTGCAAATTATACATACTTTTTCAAACAAGAAATAGATAACATTTTATTCGCAACATTTCCTTTTGATGTAGTCTCTCTGAAGCCAGTCACTTTTAAAAGTTTTCGGAAGTTACTAAAATGTCCCATTTCAAACTTAGCTCTCTTGAATGATTTTTTTTTTTTTTTAATATTTTCTTGTAGAGAGGAAAACTTGGCAGTGGCTAAACCATGATGTTGTTTATGAAACAATTCTCGCGAGATGGGACTCCATCTTGGAATCTAATAGTATCAAAGGTCGCCTGCAGAGGTCGCCAGGTGATGCTGTGAGGATCAGAGTCAGTTGATCAAGACCAAGATTTGTGTTCCTGAAAGAAAAAAAAATTTAGGTAAGGTTCAAATAAAATTAGGTCATTTATATCTAAATGTTGAATGAAACCATAATATTGACTTTTAAATTCTGTGAAATAAATTTTTGTTGTTGTTAAAACCATTATTCATATGATTTGAGACAAAGTACAATTGAACAAGTTAGTGTGTGTATATAATCAGCCTTGGGGTTTTCTTTCCCTTTTGGACGACAATGAATAAATGACCCTCATCAGGATATGTGGGTTCAAGTTAAATTGCTTGTATGACAAAAAACAATAACAGTATTTTGAAATTGTAAGTGGGATGCATTGTTCATTGTTTGAAGATGAAAAGTAATTTTTTTTTTTGGAGTCTGTGTTGGTCATCGCCGGAGAGAATGTAGTGGACAGTGAAGGAATCTGAGTGATGACCAGTGGTCAGTGGTCAGCTGAGCGTGACTGGCGGTCAAGTGGTCATTCCGGAGGCCATTGTTTGTTCCGCTAGGACACACCAGGGGTCGCTTTGAAGGGACCGCGGATTCGGGTGAAGACAAACTGAGTGAGAGTTATGGCGAGGGCCCCAGCAGGAGGGCACCAAGGACCCCAGAGTCCATCATAAAAGGGCCTGAGAGCACTGGCAGCCTCCACACTACCTGCCAGCAGCTTCTTTTTGGCACCATTACCAACCACTGGGGTCCCCCACCCTCTCTTTGTCTTGTGTCAGCTTCTAATTGGGACCCCATGGGGACCCCTTGTTTGCAATAGGGGACCCATAGCACACCCATTGACAGGTCCCTGCTAGATTGGGGAGACCTGTCTGCCTATATCTGGGCTGTCTGATTCTGTGAACACCTTACACTCTTGGGATGCACTCTACCACTGTACACACCACCAAAAGCATTCACTAGTCTAAGTCATTAACAGGTTCATTACAGCTCCCAACTACCTTAGGTGTTGTCTCAAAGTTGCCCTGCAGTCTATCAGCCCCTCCTACCTAGTCTACCCCTCTCATCACCCTGGACCATAAGCACCATTCCCCACTGCTAATTGTCACTTGCAAGATATTTAGCCCCTACCTGACTATGACTTTCCTGCTTAAATACACCCACAGTCACCGCGTGAGCCTTAAATTGGCGTCCCTGAAAACTGACACCCAAACTTAATGACTTGGGTTTTAGGGTCAGGCTGCAATTGTATAAAAGCGATAACTGCAAGTAGTGTACTTTCGCTCATATATCTTAATTTTAAGGCGTTATAAGTATAATTGTGTTTGTGGGAATGTACCACAATCAAAATCTCTCAAAATACCGATGTGATGCATGCATGGTCGAAGCGCCATGCATCAGGTAAACCAGACCATGCATAATAAATATTATATTGAAAATAAAAAGCATAAAATCTGACAAATAATATTGTCACATGAGAGAAGGTTACACTTCGCTATTGTCATGCATGATGAATATCCTGCTAAGTCTAATGAATGTGGTAATTCTGTCGATACAATTGGAGCATGTTGACCTTAGTCACATGTTAGATGAAAAGTGTGGATGAGGTGAATGCTTTGGCATATCGGGGGGATCAGGGAGATAGGCCTGCAATGTAAAGGGGGATAAATGGGTGGCAATGTTTTCCAACAAGCAGTGTTGCGTGAAGGGGAGGGCTGGGGTCTTCCCAGGGGAAGAGGGGTGAGTCAAGCGAGGAGGGCAACTTTATGATTGATCTTACAAGGGCTGAAAGTGGTATTAGTGATGGGGACTGGGAGGGCAGCGATAGGGGGTGCCAGGAGGGTGATTAGCAAGGCCTGTCCTAGATGTCCTATTCTCTAGAGGCCAAGGGGGGCACATCTTTACAGGACGGTGGTCATGATCCTGATGTCATCTGACGCAACGGCCTCTCTCTGCTCCCCCTCTGATCCACGATAACCCCCCACCCTTCATCCTCTATAAAATCACAATAAAAACACAATCGAATGCATTATTTTCATCGTTTTATGCTCCTTTTATTGTCTTTTTACCGCGAATGTAGCGTTTTATGAGAACGTAATTGAATCTAACCACGGGGGCTAAGATGCTATCACACATGACACCCCAGTCCCATGATTGCAAGAGGGAGTTTAATGAAGCTGACATCTTAAATAACTTTGTGGCTGCTTTCATAATTCCTTGGCCTTCTCCTACTTGCTGAATTCGATGCCAGGAAAGGTGGCTCATGCACAAAAGGCCTGGCATTCGCCTCCATCTGTCTGAAACGTTTTAGCCATTTCATTTGGATGTAGCCAAGTGAGGCAACATGATCGCCTCTCTAAAATGGCAGACATGAGGTTTGAAGGCGTGCTTCTCATCTCCTTAAAATTAAACCTCTCGAGTTCATGGTTATTAGGTTCCCATGGCGCCCTCTAAAAACCAAATTAATGGTAACTGATAATACCGCTGTGACTTTTAACTGCAGAGTGTGAAAGAGTGTCCTCACATGAAAGACTTCGTGGGCTGCTCCTGCTACTCTTTCGCTGCCTCCCTTCGAGGCAATATATCCAATCTTCTCACGAAATCTGTTAATTTTTCCAGTGCATTACGTGCAGCGCCATCTTGGAAAATGGCTGTCACTCACAAAATAATGGGACTGAGTGAAAAATATAGGCAGGGTTGCACTGTGCTGATACTCAGGGTGTTCATATCAATCCGAAGTGAGAGACAGTGCTCCTATTGTCATGTGTGTGTCATGCAGGAAAAGGAAGCAGCTGAGAAGTGCCCAGGCAGCTCCATTATTATTGCTATCACAGTATAATGCAAGCAGAGACACCTTGTGACCTTCTACTACACTACGGTGACCCTAAAAGCGTCCATGGTTACGTGGGCTTCCGGTTCTCGTGAAGCTGCTGTTTCTCAATATAGAGGTCAGGGTAGGGTTTAATTCTCTAATTGAAAAGAATAGTTGCTTATTGATGAGGTGGCCTGGGAAAAAGGGGTGCACATTTGCAGGTCAGGGTGATCGTTCACATCCCCCTGCTGATGCTCCTGCTGCTGCTTCTGCTGCTGATGCTGTGTTGCTATAACGACCAGGGGCCAGTGGACAGCAACGTAATCATTGGGTAATGTTACTCATTGGCAGCATCATCTGCTGCTGTAGCAGAGGACAAAGCATCTCTGCCCTTGATTAATGTCTCAGGTCATTCAGTCTCTAACCTCGCCCTTTGACGTTTTCATGTGAACTTCTGCGAGATTAAATTTGTGCTTTTGTAGTTTCTCTACCTCAGCAGCAGAGATACACAGGAGACCAAGGATGTGAGATAAACTGACTGCCAAGATGTGCTGTCCCCAGCTGTCCATTTCCAAGCACTATAAATTGAATATAAGTTGTTTCTGGTAAAAAAAATTTTGTTCCACCTTCAACTGAAATTTTTTTAATCCAAAACAATGTTTAGCAGGTACAAGAAGAAGTTACCTTATTCTTTTAAGTAACAATGCGGTGCCCAAAACTATGGTCCTGTAAATCTAAAATTAAAACGATTTTCCAAAAATAACTTCACTCAACTTACCCCACGAAGTTCACAATGATCATTTCATGATGTGTCCTGGGCCAGACTGTCTTGCAGATTGGAGGATAGCGAATTGAAGTGACCAATTTAGAGGGCATGAGAATTTTAGAGTGGGCCCAGCAGCTGACATAGCCGAATTTTATGCGGGGAGGATGACCTGGCTTGGAGGCCATTGTGTGACATGTCAGGGGAGCAGACCCCGCATTGTAGCCATGTCAGCCTCTTGTCCCTGGTTGTTTTTTAGAGGTCAGATGCAACAAAGCTCTCCTGTCAGCCCTTAACTTTTCCCATTGTGCCTGACCATGTGATATGTTACACTGGTCTTTGTGCTCAGCCCCTTTTTGACCTGCATGACCTGTAACTAGAAATGTTAGACTGTGATATTAGACTGTCTGTGTTTACTGTATTCACAGTGAGATATTCAATTACACTGTCTTTATTCTTACTGGATGACATACAATTTTCTCTTTACTTTTTATTCCTCTGTGGTATTATTCGGGGTCTTAAAGACTATTCTAAGGCCAAAATGATGTACATTGATGGCACAGAGTCCAACTTATTAGCTATAATAGAGGAACAGTATCTGGGAATGGCGCATTCTGCGCTGTCCTGAATGTGACTAATGACACATGCTCTGACCAATCATGCACCGAAATTATGAAGGGGGGACTTTTTTGCTAATTGGATCGTTAGATGGCCACTGGTTGAAGAAAGCCTTGTTAATTACAGAGGTGCTGGAGGAACTGACACAGCAAGAGATGCGAGTCTCCAAGGAGGTGGTACTGCCCCCAGCATCCTCATCTTCCACGCATGGACGCACACGACTTATTGGCATCTTCTCAATTAGCACCAGCTTTGCATATTAGCACTGGTGCAAAAATATTTTTTTGTTTTCGTTATAACTTGTGTGGGATTTTCTGGGGTATTTTCCTACCTTATTCTTGTTCTTGATCTTCTTCTTGCCGTTATGAAAATTGTCCCAGTACAGTCGACATCAAGCCAGTTGAATATTTGCAATGCTGTATCCACTTGTGGATGCCCTACTACATATTTTGCATTTTTATGGCGAGTTATTTTAGATTGCAAGATAGGGCGATATGGTTCATTCTATGGTCAAAGGACATGTTTATGAAAGACTAAGGCTCATCTCTAGAGAGGCTGGTGTTGCAGTTGCTCTTGCCAGCTGTTGCAGACAGCGATGATGAGGCCAAGGCCACAGCAGTATTGACAGCAAAGTCAGAGGTCACACCTCGACGGCCTGAGGAGGGCAGAGTTTCCGACTTAAGTCTGATTGCCCTGGCCTGCCACAGACTCTGGGCCCTGCAGATCAAAGGTGCTGTAATTGCCTACAAACTGCTGTTTGTGGAGCCGTATGCTGGTGCCATGAGGTCCACCTTATGTCCTCATAGGTCTTCGCAGGTCCTCAGAGGGCTTGCTTCTGGCGGAAGTTGCCTATGCCATTCACCTGTCCTGTCAGAGGGTTACCCAGGTTCCCAAAGGTCCCTGCAGAAGTCCCTCGAGGTCCCTGATTAGTCAAGAAGACAATTAAGGAGGAGCTTATTAGGCCCCCAGTCTGCAGGTCAGGGGTCAGCTCTAGGGTCGTGGTGGACATTTCTAATGACTTCCCGGTATGAGACTGTCTCCTTGGTTAGAAAGCTCAGCAGCAGCAGCCAGGCTGAGCATCATAAAAAAGGCTGACTGGCATGATGTAGGTCTTCCCAGACCTCAGGAGGCCATGGGGTCCAAATTAAAGATCAGAGATCATTTTCTCCGCCAGATTGGTCATTAGCGGTTTTCTTTGATGCCCTCCATATTGTCAAGATGTCCGCTAGGGGGAACCCTCTCAAGTGGTATTGTGTGGACCTTTGAACCAACAGGGCGTCCCTGCATGACCACAGCTCGAGGGCCTTGCTGGTTCAACCGCCACAAGGGCTTCCAGGGCAAAGCTTTCCTCCTCTCCTTACAAAACAGCATTGGGGCTTGCGGTTTATTCTTGACATTCTGTGGTGTGTGACAAACTCTTCTCCCTCATTCCCTCACAACCCTTGTTACTCACACTCCACCCTACTCGATTTACCACACACTCTTGCGGGATTCTCCCCACCATCCAATAGTCTATGTCTAGCTCTATCCCCTTGCCACGGTTTCTGGTGTAGCCTTTGATGAAAAGAAAACAGAGAAAATCAAAGTTGCTGCGCCATGTGTTTGCCTTTGCCAGGCCCATGGCAAGTGAGCTTGTGAAGTTGCCCACGATGTAAACATTGACTTGTGTGTTTTTGGCAACCTACCTGACGCCTTCGAGTCATCGTATGGGAAAACAACGGAGCAATAAGACACTTCAATCATTAGTTTACCAATTCTTTGCGAAAACTTAAGGAAATTCATGGGAATTTGACAAATTGATCGAAGCTGTTTTTTTTCTCTGCTCGTTGTGAGGGCCATCACTTTCTTTTTTCCTTTTAACTTGGAAAGAAACTCATGTTTCCATTCAAGATCTTCTTGAAAGCTCTTCTGTAAATGACATTAACTTTCTATGGCTTCGTATTCTTTTTATGCAGTTTTATATTTTCAACAATATGTTTCTGCACCCCTACTTTTTCTCAAGCACCCATTGTTTGCAATAGTTACAAGCCTGTTCGAGCATCCTCCACGAGTCAGTGCTTTGCCAAATATGTTAGGAAGAATCTGATTTGAGAGAAATCATTTTGAGCAATTATGGATTTGGCCAAACAACTGTCAGGACAAAATGCTTCAGCAGAGATAGAATCATGCAATCAGTTGTAGAAGTGTCATCATCAGGTCAAATTTGCAGGGCAGGTCAAAACCTAAAATGGGCAATAAGGCAACCTTTGGTGACCAAAATTACCCTCGCAAATACCCCAATTTGGCCAAAATGACAGGCAGAAAATTGTGGTATTGACAGTGCGTTCCGTAAAGGGATTGCTCAATAGCTGCGAATGACAGACTACGTCAAGAGCCTGGGCCACTTTGGGGTCTATTTTGGGGGGAATTGGTATTCGCGGTCATGTCTCTGGGGTCAGCGGGCTGCAGGACATAGAGCATCATGTTACGGCATCTGATGAGGCTAATGAGAGAAAGCTGTTTGTCAGCCTTTCCAATTCATGGTGAAAGAGAGAAGGGCTGGGGTTGATGCGACGGTCAAACAACTCCTCATGCCTCACGATGCTCAACTCAACTGGCCCTGTTTGTCGATGGGGAGGACCCTAGCAAGATGGCGTAAGACGAGACAGCTTTCAATTAAAACGAGACTGACCCGCTTTCCCATCATGCACTGCGCCCTATGACCTCACAGTGTCATGCAAATGAGCCTCTTTGACAGAGGTATCGCTATCGCATGGCAGTGATGGGTAAACGTGGTAGGACCTGTAAGCACACATAACCCAGGCAGGCTCTGTTGACGCTGGCTGCCTCCTAAACTCGCCTTTTAACCTGTCCTGTAATCTGCAGCACGTTCTGGCTGAAACTGAAGCTGCATACTCTTCAGTGAGGATGCTCAACTGGCCTATTAGGAGTCATTGTGCTCCTCAACAAGTCAATATTCAATCTTGAAACCTTCACCCACGACGTGAGCAATGTGAAAGGCTCAAAGACTTTTTGTCCTTCCCTTGCTGCATTTAATGCATTATACTTTTTGTAAAGTTTTTATCACGATCAACTCATGTGCATGATCCATGAATATAATCTTGTGGTTGGAGGCATAGAAGGCATCAAGTAGTTGTTAAACTTCCCTTTTTATGTCCATGTTAATTAATCACAAAGGATATATTTGAAGCTATAGTAAATGCCTGACGTTTATTTATCTGTACTCTACGTATGTAAAAATGGTTGGTGGGCTTTGCTGGTTCTTTTTTGTAGTTTCTGTCTCCTGAACAGTTTAGTTGCATAAAAGATAAGGCTGTCATATAATCCTGGGGACACTGTGCATCAAGGCCTTGTGTGGGATATGATGGGCCAATATGATTAAAGTACATCCCTGTGTGTTTTGTGAGCTGTATTGTTATGAGGCGTTATTTCAAAGAACTGGGTTCACACAAGGCGATCATCTGGTCCTGGCTGTAAAGCGGTTACCCAAGCCCATCTGACACTTTGTTAATTTACCTGTCTCTAATGCCGCAGACTTGGCCACGCATAACTGCATAAGAATCGTCAGCTGCGGTCATCAATATCAATATTGCGGGAGATTGAAGCATAATTAAATTCTGGCCCTGGTGGAGGCAAAAGCCTCATCAGAAGGTTGTGTTTTGATGAATAGTGTCAAGATGCAACTATGGAATATTCATAGAGTGCTGGGCCAAAAACGAGACTTGATGGAGTGAGGAGAGAGCTGAAGGGTGTCTCTCTCCTCACGTCTCTTGCCTTTGTTTTCCGCCCTCTAACGAGAATTATCAAGATTTATCACCCCCTCCTTGTGCAATGCACTTCTTGCCATGGCCCTCTTTCATCTGAACCTGATCTCTGAACAACTCTTCATAATTACTTTGTTCGTTTAAAATACACCAGTGATACAGTTACACACATAAAGGATGTCATTAATCAGGGTCTTGTACCATTGTTTTTATTGTGTGAAATCCATGAATTCCTTGAGACGAACTTTAGATTAGATGTTATATTACTGTCTTTTCAAAAAGTGATCTTGATTCAAGTCAGTAAAATTAAAGTAGGGGTATTGTCGTAAATTTTTTATATTTCAGCATTAATTAAACTGTACATGGTTTCTTCTTGCTGCGACAGCAAGGCATTCTCTTAGTGCATACTGACAGTCACCCACTGTGCCTTTTAACAGCAAGGAGTAAAACAATGCGCAGTGTTTTTGCCTTAATATTTTTATCATCGTAAGGCATCCCTGCACTACAATAGTGAAACAGTGGATAGCATTAGTGGTGAAACTCTGTAAGGTTGCACAACATTTGCTAACAATGAATTTGGAATATTTAAAAAGGCTCTGAATGTGCTGAGGATTCAGTAGCATAAATGCAGTTGGAAGTTACGTTGGATCGGATGGAGTTTAACAAGGTTTCAGAACAAGGCGTGCTTTAAAGGCAAGCTGGGGTCTTGGTCTTCCTTTAGCCTTTCCATGGTCTTCTTTTCTTCTTCTTTTCTTTAATGCCCATGTCTCCAGTTCCATCTTAAAGTGTCCTTTTTAACCAGGCCTCGGTTACAACCTCCACATGACATTGTCCCCTCATGATCGGTACACACAACTCTTCTGTTTCCATGGCAACTAACAACTTTAACATTTCTTCTTAAGTCTTGTTTTTTTTTTATAAACAAACTGTTCTCGTTTAGGTTCGATGTAACAATTGCGTGAGGGGAAAACTCGAGTTCAAGCTCTAGTGTCGTACTTTTTTGGTTAAACATTAGCACAGACAGTTAATATTACACTTAGTTTTGGGTGATTTACTTACCCGTTTTTAATGAATTAGGAAGTGCCGTACTTCCTTTCTGCTTAGTTATTTTTGGGTGTCTCATGTGTCTGATAGATGACTTCTCTTCATTCCAGCTGGCTACAGATGGTGCTGGTATGGCTATGAGCTCATGTTCTTGTACTATATTCGAACCTCCTGTCAGTTTCAATTATATCTGGTTTCGCTATCTTCAGCTGACTGTTGACCTCTTCAAAGGAGGTGCTGACCACCAAGACTTGAGGTAGCTGACCTCTTGATCCCGGTCAGGCCAAGGGGTCAGTCAGGGAGGTAGAGGTCACCCACGTTGCTTGACCAGTGGTCAGTGAGCAGTGCTAGATGAGGATAGCATGGCGCCTGGTTTATTGTGGACAGAAGAGACTTCATGCAGCTGTGATAAACAAGTCATGATAGAGCAGAAGAGTGGGAGCTGCAAGCAGGGAGCACCTTGGCCTCTGACCCTGGGGTCCATAGTGATGACTCCTGGGGTCAGCCGATGCCCTCCTGGTCCAATAGCCATCTCGTAAATCCAGCCTAGCAGGAATGCCAGCTACTGCCATCTACTGCCAGCCAGGCTCTACTCTGCCAGTTTTTGATAAGTTTCTGCTTGATCCCAGGTCGTGAGGCTAGGCCAGCTGGGTCATATGTCAGGCACCGCGTCACCCCAGGCTGACCTCGCTATCGCCATCGGACGGGTCATCTAATGAAGCAAGAGCAGCCCTCGCAGCCTCCTCTAACATGCTTATAATGGAGCTTGTTTGCTGATAGACACCGAGGCTAATGCTCCACAGATTACATCAAATTGCAAGTCTGACATTGGGCTTACAGCTTAAGCCTTGAGGTTGCAGGGGGTGCTGGAATGGGCCATGAGGTGGGCCAGGAGGTGAGCCAGTTAATCAGTGGCCACCTGTAGAGCAATCTAAGGCCGGAACCTGGGTGACAAGCCAGTATTAGCCGAGATGGCCCTTGGCCTGCCCTGCCAATGAACACATATACACTGGCTGTTGAAATGGCATTGTGGAGATTTGCCCTCTAAGTCCTGGGTCTTGATCCACCATGATTGCAGGCCCGATGGCCTGCCCTCCCTAAGCCCTATCTAACAAGACCAGGCTTGCAGAGCCCATGGTTGACCATCACTGACCAGCGGTCATCTGCCCTCAGGCAATCTCTGTCCGATGCTGCCCATCAAGCTCAGATTCGATCAGCTGACCGGTGGACAGTCTCTGGTCACTGTTGCAGCGTAAAGGAATTCCAGGTGAATGTTGGTCAAACCGTCCAACGTAGATGATGCGATTGATGCTTTCTTCGCTGAGATTGGACACAGATACAGATGTACTTGGAAATGTAATACACTTTTTATAATTACGTTCTTAAAGTCACTTAGCATATTTCATAACTCAAATCTTTTCATTCACTTATAATCTAAAAGTAACTTTTTTTTCTTTCTAATTTTGTTGCATTATCACCGTATTTTTTACCCAAAGCCGTACACAATTTTTTCAGTAAAAACGATTAAGTTAAAGTGATTTTTATCATAAACCGTTTATAAGGGGCGTTCTAATAGGATTTAACTCTTTATAATTGACATGTGCTCATTGTGCTTGTTCTAAAATACTTTAAATGGCTTCCATTGTCTTATATTGTATTAAACTGTATATATGGTTGCATAATTGTAATTCTATGTGCTCGTGCAAATTCCGGTCCACGTGTATATTTTATAAACGGATTATATTTGCATTGTGATTACCAGTTTAAAACAGCTTCTTTATTTTGAGAAAAATGTCTAGTTGATTTTAAATCTTTGGTAGGTAGTTATCTACATGTTTTTTGTCAGTTTATTTTTTATTATTTTTTTTATTTTTTATTATTAGCCCTGGTTTACAATGATGTACTTCCATGCATATGCATAATTATGGCGCTATAGCTTTTCCATCATGCACTTGAGGTATAACCCATTTGTCGCTGTCCATCACTCAATTTTTCTTAATTGTCCAGTAATTTGTGTCGGTCGATAAGTAGTTGTTTTAGCTATTCTGGTCACTGTAGGTCAGCCTGAGTTATAGCTTTGGTTTTTCCTGGTCACGTCATCTCTTGTTTTTAGTGACCATAACGTGTATGGTGATTGATGGTTGGAAGTTCAAAGCATACATTTTTGTGCATATTTTTCTTCTCAAAACATCAGGACACATGTACTGCTGCTACTGCATAATATCTATGTTGTAATTGTGTTTTAGTCCTTTTAGAAGTTGTGGAGATTCGGCACTGGAAAGTTGCAAACTGTGACTTCCGGTTTATACGGAGTGATGTCATGGAAAGCATTCGCTGTCCTTTTAAGAGAGACACTTTGGCACCCACAAGAATTTCTCATACTTTTTGTTCTTGTATATTCATAATCCGTCTTTACATTCACTTCTTTACTCCTAGATTTATGTGTTTGTATGGCAGTATAGAAATGCATTTATTTGTTACTTTGCACCAAAACATAACACCACCCTCAGTGTATGTTCTTATGCTCTACACCGAACTCTGGCTTGATGTGGCTCTGATACAGGAAGAAACAGGAACTCATGGGGTTTGAAGAATGGCTGAGCACCTAATATTGGTAATTACCAGGCAAATTCCCTGGGTGAGACAGAGGCAAGAACGGGTAAATTGGAAATGTGCAAGGTTGTCATTGCAGCAAATGAAGGGGAAAATGTGGCCTGGGTCGCAAACTGACATGTTCGTTCTGCCCTGTTGGAGAGATCCACGCGGAATATTGGCCAGGAAGGGTTAACCCGGTTCAGTGTTATCCGTTTCGGGTTCATCTAGGATGGTAGTGTCAGTCTTGGTCAAAGAATTAATCAAATTGATATCTGAGTGACAATGATGTGGAGGTACTAATTTAAATCGTCTACAATTGCTTGTATTAGCTGTAATTTGGGTTGCTGAGTTTATGTTATATATTTCTTTGGTTCAAGACAGTGTATTTAGAATAGCATAACTTTGGTCATAACATACCTCTAGATTTTGGTATACGTTGCTCCTTTTTTTAGCCAGATGATTGCTACATTTGATATTTGAAGAAAGTGCCCACTAAATTGGTTGTCTGAAAAGACAGAAACATCACTCTGATTTGCATGATCTGTATTGATTGGTTCCAAAAAGAATCCCATCATTAACAAACCCCAAAGGCTCGCCTCTTTTGTTATGTACATACTGGATCAAAGGTTATGATGGAAGGTTACATAGGGCTCTCTTAATAGATCCTATTCTGATTAAACATTGAACTTGCTATGATTGAGTGCCAGGCCTTGTTCTATGCTCATGGCATGTGCTTTTGACAAGCGTCGTGAAAGTTTGATGACATGGTTACAACGCAGTCACGACCCGCTACAAACCACGTCGTAGCAACTGAGAATTAATGGCATCGGCATTCTCTGTGGTTATGTATGTGGATATGATAAAAGCAGCATATTTCTGTTTTTGTGTTCAGAAACAGAACAGTCTTGAAGTTTCCTTATTTTGTATCAGTGATTATGGTGAATGGCTATCAAGCTTGACTTCCAGGTCCCTGTGTAAAATCAGTATTTTGCACAATTATAGATTTACCAAGCATTATATATTTATCTTTCAGTTTAGTGAGTTTACACGCATGTAATCCTGAATTAATAGAATCACTCATTCAATAGAGTACATTTGGTATTTGTTAGCATAAACTGAATGGTTGTAGCCATATTATTATTCACTAGAAGTACCATTACTGCTGGATGGAATTTACATAACTTTATCGGGCAAACAGCGCTGTATGAGTACGTAATATTTATTGAACTGCAAGAATGTATCAGTCATCCGGAGACCTAGGAGGTAGTGTTTATTGACAGCAGCACCATCTCAGTGATGTGGACCTGGATGCGGCCTCTGCCTTTAGCATCCGTAGTAGTAGCAGCAGCAGCAGCAGCAGATAAATGAGACCATCCATCAGGGACCAGTGGTGCTTTTGTTTTTTAACCATTATGGGGTTGGATGATCAGTCAGGGTGATGCATGGAGCACTGGTCAGGCCTGGATCACTCCCTTTGCCCCACTCATCTGTCACAGGGCCAAGCAGCTAGTGTAATTAAAGCAAGTTTCATTAAGTAAGAGCTAAGTGGCCGAGATTGATGGCACTGTTTGTTTCATTAGACAAACACTAGTGTGTTGATTGTCTTGCTCGGGGTCTCTCTGACTTCGTCACTTTCTTCGCACAACTTTCTTCAGTCTGCCAATCGACCTGGACCCCTTAATGAGAAGTTATGGACCGACTACTGAACCACAGCCGTCTCTTCTATGCTATGCCTTTGTTGTTCTTGCAGGTAATGAGCTGCAGCGTCTTGTTCTTTGAGTCTAGAAGAATTCCATTGGTTGTTAAGAAGATGTAGTTGGCTTCCCTCTGACCCTGATGACTTACTATAATGGTTCACTCCACTATCGCAGACTCCTAAGGACTCTCAACTTGTCAGTGATTTATTCTTCCTTCCGTGCTGTTCATTTTTCTGTTATTTCTCTCCGCCTTTCATTCCCGTGGATGGCCAACTTGTTTATTTTATGCTTTCCGCAACAGAAAATTTGTCATTCTCATGCCTTTTTTTTTTACCTTGGGCAAACTATATTTGCCTACGTTTTGACCTTCACAGTTCACAATTTCAAACTTATTTACATTGTAGTGTAAATTGTTACATCGTACACTGCAAACTGCCTCAGTAATACCGATTACTCCACTTATCTCCCAAGACTTATCCACTATTACACTTGATAACTTATATTCCCTTCCATCACACAATGCTTCAGCTTTTGTATCCACTTTGCTGCTCATCCCATCAGCAGCAGCAGCAGCAGCAACGATTCCATTTCAATCTAATCAGCGATGACGACCAGAGTGAATGAAGTGGGCAGCATGACCCTGTGTGGGTCGTATCAGAGCCAAGGGCAGACCGACTGACCCCAATAGAGAAGAGAGGGCAAGTTGGAGTGCAAGGAGCATTCTGTGAAGGTGACCTAGGTCCAGGGCCAGGTGGTGGTGTCAGGACCACTTTCACCCCAGGTCAGCCCAGTTATTGCTACAGCAACCTCCCCATCCCAACTTCAATGGCCGAGGGCTTAGCCTGTAAACAGCCATGCACAAAGGACACCTACCCACAGATCTGCCTCTGCTTTTCATTCCACGACTTTGACAAACTGCACAGCCAATCCTACAATAATATACTCAAAATGAGCTGCTTTTACTTTTATGGCCATAGTTGCACTTGCCTTTTTTCACATCTGACTCATTATAATACCTTTTTGTGACTGATTAATCACAGACATCAAAATTGGTGTGACTCATTTCAGCCTAATAAATGGACTGAAACTTCCAATGAACAAAACAGGAAAACACGAATACAACTTAGTGACGTGGGTGTTCCTTGCCTGCGCTTAGTCCAGCCTTTGTCTGCAATACGATTTCTGGAGCACTGGTCGGGAATCGGGATTTTAATGGTGTAGATAAGAATCTAGAAATACCATAAAGTAGAAGTAATGTGCACAGGAAATGTTATACTATTATAAGAAATGACAAAGGCAAGTTAAAGTCAATTAGAATTGAAATCGAATAACGGTTTGGTACAACAGTTGGTTTTGCCTTCAAAAGGAGATGTGCCAGAGAAAAAGAAGGCGTTTTGTGCAGAGCAACAATAAGAGCAACACTAGAAAGAGAGAGCAGACAGAGAAAGATGACATCCTGTGTGATGCAGAGATGATGGTTGTGCTGATGGGAGGCTGCAGTGCTGTCAGGATCAGGTGTTCTGTGTGTCTTCTGCGCTGGTGTGTCTTTAATGGCTGGCTACAGCAGCAGGTCAGTGTCAATTAGGCAAGGTCAGAGCTGAGTCTTGGCCCCCAGGTCCGCTGACATTACAAGCTGTGTGACACCCACCCTGCAGCTCCTTTAATGGCAGGTTGGATCAGCCCACAGGGCCAGCATGTCTGCAATTAATGCACCTCGCTGCTGGAGGTGCAACGCAGGGGCCTGTTCTGCCACCAATGCCTCTTAAGGTAATCATAATGGCTTGTTGCTGACTGCCACTGCTCCTTTCCTCTCAAGTACCAGCTTCCCATTTCCAAAGGTCTTCTCACATCTTAATGTCTATAATTGACTTTTTAGTTTTTGACAATATCCTTTTGCTAATTTTTGCTGAAAACACAACTAGAACTTCAAGCCATGTTCGAGTAATCGTGATTGATGTACGATTCCCTGCGGATGGTAGTTGTTGGTAGTTGACCCAATTGGGTTTATGAGTACCATACTGAGTGCAACTGAATGTAGATTTATGTTATTGAACAACTCTACAAATGGCTGTTTAAATCTTAGCAAGATTAGTTTCTTTGGTCAGCGAAGATAATGCCACTGAAACTATTCGTGATAATTTGGAAAAGGATTACTGAGAAACCTTCTTCACAAAGGCATATTCCTGTTTGTCTTCAGGATGAAGACGTCACTACTACAGCCCTTAATTATGACGTCAGACAGCGTGTAGGATGACGGGACGTTTTACGGCCACGTGCCTTTGCTTTACGACGTCGCCATGTGTTTGTGGTGCGTTAGGGTCATCAAAAGCAGATCATGAGCGGTCATAACAGCACTAGCCTGTTTTATTAAATGAGCCAAGCTGTTGTTTATGCGAGGGTGTGTCACCCCTGCCCCGGTCATTCACCATCTTGACCACTGGTTAGTCCCTACGGTCAGCTAAAACGCCCATGGACAGTGGTCAAATGACAGACAAGTGAGCAAACTGACCACTGGGGCAAGCTACTGGCCGGCAGCCATCAATTTGCAGTGGTCACTCTGTTGTACGTGCAGTGTCCGGCCTGTGTCCGGCTGTTTGTCCACCCAGTGTCCACTGTGTCCAGCCAGGCCTTTACAACATCACACTCGCTGTTACAGATTCAATTTGCTGAGGAGAGCGACAGGAAATGAGCCTTGCTCTGGCTTGAGTGTTCTCATGGCCTTGTCATGGTCATTTGTCTTGCTGACCACTGTCCACTTCGGTCTTTCTAGGGGCAGTAGCACCTTGCTGCTGTAGCCAGAATATGACATTGGCTCATGTGTTATGCTGATATCGCATCACTTACATATGTAATATTGGAGGCAATTAATTTTTGCTGTATGTCCTTGTGATATGTTATTACACGTGTAGTGTCACGCTGTTCATGGTGCCTTTTCATTAATTGAATAGCAGCATGAATGTTTCTGTGGCAATAACTCAGCAGATAAAGGCTTCTCATAAACGACAAACAGTTGCCATTGACAATATTACTCGTATCTTTACTTCATCAGGCTCAAGTGTCGCGCGTTATTTAATGACCCTTTCCCTACCTGTACTGCCAGTGGTTGCCAGTGGTTGCCAGTAGCTGCCAGTAGTTGTGTAGTGGGACATGTGTGGCTCAAGGAGCTTACAAATTGATAGAGCATATCGGGAGACACTAGAGAGTGGCCCATTTGCTGACTATTGCAACATTTGTCCTTGATACACGACGACCCTCGATGGTCTCCGAGGTCCTGGATTGTTGATGACGTCAACAACGTCCTCTCTCCACGTGCTCTTGACGTGCTTCCTGTATCGTAGCAATGGTGCTCAATGCGCCCTCTAGTGTTACTACAATGACTCCAGCTTAAATTGGATCAGGAAAATCTGTCGGTAGCCACGATAAAAAGTCAACTGCGGCTCTGTTTGTTGTGTTGGTTGACATCTAGCAACACTGAGGAGTTCCTTGGATGCAGTTTGTGTGCGACTTGATTGTTGCTCTTTGGCTGCTTGGGACTCACGCAAGGAGCTGTGTTTTCACTAATAGGCGCGCAGTGTTTTTGTTTCGATGTTGCCCAGATGAAGTTGGAGGTCAACAAGTGAAAGTTTGGTAAACTAAATTTACTGACGTTATTCGGACTGCCAAGATGCACATTTTAAACAATTACTTTTACTTTAAATACAATCACGGGTGATATGTACGTCCAAATTGGTAATTTCTGTATTGTCCGCGATTCACAGTGTCATATGTCTGATAACTTGTATACATGATAGTAGTGTAACTGCACCTAACCTGTGTGACCTTAATATTCCATATGGATGTAAAGAAAAGGATGGGAAAAGTGAGCAAGCATCAGCAGCAGAAGCAGCGGCATCAGCAGCAAGGCCAGGTCAAGCAGCAGGTCAGAGGTGGGTTGCCTGGACCAAAGTTATGTGGCACAGGACACGGCCTGCAATATAGCAGCAATAACAAAGCTGTATGATGGCATGTCTTCAAAGCCAGCATCCGGCCAACCTCTGACCTGTCATGCGGACCACAAGTCAGAGAAGTGGTCAAGGGGCTTTGGATCGATGCTACGTGTTCCTCAGATAAACATGACACACACGACATCCACACATACGCCTTTATTGAGTTCACTTCCAACTGATTCAACTTGTCCCCAGGTCCCTGGCCTTATGGTCACCCAGACAAGTCAGACTGCCACTGTCACTCTACTGCGATACGTATTGTATTGTAAAGGCAAACCGACTCTGTTGTCTCTGATGTACAGCTCATATCTGTGACTTTTAACAGAGGGTCTATGTCATTGTGACCCCATTCATGTCCTGTTATGAACTGCTGTGCACTTGCGGTGAACAGTTGGGTTTGGAAAAAAAGCAACAAATGCCAAAATGTCACAAGTTGATGTTTTCCAGGCTTCCGTGTGCAGCAACATTTGCTTTGGACTTTGTGCATCATGATTGTTGGATGAAGCAAGGGAAGTTCAATCCAAGTGGCAATCAATGGCAGCAATTTTCGTGGATTATGGAATCGATCTAGCAACGTCTTTCTCTAGTCTTGCATGCAACCTTTGCCATTGTTTATGCAGCGCTCTTCCTAGCATGTTACATGCAGGTCAGAGTGGGCGACCCTGGGGTACACCTCTTCAACCTGTGTCAGTGGCCTTGACCCGCCAATAACATGAAACCTGCCAGGCTGACCGCTCCAATTTTCGTGTCCAATTATTGCATTTTCCCATGTAATTATAGAAAGAAGTGGGCCGGCGCTTGTTGCCATGTCAAGGGGACTGATGTGCAGGGCTGCCATGATTAGCCCAGCGACTTCATTATCACGTAAGCTGCCTCAACCTAGCCAATAGTCTTCATTAAAGGCAGGAGGCAGACGTGCAGCTGCTTTCACCTGTCAGGGTCCCGGCCTGACCCCAAGACCCCTGCCTGCCCTCCTGCTCACTCATAACCTGCTGCAAGGTGATTAGGCTGTAATCAACTGCTGGCTGCAATTGACCAGCAGCTACTTGGAGCATTTCGTAGATCCCCAGTGCAATGGGTGTAGATGCAGACCTTGTTGGTCAGTGCACAGCACACAGGCAATGGCCACATAACACTAGCAGCAGCAATCATTAACCCAGCTACTTAGGCAGAATGAAGAACTTAGCCCGGAAATTGCTGGGCCGTTTTCTTCTTGCCGTGCCCGTGACTTGCTCTGCCGCAACTATTTGTCAGGCTGACCTGGCCAGGAAATTAGCCTATCCGCCTTGAATCTCAGCTCGTTTGTTTGCCCATGATTATGGCAGATTGTCACTGGAATCCACATTGGACCTGCGGAACTGGGGCAACAGGAGATTGCTGCAAAGACGTTGGTGGGGTAAAAAACATCGCCCCAACCTTGGAAGCAAAGCCTTTCCAAACAGAGACGGGGGACAGGAGCCGGAGAGACGAGGGAGCACTGAGGCAGCAGCATCTCTGGACGACTCCACAAACATCCATGTTCATCCCACAACAAATGCTGGCTGCAGTTTGATAAATGACGCTGGCTTCCCTTTCCCCACCAGTCTTGGCTGACAGAGCCAATATGAGGGGCACATCATGCAGAATACTCTGTCCAAACAACCATCTTTCTCTGTCTGACCATTTCAGGAAAGGGCCTGTTGCATATGTGCATGTCGCGCTGTTGTTTTCATCTGTAGTTCAAAGAAGACTGCATAAGTTTGTAATTAAGACCACTGTGGTCCTTGCATGCAGATGGAACTCTGTGGACTTGCATTGATTCAAAGCAGCTTTGTGCCATTGGTGTTGTGAATTTGTGGTCAACACAAACAGACAAGTCAGCCAACACGAAACCAACAGAGCCTTCAGAACAGATGATGGCCTGCCTGGCAGTGCCTTCTGCCTTGGTCCTTTGTGCCTGTGCCCAGCCAACAAGGCCCAACATGACAAGTGAAATAAGAGCCGTGAAATCTTAGCAGGCTTTTTCTGCAGAGCATGGCACATCGGATCTCTTTGTTTCCCCAAGGATAATTGTGCAAATTGGAGGCTGGGGTGAGAGGACAGCGGCCTCTGCCTTGCTGTTCTTCCAGTGCAACATAATATCATGATGGTCGGCTGCTGGCAAGGACATGGCTCCATCACTTTGGGATGCGAACTTGGAGCTGAGCCAAGTGATGCTTCATCAAGTCCTTGTGGTCGCCTCAGCGTTTCTTGTGGTTGCTGAAGGATCCCAGTCAACCACAGCTCTCGGAATCAACCCGCAGATCGTGTGGGGCTTTATGATGCACTTAATTTCATCTGGCACTGAATACAATGCTGCTCTTCTATTAGGCAATACATTCCCAGGTGATAACCCCCACCCCTTTTGTTAATGACCGAGCAATTTATTTGAGAAGTTACTGGTTTGGCACTTTTACTTGCATTGTAAAATTAGGTCAAACTTGTTTTTGTATTTCATTGCGGATGGTATGCTTAACCTAATTTGAGACCGGGAAATCAAGTCACTCCAACAAATAAGACAACACATAAAAGTGAATAATACAGAATAAAGAGATCTGTATTTATTGTTAACGTTTTCTGAATTGTAGTTTGTTTTATCATTTCATTGTATGAAAGTTTTTGTCGAAAAGTTTTCACGTCTGAAAATGTTTATGTATGTCACTGCGGATGATATCTATTTTATCATTGCTCATCCCAATTTTAGATATGGCTTTATCCCATACAACTCCATTCACAGAAGTCGATGTACAACCCGCATGTAGTTAAAGTGCTAGTCCAGCATCACTTGCCTTTGGCTGATGGGGCTGCTGGGCTGCTGAGGCTGCAGACAGTGATGGAGAAGCGTGGTGTAATCAGCCATTGGCCTTTCACTGGAGCAGCACAAAGGACGGGGCCGGGGGCAAACGGGGGCCGCCACAAAGGGCAGGCCGGGCACCACTCCCCAGTAACCGGGCCGCCCAGGGCACGGCCTAATGCCACATAATGTCAGCCAACAATACACAAAGCTTGCGCCCTGCACCTTTCTCACAACACCCATTGACACCTAGGAGCTCCTTGAGGGCATGGCACTGCACTGCAATATCATAAGTAGCAGACCTCGCTGACTATTGTCATTGCCTACTCTACGTCCAGTCTGCCCTATCTGATAGTATGGTCTGGCTGTTTGGCTGGTTGTTTGGCTTTTTTCTTTCTCCTTTTCACAGAACCACGCGCAAGCTCTGTAGACCGTATCTCAAGAGGGGGTCAGACTTACTCAATGTAATTTGCAGTTCTTGGTTTGACATAAAGTTTGCTTATATGGTATTAAATAAATGCATGTGAAGTATTTAATTTGATCTGACACTTGCCTTTTTTAAGTCATATGTAACATTTGTAGAATTCTAACAAGTGCTACCCACTGCAGATATTAAAGTTAAATTGTGGCTTGAGCAAAATTATATTATTATTTGGGATTTGTTTTTATGAAAAAAATATATTTCTCTGTCAAACTTATCATAAATAATCTAAATGCCATGATCCTCAATTATTTGGCTTAACGAAACTTGACCTATCTTGTGTTATGATAGCTTTCACGTAGAAGTTGGTAATTGCAATTTTCTTGCACCAGTGAACTCTTTGGGCAATTTTGTTAAGTGCCGATTCTTGGCATTCCTAATGGTAACTTGTGATTCATCTTTGATGGGTTACTGCATAACATAATAACTTCTGCTAATGTTCACACTTGCTAAAAGTACTGGTACATTACCCAACATCATGGGAGACATGGAGTCTCCCTTGAGTACACCATGATGCCATTTGCATTGGTGTTAATGCATGTTGCACTTTAGATGATCAGAAGGCACCAATGTTACTCCTTTACAGTTATTTGTATTTCTGCCCCTGTGGCAAGCAAACCTGAGACCAAACAGAACTACCCAGAAATATGAAACTAAGGTGTATGGTTGTATAAGATTGCATCAGTTGGTACAGTAAATATTACAAATTGTCACGACTTCTAGCAGTCCGTAGATTCACTAGTTTTTAATATGCACACGGGTCTAATTTGATCCCACTTTAAAGAAACGGATAATTAATGAAATATGGGTGAGGTCATGTGATCATGCATCCTCTTTCATGTACTCAGAAACCCTTATTATTAGCAAAGGTTACGATCTCTCTGATTAATATAATTCGAGTGGATGAATTGTCCAAAAAATTAATGGCAGATATCAAAAGCCTAATGTGTCATGGCTGGTTCAGATGAATATTTGATGGCTGCGATGACCTGGCTGCTTTTTGCTTCTATTGAAACTTGCTGCGTCCAATCTGTCTTGATCAGACCCTGGTAATTCTAGCCCTGATCTTTGTCTTATAATGATCTTCGTCTTTCAAGTGCCGTGTTTTCAGAACAGCCATTTGCTGTCTTCATTCTGCGCCTTATTGTGTGGCCTGCGTACAACAGCTGGCCGAGGCTCCTGTGGGCTTTCTGAGCCTTTCTCATGCTGTAACTAGGCTCTTTACTGTGTGCTTGCACTCAGGGAGAACCTAGAACTTAATAACACAGGATAGGGACTCTTTTTAGTGAAGGGAAAATAGAAAAAAAGAGGGTGAGGGTGAAAAGGGCTTCAGCCTGGCTAATTACTAGAGCTAATCCTGATCCCTGTTCGTCTTGCGGTGACAGTCGTAACCACGATTAATCTCTGCCCTGTCAGGGGTGATTGTTTCCACCCCTTTGTCTCTTCTTCTACCCCTCTACTTGGTTTACCATAGACCACATGTAACAGACTTTAATAATCTTGCTCTCTCTGCTCTAATCATGTTGTTTTGGTGTGAGTTTGCACCAGTTTTAAACGTTTTAAATAGATGCAATTTGTGTGCGTTTACCGTGTTCTTACAAAAAAATAACCACCCACTGACTTTGATTACGAAGAAGAATTCCAGTTCCATCTTTTGAAATTTCGACAATTTTACATCTTTTTCATTGAGCACACTAATATTTGCAGATTTTGAAATTTCGAAAAGTTGAATCACAGGTTGTTATCGCTGTTTTTACTATGCTGTGTAGAGATTTAAATGGAGGTATTTTAATTTTTAATCAGTTTGCAAGCATTATTTGTTGTCATTGAATATCTACGAGAAATTACTTTAACTGAGCACTAACGATGTCGTAATAGCTGACTTCCGTCATGGCAGATGAAAATGTCCGCTAGATGTCAGTCAAAAGCTTGTTCCTACGTCAGATTCCTCATTACAAAATGTAATATGCTGCAGTTATTATAGACAATAGCTGTTAATGGCGTTTACACCACAAAGAAGTGGGCAGCGCAATGAGAACAACCTGACATTTCATTGATTCCTGTCCAGCCGTTCGCCTACCCCCTCTAGTGATCATATCAAGAATCAGAGATCAAATTCAGTCAGCTGATGGATCCTGGTTGCACCAGAGATCCAGCCTAATATGTGCTCACCGTTTAGCCATAATTATTGTATGTATTATTTCTGGGGATAAAGGTAGTACCTTTAAATATTTCATTTCAGTTCTTCCTGTAATTTATAGGTGAAAACTTTATAATAGCAAATTATGAAATATATTGACATTTTAAAGATCACCCTGCTGTGACTAATAGACTTATGTGTGTTTTGATTTTATGTATTGCTTTGCAATCACAGCGCAGCGTTAATTTCAATGATAAAAATGCTTTTGCAACTCTACTTTGAACAGTGTTAATTTACAGACCAGCTAGTGAATGAGTTTTGAATGGGGTGCAGAGGTGATGTGCAGAGGGTTTGATTGGCAAATGCCTTCTCATTTTACTCGGGTGAAGCGGATCAATGTACATAGCATGTTTTATTCGCAAGTCAAATATTTCTCCTTCGCACCTGCACTCGATTAGGCCAAAAGGCAATTAATTTCATGGCATGACGATCGATTTCTTGTGCATGGAGCTTAAAAAGCATGTGATGAGGCAACTGCAGGTGACTTCAAAGGCGAATGGGGTCAATATATCATCACATACTGGCTCCCACCTGCAGGTCAATACATGTGATGATAGTAGAACTGCATTTCAGCGTGTAATTCCCTCAGCACCACAGTTATTGCATGATACAAAAGTAGTGATGATTTTACAAGGCCGAATACTAATTGTTTGGAGCATATTACAAATTGTACTTGTACTGGACCTGGTTGTCCAATAAAGTTGATGCTGCACAGTTAGCCTTACTTAAGGCAGTTTTGCAGAAACCAGAAGTTGTAAATATCATAATGCACATATATTTGCACTTGTTAAAGTGAAACAAAATATATTTTTCTGTTGTAGATGTTATGTCACAAATTTGCATCCACTTGAAGCATGCCAATGAATTTGGTGTGCAAGGCTGTCAGTGCTTATCTCATCACGTGCCCTCAAGCATGACAACACTACAGTCATGACAAAGGTTAAAAACTCTAGGATGTAAAGTGGAGATCTGAAAACAAACCTGGTGAGCCCAGTGCGTATACACAATGTGACTAGGGATAAAAAAAGGTGTGAGGCAAAGGAGGCAAAAATGAGCATGGGCATGACCATAAAACAGAGTGGAGGGGAAGGCGATGTTTGTTTGATGATCTGTTTTCACCTTAGCACAATAGCTGGCATGGGCTGCTGAGGTGTTATGGTTTGGTTGTCACGTAAATGTCATGTCCCAAGTCCTCACGTGCCCCACATCAATGCAGATGATAAACACGAGCAGCTCCAATCTCACCAATCAATACAGGGATCAAAGTGCCCGACCGCCAGGTGCAAATAGCAGCCAACCAGCATCCACAGTAGGAACCACAATAGGAGCACCACATCCATATCTGGACCACCCTTGTGTGACAATGCTTCTCTTTTGCTTTTATTTGAGCTGGCTGGGCTGGTAGTAAACCACTATCTTCAAGCAGATGATTTTGCTGTTCATGAAGCCCTGCGTACAGTTTGATTTGTTTTCTTTTATAGGATTACTGTTTCACATAGGTTGCCTGAACATAAATCAGTCTAGTCTCGTCTTATAGAAGTTACTAGGATTTTGGATTACTGCAGGTTCAGTCACTTGGCTTATTGTATAAATGGTACTGTTATTAAAAGTTAGTTGTTTTTTTGCCACATTTATGTTCTCTCTGACTCTATCTCGTGATTAATTCACCATAGATAATTTAAATTCATCTCTCTCTCTCTCTTTTTTTTTAACTTTAAACTTTGTTTAAATGTATTTCTTATAGGGTTCATATATATGTACTGTGCTTATTTTGGGTGGGATAAACAAGTGGAATAATAACCTCCAACTTTGGAATGTGTGATTGCTCTTAAACAGATTTGTCTAAGTTCAACACCAGTATGGCAATGTCAGCAAGTGGGAGGACCCTGCACCCCCTGGCAAAACTGTTGTGTTTGCACACTCAGATTGCATCCCTTCCACAATATACCCAATTGTCCCCTAGTACAGATGAGATGCTTTGGCCAGGAAATGGAAAAGATCCCTAAGCTAAGCCAGGGCAGCCTGCGGGGCATAGGTGGGCCTGGTGGGGCAAAAAATGGGGAGGGGAGGGTCCTAAGGCCCCCTTGGGCACACCCCAATGGCAGACACTGGCAAACAAGAAGTCATCCAACTTCCAAGGCCAATACGCGAACACCACACATAAGTATTTGGAGCTTCCCGTGATGTCATCTCTGTTCCTGCCACTTTGACATTTTATTCACTCAATGTAAATATTTCATTTCTACCTTGTATATTTAGGGTATGTTGAACAGCAGTCTTTTCATATAGTTGTCAGAAGTTGTCAAAATACAGTTGGAACTTGGGAAGGAGACTCCCACAGGAGAAGAAATTCTCACCAAAAACCTTCATTATTAAACAAATCGATATAAAATGAAAAATGTAATCTGATAAGCAAATCACTTTCTAATATTACCACTGTACCTGAAGTGTTGCTCTCCAGGTCAACTTAGCAACGTTAATAATAATGAACAGTCAAACTGGGCAGCCCCAGAGTTGTGTTAGATTAAAAAGCTACTCATCTGTCTTTATCGATTAACTCTCATTATTTAACCTGTTGAAAACTAGAACACACAGGTTACCAGTAAGAGCTTGCCAGCAGCATAAATCTTGTTTTTGACAATACCCATTCAAACCGTGGGCAATTATTCAAACCTTAATATCAACTCTCTGGTTTCGAAAACAAACTCTCCAATTGCTTATCTTTTTTGCATAAACGTGAAATTAAAGCACCTATTTTAGTATAAAGTAATGCTTGAGAACGAGTGTTGCAAACAATGGCAAATGTTTATAACATTGATTTGGAAGTCAAATAATCAAAGGCAAGGACCTCACAAACTTATATTGAATTTGTAATTCCTTGGTAACAAGGGGTCGTGTATATGTTGAATTTGTAAGATGAATAAGCTCAGCTCAGCTTCCTAACATTCCTTTCACAGTTAAAGTCAGTTCTATTCATTGTTTACAGAATGTGATAACCAGTCTGTCCAGTGACACTGACCGTTGTCCAAGTGTCCTAGTGTCCAGCAGTGGTGGCAGTGGCTATTGTTGAGGTGATGAAGCAGTGGCTGCCCTGCCAACTCATGAAGAGACTGGGTGATGCATGGCTTTAATTCTTGTCTGGGCCAGTCTCATTAGGCCAGGTGGCAGGCAACTCTTCACAGTCTATGAGTGCCAGTTCCTCGCTGCTGCTGTGTTGTGTGGTGCAGCCCAACTGAAGCACAGCTTACTTTGCAGTATTGCACAATTGGTGATAGTAGGTCAGTCCTACAGTTAGTCTAGTGACTGTAGTTGCTTGTTGCAATAACCTGAGGAGGCCAGACAGGTATTGAGATGGCCTTGATGAATTACTCAAGATGCTGGGTGACGGCTTAGAGGAGTTTGTGAGTGATGGTTGACAGAAGAGCAAGCAAGCCTCTCACCTGGCCACTCACCCAGACCCTTGCAGCCACCTGAGTGTTGCCAACGACTTCCTACTTCTCCACAAGCCAGGCTTAATGATTTTTTTCTTCTCTCCTTCTCCTGGGTCTCTCACCAAGTCTCCTCTCTCACGACTTCCTTTATTGCACTTGATCGATCCCCAGACATGCTCTCAACCAACAGACTTGTTTGAATTTTTTGCCTCTCCACAGCCAACCTGATTGGACACTTAATAACCTACGTTTCTGACAGTGATTACTTATTTGTCTGACCTGATGGATCATTAGTAGAATGCCTCAGTTTTATTGCTATATTTGTCACACTAATGACCTCGTCTGGCATTGATGACCAACGATACCTTATTGATAGTTGACCTTTTGTAGATACTTCTGACCTCAAATTGAAATCAGACAAATCGACTGTCATGGAGGATGAAACATTGTGACGCTCTTATTGTATACTGCCCAAGTCAATTCACCTAGATTACTACACATAGGTAAATCTACTTCTTATTGAATGTTGCACTCAATACTAGTCCAAACTCGTACCCAGAAATCTATGTAACATACATTATGAGTTAAATTTGTGAGCTCAAAGTATGTGGGCCTGTTATATCTGTGGTATATGTAAGAAATGTGCTGTAATTATATAGCAGTACTTGTTGCAGATTGTTATCTTGATTGCCCTGGCCCTGTAGCATTGTTGCAGATGCAGTATCCTGGAGTTCAATACCTCAGCAGAAATGTGTGCAATTTGTATGGAGGGTGATAGGAAATTGTGATGGCACAACTGGCGGTAATGGCATCATGTCGAGAGAATGCATCCAGAAAATGAAGGTCAGGAGGGGTTATGGCTGCAGCAGAAGTTGGGAGCAGAAGGTCCCAGCTGTGAGAAGGTCATGCCAAGATGGGCAAGGAGGACATGTTTGTCACATCTCTGTTCAGTTGGTCAGGCTGCACAACTTATGAGAGAAGCAGAAGATGACTGCTCATCCATCACTGTCAAGGATGCTGCTGACAATAACCTCATCCAACAGCAGCAGCCTGTTACAGCAGCAGAAGAAGCAGGAGCAGCAGCCTGCCCTTTGTCCTCCATCTCAAATGTCAGGCACCCCCTCCTCTCTCCTAATAGATTAAATTCAATCTGAATATTAATTTCATTCAAGTTGCATTGCACCTGTGTTATCAGCAGACTAAACAATGTGCCAAAAAGATGGATATTTGCTCATTATTCCGACTTCATTCAAGACCCTTTGACTGTTTTTAATGTGGTTTGCAGAGAATTTCGTGAGGTCAGACTTGAATGCCTGCAAATTAAGCATAATGAGAGACAGTTCTTTATTCTAGAAACGAGTTTCCAAGTAATTGATTGAAATGTCGCCTGAGTGCCATGTCAAGGAGCGAGACATCGGAGCTGTGTTTTGAGTTGCAGCATCTTTTGAAGTGTAATTTGTACCATGCAGTTTCTTACTAAACAACTGTATCTTCTTCTGAATGAAAGGGAACACCAAAGGTAGCCGGAGTACAGGGTCAGTCACATCTGGCAATGTAGCAAAGCCTTGGTTGAAACTTGAAACTGAAAGAAAAACAAACACCGAAGTATCTAGTTAATGGTGTAGACCCAGTATCGCCTTGTGGCTTGTTATAAGTGACAGCTTCGACTTAATGACACATCAGTAGCACTCGTCTCTTTAATGAAGTGCCAAAGCAAAACATAGGGACAGACTATGTTGCTTCCGATCACGAACACAGTGTAGAAAATGTTGAACTTAAGCAAAAAAGGGCAACCTGTGCACTTTGAATATCCAGTTGACTTTCGATAACGATGTTGAACGGATGTTCTCCACTGAATCATCTGGAACTTCCGGTGCTCAGGATGGGAAGTACTTAAAAATACATCACGTGTTTTATTGTAACCTTTAGTTACGTCTTGAAGGTGTTGTTAGATATAAACATAACAACTTTGTGGTTTTCATGTTGTTCTGTACAGGTATATATTGCACAAATGCAGCACAACGTACTATATATATCTATATATTCACTATAATTAATTAGAAATATATACAAGATTAATTGATACATAAAGATTTTAAGAAATACAAAAGTTCATTTTGTAAAAATATGCAGTCCAAATCATTATTTAAAATGTCTCTAATGACTTGAACACCAGTCTTCCTTGGAGCACACACATGTTGTGGATGACAGTTCTTTTGAATCAATTATGTCTTGCATGGGACACCTATACAATTCTCACATGAAATGTAAATTCCTTCTGATAATTGATCTGGCATCATCTATGCCTTTTACTACTAAAAACAGTGGGGCCTACCACTAATTAAATGATATTTTCTCCCATGATATTGATATGACTTCTGTATACAACATCAACCAAACAAATGTATTTTCCACAAAGAGAACAAAACAAACTGAAAACAAAAGGCAAAAACTTGAAATTAGATTTGCACTTGTGCACAACGATGTACAGCTGCGTGTACTTCATTGTTGAGAACAAACCTTATTGGATTATCAAAATCGATCTTCGATGCACACATGTGACTCTTGATCTGTCTCTGGCTGTGGCGACCTTCCGTCAATGTATGATGTCACGTGTGCTAATGCCAGCAAAGATGACAGAGTGACCTTGACCTCAAGGTCATCTCCTAAACAACGAGCAGCATCCATGCAGCACAAGCATTGTCAGGAAATAAACGAGGAAAATTAAACTTTCAATCATAAGGCGAGCCACAGAAGCTGCTCAATTTGGAGAGGTCAACACAAGAGGTGCCCTATTGCTGCTCATGTCATCTATTCTCATTACAGCAGTGCCCTGCTGACAGTTCAAAAATGTTGAAATTGATTGCAGGAGATTACAGGCTACAGGCCGTGTGACAGCAGACTGACTAGTAGGGAGCAGCAGCCTCAGTCATAAGAGGGAATAGGGGAGCTGGGGGGGGGGGGGGGGTTATGCTACTCAGTCAGCACAAGGCTTTACTATGATGCTCAAGTCCTGACAAGTTAGCCTAGACCAGCACCGTTTGACAAGGTAGATAGCATGCAGGTCTACGATTGCTAGGGATGTCAGGCTTGTCACAAATGAGGCCTCAGCCTTGTCACATGGTTTGCTAATGATGTGGCCCCCTGCAGAAGAAACCTGCCTCCGATTATGTTGATAGCTGTAGGTGCTTCATCTGCAATACAAAAGATTAATAGAAACGTTGGTTGTTGTTATCTCACTAATGTTATGTTGACATTGCAGTGTTGCAACAACTATAGTATTCCCAGGCAAATTTCATTGCTGTGGACTTACCCCCAATACTACAATTTACAAAGAGCTCCTGCCCTGAATTAAACAAGAGTTGATTAAGTCTGTGCAGTTGTAGACACGACAGTTGCAGTGGGCCCTGCTTCCTGAAATCCGCCCCGTGGGAACCCAACAACACACAGCGACAATGATCAGAGCACAACTTTGGCCACTTGACTGCTCAAAGGTTTGAAGTGACAGAAGACAGGGTGTGGTGGCCAAGGTCAGAAGAGACCTGTCAGCAGGTCCTAGGTCCTCCAGGACCTCGTGTCTTGCTGTGATGAAAGGTCCTGTATGTTTAGTAGGTCCCGCCAGGAGTCCTTACTAGTTTCCTTTGCTCTGTGAGCTCTGTGAGCTCTGTGAGCTAATGATAACACTGAGACTGTACTTATTAAAGCTGCTTATAGACGTCGCTGGCTTAGTAGTTGACTGCTGTCTAGATTTCTACGAAAACGTTGAAATGTGAGATTTAGGAAAAGCCAAAAATATGACCTTTTTTTTAATATAAATTCGCCTGTTAGCTGATATTGAAAATCATATGAGTTGTTTTCGTCTTGTAAACCGCAAATCGTACTTTTTGGTAACACTATACAGAGATGTATAAAAGTACGATCTCTCGGAAATAAAACATGCATTACATTTTATAGAACAATTCGGGCACTTATTTGACCGTCCTCAGAGGGCTTGTTTGCTGCTTTCGCTCCTACCATTAATTGGTATTAAATGTCTGTTGGGAGTCTGGTCTGGCACTGGTCAGTTTCTGTCATCAGTCAACATCTTGGCTTCCCACGGTCCGCCTGCCAATCTCAGTTTCAGATTGTGGAGAGTGACTTTTAATCTATACCTCGTGCAGAAATTGATGGGGAGGTGAACTGGCCTGTCACCACTTTGGATGCGTTCTTGATTTTGTGTCATATTAAGAAACAGAAATCATATCATGGTGCTAGTAGTCAGGATATACAGTGCCACATTGGGGTGTTCTGGTCTTCATACTCCATGTGATGTAAACGGTAAACCACTGAGTTAGCATAGCATAAATGGGTGGTGCCCTATGGAGGGTGATGATAAGTTTGTAATTAGATAGAAACAAGAGGTGCGTGGCATGGCTGGGCTATGGTAATCACCCTTTGCTGACTGATGGTTTGGCATGAATTAAACTACTTGCCCTTGGGGCACGTTGCACAAATTTACCCTCCTCCAAACTCCCGCCATGCCATGCTGCCCTGCAACAGATACCTCGCCATATCTCACACAGCCCGAGATAACACCCTGAGCTGCGACAGACTAGGATAAACTGCACACGACTGACTTAATGTCATTAATTGCAGCCACTCTTTGTATCAATCTGTAATGATTCCTTATCCGCATCATGCAAAACAGCCGATACACAACACTTAGTGGCACATGGCTATAGTCTGGATTTGCAAGAAGACCTTATATGATGTAGTACAGTCACTCACTGACAAAAAAGTTGAAGTTTTTTTTACACAAACAAGTGTAGAAACATGGATAAATACACATACACAGATGTGCTGCGATGGTGCAAAGCCATTTATATTTTTTAAAAAGGTCATATTTTTGGCTTTTCTTAAATCTCACATTTGATGTCAAAGGCCATTGGGAGAATTATAAGAAGTGGTCACTGGTCAGTGCTAACCATATAAGCCCATCCACACTGTTAAGACATGCCATAAGTGTTACACCACACATAACACCAAATAATGTGTGATACCAGGCAGCTTTGTAGTTTTGTTTGATATGTGAGAGATCTTACGAGAGCATGACCTGGGCATCAAGCGGGTAAATTCTGGGCTTTAAAAAACCAATCAGTGTTCGCAAGAGAACGTCAGGTCATTGGATTCCTGGTCAGGGTCCCGGTTTTGTGTATTCTTTGCTCCTCCTTTGCTCCTTGTTGTGTTTTGATGTTGTGTAGTGTTTGAAAAATCTCCAAAAATAAGCCCAGGTTTACCCACTGTCAGCTCAAGGGTCTCATACAAAACAGACGCGATATTTGACATGATTTTTGATGAGCATAACCCCGTTTGCACATGTGTATAGTGCTTGGAAATATGTTCAATTTGTTGACTTCTGTCGGTCGAGTGATGTGAGGGACTGTGAGAGAGACTTTGACAGAGTGGTTTATGAATGAACATAAGCAAAGAAGGGCTCGGTCAGCATCAAACACTTGATAGTGACACATGGGGAGGACCGGGGCGGGTCCCAGGGCTAGCATCTCTGCTCCGATTTCGTCCTCTTTAATGAGGGCAACAGTTCAAGGTGCGATGGCCTTTGAAGTCAGTGATGAGGATGCGAGACGGGCATCGGCTGCAGCCTTAGCATCACTTGGAGGTCCGGGTCCTGCTGCAGTAACTCCGCATCCCTGTCGCCTCATTAACACACTTCACAAGATGCCCTAGTCTACCTATCCCTTCTAATTAATTACTAAAGATGTACAACATGCCATCAATTTGTGCTCCCTCATAACTGACCAGTCTTTCATATCAATTTTTCATCTTTAATTGACAGGCTCTATATCATTCCAATCTCAAAATGTGTGTATGATATTTCCAGAATTCCAGCTGATAAGCCAAATCATTTCTTGTGATGTTGAATCGAAGGCTTAAATTGAATGTGTTTTCAGTATCCTTACAATAATACTGCAGCTTAAATGTATCACTGTTGCGCTTGAATGAAACAATGTCACATTTTCTGTGGTACGTAAGGAGATTAGTGTGAGTCTGTGAATAGACTTATGAATTTTCCTTTCATGTTCGTGGGCTAAGATTACAAAATACTCTTGGCTATGTTATCCAGCCTAATTAGCAGGCGATTAGTTGTGAATTCCTTCTGATTTATTAGTTGCATTTAGTGATGCCAGATGGGAACAGTGTGCTAGCAAAAATGCAAGATGCACATTTAACAGATTTAACGGGCTAAAACGATTGGAAAGAGAGATGGTTGTGACAGGAGGTCTTTTCTGTAATGGTCACCCTATGCCTGTTCATAGAGGGGCAGAGGGTCTGGTAGATGTCAACCTCTGGACCAGCCTGAATTCCTGCATCAGGGCATAGAGCACAGCATCCAGGGCATGGTCAGCCCTAATAAGATCAGACAGGTTGAATTCGTCCCATTCCTTTCTGCTGTCTGAAGATCAACCAGTTTCTTGTAGCTGATTGCTTGAAAGTGACCCTAGATGTTATGGGTCAGAAGTGGACATTTGAAATGTGTTTGTTAACAGAATCTGTAAAATATCAGGCAGATTTGTTTCCCATGCATGGGCTTGTGGGAATGTGGGAATGTGAAAATCAAAATGCATTAATCTCATGAATTATTTTATGCAGAGCTATACAGTTATAGTGTTGACATGAGTCATGCTACTGTTTTTGTAAGTCTCCTGTCCTGTCACTTCATGTCATGCCATGCGTTTTCTCATAATTCGTGCAACATTAAGTTATCCCCACAGAACATTATCATGAATCCATGTAGTTTCTTTTTCTTTGTGCTACTTTCTTTTTATGTGGATTTGTGTCTTTCATTATTGAGGCATGTTGACCTCTGGCTCCCCTGGAGTTTAGGGTCACAGGGCAGCGAAAGAAAGAAGCAGTGAGTGGCCACTTCAATGGCATGCCTGGAATACCAACTGCATTTCTAGGACACGTGAAATTTCATGGCATTAGTTGCTTGAAAAATGTCAGAGTTGTCTGCTGGTGTCAAGAGTATTTACCCTGCTAATCTTATGCCAGCAACACCTGTGCCTAATTTGCCACCAAGAGTCCTCAAAATAAAGTAATGTTCATTTAGAGCCTGATTCTATGAGACTATTGCAATTGCCTTGTCTTGGCTGTGTGGTTGTTAATCTGAACTAAGGATCTGTACTAAGGACATAGGAGTATTCGCAATTTAGAAAAGTGGGTTATATATAGTTTGGGACAAGGTGATATCTAGGTGATATTTATGATATTTAGAAGCACATCGGCACAATATAGACACAGCAGTCAATATTGTATTGGTCACGATGGCGTCCATTCAGCTACCCTTGACCAAGTGGACCTTCCTCAGTTCCTCTATAGTGGCCCCTGAATGACTAGTCCCTTGAGGTGGAGGGTCAAAGGAGTTACAAGCAAAGGACCTCACTCATACCCTGGTCATCAAAACGAGCAAATGAGGGTAAATACTAGTGGACTGCATGAGCAAGGTCTGTCAATGAGTACAATAGTGCAGGGGGCAGCCTTATATCATTAGGTTCCAGCAGACGTGGCTGGAGTGGTGGCCCAGTGCAACTTCAATCAACTGTGGGTCAAGCAAATTTCCTTGGTCTTAGACCAGGTCTTTGGCCCATGATAGTGTCCTTTCAAAGAGTGCGGGAGGTCCAGGAGACCTTTGCAAACAGCCTGTCGTAATTGCGTTGCCCTAATCGTGTTGTAGGTGGCCGGAGCAGGAGGCGAGGACCTAGGTCCCAAGGTTATGACCTCGCTGACCTTGGCTGGAGGACCCGCTTGATGGCGCTGCTGTAGATCTACGTGCTGGTCTCTATATGTCTTGTTTTGACACTCCTTTAGGAGGAGAGAGAGTTTATAGCGAGAAGGCGAAGACTTCCACAGAAAATGGAGAAGAAAAAAAAAGAAAATAATAGAGTTTACATGCCAAGAAAATGTGACAAGTTAATGTCACTATTCTGGTATTACGGATGAAGACAAATGAAAACAATGTCTCAAAAGTAGATCACATTAGTTGAATAATTGGTTAATAATGAGCTCATTTTATATTATCAACATGCATTGAAAACTGTAGAGAGTCAGCAGCTGTTGCAATCCATCAGGACATAATACTGTCACTTGTGGTAATATATCATCAGGCTGATCACTGTTTTTTCTGCCAAGACAGCAGGCAATTTATGGCAACTATGTGATGACACGTTGCATAAATGATCGTCACAGTGACACATTTGCATGCATGATACTCAGTTGTTGTTGTTTTTTTGGTGTTTTTTTTGTAGGGGGGGGGGAGTATGTTTGACCCCCCCCCCCCCTATCTACAAGTCATTGACCTCAAGCCCTCTGGTGGCTACAATATCATCACGTCTTGCTATGTAAGGTCTGAGGCCATCTTCTGATAGTTTATTGTTTATTGGAGTTCTTAACATGACTAGAAAACTTTGATGTCTATTCAGCTGCAGGCATTACAAATTGTTTAGAGTCAGATTGACTGCATGTTATGACATCTGCTTTGACGAATACATTGCAATATAACTCATACTCCTGGCCCGAAATCCTTTGAGGTTGTCACAATATTTTCATCGTGGTTTTGAATTGGCCAATTTTGATTTATGTCTTGAAACTTTATGATTTTTGTGTCTGCATGTATTATGACACGTGTCACTGACATATCTGCTTAAAACAATACGTGTATTGGGACCATCTTGCGATGAAATAGTGCTAAGTATAGCTGCAAGGACACTGTATATATCTGTATACTGTTTTACTTTTAATCCATTTAATTGTGGATGGCACAAACAAAATAGAAATGTTGGTACAATAGTAAGGTGGAGATGTTGATGCCAAAATAATCAGCATCATTTAATAATATGCCAGGCTAGCATGAGCCGGAGGGACATGGCATGTAAATGAGACATGCTGGGGGCAGTTACATGATGAATGTGCATATTAATACACCATAAATATGCTGATGATGACTGCTACTTAGCAAAGACATTGATGGCCCCCTTACCAACATCCATGCATGTGTTGTAGAATAGTGGTGGTGCCCCAACTGAAATGCAAGGCTTCTACTCTGCATGCATGTTGTAAAATTTATATTCAATAATTGTATACATGTGACAAATACATATCTATGTACTTGAAATTAATGATGAGACTCTTTAATGAGTCTTGCAGGAGGCACGTAGTACTTTCTATGGTTTTTATACCTTTGAATGTACAGTGTACACGTAGTAATAAAAACAGTTTTATATCTAGAGTAATACATATATATTCTGATTAAAATACGTGTTTATTTATCAAAAACAGTGTGTTTAATTATTCCTCATTATTGGCACCCCGTGGCTCGTGTATGACCGCTAGATGTCTCTGCTATAGTGTCCTGTCAGCTGCAGCACTTTAATAAGCGTCACTTCTTTAGGTCTGTTTATAATTTCCCCAAAAATGCAGCATCTCCCAGCAGCCTCAGCATCTGCATCAAATTAAGACGTGCATCTCAGATGCGTCTCGCCAATTTATAAGCGCTCCTCAGCGCCCCTTTGATAGGTTCTGATTAAAAGTAAAATGTTAGTGTAATTGAATTTCACCTCTCCCTAGGAGACACTGTGATGTCAGTAGATGCAGTAGGTATTCTTGTGATATATGGCTCTGTATCGTAATGGCCATTTGTAATACTAATCTTTCCAAAAAATCCTCGGTAATAGCAAGGACGTTAAAATCCCTTGGTAATAGAAAATGACAAATCCAGTTTAAACGGTTTTACGTAAAATACGTATACAATGAAATGCTGGGGAAAAAAAAACATTTGTTACAATTGTGACATATTTCATAACATTAGCAACCAACCAGCATTTGCTCAAATTAGATATCATGACAAACTCCCTCATATATTTCCAGTTAATAGCTAAAAGTTGTAGTTTTTATGGGGATGGGAAATGTTTGTAAAAGGCTAAAAAAATGAGGAGTGACAATATTAGAAAAGCAGGAAGCTGGAGTAGAATAGATGTAGGAAGTTGGGACGAGTGTGATGTTAGCCTAAGGGGTGACCCTCAAATGGCCAGTGGCCAGCGGAGGTCAACGGCCATAACAAGGGGTCATTATGGGACCACAATGGTCATTAGCATATGGCCAGGCCCATAACAAACCCGCCACTCTCCATTATTTCTCTATAAAGCGCCATATCGCGTAATCTGCCTCTTAAAGGCAAATATCGCACGCCGTTTACCGTGAAATCGGAGCGCCAGATTTCAGGGCGGTATTTTGCAACCTCATGAATGCATGCATGTATTGCCGTGATTCTCGGAACAACCTCTGGTCAAAAAACACATGATTTGCATTGCGTCATAGCTTTTGGCTGGACTGGGGTCTTGTTGTGATTCATGAGTCGTGTGCAGTTTTCAGTCAATTCGGGGAGACATAAAGTTGACATTTTAACGACCACCACCAGCACTGGTCATCGTCGGCATCTTTATAGGGACGCACTGACGTTGTCATCATTACGCAACGACGCACGAATTATGTCTTCCCGTCACGGACCTACCTACTAGTACCTAGGTTGGCGGTGACCTCAGGGTGTGACGTTAGAGGTCACGTTACGTAAAGTAGGACATGAGGTCGAGGACCTACAGGGCCGCAGTGACCCATCTGAAAGAGGAGGTCAGACTCATAAAATGTGTGCAGCATGTGGCCCTTCTATACATGAATGACATAGAGTCCATTGAAATTGGCAAATACACCCGATCTTCTGATCAAAATGTCACGTATGCTTTGCGATGAGCTGCCTGTCCTATTCTCGGGGTAGCCGAGCTAACTACGGGTCTCAGGGGTTACAATAACGCCTATGTAGAAGTGTCAGGAGGGCGGGGTTGGGATCGGAATCACGTCACTCACTGGGCCGACCTATAGACCGATCAGTTAGCCCCTAGACCCCGGGTCCTCACCCTCCGACCTCCACTCTGGCCCCTCTAACCCCCTGCAGCGCTGGCCGCGCTCTGTTTACTGATGACCAGACGGCGCCTCTGCAGTTGTTGGTCAATGCAGGGGCGACCCCACTGACCACTGGTCACTCTACAGGCCAGAGGTCACATCAATGGACCCTCGAGACCTCTCTCCTATGAATTTGCCCACAATAAATCAGTTGTGCACTCAAAATGCCCCTCTTTTTGCGCGATATTAAAGTGGGTGGGAAGGGACAGGGGGACATTTGTGCGATTGTTGTGGGGCGACTTGCATCAGGACGGTTCTCCAACTGGACACTGGTCACTTTATCTGGACACCAAGCCCAGGACGGGCTATCTGTTGTGTGTTGGAATTGAGCAGCATGCATCCAATGGATTCTTCGTTGCTTTCATGATATTTTTGGGGGCTAATGACTCATGGCTGTTGTAGCACCTCTATCAATAACGAGCTGGACCTTTTTTTTCCTCCCATGGAGCAGCTTATGCAGATTCGTTGCTGCTGATCCAGCCAAGCGTCCCAGCTCAGCAATTAAAGCGCACTTTTTTAAAAAAAGCAGATAAGCCTCAGTTTTCACCACAGTGATGGTGACTTGGGGGAACATTTGTCAGCTGCTCTCATTCTGGATGCTACGGTTGACGATTCTGCTTGTTTTGATGAGGATGGAGAGGAGGACCTTACTGTGTTGACTGCGATGCTGGAGTGAACATTGCACCCTGGGTGACACCTTTGGAAGGCCTATGGAGGGATACACATGGTAGGTCATCCGTTAGCTTAGTTTGTTGTCATTTCGTTGACACCGAAATAACATTTACTGGTAGCAAAGCATGTGTAAATTGTTGTTAAAATGCCACTGGGTGTCTAACAAAAGTTGTTCTTATTGTGGCAAAGTGTGACATCGTCAATGAAACAATGAATATGTTGCAAAAATTCCACCTAATTATGTTTAATGCATGACACATTGTCACTTGTCACATAATCAGCACCAACATCTTTTTAGCAAGCAGAAGCCAAACAGATATCAAAAGACAAAGCCATGACAAAGCATTGGGTTTCTCAAAGGGTGTGAGCAGTGTAGCAAGGGTTGATGTATAGATGGCTGTGGCCTGCTTCAGTAGCTTAGTCCATTGTTTTTTGGGGTCAGATCATTTTTCTCATTCAAGCCATGGCGTCAGATCAAAGGGCCTGGCCCTTTCATTGCCATGGTGACAAAAAACTTTGCAGAAGTCAATCGGTTTTTAGCAGTCATTATTCCTGCCAATTACACGTTGCTGAAATGCAAGATCAAAGAGCACCTCCCTCAGTTTGGCCTCAGAATAAGTCTTCTAAGATGTTGAGTTGTGTAAGGCTTTCATGCTCGATTCTTGGAACAAATGGTCGTGGCCTGTATGTAATACTCTGCAATGCTGTCGTGTCCTGCATTCAATCCATTATGTCTTGCTTGAACATGTCTTGTGTGTCCTGTGGGCGAAAATATGGGCTGTAGGCTCATTAAGGTAAAGGCAGCTAGGATGCGTAATGAGTCAATGGTTACCTCTTATGTACTAAGTATTAATGTCTCACCTAGTTTCCACAATAAATTTACTGTACAGATTGAGCCATTTGTAATGTTATCATGTCATGTGTACTGATTTGCAACTTATTTTGGATGTTATGATTTTTATCCCAAAAATTGATTTTCGGACTGCACTGCTCTCGTTAAATGAATGACCAGCTGGCCGTAAAAGTCTTATGATTCCAGAAGAAGTCAGACTCCCAAAACCATGAGAATGACTAAGGTCAGGACCTCACAGCAACTGCAGAGGTCCCTAAGTATGATTCATGTGAGCATGTGGGTGTCACCGGGCAAATACCCTCCACTGACACCTCGCCATGTTTTTGTTTGACTCAGTCAATTAAAAAGGGTGACTCAAAAGAATCATGGATGCACCCATCAAGGGAGAATTATCCAGGCTTTCCAAAGAACAGTGACAAATGACAGGCAGGAATTCCTCAGGCTCTAGTGTCTATGCATGTGAACTCCAAAGAACAATGCTAAATCGTCTCAACTGGACTCGAAACAATGAGGGTATTAGATCCAAAATATGAGAAATTTGGTATGTGTTTTTGTATTTATTATAATTAATTATGGTTTCGTATTCTCTGGGTGAGGCACCATATTCCAACCATGAATGTACTGGATTTTGTTGACAGGGGTTGCCAGCAGTTATATTTCTCTACACCAACCCGCCCTCTGTTGGGCACTTAGGGATCAATTTATGAACCCTGGAGTTTTACTTGAGTGTATACTTATAGATACACTCGCTTGTATATTGACTGTAGCACTTGTATTTTGATGCACAAAACAATAAACACAACTTTGTCATCGTAGTGACGTCATGGGCTAAGATGACGTTGCAAGCCATCTGGCCCTGGTCCCATTTGACAGCCAGTTTATTTGCAGTTGTAAGCGAGAAGGGGGCATTTTGCAGCACAGGTGAAATATTTGGCCTGGCTATTATTCTATTTACAATGATGCCCGCTGGTTAGGGTTGAGCATCTTGCAATGTTTTGTAAACTACAGGAGTAGCAGGACCAGTCTTAGGATGGGCAGCAGATGCTGAAGATGGTCTGCTGCTGCTGCTGCTGTTGCTTCTGCAGCTGGAGATGTTACTGATGTAGCTGGTGCTTTATGGCTTTCACAGATATACACTGGCCGGTTAGTAGATAAGACAGTTAGCATGGGGGTGTCAGCCCCTCCCCCCTGAACCTGGTTTCTTGTAGGGAGTCTAACGTCGATGGCGTTGCAATCAAGGGGCTCCGTATTTCTCAGGGGTCTAATTCAATTAGTGGTCAGTACTGGTCATTTGATGAGGGACCACCGGACCGTCCAGTCTACAAGACTCACCTGTGATCAGAGTGCCATTAAAGAGCAAGGGGGTAATGCAAGATGGAGTGCCTGGGGTTAGACACTTACCCCACCCCCTACAGGGCTTGCTGGAACTTCCCTTCTCTGATCTTGCCGCTTGCCGTGTTTCCTTTGCTTGTAGCCATATTGTGTCTAATTGACTGGATGTGCTCCTACTGATTTACTCAGAGTATCAAAGCTACAGACATACTGTCTAATTGAATTCCCACAAATGCACTCATGGTTTGGTGCCATCGCCTCTTTCTCAATCTGGAACCCAAGAGTAATGCAGCACCAGTATATCCCCTAGGGTCTTCCATTCTGGATGGAGGAAGTGTGAAGGACCACTCTTATCAACTGCCCTATCTGTGCAACTCAGTCTGCTGAGAGATAAGCAAATCTAATGAAATTACCTCTCCTGCCTCTGATTTCACTGGTAGAGGACACCTTCTTCACAGATAATTAACAAAATAAACATGAGATAAGTTTGTCATTAAGCAATACAAACAGGACACAGGAGAGATGTTGCTTGTTGCATTTCTACCATGATGCACCAACCACTGCAATTTTTGAGTGCTATATATCCAGTTGGTAGCATCTTGTGGTTGGTACTGATGCTGGTGATGACATCAGACTGGAATTTTGTGAGATCTGCTTGACCACAACCTTTTCTTGAGATGGCATTATCTTTATTGCCAAAAACCATGTGGTTCCAGGGTTTTCCAGTCATTCTGGTCCCTCTTGTAATATTCTACTGTATAATGAATTCAAATGCTCGTAGAATCCCTGAGCTTTGTATGGAAAGTTGAGACGTTAAGAAAACATTGTTTTTTATTGTACACAAATGTGCATTTCGACTTCCACCAGATCAAATAAAAACTTGTTTTCCAATCCCCAACATAGTTAAAGGCCTATATCCTCTTGTGTGTCTCCATATTTACATTTTTATCATTCTCAATTAGTAAAGAAACATGGTTTGGAATTGAAGGCAGGTCAGGCCCCAACAACGTTCTAGGGGGTGCAGGGTGAAGAGCAGCGACCCCTGAGGTTGGGATTTGAAAGATGGGGTCAGCTGCAGCAGCCGCATCATCTTGTGAAGGAGTGTATCCTGATTTGAGTGACAGCAACTTTTGCCTCCTTGTCTATGGGACACGTGCTTCTTCTCATACCCTTGTTCATGTTACCATCTTTAATTTGCTTCGATATGCTCAAATGGAATCAAAGTTTACTACGTCCTACTTCATACACTTGGGTGCAATATGGACTTGCATTGAGTCTGCATTTTGCAAGTTCAAACTCAGCGGGGGGATAGTTTGTAAGCTGAAATGCTTTTTTTTTTTTTTTTAACCTTTCTCAGGTTGAAGAGGATCTTTTCTTGTCATTTCGCATTTAAGTGCTCTTTTTGTACCTCTTGGTTCAGTTGTTAGCAAATTTAATCTCGTATTTATTGGCATTTGGTTCAACCCTTGAGACGTGAAGTGCACCAGACTATTGCGTCTTAGAGTCTGTACAATGGGCAGAAGAGCAGCCTTTACAGTCTAGTGTGTCTAAAAGACTTGGCTGTTTTATCGTTTGATCCTATCCCCCTTTTGAAGTGAATTGTGTTGTGAACTTCATCGCACCTCAAAATTGCTCTTCTTGGGAAATCGCGTTAGAACATGCTAGGCTGGAGGATTCCACTCATTGTAATTTGGTAGGAATTTGGAGCTAGGTGGAAATAACCCTAGGACCTGGAGGGCCAGAAGGGCTGGTAAAGAGTGCATGGGTCACTGGAGGATTTGTAAAACACACTAGAGGGGCATGGCCCTCCAAAGCTTGTGCTAATACTGCGCTGACCTCTTGTCTTCACTGGTGGTAAACATCCAGCCAAGAGGGAGAAGGCTGGTGAAACTTCTGACCTTCTAAGATCTACTCAAATGTTAACTGAGGAAGCAAGATGTTTCAGGAAATGTGGAATTGATTCCAGTGAGGAGTTACTAGAGGCCAGTGATGTATGGGTCGGGTGGTTAGTTACAAGAGCTGCTGCTGACTCAATTTTTTAAACAGCTGGTTCCGCATCGGGTTCTTGTTATAGTGGGAAAAGGTCCGAGAGTAATGCATTGAACGAGAACCTCGTGGCATGATGTCACACTGCATAGCTTTCTTCATTTAATACTGCCTGTTAACCCCTTTACAAAAGGCAGGTTGAAAAGGGAATTTTCGAGTCACCCTTGATATATGTGGCGTTTGACCCTCTAACTGGAAGGTAACACAATCTTGCCCTCTTTTACAAACTCAGTCTTTTAAGTTACTGCCTCGCACCAATGCCCTCTGCCTCAGATCTCCTGTAGGAGGTTAACGAAGGGCTTCACAAGTCACTTTAGACTCGCACTGATATGTCTAAGGAGGTCAGAGGTTTGTTTTGTGAGCATATTTTACAATTTCACAGGTGACGAAGCATATGGATCGCTAGATGCTTGCTCGATGTGAGGCCACTCATATTTGACTTGGTCTCCATTCACCAGAATGACACGTCTACAAGAAAACTTGCCCCTGGGTCTTGATCCTGCACCCTTTCAAGGGATCGGATGACCTCTGGTCACGGGATCAGGCCACCCCTCCCATGACCTTAACCCCACAGGTCAACTTTGTTTACTTCCTGCCCTCCTTCAATCGTCGAAATTTAAGCCCTTGCTCACCAGATTTTCTCATGAATGGTGAAACCATAGAAATCCCTACAGAAAACATCTGAATAGTGCAATGGCATCTGCTTGAAAATTTTGTAACTCTGAGGCTAGATTTGTTATCTCTGTGTGATCCTCTCTTTTTGTGAGGCATTCCTGTATTGCCATATAATATTATGTCTTGGAGCACTTTCAATATGCACACTTTTTTTTTTTGTCGATTTTAGCTGTATTTTCAAACTGTTTTGTGGCCAAGCACTTGTTGATCTCCAAGTCTTGCGTGGCACGTCCCATCCATTTCATGTCGTAGGGAAGCAAAGTCTCTGGGATCAAATTTATATTTTTATAAGGTCGCTGTTGTGTTATCAAGTGTCACGCTCCATGGTCTTCCAGAAAAGCTCCTTATCTGGGCGCTGCACTTTCCATATCCACTTGTTTATGCTACATGCCCCATACGCTAAAGGTTGTCGCCCCCCTGGTTGACCTCACCACTCATGAATGCAGCTTCTCCAACTCTCCTCTGTTTGGCCGATTTTTTTTCAATCCATATTCCCTTCTTTCCGTCTGCGATTATATTTGTCATACTAACGTCAAAATATTTGCGATTTATGAGCTTTTGAGAGAGATGTTGAATGATAAATAAAAAATTAAAAAGAGGCGAGTAAAAAAAAAATCTTGTCATTAGCCTCCATATTTGGCTGCAAATGGAAGGGTGGTGGTTGAAGGTGGTTCATGGGACAGATTTGAACTGAAAGGTCGAATCATAAATCGATCCAAGAGGTGTTTGAGAAAATGACGGAATAAGAATACATTTCGTTGCCTTGAATGGGCAGCCCCCGGGGGACTTCACAGTTGTACTATTTGAGAATCTGCTATTCTTGACGCCTTCCTATGATCGATGGCTTCATTGTGCTGATACAGATGACCTTGACCTTTCAAGGTCACTGGGGTCAACTGACCTGATTACGCAGCCAATTGGTTCCTCGCAGTGCCACTGGAGCGCTGTTGTCGTAGCAATACTGATCACCCAGCAGATTGCACTTGGCATGTCATTCGTTTTACGAATGCCCTTTATTCCACTTTACTCGAGTTTCTTGGCTGCAGGAATTTCCTTCTCCACCTGCAGACTGATGATCTGGCTGGTCTCCTCTGACAGTTATGATTTTTAACGCCCTGACTTTAACTTTGATCACCGACTCAGGCTGACCAGGGTTTCAGCTTGACAAATGTGCCATGCTCTTTGACTTTGCCTTTAATGTGGGCCTGAAAAATGCTAGTCGTTAAATTTGCTTCGCAGTCCATTATAAAAGGAAACCATTTTTCACAACATGAAGGTTCTCTTCCAAATCCCCCTCCAATATGGCCAGGGTCCAGCATTAGGTGAAAGGGTTAAAACAAGAACAATTTACCCCAAAAACTCCTGCATACCAAGTGGTTCAACACACATTACAGAACATGACAGACCGGCCAGACTGAGTGAGAGATGTTTTGAGTGGTCAAGTGGTCAGTGCTGACCTGTGGCAGTCACAGGTCAGGGGGACAGGAGTTGGGCAGACTGATCTTTCATCACTGTTGAGATCTAGACCAGGTTTTGTTTGTCTCAGGAGCCAGGGAGTTTCATGGGCCATTTAGCTGGGATGCCAAAGACCATGATGGAACACCCCTGAGGGAGAGGGTCTCCGGAGGTGGACTGACCACCCTGCAGGTCAGTAGTGCACACAGACAACACCCATGAGACCTGGTCACTTCATCAAATGGACCTGTGGCAACTGACCACCCTACAGCAGCACGGAAATACACCAAAAGCAGAACTATAGTGTTATGAGTGAGCCGTGAAGTGGAATGTGCTTCCGAAATTCTGCCTCAGCAACTTGAGAGCAGCGATGGGTAAACTGTTGAGCAGGGGTTAGAGGACCTGGCCTCGCCGTTGTTCCCCATCAACACCTGAAATGTAAGATGATAAGAGCGCGCCCCCTGCCCCTGCTACCGCCCCAGGGGGGTGAGTCTCGAGGGATCCTAAACCCGTAAGTTTCCAGCCAGCCAAGCCAATCGCCCAGTGCACACGAACAAACACCAGATAAACATTGATTGATCGACCTTTATTTCCATGCTCGCCCTTGAAATCCACACCCTGATAAGGCAGTCCACCCTCTGAACATTTTCTGGCTCTTCTGACAAACGGTGTTATAAACAATGACTTCCAGCGTTCAATGTCAGCTCCTCAGCAAATGGTTGAGGCATGGGTTGAGGGTAGCTCTCCTCTGGATCACATACCTGGCTCACTCGAAAAGACAGAAATTTGCTCACTCTGTTGTAACCCCAGCGTAGGGGGCAGGGAGCGTAGATTTACACATCAGAGGTCAAGAACTGTTGACATGCCCCACCTGCTTCTTACCCCATCCACCAGGGGGCTTGTAGACACTGCCACAACAGCATTTTACGTCAGTGTTATCTCTAAGTTCGTGACCCTGCTACAGATAACCGTAAGTCGCAGAAGATAGCAATGCCTGTGCAAAATACGCTATCTCTCCAGGTGTTGCCCCAGCAGTCACCGCCCCATGTTGCATATCAATAAAATAAACCTCACCAGTTTGTTCTTTCCTCCATGTCGGTGTTTTCTTAGATGGATCAGCTCCTGCACTTCTTTAGTAGCATCTGACGTAAAGTTGTAATTCTTTGAGTGCAATGGAGTTTAATGAACTTATAGTGAAATTAGAACTCTGGATTTTCTAAGGTATTGTTATGATTAATTTTCAATCACTCTAAAAAAAGAAACATTACACCCATCATATTTTAAAGATATACATATTCTTATACCTTACTTTAATGAACCCATCTTAATGTTTGAGATGGTATTTCCATAAGGTCACAAAAAACGGTGTCCCAAGGTCACCAGAAGGTCATTCGGGGGTCACCAAGGACACTGCGGACAAACACTGGGTTGTGACGATGCTCCCTCCAGACCGGAGCAAACATTGCACTGAAATTTAAGAGCAATGTCATGTTTGCTTTAAACTGGAAGAAAAAATAAAGGCTTAAAAATGAAAATAGATCCGTGCTGCCATGCATATAAGAAGTTCTTGACCAGGGATCAAACTTAGGCTGGAACACACAAAAGGCTGTTTGAACAGGCTTGTTTTCACAGACCCGCCAGTCTCAGCCCACTAACGGACATATCTTATATATTCAGTGGAGGAATCCTGCCTCTCCGTCCTGGATAAAAGTCAAACAGACAGATATAACAGTCTTCTCAGATTCGTAAGTTTTGGCGGAAAAAGGACAGGGGGATGTGGTTGCTTCGTTTCCGGGAGAGGTCCTTGGGCCCAGCAAAAGGTGTGCCCTGTCACAGACTTATTACATTGGCAGAGGGTGTCATTTGCTAAGCCAGCTGCAGGACACAAGAGCGACTATTGATCTGAGAGGCAGAGGTCCTTTGTACTTGTTAAGCAGAGGTGAAGAAAGGAAATGAGGAGGCAGCCAGGAGAAGACACGGTTGCTGCAGCAGGCCAGTCAATCCATCACTATGCTGCTGAAGTGAAATCACAATTGAATCGGGGTCACTCGCCCCTGACAGTCACTTTTCCAGGAAGAGACGGGCAGACCGATCGCTGGCCCTCCGTAATTGTTCTGTGTTTGTTCAAGCCAGATCTATGTGCGGATCATGGCAGACCTAGCGCTGGCCTCTGATAGATCCCATGTATAAAAATGACAGATAACTTTCATGTTTTCAGAGTGAGGAAACTGCAAACAGAATTGAAAGGGGGCATGGGGTGGACAGGGCAGTGACCGGACACTAGATGGGCGCCAATCTGGCCATGGTCTGCCCCTCTCCGGCAATTTACCATGCTTCTTCACTCATTGTGGACCTTCTAAGTTTTCATCAACGTTTAGAAAGAAGACCTGTGTCCACTCTGAGCTGGACTTGCAAATATAGCTGACCAGGCCACGAATAAAAAGCTGTGTGGGGAGGGATGTATGGGTAATGAATTGATGAAAGAAATCAATTTGAGTGTGGTGGCTGGGTCAACAAGCATAATGTAGGCACAGCCAGTCCGTGATGGTCCCTTCAAGACTGATAAGTCGCTTTATTTCCTGCATGTTGACTCTGGTGGGCAGGGTTACTGCACAGGGCGCATCTAATGCGATTAACGGTCCTTCTGCTGACCAAGCGACTAAATGAATGAGCCATGTTGCCGCTGCTCTTGCTGCTTGGTCATTTCGGCACTGTTGCAGCATGGTGGCTCCAGGGTTGCAGTGTGCGACACGGTGGTCATGTTACTGCATGCATGGTAAAACCAAAGAGCTTAAGTCTTTGGTGCCTTTAGTATTTGGTGGAACCTGGAGTGTAGGCCTACATCCCAGTGCTCATGATAAAAACAATGGCATTGGCTTCATTGATGGTATTTTTTACATTTGGTCTGTTCTTAATGCGTGGTTACAACGGGAGGACTTTCAAAATTATATTAAAATTGAAATTAATGAAGTTTTTTTATACTGATTTGATGGTGGCACCATGCTCAACCTGTTACATTTGTGGTTTAATTCATTACATCTCTATGTACTTGTCTTTTATGTTTTATCTGAAGACGATGTACAGAGCCAGTCAGAGGGCCAAGTGAGGTGAGTGCAGTTTAGCAAAGAGACGACTGTCATGAAGAGGAAATGGAGATGGATTCGATGCGAGGCTGAAACAAGCACTTCTCCTGCCATAACCACCAAGAACCGACATGCTCCCAAGATACATGGCTGGCTGCTGTGTCCATGAATTAATGAACACTGACACCTGTCAGGACCCAGTGTCCATCTATACTGGTCAGGCCACCAGCTAATGTCCATCTGTAATGGTCAGTGGTCACTTGATGACCAGTTCATGATGCTCTGGGAGCTGTTTACGTTTGGGGCCTTGTGGCAGGCTGTGGCCTTGATGGCCATGGTGCTAGGTACTGGGGAAATAATGGTGCACTATGTGGCAGAGGGGTGTCTGAACTAAATGGGATTTAGACCAATAATCATTAATTAAACTGAAGGGATCTGGTGCAGCTATAGACAAAGGTGGGCAGGTGGTATTCTGGTTGTTACTGGTCCAACTGATGCCCACTAAAATACCAGAGCAATGACCATGGTGGTCTAGACTTTTTGGAAGGTGAAAGCGACAAAGGTCACCCCCAAACACCCTCCAGCATCATCATCATCAGCAGCAGCAACCTCAGTATCTAACCTGTCAGAAGTGGGTGATGCACAGGGTACACTATGGGTCCGTTAATTAACTAACAAATTGTGTTGAGTTGAGCTAAATTGCCTGGCCTCCGTCTGTTTAGACTTGAGGGTCAAATGGTGAAAGATCACCCATCACTCAGCTAATGACGCCTGACCCCTGGCATGTTTGTGCTTTACCTGGAACACAGATACAAGGGAGACCTTTTAATTCTGTCTCACAGGAGCAGGTCTGAGAACTAACAGGAATGTACAGCAAACTTCAAAGAAGCATTAACACGTTACACCTAATGCTCATGGTGATGCACTGAAGAGTGCAAAGATGCAAAATAACAGTGCAGGTGCAAGTCGAAATATAATAATAAGAAAAGTACCATACAACCACTCTAGGATGTGGCGTGGTGGTCAGGCCACTTATCTGTGAATATCTCTTACCTGAGGGTCTGTAATTGGGCACAAATAGTTGTGTAGTTTTCTGTAATTTCTGCCCTCTGGCCAGGGGTGCTTATGTGGGGTGTATGTTGAACATTATCCCCCTAAAATGTCAGGGTGCACTCACTGTTGTCAACTTCAAACATGTTGGGTTTTTTCCCCTTGGCTTTGCTTTTCTGATCGTTTGCAGAAAGGAGCATTTATAATATCGTGTTTAATATGTCAGGCTTGTAATGTGGATATGTGCATTTGGTTTGGAATCTGAGCACTGGTTGTTCAGCCCTATTCAGTCGTGATTTGACAGTGAATCATGTGAAACAGGATGACAAGGATGAAAGAGTAAGAATATGAAGTTTGTAATATGGCACGATTTTTTTCTACTCAAATAATGGCATTCCAAGGGATCACAAAAAGCTATGTTCTACCCGGTGCCAGGTGATCGTTGTTGCTTTGCAGTTTGCATGCTTATGGCTGAGGTCCTTTTGCAGCAATTAAGCCCAGGCCTGTAGCAAGCCATCAACCAATAAAGAGACTGTCAAAGGACAAGGGCATGTGGCCGGAAGAGGGACTGACCCTCGGAAGTTGTTGGATGAAGCCCAATGGACCCATGACACAAGAGGAAGTGAGGAGATGGACAACGGTCATTGAGAAGTGACCAGCGGTCAGCGGGCAGGCCTTGTCGACTCAATGGCAAAGGTTGTGTGTCACTGTTGAAGCATGAGAAGAAGCAGAAAGAACCTTCAAGAGTGAGCTTAGCTAGGACTGCTGGACAAATCTCCTGACATTGTGGACATATCTGGTGCTCCCTGACCGCCTTGGCCTCTACAATCGTTGGCCAATCTGCCCCATTCACAAGGAGCCCCACCCTGACCCAGTTTGACCCCCAATGACCTTGAATTGACCTTGAGGTCAAGACGCCCCCTGGTGCTGCCTTGCTACTCCATTTACTCAGCTGCTTTAGCAAAATAGCAGCATCCTTATCTGCCCTCAAACTGTTGCTTGCAATTGAATAAACTTAGTTGCGACGCCCTTTGGCCCACTTGCCACTGTTGATCCTCAGATTATCATCCTAGAGCTGACCTAGTTTCCTTCCCCCTCCCCGACCCCCCCCCCCCCCCCCGAGGAAAGTTGTTTTCGAACACAGCTGATCTCATCTTGTCCTCACTGAGCCTTCAGTTTGGAATCCGTGGCCTCTTGTACATTTGAGAACGCATCCTGTGCACACAAGTCCAATTAAATTTGGCAGAATGGCAAAATGACACTCGGAAGAGTTTATTCTGTGAGGACCCGTGTGGTCTTTTCAGGAACTTCTCATGATTCTTTGAGAATTCTTTAGAAATTGACACGAGGAAAGAGACAGGAAAGAGGCATAGTTGGTGTGAAGGTTGAAGAGTCAGGCTCGACTTATGTTTATAGATTCTTACATTTCCAGGACAAACACCTGTGAACATGCCCAGAATGAGATGTGCTGTTTTCCTCAACGAGATATCTATTGGTGGGGTGTGGGGATGGCCCTGTCAATAAGATCAAAGTGGTTTGTCTTGATTGGCCTGGGTCCTTGCTCTGTGTGTGGTGTCAACCTCTGCATATGGATGCCTCTGCTGTCCTCCTTATCCTTCTGCAGCTGCAGCCTCAGCATCCTCATCCCATGGGCTTCTGTAAACACTGGCATCATGTGAGGCACCGTATGAATTTTAATCCTCAGGTCGAAGCTGGTGCTTGCATAATTGGAGGGCTGTGACATGGCCAGTCCTCTGTGTCCTGCAGGGGACAGGGTAGGGGCAGCAGGGGACAGGGTAGGAACAGCAGAGACCTCTGGACCAATGGGACTGGGGGATGGTCGCTTTGTTTACCTGCCCCCTTGCTCCATGACACAGCTCCATTACATCAACCAGTTTAGCAGATCAATCTACGTACACCCAACTGCTTTGATATAGCAGGGCCACTACCATTGCCAGCCCATTGATGAAACTATATTAGAAAAATCCTTCATTGTATTCATGTACGTGTATTATTTTTACATACAATTTCACATTGACACATTTATCTGTATTGATATTACGTTGTCAATAAAAGAATATATATCCACTGTACTTTCTTATTTTGCCTTGATTTATTATAATGGTTCAACATAAGGAAATTAGAACTTTGTGAATTTTAAGAACTCTATGGAACTGCATACTTTTTTACCTCACTTTGAAATTTTTGAATAACGCATAATAAAGTTAATTTACACCTTTAGTTCAGGTCCAGGTATTACTATATTGCTGAAAATAAATACAAATAAATATACACCAAATACGTAAAACGTTGTTTCACACACCATTGTGTTAGATATCACATTAATTCCATGCTTAGTATAGATTTCTCTGCCATGCAGAAAAAAATGAACATGCTATCCTGATGCACATGATGCACTGCCAAATGGTGAAATCAATGTTTGTTCTGCTGTGGCTGTCTGTGTTGGCAGAGCCATACAAAACTAGTGTGTCACTTCACATCCACTCTTGGTAAAAATGATTAAAATTGACGAAAATCATCATTAATCACGTTTTGCTAAGCACAAAGGGCACAATTATGTCTTCTGCTCAATCTACTCCAATTTACAATTTTGTGCAATCATTTCATAACTTTCATAATGTGCACACCCCGCTGAAAACGATGACAGTGAGTATACGGGTGAATTGAAGTCAGCCTGGCTTATTTCCCCTACACCAAGAGATAGTGGTCCATTATGAAAGTCATTTAGATGCAATCTGGACTCGTAACGTCATTTCATATGTTTCAAAACTGAGTCATGTAGGCAGTAATAGGAAATCGAGGGGTCATCAGGCCCAGACTTCTGCAATTACATATGTGACCCCAAAACTGCATGAGTTCGTCAAAATGAATTTCCATGTTATATGGAAACATGAGGAGTGCATTTCACCCCTCCCCTCCCCACCCCGTCATCATCATCATCAACATGAGCATCATCGGAGTAATTATCAGCATTATTTTGCATGGTCACAGCATCAGCAGCAGCAACATGGTCATGAAGAGAAGAGGAGGAGGTTACCAAGTAGGCATAATTGAATCTAATCTCACTCTGTCTTGCTGGTCATTACACTTGCATAATTGTGGCTCATTGTAAGTGACACGGGGCCAGACATAAATCTACTGTGGTTATGGCTAGCCTGGGGGAGATGGACAAGCAAATCTGGCATGCCCTGAGCACAACTTTGCAGCTGCTTACACAAAGCCTGCTAATATTATCTACTCCAACACTACAGTCTTCACCAAAACATCTTAATCCTCTACTTCAACTCGTAGACTATGCATTCGAACAAGGTCTGGATCCTCTCAACCACCTTATCTTTACGTCTGATGAGCGTGCAGAGGTTTGACCTTGGCTGACCTGGATGACCTCCACTCTTGACCTCAGACCCCACATTAGACCTGGGACCACTAAGTCATGATCTCGACCCACATATCTGGCTAAGGTCTAACCTTAGACACTGTCTGGCCCCGTTAAACCATTGAAAGAGCACTAGTGGTGCTCATTTTAAAAGCCTCTATGTTTGTAGAGACAATGTTTGTACGTTCGGGTCACAGTTGAAGTGGTTGATAGCCATGTTGAGATTAGAAATGACAAAAAGTAACAATACTTGTAAACTCTCCAAGGGTTATGATCTGATAGTGTATTGATATGGTGCTGTGCTCTGATATGTAGCTGTCCAACCTTGACAGTGACATCCTGCTCGAAGAATTTAACCTAACGAAATCACTTAAGCACAGCAAACAGATTTTTTTTGGGCGTTTGTTATGTATATGAATCAAGTCTCATGCCTGCGGTTACTCTAGCTATATTGTGTGTGCCAGGTCATGGTGGCTCTGGGCCATGACAGTCTGAAGGGCCCTGAGGTCCCTGCCTCCAGCGAAAGGTCCATGGTTGCCTCATAACAAGTAAGATTAGATCATGCATCTTCCGGTGGTCAGGGGGACCTCCATATGATAAGCACGTCATAAACCAGCAGCATGGAATAAGATTATGCAGCATATGATGGGATACAGCTCCATAATGAGCTATTGTTTATGCCCAGCATATTTTACACTGTGTGGGCTGCATTATCTAATACTCATCCATCTATCAAAAATGAATCGTGGCCCTCTTGACCCGCTGTGTACATGATGACTGGCAGGTCCCCGTGGCGTGACCCAGTCAGGTCAATGATACGTGTACACACAGTGATATGCATCCTTCTGGGTTAAGTGCTCACGTTGTTGATATGTTTTGATGGTCGTTTTGTCGCTGTCCTGTTCACCTGGCTAAAGGCCAAAAGCTCTTGAAGCTCTGATCACATTCGACCTATGCACTGTGTCATGAGAGATGAGAAGAGAAACAGTCATTTCAAGAGATGGGGAAGGGAGGGGGGGGGGGGTTGAGATGTCATAGTGTGACACTGATAGTCTCCAATCTCCTTGATGCTACTCTTGTTTCACCTATGTCACATTTATGTCACATACACACACTGTATTGTACATGTATTTTGCGGTTGCCTATCTTGACATCATACGCTCCTTATCATTCAACAGGTTGAAAGGAGCAAAGGGCCCGATCCATGCGGCTGTATGAAAGCGCCCTCTGCGATCCTGAGGTTGAAGGGCCTGCCCTGCTAAACGGGCTGCCAGACAGCGGGTCGGAGGTCTTGGCTCTGGTGGCCCCTAGATCAAGTGTCTGAGGCGATGGCATCATAGACTGCCTACCAAGCTTTGCTAGTTATTCCTCAGGTCTTGTGGGTTATTCCTCAGGCCTGACCTGTGCTCTCAACTCTGTCAGCTTCATGTGGGCAGGGTGAAGGGCAGGGCAGGAGCTAAGACCTCTCCTTGAGCCTTCATTATCCACTACAAGAAGGCCGCTAACTGGTCTGTCAGTGGTCCAGCTGATTTATACTGACCAGGCCCTGGGATTAGTCACAGTGACTGCTTCCAGTCCATCCTGTGTTATCTATCTTTGCCATGTTACTAAACTCATCTTAAATTTCAATAGTTTGTGTTGGATATTGCTATTGTGTTCTGCTATATGATTATCATCTATTGATTTTTTTACTTCTTATAATCTGGTGTAAAAATTATAATTTCATGATTAAACTTGCTTAGCTTGTTTTCTTCCTTGGGAAAGCCCCCTTTGCACATCTCCACCCTTCTTCTGTTTGCAAGCAAATTCCATCTTTTTCATGATGGTCCCCACCCGTTAACGTTTATGTGTAGTCTCCAGTAGGTGCGAATGAGATTGCCATTATGCTGGATTGGAAGTTCTTTATGAACTTTTTCTCCATGTGGAGTAATGTAATATTTAGCACCAATGCTCTAAGATCGATGATACATGTGCCAAATTACTGCTCTGCCCCTTCTTAATACTGAAATACAAGACAGGGTTTTTTAATGAGCCCCGTATGGGAGTGAACAGAGAGCGGGGCTTGTTAACTAAACAAATATCAAGTATGTGGCATTAATTTTTCACACACATGTATGTGGGTGGATCTGTAAAGAGGAAATGAACACTCTTTACATAAAAGATGAATTAGTGGACGAATGAAACATTACTGAAAATGCTACTAAATTAATATTACTATTTTCTTGAAGATTATCAGCTAAATCATTTAATATTGAAAAATATGATTGGTAATCTACACTCCATCAAAGTTCCCAAATTTTATAAATAAATCACAGTTTATTGTTACTGTATAGCTGCCAAAGTTTACTGTATAATTGAAAGTGATTGTATTCACGAGTCATGCAAAAATCGCTGCCCAAATTTCAGCTAATGATGCATTTTTGTAATTTAGGCTCAGATACAATGGATACTGAATGACCTTGACATTGTAAGTCGATAAACATTGCATGTATTGAGGATAGACTGTACAAGATTCTGAATTCACTAATGACTGAAAATGACAGCGCGCCTCCCTGCATGTTGCTAGTTGATAGCTGACCTTTGACACCGTGCCCTCAAGGTCATAGATTTGACCTTGACCTTGGCCTAATGGGGCTTTGGTGAGGTTCATTAGAGTAAATGCTTGTTTCAACCATTTGGCCCCCAAAGGAGCTGAGAGGCTTCATCTGTGACCATGTAGTTTTGTTTTTAACAGATTTAGCACAAATTAAAAATAGCTCGAGAGAAAACAGTCATTTTCTTCAAATTAAAGCTTTTTTTTTGTTAGACTTCATAAGAAAAGAAAGAACCAGAACACCGTGAACACAACAATCCGAAATGTGGTTTATTTTCATGGGTTTTCTTTCTCTCTCTTTCTTCTGTTTTGTGGGATAAACATATCTTACAGTAAATATGGTCATACAATGTATCTCAAAATTCTTCACAGGCGCTGCTAATGCCATATGCTAAAAGTGCATCATTACATGACACTTTAATAATTTTTACCTCAACACAACCACATTGACATCTGTCTGAGCATGACGAAAAGTAATGAGGAGGAATTTTGAACTGCAGGAATTTTGTAGCCTTTTGCGGTTGCTCTCTAGCTCTCTCTGTTGCTAAGCTTGACAAGACAATGTTCGGGGATGTTATTACAGAAGAGGGAACAGTGACCAGACCACAAGTTTCCTCCCTTGTCTGACAAGCTAACAGCAGTGTACAGATACCATACTATTGAAAGGACCAGTTTTTGCTTTATCACCCCGTGTAATAATGGCCCATGCAGTTACTCTAATTGTTCTCCCAGCTACAATAGCTCCAGGAGTTATTTTCAAAAAAGATAATTTCCCTGCCTTGTTCAATGTTCACTGTAATCAAAGGTTTCGTGAGCTCCAGAGAACGGCTTTGCCACAAACTTGTCAAGAATGTAGACTGCCAAATATTGTGTTGTCTGGTTAAGTGTTGAGAGAAGCACATTATATCAATTTTGCTGGCATGACACTTGAAGCAAGATTACTGTTGTCAATGCCTTTGTGGCCAATGCCAGTACATAATGATTTCCTTTTTGATATATATTTATAAAATTCCGGTGGAATCTATGCGAATGTTCCAGTAAATTGCATTGTCAATTTTAGAATTTTTTGGTTTTTTTTAAAATGATTTTTATCATGAAGTAAAATATCTCCGAATTTTGAGACTGTTGCATAAAACAAAATTATATAGTGTGTATTTTGAAGAAGGAATTTCGTGCCATTCATAAACTGTGTTGTGTCTGTTACTATACCAGGTTGTCGACCTGTATAATGTTGGATCCCATGTTCAGCTAATCAAGTTACACAGGAAAGGTCCTGACCTTTAGAAAGCGATATGACCTCTGAGGTCGTAACTCTGTGAAGTGAGATAGACTGCAATCAAAGGGCTTTTTGTGGGCAGGGTGAAAGGGTCTTGAATGAGAAGTTTGAAGTCCCAGTCAGAAGCAGCAGACTGGAAGGGTGGGTCTTGTGCAGAGGGTATCAATGTTTACTGGGTCAGCACCCTGCCCCACTGTGATCAGCCCGGGGCCCCAGGTCAGTAAAATATTTGCTCACAACTTGACATTTTGACACGGATGTGAAAATGGCGCCCTGAGATCCAACGGTCTGATAAAGAGCTGTGTGTATGCCTGTATGGGGGTTACAGCTCTTGTTGCATTATATGGCCCAGCTAGCCAAGCTGCCACTGCTGCCAATTTATGGTATAGGGACAAGAGACCAAGAGAAGAGTGACGCATTTCGTGTTTGTGCAATCCCCATATTTAGCACACTGAACCCAGGAAACTTTTGCTTATTCTGGAAGACCTTGGCTGCTCCAGCTCTGGTGTCCTCTTTTTCTAGTCCTGTCTCGTCTCTTCCCAGCTTATTGAGACAGAAAACCCTGAGAATCGTATTACAGTGTTTGCTGTCAAAGTGGGAAAGGAAAACTTGCAGTGTGGCCCTGTGTGGGGAGTGGGGTTGACTCTGCTTTAGGTTACCTTGAGATGCAGATCACCAGGTCTCCCAAACCCTCATTCCCCTACTCCAGTTCCACTCAAGTGTTTGAAAAATGGATGAAAAAAATCCACACCTCCGTCGCTGGTACCTCACAAGTTTTAATTTTCCAGCAAGAACGGTGACATGAGCATCTCTGCCCATTTATCACCTGAGTGAGAAAATGTGACTGTGCACATGAAGGGAAGAAATATTGTGTACTGCGTCTCTACAAGTGATTAGGACATAGAATTGTATAGTGTTTGACGTAGACCTCTAGAACCACTTTAATCTTTCATTTTTCATGCATTTTTTATTGCAGTTTGCTTCTGATGTTTGACTGGTGGTGACGTACTGGGATCATACTGGCCCCACGTGTGAGATATTTTCAAGAAATTGAGGAGCTGTGATGCAGAAACAGTGAGGGGATTTTGCGAAAGAAGGTATGTGCAGTGGCAGAATGGTGTTTGACAAGAAAATAACTCTGTTTGTTCACCTGTGTTGACTGGCCCTTTTGCTACTGGAAAACACTGAGGGGGGACCTCCGATTGATTCACAAGGTTCTAGCTTAACCTGCCCTGATCTAGGTCACTGAAGGTCACCGGGGTTCAAAGACGTTCGTTCTTGATGACCTCTGTCGCCAGGTGTCACTGCAAACGGTCGGCCCTTCAAAATTGCTCACACTTTGATAATACTGTGAATAAAGATGGATAACTATGCAAATAAACCTGGCAAAGTGCAAAATCAATAACTTAAACTGGAAAAGAACAAAAAGTAAAAGTAAAGAATGAGCTGCAGAGTGATGTCAGAACTCCATAATGCGTAACATTCAAATAGACTGTTCCCATGCTGTTCAAATGATTTATAATGACAGGCATAAAGTGAAAGTTTCTTCGTGTTAATTTTGAAGGTAAGGGCCATGATTGGATGGTAAACGTCGAGTAAATTGGCTCATTACGTAGTCCATGAGACGAGGTGGCACTATGTTTTCCTACTGGAGATTTGGAATAAAGCCAGTGCCACAAACCAAGCCATGACATTCCATCAATGACAAAAGGAGGGCACTTATTGCTAAAAAATAGTAAAAGCCTTCATTAAAATGTTGTTTATGGGGGTGTGTATATGACAGGTATGTCGTTATACTGGGAGTATGTGATTCTACACTTGCAGTTAATGTGTGTATGACTCCGTAATGTATAGAATACAGTTGAGAAGTAAATTGTTACATTACTTCAGTATTACAATGAGGAAGTGGTGTACATGTACAGCTGTAAATGGCTGCAGCCACCAGAGCAGATGTCAGACTAAAGAGTTATATTAGTCGTTTGATGAGTGCAATATTTCAAATGTCTCATGCTGTAGCAATAGGTTGATTGGCTGAGTACACATGGACGTAGGGTGGTGGCTCTGTGAATGATAGGCCAATATTTGAGCTGGGAGACTTTTGAAGTGTGAAGGAGGGCCCAAGAGTCGTGGAGGACGGCAGCTGTGACGTAATGAAGTGACCAGGTGGGCCGGAGTGATTTATACTTGAGCAGCCGGTCAATGGTCCTGTCATGTTGCGCCATTGCTTGTTGACATAGCCACTTGGGTGGACCTTATCACCACCAGACTTCTCGCTGACCTCTCATAAGCTAAGGTCCTCCAGTCTGGCTTCCTCGACCTCAGCAGGTCAACTTTTGCATGGGAGCACCAAACCATGACGCCCTTGGATTGGTTGCGGTGTTTGGAATGTGTCGCATATGAGCTATGTCTGTTCATATGTGGCCCACTGAGTGTCAGATTCAAGCTGTTTATTTATTTGTTACACACATTGACCTTTAATGTGTCTGTATTGTGTACGAAGACTGGTGCTAGTATCAGGAGGCTCCTTACTATCAGAGGTCAAGTGCCAAATCTTGTGTAACTCTTATACCTTAGCCACAGAAGAACCATGCTAGGCTAATAGACATAATAAAGATTTATGTCTGAAGCCAAGAACCTGACCCGGCTGTCTTGATTGCTTGACTTAACAAGTTTCCATTTGATGGGGTTGTGACTGTGTTTCAGAAAAAGAGGTAACTCTGCACCTGCAAGGGGTAACTTAGAGACTAAATACCTGGCAATTGAGAAGCAAGGGCTTTTGGTCCTCCGAGCCATGCAACCATGTAGCAGCACCTGTCTTTTGAAAGGCCAGCAGCTCATGCACTTTTACTGCTCAGTCGAAAATTGCCCCTTTGTTCTCAAATTGGAGTTTGTCTAATCATGGCATCAGAGGTGGGCGCCTGTGCTTTTCTTTTGGCGGTGCACAGCAATCTTCACATATTTCTCCTTCGGCGACTACAAAAGCCCTGCTCACAGACCTGGTGTGATTTGGCAGCACCCTCAGCATGGAAAAATGTTAGATGTGGGTTGGTGGAGAGGGCATGCGGCTAATTGTACAGGGGCATGCACTTGCAGGGCGTCAGGGCGAAAAGGTGGGGCCCTAAGAACATTCCAGGTCATATAAACTTACTTTTGTGTGTCAGCTTGTCATCACCAAGACCCCTTGCAAACCAGACATTTTCTTGTGCCTGGTGGGTTCACTCTCTTTATTTACATGGCAGTCAACTTGTTTTCTTGACCTACCATAAACTGGAAAAGGTCCACCCTTGATGGTCATGTGCAAGATCTATTTCTTACTACCAGTTTAAAGACTATTCTCAGCCGGTATTTACAACTGAAAGAACTCGCTCACTGCTGTAAGTTTGCGCGGGAAATACTGGAAGTAAATGATGTGCTGGAGTGGATTTGCTTCTGTGATATATTGCTTGCAGGATGAGTAGGTAATTCCGTGAGATATTGGATTGTTAAGGCTGCAAAGCAGGACCACATGGCCCCAATGCTGACATGTCAAGAAGTTTGAATGATTTCCCGCCACAACTATCTCTCTCTTTAACCACCCATTATTTAACCCCCTGTAACAGAGTGTTACCCCGGCATATATCCTTGTAATAAAGCACCCTGCTTTCTTCTGGCGGTTTCCACTTTAGCCATCTCTTTGTGTCTTCCCAGCTTATCAGTTATCAGGACCTTTCCAGGGAAACAGGGACACATGTGTTTGAAATCTGGAAACTTTCAAGTCGGACTTGACAATCGTGAAAACCAATAAATCACCCAACCCCAACCCCTCAAAACTTGTGTTTCTGTTTCTGCTACCCCACCCCTATCTCCCCTCTTACCCCTTGCCATAATTTCAAGAATTCCGCTCCAGGTGCTGATATGATAAATCTCTGCAGCATGGGTCGCACTTAATTAATATTGCTGACTGGAATGACATTTATTAACACTCAAGACAACAGGGCAATACTTTGCTGATATATTGCTCCGAATTCTTATTTTAATATACTTCTGATAAAAAGGTCTCAAGTTGCTATACAAGATTGGAGGGTTAGTAGGCAATTACAAGAAGAAAGTGAGGTAGTGAGTGACATGAAATGCTAGTGTTATTCATGTTGTTGGTGACATCAGCATTGAAGTATGTTGGACCCCCGACCTAAGATCATGACTTATGGCACTTTTCTTTATGGTTATTAGGTTTGCAAACGTGTCTATGATCTATTCTCAACTTGGACAGGAATTCAGCAATCGACACACAAATTTATGGTGTTTATGAGCACACTGAGCTATCCAATATTTTGCCATTGATGGTTTTTTATAAAGCTTGACTTGGGGTGTGTGTGGTCTGGTATATTGGAAGATTGAGGGCAGGATGGGGGTGGTGACAGGTCAGCATCCTGGTCCAGAGAAGATGTCTGACATGTGTGGGGGTAAGTGTATGGCACCCTGCCCAAGGTGACACTGATATCCTGAGAAAAAAAAAGTGCGGCCTGGTACCAACTGTTTCTCTGTTTCTCTATGGCCCTTCGGTGGTTTTCACTCACACAAATCGTTTAGGCAGAGAGGGTGATCGAATCTCTCCTTCTGATAACCTTGAACCGACTCCTGAACCAAGAGGGCACAGGCCACAGACCCTGGCCAAAGGTCCTTGTTCCTCGGTCGTGCTTTCTTTGGGGCTAAACGAAAAAGGTCATCTGGCCCTGCTCCTTGTGTGACCTTAGCCCCGATCCTTCTCCTTAAGCTACTCACCTTTCTGGCCCTAGGTACCCTCAGCCACCTTAAATAAATTGTTATGTCGGAAAGGGCATGTGTGACATGGTTGTGAGACGGATCAGCTGATACAGTCGACTGCGGCTGCTGCTGGCTCCGTGACTCAATGGTATGTTACGCGTTTGTGTATAACATGCATTTGGTGATACACAATAAATACAGTTGAACCTCGCATAGAGACCACCTCACTAATAAAGTCACTAAGACCACATATAGTTTTATTTATTCTACTTACTTACTTACTTGCCTACTTACCTACTTACCTACTTACCTACTTATCTTCTTACTTGCTTGCTTACTTAAAAACACTAGCCAATGGCTATTTTGTGACAAATAAAATATATTTACAATATGTAAAAATAATAAAATAACACATAGATAAAAAAATGACTTAACATTTATCAATAAAACAGATCACACAAATTGTTTGTTGTATCAATCTGTTTTACAGAGAGTTTAAAACTTACTTACTTACTTACTTGCCCCCCTGTTTGCTCAGCTGAGACCTTCGCAGTTAACAACTCATATATATATATATATATAAGGGGCAGCCAATTTGCACATAGGCGGTCATAATTGTGTAATTCCTCTCAATTTGTGGCAGTGATATAGTTCGTTTCTGGAAGAATATAAGAATCAAATATCGAAGTGATTAGACTGTAGTCAATTTAGAAGAAACCAGTAAAGAAGGAGGAAGTACAGTCTTAGCAGGGTGCACTATGCCCCAGGGTACGTCGAGCACATACCAGTACCTTCGTCAGTGGTTAATTAATCCCTTCACATGACACCACTATACTGCGATGGGCTATGCATAGAATGTGCCTGATCTGCCCCTCATTGAAATAACTATGGCAAATATCACTCAATTACAACACCATGCCTGCTCCTTGGCCCTCAATATACATGCGTATTGGCACAAGGGAGCACCCAGTCTCCTGCCATGAATACAAGGCGACGCTGCATGGAAAATTTATGGTTTACTGCAGGAATGTCCACAGCAGAGCTTTGTTTGCCCACGGTATGGACATTGGGCACTTGCATGTAAATGCCACAGGTCCATTACTTGGCCGGTCAGTGATAACCTGTCCAGAGCATGGTTTCAAAATATTGTTGGAGCGATAAGGCGAAGGGCTAGCATGTTGAAACTGTACACATGTTGAGTGGCCAGGACCTAGCACATGTATTGATTACCCTGTATTACCCTCCACTAGGGGTGCTTAGGTGGGGTTAAGCAAGCCAGGTGGGGTTACAGGCTATGCCCTTTACCTGAAGGTCTGGGGGCTGAGGGGGGAAAGGTTAAGCGCACACCAGCATGGGCTGATCTATCGACTGCTCATGATAGCCAAGCTGGGGGCCTGCTCGTCTGGCAGCTCAAGAAATGCTATATGACACTAATATATGAGCCAGGAGGAAGTGCTGAGGTTAGAAGTGTGGGAAAGCTGGCAAAAGGGCCCCCACCTCTGACCCAGTTTTGTCACTGGCCCGGGAGATTAATGGTTTGCTTGGAGAGCAACAGGCCACTGCTAAATCGCTACTCCCCCCTGCTTTCCTAGCCCCCTGCGTAATTTTACGCTGTTTTTCACAATACTACAACCCACCCCCCTCCCCCTTGCCTCTGCAACCAGCCCATCACCTCATTCTCCGTTAAGTTCTCTGTAAAGTTCAAGAGGCGATGAAAAAAGGTCTCCTGACCCCATGGCCTTGTTCTGCCCTTCTTGTGTTCCCCTGTTGTCTCTTTACAAGAATCAGAAGAGTAACTCCTCCACCTTTAACACCTACGAAACTGAGACCTCTTCTAAATACCACTGCTCTACCCCTTCCCCTTTTTTTCTGAGGGGTGAAGCTACGCGGGGTGAGTTGCTCAACATTTTTTTCACCCGACCCAGGGCTGTGCAGAAGTCAAGGTGACTGACACAGGCATCGTTGCGATACGCTAAGAACTCTGTTAAGAAACCTTGCGCGAAATTGCTGTCCCTGCTAGGTCATTTATATCTCTCAGTTAAACCACGACCATGTGTTGGCTTTCTGTGGTAGGCATGTATCTGTTCTGTTTACGTTTTTTCCTCAGTCATGTGTTTACAAGGGCATTCATTTGTTCATGGGCGGAGGTGTCCAGTGTCATGCAATTGTTGTACACAAAACATGCTGTATTTGTATGTCTTTGCATTTTGCCTTCACCTGGTAGACAGCACTGTGTGTATGGTATACTTTCTGACACCCTGCAGACATTTCATTTCTTTCTTTCGCTGCTGTGTGTCTTGTCTGACAATGATACTTCTCCTTAGCTTGGAAGCAGAGAGTGCACTAATTAGGCTGCACCTGCTGCTATGGTGGTTTTGTTCCTAGACCTTCCAGCTGGTAATAAAGCACCACAGATAACACTTGTGGCATTTCTCTTCACTGCAATGAATGAGAGATAACAGTAGTTGTATAGTAGGCACTGATTAACTGAGAGTACATTGTGTAGTACGAGCACTGGTCTTATCATACCCTCATGACTTCAAATGCATTTCACTCCCAATCCCTGATAGCGAAAATGACCATGTACTAGTACTGCAGATTGGGTAGACCCCACAGAAGATGGACATATATTATGATCAGTGTCGCTGATAGGCTGGCCTCAAGGTCAGGTCACCTTGACCTCTGACCCGGGTCATGACCTCTTTCTCCAATTATGGAGAGCGACAACATGGCTCATTGAAGATGGATGATGCTGTTGATTCTGCTACTTCGATTGTCTTCCTCTGCTATTATGCATTGAATCAGTGCAATCTCCTGCAGCTAGTTGCAGTTATTTGGAGCTTGAGGAAGTTGTAGACGATGGTATTGTCTATTGAGTTGTTTGGAGGTCTCCAGACCTGTTCGGAACCTTTTGCTGATAATTAAGAGCACTGGTGCACCCATGCTGAGATTTGGAAGTGTTTTTTCTTGGCCTAGCCCGCCAAAAGTGTTTGAAGAGACCCGGTGTCAATGACAGTTTTTGCTGGCACACGTGCTGGGCAGACAGCTCCACGGTGCAAAGTATTGAACCTGCAGTGCTTGGAAAATATGAAGGGCATTGTGCAGATCACACGTGTGCGAAACACAACTCGTTGGATTCAGGCTCTGTCTGCAGTGGGTAAACACGGCTGCTATTAACCAATGTCAGACCCTGGCTGAGCTCACACAACCTCCCCCCAACCTCTACCCCCCCCCCCTCCCCCCGACTTCCAATCCACCTCTAAACATCACCTCCAAACTGGCGCAGAGGCTGGAGCTCCTGGAGTAGAAAAAAGTGAGAACTTGAGAGGAAAAAGTGGAGTCAAGAGGGAACACAGCCCTCGGGTTCACTGCCAGACCTGCTACAAATTTGCCTGCAAAAAAAGTTAGCAAAACACCTAGGTGTTTGTAGACTCGTAAACACCTTACATATCGAAGTAATCTCAATGGCTGCTATTCGATCCTTGACTTTGTGGGATTAGAGTGGAATAGCACACGGATGGACGCATAGAGTCATAGGAAAAGTTCTTGACTGTTGATGGTAAGGGCATGGAGTCATAAGCTTATGACTCCATGGTAAGGGTGAGTAGAGAGCATCATTCATGCAGCAGGAATGACCAGGCCACACAAGCTATCAATGTGCATTTGTTGTGTTTTGGGGTTATGAGGTGATAAATAATGCTTTTCTCTTGCGAGGCATGCTGTTGGGTGGGAATTAATGGAGCATTTCTGTTGGGAAGTGATCTTATTAATCGAAGCCCACCTGGAGGGGTGGGACCACCCAGGTAATGTGTTAGCTGCTGAGGTAAAAGTTGCATCCCCTCCCCACATCCCAACAGCAGCACCAGGAGCATCCCCACAGAACCGCAGCAGCAGCAGCAGCCTCCCATGGCCCTCATCAGCAGTCTGCCAGGTGGATGGGGGATGATCACCAGATTACGTTCTCACCTGTTTAGATTATTGCAGTGTGAAGCCATCTCGCCAGTCTCACCTGCCTCTGAAGCAGCAGGATGCGGTGATGATGCTAGGCGATGAGGATGCTGAGGTGACTACACAAGGGGGATTATCACGCGTCCCTGTGTGACACCCCATGACGTACAGTGTGACGCTCAATGTGACACCGTGACAGAACGTTTCATTCTTGACGTGGCTTCTGCCACTCTTTCTTTTTTCAGTTTGAATGTTGATTTCACGATCAGCTTTCTTTACACTGTAAAACACCATCCCGTTGTAAGTGGATGGAGCTCTGATTAATTAAATGTACAATCCTTTATCAGTGTGGCGTGTATTTTTCTTCAACTGTAGGTGATGACAATGCTTGGAGTGCAAGGTTTACGAGTCCTGGGGTGTTAATAAAGGGCAAATGGCTCCAAGGCATCAGAGCCAAGACAATTAATTGCCTCAGTTGGAAGTTGTTCCATATCCTGTAGTTTAGAATCAATGAAGGAGAAAGTTGATGTGAAATATTTAAGTGAAGCTTTTGCAGCAGTCATATATTATTTATCTGCACAAGGCGATGGTCACTAAGGTGATTTACTGTTATTGCAAGGCGTGTAATATGCTGGGGCCCATGGTCTGGGATTTATCATTGCTCTGGTCAATAACATGTCGCCTAATTACCAGTCTTCTACTTAGCAATGATCAAGCGGGCCACCTAATCACTCTGCAGGACACATGGCCATGCGATTTATGGTCAACAAGATGAATACCCTTGCAAAACGACCATGTTCATCATGCCCTCGCTACCCTGACAGCCCCAGTGCAATTTCAGCAAACTCTCCCCTTTGCCTCCCTACAGTCCATTGCCCTTCATTCATACCTTGTATGGTGGGAAATTACTGCAAATTAGCCCTCCTCAAATTGCCCCTTTTCCAATGATTACATAGTTATCTGTATGTTAAAACTTGAGTTAATGCATACAGTCGATGACAGCTCTTTTTACACTGATGGTACCTTACGACTGCCAGCAGACTGTTGCACTCTTCAACCATGGAGCCACGGTGGCTCCATGCTTCAACCAACTGCTTCATTTAAACAATTTTTTTGCCCCTCCCTAATTTTATCTCATTTTAGTGGTTTGGATATATCTTGTGGTGGCGTCAGGTTCACTACCCTCCTTGACAGTTTAATATGCGAGGGTGGACCGGAGCAATTTATGAACCCTCTTGACATGATTTGCTCTCATAGACTCAAATCTTTTTGGTGTCCCCCTATGTTGAATTTACTGTATTTAGTGTTCATCTTGAATAATTGAAGTCCTGGATGCTATTTGATTTTACTTTAGCCCTGTGACTGTAGCACCTGTGCGGGTCATTTCTCTGCCTCTGCATGGGAGGGCACATAAATCTACCCTATCACCCCTTTTTTGCTTTTGCCAACCCTCTCATTGGAGGCACCGGTTTGCTTGGTCTAGCAAGTTAGCAACAGACCTTAGGCTTGAAAATTACTGCTTTTATACAGCAAAGTCAACCATGGGACGTATAGCAGAGATATGATCCCTGGTGCACCTGGTGGACTGGAAACCTTAGCAGGACTTGGACTCCAGTCAGTACCTCGTTCCAAGGCCTAGCACCACCCTGCAAGCACACCCCTCTGACTTCCTACACAACTGTCATTTCTCAAGCCATTGCCGGCCATCATGGCTGTAGGGAACTGCATTTGGAAATAATATGTTATGATACTATAGGAGGGGGGGGAGGGGGGGATTGCCCTGTCTCATTGCAAGGTGATACTTCTTGATAGCTGACTTCAGTAATTCAGATTTTTTGTATAAACACATTGAATAACTTTCCTTTATTCAATTCCTTTATGGACCCCAAATTTGGTTTGATCTCAGTCATGTCTGTCTTATGTAGTCTGTTTAACCTTTGATAAATTAGACCACCTTCTCCAAGGTTTAACAATTAACATATGAGGTGTCCAGCTTTGTCCTCAGGTGAGCAGTGGAAGCCGCACCCTTCACCCCACACCTGTCGCAATTTCAGACGCCTCGATGGCGCAGTAGGCAGCGCGTGAGTCTCATAATCTCAAGGTCGTGAGTTCGATCCTCACTCGGGGCACAACTTTTAGCCAAGTTTTTAGCATTTGGTTCACAAAGCAAGTATATTACCTTGGCCCACAAGGAAAGAAGGGTGAATAAGTGTGTAAACTTCACTAGTGCACTACGTCTTTATTTACTTATTAATTTCTTTTTGCAAGTTTCAGCACTACAATCCAGTATGAGCACAAACATGTTATCATATTCAATTGGATTTTTATCACATGCACTGTATGATTATTAGATAACGCTGTACTGATTTTTCAAATTTACTAAGGTATATCATGACTTTCAGACGCCTCGATGGCGCAGTAGGCAGCGCGTGAGTCTCATAATCTCAAGGTCGTGAGTTCGATCCTCACTCGGGGCACAATTTTTGCAGAATGATTGAATTGTATTTCATCATCTGAACTGGTTATTGTGTTACAAAACGCACATAATTAATGAATCGTCCGAAGTTATTAGTTAATAAAGTTGATGTCCAGTTATCGTATGACTCATGCTGGATTCAAGGGTCCGGTCAAATGGAGAGGAGTTTTGTGGTCATTCAAGCTTGATTACCCCAATGTTACATGGTCGAACTGAGGTGCTGCACTCTGTAATTATCATTTTGCTCTCTGCAGGGTGCCGGACAACCTCTATGGCCAAGAAAGGGCACGGAGACAGGGCTAGAGACCCAGCATAGAGGGGCTGGGCAAATGTGATATTCTCTTAAGAAGTACAGACGCTCATAAAGGGATTCATAGACTCAGAGAGAGAAAGAGTTGCCCCAGTCAGTTGTGGCTGTGTGCTGATTGTCACTTGATTGGGTCACATGGACACTCAGCCAAGCATGCTGGACCTTGCCTCTCCAAAAGGATGCCCTCTGATTGGATTATTCGGCTTGGGTCAGCAAAAAACCCAGGGCAGTAGTCAAGGCTTGGGCCGAGGGCCTGTGATCCCAAAGCGAGTTAGATGAGGCAAGTGCTTGGGTCATGACTTGCCCACTGGCTCGGGCCTTCAAAAGATGCTCAATAGCTCTCAATGGTATTGGCTGTCAACACTGAGTCATGGGCAATGTCTAGTGCAATCATACTATCGGTGTGTCCAACTCAAAATATATTGTAGGTTGAGGCTTGTCAGTTACAATGCAATGTACTATTATATTGTCATTGTATAATTAAGCAATGTGTATATATATTGTCCACCCCGCATAGTGGTCTCCTTATTGGTGTAATTTATTTGCTTTCACCAAGACCTCCTGACCTCCTGCAATTTAACATTTACTCAAGGTCATCATGACACCTAATCTGATGACCTCCTGTAAAGGACCTCAAAAACATGTCCTCTGTGGAGCAGAAAAGGACCTCGGGGACCAAAGGCCCTCCATGTGGACCTGCAGAGGTCATCAGGGTCCTCAATTTCTACAATTGCTCTTTGTATTGGGAAGACCTTGAGGCCCTTTTGCAGACCTAGGTCCCAAGGGCATTTCGATGCTATCATCACCTTCCCTTTCTTCATACATAACGAGCTGCGTCTTCTGAAGAACTTATGAAAAGGTCCCCTGTTCCTTGTCAATGACCTTTTTCTTCTCTTTGTGTGCCCGTCTATTTTTCTCGAATTTTCTGTATCATTTTTGTGATTTGCCTCCTTTTTATGTTCCATATAACTCTTGAGTTTGCTTATTATTGTGAATACTGGACTGGAACGTGTGATAGGTGGATGGTAATAAACTCCCATGATTGCTCCATTTTTTGGAGAATTGCCTCTCGAAATAGAATAAAAATAAAGATGCATAAAAAAAAGGGGGGGGGGACAATAAAATTTGTGAACAATGCTATCTGGTGTTTCTTTGTGAGATGAGACATATTGCTCATGTTGCGTTTGCATCTTCAATATTTTCATTCGTTTTATAAGACTTTGTCATTCGTGGTGGAACTGTTATGTGCCTACATGCCCCCTGGCGCCCGCCTCTTAAAGTTGTTTACTTTAAATTAAAATTTGACAAAAGATAAGCTGAGATAGGGAGGAGGCTGAGACCCCATGCAAAGGTGCAGCGTTTTCTGAAGTGACAGAAGTCGTTGGGCCAGTGTAATCAAATATTTAAATGGCGCTGATAGGCGTTATCTGTGTGTTTTATCATCATTAATAAAAACACTTTGAGGTGGAAATCAATTAAAACGGACACCAGGTGTTGAATGGGGCCCTGGGAGCTGATGGTCACTGATACGAGCCCAAAAAGGCACCACAATAGAGGAAGGCCACATAATAACAGAAAAAAAAGTAATGCTGGTTTAATAGATTTTCGTGCTTTTTGGCCGATTTGTTATCTTATTTTTGCACTAAGTAAACGTGTTGGACCAAATTATTGATATAGTTGATATTTTTATAAAAGTTTTCAATATATTGTATTTTTTTATTTTGCTCATTTTACTGGTGGTCTAGTTGTGTGTGTTGTAACTGTTCAAACATTCTCTCTGCAAAATACAGGGCAATGTAAATACGATCATGAGCAGAGTTTTGTATAAACAACTCACACAATAGAATTGGAGATACTCCTGTCAGTAGTGATTGTTTTATGCTGTTAGATTTTTTTCCCCTTTTTTTGGTCATTTTTTTACAGCTGTCATAGAGACGCATATCATGGTGGTAATGGTTTTGGATTGCATCCAGAATGATGTCACATACTTTGATCAACAATAGGGTCTTCTAGTTAGCCTCTGGAAAATTGGCATAATTACCAGGCAAGCACATACTTCTTGTGTTTCTGATTCGGTGTCAGTGCCTTGGGAAATTATGAGGATGAAAATGGGGCGATGTAATTGAATCCTTTATGACAGAGTGAAGAGTGCATTAAACTGCTATCTGCCAGGGTGCATGTCGGGGTGCAGGGGGTTTCATTCAACTAGATTGAAGGGTTGGCGCAGTGTCAGGGGGTGTGACCCCATTTTGGTGCCCCCTTCTGCATTTCCAGCAATAATCACAATTGGGTCGATGCATTGTGCTTGTCTGTTCAAGACTGTTTCGCAGTCTTTGCCACTTGTACTGTGGGGTCTAGGATCATGACTTGACGAGCTGGGGCATGTTTTGATAGACTTTAGGCTGGTCGGAAATCTGAGAAGGTCCTACTCTGTCATAAATCAGAAAAGCACCGTCCCGAGACAGCTATGCTACAGCTATCCTGCCTCTTCTATAACTGTGGTCCTGCAATAGTCCTACCATACAAGACTCAAGACTTCTTTGTTTATTTCTCCATGAAATAGTAATTTACATGGTGTAGGATGACACCTCTAAAGCCATATTTTGCCGCTATCGAGGTGCCAACCTGAATGGTTCAGAGAGATCCAATCAAGTTGCGAATATATAATTATTATTGACTGATCAATACTGGAGCATGACCTTAGTAGTGGCATGGTGTGATCCTATATGATATTCATATGCTGTCATTTCGAAGTATTTTGAGATCTATATTTTATTGTAATTATCTTTATACCTCAGCTTACTTAGTATTATGATGATAATCAAAAGCTTTGAGTTGAGACCTTATGTTAGACATCTTTTGAAATACGCCACTGATATGTATAGTACTAAACACTAATTCAGTGTTTCCCAGAACTCTTGCAAAAAGCTTGGATGTATCGTGAATTTTTTGTTGTTGTTATGCACATATTCCAGCGGCATATACTGTCGTTCCAGTTACAATCATTCTTGTTTTTATTTTGTCATTTTTAAAGTCATGAAATAGCTCTTGAGCTAATGTTTTATTTTGTATCAGAAATCATGACGTTAAATAAATCATATTCTTATTCTTATCATTAAAGTCCCTGCTGCGGTAGTTTTGTGTCATCAGTACTCCAAACTGATGCTTTGTGTTCCCTGATGATTTCCATGGCTAACTGTGGTTCAATCGTAGCATTTGTATCAGTTTAAAAAGTTTGATTTTATATTGGCAACAGGGTGTTGTTATTACTAAAGACAGTTTCATGAGACACAAGCATTTCATGTTTTGGCCAGGGATTAATCAAGGATAATGCACCCACCTATCAATGGGTTTTTGTTTGATGCTTTGGTGTAACCATGGCCGGAGGCATGCAGTGATGTCTGGGAGACAGGTTGGCTGCGGATGCTGCAAAGCATCATCAGGGGGCAGGAGTTGGCCCAAGGATGCGGGGATCATGCCAGAGTGGGACCCTGGTGGACCAAGCATCCTTTGGTCCATGCATTGGCTACAATGGGTTGGAAAGAGTTACACTGGACTACAATAGGTTACAATGCATCACAGTGCATAACAATGGTCAGTTGGACGAAAGATGCTTAAAATGCATGCCATATTCCATTGCCATGGGACTGTGATGGGAAGGAGCTGGGAGAGCAGTATACACGCCACTCCGCAACTTGGCTCTTCGCCCCTTCTCTCCTCATCTGCTCTTTGGATGGCACCCGAGTAATTGGCACAAAAAGACGGCGATCAGCAACAGGAGGCTCTAACAGATCCCAATCAATGCTTTTTCAGCTGCAGATGGGATGAGATCTTCAACTTCTCCCTTTAGTTGTCTGAGAGGCATTGGCAGCAGCCGAAGACTTGTGGCTTCTGACATGCTATAGCTTTGAAGAGATGCCCGCCCTGCTTGCACAACTTACAAAAGGACTTGGCCACATTGTGATAAATAGTCTGGCCCCATGAAATATGTATGGGGCAAGTGAAAGCGGGGTCAGGGTGACGGACTATTTACTCTGGCTTATGAAGGTCTTGGCTGCTTTTGCCGAGATGTCTCATGTGGGCCTTGCCTGCAATGCCTGATATTGCCTTGTATTGCTTGGAGCGCAGCAAGCGCCACACTGACACCGCTGCGGCACCGATCGTCATTGACGTAGCTCGCCTATGCCTGGTGGACGTCTCATGAAATATTGACGGCGATTGTGGCCACTGTTCAATGGCTGCGGTCAATTTGCCGCTCATGGTGATTGTGAGGCGTTTATGCTATTGAGACAGGGCACGACCAGGCCAGGGATCGCAACCCAGCCACTCAAGAGAGAGGCCGGGCCACACCAAGGGCAGACCTAGGGCAGACTCAGGGCAGACCCGAGGGACCTAGGGCCACCTCTAGGGTTAAAGGACCCACTGGAGTCAGGACCTTGGCCCTAGAGGGTGACATTGCCGTCTGTAAGGTTTACAAGACAACTTAACCCTCGACGTGACTCCATACATCTTGTAGGGAACTGCAGATTTATCCAGGAAGGGGTCTGCCATCCTCATAAAGCCTCTTTGGCCTCAATCTTCTAAGTCTGTTGACCAATAAACCAGACTCCCAGCCTTGACTTGTCTCCTATGGAGCTAATTTGGGGTCATTCTACATCTGTCTCTTTGACATATGAGGCCTGTCAATTTCGCTGGTCGGTTTAATCTCACTATAGTGTATTGTTTTTTTTTTTTAAATGAAGTCCCTAATACATGTGAAGTCGAATTTCACAATTTGCTCTACACCCAATTTTTAACAGTGTACAGCGTATGTCGCCTCGCCCAATGTGAATACAGTTAATTGTCAATTTTCCATCAGTATAAACAGACAAAAAGTAAACTTAGCCTGCTGAAAACGGTGGCAGACCTCATTGTGGGAGAGTTTAATAGGAGGGAATTAGTGTTTGGGAGGGGAAGGCGTTTGCCAACAAAACAGGCCGTTTTGGAAATTGCGAGGGGATGGGGCCGTATTTGAGGGTGTTTAAAGAGTAAGCGCTCTAAATGGACAGAGAGCAAATAAGCTTTGCTTGGCAGACAGCTTCTTTCTGGCCTAGTTGGTGCTGAGTGGGAGGTTGATTTTGAGCGCAAACATTTGACGATGTGGGCTTGGCCTATCTCACCTGCATGTCTCTAATATCGCCCAGGTCTGTATCATCATGAACATCACACAATCTGCTGAGCTTCCCCAGGCCGATCTGACATATTATATACATTTCCTGTGTACATTTCTTTCAACAGTTTTCTTGGTTTTTCTACAGCATCGTGACATTGTGACTGGATTGCGAGGTGACAGGATAAATGAGACAGCAGGGGTGCTAGATGAGGGTGGGATGGACACCTGAATTATTTGCCCTCTGCAGGTGCACCGAGATTCTACCCCTACCCCATGGCAGTACATTGAATATCATGAGAGTACATTTTGCACTTTTCTGCTTTCTCTGTCACTCGGTACCCCCCATCTGCACGGAGAGTGACCGGTCGATGTGTTGTATGGAAATAGAGGTATTGTTGCTTGAACAATCAATAAAACAATACAGAGAATGAGGGACCTGCTAGTCATTGTGTGTGCCTCAGCATGACCTGTGCATTCTGTCCGCCATTAAGGCTATAGACTGCTTACTGCTGACCAGGAACTGGGCCCCCGGTAGTTCACTTCTGCCCGGGGCTATGTGCACCACCCCTTGTATTAAAACGCAGTTAGACACCCTCCTTTAATGATGTGCACTACTTTTTACTGACCAGTCTAATTGGTGCACGCTGACTGTTTTCTATGGTGCGGTCATTAAGGGCTGTGTTACAAGGCTTTGAAGGCATTGTCTGAGAAGAGCCGTTAGATGACGCCTTCTCAATCACCCCAACTCCTTACCCTCCCTCAACACCCCGCTTTATTGCCCTCTATACCCTCTGCAAGTGCTTCTCTGTCTTCTGTACTTCTCAACCACCTCTCAAAATCTCTTCTGATTGGCATTTCGGACAGGTGCGTCACAAGGAACTGAGAACAATGTCTTCGCCCAACATCCATAGCTGACAATCATTAGAGACTAATTTCTGAATAAAAAACACGAAAAAAAAAGAAGAAAATACTAAATGTGTAAAACTCCTTCTGCTTTTATGACTAACCAGTATACTTTGTGTTGTGCAACACTGACAGAATTTTTGATACAGACATATACCTGTATGGTGACCACATCCTGTATGGAGGAAAGAAAAAAGTGAGAGAGAAAATGTTGTTTTTCAAGTGAACATACAATTGTATATACATGTACAGGAACGACCCGAACAATAGAACCTGATGAATTATTTAGCTGCCTTAGGAATTTGGACATTTTACTCCTCTTTTGCAACTCAAAGTACTCTGTGGTTCGTAGAATTCCTTGACATGGGGACTATACGCAATGCTATGCATTTGGGAGACTGGTGGGTGGGGCACTTAGGACAACGTTCATGCTTAGTGATGATGGGAAACACTGATGCTTCTGCTCAAACACAGCTGTCTCCTAGTGTTGACAGTGGCCCCAAGGTGTTGCTCCACTCCCTGGACTCCTGTGTTCATAAGAAATTCATGGAAGGCGTCAGACTGTTGACTGTGTCAAGCTCTGGTGCTGACCCCAGAATCGCTGTCTCACCCTCTGCTAGGATTTCACCTGCACTGCCACTGTCAAGTGTCAGATGCCCATGATTAAACCAGAGCTATTCTGGCTATGTGCTGGATTGCAAGACCTGTGAAACGCTTCCTTTAAGGGTGTGATTTGGTGATTGCCTTAACTTTACTTTCTGAGCATTTTTTTATTCCGATATCCGAAGTAAATTTTCCCATCCCTCAAATCAGATATAGAGCCTATAAGGTATTGATAGTAAGTAAAAATGTCAAAATCAAACAATTATTTTTATACAGTGAGTTGCAGTTTTACACTATGTGTTTAGATATCTATTTTGATTTATTTCAAGTGCCTCTGAGTCAGCTAGCAACATGCACATCCATCTGACATGGAGCCTGGAGGCAGACCTGTGCTGGTTGTGTATCTTACGTTTTGATGACCTTCATTAATTTGACATTTGGGGCGTTTTTGCATCAGTAGACAATTTGAGGCTGATTATCAGCATGATTGTTTGTTTATCGATTTGTTAAAATGCCGCGCTGGCTTTGATATTCACAGCGGCTGACACCTCTGTGGGGCAATTTGGCGCTGCATAATAAAACCATATCTAGAGGGCAACTGGGACTAGCCAAGTTAGCTGTGAAACCAGGTATTTGCAAATCAATAGGTCATCGATGCATCTGAGTATTGTGCGGCTCTGGCTGAGTGGAGTTATGTGAACAAATATCACTCGATCGCATCTCAATGTGACAAAACAATCAATAGGCTTCTGTGTGGTCCTTCTGTCTCCCATATAATCCAATGCAAAATTTAGAGTTTTTCTCTGCATCACGGATCGTTTTCTGTGACATGAGTGGATGGTCCAGTCCATTTTCAAGGCTCTGCTATTTCCTCAATTTAAATTTTGAAGTTGAATTGTATGCTTTTAGAAGTGGTTATTGGCATTTGGGATTAGCTTTTACCTGGTGTCGTAGTTTTGTGTGCATTTTTTTAGGCGAAAACTGATACTTAATTGAAAGTTAATTCTCATTTTTGTCTGCATTATTTGTGGTGGTTTTTGACCCTTGATGAAGTCAGCCTACAGGATTGCGTGAGTGGTAATTCTGTCCAACTTTTCACTGCTGCAGCAGCAACTAAGAACTGCCAAGCAGCAGCAGCAGCAATTTCTTTTGCACTACATCTTGCAGCGGCTGACCTTTTGCCAATGCACTCAGTGTCAAGTGCTGGGGCAGGTTTTTCTTGTGTGCTAATCCCTCATTTGGCTTTCACCTTCATCTGTTACGAATTCATTTGGCATTATCCACGATTGTTTTGAAGCCGACTCTCTGGTTGAACCATTAATGAGTGCCTCCATTATTCATGCTCCGGTGTCTAACGCTTATCAAACCACCAGATCCATTCGTGATGCCTGACATTTTGTCCTCATTTTTCTCCCCCATCATCCTAACCTTTTCTCATCCCCCATAAGGTCTCATCTTATGATGGCCGCCAAAGAAAATACCACCTCTCCAGAGGGACAAGCTTGTCCTTTTACCATGGCAACCTTCTCTGTCATCCTTTATTTTTTCCTGAATGATGCATTTTTAGTGCTAGATGGCCTGTGACTTTTTTTTACTTTGTTATGAATAAAAGTGTGACCTACTAAATGTGCAGCATGCAATTATAAACTGATAACTGATACAAACAACCATATAATATCTTGATGTTTTCGTGTCACTGTTGTGTGGATATTTATAAATAGATTTATCAAGCCAACTTTTTGCAGCCTCTGATATTCTGTTTTTTTCTTCTTCTTTTTCCAGGAGTATAATATGCAAATAAAGCGGAATGAAAAGATCCAGGGAGAAGAATACAGACCCCCCAGAGAAATGGACCCCATATTGCACCAACAATCAAGGTGTTTGTCATTATTATAGTAATCATAATTTGTAGAGCTCAGTGAATCATTACTTATTTAAAAATTACTAGTCGCACAAATGATGTTAGTGCTAAAAGGTCATTGCTCAATTTGATGACTGAACTTGGTGCTGAGTTACCCCAGTGATGGGTTGAGTTATTATATTAAGCAATAAAGGTGATGATGATCAATACCATTTTAATGCCTCCATTTGTTGACCATTTAGCCCAGGCACGTGTGTTTAATGTCTTTAATAATTGCTGGGTGCCTTTTAATTCATCACTGACTTACAAAAGTGAAGGGTGAACTTTGTTTTGGGTGAATATTTCATGACGGGTAACAATAAATGTCGTTCACTAATCTCCTGTCTCCAAAGGTCATGCAGTGTTGCATAGTCTGAGTTCAATCGTTGCAAGGTTCTGCTCTCATGATGAGAGGTGTGGAGTTAACCATGCCATTTATGAATGGCCATTTCAGTTTATATTGTTTTGCTAACCTGTGACCTTTACTCATTAACACCCTTTAATTGTGTGTTTATCAGGAAGTAAAATACCAAAGTAACATGGACGCAATATTAGAGCGCAGTTGTTTGGTCCAATTTAAGAACATTTACAGTAGGAGGGAGATGAGTTGAGATAAGGTCCAGATAGCTCATCTCCTGAAAGTATTGCAGGAACTGTGCCAGCCAGGTCTCCTGCATGAGCACTATCATGGGATTTGGTCTGCCACACAACTTGCACAAAACTCCACTAAATCGTCCTTATAATGACGGCTGAGGGCACCAGCCCCACCTGATATGGCTGCAGGCTACAGCCCCCAACCTCCACATTATTTCTAATTAAGTGTAATTAATACATTTGCCACTCATTGACTTGCCAAAGATGGCTAGAGCAAACAAAGAGATTGATGACCTGCTGCTGCTGCTGCTGCTGCTGCTGGTGAATTGGTGATGCTGTTGCATTGATGCCTTGAAAATGTGGCAACTATCAGGACCATAGTGTATACAAAATAAGATGGGCAAAAATTGCCTTTTTGGCATCTAGTTTGAGTAGCATCCAGTTAAAGGCTTGGGTATGCCTGGCAGTGCCTCTATGCCAGTATGATTTCCCTATGGAGAAATACAACCTAGCTGCTGCTGCTAATACCTTTGATGAAGTTCTTTTGTAAAGTATGAATTATGAACTAGGTCTGCCCATCACACCTGATATGTATATGCTACAGACTGATGGGGATGCTAGTGATGCTGTTTTTGGATGCAGGTTGCAGGGGACGCGTGCCTAATGAACCACCAAAACGTAACTGGCTCACAACTAGGTGAACGACGCCGCCATTAGCATAGAGATTAGGCCTTGCCCCCTCTTGTACAACATGATCCCTGCCCTTGACAAGGTGATGGATGAGCCAGAAAAGTGACCAGTCCAGCAGAACTTGTTTCTGCATCCCCATCACCTGCTGACCACTTCACCTCCCATCTGGTCCACTTTTCTCTAAGTTGCTCTCTTCCCAGGCTGACTGAGGCAGTTGCACTCATTAATATAGTCATGTCAGTTTATATTTGCAAATTCGAAAAGTACTTACAGTCGTATTATTGAAACTGAAGATGTAGTCTAGCTTTACTGTATTCGCTTTCAGTTTGTTGTCCAGATATTCAGCATTAACTCAATCTGAAAGTCTTATTGGCATTATAGTCCTGTCAGTACAGGTCCCATCGTCTGTGCCTCCAAAAGACCTGTATAATTGGACATGGTTGCCTGTGTAACTCGAGGAACATTAAAAGCAGAAAAATGGGAACAAAATGGAGTGGTTTACACGTCAGAAAAAATCATCAAGTTTGGCAAAGTGTAGTATGTCAGTTTGGAATACTCCAAACGCTAGTTGAAACATAATGAGTGTTTCTTTTTTTTATCTTTCTGTGTAAGAGTTGGGTCACACCATAGTAACCCTCATGCCATGTCGTGTAGGTTTTTTACAAGCTCTACATGACCTTTGTTATCGTGAGTAGTGATATTTAACTTGGATCCAAACAACCTTGCCCATACTCATGTATGGTGGCCATAATGACAGCATGTAGCATGCTAACTTGGAGAGTTCACAGAAACAGGCATTTTAGTGCCTCAAGGGGGGAATTACAACAGCAAGGAATTACTGCACGGAACACTAGCAGCTGACAAGTTTGAATGTTAAATCATATCTTGATAAGCAAGAAAAAGAGGTCTCTGGTGATTAGACATTGTAAAACTCTCACAAACTTCAACATTGCACGATAATTGTCTGGACATGTTCTACCACTAAATACTCCATGGCATGGCTGAACCTCTACCAGCCTTTGGCTTTCTTTAGGCCATTCATAGTTTTTTGTGATCCATGCAAGAGCTACTTTTTTTCCCTTATTGCCTTTGCGTGAGAGTCGAGGTTATTGCCCATGTATGGGCTGCAAAAAATCTCCTTACAAAACAAAATATGCTGGAATGGGTCCCACCCTACGCATGCATGTACTACGTGTTATTGTTAGGATTGTATTCCAGTCGTACAAATCGGTGAAACGGTTTCAAAATTTTCTCACAATTATCTACACCCATTACTTTTTTATTGGCGAGGTTTTTATGCATAGCAATTGGCACCCTGGTCTTTGACGGGCTTTGCATATCTGATTGCATATCATGGCAGCAGCAGCATCAGCAGCAAGATTAACGAGACAATTGCTAAATTTGTTGAGTGATGTGAAGGGACGCAGCACCAAAGGGATCAGGCTGAGGGATCAAGCTTTGGATCAAGGATCAAGACTGGCCTCTTGACATGCCTGACAGCTGCAATTCATACAAGTCAACGCTGTTTAATCCCTGTTAATAGGTGAGAGGGAGACGGACCCCCACTGCTGCTGTCCACTCATTGACCACTCAGTGACCACTGTCCATGTGCTCTCTGTAGTGGCACCAAGCCTCTTGAGATTACCCCATTCAGCAAAAAAGACAAGAAAGTCGATTCTGATCCAGGTCAAACTTTCCTTTGTGTCATTCAAATCCTCTTGGTTGTGGCTATGTCAACTTTATTTCCTCAATCCGTGATTTCTTTTTGACACCAAATGGACTCCATAAACTGCTGCTGCTGGTGCACATAACTGCAGCTGCATCCCTGCTGCTGTACTGCTGCTGCTGCTGTTGACTTTGACAATGTGTGTGTGTACACAGGAGCACCACACAACAATCATTCTCAATGGACCACAAACAGAGCAAAGGCTGCTGGCTGCTTTTTCAGGCGCATAATCAGCTATTGAACTGTTGCATAACACTGCTGTCTCTTCACAAGAGAGGATGAACATCACACAGGGCTTGTGAGCTACCCACAACTAACTGTATTTGGCCCTTCCACACGGGCAAAAAGCTGTCATTGTCATCTTGAAACGATGCAGGAGTGTACACAGAAGCTGTTGCTGATGCAGATTGTTGTGGTGATGCTCTTCCTCCATCCCTCCATGCCAGGATCAATGGATCCACTGATCTTCTCACCACACTTTGAATAAACTGGGTTACACTTGCTCCGAGATCGAAAACTCATTTGAAACAACAATGCTCCCTTCTGATCTTTTCTTTGAGATCTCTTTTGTCTCCTGGTCATGACAGTTTTACTGGGGATGACGTTGTGGGGTCAAAAGTGTGCTTGTGACCTGACCTCCTGATGCTGCATCAATAAAATGAATGATCCAGTTTTCATATTTATCAAAAGTCACGTGCTCCATAGAATATGTTCTAAATCTCAACATTCGTGCATTAGTAACTTTCCACGAACGATAGCACCAATACATATGCCCACATGCTACTGTAGTATTGCCACAAGCATGTTGTCACTTGCATGTTGTCACATGTAATGTAGTCAATGCTATGACCAAACATTTCCTTGGGTTCCATGGTAAACATGTGGAAGACAAGTCCAACTTGAGACGGCCACTTGTCAAAGCCGCTGTGCAGCCTGTAAGATTGTCGCCCATATTTGCATTGTAATTGTAGCTTATGCTTGGCTTGGGAGGGGCTAGCAGCCTGACTGACCACTGGCCAGTGGGATTAACTCACTGACAGCCTCTGTGGCAACAAAATGACTGAGCAATGTTTGATGAGGCTGGCTGTATTAGAGAGTGATCCAGCGTTGATTGCCTGAGCCATCCTTATCTTGCAGCAGCTCAGCATCCCAGCTGACTCAAAGGTATCTAACCCCTTCCCCTCCCTCCCCTGATTAGCCTCCCTAGTACTCTATCTAATCTCCATGCTCTAGGTCTAATGATCTGGGTGGTATCTTAGTAGATACCCTTATCTGATTTTATATATTTTGTCTGTAGACCTAACTTGATGATATGGTCTAATCTAATATGTACACTTGTAAACACTGGGTCTTCAGGTGACCTATTTATGTATGTATAGGTTTTCAGTGACAGTATGTCATCGTTATTCTCATAATTTTCAAATATAACTTGTACATCTTATTAGATGAGTTTTATATTAAAACAACATAAGTTTAACCATAACGCCAAATATCCGCATGTCAACTTTGATATGATGGGAGCTTAACCACTGACAACTTACATTGAGAGCCATTACTTCTTGAGCGGGACATTGTAATGGAATCTACCTCATTACGCCATTGTTTGCTGACAGATTTTTCTTAATTGGTAGTTAAGTTATATTCTTGTAATTTTAATCATTTAGTTGACAATTACTCGAAGGTAGAAATATATATTACAACCATTATGAGAAAGATTGCCGCGTAATCTTATAAAACGGAACATGTCAATCAATTGGATAGAGACTATAAGCGAGCTATTTCCTAATTAATATGATTCCTAATAGGACTGCTGAAGCTATTTGGTTAGATTGTTGGTTTTTGTCAGTTTTATGAGAGAAATGCCCACTCGATTTTACTTTCTTATTTATGACAAAGCCTCAAGTGGAATTGAATGCCTAGTCAATTAGAAAAAGAATTTGTCATACGTACTATTCAAATAAGTTAATGGCATTTCCATAATTGACTTGCCAAAGATTTCGAATGTCAGAATGAAATGGCAATGTCATTTTAGGGAGCCTCAATGGCTCAGAACTGTTTAATCTTAGCAGTAAATGATCCGCTTATTTATTGAACCATTGTGACGGGTTGGGGAGAAAACGGAGCAAAAAATTGGTCTGCCATACAATGCGGACTTTGATAAATTATGTCAGCATAAAAAGGAAATTTGACAATGCCAGTTAGAGGTCCTCTTTTAGTATTAGAAATGGATGGTAGGGGGTTGGGAAAGAAACGGCCATTCAATATGGGGTATATGAGAGCCTAGAAGGGCACTAACAAACAATGGGGGGTTTTTAAGCATGCTAGGGAAATCTATAATCAAAACGGTTAAGAAGCATCCATTATGAAGGGCAAATCATTCTGGAAAGCTGACATCAAAGTCAAGTGAAAGTTTGACTTACAAAAAGGAAACCCTGGGGTGTCAACTGTCTGGGGAGGGTAATGATAGTCGGCAGAGGTAGAAGGGGTGGGGGTGATTGGCCTGAGGATAAGGAAAAAGCTGAATTACCCCTCACCCCATCTCTATGTGTACATTTAGCTGTGCAACAAAAAAATATAGATTGAATTTCGCACATATAACGTTTATACATCAGCATTTCATGAACTGTCATCATTCTTCTACATGTCTGTAACACTGGCCTGTCATAACAATGCGAATGGAAAAGACCTGAATCCACAACCAAATCCCTCCTGTGGCCAAAAACACATTTGTCAGGGATGGAGGGATCACAGCATGACATGAATTAATAGAGGAATAAAACTGGAAGGGTGCTCATCACCCCCCTAACACCCATCTGTGGCCTGGCAGAGGGTGACAAATGAGCCCCATTGTTCTTGGTCAGCATTGTCTTATGATTAGCTTGACCAGATTATCCTTCGTGCCACAGGCTGTATAAATGTGGATAATTCCATAAAGGTCTGACCATGGCTATTATGTGTCCAGCAGCACTTGGGGTGAGATGGGAAGGACCCAGGATGGACATCAAGGGGTTTGCCTCTCAATAGAATCAAATGCTTTCCTAATGGTTATCGCCCATAACTGTGAGCGAAATTTGTTTAACCAGGGGTAAGCTAGTCTTTTGGCATGAATTTGCCTCAATCAGGCAACACAAACATTTCAAATACGAGAAATGACAGTGGGCAATATATTGCATATTTAAAAAGATTAAAATGGCACATAGACTACCTCTTGCACATGTGTAGATTGGATAAATGATTTTTTAAGTTTATTTTGAACAGAATTTGCTGTATATCATACCACAATATGAAGGAATGGACTAAATTTGCATTCATTTTGGGTGTGGCAGATCAGTCACTCAGACTTGGTTATGCCAGGATTTGAAGTGGGGTAAATAGTGGTGGGATTTCATGACAAAAAGTCATGTCAACGGGTGCTACAACAACAGAGAATGAGGTCACACCCAGGACAGGCCAGCTGGACCAACATTTAGACATGCTGACCATTGAATGACCAGTGGCCATGCACCTGGTGAAATAACAGACCATAAGAAAGGCTAACACGATAGCTGCCCATCTGTGATGTCATTGTCGGTCAGAGTGATGAAGGCCTTGCCTCTTGGAGGTACACAAGATCAGGTCAGAAAAGGCGGGAAGGGTCAGGCCCTTTACCCCCACACCTGCCCTCCCCTGACTTTCTGGCTTGCCCTGGACCTAGAGGGCACCATGGGGGCACCTAGAGGGGACTTTGAGGGGACCTAGAGGTGACCAGAGGCCCAAGAGGTCACCCTTTGCATGGAAACTGTAGCTGATACTCCCTATAACAATCACACATGTCATGACTCCCATGTAGACCAAGCTGATATAACAAAAATTAACATAAATAACACCATCTATCAGCCTCTGGCATTTTGAGAAACTCGTTTTTGATTCATTGTGATATTTTCACATGCTGATCGCATGAATTCCCAAGGTCAAAAGTAAGTCAATAATGTGACGCAGAATGCCTCTCCTATGAGAGTTGGAGACTTGACTTGTGAACCCTACGTTTGACCTGGTTAGACATTCAGTGAGTTATAGACATTCTCCCTTGTAATTGGCTCCATGTTAACAATTCTTTACAATGCAAAGGGGCAAACTATATTGCTGAAAGCGTTAAGGGGTAAAACCACGATCGTTTCATGTCAGACAGGAAGTGATTGTTGCACGGCGGAAGTGATCAACCCCATGTTTGGCCCAGGGGCAGGTGGCATTCGGGGCTTGGCACTCTGTGGTATTTTTGGGGTTATCCAGGTATGATCTGCCCTTGTGTTCTCACCTTAGCCCCTCCCACCAGTGCACCCTTATTATTCCAGTCCTCGGATTTTGTGTAGGAACTACTTTGGTGTATTGTCAAAATATAGACAACTATATTCGAGCAAATATTGTAGCAATGACATCTTCTTTCCATGTTAATCAATATATGAATGATGTGTATAAGTCAATTAACATCACATCATGTTAGTAATTAATGGATTTTTTTCATTCAGCAACTTTTATGATATGTGTATAGATCAGTGTATAGATCAGCAGACTACAACTCATTGTGGTCATCCACATAGTTCCAGAAGGTCATAAAGGTCACCAGTAATGAAAAATCACTGACCTGTTATTTACATTGACAAAAGCTGACAAGTTAGTGGTCTGGAGATTTAATGCACTGCTTTACAGAGAAACTTTATATCCAGAGCAGGCCACAATGTAAGGCTGACTGGTAATTTTACAGTCTGTTGGTGGCTCTGTGTGTTCTGGTGTTTTTCTAACCGAAGCCTGAATGCTGCGAAATAGGAGCTAGAAGGCTGCTAGACTGGACGGTGGGAAAACCCTACCTGTTGAGTGATCAATTTTAATCAAGCCACTTGCATTGAACGGGGCGCCAGTGTCAAAACATCCCTGTGAAAGGTCTCTTTTGACACTGTCAAAGGTCTTTCTACTCATTTGATATATCGCCCCAGTTTTCCCCTTTTTGCCTTATACAGCGAATATAGGTTTTCTCTTTTCACTGGTTGCTCTGAGTAACTGCAGGATAAAAATGAAATGGATTCACTCCCACATAATAGTGCTTGTGCCTTTTCAGAGCTCACACTCTCTGTTTGATGCACAAGTTTTGACACCAACGTATGACGTTAGTAAGTAACTTTTTTGTCGTTTTATTGCTTTTGAAGTTTCTTAGAAATGCTCTGTTGTAACCCCATGTGGGTGCTGCCAGCTTGTGCAACCTACCTTTAAGACATTAACACTTTTGCTTACAAAAGAAACATGGATTTGAAAGAGCGATATAATGTGCAATGACTAGGGAAATGCAGTGTGTGAATTGCATTTGTATTGGAGTGAGGCAGTGTCAGTAGCACTGGCTATTTGTGATTCTGGCGACATTTGAAGGAGCGGCGATGTGCAACGATTCTGACAAAATTGTAACCTAACATGGACCTGGTAATGAGACAGAGGGCCCCAGCGGACAGGCCTTGTTGTCTCTAACAATACGAAGGGCCTGAAAGGTCCACAAAAGCAGGCCCTCGTGTCAATCACTGTGTGGGCCCTTGGACGCCACGTCACTGGGTGCTGTCTATAGACCGGAGGCCCTGTAGGGGTTTCGCCCTGATTCGTATTCAGGCCTAGTTGAGAAGAGATTTAGCAAGGCTTCCCATAGTAAGGCATAGTATCTGCTGCGTTTTACATTCACTGTGTCATTCATTGAAATGTGACAGGGTGGAAAGCTCTACACGGAGCTAAGTATGCCAATATTATCTGTAGCACTCATTCGGCATACCGTTGGTGCCTTGAGATGAGAGGCAAGTATCGAGTAGAGCTTTGCCAGCTTGCTATATCAGTGTTGTCGTACACCCAGATCTGTCAGAGGTGACACCCTCGGATCCCTCCATACAATGCCCTGGTATCACATCGCTGAAAAGCCCAAGTAAGAAGGCCACGAGGTCCTAACCCCAACGCTGCTCCCTGGTGACCTGTGCACCCAACAATGACCTCTGTGTCCACCCTGAGTCCTCCCTGTGTCCTTTAAGCATTGAATAGCAAGCCGCAGAGGAGCAGCCAACAGAGTGACAGGGATATAATGCATGTCGGAACAGAGCCTGCAAAAGACCTGGGTCAAATGTGCCAGCCACAATAATGAGCAGTTTAGAGTGGGGGCTCGATCCCTGACCTCGGCCAGTCAATGCTGTGGTCAGTGAGTGGTCAAGGCATGGTCAGTGTGAGGCTGTTTGACACCTCCGTGATCGTGTTTGACTTCAATTTGCGCCGCTTGTCCCTCCTGATCCCCTGTGAGAGGCCAGGGCAACGCTGAGCCCGATGGCCACTGACACTTTAAGCCCGGATCATGCCACGGCCACTGACCACTGTCCAGCGCCTCCTTTTACACGCTAGCCAATCAAATTACTCAGATGACCCCTTGCTAAACGTTTTCTAGCCCTGCACGCCCTTTCACTGCAGTTTTGACTCCGTCTGTGCCATGCAAAAGCCATGGCCACCTCTATAGTTACCTCAATTCATTTTCTCATCTTACAGGACATTTATTTTCAATGCATAAACTACTAACGAACAATAACGAACATTGTGACATTTCCCTCTATTTTTCTTCCTCCTAATCATAGAAGTGACCCTCTCACGCCCCACGAACTACGATTTCTGGCACGATTAGGCGTTTTGTCAACACGTCAATAGTACGATACATAACTGATGACGGGATGACCTTGAGTCCAAGGTCATGGCAGCGCTGGTCACACCAATCAATATCATTACACAGACCCGTATAATAGGCTGGTGAATTGTTAAACAACATCGATCTGCGCAAGTGACCCACAGAGACTAAGCATGACTGATCGCTCCATATTACTCACATATTTCGGTAGCTGCATGGAGAAGACCTTGACAAATTGGGCAGGCTATTTTAACCACGTTTCAGAAACGGTTATGATGTCAGCCTAACTGTATGTCATCACCACATACGTATTTTTGGGTGCTATTATGTTGTATTCCCCTTATTATTTATTATCCTCTACAATTTGGATATTTCTGGTCTATATTTTCTATAAAATAAACGGCTTCATTTAAGCTGTTCCGTATAGTAAGCAATAATAATTTGACCAATTTGACCGAGATCACAGGGTAAGAAGAAAAGGCATTTTTGTTATGACAAGTTTATTACACCCAGTGCCAAAACATTTGACCTTAAATTTTAATGATATCTACGTATATATCTATGGCTTATAAACAAAAAGGGTACGTAAGAGCGAGTTTGCTTTAATCAATAAGCTGCGGTCAATTTGGCTTTCGAACATTAAATGAATATGAATTGTTTGGTAACAGGCAATGAAGCACACCAATATTCACATGATCATAGAACAGAGTTATTAGGAGTTGGAAGGATGCACTGGGCCCATGATAGTAGCCCACATGTGCCACCATTATGAGGGCCACACAATAGGCAGGCCAGCAGAAATATTTGCACTGTCCTGTTATAATTTGGTCACTAGAGATGGCATGACTGCTAGGTCATTAGAGGAGAGACCAGCTAGCCATTGTCCCCCTGGACCTTCTAATACCTTCATATGGACCTGGCCTAGGCCTCCAAATGCCCAGCATATTGGCAAGCGCCATTAGCAAAATCACATGAGTTCGGAAAACAAAGAGTGCACACACAAAAGCATGAGCAAGGGCACAGAAGCATCAGAAGCATCATCAGCAGTAGCAGCAGCAGCAGCAGCAGTATAAGCAGTAGCTCCAGAGGATCGGTGGGCCCTTTGCACTGTGATGACTGCTGCTAGAACCACTCACCAGGCAGCTGATGGAGCAAGCACGAATGCAACTCAAGCCGACTTCAAAAACTCCCCTCTCCCATCTGGACACCTAATCCTCTTTACATCTAATTAACCAAGTCAGGGATTAATAAAAACCAGTGTTTCTTGACACTTTCATCAAGTCTAATGGAAGGAACGCCCAGGAATTCATAATTTTTAATCTGGCCAACCGCAAAAAATCCCCCGCCATGACAGGTACCTCGGAAACGCAGGCTGTCTAGCATGGACTTGGATGACAGGCGGAGGCATTCTCACTTGTCATCCGGTTATTACCTCTGCTATAATTAAAAATCATAATCACATGGAAACTAATGCCTTCTAACTTTTTACTTGTAGTATGTCAATTCACTGCGGATTTACTGGGGAATTCTGAAATCACAAGCAAATCTTCAGAATTGTTAAAGATTTTTATGCAGTTCAGGAGGACTCTTTTTCTGGCGTCGTTTAGCTCCAAATGATTACTTCGCTAATTAATTCAGTTAAGCATACAAGCTAGTGTGAGCTGCCGATAATAAACCATAATGTGTGTCATTTACTAGGGATGGAATTACAAAAGTGAAATTGGCCCCGTGCGTGCAGAACCAGACAGCCTGAGTGATAATTGGGGTCACAAGAGCCGACTACTCTAATAGGGGGCGCTGTAAGTGGAAGGACGTTGTTGACATTGGTCACAAATATTGATGAGCACCTTAGCTGCTGGACTCTGGTCACGATCGTGACCATAACAAACAAACGTTTCTAAACACTAGAGTTGGAAAAAAATCAGGGGCATCATTGTTGGAACGTGATGAAAAGATCCAAAAGAACACTTGCGAGGCGCTGCTGCAGCGGTCATTGCTGTGGTCAACGGCGGTCATTTTGCTGTGCAGTGGTCATTCAAAGGCGTGCATGTGTCATTGGGGAGGGCATGAAGCACCTAAAAGCGATGCTTGCTTTTGGCTTTTTTCGCGCCATGCTGATCTTTTGTGGTGGCATGGGATCAGAGTGGCCTTTGTCCTTCTCTGACCACGAGCCACAGACTGTGGGCCACCGCAAAACCCTCCACAGCCAGCGCCCAATCAACAAACAAGCAATCATTGACCCAATGCTTCATGATAGTCTATAAATGCTCTGATTTATTGCCTGCTTTAAAGCCCTTATTATCTGCATTCTCCGCTAATAATTAATGTCGTACTTCCTTTGCTAATAATCTAGATTTTGGGGTTTGCTGGGTTCCAAAAAAATTAAATAATAATAAACAGATTAAACAGTATAGCTTGTATATATAGTTGTTTTTTTTTACTTGAGACTTTAACACAATGTCACTTGATGGTAGTCACTGAAATAAGCCTCATTGACTAAACTACAAGTATTAAATGTATTTATTTTGTTCTTTTGTTTTTAATTTTCCCTCTTTCACTCTCACTCTGTGCCCAAAAAGTTTGTCAGTACATATAAATCATTTTGGAGAGAATGCACTGGGCAGCAGAGGATAGGGTGCTATTGTGCTAAAGTGCACTGGAGAGTGATGGAGCACAGTCATGATGAGAGATGCTGATAAAGCACTGAAGCCTAAGACAATGCAGCCAAGCATGGCCTTCAGTGGTCACTTTGAGAACGGACAATGTCCACCCTGTACTTTGGACCACCCTATCTACCCCTCTCCAATCTACCCTTTACCTCTCCCTTTCATTATCACTTGCATTATCACCCCATTGACTTTGAAAGTTTTTTGGAAATGACATCTTTGTTTTACTGAGCATTTATTTAAATAAGTCCCCGTCAATGGCCATTCATTCTTAATTGCTAAAATGACAGAGAACAAACACAAGAAAACACAAGGTCCTTTATTTGAATAATTTGACTCCGAAGTCATCAATCAGAATTGTGAACTTGTGACGAATCAGAACTGATTTATTTGCGCTAAAGAACAGTATTTTCCATATGGATTTATTTGGAATTCAAAATAAAAATCATTGTAACCTAGTTATGATACATACACTATGAAATTAAATACACTATGAAAATAACACCCCATTGGTATATGCCATTATACTTATTTTTTAGTACTATGTTCTAAAAAATAAGTATAATGTAATTATTTTTTACTATGTACTAAAAAATAAGTATAATATAAATTTCATATAATCAATCATAAACTGATATTCTAATGATTAGAACTTGTTTAGTTGTTTACCCCTTTGCTGGAATGTTTGGGAATTGGTCACTAATTGATTGTTGCAGGAAGAACGTAACACGCGTGCTTTTGGTCACTTCTGGTCACTACTGGTCACTCTCAAGTGTAATGGGCTTGTAGCGGTCAGTGTTGACCAGTGGAGAGGCCATTCATGTTGATAGGCTGTTACGTCATGAGCTGTTGATGTGCTGTTAGGTGCACTTGACCACTTGACCACTTGGCTGCATGGTGAGCTCCCTGTGCTGGTTAGGTTTCTGGTTTCTGAACTTGTATGGCCAACCTGCAAAAAATGGCAAACTTAATATTGTGCTGTTGTTTGGAGGGATACAACAAAAAGGCTTTTCTTGCATAATAGGAACAATCAAACAGTTAACATTAAACATATTTATCTTATAACCAACACAAATATTAGTTAACTCATCCTACTCAGAATGTGACTTTGTAATAACTCCTACTTATATACATATTTATTTATTTATTAAATATATTTTAAAAGGGTTAAATTGCTCAGTGCAAACTGTTTTTCAGCAATGCCCTTAACATATGTACAAATTAAAAGATTTTACAAAAATGCATTTTTATTGACAATAAAAACCGCAGTAATAAAATACATATGATGTAAAGAAGTTTCACCTCATCTGCAATATCTTTCGTCTTTATTCTGCTCTGCTCCTGGTAAGCACGCCATTTACTTATCTCGTTATGCGACACACGTGGGATAGGGTGTTAGCTCGCGTTACAAGGTCAACAAACATAGGAAGCAGGGTTGCCCAACACCCTTCTCTTATCGGCTGTGTTTCTGTGGGGCTAATCACAAGTCAAACAATCTCCTAGGACCCCTTGTGTGTATAAACAAGTAGCGAGTCCTCGTAGACTAGAGACAAGACCTTCCGTGCAATTGCCAATGACCAGTGTCCGCCCACCAAGATTGTTCTTTGCTTTACGCAAACTGGACTTCATCTTCGGTAATTACAGATTAGTATTCGCTTGGTGGCTGTTCTAATGCAACTACACATGGAGACTGATGAAGGGTGATGAGGGTCAGAAATACAAGACAACTTAATTAAAACATGATGGGTTTAAACGACGCCCGATAATAGGTGTGTTTGAGGAGAGGACCTCAGAATCGGCAGGGGACCTTGGCGCGTCTTCGATTACTGGCCCTCGATGCAGCCGACCCGCGTCGCAATCAAAGAAGTTCTTTCCGCCCTTCTCGCCCCGGCCCGCCACAAAAATTGAATTTCTGCACAGCATAGAATTAGCCAGGAGCCCCAACAATAGTCCTGATGAGACGCGTGTGGCAAGCAGTTAGAGACTGGCCCTCAGCCTCACTCTCAGTCGCACCAGATTACCTCCAAATAGCAGGTTGTTAGAGGCAATTGGCGTGCTGTTCCAGGCTGCCAGGTCTTGCCCTGGGTCTCAGGGTGGCAAAGAGTGGCAAGGGCCTTGCCCCTGTGTCACTCAATGGCCCGGTCTTGCCCTCAGTCCTGATTAGGCGCCCAGGCCATGACATGTCGCATAACTTATCAATAATCTGTCGGCTTGTCTGCCTCTGATATCCTAGACGTGGCATGCTCAAGCCAGAGGTTGTAAATACCAGGGGCCCAGACCTATGGCCCTTGTTAGGAGCCCTGTGACCCCGAGGTCGTAGGTAGGGCCCTAGAGGACCTACAGGGGCTGGGTGTGGCAAATGGTAGGCCCCCGTGTCACAGGTTGTGATCCCAAGGTCCTGTGGCTCACTATGGCAGTCCTATGAAGACCTGTGGCATTGGCAGAGCAACACGAGGCCACAAGGTCATTGGAGATCGGAGCTTGACCTTGAGGGCCACCCTGGTCACTCAGTGGTCACCCAGCGGTCACCTGGGTTATGCTTGTGTCAACAGAGTTTACAAGCAGATCAGGTGAAGGTCAAAGATGTCAGGAGCTCAATCTGCTTTGCTTGACCTCTGCCCTGAGCTTTCTTTATGGCGGTCAAAAAGCAAGAGGCATCGTGTTTTTCTCATGCATTTCATCAGCCTCCTCAAAGGACTCAGCCTGCTGGAAAATAGCGGATGAAATTGAGAAGATGACCTCATTTGTTCAGCGGAGAGCAGCCATGAAAGATGGCGGACAGCTGATGTACGCTCCTTACAAACAGGGCTAAGTTCACATGCTCAATTTAGTGGCCAGTTTCTACTTCCACAGGGGGGCTTATAGGGGGATCTAAATCAGTCTGATTTGAAGGCTTGGACGACCAAGGGGGTCGGTGGCTCTGCAGGATGCTTTGTAGCCACTGGACAGTTGATGTACAGCCTCAAGAACCCTGATTCACCCACTCTCCCTGCTCAGCTTTTCAAGCAGCTCCAAACTGCAGAAAATTGATGAGAGGGGGACAATAGAAGATGGAAGCTGTGGCCAGCTGGTCATGCTCCACTGGACACTGACCACGGCAAGGTGTAGACTGACAGCCATGGTCATCTGTGGGGCTCTTGTAGCCGGGCTCACTGGGAGATGGGGGCCTGCTGAGATTTAACATGCTGTGGGAATATTCCTGCCTCCCTATTATGATCATAGATCATTAGAATGACTTCTCCCCTCCCTCCGTCCTTTGATGATATGTTCATTATCCGCTGCTTGCCATATTTCACTTGAAGTTTAATGGGCCTTGTCGTGATAACTCTCTAATTCACCATCATCAAAATAAGTCACTCTAGACTTGATCGTGAGAACGTACCTCAAGTAGAATTGATGATTTCAAGTCTTATATCTGAAGGTTAATTTCTTTTAATGGCTGTCATTCTTCCGTCTCATTTAAAGTTATTAAATGAAATTTCTCCATATGTTAAGTCGAGGTTTCTTATATTTCTTACTTGATACCAGTTTGGATTGACCCCATCTGGGCTGGACTGGCAACATCACTTGAGGCAACAATTTTCCTACGAAGTGTCGCTAAATATTTTCATATTTTCTGTGGCAACAAAAGCTAAGGGAAATCAAGATATTATCAATTTATCATGAGAGATAAGAAGAGTGCTCGGCCCCATGCAGGGTTTCAACCCCCAACTGACCCCACTGCAGCAGCTAGCAGCCTGCCCACCCTTCTATGTCCTTCCGCATCTTATCAAACTTTCATGATATCATCTTTTAGTGACTTTCACAGTTCACTTGCTTTAATGCTGGGTGTTAATAACGGGCACTGTGGCCATGCATTGACATCAATGTTTCATCATAACCTCTCCCAGGGCGTGTGGGGAATTTCATCAACATCATAATTGGGTTGCTGATGCTGCAGTCTGCTAACCCTCTGGAAGATGCTAAGGCCCTGTTCGCCTCTGCTCCTCACATCAGCACTTTGAACTCATCAATTATGAAAGGCACTTTCACACTTTCACCCCCACCTCAATCCCCAATTGTTTCCTAAAGAGTTTTTCACACTAATGGCTCACAAGTGTTTGCTTCTTGTGTCATGTAACATTATGACCAATGCAGGCTGACAAGACATATCTGATACTATGTGACTTTTTCAGTGCAATATAATGAAGGGTTTGGAAGCATACTTTTGTTACCGAAATAAGTATTCTGGCATATTCCAGCACTACCTCAATTAATTAAAATGTACTCTTTCAATGAGTAAAATGGTCCAATTGTGTGCCCTTCCCACCCCAAAACTAACACCCTCATCATGCACTTTGCCATTTTTGTCAGACTCCATCCTGAACAATCGCAGGCGTGGCCGAGGCTCTGGTTGACTCTGCGTGTAACGGCAAAACGTCAATGACGTCACGAAATCCAAGCGTCCAGTGCAACAAGTGGACGTTGTATCTGTCCATCTCTTCTTTCTTCTGTACCTTCTTGGACACCCCTGTACCCTGCCCCTTTCTCGAACACGAACAATTGACAACCCCAGCACGTCCCTCTATGCCCCAATGCTTCACAAATTGCCTCTCATTCTTAAATCTTTTCTCATGCTCCAATGATTTACATTTTTAGGTTTTTTGGACGCTCTTCACCCTTCCTAGCTTTAATTGTTTGTTATCTGGAGAGGTGGGGTAGAGATAATGTGGGATTGGGTGATTAATGCACACCCCCTGATGATGCCCTCTATGTTATATGAAATGCCTGGTCAGTGGGTGGCCTGACAGCTACCTCGGACAAGATTCCTCATACCCCGAGAGTCTGATATTGCTTGTGAGAAACGCGAGATTCAAAGATAGACCCAGTAATTGCCATTTGACCTTCAATTTGTCATCTATGACAGAAACCGTTTTTCTTTTGCAAGCATTAAACTGTAACTTCTGTAACCTTTAAACTTTATCTCATTTTTAACTTCTCAGATGACCATGTCTGTTAAATTCTCACCTATTGTTGGGAAGCCAGATGTTCCAATACAATTAGGTTTGCTTAAAAATATCAGAAGACAGTACATTTTTAGCACACATAATTGACACCAAAGTATTCATTAAACAGCTTCCAATTTGTAATACATTTCAGTGCAAAGAGAAGTACGTTGCAGACAGGGCTTTATCATTCACCCAAGGTTTGTTCAGGCACCAGTTTGAGAGCTATCTGGCCTGAGCATCCTCTTATCAGTGAACCAATATTTGAGAGGTATCATCTTGGTGTCAGTTTAGTGAGGATTTCATCTCTCAATCATCAGGTTGCTGTTGGTGAGAGTGATGCTATCATTTGGCAGATAAGGGCACATCCCAGTGAAGAATGCACCAACAAGTGTTTCCATTGTGGCTGAGGGGTCGGGTTGCTAGTCCTGCCAATGCTCAGCCACCATCAGGCACCAGCAGACACTAGCAGACACTAGAAAGACACAAGAATCTACATTCTGAGAGAGAATTGTCAATTTGTCCACAAGATAGCAAGCCCTAATGAGATTGTTTTGTGTTTCAGGATACTGTTGCTGCGGCTGCTGCAGACGCCAATGGAGGATGCTAACCCTCATCAGACATCCCCAGGGAAAGATGTGGTCAATACAATAACGTAGCAGCTGACCACTGGTCAGTCACCAGTCAACAAATGCATGAGACTGACCAGGCGCACTGGTCACTCCCTTGAGTGATGCTAATGGCTGCAAAGCTGCTCACAAAAGATGCTTATTCGACCCCTGAATGGACATAAGCACATTGACCACAGAGAACGACCACTAATCCTCAAGCATGCGGAATAAATAAGCTGGGCAGAATATGATGTATGTGAATTATGGCCTGTTCGTGCGTCCATTTGTGCTTGTTCGTGTGCCAGTTTAAATCGTTTGTCTAGCAATATACGTGCATTTAAATTTGCTCATAAATTCTAATAAGTTGTCATTGCTATACCTGTCAATCTTCCTGGTCGTCCTAATAGTTTCACGGATCATTTGGCATTAGACCTGAAATGAAATATAACTATCATTAGTGATCGATTTCTTCAAATTTATCGACTCAAGAGGTCACTGGGAATATTACTGTTAAATTACATGCACGTTTAAGTTCGTTCTGACCAAATTATTATTACTTTGTAATGGATAGTTCAACTGGACATTTTGATTTATCTTTAGTTGATTAGATTGAAGATCAAGAGGTCACATAACACTTGACCTGAAGACCTGTGTGATCTATACATGACATGTGGGTCATACCATGCCTTGACCTTGACGCCATGTTTGACCTTGAACACCTCATACACAGACACCTGCCATGACCCATAACCCGAGTATTTGTGTTGACAATCGCTGCGTTTTACACCTTTCAATATCCATGGCCTGCATGTTCCAGGCCATGGGCCTATTGTGTGGTAGAAGAGCCTCCATTGCCCTAGCTTAGCTTGGCTCACTGAGGTTGTATTTGGCCCATAGACCTTAATGGGTCGGTGTGTGAGCGTCTGATCAAGCAGTGTGTCCCCCTATTGTGTATCACATTGTGTCCCGCACAGTTACATAAAGGACAATCACGTAGGGACATCGATTGAATGGTCCGTTTATAAACAGTGCAGGTCGCCAGGATGCTCCGTGCCTTTGTAATACCAAATACTACAGCTGCTGCTGCTGCTGCAGGACACGATGCTGTGTCATCCTTATCATTGATGCGTTGTTATTAAGTGACACGGAATGTGTTGTAGTGTAGTGTAACGTGTCTTCAGGGTGCGAAAGTTTGTCTTATTTTAGATTAATGCAGTAAGGAGGAACATTGCTGTAGCAAAGTTTTTTTACCGAAGTATACATCCAAGAATATTAGTGTATTTCTTATATCCACCCTTCATCGTGTCTGGTTGTCTCTTTTTTTTGTTTTATTTGATCAAGAGCAGCCCATGCCAAAGGAGCCGGCCCTCTGCTCCACCCAAGGACCTCGTTGCCTTACAAGGGGACATGGGTCATCCAGGTGACCTCAGAGCAAAGAAGGGCGCATTGCAGGGCAAAGGGGTCGTAGGGCTGACCCTGTTGACTGCAGAGGACACTTTGTATGACCTGACACTGACCAGCGGTCAAGCGATGTTGGGTAATTGGTGGATAATCAGTTTGATGGCTGTAATTGGTTGCTGCAGCCGAGTGTTGTCCATTAGGCTTGATGTGGTCAGTGTGGCTTTAGATTAATAGTGGCTAGCTAAGGGTCAGTCTGATCGCCCACTGATGACCACAGCCAATTGCTGTAATAGACCCTGCACATTATACCTAACAAGAGCCATTGGCCAAGCTAGCCATTTTGCCTGCCAGCCTACCCCACCCCCTTCAATGCTGAAGCCATCATGCCATGGTCCATGGAGTGACTAGCACTTGTTAGAGCCACGTAACTATAGCACCCCTTCCTATGCACCCCCAAAGGGTGTCACACCCTCCTGATGAGCATAATCACCCTTATCTTGATTGTGTGACGTAAGAGGAGTGTGGGGGCTGTCAGCACCCTGCTAATATGCAATCCACTTGGGTAATTCTCTATAGACCGTGCGTGGCTTTCATTCTATTAAAAAACAAACATCGCACAGAGCAGTATCCTGCGTCTGTGATGTGCTTCTGAAGCCATACATGACCTGCGAGGAATCAAATATGTACAACTGATTTATGAATATTAATAGCTTGGCCTACAGATACCATCAATCATGGGACGCGTGATTAAACTCCCTGCTGTCTCTTCATAATTCATGGCGTCGTCGTTCTAGGTGCAAAATAAAATACGAAGAGCAGTTGACACTGAGCCACGGCCAGGAGCAACGGAGCATCACAACAAGTGGCCACCATTGTTTTCAAGGTTCGATCTGCAGCAGCAGCAGTAGCATCATCACCATGCCCCGATCACCTAGCTGTCTAAAGCAGAGCATTAAAAATGAATGAATGAGGCAGATAATATCAGGAGTTTGTAAGCTATTCCTACAATTACCGCCATTATGAGTTGGCTGGGTGAAGGACAGGGGGCGGGCAACACAGCGTTTGATCAGCTCACCCAGGACTAATTAATAGGCAGTGTGGACGAAATGCGCTGACCAGGAGACGGCCAGTGGTCAGTCAAGAATGTGGCTCAGTCCCTCTCTGTCACAGCTCTGTGCACACAATGCCCTGGGATTATAATAATTAGCGACAGACCCCCGTAGGACCGCTGTGGGACCGAAACGGCTGTCTATCAGTCCTCCCAGCCTGACAGGACCAAGAAAATGCCACCCTCCCGCAATCATTTGCTTCCTTCACAGCCTTTAGTGGCTTTAAGATTGGCTTGGGTTAATTAATTATTATTTGTCTATTAGTGTATCTGATATTAAGTTGCTGGATGGTCATTGTGCCAATGATTGTGGTCATTGTTTTGTTGATTACTGGGTCATTTCAAAACACTTTCCGTGACCAATTAATTCTGAAAATAGCCTTTGGGCAGTTGCGATAGGCAGTAAGAAATTATGAAGCAATTTCCTTCATATAGCAAAGCCCCATGCATGCTCATCTTGCATTCGATATTAGTCACAAATCAATACTAATCACTCTTCACAATTTCGGCCGTTATAGAATGCAATATATTTGATTTCAAACAGCGTAACCCTCACAAGTGACATGAATCCGAAATTATTGTTGGAAAACAACGCCATGATTGATGGGCAACTATTTTGGATGGTCGGATGGCCTCGGACAGGTCTCACTTGTTGACCACAAATGTCCGTTGTCCACTGCTTAATGGGTCGTGCTATGCTTTGAGATGACTATTGTGGTCATGCTAGCTCCGTGGAAACTGGGAAGAAAACTCTAAAGATGTTGTGGTCAGTTTATGGATGTTTTGAACAGTTTTTAGGCTCCTAAATGGTCGTTTAGTGCCATGGTTGGGTTTCCATTTGATAGACCTTAAGAATCGTGATAATTCTGTGACATACCAAGTTTAAAATGCACAAAAATGCTAGTTTACTCAATTTGTTTGACTTATTCATGAGTTCGTACATAATGCAATAAACTGACTGTCACAAGCTGCATGTATACACAGTGTTACCTTGGAGAAATTAGGTCTAATTAGGTCTAATTCTCCAAGGTGTTACACACTGTAGTTGTGTTATACGTGTCGATATTGCAGAGACTTGGGTCACTGTGCATGCATGTGCACAAAACTTGTTATCTATACTATAGTATAGTATTACTTCTGAAGATAATATAAAAATAATAAAATGCAAAGGATTATAATATGTTTCGTTTTGTTTGCAGCTCTGGAAGCCATGACGTCATCAACTCACTGAACAGGAAGTGACATCACATTTCACTTGAGCTGTCTGCAGCAGCAGCAGCAGCCTCAGCAGGCACTAGTTGTCTTCTAATGGATGCTCTTTAATGCAGGGCTTAGTGACCCTCACAAAGACCTAGAGCACCTGGGTGACCAGGATCAGCTGGTCTGCTTCAATGGTCATCTTTGTGGGCAATGCCTAGGTGGTCACGATGTCCACAACATAAGCCCTAATTGGGGATATGGCCTGGAGGATTTGACTTCAACCAGTGCCAGTGTAAATTTAACTGAACTTTAATATATAAAAACATTAATTATGGCATAACTGAATGGCTTTTTCTTGTAATATAAACGTGTGTACTTATTAGACTGATTGAATAAACAATTTGACGTATATAAACATCATTGGCTTGCTCTTGAACTACTTTTGTATTAATTTATGATTTTTATGTCCAGATTATTTTGTTTGTATTTCTATAACGGCCGAACAAAAATACAAACAAGTCCAAATGGTTCAGGCTGCGTCTGTTTTGAATGAAAATTTGTCCATCCTTGTGCACACATACTAGGTATGAGACTATGGGAGGTGCCCCTTGCTCTGAAACAGTGTCACTTAGGGCATGTTGACCTATGACGCTGTGACGTAGACCCCACGTGGACCTCACGCGCCGCGTCATGACCTCAGACAAAGCAGAGCTTCGCCACCTTGTTGACGTGTCCATAACGCTTTGGAAGACGTTGTTTGTTCTCTCCCAACACCCTTAATGTGGTCGGGGCAGCGCTAATTTGATGGTGCTTGGACACAAACACCTCCCTGACCACTCACTGACCACTGGTTTGTTATTACAACGTGTGTCCATCTTGCCTACACTGAGGACAAACCTTGACCAAGCAGCCCCGCGAGACCTGCTCAGCGCTCTCTGTGCGTGCTTGCTCTGTGTGCACTGCGTTGTTAGGGCATCATTAAACTGGCCAATACTGACCACTGGTCACTCCACAGGTTTCCTCTGATTGACCAAGGGGATGAAGATGCCCTGATCTGCTGCTGAAGCCCTACCCTAAGCACCCTCATCACAGCCAGGTGTGTCATGACATCTTTTGTGTCAGTCTTCTCACCTTTTAATTGTCATCTCTGCTGTTTAACTGAAAGTGAAATGTAAATAGGCCAGGTACTCTACCAGGCACCTCTAAGTGATCTGTAGGCCAATGACTGCAAATATCAGTGTCGATTCAATTCCAATCTTGCAACTAATCTATGTATAACTTTTGGAATTCTAGGAGTATTTGTTTTTTAATTCTCAGCATAACATATACACAAAGGTATATTAATCTTCACTCTCATTGTCACAAAAAGTAGTCCAGGATTCCAGTGCCTTTTGCTGTCCAGAGGTCTATAAATTCAGCTCACACTTATGGGCAGCCAGACTGCCAGCAGAGAGTAGTGGAGTGGTTTAGAGGGTGGGAGGAGGGAGGCAGGTAGCAGCAGCCGGTGATGCAGGCAGTGTAGTGATGGAGGGCAGGGGCGGGCCCTGAGCTTGACCTCGGTCTCGTTAGACCGTGGCCTGGCTTATGAGGGCATCCCGGGCCGTCTGGCGGAGCAGGCCCTCTGCCCTTCGCCTCACCCCTGCCGCCATCTTGCTTTCCTGTCAGACCTAGGGCAGGACCTCGCTCGTAGCTCAGCCTGCTTAGGGATGCCAAATAGCTTGCCGACCTCTCACCTGGCACAGCGTCCGGGGCATTAGGGGGACTCGCTATTTGCCCCTTTTTAGCCCCGGTGTCATTCAGACCGCCACTGCTATCTATCTGTAGGTGACTGAAAACCGCTGAATTGGCCCACTGCTCCTTTCTTCTGCTGTGAATAAACATACCATATTTTCTCTTTATTAGGTCAGATTTATTGTGTGGAATATTTGCATTGAATGAAATGGCATTATAAACGTTATTTATCTGTTCTAGATTAGGCCTATTCCGTTATTGTCATTGCATTTTTCATAAACCTACTCAAAGATTATTTAAGGAATAGTACTTTTTTTATAAGGCCGATACCAAATTCAAAATAATTATAATTTACCTTATTAAGTCTTGATTGAATTTCTTGGGTAAATAAATCAAATATTCACGTGTGGTCCAGCTCTCACCCCAGCAGGGCACATCAGTCATTGACCCCGTCTATCTGGGTCGGATTGGCAAATGTGTTACGTTGCCTTGTTGCGTTCTATTACGCAATGACGCGTGTCATTAGGAGAGCCTATTACGAGGCCTTACGCCATGGCACGCGACCTGTTAGGGTAAGCCTAGAAGGGGTGAAGCCAGGAGCTGCACTAGAGCCAATACACTTGCCAGGATGCTTTGGGTCACACAGGATAGATTTCAACAAATACCTAACGATCTTTTCATTTTTGATATGGCGGTTTCTTTTATTCCAGTGAAGCATATTCCAAACAACTATATATTTATTTTATGACTAGTTATTTTTTACTAGGATGATTGTGACAGTGACGTAAATTAAAATTAAAATTGCAATCAAGACTGATTAAATGAAATTGTTTCTAAAATAGTTAACGTAAAATATTTAAACTTATATTCTGCCTTTTACATGAATGCATTTTCTATTATGTGTGCATACCTCTGTTCATGTATGATACTTTGATTAATTTCTCTGCACTTGTGCATGCTAGTTTTATGTATGTACTCCAGGACTCAAGATCAATAAAGACTGGTGACAATTTACGCATTGACTGTGTCTAATATATTGACAAACAGTATGTATGAGAAGGTCTTGTTTAATGAGAGGCTTGGCTCTGTTATTATCTACTACAATAAACACACAAGTTAGTGGCCCGCTGGGTCAATTACACAGCTATCTGCTAACCCCTTATCACCAACTAAATATTACATAGGCTGCAAGGCTGCCCAGTGCCCACAGTTCAATATTGTATTCCCGGGTTTTAATTTTGTCTGCCTTATTTGAGCAGGGGCTAATTGACCAGCTCAGAGGGGCGTGTTGTGGCCGATGCTAATGAAAGGGCAATTTGTGCCCCAAGGGCTCGATAAGTGCACTGTGTATATGTTGCACTATGCGAGTCGGAGCTAAAATGAGGTCTAAATACAACTCACAATTACATTAAAAACCTATATCAATGAATTCTTGATTTAATTGCCTTGTTATGTATGCCATGATAGCAATTTATTTTACTTTATTCATAATGTTAGTGTGACAAAATATTCAGAGGCACTGCTCCTTGCCAGATGATTCCGTGACTGCAAAACTTTCTGTTTTTGCGAGCAATCGCGGCCAGAACAAACTTGTCTCTTTGCCAACTCACAAGGAATAGACTGCTGTTGGCCATAATTTGGCTCTTAAAATCTACACACGTGTGATTCAAGATCCCAGGCCCTCCTCCAAACATCCAAATAGCAAAGGCACAAAAGCCCCCTGGTCATCCAGCCGTGTCAAGAGGGCAGCTATATCTAGGTCATCAAAATGTCACGGTCTGGTGACCCCAGGTCTTCACCCCTAGCTCACGAAACACTGACCTTTTTTGTGTCGGACATAAAGACGTAAACATAACTAGAGTATAATTTGAGCCTCTCTCGTGTTTCCCTCCTCCCCCATGTCTGTATTCTTTGTTATAAAGACAAGAAAATTGGCAAAAGGTAACTAATATTGCAACATTTTCATTCTCTGTAATTGAAAATGATTTGAATGAATGTAGCTTCTAGATTTTTAACCTATTTGTTGCACCTGATACAGCATGAGTGTTTAGCAGTCATCTCATGCTACACGAATCACATTTTTATTTCCAAGAAAGCTTATGAATTTATGAGGAAATATTATTGAACCAATACACACACAAGAGGGAAATCACTGCCTTTTTTCAGCCAATGCAGTCGTGGAATATGAATGGACATAAAATATTTTATGAATCTCAATATATTGTGCGCACTGATATAAGTATTGAGAGTAAAAAAAAAGTTGTGCAAATAAAGGCATGGGTCGCCAACCAAGCATTAAAGAAATGCCCCCCTTGACATCTAAGCCTCCCTGTCCCCCCCCCCTTGCTTTTTGGTCTGCCCTGCTCCTGACAGGGCTCGTCACCCTTGGCCTGCCCTGCAACAACGCTGCGACGTCTTGGAGAACGTTACGTCAAAGCAGTCAAGCGTAAACTTCGACGCTGTGGACGCTGCTACGACATTGATCACATTTTGGGTGATCAACTGAGTCGAAGTCTCGCAGAGTCTCCGTCGTGTGCTGTTTTGTGGGAGGAGTTGCGATAACCTTATCTGACAAAAAACTGTCACCTGGGTCAAGGTATCAAGAAGAACAGGAGATCTACTCAAAGAAGAAAGAAGGAAAGAATCTGCAGTGACATGGAATCTTTCTTGAAGTTTTACACACGATTCAATGTCACAAGATCGGAGGACTGAGCACATCAACTGCATGACTCGCAGTCTAACACATACTAGGTTGGTATTTGTACAATCTTACAGACATGCCATGTTGTAATTAATTGGTGTATAAGCATTGACTTCTCAACTCAGTTCAGAACTAGAGTCAATGTCAAGTATGTGATATCAAAGGTCAGTGACACTAACCTATCAAACAATCTGCTCTAACATCACAAGTGCTCCACACAGATATCTAATGGTAAACACTTTAACCTATGACTCTACAGACTATAGACTATATTAGTCTGTTTGTGTGATATATATGAGTATCTATGATAGGAAGTTTATTAATAATCAAGTGCTTGTATGTTGAATACTGTATGAGGTTCTTACAAGTTGTGGCTGAGGGCGCGGTGTCCTTTGATTTCCAACCTTTATTAGAGGGGCAGGGTATATTGTAATGCCCTGGGGGTAGATGGTGTCCCCCTCTTGAAGTCTTAACCCTCTCTTTTCCCAACCCTTTTATTGCTACTTTCCCAAATTAAATGGCCCACTGCTCCACTCTGTATTAAAGAATTTCACCTGAGATTTGTTGATTGAAAAACTCAGCATTTGACACTGGGTGCTTTTACAAGAGGAAGAGGAGCCCTTGGTGAACTCTTGAAAAGTCTTTCTCACAGTCTCCGACTTTGTTGCATGTGCCATTCTCTTTAAGAGGGGTTGTATTTGTACCCCACCTTATAGAGTGACCATACATTGCTCCCCAAATTAAATATCTAGCTATGGCGTTCGAGCATTGCTTCTATATATTGTGGACAAGTATTTCAGAATTAAACTATACCTCATAATAAATATAGTGACTAGCGTCTGTAACATAGCTCACGGATGACTGGCTGACAGACACGTATTCGGCATTATTGACTCATGGTTAGCTATATACCACAAATTCAGTGTCGTGGAAGAGTAAACATTGATTCTTCTGACAGGTAGTATTAAAAGAAAACATCTATTTAGCAATACTATATCAGGTAGTAGATTTATCATACCATAAAAACTCCTCATGCATATGTGACTCAAGTTTTACACGTAGCATACCGTGTAGTTATAATGTCATGGATATAAGTAACAATTAAATGCTATTATGACGACAAAAGTGCCACGCACAAAAAAATCGTATGCAGATTTGCAAAACAAACTGAGAGATTGGCATTTCAAGCTAGGATCAATACAAAATCGAAGTGACATTGACTGGTTGAGCTCAGGTTGGCCCCCTCGAAGTTTGGCTTTTGTGTGAAATATCAATTGGTCTAAGCATCACCTGCAGGGTGGTCCTGATGCTGCTGTCATTCATCATATTTTTATGTAACTGTATATATTTTCCATTCAATGTTGTATTGGAAAATGGCATCAGTTGTACTTTCAGATCTATGCACAATTTTGACTGAAATATGATATATTTAGTTATTAACCTACTAAAAATCCACATGAAACAATTTTGAATATCAAGCAACTCTTATTAGACTTTCTGTGATGTAGATAACTTTTATGACAACAATTACATATTGCAGGACTGTATTACATTTTCTCACGTTTTTATGCCATGACACCTGATTCATTTTGAGCCTTACCTAGAAATCTAATTAAAAAAAAAAATCATAATCTGAAGTGCGTAATAGGTGTTGTCATATATATTCAAAGTTAGTGATAAGAGTGAATGAAGATCTCTTCTCCCCCATGGGAAAATAATGGAATAGCAAAATTCCCACAAGATACAAGTTGAGTGGAAAGTGTGACTTTTTTTTTGGCCTTAAAAGTGTTTTGGTGGTTGCTGTCATGCACCTTCATATTCACCCATTCATAAAGTGAAAAATATGTGGGAAGATTCCGTAATATTTTCAGAGTTATTTTCCTAAATCAGAGCTTTTATGAGCAGCATAGTAAATGCCAACTAAATGGGGTTCTGCTTTAAGTAACAACCCCATGAAAGAACTCCCCCAAAGAGTAAAAAGCCATAAGCACACGCCCTCTGTTGTTCTGTTTATGAGTCAGTTTTAATTATTGGTATCTAAAAAGCTTTAAAATGCATGACTTATTTAATCTTGTGCATTCCCATCTCCCAAGACTTGCTCTTTTTCCTTCCCACATTTATCTGACATTTAACCTGACCCCCTGATCCGTTTTTCCTCCTTTAAATTAGTTTCTAGGTAGAGGTTACTATTACAATCCCAATATAGCCTTCTACATTGCTGTAACTTATGTCAACAACTGGTGTACAGTTACTGTCCATGTCAAGTCGTGGCAGCTCTAGAGTTCCACTGTGTCACTTTGCGCTATTTTCTTTTGAAACTACAAGTATTTTAAGATATATTAATCTAAATATAAAATGCATCTTTATAGACCTGCTGGTTATTTGACACAGTAATAAACATGAGTTTTTTTTATTTCATGATACAGAATCAATAAAAAATTTATAAATAATTGAACAGAACAATTGTCATTTAATTGTCATATTTTCATAAATGATTTAATTACTGTTAATTCACACTGTCATTTACATTGAACCTTTTCATGGGCTACATCAACGCCCCTAGCGGTGGTTTGCTAGCGTCCTTGGTCACGTGACATTTTGGCGCCATCTTGGCGTTCCCACGTGGTCTGAGCTGGGAGCATCCATGTCTCCTAAGTAGTTCTGAGAATAGCCTGTGTATGAAATATTTTCTTTACACAGATAACTCTAGACTTACAAATTTAGGTGTCTTGTTATGAACATAATATTATTTGCTTTTTGGCATTGACAAATTTTTAAGTCGAATGATCATCACAAAAATGCATTGATTCACTTACCTGCTTTGTACAAAATAGGCCTCTGAAGTTTTAAAACTTTTGAAATCATTGTTTTTCTCAAGGTAAAGGTGAAATGAAATAGTACAATATGATTTAATACAAAATGTGCATCATAAATGAATGCAAATAGAGAAAAATATAAAATCCTCACAGCACAGAATAGTTAGAAGTCTCCATTGAAAATTGATATCCATCGAAACATGAAAGAATTGAATAAAACAGATGAGTATTTGTTAGAAGATGACCTCTGACACTGTCCTGCAGTGGAAGTGCAAGGGTCAGTGCCTAGAAGTCCACTGATGTTTGGCCGCTTCACGAGGGAGGGCTTTATAGGACCAGGATAGCGTGGGGTCAAATTAGCTGTGTGAGAACGCGCGGTCATCGGCGTGGCTTGACCAGTGGTCAGCAGGAGACGCATGAGTTGGCGGGTTCCCATGTCTGTGCCGCTTGAGTGACCATGGTCAAGAGCGGAACGTCAAAAAAAACATTCTTTAGAGCAAACAGAGGCTCTGTCTTGCATGTCCAGAGCTGGTCAGTGGTCATTCGCATTGGTCATTTTGTCCAGCACTGGACTTCACACTCAGACCATTTTGTTGCCTGCATGCTAAGGACCCAAGTCACGCTATTTCTTCCGTTGAGGACAGAAACATAAATGTTACCAGAAGACCCAGAAAAATTGACCCCAGTTGCTACATAAATTTGTCGATTGGATTGCAGAGTTTTGATTTCGGATTATTTGCCTTAATATTAGCCTGATGGTTATCAAATCTGTAATTTATTATCAATCAATGTGACTGCATGCATGTTATCTTAAAAATCACATTTTTGCTGAGCCATTTATTTTTTTTAAACGTGAATATTTAACATAGGGGAACAGCAAGACTGGCCTACAATTTCACACTTATTAGACTGGACAAGCAGACCACCCAGTAACCAAACATTGGTCAGATCAATCAGCATTGTAACACATATGAGAAATAATCGATGGTACGCTAGGACTGTTGGTGACTGACATGATATGACATAAGTGAAAATGATAGAATCGAAGGAGGTTGGTGAATTGACCTCTTTGATTCATTGATGCTTTGCAGGAGGACAATTTCACGCCCTCTGAATCTCATTGCTTCCTAGATAGGTGTTAGGTGTCCTGTTTTCCGTGTGGATGCGAACATTGGTGATCGTTCATTGATGGGATGACCAAGTATTGATGCTGCAGCAGGTGACTCAGTTGTCCTGCAGGCCGAGAATCCATAAAAGGAGAGCAAAGGCCCCCCATCATCATTGTTATTATGTGGGAGAATCGAGAGTGTTTCTGTCTATAGGTTTTAGAGGAATAAAGAAGGTATATAAGCTGTGAAGATACAGCAGACATGGCCCTGTGTTAATCTTGGGAAATTCTGTTGAGGTTGTTTGATTCATAGCACTGCCAGTTGAGGCGCTGCAGTCGGTGTCATAGGTGTGACACTGGGCCCACCCTGAGCGTGTAAGCATGACTCGTAGGTGAAGGACAGGACCCTGGTGGCAGCAAATGGCAGCAAGTGGCACCTGGTGGCAGAGGGCTTGACGTCAGGGCCCAAGGGCAGTCCAGGGCAGGGCGACGGGGCAAGGGGCAGGCAACAAGCAGACCTAGCATGGCGGCGGGCAGGCACTTGCAGGCAGAGAGGTCAGGGGCAGATCCAAAAGGGCGCGGGGGCAATAGGCGAGGGCGGAGGGCGGCTGCAAGGGCACAGGGCATACTGGGAGGTTAGAGGGCTTGGCTATAGGGCTCAGGGGCCAGACGGGGCCACATCGACACATTACGGAGAGCAATAATAAAGTGGCGGGTGATTTACGTAGCGGGGCGACTGATAGCGATCGATACGGCCTCCGGAGTGTCGTTTGGGTTACAATATCATCGCCCACTATCACAAATTGTTTAGGGGAAAGCCCGGGGCCAAGTCGCTCTGCCTCGCGCTATTATTCCCACCGTCCGCTGATCAATTGTACAATATGTGAGGCAGCGAGGAGCCCTGAGCTCACTTTTACCTCCGAATCGCTGCTTCACTACAAAGCCAAAAATGAGCCCCCTTGCCGTAGAGCTCACAGTGCTCAGCAGGGCTCACTCAGTGCTCACCAGTCGGATTGGCTTTCTGGGGAGACATGCTGTAATCACAGGCCGCTGACAGGCTTCATCGTATGTCAGCTGTGTCCCCGCAGTTTTTGTGTGTATTAACCGGAGTTATCGGTCCCCCAAATTGACTTGGACCGCGCCTCTGTCAATATTTCCGCATTTGCTTGCGTAATTACAAAGGCTGCTTCGGTCCACGGTTGCTGCAACTGCATGAAGAGAGGCAGGACAGAGCTATGCAGGACTTGTCTGGAGATGCTACAATGTCAGAGCATCACAAAGGCAGGGCAGTGCATGCATTGTCGTGCCAGCATTGTAGCACAACACTTGGGAGTATTGTAGTGCACGCTCGCTATACTAAGCTGCACTTGAGTGCTTGCGTGCACTGTGTTTTAGTTCTCCTGAGTACTCTGGCATTGATGGCTTTACTCAGGCACTCTCCACTCACCCAAAGTAGTAAATCATAAAAGTATCAAAGAACCCGACCTCTAAAATGGACTTGAAGTGCCCCAAAGGGCAGTTGCTTGAAAAAGACTTGTTGTAATAAACTAGCCTTAGGCTGTTGAAAAATTTCATTTTCTCAAACCTTCACTGAGCCCATTACACACATATCGTGGACTGCCGTGTTTCTGGCTTCTATGCACGTGTGTAAATAATGTGAGGATCAAATAATTCTCCTTTGAGGTGTCCGGTTTAAAAAAGGGCTTTTCATGGCCATTTGACCTTGAGATGCCCTTCAGGTCATCGTATCTGAAATCTCAAGGTCTCGGAGCTGCCTGGTACTGTATATACACATGGTCTCAGGCTGGCCTGTGTGAGTGGTTGAGCCATGATGATGGTTCAATTTGGAATGCATGACATATGAGACTATATTTATTCCACGAAACCATGCACCATACTTTAGATTTGTAGAGACATATAGTAAGTTGGAGGTGATAGAAATGAAAATACAGTTAAATTTAGCCTTTTAAAAATAGTAAGACATAGTTAGGATTTATTATTCCATGACCAGAAGAAAAAGGCAATTATTTTTTAAATTTACGGTATTCAAATATTTTATTTGTTTTTGGACTTGCCATTCAACTATGATGTTCTAGAGATATCCAGTCAGGTCGAGTGCATACAAGATGCACACAAGAGTACATTGTAAAATTGTAAAATGTACATGTAATATTATGTATACATGTAAGATAGTGCGGTGGCTGTCCACATACAACATGACCATAGCATGTCCATGATGTCCATGATGGCATTTATTGACCTAAGGATCATGGCCCAGTCTGCAGTGTGATAAGTCCTTGCAGAGGCAGCGTGTGTCACAATGAATGATTGCAGTTGGGTGCAGCTCATCACACAACTGCCAGCTCTTTGTTTTGCCTGTGCTTGTGTGTAATAGCATTTGCTAGCAGAGCTGGTATTGCTTAGGCCTCTGGAGGGGGGAATACTGCTGCTCCTACAACAATAGTCAGTGAGCCCAGTCTCTTCGCCTGATTGTATTATAATAATCCGCTCATCGATCTGACACAACACTTGGTCTGTTTGCTGAGCCCCCTAACTCGTAAGTGAAGCCAAAACTGACCCAAGGGCAATCAGCTGCTTGACCACTCCGCTTGCTTGACCAGTCTGCTTGACCACTGACCAACGGCTACTGGTCATTGACGGCCGTAATGGGCTTATCAGTAGCTCGATGACCAGTCATCAAATAGCGCCTGTGCATACACCTACAACCCGATTATCGGCCCCTCTGTCAATATTAAGTGACTGACCTCATTGATATTATTTGCTGCTAGATATTACGAGAGGTCGTGGCCTTAGCCACCTCAGGTCAACAGTATACATGTAACAGGTCACCAGTTTGACTAACTATACCAATGTATAACCACACACAACTTCAACAATTACATAGACAAGGTCAATGATACCCTGATGGTTTATGTACCCACTCTGTGACAGTTTAATCACACTCTGAATAGGGCGAGTGGACATTGTCCAAGTGACTCTCCAAGCCTCTCTTTTCTCCCATTCTCTGAAGTTTTGGGCTTAGCTTAAAAGATGGTTCTTGTATTATATTGTTTGTTTGAAGTATATAACTGACAGCAAGTCCTTCACAGGTCCATATACACCACAGTCTCAACCAGTTATTGACGTTTTGGAGTTGATGGCAGGCAGGGCAGCCAGGGCCGGGGGCAGAGCACCACTCGACCTGGGGCTCCGCCATGGTGGTCTGGGTCAAGCCAGAGGTCAAGTCAGGTTAGCAAGCTAGACACTGGCCGCCCGAGCAGCCTCTATGGGCCCCTGACACCACTGTCACAACATGATTATGTTAGAATATATGCCATGGGATGATATATATACATTATAGAATAGAACTTTAATGAAATGCACATGGACTAAAATATACACACACAGGGAGCAGTAAAACCTCGTGTCAATGTGCTTTATTATTTAACAAAATGTCGTTTTGCTAATTCATTTTGTAGTTCAACAATATACTGCATTTCGAACGTGCAGTGTGAATTTATATCAATCAACAAGAAATTAAATTGACTAATTTGTAATCAGAAGGTAATTATGTAGGCTAAATATTAGATGCTGACCAAGAAAATAACATCATCACTTGAAGTTGTGTGAACTTCCATTTTCAAAACTAGAAAAATCAAATTGTTGCATTTCTGAATTCCGGAAGAAAAATTCGGATTGTATTTAGTAAACACAGAGAGTGCTCTTACTGGCCGATCAGCTGATTCTGAGAATTTCGTTCACAGCTGATGTTTTCCCGCCAAAAGTGGACGGGTATATGTGAGCCGCTAAATTGAAGCCGCTAACGTATTTTATTTGATTGTGACAACGGGTGGGGGCAGGTAACTTAACCCGCCCCCTGTTGCAAGTGGAGCAGTCAAGACAATCGCATTGGAGGGTGATTTGTAGCCCTGACTAGGCTGCGACCTCTGTTTACGCTAGCGTGCCCTCGTAGTAAGATTCGGAGGGAGGCTGAGCAGTGCTTTGAAGAGAAGAGCCGAACCAGCCAATCAGCGACGGCGAGAGGAGTATGCTGATGAGGCTCGAAGCTCCTCCCCAGTTCAGAGGTCTTGACCGAGTCGAGTCAGTTACAAGATCAATCTTGTATCTGTCTAGCTTTTGCCCTTGTTATAAATGCTGTTCTTTAGCATGGAGAGACATAGCTGAACATATCTAGACCATTTGGACTACTGATATTTGTAAGTAGCGTGTCTATTTTAGCTTTTAGTGTGTTCATTGAGGATGCTATTGACTCAGAACTGTCGTAAATTGTGTTGTTGTGATGCAGTCTGTTGAACAGTGTATACGGTATATAGGAGGACTTTATTAGTGGATTCTGATGTTTGGGTCTAATTTAAACTGTCAAGAAGCTTTATTAATTTCTCCAGTGTTTTTTTTTTCTTTTTTGAGGGGGTATTATGCTTGGGGTTGTGTGTGTGAATGGAGGGTGGCGCTGGCAGCACCCCGTCTTGTATTGTGTCGCCCCACTGCGGTCACTGCCAGCGCACGTGCCCACCGCGGAGACACCACAACAGCCTTACGTAATCGAGCGTAATCAACGCCGTAACTGGCCCTAAGCCTATTAGGTTATTAGAGGCGGTCACACGTTGAGTGCTCAACGTCGGTGACGACGTAACATCGCTAAGTGCCATCATGGGGACGCGTGCCACTGCAGTGCCATATTGCACTGAGGCACTTGAGAAGATAGAGCACTAGAAAGAAATCGCATTATATAAAGTCACACCTAGAAGTATAAAGATGTTGATGATACTGTATACACGATGAAAATGTTCCTACCTGCACTGAAAAAACTTTATTGTGAAAATGTAACAAAATATATGGTATTTGAGTATCCAAGTCTGTGGCGTGGTTTGTAAGTGAAATAGATGAGCAATCCAGAAATGTGAGGCCTATAGGCTATTGCAATGCGCTGTAGGTAGCCTGTGTATGAGTATAAAAACGTAGAATCGGTGAAAGCAAAAAACGAGAACCAAGACATCACTCCAACATAGCCAATAGCATGTGTATGAGTGAGTAGTGGCCACACGGACGGTCCGGTGAGAAGTGACCAGTGGTCAGCCCAGAGCACGAGTCCACCCATGCGCTGCTGGCTTTGTGGATGGACGGGGTGGTGCGTTGGGGCTGCAAGAGTAAAGCACTACTTGCCACCCCTCCAGAAAATCTTTGGGGACTGCTGAAAGTGCTCCTCATTAGAATGGCAGCCAACAGCCTAGCTCTATTGGCCGGCCCATGCACCTGACCCAGGCGCTCCCATGTAAACACAGAGCGCGCAGGAATACGCGGCAGGCGGCACTGACAGCCCCTGCGCCTATAACGTATGGCCCAGCCGACCAATAGGAGAGCTCGAGACTGCCGGGCTGCCGTGCCCTCCACCCCCCAGGCCGTGACCAGTCGACTGTAATTGTCACTCTCTAATAGCCAGCCTCAACCTAAATGACATGCCCTGCCATATAAGGAAGTGGTTTCCATGGCAACTGGACAGTTTCGAGGGCGGTGTCAGAGTTCAAAACATACTGAGTGCTCCGAGGCTGCCACACACTCTCCCTTCAGCCTTTAAAGAATTACTGCGCGAGGGGAGCCGGTCGCTAGTGTTGCCATATTCTTGGATGTTTGTGGATATACAGGGTAGTTCAGCGGTCCATGTGCTCAGTGGAGAGCAGGCAGTTCATAGATGCGTATTACACTAGCTGCTCCTCATAGTGGACTTGGATCTTCGGCCAGTGTAGCCCTTCATGCCACAGACTTGGAGAACTTAGCACTTACTAGAACAGATGACAGTCTTCTGATACTTACTATAGGAGGTTTATTTTGACTTTGCAGCTAACACTGCTTCACCAAAGAGTTTCTACACACAATATGGCGATGCCCGCTGCGGTGTCTCAGTCCAACAGCGTGGGTTCATGGGGAGCTCCGACCGAAGACCTCAACGGCACGACGAACACTTCGGCCCCGGTCGCCCCGGCGCCCCCCGCGCCCCACCAGCCGCAACCGACGACCCCCGTCGGCGCTCCCCCGTCGCATCCCCCGACCACCACGACGCCCAACTCTACCCCGGGGTCGGGCAGCACGACGACCCCGGACACTAATAAACAGTCCATAGAATGTGTCGTGTGTGGGGACAAGAGTTCGGGCAAGCATTACGGGCAGTTCACCTGTGAAGGATGCAAGAGTTTCTTCAAGAGATCAGTCAGGAGGAATTTGACATACACGTGTAGGGGCAACAGGACGTGCCCCATTGACCAGCACCACAGGAACCAGTGTCAGTACTGCAGGCTCAAGAAATGCCTCAAAATGGGCATGAGGAGAGAAGGTGAGTCTTCGAACCTATGTTCCTTGCTTTGTAAACCTCTTTATCCGACTATTACACATTCTAGATTTGAATTGAGGGTTCCTCCAGGAGCCCCCTTTGCCTTGCATAGCCACGTGCTTGTGCCCAGAGTCATGTCAATGTGTAGAAATCCTAATACTGCTTGCTCATGTTAGGGCAGAGATTTTATGCTTATCATCCATAACAATGGTGTCATTGATTCGCATTGAAGATTGTGTTTAAATTTGCACATGGTTTAAGCAGCGCTAAGCAGTCTACTAGACTTGTATTGAGAGAGCATGAAGTGTCATCATTGACATGACAGCATGGCTATGAGATGCAAATTAGGAGATGTGGCTGTATATGTGAATTATTTTGAAAGGCCATTGTGTATGTAATGTTCTTGATGATTTCAACATGTTATATTGACTCGTTGTTTCACGTCCTCTGGTGTTGCAGCAGTCCAGAGAGGAAGAGTGCCCCCGACACAGCACCCTGGTTTCCCCGGACAGATGCTGGCCAACGGAGACCCCTTGAATGGACACACCTATCTTTCCAGCTTCATATCTATGCTGTTGAGAGCTGAGCCCTATCCTACATCAAGGTATGGACAGTGTATGCAGCCGAACAACATCATGGGCATTGAAAATATCTGTGAACTGGCAGCCAGACTACTCTTCAGCGCTGTCGAGTGGTCAAGAAACATCCCTTTCTTCCCTGACCTTCAAGTAACTGATCAAGTAGCCCTTCTGAGGCTAAGTTGGAGCGAACTTTTTGTACTGAATGCTGCCCAGTGCTCCATGCCACTGCACGTGGCTCCTCTCCTGGCAGCGGCAGGGCTCCATGCTAGCCCCATGGCGGCTGATAGGGTTGTGGCTTTCATGGATCATATACGCATTTTCCAAGAACAAGTAGAAAAACTGAAAGCCTTACATGTGGATTCGGCGGAGTATAGTTGTCTAAAGGCTGTAGTATTATTCTCATCAGGTACGTGTCAATTTCTCTATTTTTTGTTGTGTTTCGTGTTTACTTCCCGTTTGTCATCACTTATTTTTGCGTTAAATTGAGTTATCCCTTGTAAATATTGTTAATTGCTGAAAACCCTTATTAATTTGGATATTTTATGTTTAATAATAATGTCATGGCTGTAATAATGACTCGCAAAGCGAAAGAGATTACTTTGCTGGAGTGGCTGTATCAGTTCATAGAAACGCTTATAGCGCAGCTAATAATCATCCAAAAGTCACCATTTTAGGATATGTTAGAGATTAAGTGGTGTTGTTGATGCTGGTAAAATTTGGTTTTTCTGAGATAAATGTAACGGTCAGAAATTGAATTTAAAGTTAGCCGTCCGGGTGGTTTCAACGGTCGACGGCTTGGGAGCCATGTCTACGGCACAGAGGCGTCCTCGCGCGTCAAACACAGTAAACAGTAGCAGAGTGGGCTGGGTGACCAGTGCTGCGTTTGGGCTACTCTGAATTCTCCATATGTCCACTCCATCTACTCTGTGATAGCCAAACTGGCCAATTGCTCCTATTCTCTTGACCAAACGAGTCTTGTGAGCAAAATCTGTGCCCAGAATTGGCCCAGTGTGGGCATGAAACGACCAACTGGGCTCCAATATTACCTTGATGTAATGGACTCCAGAGGCCAGGGAGCACAACACAATCTCTATATCTTATGTGCACTGCATTGTTGTACTTCTTCCCAGCCTTCCTTTGTTGCCTAAATTCTTTATTTGCGTGTGGAAGAATTCATAATTCTTAGGACATACTCAGCAGTGTGTTGTCATGTTACATGCTGTGATTTTAGCATGCACGCTGGCCCAGTCAACTATGTTTATATTCCACTAAAAGAAATAGCCCATGGTTTTTATGTGACTGTGATATTTGAGGCCCTGTTTTTGAATTCCACAAACAATTTAAAATGGTCAATGGGGTGACTTACTGAACCCTGAAATTCAAACCCAACGTCTTCCAGACTCAACTGACCAATGGGTGACCAGCAGATGACCAGTGGTCAAACGGACCAATGTCCAGTCACATGTGACAAACAGGTTGGCCAGCCTGCTGCACATTCCAACACTGACATGTGCACAAATATTGCACATAAACATTCTCGCCACTAAATTCCGTACTACGAATTTCACACTTTAGTACACAGTGACTTTTTTGATCACTCTCTTAAGATGAACATTTGATAACTCTGGTTTTCAGATAACCTCCTGGGCTAATTGTTTCCTATTTGTTTTACTTTTCACTTTGAAACTGACTCACACGACTCGGGTAATAACTCACGCTTATTAAGAATATATTAAACCAAAAAAAACCCCACTGCTAAATTGAACTATTTTAGGATCAAGCGATTTAATTAGATGTGTTTTGATGTGTTTTGTTACACCGAGTGAAAAGCAGATTCTTTCAAGTTTTGCATTACAAATATGCATTAATTATTGAGCCGGTGATAATTCTACACTATTCAATATCTCCTGGTGTTCTGACACAATGTTCTTAGAGCTAACTTAATTTGACAGCTTGTGTTTTATATTAATATTTCGTTAAAGAGAACTCTGTAAACACATTTAGGGCCACCGCCATGTTGTGGAATCATGCCTTTTATTCCAGTCGTTTGTATTATGCCTATAATGCCAGAGGTTTTTCATAGTTGATAATTTTGAATAGAAAACAGGCACCTGAATGAATAGATTACATTTACAACCCAGGAGGAATGTCACTCTTTTTGGAATTTTTTCTGGTATTTTAATTATTGACCCTGCACGCAATTGTAGGGGGTATAATATGATTTGCTGGTTCACAAAAGAAGGGTGAAAAAAGAAGTTGGCCGATGTTGTGTGCAACTTGTGAAGTTCTGCCACTTTTCCCACCGGTTAAGCAGTGCTGGGAGACAAAAAATCCAAGCTATGTGGGGGATGGAGGCCTGAAAATAGACGGTGAAAGGGCAGGCTAAGGGTGAAAAAAAGTGCAGGGAGAAGGTCTAGGGAGGCGTGATCTAGGTGAGAGAGAAAAGCGATAGGTCAGAAAAACTAGCAGTTAGGCTCGAGTCTAGGCTGTGAGCGTAACATCATGTAACCCGATCGGGGTCCATCTGCCAGGATCCCAGTCCCCGGGCGTCCAGCATCAAGTCTAAATGATCTACAAATCGTGAATCAGATGCAGCCTATCAAGTCTGTGTGTTGCTCTCGTAAACAAGACAGCTGCAGCACTACCAACATGCACGACCCTTCTTCCAAAGTGAATTCATGTCTGAGACTTGTTGTGTATGGTCTTGTAGTAGCTGCTGTGCAGTGTTTTTGTGCTGTCAGGTTAGGGAAAATCCATTCATGACAAAACAAGGACAATCGTTGACTTGCCCACCATGATGTTTTGTTGCTGTTTTATCACTGTAGATGATGCTGAAACATGTTCATCACATGATGTGACGACCTCATGCCATTCTGAGATGGACTTAGACCCCCAAACACTGTTATTCCAGTGACTCATGCCTTGTTTTCTATGTGCAAAAACACCATGCATTGGTTTGCTGTAGTAAAACATAGTAAGCCCAACGTGAATGGACTCTCACGGCTCGATGTATTTGCAACACACGAGGGGGCGCTGCGAGTCGCAAACATGGCTCCCCAAACGGCCAGTGGAGGCGTTGTGGCTATGGGTGGCTGCCAGGCTTGTTTGTTTTCTTCCATGGAAATTGTTTCATTTTGCTGGCTAAAGTGGCTGGGGATGTTACATGCTGAAGATGTTGTAGACGAGGCCAGTTGTAGTTAGTGTTTGAACTGCGTCTCTCGGTCCCAGGCTGGCTTATGCAGCCAATATAAGGCAGCTTTGCAAGGTCCGGCGGCCGGAAATTTGCGAGGGCACAGCAGGATTTCGAGCTGAGCCAGGATATTTATGAAGAGCCTGTCCTCCTATTTAACCACAGACAAAATATCGTTTTGTTTCGTGGAGAGAATTGGCTCCCCCCGGCCCCCGTGAGTAATAAAGGGGGGCAGGCAGGGGGGAGTAGGGGAGGGGCTGCCCGGGCTCTGTGGCCAACCACAAGGGCGCCCTGCAGTTCTAACCACGGTCTTATTTCATCATTTCCTTGACGATGAAATCGTGCAAACAAAAGGTCCCTCCTCCTGACCAACTCTTTGCAATTAAAAGACTCGACTTTGTGGTTTAAGATGGAGGGTTTGGATTAGCCATTTCGATTACTTCCACAGCTCTTGCTGTGAGAGTTGCCACGATTCAACCCCCCACCCTAAGCCCAAAAACCAAATATTTACCACTCAACCAACATTGCTGTATTAAACTCTGTATAATTGTTCACATTACAACATCACTTATAATGGCCATTGGCTAATATAGGAATGTAGGAGATTTGTGTTTGTAGCCTAAACAATGATGTTTTTTTTTTCTGGCCTTCAGATACCAGAATTTATAGCGGTTACCCTGGCGACAGACACTCCGGTAAATAGTCTCTCTAGATTGATTTATTTTCTAATTTTTTAGTATCAGTGTAATGTAGAATTTATTTTGTAAATAAGAGTCTCTCAGACATGCAGCTTTTGATACTGTATGGGCAACTAGGCATGCTTTGTTAGAGCATACTAGCAGAAAAAAAATTAAAAGAAAAATGTTTCAATGGCATATGAATTTGTAATGAGTACACTGAAACGTTTATTGATTAAAAAAAAAAATTGCACATATGTCTTGCTCAAACCTATTCCTGGCTTTATGTGCCATAAAGAATTTTCGTTTAGATCTACTTGTTTTGATATCGTTTTTCTTGTAACCAGTATATTGCATGAGATATAAATGTGCGTCAGATTTTAAGAACTGTCCAATCCCTGCTTTTATTATAGTAGACTTCAACAAAGCATGCGTTTTGCATTTTGCCTGTACGTGGTTAGTAGTGTTAACAGTATCTTTTTGTGATAATGTAACTTTTATTACATGGGGGGAACATGATCTCAGCGTTTCATCAGAGCCTAGTCCCTGGCCATTGTGTGTTTTCGTGCTGAAACTACAGTCTAAATATTGTCACTTGGCAGCCCGATTGATCTGGGTTTTAGGGGGGAAGGGGGTGGCATGCATTGGTATGCCGCTTGTTGTAGCATTTATTGGACCAGGCCCAAGATTTGTGCAGGGACTGGGTTGACTTGTTGTTGTGGTCCGGGGTAGATCCGCCTGTCACTCAACAAGCCCAGCTTGGTCTCTCACAAAAGGGAATTCAATTAGGCCCAACTCCAATAGCAAGTCCAGTGGGCAAGTCCAAAGCTTCTTTTTAAAAAGATGCCTTGAATTTTTAATAACGCGAAGATGGTGGGAAACGGTAATGGCCCAATTAGAGGCTTGCAAAGCGCTGGTCTGGCGAAAGGAGGTGTGTGCTGGCCATCCCATTGGTTGCGTCATAGCGTCGTTCGTGGCTGCTGCTGCTGATGCTGCTGCAGCAGCTGATGATGGGCGCCTGTTTGTATTTTGACTGCTGGCCCATTAATTGGTTCTCATTTTGATTGTTGTTGTCTGCAGATGCCTGTGGATTGTCGGACACCGCTCACATAGAGAGTCTTCAAGAGAAGAGCCAGTGCGCCCTGGAAGAGTACGTACGAAGCCAGTACCCCAACCAGCCCACGCGATTCGGAAAACTCCTGCTCCGCCTGCCCTCCTTGAGGTCAGTGTCTGCCCAGGTCATTGAACAACTCTTCTTCGTCCGCCTTGTAGGTAAGACGCCCATTGAGACATTGATCAGAGACATGCTGCTCAGCGGAGGCTCATTCAACTGGCCCTACATGACCATCCAATGATGAACTTGCTTCCGACTGACCTAGTCTATGAGCAGCAGCAGGGCGGGGGACTGTCAGTGTCTGCCGTGACCCACGGATGGGCTCAGCATTTGCAGGACTCTTGTGACCGACCGTCTGAGCGGCCGTGCTGTTCGCCCTCCGCCAGTCCCCTTCCCCGGCCCGAGCTGCCTGTCTGCCGCCCGAGTGTCTCCGCCGCCGAGGTAGGTGGTGCTCCCTGGCAAAATGGCCGGGCCACGGACTCTCGCCATCCTGTCGCCATGCCACGCAATCCAAGGTTGTAAACCTTGCCACTGAGCATTTTCTTCCCTAATTATTATAATAGAATGTGACCTGGTTTCTAAGTTATGTAAATTTCAATTTTACGAATCATTACCACACACTCAGTATGTAGTCTATGACTTCGTGTACGACAGTCTGTGTTGTCCGTTTTGTTGTTAATGGTTCTAAACCAGCCGTATATTCAGTTCTTACTAATATTATTTCTAATCTCGGCATTATAGTGATATTTTTATTGTGTCTGTAAAGTTGTATAGCAAAATGTACAGAAATAATTGTCAATCGGTCAGTATATTTCCAGACTGTCTGCACTTGTTTATATTATACTGGGAATTTACTGAAGCAAGTATTGAGGAATTTGCTATTATTATTGTTGTTTATATAATGAAACTCACGAGGTTTTTACCTTTTTGTGTTTAAGGTTTTTGTTTAGTTTTGAAAAACTTGTAATTCGCTTTGTTATGAAATTATTATGCTTTGTGTCCAAGACACGTGTGCTTAAAAATGATCTCTGAAAATCCCTGTTTTGTTGTCAGCATCAAAAATCAAGAGTAGCTAAGGAATGACGAATTGATTTCCTTCCAGTGTGACCAAGTGTGCTAGGGCACTCATTGCGAGTGTAGTGTGTATGTTCCCTCTTTGCATGTGAAAGTCAAAATTTGAATCCAACGGCTAGCCACCATGAAGGTTAGGGGAGACTTTAATCACACTAAGAATGACAGATAAGGGCATGAAGTGACCAGTGGTCAGTGGTCAGTGAGTGGTTATAATATCTAGCCACGCTATGTCTTAAAAAAAGGGCGCCAAAATAGTGCTAGGGTCTTAAGAAAGCTGAACCCAAGAGAAGCTGAGGCATTATCATCATTTCACTTGGCGCGTTGACCATCCCATCTCACCCCTTGACATTTCTGAGAAGGTCTCCGACCAGCATGAAAGGGCCGCCTTCAAATTTTGGTCAAGTCCGGGTCACTAGAGGTCCCGGGGTCCTGGCCCCTGCCCTTCCTGCGTGCCCTGGGCAGCTTCAATGTGACCTTGGGGTCAGGGAACGCACCACCCTCCTACCACATGACATATATCTGGGGCGCTAAGACCTCTCCCCTTCACAACAACCTTTCTTTAACCTCTTCACAATCGCTTTCTGTTCCCCATTCAAGTACTCTTTGAACTCCAACCTTTGCTCTCTCTGGTAACAAATTAGAATTAACTACTGACCCATGCGGCTTCTAATTTGCCCAACAAACAAAGCTACAAATGACGAGTGTCACCCAGACACACATGACAACAGGTTCCTCAACTTGAACCTATTCATCCACCCTGAGCATTTTATTGAGCGAGTTCATGAAATTCGATGCTATCTCATTCAAAACTCTATGCTTACCAAATTACCATTCACCATGCCAAGTCTGCGGGTAGAGACGTAGGGTGCAACAGAGTCAACGAATAGGGCCTAGATAGACCCGCTACTTGCTCCTATTTGGTGTGCACCTGACTTTTATAAACGAAACTTTCTTATACCATAAACCAAAACTCATATTTAGGAAGAAAATTGCATATTTTTCTGGTCTACATTCTGAAGGAAATTGTTCCATATTGGCCGTATGTTCCATACAGACAATCGATCGGGGATTGTGGCCAAATCTCGGTGACCCCCTGCCCTGTTACCTTGGGGGAAATGAGAGCATATTACAGAGATAGGCTGCTGGATATTATACACTCTCTATCTGGCGTTGTAGGGGCAGCGTATCTGGGAGGGAATCTGGCCTGACATAGAAGCAAATTTCCTGCTCACATGAGTGTAACGTGTAACACAATTCTTGCTTCATTCAAGGCTGGGGGTGCCATGTTTATGAGTTGCATCTCTCAGCTGCTGTTGGTCTTACTGGAGGATGACCATTGTGTAAGCAACAGTAACATCCATCTACTAGTTTAATGCATGCTTGCACCAGGTGAATTGATGCACCTTGCTGCTTTGGATTTCTTTAGCAGAAAGGGTGAGTGGACTTGTGCTTGATTTGCTGACCAGTGGTCACTCAGGCAGAAGACCTCTTGCACAGGTGGATGTGGTGAATAGAGGGGTGTAGGGTTGGTGGCCTCACCCTGTCACCTGTGTCAGCATGATCGTGTATACACTCCAACAGGCTGGCAGCCACCCCTCCGATCCAGGAATGACAGAGGTCACTCAGACCCTCCTCCGGTCAGCGTCACCTCTCAACCCAAGGTCACCTCACCCTCCCCTTCCCCTTCTTGCAGTTATATGCCCCTCTCTACTACCACTGCACACATCTGGAAATTTTCTTCAACATTTCAAATTGCCTGTCAGCTAGTGGGCTAGATAACTCTATGATTTATGAAGCGCCAAAGTACAGTGGGTTAGGGGCGGTGCACCCTGCCCCCTGCTCCTGTAACCCTTTGCTATTTTGAGCATGTGGAGGGGTGCCTGGAATAACCCCCAAACTGCCCATGATCATCATAAAGATGCCTCTAATAAAATTTACTGGCCAAATTCCCATGTGTGTGCTATGTGCTCTATGGCAGCGAAGGGCAACTATAATTGCTGCACTCTTGGCCTCTGTGATATTCAGCGATTTTTACTATCCGCTATTTCAATGGGACATTTGGTCCCTTCAATCAAAATTGTGCTCAATTTGTCAAATTTGCACTGACCTTGTTGATTTGGTTATATTTTCGCTTAAAAAAATAGGGTTTTGAGGACTGTGAGAGCAGAAAATCTGTGAATCCATTAGAGCAGTGGCAAGTGGGAGCAGCGACAACAAGAGCACATTGCATCAATGAAACAGCAGTGTGTGGGGGAATATTTGCCTTAGTAATGATCCGCATTGACTGGGCTGTGTGTACGCGCATGAGGCCCTTGAGTGATTCTGGGAGCGTGTAGCCACGTCAGGCGGACCCACATCAAAGTCCCCACGTATATGAGAACGTGCGTAACACAGAAATCAATCACGATCGATCTGAGTGACTCTGAGAGGGACTCTGAGAGGAACTCTGAGAGTGAGTGAAGAGTCGGAGGACCCAGTGCCTCTGTTACTCACTCTAACAGCACCAGAGACCAACGAAGACCTCCATCATATCATCTGCTGCAATAAATTGAGCCCTGTTATCGCCCCCATGACCCGCTTATCAAGGAGCCATTGGAGAGTAGGCTGCACGACCTAAGATGGTCCTGGCCTAGATTTTGTTTGGCCCAGACAAACACGACGTCGAGTGCTTCCTGGCCACGAGTACTTGGTCGGAAGGTGTCACCTGCCCCTCTCAACCTACCCCTCTTCAGCCTGCTTAAAACTTCACCTTTTCCTCCATCACCAGCCTCATTGAAAGGCTGACATGCAACTGATATCAGCTGCTGCTGCTGCTGCTGCTCTAAGCTTATCTAATTTGCAGTATGCTACTGTCTGCTGCCTTGTCATGTGTGGTTTGCTGGCTCACCAGATTAAAACCATAAAACAGAAAATTTTGACCATTAGGAAAAAGGTATATAAGGATAACATTTCAATTTATCATTGTTGTCACAATGCAAAATTTTCAAAATTGCCTTGAAAGGGGAACATTTAGCTTATGAACATGACCACATTTTCCCAGGGATTCTCAAGCCAACCTCCCAAATGGTGCTATATTTCAGAGAAGTTATATATTTTTGTTGTTGCTTCAGCCATAATAGTTTATTTGAACCATACATTCCCCCACAGAAATCCGTGCTATTTGCAGATTGTGAAAAGGATAAGGAATGCCCCCTGACCTCATGACCTTGAACTTTGACCTTGTAGCTTTACAATGTAACTTACACATGGCCTCATGGTGGCGATGCTGTCCTTGACTTTCGCATGCAACTCTGTGAATGAAGCAGGTCTAGACTGCACGAAATTCCTTATTCGTTCTCATGAATTAGACTTAAAATATATTCTATTAACGAAGACCATTTCTGTGTCATGACATGTTGTTAAAATCTGGACCTGCATCATTCACCTTATTATTCCGCGAGTCTTCCTGGCTGGATAAAAACAATTGCTCAAAATGTTCCAAACCACCTTGTATAAATAAAATGTCATATTGTAGATGGTTAATTTTATTACAATTTCATAATGAGAAGGAAATATGTTCTGTTTTGTTTTTGTTCTATGATCATATGTTACTTAATTGATTGAGAGAGGTTTGTAAGGCCCTTGACCTGTGGTCAGTGGTCAGTCAGTCAGTGGTTACTTTGTCGTGCTAATGTTTATTTTTAGCAGAAATCCGCCAATGTGCTAGTGAGCGTCTGCCATGATTTTTTACACGTTTGTCAAGTGTATGTGCGTGTGTGTGTATGTAAGTCCCTGATCTGAACTCTAGTGGGTGTAAGGAAAGGGTCATTATGGGAGTATTGTGCTAGGTAAATTCGTTGTGTTTGAGAGAGAGAAAGAGAAATGAGAGAGAGAGAAAGAGAAATAAACCACTGACTTTTGTCCCATTCGAATTATCACCCTCCTGACTCACCTCTCGTACTCAACGAGATTCTCGTCCTCAAGTCTCATATCGCGAGACTGGGCATGTCTGTTCATTATATGATATGATTATTATAACTCTCAGTGCAATATTTTCATTGTTTTTTAAAAAATGGTAGACAATCAAGTTATGAGGCAAATCATTCACAGAGCCAATCATCATTGCAATATTTCAAAATTTCATATTTATTTTGCTTGTGTAAAATTGGTCTAACGAATGAAGCTAGGTAGTGTGAAAGTGAGAATGGGTCCTATTAACAATCCTTGAGGTATTCCTCTTTATGTTGGCCTGCCAATTTATGTGCTCGAGTTCCGAATGGTTCATGAAATCATGAGACATTTTAATTAACGATATCTTATCTCATGTCAGCGTGCCATATATATTCAGATATCCGAATTGGGGATTTTTCGAGAGGTGGGGAGAGGAGGGTGCTACAGAAAACCCATCTTAGCTGCAGTGGGGTTATTTACTTTGCTGCAGTTGAGATGGCGGGCAGTATTTTCACCCTCTAGTCCAACTTCCTAATTGAATTAATTGATTAATTAATTGCTTAATTGATGTATGTCTAAGATTACGTAACTGGTCGAAGAAGGTTATTGGAACTCAGCACACCCTTCGTTCATTTGTAGAGTCTTAGTCACCGTGGACCATCTTGTAGAAATTGCATTTATCATGCCCCCATCAGCACCCCCTATGTTTGTCAATAGGGAGGCCCGGGTGGGGTGCAGTTAAGAATGAAATTAATGTGCCAAATCTGTGATATTAAAACGGAGGAGAAATACATCAAAATCATAACTTCCTGCTGCTAATTCTATGTAGCGTACTTCAAATTCCGACAAAAATTACAGTGTATAAGGCAAAGCTTAATTAACTCTTAAAAGGCAGCCTGGTTCAAGACTATGTAATAGTTTTACAAAAAGCTTGTATCATTATCTCGTATTCCTCTATCAGGTTTATGTTGATTCAAAATATTAGGTTGTGAGTAAGGAAGGTGTGCTTTATCATTTCAAGTTCACCTTCCTTACATGCATGCATATTTTATTGAAAGCAAACAAAAAAGTGTATTTCCATATTATAATTGTATTATTTAATTGATATATGATTAAATCAGAGTTTAGCTTCAGGGCAAATTGCATCAAATGTCACCACGTGTATACATATTTAATATATTGTTATCTGGTTTCATAGCTTTTTGGGCATTTTTGGAGAAAGAGATATGATGTATTTTGACAGACGAACACAAGCAATTAATGTATAGCTATTTTTTATTGCCAATTAATTCATTGCCATTAATTGTATAATGTTTGTACACCTACAACAAAAATTATCAATTCTGATAATATCACGGAGTGTGTGGTATAGGTAATTTGTACTTCTTTAAAAAAATCAGTAATGTTTACAAAAAACCAAACCGTTACCTCATGATATCTGGGGGGTAGGGTGGCGCCCGTCTATGAGAGTACATTAGTTCAACATTTGTAACATAGATCGCGCCACCCTACTTCCTGTGGGAAGCCGACGCTTTACTATGTACACAAGACTATATTTGGGCCTTGTGCATACTTCTTTTATAAGAGGGGTAATTATATTCAAGTATTTTTATTGTACAAAATGAATGCGCCATATAGGTATATCATTGATGAGCTTACCAAATTATCAAAGTGGATGATAATCATAATTTTGTATTTTCTATACTTGAAAATATTAAATCATGGTATAATGACAATGGTTATGAATAAATGAATAACTAATGCTGTTGAATGTGTAGATCGAGAAGTGAAATGTTTCTGTGTCATTATTATTTTTTTTATTCATGCATGTGTTCAAATCAGTCTTTATTACAATGAGTGAAATGTTTACCCTTTTCCAACTCAATCTGTGGTCACTGCAATATGCCAGTGAGTAGGGCTATAGAGCTTTGTCCGATGTATAGTGATGAATGGTATATGACAAAATAATGGTATATACAGTTTACCCACCATGGAATATGCGTGGTTTGTTAAATAATGAAATTGCCCAGTTTCACAAGTTCTCTGTATTATATAATTGTGTGATTCTCTGCTCGAATAAAATAAAAACGTGGTCCTGTACTTTCATGTTTTGCGTTATATCTGAAATGGGAATATTTTGGAATTTTGGTCCTGTACTTTCATGTTTTGCGTTATATCTGAAATGGGAATATTTTGGAATTTGTAAAATTGGTTTATTTTGAGTCCTTCAAATTTCGCAATATTATTGACCTTTTTACACCCTCAAATGGAAAATGCTGGTTGACAGTAGAGCTCTCAAACTCTTGATCACAAGTGCTTAATGCCTTTTCTCCGTTTTAAGCACTGCAGCCTCATCCAAATGCATTTTAGACGAAAAAGAGGGGCTAGTATTGACAGGATAATCCAGCCTGGCAATATCTCAGACCCTGTTATGGTAATCTGAGGTTAGGACAAGATGTTGATATCTCAACTTACCGGCTCTGTTTATCTTCTGTGAGCACGAATTTCAATTTCAAATGCACCCAGTCATTCCCCCAGCCCTCTGTGCTTCATTGAAAATCTTCGATTTTTTTGCCCCCCGTAATCAGGACTTTGCAAGGGCTGTCACGAGCCAGGGTTAATTTTTCCCGGGCACTTGTCGAATAAAGTCCGGGCACCCGTCGATTGCGCGTCATTTGGCCCCCTAATTCGACTGGTCCTCTCTGCATGTTGACCTATTCGACTGCGGATGACGAAGTTGCCTTGGGGCGAATTGACTCGCTCAAATGACAACAAAAGGATGGCTATAAGTAATGATAAAATGAATATATTATACGTAATGTTTAAAATTATCACATGTGTATATTTATTGATATATTCTATTGAGGTGCTAATTACCAAAACAAACAAATGGTAACAAATTAATACGGGGACATCCTTGCAATAGAACGCCACAGTCGAAATTTCTGTGACATATTTATTTGAAGCATTTGTTAATGGTATGTATGGTCAACAAAATACAATACATACACAAAGTTATATTTTTAAAATTTCTCACCAAACTTACGCAGTATCAATCTGTGGATATAATCTTCCAATAAAATGCAAATTAAGAAGGAAAATTTCTAACCTCAATTTAAATCACAAACTGTTCAATTGTGGGTGGGGACTAAAATCCACATTCTACCATTAAACAGTTGACTAAATTTGTAGAAAGACATAGAAAGGAACATGGCGCCATGCACAATAGGCCAAAGCCATGGGAGTGAGGCTCAGGGAGCCACTGTGGCTTGTGTGTTCGCCCTCAGATGTGCCCTGCTTCTTGCAGAGCTTGTCCCAAGAAGATAAATATTCAGAAAAACAGCAGCTTGCCTTTTCCATGGCTTGTTTGCACAGGCCGACCGATTGAATGTGGCCCCATGGAAGACGGGATAAATGCGTGATCAAGAATAGGGCGAAATAATACAATTGTTTGATGATTTCCGAAGGAGATTTAGAAAGGGTAATCTGGGTGAACTGGAGCCCTCTTCACAAAGGACACTGTCTACACAGACTGAGATTGTATATGGAGAAAACTCAATGTCCCTGCAGACATATAGTATGTCATCTATCATGTTCTAATAGACCTCTGCTCCTCTGCACTTGACCTGCAATCCTACACCTAAGTTTAATCTGCAGGGATGTTTTCAATGTTGGTCCCCAGGCCTGCTATTTCATCTAATCAAATTTCACTCTAAATACGACCCTTTGAAGTGCAATATCACAGAAAAAAGGGGGGCATTAAAAGCTAGGGAAAAAGTTAAACCACTAAAAACAGTACTATCATTTTGCTGCTGAGCACTTACAGGCATAAAATGACACTTGTGCTACATATAAGGATGTTTTTGGGAAGAAGAAGCGTTTGCTTTGCGTTGTGGAATTAGCATAGAACACAATGAACTATATTGTGTGCTACAATCTAGGCAGCATGGCCTAGCATTTTTGTAACATTGAGGGGGTGGCAACTGAGGGCACAATACTGTGTTGTAGGGTCTTTGTGAGGGTTTGACCTCTCACCCCATGTCACTCATCCATTGTGCTTTCTTGCATAAGGCATCACAGAATCGTAGAAGCGAAAAAAATTCCTCAGCCTGACAGCCTATATACTCTAGGCTGCTCTCTGCTGTAGAGTCTAGCTGACAAATATCTAGTTTGAATAACACCCAGCCCTCAAACCAAAAACATACACTTTGCTGTTTTTAACCCTTTTTAAAACACTCTTTTAGACCTCTTTGCTATGAGTTCCCAAGTGCAGGCAAAAACCTCAGTTCATTGTAAGTATATGTTAGCCAATGTTTTGACACTCTACACTCTTCTAATTGATAGTAAGAATGAAAAAATCTCACAGGGAGCAGAGAAAAGTCAGGCCAAAAAAAGTGGGAAAATATACTGTGGGAACTGCTGGAAATACCTATACAAAGTAGAAACGTCTGAAGCACTTTCCATCATGAACAACATTGCAATTTCTCCCAGACCCTCTACTGACCACTGCTATTTTCCCTTCCTGGTCCTCAACGCATGGTGACCCCGAGTAATAAATCGTGCACGATTTCGGACCATCATTGGCGATAAAATCATTCCCGAGGATCAAAGGTTAGTGCAATATTTTCACTCAGACTGTTACACATTTTATGGTAGGCTGACCGCCATGACAGCTGAGAGGGAGGGTCACATATTTAGACAAGCGTTTTTGCTGTGCAAATGTTTACACCAATATGTGGCGACATCTTTACATTTCTGTTAGTTTTTCTTCCTTTTTTTCCTAGATTTATGTGTAGGTCCCCAGGTCACAGAAATGAGTCTTTAATACACACACTTTAACCCCACCCTAAAACATACTAGGACAACACGTTTGGATTGGTGTACCCATCCTCTCCCTGATTTATTATAGAATGATGTGAACCTGTCTTCATGATCCTTTTTGCATATTTGACTTCAGAACTTCAGAATTTCAATTCACATATCATCTCAATATACAGTGCACTCGTGTACCTCAGTTCTCGAGTGTAAATTAAGCTACGTACACAGACAACAGATTTCCTGAAATCAGATTTCTGTCTCTGGTCTGAGCATCCAAAGCTGTTATGACTCTGTGAGATACGAATGATTTTGCAATTATGACTAGTGAGTGACAGGAAGACATTGCACACAACATGGGGCCGAGGAGTGGAGTGAAAAATATTGAGAAAGGCCCAGGTGGGGTAGACAGCAGGACCTTTGGGGGAGTGACAGGGTGCATGTGAGATTGAGGGGGGAGGACTGCAAGCTTCAGGGCATTGGTTGTCCCCTGTCTAGTGCAAAATGCATGATAAAACCAGAATCCTAGGCTCTTTCTGGTCTCTGTATGCCCTTATGTGCAAAATGCTGATACTCTGAGGCCATGGATGGAGCTTCTCATAGGGTCTTATGAGGACTTCAGGCCTGTAGGGGCCAGTGGGCAGCTAGTTGCAGTCTGCTTCTGGTGTGTTAGGCCATCTTGCAGAGGCACAAAGACCCAAAGAAGGAGCACCTGTCAGCCAAGGTGCTGCCCTAGGGCTTATGAAACATCAATGGAAGCACGTCGTCTACCCCTTTTGGCCTTGCTTAGCTGTCCCAGGTCCTGTCAGCCTTTTATGAAGGAGGTACGAGGGCGATTTCTGAGTGAAAGGACAGGGATAGGTCCTACCCTTGTCATTCAATGTTAAATTTCCCACGACCCACTTGAAAAACCTCTTCATCCAACCTGCCTGACGTGCCTTTCCATTCAAAATCACCCCGTTGAATCACCTTATCCAGGTTTATAGAATGTCAGTTAGGGTAGAGTTCGTATTTTGGGGAAAGCTCTGTTCTGAGCAGGCCATGTTGCTGTCCGTCTCTCTCGACAAGTTCTTGTCAACATCATCCAGGAATAAAAAGGTGAGTTTCTGCAAGTGTGTTTTGGACCTATCAAATTGTTTCATCATTCCATATAGGGAGATATCGTTGGGCTTTTGTAGAGACCAGCTGATATAATCTAGCTGTCATGATTCTGTATCAGAATACCATAACAAAAGAAAATGCGAATGTGTGAGAAAACTGAAAACAATGTTGAGACATTTCTGATATAATGTTTTGATATATACACTCCAGTACTCTTTTCTGCGACATAGTTCTCAGAAAATATCAAAATAAAAAGCAAAACATTTTTTCATATGCAGTGATTACACAAGCACTGGCTGTTGCTGTACATAATAGGTATAGTATAGCCTTGCTCACACATGAAAATAAATCAAGTATTAAATGGCATGGATCTGGTGACCCTATGGTGTAACCCCCAATTACATAGGGGCAGAGAGGGCAAATGGCTTGTTCTATATCAGTTGATATACTCAGTAAACCACAGATGATTATGGAGGCAGTGTAATAGGACGTGAATTACGGATGAAAATGTCACTATTGGTCATTAGGATTTGAATGAATAAGCCCATATGGTTATAATACAGCGTTACGGTTTTGGGTTCATAATAACGAAGTTCATAACAAGTCAGTTGAAGTGTTGAAATATGGCTCTGACCGATTTCAGGGCATGTGTCGTAATGTGGTGTCATGGCGGAGAGGAAAGGCCAAGTCCCATATTGCTTTAACTGGATACAATTACACTGTGACTGTATTGTGACTGTTGGGAGCAAACTGTCATATGAATACACTGTTTACATGCACCATTCAGTGGCCATTCACTTACATTTGATACAGTGCGAACTATGACATACATGTGACATAATATATGTTTCGAGTCGGCTGCATATTGGCTGGGATCCTATATCATGTTACTTATAAAAAGATGAAAGTGATAATAAAAGAGAAAGAGGGATAAAAAGGTCTTACTTTTTAAGCATGCACGTGAGGGGGATTGTTACAATTCACGTGAAAGCATGGATGGGCCATGATTGCATGCGACTATGTTAAATATCAGCTTTTACAGTCGCTCTCTCCTCCCTCCACAGACATGCCTGCCAGTAATAGGCATCAGTCATGAAAGAAACTTGTTTCTCATGAATCCAACTGCAATTCTCTGCAGGAAGATGCCGTGTCCTCTCTTGCATGGTCTTCCCACATACAGGTGTACACGAGGTGCGCAGTATGTAATCAGATGAACACACAACTTGGTCTTCTTTGGTCACCCCCTGACAAGCCCTTTATGTTATGGACCCCTGGCATACCAAGAAACCACAAAAAGACCACATGCATTTCAACTGCTGGTCAACTGCAATGACATGCCTTTGTACTCCAAATTTCACCCTGAAAAAAAGTGCAAGAAAAAAATTGTGCCAATTACATGCATCAACGTACGATGCACAGGAGTCTGAATAACTCACAACAGCTTGAAAATTACTTTTGTACAATATGTATGGGCTCCTGGTATCCTTGTTATTTTCAGTGTACAATGGCATGTTTGGGAGAAATAGATCAACTCCAATGAGCAAAACATGCACCTGCTTAGACTAAGGTGTAAGTGCTGGGCCACACTTTCAAGTCCCAGGTTCAATGCCTGTTTACCTGTACATGCAACATGTCCAAAGCTTTGACAGCCTTCTAGAAGTCTGAAAATATCGAAATATCAGGCTCACAACACTCCTCAGGCAACCACTACGAAAATATACACAACTGGGTTGAAATATAGAAATTTAGTTACTTTTTCACACATGGCAAACAGATTGGTATATCGGGTACATTACACGTAGAATGACAGCAGGAGTTAGTGGCAACAAAAACTACCAACAAAGTAGCCTACACATCAATTTAACAAGCTTTGACATGCCATTTATTTGATGTCTGATTAGAGCCAAGGACACTGGTAATATGGCTGCGCCGTTCCATATAGCTGAATCCTTTTTATTGATTCCTAATGTCTAATGATCACACGCCTAGGTGATCCCACCCACAGCAATTTTAGCAAATTAAACTTCATTGTGGCTTTGTGAGTGATGGGGGTTGACAGACGTTTACGAGCTCAAATTCTAGCTTTTGTTCAACTCGTGTTTTTTCATTGTGGTCCGTGTGGTGTGTGTTCAAATCAGCGATCGATTCCAAGGGGTCATACAGCCAGACGTTTGTTTTTTTTATCCCTTTACTCTTTCTCTCTCTCTCTTTTTCTTTTTCTTTGCGATTTACACTTGACACTTTGGAGGAATGGAGCAGCATTCTAATGTGCTGGCTGGCAGGGCCTTCTCTATTGCCGTCACGAGCCCTTGTTTTATGACCAGGGGTCAGGGCTGATGAGTGGCTCTTTGCTCTGACCAATGAACTTGCTGATTATGTCTGCTACAGTCTACAGCCAGTTTAGTTCCAGTCCCTTCAGCCTATGCTGCTGCTCTGGTCCCTTGTAAACCAACTTAGCATCCGTGACTCCATTATCTTGCTATTTGCAGTTGCTTACGAGTTTTGCTAAATGGCATGCTGGCCTCTACATTGCATGTCACCAAGGCACATCTTCAGCTGGGCAAGATCTTACTGCAAATGAACCTCAGACAAGGAGATTTGATCTGCAGTTGTTCCTCTCTTGTCTGCAGCTGCAGCTTTGACAAGCCTCTACCAGCTGCAGGCAGCATCATCAACCTGCAGCAGCAGCAGCAGCAGCCGCAGCAGAGGATGCTACACTGTGGGAAACGGAGGCTTGCTATTCTGTGACCCACAACATGTTACAACTGCTATACTATATAACAGACAATCTGCGCCCCCAGGACCCACAGTTGAAGGAGCTTAGATTGGAAATGCCAGAAAAGCGAGAAAACATACAGCGCTCTGGGGTGCACCTTACTCTCAGCTGGAAAATCCAATCTTTTCAATGACTTGCCGCAGTGTGACAAAATTCCTAATTTGCCGACAATAACAAAGCTAAGGCAGGGACCGTGAAAGTGGGCCCATCCACACGGAGAGAATATGTGGAGTGTTATATGGCTAGAGAAGTGTGAAGCCAACATTGAAGCCAACCTGCAAGCAATCATGATACACTCTGGCACTACACAGAGCTCTTCCAGTAACAGCTTGTCATCAAATGTGTCTCGGTGTTTCCCTGATCGTAGTATGCAGCCTACAATCCACACAGAAATTACAAGCATCGAATAACAGCCCTAGACGCTAGACTCAATGCCATAGACCTGTGGTGGCTGAGCTGCTTGGCTCTCCCCTCCAAGCAGATTTTTTAGCAGTGCTTGTCAAGCTTGCACATGAATTCACACAGTTTCCTGAATTGGGGGATTATGCAATGAGCTTTTCATTCATATATTGTGAGAGGGCTGGCTCTTAGCCAGATCCTACCTCTATACTTTGTTATTGATCCTGGGCTGGCAGTTTTTTTGAGAGGTGCCGTCAAGTCAGTAGCAGTCTGATTTCTAGGCGTCAAGGGCACCAAGCACGAGAGCAGAAGCAGAGGCACAGTCTACAAGCCCTGGCTAAGATTGTCCTTCTGCCTTGATAATTAAGTCTGGAAATTTGCCTAATCCATTGACGTTTTTGTATAACGAAGTGGCGGGCATCTGTCGTGGGGAGGGGCAGGGCATGATGACCACCAAACAGCAGCAGCAGCAGCAGCAGCAAATTGCCAGCAATGGGGCAGTGCAAGAAGTACAGGGCATCTCAGTGCTGGACGACTCGTCTACTGGTCAATTCGCCCTCTCCCCTCCCCCCTGTAATGCCCCTCCCTGTGGAGTGCAGTGGAGCTTGCACGTTTTCTGAAACCAGTGCCATATATACTCAGATCGATGAGGAGTTATGTAGACTGCAGCCAACTGGCGGTGACAACAGCTGACACTTTCCCAGCTTCTTCTCTGTCCAACCTTCCAAAGGCAAAATTCTTTTGATCTGACCCTCTTTCTTCCCCATCACCTGGCAACAAAAAACAAAGCCACCCTTCTGTCCTCCATGCTAACTGTCGCCAACCCAAGTCAACTCAACCTCCCATTTTAACAAAGGTTATTTTTCATTATGATAAGATGAATATTATATACAGTGCCATGAATATATCGACGAGAAGTTTTTGTTTGTAATGTTAGTGTATCATTATGACAAACTGGATGACATCTCTTTCTTAAAGGCTAAGATACTTTTCCGGTCGTTATTGTTATATTTTTGGCATATTCAATTTTTGCTGATTGCATGGAATTATCTTGGTCACCAATGTGAAACACTTGAAAGTAAATATATTGCTGTAACTCTGTGATTCATTTCATCCCTTTCTAACAATGTCTTTTCTTACAATTTGCAGCATTTTGATATTAATTTTGAAAATAATGGCAGTCAGCAATGGTCTGGATTAACCACAATACAAAATCACGAAATTCAGTGGAGCAGATATACTTCTAGAATATTATGTTCTGCTGTTGAGTGTATGGCCTGGACAGGTCTCTCAGTTTACTAATTGAGCACTGATTATAAGACACACAAAAAATAAATAAAATCAAGAGATGAAGAAAGAGAAAAAAATGAAACATTTGTTCTTTTCAAAATGTGACACTTCGGTCGTGCTAATGAAATCTTCGAGAAGTGTCTTTGTTAAATATTGTGGATGCTCTGAAGAAAATGATATTTGTTTGGTTTGGATGTCTACATTTAGCAATACTAATAGAAGAGGGACAGGGTAAGACCTAAAGATCATGAGATGTCAGTATTTATTAATTCATCCATTGTTTGTGTTTATGTATTGTGACAGACTGACAGGTTATTGACTGTTTCACATGTTGTAGCTTATCAATCGTTCACTTATAAAGAATTCATCGCAGTCATGACATAATTTATCACCTTGTATTTTTAAAAACGATTTTAAATCCCTATTAATGATTAAATGAGAATTGATCTTTTTCTCTTAAAATTGATCCTTTGTATGGTTTGTCTAAATACGTGAGAACTGGTATTGATTAATTTATGACATGAATGCACGGTGTCACCAGTTTCAAAGAGTTCAGGTATATAAACATGAAACATGAAAGTGCATTGTCAGTTAGTAAAATAGCACAGAGAGACACTATATAGTTAGTGTTGTTCTGTTGTTGACCCGGGGTTACGGGGGCCAGGGAGATATGCTCCTAACTGCCCGGGGGACGGCGAGAGCTGTGATGGCCGGCGGCGACTCGTGCCCTCATCCAATATTGACGAAGGTCCATGGACATGCGCAGTCCACTGTATAGTATATACTGGTGAGAGATCGTAAATAGTAATTCCATTCCAGCGTCTCAGAGTATATTCTATTTCCTTAGGTCTCAAGGAGGTCTTTAGCTTCAGCTTGAGTAAATAACAAAAATACTGGCACAATTGTCATCTGACCTCTGACCCCGAAGATCACTTAAGTTACAAACGACATTTTAAAATCTAAGAAGGGCCGACCTTTAATTTTGGCCCCTTTCTCTTCTTACCACCCCAAACAAATGGTCTGGCCCACAAAGTAAGCATTGAGACTAGCTGTGATGTTTTAATGTAGCTATCAACAAAGGTTAAGTGAGTCGGCCAAAAGAGTTCGACCTGACTAAGGAGGGTCCCGTTCGATCATCTGACGTATGTTGTGCTATTCTGTGGCCTCCTAAAAGCCCCTTTCATAGCAGTTGCTCTCTCAGGGGTTTTTTTTCTAAGCGGAGGGCAGGTTGTGTGGTGGGGTCATGCTCTGGGGTGGCGTTATGGCACCCGCACCCCGACCTACATAATCCTAGGCAACGCTAGACAGGGTCCTCACTCCAACCTCAAGGTCAGGGTTCACCACTACAATGTCACGCTGCTATTCTGCTGTCACAATGCAGACTAGATTGTCTAGATCTTTGCACTGGGTTTTTATGAGCACAACATGTATGTCTTCAAGACTTTTTGTTCTTGCCTTTGAAAAAGTAGCTGAGTTTAGCTGCTGCTGCCGTAGCATGGAATTATGAACGGCTAGCCAAGGTTGCAGATAGCAACATGATATTGGAGGTCAGAGGCTCGGGGTGTCAGAGAATGTTGTTATGTGAGAAGGCCACTATCAGTAATGTGTGATATATGCCTGTGCTGAGCTGCCTCATGTATGGCGGGGGTAAAGAGCATGTATAGGGCAAGTATAGCACCCTTAGCCCTTCCCCTCTAAGGTCGGAGAGCACGGCTTGCGGATCTCTATGCAAACCCAACAAAGATGTGCCTCTCTGGGGGCGTTTGTTCCTCTTCTGTTATGCTAAACTAATTCAGCTTGGCGGTGGCCTATGTGGCTTCATCTGGGGGGTTAGAGTATGCGTGCTTATTGTGGGGTGTCATGAGGGCCCCATGAGTGACATAGGGGCTTACATGTTAACCCCTTTTTGTAGTGGGACGGAATACATTAGATTGCGATTGGTTTTGCCACTGCAACCCTGGACAAAATTTGCAAATTTTGGGTCAATTATGGAGGTGACATTTATTGGAGGGTCAGGCCTATTTGGAGTGGTTTAGGGCAGCGCAGGGCAGCAGTCCCGGGGGCCGTGGCCAGCCGGACCTTGTCAGGGGCGCTCCCCCCCTTTGACCACGCTCGGACCTGGGGATCGTAAACAAGACCTGTCCTAGACACAGCAGCCACTGATGCGGCTGATGCTGCTGCTAGATGATGCTGCTGCAGCTGGCATAAACCCCACCTGCGTAATGCTGATAATAGAAATGATGAGGATGTCCATACGGGGCTAATATGGCCAAGGAGTGGCTAGTCTAAGAGCAGAACAGGTCAGGGTATTACTCACCTCTCCGCCCCTTCTACTCATTCCATCTTCACCCCCCCCCCCCCTCAAAACTGCCCCACTCACATCCGCATCTTCCCTAGAATGGCTTCTCGTCACTCCCTGCACCTGCTGCAACTCAGGGTAATAAAGGCATCGTCTTGCTCATCTTCATCACCGTTACAATGTATCAGTATTGCGTCAATGTTACAGACTCTCTTGTTTGGCAGCTGAATCCTATATTTTCGCTTTTTTTTTTCTTGATTCTAGTTGAACATGAGCGGATGTATAATTGCATAATTTTTTATAATAGTGTGTGATAAATATTTTTATCTATTTTAATGTTTATTTGAAGAGCAGTAGGTTATTAATCTCCATGATTACTAGAAGCCACCCAAAACAGAATGAGTAGCAATGGGATTAAATCTGTAGCCAACATTTTTGCCCAGAAAATGAGCCGAGTGGCACATGGTCACAAATGGCAACGAAATAGGACATCAGAGAGAAGATAATGTCCGGACAGGAGAAGGATTGTGGCATAAGCAATGAAGGGAGGCTGCTGGGATTCTCTGTAAATGTTTTCATAAGGCACGCGTAAAATATTTATTAGCAGGAGAGGATGAGCGTGCGTAATCACTGGGGAAGTGGGCACTGGGCAGTCATGGACACACAGTGGTCACCTGGTGGCTAGCCATCTTTCAAAGCCTCAGACACTTGGCTAATATGTAGGCCGTCCAGGGAGGAGCTAAAGTCACACTTGGGCCCAATTTGTAACGAATTACTCCGGCAAGGACGTGCTGCCCCTAAGATGTATAGGGCGGTGGCCAGCAACTCAGAGGTCTGTCTCTCTGTCTGCCTCTCCGTCCAGTTTATCAAATTGCACGGAGTCATCCTGTCGGTCACATTACAGGCCTTTAATGATAAGTAATCACCTCCTATTGTTGCATTTATTGCCAGCTAAATGTTCACTGGCCAAGGGTCGGCGATTGTAGGGGAAATTCCGACTGACCAAAGGGGTTTTGTTTTGGAAAGGGATAGTTCAAGGGTTCACAGGTCTCCCCCCGCGTCCTACCCCGCTCTCCAGCTACCAATACCCCAACCCTTGACCTCAGCCTCTACCCAGGTCAACCAATATTAATATTATGTGACAGCTTCTAAGAAGGACGCCTCAATGGTGCATTTCTCCGCCCCACTGACTTGTCCATAGCCGTCTCTACTCATACACTTAACGCAGCTCTGACCTTCCGTCACCTGTATTGTCTCCGGCAGGTCCTCGGCGCTGCGGGGATGGCGGACGGCCGACCTTTGAAGGACGGAGACCCTGACTGCAGGACTCGGTGAAGGGGCCACTGCTGGGGCCATAAGCCTGTGTTTGGGGGCGTCCTATCATTCAAGGGCTAATCTTTCAGGTAGACTGCGTTTTGGACGTTCATTCATCATCTTGGCAGGCGGTGGGCAATGGTCGTGAAGGAATTCTCTTCCAGTGCATCTCTCCCCTGCATGAGAGTCCTCTAGCTCCCCTTCTCCCCCCCCCCTGTTCATCAGGCCCTCCCTCTGTCATCCTCTGTCACTTCGTGATGACCCTTTGAAGTTGGGCGTTTCAACATCAACTGAGATGCTACATACAGTGTCTTGCAATGGAGTGATGCTGCTGTGTTTTTGTGGTTCCCCCTCACGCACAGACCTCACCCAAACCACGCAGTCACCTCAACTGCATGGAAGACACATGGTGATTACTAGCCCCAGCACATGTTCTCCCTCTGCCCCTCACAACTTGCTTTATTATATGTCATCAGATTAATGCCCGTCCAAGTGAATCGCCCTGCCCTATCCATCATACTGTCCACCTGATCTAATTAGGGCTTTAACAGAATTAACCAAATGACACGGAGTCGCCCCTTCCCAGCCCCTGGTTAATCTAGCCATTTTTGCATAACATTGCCCCATCTGGGTCTAATGCTTTGTTTTGATCGGCAAACTTATTCTCAATTTCCTAAGATGTCATTGTACCTAAATCTGGTGCATATTATTTAAATGGCGCCTATTCGTGGCACACTCTGTATTTGCAAATTTTGTGACTTTTTTTTTTTTTCAAGCAAAATACTGCTGTTGTTATTGTTGTTTTTCGACGTGTTTGCAAAGGCAAATGTCACTTGATTCCAGTTGATTGTTGTATTTACTGTTTGTGGTCAGTGGTCCACCTGTGCCCCTTGTCCATTCTGTAGCCGTGGTCACTCACAACATTGTCCACGTCTCTTAGCTGACCACCCGGCCTGTTTGGGGTGGAGGACCTGTCCCAACCCAGCTGCCATAAAATTACAATCTCTTTTCTCATACGTCTAAATAATTAAGCAGCGGCCTTTTAATGGTGAGCTGCAGTAATTGAGGGTTGGCTGACTGGGGCGATTTGTGAACAGGAGCGAGTAATTTGCACTACATCATTACTCACAATTACTCAGCTACTTTGTGGCAAACCAAATCTCTCACTCTCTTTGACTACCTGTGGTTTTTTCCCTGCCACTCTGGAAGCCCTGGTTAATTCTATGAATCACCAACATCCTTTCATGTGGAGAGGCCACCGCAAATGTTCTAGCTGTGCAAAGACTGAGGAACCAAGCAAAAAATTAGACAAAAAAGGGGCCTAGGGCTTAAAGAGGCTACTCGACTTCTTGTGGTCACTGCAGGTCATCATGCCTCGGACCTTTTACCAGATGCTCAAAATCTTAATAGATATTCTCTATATGTGTCCTTGTTGTGGCTCTGATAACATCAGAATGTGTAGGTTGCAGGAGTGACACTCTCACAAGGAGGGACTTCAATGCAAAGAAGAAGCCTAAGGGTGAGGGCAACCAGTGTCAGCAAAACTGACCTCTTCTGCCCCCTCTCTCTAATTAGCATGTATCCCACCCTGATACAAATCAGTTTAAACGGGCGCTTTGTATTCTCTCAAATATATGTCTTTGTTTCAAAAGAAAGAATCTCTCAAAACAATAGGAGTATTGTTTATGACATTTGATGAAGAGACTCGTCACTATGGCATTCCTCTTGCCCGAAATCCAACCTTCAAAAGCGAAGTGACTGGGGAAGACGAGTGGTTTGGATTTCCCTCATATGGATGCTAAAGTGCGTTTTAATTAATTAAAGCATTTATTTGCACTTTCATTTAACACCTTTGCAGAAGTCACGGCATGCATGGAGTCTCCTGAATTCACCTTCAGCTGGCAACAAATTGGACGATTGCTCGGAGTCAGTAATCATTGACACAGCCGAGCAGTTTGGTTGAGGTATTAGTATATTTAATTTCACGGGTGTGAGCACTGACAATAAGTTATATTGTAATGCTCTCTCATGATAATTTCACCTGGGCCGTAAATAACACCAACTTGACAATGACAGATGTCATATTTTTAGTGGAAATTAGAGAAAAGCATTTCTAAATCGACCAGGACTTTTGACAGCAAAAATAGAGCGAATATATCAAGGACAAAGAATGAGTCTGGGTGGTAGAGATGGAATTATACGAAATGGTTTAAAAGAGGGTAATGACAGAGGGGTACAGATGAGAGTAACACATGAGAAGGAGGGCAGAGAAGGGCTAGGGGGTGATGGGGGTGCATGGGGTGTTGCATTAGCCCTCCTAGCTTCAGGTAAGACCTGCTCCCCAGGTAGTCGGAATCCACACCAGGGGGTTTACCTGGGGGTTATGACATCCTGCTGTGATCATATCAGCTGTCCCCCATCAAACATCTAACCCTGTCTCAGCCTAAAAAATATTGAGGATTTTTCTCTATTTACGTTTCCCATCATATATCCATAAAGTCTACTGTTTTCGTAATAATAAAATGAATAAAAGGTAAAATATATCATTTATTTATAAAATGGCTTATGCGTTTCTTGGTGTTTGGTGGCCATGAAGGCTGGTTAAATACAGATGTGTAGGATAGGATTATCATTATAATAGAGTGAATGCCGCTGTTGTTATTGCGTTTTTGTGTATGTGTTTGCAAAGGCAAATGTCAATTGATTCCAGTTGTAAGCTGCAGTGCAAGCATCCACCATATCCCTAGTTTTACATTTTTGTCATTGTTTATTTCCTAAACAAAAATTATTGACCCATTTGTATATTTCAACCATTTATCTCTTGCAAATACACAATTTAATTCCTGAATCGACACTCCAGCTATCAGTCACTTAACTTCAAAGTGATCTGGAAACAATTCCACACTGCTCATTTTGAAAAATAATTAGCTAATTCTGGGCAAAATATGTATTTTTTTGGGATATAAATATGCTACTATATATACTTAACCTTTCGCATGTCAGATCAATTATCTTTTTCAGACGCTATTCATTTGTTGGAGCAGTTTGAGTGGACAGTAAAAATCTGACCCTAGCACGATAATACCGCTGTGCACTAGCTTCTCATAGTCAGGGAGTGACAAAAATTCTCTGATGGATAACTTCACACACACAACACTCTTGTTTGTATGTGATTTATCTAGACATAACTGGAAACATACTGGGCCACAACAAGACAAAGTTCAGGCACGATGAAAGACTTATTTTCAGTTCAAAAATAAGCAGCCAAATTATAATTAACCCAGCTCTGTGCTCTCTGGCTTGTACAACTTGTGATTAGCCTCAGTTCTAAAGCAATTCTGCAAACTGTATTATGAAAATTTGTATTTTTGCCCCGAAATATTTCTATTGATAGGTATTTACTCCATTATGATATGAAACAATGCATGCTTTTTAAAACATTTTTATTTCGTCTGGACCGGGTTACATATTTAGGTACCACGTGGGCAGACATTTTTGCCACTGTCAGACTTAAATTTGTAGCATTTTTACTTCCATCATGCATGAACTGAATAATATAATTTTTTGTAAAACATTGACACCGACCTGTGCAAGCACCAACCAAATACAGTTGATTAAATTTTACGTTTTTAGCAATACACATATATGGGTTTAAGATTAATTCTAGTTTGACCCCCCAAGTATCTGGTGTTAGCAAAGGATTGAACTATGGATTTAAGCATCTGTCACGAGGAACATATTAGGGACGCATTTTGGACACAAGATTGTTTTGTGTCGCCATAAATTTACAGCTTCTGGACGCATGTCAATTATGTTAGAAATTTACGGCCAAATAACGAGTTACAGGTCCAGGATTTTACGAGTATGGCTAGCATGTGGCAGAAAAGGGAAGGTCTTCGAATGTTTGCTCGTGGTCCTCAGGGCCTGGACCCCATAAGTCGAAATATTACGTAAGGTCTTCCTCTATCAACCAATCCCCAACTGGCTGGACAAGAGGTCCTCCTATGTTTTCACCTGGTATGCCCATATCAAATTCGTCATGATAAATGTATTGTTTTGAGCCATGCATGATTTACAGCATGCTGCAATTTACTTCCATGGCCGCCATGTTTGATGACACTTTTTTTTACGACATTCTCCAACCAATGAATGTTGGCGTTTGTAACATATGGACAATCTGATCATACCATTATTTCCAATGTGGCCGGGTGGTCAGATCTTCCTCCTTCGCTGATCACCTTTTTTTTATTGTTCTTTATGAACTGACCATGTCAGAGGTCAGCCATGTACTGTGTCCGCCATCTTGGATTTTGGTGGCACCTTTCAAAATCATCATGGCGCTAGCATTCCAGTTTTTCTTTCCCTATTGGTATGTAAATATGCACAATGAATGCAGTGTATTCCTAACGATTTTGACGATTTCTCAAGTCATTATATGTAAACACCTGGTCCTTAGCCGTTTTGCAGGGGCAATTTTCTCTGCAATTTGACAATAAACTTTCAGCTGCTCCGGTATGGAAGTCACGAGTGGAACAGACTTGAGAAATGCTGAAAGTGGCTGGCCCCACTATGTACACCAACCTGGCATTGTTTTAGGAGCATTTCACGTTTTATCGTATGTTTGCCGAAAGTATGTGGGGCTCTAGATCTGTGAAAAAGATTCGACAAGCGTGCCAACTCTGGTGATCACATCTTAAAGACACACGAAACATGGAAGGCAGGGTTTCTAAAAGTAAATTTGCTGTAGCAGGACACACCTTGCGCTGTGTGATGTTGCATACGCTTATAAATGTCATTTGACATATAGAGATACTACAAAACATGTTTGTACATTTTAATGCGCGGAGCAAGCGGACTGCGGACCCACACCCCTACAGATGGTCGTGTCGCTGTTGACAGGACTGTCTGGCCCTAATCACAATCGGTGTCATGACATACCACGCTTGCTCGCCTCAGTTTACACACACATTCACCTCTGCAAAGGCATGTATAGCCAAAGGTCCTGTGGCATAAATAGGCGCATGTATTTATACACAGGCAGGCCGGAGAGAAGTCATCCTGTCACGACCCCTTGTTTATTTCAACATAATACTCTCCACGTACTTCAACTATCGGTCATGCTTAAATTTAACTAGCGGCTACCTGCAGCACACAATTGCCTCTAAATTGCCCCCAAACCACGATCATTCATTCACCTTTCCTGGAAAATCTATAGGTCTTTCCTACATAATTCATGCACTTATTGACTGTGGCAAAATGTTACAACGGTGTGAGGGCATCCTCATTGTGTCCATAATTTAACAAAACTCACTGACCCATTATTAATTTGTTACTGCTGCTGGTGGTCGTTTGACAATTTATAGAATTTGTATTTGTGTTTCAGTGTTAGCTCAGTTAGCCGTAAATGCATTTGTTTCATTTTCATGAATGCTCGACCTGAACTTTGCAGCACCCTGCTCCTTCTGTCTTTGAACCGAGTGCCTTGATGTGAAAGGGGTCAGACTTTGTTGAGTTTCGATCAATTACTTGCCATTGTGGCATTTGTGGTCTTTTGGCTGAGGTGAGAAAAGTGTCAGAGGCAGAATTCGTCAAAATGGATGCGGCTGTGAAAGAGGCCAAGGGATGCAGGTGCGAGATGCTCTGAGGTGGTTGCTGCTGCAAAAAAAGGTTTTTGAAAAGAAAGTAGCTAGCTGTGAGGACCTTGGTTTGGATTATTATAGCTTTGTTGGTTTCTCACAACCCATCACTTTGAGGCAAAATGGATGAAAAATGTCAGGGGGTGATGTGTGGCATGTCAGGGGCTAAGATGATGCCACCAAGGGGGGTTTAAAGATGAAAGGGTCACACCGTAACCTCTGGTACACGGAGGTCACCATGAGAGGAGCAATTTCACTAACCCCAACTTTCCACAGAAATAAGAACTAAGCCCCCAGTAATATGTCATTTATGTGGTGAACACGTTTGAAACGAGATTATCCAAAAGGGCCGCTAAACGGGGTGTTAGCAAAGAGGACAGGGCATAAAAAAGGAGCCAGGGTAAACTGTGGGCAAGGGGTTTATTAGGCGGCAAACGAGGGTTGTAAAAGAGGGCACGAAAAGGTCGTCGGGGGGACGGGGGGAGACACTTGTGAGAAGAGGGCGGCTGAGACGCGGGTCAGCGCCGAAAGACCCCTCGGGTCGGAGGTCGTGCGAATGGTCAGCCGGGGTCAGGGGGCAGCTATAGAGAAATGCCCCCTGACCACTAGTGACCACCGTACCTCGGACGAAGGTCGCGACCAGAGCTGTGTCGCCCTGCTCCTTCACGGATGACGCGTCTTGACCGCCAAATGACCAACGCTAAAGTGCTCAGCCCGATTGGTCAGCCATACTGGTCAGCCATAGTGGTCATGCAGCCAAAATGGCTAGCCCTGCTTAGAGTGGCACCCCGAATGCAAACAGCGATGCTATGAGTCAAGTCTTCGTAAGCTTACAATGTAGAGATTGACATGATATGGAAATGAAACATCCCCATGCATCCCATGGATGATCCATGCTGCCCCAAGCTGCCCACTGCCCTCTTAATCAACTGACCAGCGTCCATCCATTCTCTAATGGCTCATCAATCTTTGCAACTGCCCCACGTCCTCCCAGATTAACCACTCATCGGACTTTATTTTTCCAGCCCTAAGTAGGGTCAATTGGGCGATTAGTGGACTGACCAATGGTCAGTTGACACACACTGACCAATCATCGGATTGCAAATGTCGCTGGTCATCCTTGACCATTGTCCAGTTAAGCCACTAATGGCCATACGAGGCATTGCAATCATACGTGAATCTTGCCCAGTGGATTCCCAATGGCCCACTCCCCTCCATGCAAAAGACTGCAGTAAAAGAATAAGTATTCTGTAGGATGGTTAACTCTGTAGCTTCAGTAAACAAAGGAGAGAAAGTGGGACGAAAAACCGCCCTGCAATCTTGTATCAAGCCAGAAAAAAAGTGGGACGGGTGGGTCATCGTTTTGGAAAATCATTGGTTTAATCCTGATTACGTGTCATCATGCTGGGCTGCGATTTGAAAAGAACAATTAGGTTTTTGAGTGGAGCGGTGAGGTAATTTGCATAGCGCTGGTGACGTAGCTCAGTGTGGCAGCGACGCTGGATGTGATTGGAGCTGGGAGGGCGAACGGCGGCGAGACCTGGCGGCCGGAGCCGTGCCAAAGGTCAGTATACGATGTCATGGGTGTCGTAGACATGTAGGCAGGACTTGGGGCTTGTTAGGCATCTTTTGCAAGCAAAGCATCCCCATCAACTCTAGCCATCATCTCTGCAACATCCTCCATCATTGCATCACACTGCAGCATCACTGATTGCTATCATTACGCAGTGCTGCTGCTGTTGATGCTGCTGATGTTTACACCTTTTCATAACACTTCATATAAACGTTTTATAAAGCTTTGCTTGTGTGATAGCATCACTATGTTGATATCCCATACACCAGGCCATGTTTTGTGCATGTTATCCACTGAGGCCATGTTCTAACCCACAACAATGCAGTGTTTACGAAACCACAACACAGCTTATCCGCCATTTTGGAATCTTGTCTGAATGTAATATTGTGCAAGTGGCCGACGGCTGTCCGAGCGGAAGACTGACCAAGGAGAAGGATTAGGGCGGGGATTGGCTAGATTTCGTTAAGCTTGTGGCATGCATACTGAGCATTAGGTGACCGCTGGTCAAGCGGCTATTGTCCCTCGTGTCGTTAAGTATTCAACTCACAGATAAAGCTACATGGATTCATGGAGTTGAGCTGATGCATGCTGCTAGCATCATTTTTGCAGACAGCTGCAGTGACATGCAAGCAGCCATGACTACAGCAGCAGCAGCAGCAGCAGAAGCAAACTGCATCCTACATGACTCAGCTCTTTCATCCATCACATGCACGTAATACGTTATTCTGCCTCAGCAGCCGTGTGACATCACTGGCAGTGTATCGACAGGACCACTGCTTCCCCCTCTCCCGAGTCAATGTCTTTCATTGTCCACCTCTGTTCCTGTATTTTCTCTGATAACAACTTAACTGGGACCTGCTTGTCATGCTTGCTTGCTTATGTTTTGCATCTCACACCTCACAGGATTTACATCCTCCTTCTGGTCCTGCTGCAGGGTTTTCATGATGGACTTGACACCCCCTGCCCTGATTTATACTTCCCCCTAAACAGCAGCAATATTTCTCTCATGATTTCTCAAGTAATAAACAAAATTATAGTAATATCGATCATTCAAAACCTGCAGTAATATTTCGGATTTATTTTTATTTTTTTGTTTCAAAAAGTATTTGTAGTTATGTTATGAGTTGAGTATACAGTTTTTAGTTTCTTACATAAATGGTTCAATTTTATATGTTAATATTTATCCTGCTATTAGTTTAAATTTGGCTCGTCATATATTCCACTTAAAAATTTCAAAATAAGTAATATTGCACATATTTATATTCCTAATACACACAAAAAAATAAGCACCAAAATATCACGGCAAAACAAGAAGAAAAAACAACTCTCCATTGATACAGAATGCCATGGAGTGCAGTGTTGTGAGTAGGACCTGTTCAAAGAACACGAGACAGTGTATCCTAGTGATTTCCCAGCATCACGACTGCCTGCCAACCTGATACGGGAGGACCACTCTTTGTTATGGATTTATGCAGCCCTTGATCAGGTGCCACAAATGCTGGGGTATTGTGCAAATACTGAGTAAATACACACGACCACCAATGCCATTCCTGATAGGGGCTTTTCTGGGGCTTTTTCTAGGCCTATTATGGTGGGTACATGCTTTTGCCCCTTGTCCTTGTTTAGGCTTGCTAGTCTAGAAGGCAGGCTATAAGATGTCACGGGGGCACGGGGTCGGGTCGCCAAGGTCGCCGGGGGCGGCAGCGGCGGAGAAGAGCAGTGCAAAGCCGCCCCCCCCCCTTCATATGACACCGTGCATGCTACAACTATAGCTCAAGAGATCATGGTTGAGTGTTATGAATCTCACTATCACATGTACAGCATTATATAGAGGGACCAAATGACACCGAGCTGCCAGGTTGAAAGATATACTTCAGAATACTGTAGAGTATCAAAGACAAAGTGCTGTCACTGAGACACTATACAAGATGCCATGAGACACAAGAGAGACACGGAGTAGCATCTCTGTCTCTTGCAGCATCAGCAGCTGCAGCATCATTGTCTTCAGCACACTCCCTTGCTCTTTGATCTCATCTTTTGGAGACATCGGAACCAGCTAAGAAGCTGCTCATCCTAAGCTCCGCATCCTGCAGCATCTCTCCAAACATCCTGCCAGCTGCAGCAGCAACCCCCTCAGCAGCCTGGTTGACTACAGCTGCATGATGCTGCTGGTGCAACAAAAATCAATGCTATATACGTAGAGTGCATTCCTATGCTAAATCCTAGCACACTAATTGTGTATATCAGCTGTTTGTTGTTGCTCCTGTAAACAAGGCTGCCCAAAATACATATGTATACACACTCCTGGTTTACATTTGTACCTAAATTGTATCTGCATGCATACATCGATGTTTCTGTCAAATGTTTACACATCAATAGATCCATACATATCATTTCGTTGATGCTGAGTAGAGAGGCTAACAAATACTGCAGACATGTTCAAAATTAATGTTTTATAATACTATTTGAGTAAGCCATGACCAAAGTATATTTTTTTATATTTAATTAAAAATAAATACACGTAGATAGAATTCTTATAATTTTTATTTAAAATAATTCAAATTCATATATTTAACTGTCATCTTATGACATTTAAATTAAGGTTATAATACTTTTACAGAAGCTAAAACAGTGGAGATTCAAGCTGGTTTAAAAGCTGAAAGTTTGTTTTAATTTTAATTTTATTTTTGCTGCATATATATGAGTACCTTGACAGAGGCCATGCATCAATACAATGTGTGCTTTACACCAAAGTATTGTGACACCTATCCACAGATAATAATACGATTGCTTGGAAAGTTGAGTTGCATGTAGAGATATGAATGAAATGAGCACAATAGCAATTGCACAAACTTGCATAAAATCACGCATCTCGGAATCAGATCATTATCTTCTCGCTTCTTGCAATTTTATGAATGACTGGCTTCATGGCAGATTTTTCCATCACCTACCCATCTCCTCTGTCAGCTGCAGCCAGCACTGCACACGCCACACACTTTTTCATAGAGCATTTCGTTTGGGATTTGGCGAGAGGCCAGGGTGATTCCTGTGTTTAAAAGAGATGTGGAGATGAAAAAATAGGGAAAATGCATTGGGTCTCATCACAAGATGAGCAACTCTTGAAGCATGAAGGAGGCCGTTTAGACAAAGAAGAGACACGATAGGTCTTGAAAAGTAGCAACCATTGACGAAGCAGTAATAAGTCTACCCCTCTTTTTTCTGATTTTTTGTTTCTTCTCTGTGTCAGTTCCAAGCATCACGTCACACACAACGTAGCGTACTACGCTGCGATTTACGCTACGATTAGCGTAATGGAGGGACTGACCTACGTATTGTTACGACATGCCAGGCGTCCATAACGATGCAAATAACCCCCCGATTGGCCTTTTTTCGCTGATTGCACAATAATACGTGGAAAATGCTGCTTTTATTACTGCGATTGCGAGTTGGGAGATTCGCCAATTGCTCAGGTCCTGCCAGCTCTACTCAAGTGTTCCAGATGACGCGCGCTCTGACCCGCTGACACAACGTTGTGCCAGCGTCATACGTGCAGCAGCCAGACTGATGATGCGTCCCCCTGCCTCCCCATCCCCATCTCTCTCTAAAATGCGAATCTTGTTAATCTGGCAGCGCGACGGACAAGTTGGGAATAAATCAGAGGCGAAGATTATCAGTGCCGTAACGAGGGGAAGCGCTCCAATCAAGCAGGTCTCCTATGAATGCCTAAGCCAGCCTGGGCTAGATTTATCCTCATTGCTGTGTGGACTCATTATTTAGCCGCCTTGCTCCATCGATAAGACGCTGGCAAATTGAGCCTCCCCCAAGGTGCTGCGGGGCCAGCCCCGGCCTACAAATTCCCGCGCGCAGATAACTCCTCACACTGTTGGCCTAACGACGTTTGCCCACTGTAAATACTTATTTCGCCCTCTGGCTTCTGCGGCAGGGATTTGTTGCCAGAAATTTGCCAAATTCTCTTGTTTAGGGACAATCAGGCGAGTAAACAGAGCAGTCGCCACAAAAATATGAAAAAAGAATCCTTGTAGACTAGGTCCTAGGTGAGGTGGCTGTCCTATGGCCCCTCCCCCTCAGGCCCCATAGGAAGAAACCCTACCATTGTTGTGGCCGTGGTGTTACCGATCGTGACACTAGATACTTGATGACACTCACGGTCATCTAGACATCTAGATGTCAGCATTTTTGTCCTCAAGGTCATGACCTAGCCTCAAGGTCACGCTTGTGACCTCCAGATATGTAAAACCATACAAAGGCCGCTGCTGTTATGATGCTTCTCAGCTGCAGCAGCTGTAAAACGAACCAAGCAATTTTGTGTCAAGGTGACCTAGTAAGCCGCAATCTCTATTATCAGGGGATTTTGCTCTTGTCTGCCTTTTTTGTGACATTTCATTGAAAGCCACCCTGCAATATTACGCCATGTGTAGCATCTCTACAACCCAGCAGCAGCAGCAGCAGCAGCAGCAGCATAATCTGGGTGATGTGGCCCATAATGGTCGTGTATTCTTTGGGCTTCTCACACCCCGTGGCTCCGATCAAACGTCGCAGGCACAAAGCCAGGGCAAAGTAAATCACCCCTTTTGCAGGGCAGCATCATTTGATGACCCCGTGCTATTTATCGAGAGAGACATTTTCTCGCCTCTGCCATCAGTGGGATGCTATCAAAATGCACTATGTCTCTTGCGCATCCCCAATCTCCATTCGCGCTACATACACTCAGGCGAATAAGGCACACAAGCCACAATCAATAAATTTTTGAGGAGTAGGAGGTGCTCTCAAAACCGCATGCAATGAGTAAATGGTATTAGTGCTTAGTGCATGGGCGCTTTGCTGCTGAATGGGGGAGGGGGTGAGCTCTAGTAAAATGACAAGGCAGGGAGCTGCAGCTTGTCCCTTTGCTGATGCTAAGCTCCTCTCCTCTCAGTCTCAACTGCTTTTGCATCCCTTGGCTAACCGCAGAATGACAGCAACCACATCACACACACAACCTCCTCATCACACCTTGACGCTGCTGCTGCTGCCTCTGCTTAGAATTGCGATGTCATCCGCATTTGAATGTCCTTCCTTAACATGGCGACGTCCGCCACGTGCTCCGAATGCCTCCTCACAAGACGTAACCTTGGAGACGAACGTCTCGTGTCCCTGAGCTGTCTCGGCCACTGGCCACCTCAACTCCATGGGTTTCTGCTTCTGCTAGACATGAATGTTGCATCTGCATCTTATCTTCTTTTTAACTCTTTGCCCCTCTTGGCCAACGCAAGAAACAGTCAGTTTAGATTAAGCGCTTTCGTCACAGTGAACAAAACTAAACAAACGAAATTGCCAAAAAACTGATATAACACAAACTGTATTCCATTGAGAATAAATTTGAATTTATTGTTACACTTTAGATATTGATCTCATGGATGCTATTTCTACAATTTGTCATCGAAATTATAATCCTATTAGGATTAGGCATTGTTTCTTGTCAGGGTGTATGGAATGACATTCCTTCAAACAAAACATGTGACCATATTTTGTGCAGCAGGTGTAGCCCGATGATTTTGCAGCTACTGTAACCTTATGCAAACGAAATAAAAGCAAAGGATGGAAGGGGGCAGAGATGCTGCTGCTGAGACAGGATGATGTTGAGAACGGTGGGTCTGTTACGTTTGAAAGAACAAAGGAGTGACACAGGGCGATAGAGTGTCCCCCATATACGTTATGACAGGCACACCGCCACAAATGACGTGGATGTATCGCGTAACTGGAGAAGCAGGTGGATGCAGGGCGAATCTGGTCCTATAGCATCATCATCAACATCATCATCATCTGTAACATCTCCAGCAGCAACAGCAGCAGCAGCAGCAACAACAACAGCATGTTATAGTTTCACATAAAGTGATAAAAGTGCAGAAGAATGTCAAGATAATTTGCTAGAATGGTATATTATATATAATGTTTGCTAAAGGGTGACATTCGATAAGATGCAATTGATTATTTCGTTGTGACTGACATATCGTGTGATATAACTTACAATTTCTTACAGTAAAGTATAAAGCAAATTGATATGACGGTGGTTAAGTATCTCATATATGCTTACTGTTATGACTCAAAAGTGTATCATGCTACAGTCTTCAAATTTCATATCGATATAATCATGTTTCAAGTTTCAAATATTAACTTCGCCACTTCATTTATTATTATTGCTGAAATCAGATTGTATAAAAGAAGCTGAGGGGAGATGTGCTGTGTCGTAATATTACAATTTGCAGAAGTCGGGACAGATGTAACATTCCATAAATTTCCCATTATTTTGAGGCTGAAACCTCTGACGCAATTAGCAGCAACTAGACAGGATAGGGTGACCCGCTTTTTAAAGCATTTGTGGCCCAAAAAAGGTGATTCATCCTCAATCTAGTGAAGCCCAGGGACAGAAATTAGTTAATAAGACAACCTGCCAGCCTAATCAACGCAATGCCACGCAACACAACAAATGCTAGCAACAAAATTCACCGCTAGGGGGCACCAAGGGCACTAGGGGGCGCAGTGTGCATCACCTACAAATTGAGTTTAGTCCACATGCCCTCTCTTCTGTCAATTTTATTCCGAAGCCTCAGAGGTGCCCAGAGGTTGAATTCTCTTCATACATTAGTAAAAAGCTGGTCCAGGCTGATCATAGCATTATGCAGATATCGTGATAGGTGATGAGCAAAAGCTTTAGTGGCGGACATTAACGATTTCAGACCTAATGAATATTTGACAATGTATTGTAGTGGCGGTGAATGAGGTCACTTTGTAGCCATGAAGGAAATTAGCCAGTATTTGACTTAGGGGTCGAGGCAAAGACAGCTAGGATGCTTGGCAGTTTATCGTTTGCTCGGGGTCAGAGGTGATATTCTATTAATATGATGATTCTTTGCAGCCAGTTATTCCATGTCAATAGTGACTGACCCCAGCCCGTTGCAGATCCTTGGGGTCAAGTTTCTTTAAGATGACATCATGTAGGAACAAGGCAGGAGATAGTGGTCACTCTTGGTCAGGGAGGGCCGGTGTGCATATCAGGGGCAGGGCAAGGGCACCCTGGGGTCCTTGTTTGAGGTCCAGGTCACAGTCTATCAGAACGTGAATTTTTCATGGGGATCACTCATAAAGCAATCTGTCCCTCTGCGACGGCGTGACCAATGTACCCATACATCATTTAGCCCTGGTCTGCCATCAGTGCCTTGCATCCTTTTGTCATGGCATGTAGCGATGCTTTAGCTGTCTCTTGCACATGTGACCTTGAACTACAGGACATGGCAGTATGCGCGCGCATCCTTGCTATGGCAACCGCAGGGCCCGGATGATAAACAAACAAGTGCCAGCGGATGTGCGGATTGTGGGTCTCTCATTGTGTAATGGTTGGTGGACGGCTTGAGTGGTCAGCTGGTGTGATTGTCCCTTCTGAAGGACAGGTGTTTGACCATCACAGAGGGATCCACGAGCCCAATTGGCTGGCTCTTTAATCAAAGGGCTTTTTTCGTAACATGGAACCCCTCCCCCAAGTCTTTAGCATCATGGGTCTTCTTACAGCGAGACAGCTGTGATTTACTGAGCTCAAGGGCCTCTGGGCGGCCCAGTTCGCCTAGACTGACCTTTTACACTGGGGCTGACCTGGATTGTGAAGGTCCATTGTTCTGGCCTTTGTTGCAGTGACAGGGCTGGGGTCAGCTGGCGGCCTAATGTCATGCAACTGTGCGTAATCTCCTAACGCCAGCTCCTATTACCGCTCGACGCACGCCGGCCATTCTCCCTTTCTAATTAATGGCTGCACGGCCCGAATAAAAATTAATGCTTATAATTAATGGCAGGCCAGACTTTTAACAATGTTTCGCCAAATGCAGATTCAGAGATTATGCTCCCTGCCTGGCCCTGGCCCTACTGCCTGCCTGCTACTAGTAGTTTTTGTCGTGTCCAAAGAAAACAATCTCAAGTCAATGTTTGTGGAATAGTGGCAGTTTGCAGTGGGGCAGGCAACTGCAGCGGGAACTTCTCCCACATGCCCTGATTACGACCCAGTATCACGAACCACTGTGGTCGCAATGTTGATCCGCGCTGGATTTACATTCAATTAAAGATCAACTCAAATTTCAAGCATGTGAAAGAAGACGGGCAAATCTGTATTCTCAGCATGGAGTATGTAAAAAAGCAGTGTGTGTGTATCTTCTTGCATCAGCCTTCTTCTCCAATGCTTGAGTCAATATTCCCGCACTGTTTGAGCTGCAATTTTAAGCGACCCATTTAAGAAAGGGATGTTGCCAACGGGAGCCTATTTGCCACGTTGAAATGCAAATATTGAGGTCAATTCTACCCCACCATGCGACATTGTCGAAGTGAGTGTGTCAATTATGGATGAGTCTAAAAATTATAGGAAATGCATATTTATCTGCGGGATCGATTTTGAATGGGATGCGGGGGGCATGGGGGTGCTGGTGATGCAGTCTTGGTTGGGCATGTGTGGAAGTGAAGGGGGTTTTATGGGAGGGTGGAAAGTAGAGGTGAACGAGAAAAATGCTAATCAGAAAACTTGAAGGTGACGATATGGGAAAGCCAAGTGGCCTGCTCAGGAACATGACGTCTTCAAGTAGCAATATACGTATGTCAAGATTCTGGAGTCCTTGTAAACGATAATGATGCTGTGGGCAGCAGCAGCAGTAGCAGCATCTTGTTTGTAGCATCTGTCAGCTGCCAACTGACAAAGCATTTGCTTTCTGTTTGTTGTACGTACTATTCCCTATACATGCGATTTATAGTGTATGGATCATGTACGTCACAAACACTCCATTATCCTTGGCAATCACTGCATTTTTGACCTTGAATTGCACATATTGACCTGACACTCGTTTAATAGGAACTGACGTTGATAATTAGAAGAGTCCATTTGCCTTCCACCCACCCCCCCCCAATCTACATGCATGCTGCAGGGCTATTGGTCAATTCTCCTCACCCCTGCCCCACCTCCTACCCCCCCCCCCCCCCTTTGAGATGGTCCATTTTTTTGGACCCTGGAAATCAGAGCTGGACATGTAGTCCATGTTAGTGTAATAAGGCCATGCACAAGGTTATGCATCCCATGTAATCATCTTGATATGATTTATGGCCATATGATGCTTAACACTCACAACCACATTCAAAATATGCGAGAACTTTGACCTGTTATATACATTTGGTTAACTAGAGTGATGTATAGCTCAGACAATTCAGACTATGAATCGCTGATCCATTGTGTGCAAAAATATTGTTGATTGTAAGCTGTTACCTGTGGTAAATTTTGGAAATTAAAAACTATACTCATGAAGTTGATCTAGGTAATGTTTCTCCATGCATAGAATTTCTAAATGGTGAAACAAACTTATAAGACTGGCGATGGTTGCGTGTGCAATACAAACACAAAGAAATTAATAATAAGAATGACTAAATGTTGTCATATATAGTGTGATACATGTCATATCTATTCTACCAATAAATGATCAGGCTGACTGCACCTTTTCAAGATTACCACTGTATGCTATGCCACAATTAAAGATACAGAGAATTCCAAAGAGCATAAGCATGAATTGACATTTTTGTATAAAAGTAGCACATCAAGATTATGAAGAGCATTCTTCTGGGTTACAACTGACACATCCTGATTTGTGAGAGGGATCGATGACAAGATGCCAATAGTTGCATCTGGAGGAAAATGCCTTGGCAATTTCGCTCATGAATATTTAGCTGAACTGTCAGACACGTTGCATTCATCCTATCCCAGCCGTCATCTGGGTGTCAGGACCATACAAGTGCTGAATTCTGATACGGAAAAGCTTTATTGACCCATCTTCAGAGACATGCCACCAAGTCCTGCCCTCGCTGTCCCCTCCTTGACCCCAGAGCTTCTCAGCTTCTCTTAAATATCGGCTTCTCCCATAACACTATGTGTGGATGTGCTTCATCAATGCACCATATGATAGCAGATCTGATTAAGGTCTCTTTGATGTGCAAATGAAATTTTCCCTTTCATTATTATTCGTGTGAGCACTTCTCCCTATATTTGTGCATTTAAATGTGATGAATATGATGATTGTTTGGCCTCCTTTCAACTGCAATTGTCCTGATTTATTCAGTGCATTCGCCGTCAAAATACATAACAAATTATACCAGCATTAGCCATTTGATTGCCAATTAGTAAGCACATATTCCTTTACTCTTACTGGTAATGAATTTACATAATGTGAAAATCTCACAAATGCACTGGGATGCGAAGTGAATTATACTATTTTTCTTCACGTATATTTTGGTCGTGAATCTTTCAATTTTTAAATGCGTATTTAGTTTGGCAATAGGACTGTGGATAATTATGTGTATACTGTAAAATGATCATTGGGAAAGTGGTTTGAATCAGGCACAGCTTTGTATTCACAAAATGGTGCGTAGTTTTCTTGTGTGTCTTTGAAACAACAGTGAAACATAGGGGGGCACAATAGCAGCTAACAATGACTTAGCAACACACAGTGTCTTAAAATATGGTCCAGTGCTTCTTGACAGTCAAGTGCCGTGAGAAAATAGCAAAACAATCAAGGGTAGACTTGTTTATGTTCACTTGAGGAACGCCTTTTCTGGCCTATTTTCAGTTTATTTATCATTGGCAACCGTAGGGGGAAGTGCGGTGGTGCTGACACTACTGGCCAAAGGTTACGAAAAGGTCTGCCTCCTGCTGCCCTCTACCCTTGCACTCGTGAACTACACATGTAGGTGGCTTTCTAACAAAACATACACGCGATAAACAGACGGATTCCCTGTTATTTAGTCACTGCATCATGTATGTGCACACTGTGGTTGTTTACCAGATAGTAATCTTTGTTTTTGGTGTATAATATCGTAGTAAACAGGGATACTATCATAGACAAGTTGTTTTGTTAATTCCAAATGACTGTGTTACAAATTGAAACTCGGTGTACAGGTCAATTTTTGTTGATTGTGAAGTGAATAAACACATTTTATTAACAAGATATCTGGTTTATATTGGGGCACATTGTAAAGTTCATCATCATTGCGTAGTAGGCATGTAAGTACCAAATAGTAGTGGGGGCAATAACACAGCCTTGATGTACTCTGCTGCGATGAGAATGGCTTGCAGTGTACTCTCTGCCTTGTTTCTATTTGTAGAGTACACTGTGAATATTTGTGGTGTGGAGCTGGCCACAGTTTCACCTGTGTGGTCCATAAATGACAGAAATGTATGTGGAGTTGCCTCCCACCAAGGGGTCCCCTTGCCCCTCTATTATCTTGATCTGTGCTTGATCCCACTTACTATGCTATACATCAGCAATAACCCATGGATGGAGGTGTTTGGAGATGGCACCCAGTCACTCACACAATATGCTGTTTGTTATCTATTAATGTCTGCGGCCACCAACAAATTGATGGAAACAATACACTCTGTAAATCCATCCAGGTGATTTTTTCGGATGGATTCTTGATGGGATTAATAGCTGTGCTAACATTGGTGTCACCAGGAGGAGTGCATGGACTAGTATGTGGTCTAATAATTAATCACCTTGAGATCATTACTGATATGTGGAGAAATGGCTGGGTGCCAACATGTGACTGTTTTGCATTTACTACTCATAGAGCTTCATAGCGATTGCATTGCAGCTAAGATTAGCTGTTGTGAGTCCTGGCACAGCAGAACTGGCGGGAAAGTTCGGAACCCCACGGCAGCCGACCCCTAGCGACCGACGTAGTAAACACAGTAAATGCACCCTACCCCAGTTTAGTGCTCATCTTAGATAACTCTAGCAGGGAGAACTCAACCCCAATAATCACAGGCATTTCTCACAAACAAATTGCATGGTGCACCTGTTGGCCAACCTAGTGCGGGGTCCATCCAAGGCCCATCTGTGCCTCGTTATCTCTCATTCAGATCTATAGTTTTATTTTTCGCTCCCCAAGACACTGAAGACAACATGGATCTTGTGCAGTGGGAGTTCTAAACTTTTGTCTTCATAGGTTACAGCCGCAGAGCAAATTGAACACCCCCAGCTCATAGACAACTTCAAAAGTGACACAGTTTTGATTTTTGAATTTTTTCCTCACTTGACATAACAAAACGTTAGCTTCCTGTTGGCCCGTTGTTCTTATCTGTGTTTCACCGCAACACGTTCTAAATGTCACCGAAGCTTTTTACAAACAACAAAAGGAGGATATTTAAAATAAACCTTGCACATTGATGAACCAAAGGTCGAGGTGTGCAGAGCACAGGATTGTATTTATTTTTGGCAGGAAAAGACATAGAAGACCTGAAAAGAATCGTGCATTATAAAAGAATTGTGGATTATTTTCATGAAAATTCACTTGAGAAGCCAAGGTTGTCTCTTGGGCATACTCCAGTAATTCTGCGTTATTGTTGTTAATGGTTAAGGAAGTCTAGAAGATACAAGAGGCAAGTTAACCCCTTCACAGGACGCCCCCTGGCAGGTCTGACCCTCTCAACTGAGGCAACCTTCTCTTGCAAGGCACCCCCATTTATCATCCAATCGTGTATCTATTGCAGCTATTCAGCTCAGTCTATGAATGAATTCAGGCAGCTTCTTGAACTTTAGGCTAAATGTCATGAGTTTGGACCTAATAGGGATCAAAAGGGGAGACCCTGGTAGAATAACGAGAAACGGGCGTGTGGCTGAGTGTTAATGGCCGTGAAATGCTTCATTATACTCATTATACGATGATACAATAGTTCAGGAGAATAGACAAAGCAGTATTCTGGACCAGTGCACTCTATTTTGCACCTGAGACGTCTTTGTTTGATAAAAACTGGCTCAGAAAAGCGAGCAGCCAGAGTGCTCCTAGTGGCCGCTGACCTCTTTGAACTGCTGCCCTCTTTCGTCAATCTCCTAAATGACTGCGCAGGCCGCCATATTGGCGAACCTCAACCTGACGTGTTTCCAATCTATTGTCCTCTACTGCAGTCTCTGTTCAGTCACGTGACACCAATTAGCGATTGTTTGTAGAATTGTATTGCCTATTATCGAATTTAGCACCCATTGAAATCCTGTGGTTGGATCATGAGAAAATTTCGTTGGTTGAAATGGTCAAGTCCTCGAGGGCAAAGGTCATGCTACTCGGAGCCACTCTGACCTTTTCTACAATTTCAGATTCCCGCTTTATTATTAATTTCTACCCACATCCAGCTCCATGCATGTGTAGCGTAATAACTGTAAATGTGTGGAAACCAAATTACAAGTTAATTGGCAGCTAATGGGAGATAATTTCGTTGGGAAAGTGAGGTGATTCCGAGTGGCTACTGTGTCATGTGGAGTGACCTGCCTCGCCCATGGAGGAGGTGGGGGTGAAAGTTCTTTGTCAAATATTGTGTAACCTTAGTAGCATTTGCAGATACACTAACGTAGCGGGAAGCGCTTTTGTCAAGCTGGCAATGTTGACTGAGCTCACAATTGCATCCCCTTGAAAATCACTTCAAATATTTGAGAAAGACCCGCAACACTATTAGTCTAGACGTTTTCGAGGATTAAATTCGATTGAGTATCTACAGCGAGTGGTCCGACTTGGATTTAATGTAATTGCACTTAAATTGGGTTAGAGGGGAAGCCCCATTTCGAGTTGATGTCTGCATGAACAGATGTAAGTTGACCGAATTTGCCAATGTCAACAGCGAATCTAACATATCAAGGGCTCGTTTGCTTTGGCTAATTTAATGTGTCACAGGTAGGCATGTTTTCGAAGCATGTGGAGGGAATTAGGGACATTATCCGCTCTCTGCTCTTTGTCAAACGATATCCTTGCGAACGTCTGTGTTGATGTTTTGTTTGCTGTATATTATATCGCGGATTATTTAGGCCTGGCCCTAGTGAAGTTTTGGAGAGCAGTGGAGAGAAAAAAAACTCTAGCCAGCGAAGAGAGAGAGTTGTGTAGAGTTTGACATTCAGCCCGAGGCTAGAAGACTTCCTACAACATGTCGTGTAGATAGACTAGATGAACACACACACTCACTGTCATCGCTTCCCTGAACAATGAAGTGGCTAGGGCCTGGAGGGTGGTGGGCCCTCCCCTCCTTTTCATTTCACCCTCCTCTTACGCACAATAGCACAACACCCTTACCCCTTGCTCGCCCCTTCCCCCATGCAAATGGCCGTGAAAAACCTCTGCTCCCTAGCACTCTGCTACATGTTTTGTCGTAATTTTTGCTCCCCGTGTTTTTCTTTTGCCTCTCTAGGCCCACCTCATTTTTGTGCCTTTTTTGTTTTTCTTTCGTCACGAGAGATACTTGCTTCCTCGGGCCCCTGATGGTTCTGGCACAAGATGGGTCGTGGCCCAAGGGCTGGCATTTGGTTTCCGTGACATGTCTAGCAGGCTTTTGAGTTGATTTAGCAGAAGAATGAAATAGCCATCTGGAACATGAAAGCCCCCCCCCCCCCCCAATCCCTCTTACTCCTTCTTCCCCCACCTCTAGCCATGGCTGAGGAGCTCTGCATCTCAAGCCCAAAAACCTCTTGTCATGGGATTTCGTGATCCCGTGTCCCGGCCAAGTAATTTTCTTGAAAGCATGGCCGAGGTGCCATGAATTACACGAGAATTTGACATTTTGCTTGCGGAAGCAGAAAAATCTCTGAGCCAGTCTTATCGTAGCTGTGCATGCTGCTTCAGTCATGTCGCGCCCGGGGGCTAGGAGCCCAGCCCTTCTTCCCCAGCCCCACAACAAAGTCTGTGGCTAAGCGCCACCAAAATTGAGAAGTCTTTTTCGCCTCCAGGTCCTTTCGGCCAATTGAATTGTTCGCAAAAAGGGGAGATAAAACAAGCGCGGGGAGCAGCATGGGGCTGAGTTATGGCAGCTTCCAGCTAATGTAATAATTTCAAGAGAGCTCGGTGGAGATTTGAACTTGAGAGACACGCTCTTTACGCGATCCTATCTGTATTGGAGCAGCCTCCTGATTTTAGAATGTGTGAAGTTTATCGATTGGTGATTGTATCTGCTGCAGAGAAGGCAATCAGCTGCAGCGGTACCTCTTTGTGATGGTTAGATAAGCAGGGCTCAACTGCAGCTCCCATCTTGCTCCCATTTGCCTCTCAAACCTTTATGTGCCTGGCCCCTCATTTTTCACTCCGGTTGACAAAATTTAAGCACATGCTAGAGTGGATCCCGCTGTTGCAGAATAGCGTGAAGTGAAAGACTCCCAAATAGATGGCGCTGGTGCAGCCGGGTGGGGTGCATAGGGGCGCCACCGTCGACTGTTTGATCTCCAGAATTTGTTTTCAACATTGTTTTCTTTTCAAATTGTAGCCAGGGTCAGGTGTCCCACTGGCCAGATGAAGTTTCTCACACTCAGCCCCTGTTTTATTTTCACCCATTCTATGAGGTAATTGAACTGCAAGCAGCATGCTCCACTGGATCTCTTCACCCCCAAACCACAAACGCGCCCCCTGTGCGCATGCAGCGGCACTTGAAGCGAGCAAGCCTGCCTTGAAAATCAATGTTTAATGTTCTATTCTGTCGTTGAAATCAGAGAGCGGGTGATAGGTTTTATAAATGTGAGCCCATGGGGACAGGGGCTGGTTCATTGTGGTCCTACAACTGCACGCACTGAGGGGCTCCGTTTCTCTTTATCTGTGGTCATGGTGAATAAGGCAACTGCATTCTTCTTCATCATTCCTCAGTTGCTTTAGCCACTGCAGGAATTGTGTGCTTTCATTGATCGTTCTTATTTCTTCTATATCCTGTTAAGGTCCCTTGGGCCAGTATGGTAAGGAAAGACAGTTTGGGGAGGGGGGGGGGGTTACTGAGGATGCTCCCCTCCACCCCACTTTCGATCTCTGTACCCCATTAGATCCATAGGACAATTATGAGACAGGGTCCCAGCCCTGATGTCTTTTGTATAGAGATATATAGCCCAGCAACTGAAGGGGAGGGCAAGTAAGAAAGCTGGCAGACTCTAGGGCCAGGCAAGGAGTGTCGTCGGGGGCTGGCCGGGCAGCAGACCTCTGTCCTCCCCACGTCCCCTCTCACCCCCTTCCACCCCTGCCTGCAGCCCCTGACCTGCCCCATTCCTCACCAGCCACGATCTACAACCTGCACTTCTCCTGCAGTCAGTTTCATGGTCCTAAACCCGTGGTCTTTCCATGCTAGAGCTCTGCATCAATGCTGCCATTTTTCATCTGTGATACCATCCAGAATCAAACACTATGGCCTTATACAGCACTAACGCTGGATGATTCTATAGTGTGCAGTTTTCTGTATAGTGCTTCTGCAAGTATACAATGTATATGCATCTATGGAGTTTCTGCATATAAAACTGGTACGAATGACTCAGATGGGAACAGCGTAACTCACCATCGATTATACATTATACACAACTAGATCAGAGGTGCTCAGAAATACCGACATGAAAGTTCTCTTTGGCACAGCTGTTCTTTGAAAGTGTCACCTAGGTCAGAGGACATTTCTGGGGGCAGAGGTCATAATGTAGCGTATAACTCTGGGCTAGAAAGTCGTAAACAAGGCATTGTCAGAGACCACGTATACCAGCCTGCCTCTCCCGAGCTTCCTCTTTCGGTGATTAATGATTTAATTTGCTGCCTTTTTTCTGCTGTTCTTTTATGAACATGTGTTTATTAATGGTGGGCCTTTTGTGCATTGCCAATTAGCTTGTTATGTTAATGGCACCAGGCCTAACTCCGATGCAGCTGCAGTTTTTACTTAGTTTGGCAATGGTGGCCACTTCTTTCTAACACTTTCTTTAGTTTTCACTCGCAAACTTTCTGATTAATCATATAGTTTACCAGAGAGTTGAGCTTGTCTCTGAGAGAGTTTAGAGCAAGTGTTGCGAGTGAATGTGTGCTTGTGTAATGGGTAGCTTGCATGGCAGAGGGCGTTGAAATTGGGAGGTTTTCAGTTGCAACGATGATTACGCATAATGCAATTTCCATGAGAATTGTCAATTCTCAATTTACGGGGAGCCAGGTTAGTATCGACGCGCTCTGATGAGGTCGACTGGTGGGTATTTACTCGGGAGAGGTCGTGGTTGCGTGGACCTTCAAGGGCATTGATAGCGCCAGTTGGGCTTGCCATTCAACCCGCAAATTACACGGAGGCCCTAAGAATGCCCTTAGACAGCCCTCTTCTCCAATTGCGCAATGGAGGGCGCTTATTTGTGAGCTGCCTCGTCGCCGCGACCCAAAGACGTTGAATGGCGAGGCGCGTACATCAGACGAATGCATTATGTGAGCGATAATAGGACTAGCGATTATAGGCTGCCAAGTGCTGATTACTGCCTCGTTTCCAATCGAGTTAGGAGGATTGCGTCGTGGCGATCGGTCACCCCCGAGCACCCGGGTCTTTGCTCCGGTCCCTCTTTTGGCGAGACAGCACCCTCTCAAGGTCCTTGGTCCTATTGAAAAGTAGTTCACCTGGTGGCCGTCTGGGGGCACCGGATAAGAAGCTCATCTAGCGGCCAACTATTGAAGCAGGGCGAGGTGAACCCCCCTGCCACACTAATCAACCCTTTGAGCCAGATTAACATAAGACCCAGTCGATAGAAAATGATTCCTAGTCCGACACCCGTGACAAGCTGAAGAATTGATGCTGGCTACAGAAAGATGCAAGGGAGGGAAGTTGGAGGGGGGTGGAGGGGGTGGTGCATAAAAAGAGTTTCAGGAGAAATTCGCCTGTCTGAAGCCGATACATCATATGCTTAGAACTGTTTCCCTAGGTCACTTTACCCTCTGCCTCCTTCCCAGATTAACTGCTGAAAGATGAGCAGCACTCTCCCCATTCTATCTCCTTCTTTTTGCAATAAACTCGTGCCAAGGAAACCATGATAGCTGTGACAATCACTGGCTGAACCAGTCGAGTGCTCACTGCATGAGTGAGGATGTTTGCATCAGTGAAACTGCTTGCCCAGACTGCCTCTTTATAGCAGGCAGGGGTGGGATTTTCATTATCAGCAAAAAGTACATGTTGAAAATCAATCAGGTTAGGTTTCTTTTCAAGCTTTGATAGTCCTGTAGCTTATGATAGCAGAAGGTAAACTGATGTAAACAGCTTCCTCTTTTTTTCCTACTTATATAATTACATGTAATATGTTCTCTGATCCAATGGCAAAGTATTGAAACTCAGCCTTGCAATATAAACTGTCTGTATAACAACAAAAACGAATTGCAATGATAACAGCTCATTGTTCAATGAGAATGAGGGTGTCACTAATTGCTAGCAAATCTTTTCACATAAAATATTACATGAAATAATTGGTTAATCAATGTGTCCTTGCTAGTTTATCACTTGGTGTCCAGTTTGCTATGGTATCAAGGGTGCAATAACAAGGCTCCTAGTTCATAAGTGTTGCGGAGGCAGAAGTCTGATGATTATGGGATGGTGAGAGGGAATCTTGGGAGAAATGAGATCACCTGAGGGTGGGTGCATCACTTCCTGGCTGCTGCTGCTGATGCTGATGCTGCTGGAGTAGGGCAAAGTGGGACACAGTGGGACACAGATCATTAGGCAGTGGCTGGCATTATATGAACTCATAATGATGGTGATGCTGCACTGATGCAGGGATGGAGAGACGTCAGGTTGCAGGCGGCAATCACAGCTCTGCAGATCGGCCTAATTGCAATCACAGGAAGGCAGAGGGTAAAGGGGGACACCCTGGGGACATCTTACCTGCCCACCTGACCCCCCATCATCATCATCTTCCCTGCCCCCGGCTCCAATCATGCTCATATGAAGGACGATCATCTGCAATCAGCAGCAGCTCCCAGATATGCACAAAACTATTTATCTCTTGTTTTGTGCAGATTCCTTATTGGGCAGAGGAGCACTTGATTGCTGTGTCCCTCAGAAAACACCTCGAGAGGCATAGCAAGCAAGAATTAAAGTGGTAACCTTCACTTTGAATCTTTTTGGGTTTTCTTTTAAAAACAGTAAACTACACAAAAAAATACAAATACTTGTGATGCACACACATGCATGGCTTAAAATAAACTTTGTGAATTAAATAGAAATGAAAACTGTCCTAGCTTACAAGACAGCTATCCCAGTTTATGGATAACATCCCTGTAAACTGTGATGACACTGTCACTGTCAGTTTCTTCTAAGGTTGCAGTTGGTGACCAATGTGGATGAAATTAGACCAGAGTGAATAGTTATTAAATACAGGCCAAAACTACACCCAGTCATGACCGATATTGAAATCGTAATTAACAAATTCTGATTAGATTTGATTTGATTTGTGATTGACTGAATTATTCTGGTAATTTGATGTTGTAGTGAGGGCAGAAGTTAAGACCACTTGATCTGCCTTGTGGGATCACAGCATGGTCTGTTTGAACAGACTTCACTGTCAATTATGCTAGTTTTTGTGGGATGACTTCAACTCAGATGACCCCAGCATGGAGTAGCCCATAGATGGCAGTCATTTTAGGCAGCAGTCAGGAGGGTGGGGTGGGACTGAAAAGTCACTTTTTGTTGGTACAAAGGATGGGCAGGGGGTACAATGGGGGAGACCAGGGAATGTCAGATGTGAAGGACTAGAAAAACAAGACCAGATAATGTGGACAAACAGGAGACATGGACACATGTGGCCAGGGACAAAGAGGATCTCTTAATGGCATTAGCAGCAGTCCGCTTGTCGTGACTGGCCCCCTGCCCTGGCCCCGGATCAGCACCTGGTCACTGCCCTGTCCTCCTGGGCACCCAGCCAGCCCCCTGATCCCAGCCAGCCTTTTTGGCCCTGGCGCTTGGCAAATGACTCCTCCTGTCTCATCTTTCTCTACACCCGTGACCCTTTTGCTCCAGGTGAAATGGACTACATATGTATTGATTTGTGTATGATGTATACATTTGACAGGCCACAGATATAAATGTAAACTAATTAGACCAGCCCACGACATCTTGACATTAGCTGGTCCTCCTTATTCTATCAACGTGTCTGTCCCCATGGCTTGACACCACGGACGTGTGTACAATGCAGTGTATACTCTGTGGTCTAATAAGTATACATAATTGCATAAAGTTATGGAAATTAGGTGTGGTGGGACAAGTTAAAGACCCCTCCCATGGAGTAGGTGTGTAATATGGTGTGGACCCCAAGCCTTATCATCTCATCACTACATCTGCCTTTGGCAGTTGGTCATATAAGCTGACTAAGCTTCAAACGAGTAGCAGTGAGACAGAACGGTACAATAATGATGATCATCAAAGTGGCCAGATAGCTATAGTAAAAAGTAAGTTCAGAGAATACAAAGAAATCGACAATAAAAAGTATTGCAATATTATGCTATAATAACTAGATGCCAAGATCTTACAAAATGTCAGTGATATGAAGAAATGTCACCACAATAGCAAGGGGGCATTAATCGCTGGCTAACATGACGTAATAAGATGGGGGGGGGGGGGAGGGTGACAGAGGTTGGGGTGGGGCCTGATCGGTTCACTTCACATCGAAATGACTGTTGCTTGGGGCCTTGGTCTATGTAGGCGCAATCCTGGCCTGGTAATCAAATAGTAGTTTGTGGTGGCCTAAAGCGCCTGTCATCACCCTAACTGCCTCAGCAGCCCACATCACATCAAATCAGCATCTTTGCTTGTCTTTTGCTTTTTGCCATTTCGTGGTAATGGCATGGGCCAATCCTTGTAGTGGTGAAGCTGCTTTGTGGAGAAATAGAAATGATTGCTTTCATTAATATTACCCACATGCAGCAGCAGCAGCAGCAGCAGCATCTAACACACATGCATGCCTTGTATTAATGATATTATCAAGTGTCTTCTCAAATCATGATATTTTCAAGCATTTGTGATCCATTGCATCGCATTTTTTCACTAATTAATTATACTTGATGAGCTGCTAATTCAATCCTGACATTCAATAGGAAAGGTGGCAGGACAGGTGTGACAAATCATCCAAGGTGAGATAAACCATTGACAAAAGTTAATGAACAACCTGTTCACACAATTGCCAGCCTCTCTGTGCGAGCAAAGAGTGGCAGGGAAAAGTTAAAATGTTGAATGAAGGTGGAGAATTATGAAGAAAAAAAAGAAGCTTTTATTGTGCAAGAGTGCAAGAGAAAAGTGAAAAGGGACAGATCTAGCCGGCTCGCCTCTATCAACTCAATTTAGGCAATTTAGAAGGAGCACGCTGGTTTGATTGGAGGTGGTTAGCTTGGCTAATGGCACTTGAATTGTGGTGAGGCTGCCATGACAGTGCCATGGGCTGATGGGGATGCAGAGTGGTGATGCGGTTGCTTTTGTGGCTGCTCGTGGTGCTGCTGCAGGTGATGGTGGTTACTCTAACACCCCAAATGGACAAATAAAAGCCCCCTAACCTCAGCAGCTCAGGTGGGGAGTATTCGGATGACACAGTGTCGCATGGAGCGTCGCACGGAGCGTCACACGCACGTCCTTGGATGACAAACAATGAAGTCGTGGCGTCATGATTGCCGCACGTGCGTCTGTTTGCCTCAGGGATTTCTCTATTGAAATATATGACAGCCACTAAACACAAATGACAGATGAAGTGATTTTGACCAGAGCAGATCGTCCCCAATAAAAGAGTAACATGTTACGACCTCTAATGAATTGATATTTGTTCAACTTTAAACACGTGCTATATATAGCCTCCTAGTGACCTCATGGATGGTTTGCAGCACTGTGAAACGTGACATTCTTCATCTATCTAGAATGTGTTGCATTTCGCACATAGTGGAAAGTAGCGTCCATATCTATCAACAGTTCATCTACTGAAGATCCATTTGCTTAAAATGGTAAAAAAAACCATCCAACCGCATGAAGAGGGAGAGACAAAACACAAGGAGTTCTCAAATGGTATGGATTGCGTGAGGAAAGAAGATGCCTTAAGGAGGAAGGTGGGGTCTGGTGGAGCACATCAGATGAAAGATAAAGCTGACACAAGTTGAAAGGGCGTGAAGGACAGCACATCGCTCGTTCAGGGCCCTGTGACCTGGGCCCTGGCGTTTGGGGCTGTGTCGGGCACGTTGCAGGGCCTAGCAGGGCATTGCAGGGCATTGCGTCATGAGGGCATGACCTTTTCAGGGGTGCCTGGGCGGTCGTGCAAGGTGGGTCCATCCCCGGGGACTTCTTCCTTGCCCTGTCATCCACCTTGCCCCTGTGTGGCCCGTGTTTGTTCCCGGCCCCCCTGCCCCCGGCCGACCTGCTGCTAATCCAACATGCCAGGAATTAAAAAGCCTTCCCCTTGGTTTCGTCAAATATTTGACAGGCTGGGCATACAGCCTCACAAAAGCGGTCCACGCAATCCTCCCTGCCAATGTCAACTAGATTTGTATTCAAATTACCATGTCTAGAGACCTCTGCATGTACAGCCAATTTCCCACTGGTTCCATTAGAGAACACTGCGTTTGTCTCAAAGTCAATTTTCCCCTGAAACGTCAGAGAGTAACCATATTTGCTAAGGTCCACCAGCGGACCCATATCTGCCCAGAAATATGAGGCGAACAGAAGGAATGGATTATGATGCAATGAAAGTGCTGCCTCCCCCCTTACTCTGCTCCCCAGCCAGTCAATGTTGTGTCATAAAGGCGAGCTGTAATCTACATATTGCTCGATGTAGGTTGGATGGGACCAGCGTAAAGGCGAATTTATATCCTATATTTCTTTCAGAAACACATCACATTGCTTCTCTGTATAACAGACGGGATAAACCCACGGCCTCCAAAGGACATTTGTAAATCTGACTCTACCGGAGCCAATATACCAGTCATTGCTAGATAAGTCAAATGTGGTCCGAGCCCTAGTCGTGCAATTTGCTCTGCTGTTACATCCGTTTTGTATGTTGTACAAATGTAGGCATTTCTGAAGTTTGATATTTAAATGATCTGCATCATTTTGTCAAAACAAGATACCGGCAGTTAGATTTAGGTTTTCGTGTACATTACATTCGGTGACCATTTTCAAAATTACTTCTTACCACAGCAATGTCGATGTTGCTTCCTTAAGTCACTTTCACAGCAGAAAGGAAGGAAGCTCCCATCATGTCTGGTAGCAAAGTCTCTATCCACATAATGCCTCCCACGGCAACCTCAAAATTCCAGTTAAAGTGACAAGTGGGGGGTTGTTGGGAGCAGGTACTTTATATGACAGTGAATGGAGGAGTTGGGGAAGTTGGTTGAAGATAGAGTGGCAAGGTCAGAGAGCTTCTTGGTCGGGTGATGTAGCAGGGAAGGACCTCTGAGCGACCCAAGGCCCTTGTAGCGACGTAAGGGCCCTGACTGATGCCCCGGGCGATGACTTGCCCTCCCCCTATCTATATATTCCGCTTCAATATCTCGTAACAGCAATGGGCATTATGGCAGTGGTGCCTTGGATGATCAGACTCTGATGTCAGGGGACCCGAAGGGGCTCACCTGGGACCCTGGCCTTGCAGGACCTTTCGGACCCTATGGCCCCTAGAGAGACCTTTTTGCTACCCCCTACGTGAGTGCACGCGATAAGGCTGCCATGGTCTGCCCAGTCCTGCAACTGCGGGCGATTTTTGATGTGCTCCTGGCCCCCGGGTCACCTTGCTGGCGACAGGGAGTGCGACAGGGTGACCCAGTGTGCTCCTCATTATCGCCCTTATACTCATGGAATAGCTGCCATCAGGAGACCAGGGATCACACTCCCGTCTGTCATAGGCCACTCTAACTGCACACATCAGCTGTCTTGGCTGATAGGCTTGTCAAGTCCCCGTCTGACTCTCCACGACCTGCTCATATACGTGATGGAGAGTCAAAGGTGCAAGTTGTTGGATCTGACATGTGATGAGCTCCGTGCTCTGGGGAATCTGATGTGTACTACCATCCTGCTCCAAGATTGAAGGCTGAATATTGTACAAATGCCTTCTATGTATATGAATGCTCTTCTACAATACAAGTTGTATCCAAATACATTGAAAAATATATAAGAGACCAAATATTCGAAAATGTAATATTTCACGTGAGAATCCAAACCTTATTGAGAGTTTATGGTTTATACACTGGATCTGTTTCTGTTCCGATTTATTGAAATAAGCCTTAGGTTTCCACGTGTTTGTTTCTTTTGTTGTGGGACCGTTTAAGCTCAGTTTTCACATCCGTGCTAAGAGTCGAAGCCATTGTTTCTGAACTGGATAAGAATACAATCCCATATGTATTACATATCAACATTCACACGGCTATTTATGTCCTTTACGTATTATCTATCCGGATAGAGAACGAGATTGTTTCACAATGTTGTATTTTCACACCCAAATGTTGTTGTGTTTCATTCAGGATGACACTAAATTAAAATTTGATCTGTTGTTATTGTATTTCATTGTGGATGACACTGAGAAAAAAGTGCATCTGTCGATTGGAAACTTAAAAACCTAAAGCTTAAGGTAGAGAAATGGCCATTGAATGGTGAAAGTATTGTTGAAACCAAAGACACATTAACTAGAGGTAGATGTTGACCTGTCAAAAATAAATAAATAAACATTGAAGAAGAAAAACAGGAAGAAGAATATTCAGACCAAACGATGAGACAATGTACATCATACTAAATAATATTTTAGTTTATTCAGAGTATATATTTCAAATTACATGGTACGCTGTCATAATATGACGGTAGTCAAGAAACATCCATTTGGCTAAACAGAATAAACAATATAATTGGATAAGTGTTGTGGTATTCCCTCACCTCCGCACATTGAGTCACCAAAATCTAATGACACCAAAGTTTAACAGTAAGCATATAAGACCCTATATGAGAGGTGGTTCTATAAGTGCATGCAATGTGGAACTGTGGATGCAGAGTGGTATGGCAGTGATTGCTCTTGCACTCCAAATGCCATCAATTGATGCGTCTGCTGTCCCTACGGTGGCAACGAATACTCATTTGAGCATCAGTAGGAGAGGCCAGAGCGCATCTCCCTTGCTCATTCCCATATTTATCACAGCCACAGGGGCCAGCAATTAAGGATATTGAAATAGGAGAAACTGATCAATAAATCTGCAAGGGTAAACAATAGGAGAGGGGCATGATGCGGCTGCTGATGCAGATCATGGCATTCTTCAGGATGACACTCACCTCTGGGCTTTCCATTTTTCTTCCCTAACATTCTGCCTGAAACAATCAACTGACATGACATATAACCCCTTTCCCCTCCAGAAACCAAATAGCTTTGCAATTGCTAAACTGGGAGACTGAAGGTTGGGGGCGGGAGGGTAGCAACATAAAGGGGTTATAGACTGATCTGCATGGTTGGAGTGGGAAATTGTATTACTAACGAAGGTTTTCATTTCTTTCCAGACCCTCTCCAATGTAATGCTGCGTGAGCCCTTGAAGACTCTGAGCTAACTCCACCTGGAGATGGATAGCCTGTCCAACATGACAGATGGAGGTAAGATGCACCCACTGCTGTCACCCCTCTCCTTTCAGTTGTGTGCTTGTTACATGTGCTTTCATATTTTCATTGTGTGTAGCGAGCAAGTTGTGGAAACAGTGGATGAGCAACGAGCTCTTTGCTATTTTGGAAAATGAAGCAGGAGAACCAGTGTAAACAGTTGAGGATGAACACAATGAGAGAAGTGGTTAAGCAGGCAGAAGCATGTTATAGGCACGCAGCAATGGGAGATTTGTCAGGGTTTAGCTCATCAGGAAAAGTGCTCCATCTCTGTCCAGCTGAATGATGCTGATGACCAGGCGCGGGTCATGGGGGGAGCGCGCCCCCGGCCGAACGCCCTGACCCGCCCCGGCCCCTCCCCGGCCAACCCGCCATGTCCAACGGGGCATGATCAATCCTGATGGCCCTCCTAAACCCAGGATTACGCTGCCTAATGCCCGTCTCATGCCACTATCTGGCCCCATGCCTCTGCTGAATTAATGTCCTGCCATACATGAGACATGCTCGCCCCTTCGCCTGATCACATCACTGCCAGTGACTTGCTCATCAGTCCACATGTGAAAACATGTATACCCTCCCCAATGATGCTATGGCTTGCTCTAATGCTGGATCTTGGGCTATCTGTACTCTGCGGTGGGCCCGTGGACACCAATGTTATCAACTCTCATTTTCATTTAGCCCTTAAGCTACAGGCCATCACCATTAACCTTCCATTACATTCGCAATGGGCAGCGTTTTAGGGATACATATTTCGGAATGGTCATTTTCATTTATAGCATTCCATTCTGGTAAGGGGGGGGAGGGACTCGTTGAGTTGACTATATATACGGTTAATTTTGAGTAAAAGTGAAATAAAGTATTCGTCCTTGTTAAATTGAGCAAATAACAATTTAAAACAATACTGTGCTTAAATGACTGACCTTAAATTAGCTATACTTAATCGCGTAATTGCCTGTTAGTTAAGGTGCATAAATATTATATAGGTAATTAAGTTGGAGCTGCTTGTAGTAACTAGTAAAGGAGTGTGTTAGAACATAGAAGAAACTCAAATATATATATATATATATATATATATGTGTGTGTGTGTGTGTGTGTGTGTGTGAGAGAGAGAGCATCCCATGTGATACAGCTGGTTCCCTTGATAGGGTAAGTTTAAATATTCAAACATCACTCATTGAATTTGAAAAATGATAGGAAGCATTTCAGGTTCATCGTGATATGGTTTTCACTCATTAAATCTCCAGGGTGACATATCATCTGCATCTGAACATTTGACCTTGAGTCTTTCTTGGTAGGTCAATGTTGATTCATATTCACTTCAGATTGTCCACTTATTTACATGCATGCTCTAAAATCTTCTTCTTAATGTCAAAGTGCCTTGGGAAAAGGTTCTACGTATGTGGTCCTCTAGTTTGTGCACAGGTATATATATATCACCTTGCGTGCTAAATGTTTAGTAATTCATAATAAGTCAAAATAGCCTGAGTAATTTGTCTGCTATTATACATGATGGAGAGGGTAGACGAGACCTTGCTATCACTTTGTGTGGCATTAGGTTGGCTCTTCTGTGGCTTATTGTATTAATAGTTGACATGACATGTACACAGCACATGCACCAAGTTACACAATACGTGTTGCGTGCGTCTTACGGCCGTCTTACGTAGCGTGATGACGTCTTAGACGTGCCCCTTGTTCCCACGGTGCCCCAAATAGTCCTTTTTTGGTTGGGTCTTCCTTTGGGTGCATTGTGATCTTGATCAATGTAACCATTGAAAATAGTATATGTCATTTTTACACTATATCTTTTTAGCGTTATCACTTGAGTAGATACTGCCAGATTGGCGTGAATATATGCCATAACACATGATAATGCAATATTTCTTTGAATGCTTGAAAACACAATAGCATGATAGTGCGGTATTTCTTTCGTTGTGATTTTTTTACCTTGCATGTAAGCAGGTAGTATATATATAGGAACTTTATCCTTCTACATGCTTGCACAGTGTTGACCATTTTCATGTAAAATCCAGCCATGCAAGTGTGTTTACGTTCTGATTTCCATTGCTGTATCATTGTGTGAAGAAGTGATGTATAGTATGCATGTTATAGAATTAGAAATACACTTAACATGTGCATAACCTGGATGGACCAATTAAATTTAGTAAAATGTGACCATTCTCCAAACCAGTATAAGACCTACATAAACGCCCTGCTTATATATTATGTTGCAGAGTAACTTACAAGATGCAAAGCTCTCTTATATACAGCAGCATCAGCATCAGCAGCAGCATCATATAGGTTGGTCCAATCGTGGTAGAATCTTATGCAGGGCAGACTGATGGAAGGGGGATGATAATGGAGGTCCTGCTGCAGGCTGCTTGTTTCATCTCCTCTGCAGGCATTGAGGCTTGAAGATGGCTTGTGTGGCTGCAGCAGAACACAAAAGGTCCTGCAGTCTTTGGTGCCTCTTAGCCAGTGGCGTTGTTGATATGTCGTTTGTCTAATGGTTCTGTGAAGCTCAGCCTCCCTGAGATTGCACGTAATGACAGGCTACAAGGGGTGGCATTTGCAGCATTCGCTAGATATATAACCAAGGTGAAGCTGGGTGCACCAGAGGCTGCAAGGGGTCTGTGACAGTTTCTTGCATGTCAACTAACAACAATGCCCTTTTGAAACTACTCGAAGGAGAAAGCAGGCAGAAGTTGGGGCCACCCAATTACTCATAACAAAATGACAGGTTGTTGTTGAGACTAAAGAGGACTTCGTGAGCAGAGAAAGTGTTCTGCAATGTTCCACAGCTTTATGAAGTTGAAAGACCAGGGTTAAGTTTGTTTATTTGCTATATCTTGTAGATTATGCCAATGTGTGTGGCCTACCAAGTACTGGTGTGTGGGGATTAAGAGGCAAAGCTTACATGTCAGGATTATCGAGCAGATATGCCCATGTTGTGCTTGAGTTTTGCCCCATGGCAGCCTCATGGCAGGAGGCAGAGCAAAGTGCAAGGTGGGGGGAGACACCAAGGCAGCCCAGTGTATATGCACAGTGGCACAAACACGATATGACTCAATGGTTGTCGATGATGGATGGGTCGAAAAAAGGAAGCCTGGTGGGATCGTGGCAGGTCAGAAACATCGGTCAGACCCGCTACACCCGCTGCCAAATTTGTGAATCATTTGCCGACACCTAGGAGGGGAGAGAGCGGCAAATGGGGGGCATGTGTCGGTCGGCTGGGGCAAGATCTATCACCCCTGTCTTAATGGTGACCCCAACGTCCGAAACAATCACCCAAGCACAGGTGCTCGTTTTAAGCTCTGACCTCCCCTCCTATAATTTGGGTGCCCTAAGATAATTGCTTATATTAAATTGTGGGTGGTTTTCAATTAGTGAAGAGACTGGGCGCTCCTGGACCTTGAGGTTGCACAGGCCACGCCACTTAGTCTGGCTGACCCCGAGGACCTTCTGGAGAAAGGAGTTCTTGCCCCTTCACATAAATCGATCACCTTCTTTGCCCAGGTCGCCTAGCCTCGCTTATATTGTTTCAAGTTGATGTATTTTAAAGCGAGATCATGAAGTAAGGGTCGGGGTGGAGGGGCAGGGCGCCATGCACAATGACCTCCCTGGATATAGATGGCCACTGGATGACCACTAGGTGACCACAGGGTGCCCACTGGATGGCCCTCGGATGGCCAGTGGGCCTGGATGCGCTCCATTTCGCGCCTAGAAGAGCTTGGGCAAACACATGGAAAGGACCTGATCAGTCTTGCCCATGCTCAATGTTTGTGCAAGGTCCAGGCAAGCGCTCATTGTCCTGCCAATGGCACAACTGTGACGTGGCATAGGACAACCAAGATGGGCTAAGAGGTCCCTCGAGGGCCCAGACCTCCTGACGTTAAGATAGATACCCATTTGCTGAGATGGAGAGGGTGACCTTTTCAGAAAGCTCCTCTCCTCTCGCCCCCAACCTTCTCATGATGGATATTACTGTTGGAGCTGCTGCCCTTACAAACTCATTCATGGCTTCTCTTGCTTTTTTGCCATTCCTAGAAGTCCTGACTTTAGTGGCAAAGATAAGAATTATATTTATCATGTCTCAATTGAGAGTGTTCTATTTATGTAGGGAGTTTAAAGGGGCTACAACTTACTACAAGGATGTTTGAAGTGGTTAGCTGTTTTTGAAATGTGATTCATGTTCCTTTTACTGTTTCATGTATAAGTGATAAACGGAATATATTTAGCTGTACAATACTTTGAAAAGACACAGACCATGGAATTCAAGGTCTCTCCAGGTCTTTCTAGTGTCATCCGTGGACCTATTGTTCTTAGAGCATAACTTGGACACATTGTGACAGTGTATGCAGCGGAAATTGAGCTATTTGAAGTCATTATGAAATCAAACAGTATCTGGGGAACAATGGCGTTTTTTAAGATGAAGCGGGTCAAAGGTCATTAAGGCAGGGGCCGAAATGCATATCGGGAATGAGTGTCTTATGCAAATTAGGCGCCGGTAGCTGCTGCCCTCTGACCTGTAACCGCGCGGGGCTGGTTGCATCAGTATGCTGGGGCTTGATAACAGACTATGGTGAGACAAACCCCATAACGCCGCTACAACTATCAGGGCATTTATCAGGCCAGGTCCTCGGGTCAGAGGCATCGAGGAAATAAAGATGCCCAGAGGATAATATAGCAAGGCCCTGGGCCTGAGCAAGCATCGCTAGCATCTCCACCTCCATTGCAAATAATCCCTTCCTATATTCCTTCCCTATTTGAGATTATACAGAGAGAGAAAAGCTGAGTCCTCTCTAACTTTCCCACTTGAACGCTAAGACAGGGATAAGCGTTCATTTCACTGGCGCTATAATGGATCTAGCCTGGGAAAGTCCTGCTGATTACAACGTATCCATGACACATGAAAGAAGGCGGACTGGAACATGATATAAAGAAAGAAACCTCTGCTTCTCTAATGTCACTGCATTAAGCCCGGCGATCTCCATTATAAGAGCATGCGCAGGAGGCAAGACGGAGTGGGCCGACCTGCTCCCACTGAACTTACTCGGGGACCCAGGGACCTCTAGGGAATAGTGGCGTGCACTCACAACTACTTGTCTAACTCACTTAGGCCCTATGTCGCAACCTGAACCAGTGGAGCGCCTCCTAAACTGCATTAGAGACCGGCCAGGTTCGTGTAAGTCGCAAGGGGAGCCCCGGGCCGGCCTGACCCCCAACCCGTCGCTGGAGGCAGGCCGGCCCCGAGTCAAAGGCCAGGTGGGCTCAAGCGATAACTTCTACCAGTGTAGCTGCTCCCTTCCGGATCTGGATGGGAAATAGCCTCACAGACTGACATGAGGTCAGACCTGCCCATATAGGGCTGTCAGGTGGACCTTGCTTAAGCAGATAGAAATGCCCTTCCCTCCCAGGTCCTCCTCTCCAGACCACATCATGGACCTTTCGCCTTCCCCTGACACTGCACTCAAGAGGTCCTAACTTGTGTGAAAGGCTGCCGATCCAACATGGCCGCCCAGCACCCTGGCAGTTTGAGTCTTAACCCTCGACTCGGCACCTGCTCGTCATCAAAGCTTGCGGTTGTGCCCTCTTGGCGGGCTGCGTCACCCCTGTCCACGGGCCCCTTACAAATGAGCCCTAGGTGCCCGGGCCCGCGATGAGGTCTTGTCGGTCACGGACAGCCTCAACCCCTGATTACTAGCCCCCCTAATTGGAATTCACTTCATTTGAAGGGCTTACCATGGCCGTCAGGGTTTTTTGTCTGCCAAATTGCTGGATTAGGCCCCTGCATATCATTCAGAAATGGAAAGACACGACGGACACCCCGGCCAGAAATATCGGCCCGCTTCATCCCTCCTTGTCTCCCAAATATTAATAAATAGTATGCGGCTAGTCTTGGTGACGACAGGAGATTTCGGCCTCCTATCTTGGACTGCTGACCTGGCGTCATTGCAGGATTACTTGTCCTTTTGCCATGCAAGGGCGACCTAAGCGAAGGTCCTGGCTGATGGTCCTGTTCTAACCTCTTTCAACCCTGGGCTGGAGTGCAGATTAAGCTCTGCTCTGAGCCTCCTGCATGAAAATATCTCTCTGCATGTTGAGTCTGCAAGGAAGATGAGAGAGGGAGCACAGGATGGAGTTATTTGCTACAGCAGCAGCAGCAGCAGCAGCGGCAGCAGCAATCAGTGGCAGGTGATGGGCTCTTTTGCATACTCTTAGCTACAACTGAGTGTACTATGAGGTGCTCTTGGTTGTCGCTTTTTGCAGGCAGCCATGGCATGGCAGCCCCGCCGCATGACCGACATTTTGCTCCCACCGATTTTTTTCCAGCCAGACTGTAAACGAGAAAGCGCATATAATATGTCACGTTGTTTACCCCCGAGCCTATCTTAGGTGGGGTAAGGTTGCGTAAGGGTCTAGAGACTCCTCTCGACCCCTGCCGTAGTTCGAGGGTTGTAACCCTGGCTCCCCTTTAGGTCGGCTGCCAGGGGCTCAACCTGCGCCCTCCCATCAACTTCAGCTTGCAAGGTTTGCTGATGCAGAATGCTATGTTCGGCGGTGCTCCTTGCAAACACATCCCCCACACCACGCACCAGGGCCGCATCCTTTGCATCTTCCTATAGCCCTGCATCTCCTGCGTCTTCATCCTGCCGACCTGCAGCTGCTGATGTTGAGGCAGAACAGCTGCTGTGATGTCATCCATCAACTCCTATCTTTGCTATTACTTTATTAGATGCTGTCTAGCTTTGTTTTATGCTTCCCCGACCAGTGCTTAGCCAGTCCTCTATGATGGGTCTTTCAGCCGGGTGATTTTGAGGATGCAACTGGGGGGACCACAGCAGCAGACCTTGCACGGATGCTACAGCATCAGCAACTGGGATGCGGAAGATGGCAATGCAGTAAACACATGTCAGTGCACGATTGTCAAGCCATGGCCTCCCATGCAATAAGGCACAATAGGGGATGATGAGAGGCAGTTTCTGTATATGCAGGTCTTTATTTGATATTCGCTAGACTGAGTTCTGTTTGTCCTGATTAGTCCCTGCAAGCGGCTATCGTCTCTCCACTGCCCTGTCTCTTGTTGGCTTGTTGCTGCCATGAATATTTTGGAGGCTCATGCAGGGCACTTGAAGGATCCTTGCAGGGCAGTTGGCCCCAGTTACTGCAGCATGTAGCCCACTGCAGCACCATTTCCCAGCCCTCCCTGCTCCCTCTTAATAAGATCAGGTGTCTTCGTGGATGACCGCCAACGAATCAGTACCCCGGAAAAACAAATCTGCGGCCGGATTCAAAATAATGGAGGGCTGCAAGTAGCGTCTGGATGTCATTAGGGCTTGCAAGGTCCGCGGCGCCAGAGAGTGCGCACACAAGCAGGCCACAAATTGGCCCGAAATTGCGCCCTGCTCTGACTTCCAATTGTCAATTTGCGACGTTGTCTGAAGCCCTCCATTAGAGCGCGAGGACGCAATGTCCGCTACGTCAATTGCGTCGACGCCACGTTGCAGATTCGCAGATTGAGGGAGGGGGCAGGTGTGATTGGGCACGGGCGAGGAGAGCAGAGAGTGGGGTGGGGTGGTGCTCTCTGCTATGGCTGGAAGTGCACATGAGGTTGCTGTTGTTACGATGAGCATCTGACAGCCTTTAGAGCGTGTGCGTCATTTGCCCTAGCATCATGCAGCCGCATCATCATCAACAGCAGCAGCAGCAGCAGCCATTGCATCACTGAGTCTCATCATCATCACCTGCAGTCTGCTCTAATAGGATGTGCAGGATGCCTGCATGAGGTCTCTGCATGAAGAGCACTGAGGGCCAAAAGTTCCTGCCTCAGCAGCCGCGTGCATCTTCTCAATTGACTCTCCTGTAAATTGACTTGAATTCTGCAGAGCGCCCCAGCCTAAACGCTGTGGCAACGCTGGCAGGCATTACCTAAGTCATTAACAACGTGACTGCAATGATTGTGGCGTGGCCTGTCAGGTCCTGTGCACCCTTCACTCCCAATCACAATGGCTTGCCTTATTCAGCCCTCAATTGCAGTGTTTGCCACTCTGCATTTGCTTCCTGGCTGTTACTGAGGTATTTCATTAACAGCTGCGATATAGGATTTGTCCCTACATGACGGTCCTTATTGGTGGGGGATCAGGGGGGACAAGGGGACCACTTGGAGTTCATTGCTTGATCGCCGGGGCCCTTGCAAGGACACGGATGGGCAGCTCATGCAGGAAGCAGGGGACATCAAGAGAGCATCCTCAGGACCAGGAGAGCACCGCTGCAGGACATCCAGAGGACAAGCTGAATCTGGCCACATCTGATGGGGATGCTGTATGTCTGCATCTGTCAGGGGATCGGTTGCAGAGTGGGCTGCCCAAGATTACAGGCTGATGGAGCACTGGCAGGAGGTTAGGGGTGTCATCGGGCTGTTTCTGTCACAATTTTCGCTGGGATTAGGGCCCTGTTAGGCAGCCATGAGTGTCAATGGGGAGAGGTTGCAGGGCTAGCCAGCCTGCCTTTAATGTTACGGGATCATGTTGTGATGACAGGCTGATCTGCAACAGGACTCAGCCCTACACCCCTCCTGACAAGCCTGCCCTACCACCCAAGTTCTTTGATCTGTGATTTCAGATACACCCTCCAGCAGCCACGACCCCTGTCTCCCTCCACTAATGTGTTTTCCTCTCATATCTAACACACAGACTAATCGTGTGCCATTTGCTGTCCTTCTGATGAATAAAACAAAATAGGTCTATGGTGTAACGCCCTGCTTCTTGTAAACACTGCAACTCCTTGTGACCCAACCATTAAATCATCTTAAAAGCTTAATACCCTTTCATTTGTTTATGTTCTCAACCATAACATACACGCTTTTAGTTATTTCAACCAATTACCTTAACTGCTTGACATTTTGCACATTCAACAATAAATATTCGTAGCTTTATGTTTCAATTTCCTTGACCACTCAGTGACCAGGACTGACCACACTGGTCAGTAGTCACGTGACTGGTCAATGGTCACGCCCTCTGGACTTGTATGGTCAAGAGGGCAAGGGGTGATTAATATTCATGACTTGAGATTTGCATATCATTACAAACTGATGAAAATGTTAGAATTGGTCGAATAAATCCAAAATTAATGCAAAAATGAATAAATAAAACTGAATGATAAATGGATAAATTATATATTACCTTGAGGCTTGCTCTTTATGGCCCTAAGCAATTAGATATGATTGAGTTTGTTGATTGATTGAGTCATTTTTGACTGTTCAGGCATTTCATGCAAATTATCAACATGATTTCAGTTTAGAAAGATCACGACAAACAAGGTCTCGTATATTTTCGTTAAATACAGCAAAAATATAATATAAAAAATGTTATGAACGTGCATGCTATAATTGATGTATGCAATGATAATATGCACGTACATTCAAAAAAGTCAATTTGACCATGTTTTACTTAATTTTTTGATTCTAGAATTTGAGTGCATAAGTTATTGTAAGCTTACTAGACTAATGACCATGCTGGGGTTTGGGAGAAATACGTTATGGAAAGTTAATATTTATCTTTATGGAAATCACGAAATTTCAAAGAGGTGAAACGAGAGGTTATGAGAAAAAAAGGAAGTTAAAAAAATGCAGGAAAAAAAAATCAGAAAAGCAGCTGCTTTTCAGTTTGTTTGGCATTGAGTTCAATTCCATATAGTTCTGCTTTAAAAACTGACTCGCTTGCAGCTGCAAATTCTGAATGTTAAAAAAAGAAAAAAAAATGAAAGAATCCCCAAGAAAAAAAAAATCATACAACAAACATGGCCATTGCTGGAATGGAGAACACTTTGCCTTTTAAACGAACCACTTAAGAGCATAAATTTTCCGTTTAACTTTTTATCGGATTTCATCTTTTGCTCAGATTTCCTCAGCATCTTGAAAGGGACCGTAAGCAGCTTACATGGACCAGTTTCCTGATATGTCTCTCCCAGAGAACCTGACCCCCTTTCTGTGCCCTGTTATTCCTGGAAATCCTTGCCAAAAGACTTTATTGGCTTTTCAACCATCTCACCACATCACCCCTTCCCCCCCCCCCTCTTTTGTCGCAACAGCATCAACAGCAGTAGCGGCAGCAGCATTAAGGCTACAAAGAATTAGGGCCAATTACACCTCCACTTTAAGAGGATTTGGCCCCTCAAGTATCCTTAAGACTCTTGACGGCAAATGTCTCCAAATCAGAAAATGTGAAATTTGAGGTCATGGTGTCTCAAAAAAGAGAGAGATTACCCCAACAGCCTGGTGTATGATGTTGGTTTTTACATTGCAATGGAAAGATGAATTACACAGCAGTGCATGTGATAGTCTCCAGCTGATATTATACTGAATACGAGAATTTTTTCTTTCAGATTAATATTGATATAACTTGCTTTTGCTTCAAGATAATTGTCTTTAAACGCAACACTGGTTTACCATAATTCTCAAAAAATCGTATCTAAAAAATCGATTCACACTTCAAGTGTAGTTTTTTGTTTTTTTCTAGATTAGAGCCACATTTGTGAAGGAGCTTCAGTCCAGTATCTTTTAATTTTCATTGACAGTATCATCCTTGTTGAAAGCAAAAACGCAGTGGACCTTCAAATTTTTGTATTTCAATTTTATCTTATAGCTGATGTTACAGAAGAGATGAAGCTTTGTTCAGCTCCTCATCATCTGTTGCCATGGTGACACATCTGACGTTTCCAACTCTGCTTCAGACACACCTGGTGACCTCTGACCTCTCTGGTCCTTCCTTCCTGTTGAGCATGTCCCCACTTCCTGTTGTGTACTCACTTCCTGTGAGGGGGCCCTGGCATTTAAATGCTCAATATAAACATTCGATAACAGCTCTGGCTTTCCTGTCGTTTGTCGGTGGCTGCGTGCTTCTGTTTTCAAACTGCTGGTGGGTAAATTACTAATGGTTGTCGTTGGTTATCGATCCGGCCGCCAGGTGGAATGGGGCTCCTTCGGGCTAGGTGTGAAGTGCCCTAATATCGCCCATCAGGGGCTAATGCTTCGACCTGTTACATCAAAAAGACTGCTTCGATCGCAAAACACCTAGCATAACAGCCAGCATGCCTGGCTGCCGTTTCTCAATAGGTGCGCCAATGGCCCACGCCAGTTTGTGCGTCTGCTTCGTCGACGTCGCTTTGAAGTCTTGGATGGGAGCACGCACTGAACTTCGCCTGCATCCGCAGCACAGCATCACAGCTCATGAATGTCACATTGTGTGCTGTTGTGCTCATTGTTTGCAACACCTTTGACAGAGTACAAAAACTCAAACTTTTTGCCTTCTCTTTGCGTCAGATTGACTTGACAGAATGAGACCTAATCCTCATTCAGTTTCTCTCATTGGTATTCAGTCCTCATGTGACCAAACCAACCAACCATGTTTTAGCACCATGTTTTTGCACCCATCTGAACCAGCTTCAGCCTATTTGGCTATTTATCTCTGTGTATACATCTGCAATTATCGTGTGTTGGGTTTGTAAGCATCCATGATTCGATCACTCTGCTGCAAATTGAGGCTTCTGGGTCAGGCATGTTCTGGGTTATCATGTCAACAAGTTCGCTACATGTAGTTTATCTAGGATTATGAAGAGGTGACATTTATCTCCTTGTCAAACACAAGACAAATTTATAACCGTTAGGGACTGCAACATTGGCAGAGAGACAAGATTCGGTAGCAACTGGGACAGACAGAATATGTGTTAAATACAGCGAGTCAGAGACAGACAAACATGTGTATTGTGCAAGCAATAAATTATGCAGAGAAAAGGAGTGGATTATGTAGTCCGACCTTGGCTGTCCTAGAATTCTCTTGGCCTAAAGCTGGTGGAGTTAAGTTGGACATGCCTTTGTCTCAGTTGTGTGAAGACGAATGATAGCACTTTATCATGTCTTCAAACAGCCCCAAGAACTCAAATGTTTCACCTCAGAACTAGCCAGCTAGAGCCACGACAGAGCCTTCGATTTGAGGCGATCAATTTGTCAGTGTTGTGAGAGCATTGGAGGGCAATGTTGTCATGACTGATAGCTGACTGGCACTGCTGTTCGTCTGCCTTTACAATGGAGAGGAGTAATTTGCTAATAAGCCCACAATAAATTCCTGTAGGAGGCAGAAAACACAATGGAGGCTTTTGTGAGGACCTATGTCACCTATTATCCGCTCCAGTGGAGCCCTATCTTAAGAAATAACAATTTGAGGGAGGGCTGCTGCAGGTCTCACGCCTGTGCACAAAGGACCCTTGTGAAAAGCAGTGTAAATAATCTTTCCTGTTTCTTATAACAACTTGTGTGTTTTCACCTGGGTTCAGTTACAAAGCAGGGTCATTATGGTTCAGAGAAAAGTAGTCGATACTGAGAGGCCAATTAAAATTGCATGTTAGCAGTGATAATAGGTGAAAAAGGAAGGGGGGAGATTGGGTAAAAAGTCTGTGATACGGTGAATAATTCATTTTAATTACAGCAACTGATTGAAGTAAAGTAAACATGAAGTGGTGCCGGGCAAATATTACAAGATGGTGAAAATGGGAGAGTATAGGCTACTGAGGATTTTTAGGGTTCTATTCGAGCAGTATTCAAGCATTATTCATATGATCTGTGATGGTTATGTATAGGCAGCCATGTGTTTCGCCTGACTGGCTGTCTGTCTGCAGAGCCCTCCTAAATCTTCTCCATGACCAGTTTGTCTTTTATCGGGGCAAAGTGTGCAGCGGGCGGAGACGGTTAACATGGAGGGAGCATTAGGAGAGCAATGTCCGGGGCAAGGACAAGACCGGGGCCCATGACCCGCCGTCGACCCCGCCCGCCAGCCACGACCCCTTGTTTCGCGGCCTCCCTTTCACGTCGTTTGCTCCTCAGCCTAGCGTAAAGAATCTTTTGATTTAAGCCCAGGTTACGTGGAGTTGGACTCAGCAAGGTTGGGGTGCACCCCAGCAGTCAATAGATGCACTCAGGGGCCTGTGTAGTCTCGGCCACCTTATGGATGCCCAACCTCATAGCGTGGTCATGTTGACCCTTTATAATATAATAAACTAGAAATCTGAACAGAACGATTCTGCCTAGTAATGCCTACATTGTGTAGAAGGCCCAACAACTCCAAGCTGCTGCCTCATTACTCAGCATCTTTCTTGATTTGAGGCCTCGTTGTGTTGGTCTTCAGGTAGATGTGATTAGGCTTGGGCGGGGGGTCAGTCTGGCGCCCGGGGACAGGTCGGGGGGTCTTGGCCTGGCCAGCCCCTCCCCGGGTCCTTCTGCCTGATTGGTCTGGGCAACGAATGGCATTGCGTGAAATCTCTTTGAGAGACCTTTCTCCTGATTGCCAATCTGATGCCTGCTCTCTCAGGCCTTGTACATCACACAGCAGCCCAGGCTAATATGGCTGACAAAATTCCCAAATTCCCAGCATACTGCCTTGCTGAAATTTTAAGTTCAGGCTATTGAAAGTTTTGGGCCTTTCTTAAAGCTTTAAATATCAGTTATTCTCACACTTAGTTTTACAAATTTCACAGTATTATTAAGCTTTGCTTGAAAGTGACGAATTAAATTGTAAGCCATCGAATCAGCCAGATAACGTTAATTAAATTAGCATAATGTGAAATTTAAGTTCATAGCATTGCTTGATTTCTAGGACAAAGTGTTCGCAAAATACAGTTAAACTGCTTGACCAGAGGAAAGGGGCAAAATACGCCCGATGTGGGGCTCGAACCCACGACCCTGAGATGCCTCAGTATACAGTTAGCTGTAAGAGTCTCATGCTCTACCGACTGAGCTAACCGGGCTGACAATCTCACCTGAGAGCTCACCTTTCCGGCCGGCCAATCTGCCAGGTAGGCAAAAATGAAGGAAGTAACCTTCCTCGTCATTCATCAAAACCATGGTTGCTAGTATTTGCTAAGTCTTTCTATTAGCTGTACATATTTTTTTACACCTGAGTGAGAAAAAACAGGTAATTTTGAGTTGCAAGATGTTATCTATGAACTACCTAAATATAGTCATCACTTGTGAATCTTTATCTCGCAAGCTGATAACGATTGTCTGAGCACTACAAATACATGTATAGCTTAATACATGTATAGATTCATGCATACATGTCTTCTATAGAGTACCATATGTTACTGATGTATTTACACAACTTTGTGGTTCCTTCATTGTCAGGTTTGACAGTATATATAGTCATGACACACCGGTATATTTACACTAGGGCACGCATCTCCACAATCCCATCACATATGCACTGTCTCAGCAGCCATGCCTCCAGGTGTATTGGTGCTAGTCACAATAGAGTCCTCATCCCATAGGCCGCATCCTTTGTTGCTGTAGCAATATCTTTTCTCAGCATCCTGAAAATTTGCCTGGGTTATACATTAAATTCATCACCTGTAATATACACATGTGATATCATCACTATAATTAATATGACACAATATTGTTATTTAATATTTCAATACTTAAGTATTTATGATCGATGAAATGCTAAATTGGGGTTTTTGTTACTAAAATAGATACGCTTAGTCGCTAACCTTAATTTACATTGACCTGACCTTAGTTTACATTTGACCTGACCTCTATATGATCCTGTGCATATCAATGTTTGGGTCTGACCCTAACTACACATCGATACCTCTCATATGATAACTTCTCTGAACCCCAACTTTCTACTTCCTGTAAATTTAGCCTGATTCTGAAATCCTAACTCTTTTTCATCTATTTTAATTTCAAGCCACCTTTTTTATTTCCAGCCTGAAATAGCAGATATTCCAAATATGCAAAAGTAATAAAACAGACTGACCAGGGTGTATATATATGATTGTCTTTTTAATTGAATTGAATATCAGATTTAATACTTGGGCCTATTTTGGATGAGGAAACTAGGCATATACATATAACATTTCTGTATTCTATAAATTATTTTGAAGAATGTGTCCTGTTACCGCACTGAATATGAATTTGTCATCAGGTAGAATTTCAATTCATGATCATAAACTTCTGCAAAAATATTCTTTCTGTGGCAACGGATCATTTGATACAGTGGTGTCAGATTTTCTGAAATAGGAGTTAGCTTTTTTTTTCTTTCTAAATTTGGAATCAGGATTTTCATGGCTGTTTGTTTGCTTGGACAAGCTTAACATTTTCTACAGCTCTCTTTGTTTTAAACATTAATTTAAAAAGCATGAATGCTTATAAATATGGAATTTGGAATAACATTTGATGTTAACCTTTATCTAAAAGCCTGTATGCAGTATAGTGGGTCCATCATTATTTTGGATGCATGTATCCTCAAGATGGGTTATACACTCATCCTTGAGTTTATGAAAAAGCTTTTGAGTGCTTTGTGATTTCACTCTAATGAGATGCAATGCATTAGACTAGAATATATATAGCAATTGTGTGATGGTTCAGTTGAAAGTTATGACAGGCATTAAGATTCACTGGAACCTCATACAGTATATAAACAAGACCACTTTATTATGCAATCATCTCATTTGAATAAAAAAGAAGTGAAAAGGAATAATGAAGGTCTTATAGTCTAGTGTCACCTTAGGGCATACAGATCTGATCACACAAATGTCCTTTTTTTATGGTGCGCATGGTAAAAAAAAGTTCCTAAAAACATGTAAGATTATATTCCAAATAACTTCTTGTCTGTCATCAGCTTTCTGTAGTCTATCCTCTTCTACAAATAACTACATTTCAGTATTATATGCTACTAATTTTTTAGAGTAAAACCTATAAGGAATAAAATACACCTGGCCTCTTTGCTTTGGAGTTTTGGAGGGAGGATCAATGTGCTCGTTACGTTAATAGTTAACATATACATAGACACTTCATGTTTTTTCCTTTATTTTTATAAGCACCATTGTCCATCATGGTACATTAGTAGACAGCACCACCTGATAACGCGAAAATAAACTAGACTGCCTAGGGCCTCAAGTGAGGTGGTGCCGGTTTGTTGCTTGATGTTTTGAAGCTCTGGACGATGATACTTTGAGCCGAAATGACTATAGGGTTGTGTTTCTGTGAGCTGCAGCAAAGATAAGAGGGCAAAAAAAGCATAAACAGAAAAGCAGAAAGATGTGGGAAAGTCTGTGACCTTTGTTTTGTTTTGATTTAGCCTATCTCTTACCTTTTAACTTCAGCCTGTGCTCGTGTCATGAGTTGTATACCCCCTCCCCTTCCCGTCCTCCCCTATGTCCACACTTGCATGTTCTTCTGTAACTTTTCATAGTAACTTCTGAGTACGAAGTGTGTTTTGAAGAATCAAAGAGTGTAGTGGTTTAATAGAGCCATAATTACAAAGTATAGAACCAATGGGTAAAGATGACCTGAGCAACATTACTGTGAGACGCATGTATACATGTATCTGTTTCTTTTGAAACCAATGATAGAAAGAAGAAACTTTATAGCTAAAGCTGAGAGAATAAAAATGTGTGTACATGTGTACTGATAAAAATACATAGAAATTAATTATGATGTCATTCTGAATTTATGAAGTTCTTTAATTCAGCTCAACCTTATCAAATAGACCAATCGAGTCTTGATACTGTAATGGTCATACAAATTGCCACACAACTTTAACGTTCTCCCTTACTATCCAGTTGCCAGATTTTTCCTCTTTATGCCCTTTTTTTTTTCTCTCACTTTTAATGAATGACCGTGACTTATAGCATACAGGGACATACAAGACAACTTGGCTGGGGCAAGAGTGTCAGTGACTTGTTGACATTTCACAAGAATCCCCATGCAGCACTTGTGGTGGCCCATGGATCATCTGTACTCTTGTTCTTCTGTCAGGTCCTCCGCCTTATGTCTCTGTTCATGTCTCTCTTTGCTCTCTATTTATTCATATTTATTGTCACCTGTAAGCAGTGCATGACCTCGGGCACCATCAGGACTTTTCAGTCAACTGGTGTTGGTAAATTGCTGATGTCTGTCTTATTCAGTGTCAGTGCAAAAAGTGACTTCCGTTTAGAATTAGAAAAATAATTAAGTGTTTCTCAGACTAACATTTTAAGCAATTTACTGCAATCTTATGGAATGCCAGTCAACGTGTTGTTTAAAATTAAAATTTTATAAGCCTTCTACATATATAAGTCAAATATGACTCCATGCTGTAACAGCAATAGGTGTGCATTAATTTAGGTTTGGCATATTATTAATATAAACGCAGTAAATGAGTTATTTTTTAGGGTAATTACATATGTGTATAGTAACTTTAATTAATACGATCTTGGACTAAACAGATACGATGTAGGGCTTTTAAGCTGTCCGACTTTCTTTGAAACCCCCACCACAGCACTACTATGTCTGTTGAGGGGTGTAGGGGTCTGTCGCCCCCAAGTCATTCTCTGGCCCCAGGGCATGCCTTGGGCACATCGGGCACACCCTGTAGCCCTAGCCTGTGGCCCCCGGCAATCACAACAATAGATTGTGGGTTTATCTGGCAGTGAACCTAGGAGACAAGGGTGGTGGCTAGAGATGCTGCTTCCTCAACATTTATCTGTAGAATGGAGGGGGAGGCTGTGACGAATTAGGTTTATCAAATATCTACATGGGAGCCTCTTGAGATCGTGTCACAGCTTGGCTAACAATGCACAGATCTATGCACACTATTTTCATGTAATATTAGTCCAACTTTATCTTTTATGAAAACATTTATTGGCCGTATTTGTATACACAAATGGTTTGATGTCAATATTTTGAGTGAACTGTTTGACATAAATCTAGTTTTGTCACCTACATAGTCTGTGCGCTGGATCTGTTAACATTTATTCCCATTGCACCCATGCATGACTTACTGAATACATTGATTCAGTCTGGAATATATCTTCACTTTTTTGTGCATCTATATTTCTGTACTTTTTGTATTCATGTTTTCATGCTGTCTTGAAATGACAATTTTCTTTACATGAGTATATTCATGTCTATAGGAGCAGACTATTCAACCTCTGCGGTTGAATTTATAGCCTATACCATGTGGTTTTGCTGAGCAAACTAAATCGGATGCTTCCCGTGTTTTGTGTCCACTTTTTAGCGTATCCCCGCGGACCCAGTGATCCTTACTTTTGGGTCCGCAGAGTAGGGACGCGTTCTGATTTATGATTGAGTTTCGTAAGCGGAGCGTGTGAGGTGACACTGGACCCAGCGAGACCTTTTTCTGGGGTAAATTTGGTGAGGGCAAATCACTACCGGCCCTGCAAACTTCAAAAGACCCTCGTTGCTTGTTAATTACAAAGCCTATGCAAGAATATGTCAACTTTATGAAGGGTTACGTCGACAAGGGTCATGGCCCGTCAGGCCCCCCTTCCCCTTGTTACGAATTTGTCCCCAGGAATACAATGGGCCCCCAGAAGCCGGTCATAACATGTACAATCATATAAATTACTGGTTTACAAATTGTGGTCAGGTGAACCACAAAGCTCCACAACACCTCATGTCATTTTGTTTACGACTGGATGAAATCTGAGGATGACAAGTTTTTCAATTTTCATACAGCCCCCTTTCAGTTTGACATCTCTTCGGTTCAAACTGGGGGGTCATATCTGCAAGCAGAGTCCATTGTTAATCGGAATAGAAGAACATGAACACATCAGGCCCACCACGAACTAAAAGAAAAGCAGGACGAAAAAATATCCAAAAACCGTTAGGTGTATTTGATGAGGATTTGTGGACCTTTGAAAGGGAAATTTTTAACTTACTTGGCAAATGTTGAAAGTTTATGTTGACATTCATGCCGCATTCATTTGGAAAGTGCAAACCTTTAAAAGATGCCAATTCCAGAGATTTAAATTTAAGCGAAATTGAGCAAACTGTAGCCCTGGTAAAACATGGACCTACCTCAGAGTGAATAATGTCTATATGTTTTGAGATTATAGCAATTAATGTTGAGTTTGAGAGGCAAAGAGTTCTTTAAAATTGCACAAAAACTGATAAAACTAGGCGAATCTTCATCAAATATGCAAAAATTAGCGCGTGCTGTTTTACCTGTAGGTGGACAGCTAGTCTATGTGTTCTTCAGATTTTTTCTGTCAAATGGTGAAAAAGAAATTGTCGTCTGGTTAGCGGAAGACAGAATGTTCCTTTCTGAGCGCGCGAAAGATGGTCACTTAGCAACCAGAAATGGCGCGTGCGGTGTACACACAATCATCACGGGGAGAAGACTCAGCTAGCCGGCTCTATGTCCGAGTGAAAATGTCATAAATCAGAAAAATGAAAATAAAACCCATCTGTGCTGTTCAAGTCCAGTCGAATCAAAGGCTTTGTTACGGTCTCAGAGGTAACGATTGAATGAGGGGAATGAAGTGAAAGTTGCCATGACAATGTTTGTCCATTTTGCCTCTTTGTGGGATTTTAACAGCCAAACCTTCAAAAGATGTCACCCCAAGAGTGATATATGGCCACCAAGATGAATGGCTGGACACCCTTAATCGTTTTCTGTTAAATATCTTTAAATCAAACATTCTGCCCTTCCATTGAAAATGCCCAACAATAAATATCTAAGCTCAAGAGCGTGTGTAATGTCAGGGTTGGGGTGTCAAGTTTGACAAGCAAATATATTAATATCTCATTCTTTGCCTGTTCAATCATTTTAAAATGTTCAAAAATGGTCCTTCGTTTGCAGGGACCCAGAGCAAAGAGCTTTAATTCGTTTTGAGCTGACATTTGACACTGGAAAATGTAATCCGTTCTGTAATGCAGTACTCAGTCTGTCTAGCCTCCCCCCCCCCCCATACCCCTTTATTAAAAGGACTCTCATCTCTGCTTCCCTAAATTTTTATGTATCTCTCTCTTCATTTATTCATATATTTTGTCCGTCTGTATTGACCCAATTTTTATCCCTCCATATCTTCCTGTTATTTAACTTTCATCATTTCAAGCGGCCTCTGTCTCCTCTTTAAGCCACCCTGTTTCTCGTAGGCTGCGTTTGAGCGTGAACTTGGCTGATCTCTCATTATGAGGTAAAAAGGCCAGTGTCCTTCATTTCTGTCCTTCCTGGCTTGCTCCAAAAGACAAAAAGGGAAGTCGGGTGAACATCTTGTACTTGGGAGCAGACAAGAAGACAGCTGATGGGGAAGCAGGGAGGCCAGGGAGGGCAGGAAGGGGAAGTTAGGAGGCTGCATAGGTGGAAGGGCAGGGAGTGCAGGGGGGACAGGAGGCAGGGCAGGTCAGGGAGGCCGCCGGGCCCTGCAGCTGCCGTGTTCTTTGGCCGCCCGGGTGATCCCTGCATGTCTCCTGCCCTTCAAACTCCCGGGTCAGTAGTCTACATGTCCTGATAAACGTCAAGATCTTCCCCTTGAGATGTGCCTGCTGGCAAACTGATAAACCATCTCTTTTCTTGCCTTCCATTTTCTTTTTCCTCCTCCCTGGGTGTCTTCAACTGTCTCTCAATCTTCAACATGCACTGCCAAGTTTGCCTTATAAATACTAGGGCATGATTTTTATTTTTGGTTGAAAATGTTACCACTATTTTTGTTTGAGTTGAGACAAGTATTCCATAAAAGTGAATACTCATTGTAGAAACTTTCAGATGTTTATTATATTTTTACTTGGCAAAGTTGATCCAAATTTACAGAAACATTTCTATCATCTCACATTGGTGAATCATTCCATATTTCAAACTTAACAACTTTGTACATTTTCAAGGTGTGGCATGCTGTAGGTATGCTAAAAAGAAGCAGAGCGAGATGTGCGTATAAATCACGAAGAGTATCGCGAAGATATGCCATAAACAGTCAAGTCATTCTTGTTGCAATTATGAGTGAAATTGTTAGGTTTATTCAAGTATAATCGCCCAATAAACTGCAGTATATTATGGCAATTTATGAGTCAGATAAAGACAGATTTATGGAGTGATGTGCGTTGAGTATTTTGGCGTGAGCATAACTAGTGTGTTTTATGTAACGTCAAGTTGTTGTATATGGAGACCTGTGGGTGCCTGTAGAGACCTAGGGGGACCTAAAGGAGACCCGCAGAGACCTTAGATATAAATGTTTGTGCTTGGTATATCAGTCTCAGGTCAAGCTGAACACAAATTACATGATGTTCCATAGAAAAGCACTGACCCTGAACGACCTGAGGGAGCAAGTATTATTCAACGTGCACTGGTTGATGTTTCAAGTTTAGGGGAGGGGTTTTTTGAAGCAAAAGGGGTGAAGTTACATCACAGGGGTGGGTTGTTAAGGTGGGTGGCATCTCTTGAACCCCAACAAAAGATACTTACACAATACCCGTTTTTTCTCATTGTAACATTGCCCTTATATCACCCTTCTTTTGTGTTTTAAAAGTGATCTACAAGTTATTCCTCTCGACCCCTTCATTTCTGTTGATAAATTGCTCAAGACTTGTCAAGTCTTAGATTACTTGAGGTAACATATCCAGAGGCCAATTCAACACCTTGCTTTGCACCCCAAAATTCTGTAATAATTAATGTCTCTCTGATAATTGTATTCACAGACTTGTGATGATATTAGTATGCACATTCACTGTAAGTGGTATTGTCAAAATGGCTAATTTGCTGTCTTTTGTGTTAAAAGCACACAAAAGTAATCAAACAAGAAAAGAGACTAATATGACTTTCAATATAACTTTTACATGATTAACATATTTTTACTAAGTTTCAGTCACCCTTTCTTTCGATTTTCAAAAAATACCACACATGTCCCCTGGCACCTAACTCCTTTTCAGGTCTGATTAAAGCGGCCAGTTTTGAATGTTAATGACCTACAATGAGTTTTTATGTCTTTTTCTTTGTAATATCACAAGATTTAAATGTCATGTGTATTTGTTCTGTGTTCAGATCAGTGATTTCCACCTCCACTCTGTGACATGTCAATTTGATAAAATCAGTATCATCCCCAGGCAAACAAATGCTTTCTTGATTTGCAAAGTTAATGTGCTGACAAATCATTTGCAGATTTCTATCAAGTCTGGTGTTTGCGAGATGGGCAAAGTGCCAATGGAAAGGTGAAAGGCATGTGTTTAAAATTGCATAACACAAAATTTCAAGAAGTCACGAAAGGTTTCATTTGGAGTTGATCTCCTGGCCCGAGTCACGCCCTATTGGCATTTCAATGGGAGGTTCCTTGACAAAAGGAAAACTTTAAAGAAAAAAGACACTGTACTTTACATGATTAACTGGTTAATTTATTATAGTGCCTTAAAACACATTGTTCTTAGGCTACTTAATAATTTCCCTCAGGAACTGTGTTACTGGTATGTGAAAAGTCAACAGTTTTGTTAATACAAAAATTTAGTTAAAAAAATTCCCGACTAGCATCTTGAAATTTTAATTTTTAAAAGGCTAAATCTTTAATTAATCATGGAAATTTTTGTTGTCAGGAAAATATATTAATAATCGTAAGATAAATTAATAACGCAATACCTCTTCCCAATTTAAAAAAAGAAATGTTTACCATTGGAAAAAATGCATCGCATTCAAAATCAAAGTAATATTTGAAATTCCAAGTATGACACAGATGCAGTCTGTTGCAATGTTATAATTGTCTTTTGTACTTTGGTTTTTACGATGAAAAATAATCGCCTAGGGGTATTGGAATACAGTTATTTGTCGGTTCTTGAGACATTTTGATTTTTGTAGTGTTTAAACAGCATTACAATGGGTTATTATGCCCAATTTCAATGTTTGAGGACTATACAATTACCAAATAATTGGTGTAGTGTTTGGGAACTCGGCCTAGGCCTCTTGTCACATCTATTGGTAAATTAAGGGTCAAGAAAAGTGATATTTGAGAAAGCCTCAGTCCTGACAGGTGAATTTGTATAACCCTCACCCCTGACCCACCCTCCAGGCTTCTTTGTCATTTTGTTTTTGAAATCAGTTCTTTTCATCTTTCATGTCTACGAAGGTCATTTCGTCAAAGACAGAGGTGACTGGGATAATACTCAACTGTACAAGTTTGGACGGTGAAACACCCTCCAGCAAAATTGGGGTTTAGGGCCCGTTACAACAAATGACTGTAATCTGCATCAAGGTTATGGATTTGCCTGTCATTCTTTACTTACCATAAAAGACCCTCCCTTGTAAGTTTGACAAAGTTGTCATTAGACACATTTATCATCTTTTCATGAAAGGCCACAATTCTCACTAAATTTGAAGCCCCCTTTTCATAAAAATCACAAAAAGTTTAAAAATCAAACGTTGCAAAATTCATAGGGACATTTTTTCCACCTTCACTCCTTTGACAGGAGAAAATTGATAAGCCAGCTGTGGTGAACTGACGTTTTCTTGAGAATGTAATGAATCCGGAGTAGAAGTGAGAAGAACTGAAGCAGGAAAAGGTTTGAGAGGAATTAGTTTTCGTGACAAGATGTCAGGCGATGCTTGAATCAAAGCCTTGAGGGTTCACAAAATATTGATCTTTCACTGACCTTGGTGCACATCCCAGCTACACAGATAACTCGCAATCATTTGATGGCATCTTAGAGACTTCCTTGTCAAGCTATTTTATTTTACACAGACGTGATAAACTTGCTAAATCTGTCTTGGAGAGGACGTCTTGATAACGTATCCTTGGTGCACCAAGAAGTGTCATTTTTGAAGGTCTAAGGTTTCAAGGTCATTCATAGTTACTTGCTGTATGACCAGTGGCATTGTATATACAGCAGAGAAATCAATGTATTATTAAGCTTCACAGTGTATACATTACCATTAAATTGATGTCAAGATATATTATTATCAACAGACATATCCCATGTCCTTCCAAGTATGGATACCTGCACTTGTTTAATTTTGGAAGGTCAAAAGTTTAAGTTTTCAAGGTCATTCATAGTTACTTGCGGTGTGTCCAGTCGCATTGCATTTACAGCACGAACATCAATGTATATATATAAAGCTTCATTGTATATAAATTACCATTAAATAAATTGTTAAAATATTATAAGTTATTACATGTTTATTTTGAGAATACAGGAATTTATTTACTACTTAAGATGTCATATTTCACGAATCCTCTGTCGCTCTTTTTGCCTATGAAAAATAAAATAAATTCCGTTGAATGTCCGCCCTATCAATCCAGAGCGCTAAAAACGAAAAAGAAAAATTATAATAAATATAAGATGTAAACAAACGGGATTTTCTTAGTCCCTAACTGTCACGGGCATATATAATCAACACACCATGATGATCCCCCATTTCTTCGGCAATATTTCAAAACCAAGCTTGTTATTGCACTCCCCATTTATTGAGGAGATAGCAGGTTCATTTAAATAAACAAAAATTAGCAGTAGAGAGGGGGTGGCTAAACTGAAAATAACATTTGAATTCAGAAAAATATCTCATAACACTTCTTGAACAATCAGCAATCTGCATTCGGCATTGACGGAGGATAGATATATATATTTATAGTATTTTCAACAACAACATTTCCCAGATCCTTATCAATTACAGATACCTGTACTCGTGTCATTTTTGAAGGTCAAAAGTTTAAAGTTTCAAGGTCATGTATAGTTACTCGCTTTATGACCAGTTACATTGCATTTATAGCACGAACGATTTATATCGTCAAAAAATTATTATTCACATGCACGTTCATATATTTATTGATACAGCTCTTGTTTATCATAGAAGATGCTTCCCTCCTCTTCAACCTTTTATGAGGTGCATCCACCTGATGACTTGCTGCACGGAGCTCATTAATGATCATCATCACGACCGCATCTGATCCCTCCAGCCTCTGGACCCGTTAGTTGGCCACAGTAATAAGCAAGGCTTGTTGTTTGGGAGGCAAATTAATGTGATGGACGACTCAAGAGATGCGGAAAGGACTATTGAGGAAAGGGGATGCCACAGAGAGTAGCGTTGTGGTTTTGTGCGTGCAATGATGTATCGTGCTTATTCACATCTTTTTCTTTATCTTCTATGTTTTGTTGTCCCTCTTTCTTTTGGCTCTTCCTTTGCTCTTAGGCAGCTAAAAAGAAGAGAATGGTACATTATGCACCGAGAAAGAAGAGAGTGCAAAAGATGGGGTTACTGCTGCTGCTGATGATGATGCTGGTGCTGTCGCAAGACAAGATGTAACCTTTCTTTCCTACCTCCCTGTCCCCAAATACTGTCCGCCCACTTCCATATTCACAAAGGTGAGCGCAGAGCACTCTATGAACACTGCAACCACTATGTGAGCATTCCATAAGCACTCAGTGAGCACGTTGTGAGCAGCACTCTGAACAGGTCCTGTCCCTACCTACTCGAGGCCCACCCTGCTCGGCGTAACGCTACACCCATCGCAACTTCTTCATCTAATTTACGATGACACCGGATAAAAGTTGGCCTGAGATGGAGCAAAGTGATGTCAGACAGGTTGGAGAGGTAGAATGCCCCGTTGCCATGGTAACAGGAAGCCCCGTGAAAGGCTGGTCATGATGCTTAAGGAGGGGAAGGCAGATGGAAGGAACGTGGCATAAGAATAGATAGGAGCAAGGACTTTTAAGATGGAGCACGCAGCTGGAGCATCACCAAGGCAACCCCATCACTCTGTCTCTCTTCTTTCTTCCTTGTTCCATCTTCTGCTTTTAAAGGACATCTAGGTCCTAATGCTGGCGCTAGGGGCGCTGCAGGAACTTTAGAAGAGCATGGCTGCCATCATGGCTAAAGTCAACTTATCCCTCTGGGTTATGGGTGGAAAAGAACACACCTAAATGTCAGGGTTGTGGAAGCAGAGGGCAGGGGGACTGCGATAGCTTAAGCAATGGCAGCAGCAGTTGGCTTTCACTGGCTTTAAGTCGATTTTCTAATACAAAGACGGAGAGAAAGCCATGTCCAGCGATGAGTAATGACATGGACAGTGAAGGCTTCACCCTCGATCAATAACTGACATGGGGACTGCTACGATAATTCATCAGGCCAGATTTGTAAATTATAGGCATGTTCCAGGGCACTAGGCGCTTCCCAGGGATCTTAGAGCCAGGCACCGGTCAGCATTTGGGGTCATGTGTTTTTGCCCTGCCTTGTAGATGCATGCCAATCCTTCGGGGTTTCATCACGACCCATTGTGACTGCAGCATGCTGACTTGCAAGGCAGCCAACTACCTTGCTGACCCTGCAGTGCAAGCTGTTTATGTTCATTTCTGGCCTTTTGTGTGTCCTGATTAGGCGTCGACAATGCTTGTCCTCCGAGGTGAAAGTCTTTCCGCCCACTGACCACGGGTCTTGTCCCGGTCCGCCCCATCCATTTGCCGGCCAATCTCTGGCCCAGGGCGCGGTCCCCATCAATATTACTTATTGTAAGTTAATTAAGTGTGGGCTCTTGGCTGCCATAACTAGTCCCGGTTTGCACTATAGTTGCTTCGATTTGGACGCCAGGACTTTTGGCTGGGTCAGATGAGCACAGTGACAAGGCCCCTCGCTATCTGACTTGCCTTAACCCCAGGGCATAAGAGAGCGCGCTTTTTGGGGCCCTTTTTCACCCGATAACAAGGCAGCCAATACCTGTGATGCCGCGATTGTTACTGCCGCAATTGTCCGCGCGCGATTACGTCGCTGGCGCCTGATTACGTCTCTTGTATGGGCGTCTGCTACGTCACAAGTCGACGCATGCGCAGAGCAGTCCTTGGCAGAGCACTCCATGATCCACGAGGGGAATTAAAGAGGACGAGAGAACTGCGATGATTCGAACGCAATTAATGACAAAGGCCAGCAGCTCCCTCAACAGTCTCGCCAGAACGTTGCTCCTTAGCTGTGACGTCACACAGACATTCACAAAGAGGCTGGGCGGAAATGCATTTTCCTTTGCTTCGAGTGAGACTGATTACCCAGAATGCCAATCGGTTTCCTGGCCTCCAGGGGCACCCAAGGGTTTTCCAGTCTCCAATCTTTGTGTGTTGTACATGCGGACAAACGCTGCTTTGAACTCTTCAATTGTGACACGCAGGAACGGAGGCCTGGCAGATCCGTGGGGTCGGACTGACTGCCTCATAGCTGCCTAGATCCAAATGGTTGACACTGACAGTTCGGGGCACAAATGAAGTTTGGGTGCCTAACGAGGGTCTTGTCTCAGGCAGACCTGTCTGTCATAAGGTCTTGGGGGTCCTGCGGGTCCCAGTGCTTATCAGAAACGTCGTTATGGCCCTTCATGAGGTCTCCACGCAACCCCAGGCAGCAAAGAATCCAGAAAAAAAAAGATAAAGAAAAAAGACATTCTTTTCTCTTTATTCAGAAATGCTTAATGTCAGACGAACAAATCGTGCGTGCAGCTTTGACAGACTTTCTTGCACCAAATAGTCATAAACGCAGACATAAAACTGCCCAGAAGTTTCTGAAATATATGTAGAGAATGAGACAGTAAAAATGTGTTTGTTATATATAATGTTGCAGTGTTGTACATCTCAGTCATGCGCAGCAAAGGTGTTGTGTGTTTCAGTTTGACTTTCTAAGTTTTGTTTTCGTTTTAAGTTTCCAAATCCAAAAGCCGCTGATGCAGGTTAGGTATGTTTACTTTACATATAATAGTGTTAAAAGACACACTTCAAAATCTGGAGAGAAAATGTTAGTATATTGTTTGTGTTTTTGAGTTGTCAGATGTCTTAGGGCAGGGCCACTTTGATGCAGTTTCTGGGACAACAACCATGCAGCCATGGATGGCTATTAGATGCGATCAATTCACAAACAACTCACCAATATGAGGGACATTAATCACTTGGGAGAAAATATGTGACTGTCTGGGTGACATGTCTGTGATTCCTGTCCTCGTGTGCAGACAGTGGCTGAGATGGGATAGTGATCCTGCACTCATTTGTCAGTGACATGTTTGCATATGAAATTAAGACCATGGTCATGCTGACACGTGGACATGTCAAAGATGCAGAAAAAAGTCAATGATTGATCCATCTACGTCAGTTGCACTCTCATTCATACAGATACCTCACTGATGCTACGGTGACCTTGTGGTAAAACAGAGGTCAGTGTTCAACCTGGTCCACTGGTCATTCATATTGGAGGGTCCTGTGTTAATTTGTCCATGTACATCTGCTGACCACAAAGTAGTTTTCCACTACCTAAATTACGAATTGTCTCTGTTTTGGTTGCATTTAGTAGTAGTAAAATTTTATTTAATGTCGTTTTAGATCAGAGTCAAAATAATACATACAATTAAAATACAATCATGACAAAATAATGACTCAAGCAAAATGCTTCTGTACGACCTCTTCTACAAAACAATATAGTACCAAGAATACAAATTTTTAAATAAAGTAAAAATAAAGAGAGCATCTAAGATTTTCTACTATCGATAATGTTACATGGCTTTACAGTTTCAGCACCAAGGTTAAATACAGTGTCTTGGGAGTGTAGCACCAGTGTTAAATACAGTCTATAAATATTCATTATAATGTATTCTTCGACTGTATTTCTTTCTCATTGCTAAATAACCATTTGTCTTGCACCAGTCTGTCTGTCCATCAAGTGAATGTTGATGAAACAGACATGTCTTTCTTAGTGACTTCGTCTGTCTGTCTGTCTTTCCTTCTATCTAATCAAAATGAAGAAAATTGATTAGTTGTCAAGTCACGCGAGTTCGAATCACAGCAGATGGCAGAGTTCATGTAATTTGAACAGATTTACTTTTATGAGGTTAATTTTTGATAATGAATTACAAAGTATGAACAAAGCCATGGCTAAACTAGTGTTTTTGGATTTCCTGTCCAATTATAAGAAAAAATATCCAAATTCTTCATAACTTCAGATTAGGCCTATTGTATTTCTGTCACATATTTGTATCCATGCACAAAATAACGTGTACTATGTAGAAAGTTATTGGTGTATAGTTTCTGTGTGATGTATGTTTCTCATGTTACAGTTATGAATGTCGACATGTTTTTATTATTTTATTTTTCACGTCATGATGTCAGACATTGCAAGTGGTTGGGGAGCTATATATACATAAGGGCAATTCGCTCCTCGGTGAACCTCCAATTCAAAGTGCCAGTGAGCGTCCCAGTCGGCTGACAGGCAGATTGGCTGGCCAGAGGTCGACAGACAGGTCAGCCCTCTACCAGGTCCGGGGACTCAGGTGACAGGCGGTGGCTTTTTCCCTGGTCTAAGTTCTTGGCCGATCCGTTATGCTGTTCACCCCATGAACCCCGATGTCAGCAATTACAGAGGGGGCACCGTATAGTGCAGCTGGGGGACCAGGGAGACTAGGAGAAGGGGCATGGAGCCTGAATGTTTCATTTCCCAAGTTTAATCAACGATCGCTTGGGTGTTTTCCAATTCGCCCAGGGTTAGGGAGACAGGGCGCTCCTTTAGCCCCCGTTATACGGAGGGCAGAGGGGAGGGAGGCAGCAGCGTCTTAATGGCAGTGTCGTGTCTAGGGGGAGCACTGGTGACCCAAGGGATGTCTCCCTACTAGTGCTTCTTTCGTGAGTCGCTGCCAGCCGAGAAATGAGGTGAAATCAAGGCATCTGACGACGGCTAATGCTCAGCAATTACTGCATCTTGAGGCTCAATCGCACGGCACTGGCTTGAGCTGAGCCTGAGCTTGAAGAAAACACAATTAAGACGGCCTCCCAGATATTATTCAGCTTCCGTGGAGAGATGTACTCCACGTAGGCTGTGAGGCGGCGTAATGAAGCATAATTGACTTGGTTACATCAAAGCTGTGTGAGCTAGGCAGAGTGCGGACACCTCACACGAACAGGGCCGTGGCACGGGGGCAGGGCGGGGGCAGGGCAGGGGCAGGGCAGGGGCAGGGCAGGGGCCAGGGGGCAGGGGCCAAGGGGACGGTGGCCGGGGGACTGCAGAGGCCGTGTCATTCTCCTCCCCGATGAATATTTCATGACAAGTCCGCTCAAATTGTGCATTACGCCAGTTTGCATGGCCCTGATGGATGTGATTAGAAAACCTCTCTGATATGTTGGGCAGAGATCGAGGTGACCCAAGGTGATCGAGGTGGGGTCAAGCTGGTCACTCTGCGACACCGGTAACGACGTGCAAGTGACCAGTGGTCAGTGCTCTGGCCCCTTGAATGATGACCAGGGCTGTACATGGCGCGACACTTGTGCTGTAGCATCCTTTTCCATCCATCACTGCATAACGACCAGCATCCCTCATCCTCTCTGCATCCTCATCTTTGGTTGCATCACCCTTCAACATCACCCACCCTGACCCTTCAACTCAACAGATTCCATCTGAGTCTTGTTTTTCCCCTTTGAAATGTAGCCTTGGAATCTCAGACTTCTCATAATCTTAAGTCCCTCAAGACAAATTCATTTCTTCATATTCATTCTTGGGTTGACCCTTATAGCATGTAAATATAGCCAAGTCTGCAACTCTCATTCTCTGCCTTATTTCCATTGTTTATTGTCTTTTGTTGTTCTGCTGGAGGCAATAACCTGCACGTTACTTCAAACAATCGTGTAGAGAACTTTGTGGTGACTTTTAAAAGAGCATTGTGAATAAGTGTCTTTCTCATGTCACGCATCTGCTGCTTTTTATTTAATTGTATATCAATGTTGAATTTTGAGATGGTAATATAAACTAATGCTGCTAACAATCTTATCATAACTATAATCACATCATGATAGGTATACAGAAATGTAATAGAAGGCTGTCATTTTTTATTGATGTATGTCTGTCCAGTAGACGACTGGGTAACCCATAAGTTAAGGTAAATTGCCATTCAAAAAATATCTATTTCTTCTACAGTTATTTTTCAAGCTTTCTGTAGATTTAAAAATGTCAGTTATTCCGTTTGCAAATATCCCCACATCCCCATAGGGTCAGATAGACGATGTTGCAATATAGCCGTCAAATTACAAGGCCGTCAGAGAAATGGGGTGTTCCATGACAAGCCCTATAGAAAGAAGTAAAGTGGCAAGTTGAGGGCAGTATCGCATTACATGGGGTCCGTTTTGTACTTGGACAGGTAAGTATAGGTCTCGCATAGCCACGGGGTCAGCGTGGACCCACGAGAGGTCAGCCCCGTGACACCGTTCCCCGCCACAATTGTCCTCCGGAAAATTCGTCCTCCATGAAAACACCATGGGCCCCCTTCAGAAACAGACGCTAATAGCCATGTTTCTCTTGGACAAAAATGCATAACCTCTTATAAATACGGGGCAGCTCGGAAACGTATCATTATCTTGCGATTTGATTGGTGCGTACCTTGTCAGGTCTTTAACTGCGTCTGAATTCTCCAACAATAAACTGTGGTGACCTGCATCCCCTTAAAATTCGAAATGTTAAACCGTTGACCTAGAATGCGGAGCATGTCGCTGCCACAGCATGGACCCCACGTGACGGGGGTTGCTGGCGCTAGGAGGCGTCATCTCGAGTTAGTTAGATCTTTGTAGGGCTAGAGATAGGACGTGTGTGTTGGGGCAGGGCGTAATAAAACATGTGAACTTGAATCCTTGTCTTGGTCTGAGTCCATTCCAGAGGGACCCTACAAATTGGCGCCCGATGTGGGACTTGACTCAGTCCAAGAAGAGCTTCTGTTCAGCAAGGATTACTCACTCTCGCACTGAGAAAGAATTATCTTCGAAGATAAAGATTAGGATTATATTTTGGCAAAAGGAACATTGATAAGGAACTCTAACGCACAAAACAAAGGAACTTTCGTAATTGATAAGGATAAGGAACTCTAATACACAAGGGAATTCCTCCTGCATTACTCACCACGCAGAGGAGGCAGCTAAGTGTTTCCACTTCTTTGCAAGTGCTAGCTCTTTTGACTTAGTGGCCCTGCCCTGGCCACGTTTGTACGTCTGTACATTAGTAGTTGACTAATTATTGCCGATAGGCCGGTTTCACTTGTTATTGACTGATTTCTGTGGGGAACTCAACTCGCCTTCAGCCATGCCAGGTGCTTCGGGATTGAGGCCCAAATCAACAAGGGGAGTGCGTCAGCCAGCTGACAGCCAAGACGTGGCTGGGCTGACGACTGATCCAACACGTGGCATTCAGCCAGCCAGTCAAGAGGCTGATGTCGCTATTGATGAGCCAATGGGGGGGGACACTAGCCTTGTAAATAGGGACTCGCCTCTGCCAGGATCCTCGAAAAATAAGGGTCTTGGTAAGAAAACAGGCAAGTCCCAGGTTCAGCCCCGGGCCCAAAGTGAACGCAGGGTGTTGGACCACTCAGACAAGGAGTCGTCAGACGACTCCTCGGCATCTACACCCCCTTCCTCTCCAGAGTACAGGACTAGAATAGGGCGAGAACCTGTGGGGGCAAGCGGAGCCGCTGGGGCCGTAATGGCCGGCGAAGCTGCCCCAAAAGGTCGTGCCCTTCCTAAACGGCGTAGGAGGCGCCGGGAAGCCCTTCCTCCACTATATGATGGGCAAGGGGTCGCTTTTACCGATTATTTGCTAGAGTTCAAAAGGGTGGCCGACTTTAATGGGTGGACTGATGAAGAGCGCTGTTTTCACTTGTGGACCAGCATTGATGGCCCAGCCCGTTTGAAAATAGTGTCCCTGCCCTACGAGAAATCTTGGACTAGAATGGTTGATCAATTAAGGTCTCTATTTTGTTCCACTAGGGCCCTGGACGCCTACCGAAATAAATGGTTCAATGCAAAGAGGGGCCCGGATATGGACCTGGAGTCTTATGGCCTGTTCCTTCTGGATTTGTCCAGGAAGGCCAATCCAGCGTCCACAGGGGAAGAACAAGAAAGGTTTGCCAAAGAAAGGTTTATGGAAACCTCCGGGTCCACCCAGATGAGATTTTGGTTGGGGGCTCTGAAACCAGCCACACTTCAAGATGCTATTGACCTGGCCACCCAGTATGAGGCTGCCTATGAGGCAGCCAAGCCCCATAAGCCTGACATGGGCCCTCCAGGGGCTGTGGCCATGGTTCATGCGGATGAAGTGGAGCCCTCTCCCATTCCCCGGCCAGCCAGGGAGTCCCAATATAGTGCCCCAGTGACCGAGGAACAAATGAAAAGGATGTTCTACTCCTTCATGAGGGACATGTTGGCAGGCCGAGACGGTGCCCACCCCACGGGGGACCGCACCGCCGAGCCAGGCCCCCCCGACTATAAAGACCGAAAATGTTACAATTGTCATGAATACGGCCATATTAGGCGGAATTGCCCTAGACCACAAAGGGAGAGAAGAAAAGGCCCTCAAGGCCGTTCAAACCAAAAGTCGGGGGAGGGGTCACGAAGGGCCAGAGAAACTGGCAGGGATGAGAGAAAAACTAGGCCCTCAAGGCCCTCCAAGGGACCCCGGCCAACCTCTGGTGAAAGGAAGCAAAAAGGTCGAACAGATTCGCCAAAAGAGTGAGGGTGGAGGAGGACCTGGCCCCAGGCCCTCCACCCTCGAAATCAACGTCACCAGAACGTTGGACAGGGGTTTCCGTGGGACAGTATAGGCCTCCATGCCCTCTGGGCCCCGAGGCCGTAACCGCCTGGTATATGTCAATTAGAATGGGGTCCACTGACTTAGACATGTTGGTAGACACAGGAGCCCAAGTATCTTTGCTCAATAAATCGGTGTATGACGAAGTCCCTAGTGTGAGTGGGACTCCCCTCCGCCCGGTGGACAGACAAATAGCGGCTGCCAATGGCGGCCTGATCAAGGTTTATGGTATGTTAGAGATGACCTTTGTAATAGAGAGAATTCCCTATGTGTGTGATTTTTTGGTAGCAGATATGGGCCATCTCTCTGGCCTATTAGGGATGGATTTCTTAAAAAGACACAAAGCCACTTTAATGTGTTCCACAGGGACAGTGAGGTTAGGGGGGGTGGAGATCAATTGCCGAGAGGGCCCGACTGGGCAGGGTGGTAGAGCTATTGTCAATGAGCCCATCTGCCTCCCAGCCAGACACACAACATTGGTTGCCATTAATTTGGTGACCTGGGGGCAGAATAAAGGTCAGGACATGGTGCTCGAAGCCCTGCCCCAGGTATGTCAGAATAATCATGTCATGATCCCAAGGGGAGTATTGGACACGAGTAGTCCCGCCCCCGCAGTATGGGTGACTAATCCCACCCAGAAAGAAATTTGTTTGTCAAAAGGTCAATTGCTAGGGGAGTTGCATGAGATCCTTTCCTGTGGGGACCTTCCTAGTGAGAAGCAAAGGGTGGCCTCGGTCACCCCAACAGGAGGGGCCTCACGGGAGAAATTACCTGGGCATCTGCAATCCCTGATAGACCAAGCTGATCACCTGACCTCCGACCAGGAGGCCCAGCTGTCTTCTGTCTTGGCCAAATATGAGAGTTGTTTCGAGGGTGGCTCTAATGGGCTGGGGCGCACTGACCTGGCCAAGCATTCCATTGACACCGGTGACCACAGGCCCTTTAAGTTGCCAGCAAGGAGACTGGGCTGGGCCCAGAATCGTGCCCTCGGGGAAGAGATAGATAGAATGATGGAGCTAGGAGTGATTGAGCCCAGTAGTAGCCCTTGGTCCAGCCCCCCTGTTCTCGTCCGGAAGAAGGATGGCTCCTTCCGGTTCTGTGTTGACTATAGACGGCTGAATTCTTGCACTAAGAAGGATGCGTATCCTTTGCCTCGGATAGAGGACTGTCTGGATACTTTAGCAGGGGCGAAATGGTTCTGCACATTAGATTTGTCTGCAGGATATTGGCAGATAGCAATGGAGGATAGAGATAAAGAGAAAACTGCTTTTACAACACCTAGAGGTCATTACCATTTCACTGTCATGCCCTTCGGGGTGACTAATGGTCCAGCTACTTTAGAGAGATTAATGGAGTTAGTTTTAGGTGGTTTAGATTTGAATACTTGTCTGTGCTACATGGACGACATAGTGGTCCAGGGTTCAACGTTTAAGCAATGCCTGTCCAACCTAATTGTAGTATTAGATAGAATGGGACAGGCTGGCCTGAGGTTGAAGCCCAGCAAGTGTGAACTGTTCAAGAAAAAGGTGTCCTTTCTAGGCCATGTAGTGAGTGAAAAAGGGGTGGCCCCAGACCCCCGCAAAATAGAGGCCGTGCGAAATTGGCCTGTGCCCCAGTCAGTACATGAGGTCAGGAGTTTTGTGGGGTTTGCTTCTTATTATAGAAAGTATGTGCCCAATTTCGCTTCTCTAGCTACGCCCTTGCATGCACTTATGACTCCCAAACTCGATTTTAAATGGACTAGGGAGTGCCAAAGGTCCTTTGAGGCCCTTATCTTGGCTCTCACGACGGCCCCTGTTTTGGCGCTGCCTCGTGAGGGCTGCCCAGTAATTTTGGACACTGATGCATCCGATATGGCTATTGGTGGTGTCCTGTCCCAGGTGATAGACGGGAAAGAACGAGTAGTGGCCTATGCGTCCCAGGCTTTGTCAGCCTCCCAGAGAAATTATTGCACGACGTACAGGGAATTATTAGCAGTTGTCAAAATGGCCAAAGTCTTCAGGCCATATATATATGGGCAAGAATCGGTGCTTTTACGCACTGATCATCGTGCCCTGCTGTGGTTACAGAACTTTAAAGATGCTGAGGGGATGCTGGCCCGATGGCTAGCCTCATTGGCTGAATATGATTTCAAAATAGAGTACAGGGAGGGCAAGAGGCATGGAAACGCCGATGGCTGCTCTAGAATTCCTGTCAGGAAGTGCCCACGGGGCGATTGCCCTGACCCTGGGCATGGAGATTCTGAGGTCAAGGTAGCTTTAGTCCAGTGGAACTCAGATCGGACTCACACTTTTGTGAGGCCCTGGGAAAGGTCCACCAAGATGCCCCCACACCCGCCGCCTGGAGAGACCAAAAGGGTGGTCGCAGTGGCCACCCCTTTTCCCCCTCCTTTCAGAGAGTCCCTCACCATTGGGACTTCGGAGGACGGGGATGAAGCCATAGATGAAGTCTTACAGGGGATTAGCAACTTGTTTGCTGAAAAGATTGAGGGGTCCAGTGGTAAAGGGGTTTCGCAGGTCCTGGGTCCGAACTGGATGAGCTCTTGGTCAGTTGATGAAATAGTAGTAGCGCAGCAGGGCGACGCAGCCATAGGGTTAATGATGAGTTGGGTGAAGGAAGGAAAGAGGCCCTCTTATGCAGAGATGGCCGGAAGGGCAGGCTTAGTTCGAGATTTATGGGCTCAATATTACCATATGCGTTTAATACAGGGCCAGCTGTACAGGGATCACAAATTGCCCACCGGAGAAAAAGTTGAGCAACTAGTAGTGCCTACGAAATTACGAAGAGAGATTTTTCAGCACATACATGAGAAGGGACTAGGGGCTCACATGGGAATTAACAGCACAGTGGCCAAGGTACGCAAGAGGTTCTACTGGCCCGGGTACAAAGAGGATATTGTCCGTTGGGTGGGATGGTGTGACAAGTGTCAGAGGCGTAGGCCCATAGGGCGCTCAAGAGCGCCCCTGAGGCAGCTGCCAGTGGGAATGCCTATGGAAAGAATGGCTGTGGATATTATGGGCCCTCTCCCTGTCACCAAATTAGGAAATAAATACATAGTCGTCATCGCTGATTATTTCACAAAATGGACAGAGGCTTTTGCCCTGCCGAACCAAGAGGCATTAACAGTAGCCGATTGCTTAGTTACCCAAGTTGTCCTTCGTTTTGGGGCCCCTTACCAACTACACAGTGATCAGGGAACGAATTTTGAGTCGAAGTTGTTCAAGAGCATGTGTGAGTTATTGGGCGTAGCCAAGACCCGGACTACAGCCTATCACCCTCAAAGCGATGGGCTGGTGGAGAGATTCAACAGGTCCTTACAGGATATGTTGGCCAAATTAGTGAATGATTATCGAGATAATTGGGACGATGTGCTGCCCTATGTGATGTGTGCTTACAGGGCCACCCCGCAACATTCAACTGGCGTTACGCCCAATAAGTTGATGTTGGGGAGAGAGGCCCTCTTGCCAATTGATTTATTGTATGGCCACGTTCTGCAGGATCGGCCCACCTGTCCTGTGGAATACGTGGAATGGATGAGGGAGGCAATGGATGCCTCCTTTGCGAATTGTCGTGCCCAGCTGCAGAAAGCTGCGCTGAGGCAAGCCAAGCACTACAACCGATTGTCAACTGATCAATTTTATCAGACTGGTGATTGGGTATTGCTTTTTTATCCGCCCCTGGCCAAGCAGAAATTGGGTCTGAAATTTTTGGGTCCCTATAGAATAGTACGAAAAATAGGGGAAGTCAATTATGAGATTGAATCCCCGGCCTCAGGAAAATCTCGAGTGGTTCATGTCAATCAATTGAAACCATATTTATCCGAGGTAAAAGATGGGGATCTAGCTCAGATCCCGGATCCGCCACTGACTGACCCGTATACGGACCCCTGCTTGTACGGTGGTGACGGCCAGGCTGCCCCCTTGCCTGGATGTGAAGATCCGCCCCTGACTCAGAGGCGCGGAGTTTCACAGGCCACGCCTCCTGAAGCTGGGGAGCCAGAGGTGGCCCCCACAGGCCACGTGGAGCTGGAAGGGGTGGAGGAATGTTCAGACCACGTGGCGCCCCAGGATGGCCCCCCTGCTAGTAGCAAACAGACTGACCACGAGGCCGTGGACGCTAGAGGGGACAGGGTCCAAAGAACAAGGAACCCTCCTTTGGATCCTGAGGCTGCTCCCTATGTCCCAACCAGACATAGGCAGCCTCCAAAACGATATGGTCACAATGTGGGGTTCGATTAAGAACCCCTGTTCGTCTGTTTTGTCATGTAAAACAAGATGGTGCTTTAAGTGAAAGTAGGACAACAGTATCTTTGGGAAACAGGGCCCTCTCTTACTGTCGTATTAATTTATGGCAGTGAAGTTGCTTCCTTTAAATACTGGGTAATTCGCGAAGTGAATGAAAAGGAGTGAACTGGTCCCTGATGTATTTATCAGTGAATATATATATATATATAGAAGTGGCCAAGCATGTACCTATTGTGGGGAAATACTAAAAATGATGCTATTGTGACCATAGGTCATTTTGTAGGTTTAGGTTCACTCGCCCGAGAATAATAGTAAGTCCAGCTATTAGGGAATGCAAAGTAATTGTAAAAAAACATGCGGTTGGAGTGACTTTGATTCATGGGAAGAATGAAGTGGCTAGAAAAAATGGGAAGTGATTAATAGCGCTTCTTGGGTTTCACAGGGTTGCGATAGCCACCCGGGTGTAATTGAAAGATATGGGAGTAATGTGAGTTAGACAAATGTTCGTCATGTGGTCATGTCCTTTCGTCAGGTTGTTATTATGGGAATGGTGACAAATGGAAACGCCTAAGAATCAGATAGTGTTGAGTTTATCGTACACTAATGACTTTAGCAAGTGTAACTTGGCTGTCATCCCACGAGACAACAAAGGGGGGGGGGAAGAGAAACACGTGGTATTGGCACTTAACACTAGCAAATTTGACGGTGCCCTTTTGACCCCTGGTCGGTCTCAGCCAAGTCTCTAATTGGGGGACAAAGGGCCAGTGTCTCCTCCAAAGTGTCAAACCCCCCGGTTACAGATCACCCCCACTGGTAGGAGGTAGATTTTGGAGGGAAAATGCATTTTATGACTGTCATAATGCCAAAAAGGGGGGGGGGAAAACGTCTGGGTGACACAGCGTCTCCCTGCCTCACTCCGACTTGGACCTTTGATTAAGAAGGACATACCAAAGACGACCAGTGAATTGAAGAATATTATTTAACCAAGAACCTGAAAAAAAAATGGAATCGCAGCAGAACATTGGGGCCCCTGAGCCCCCGACTCTCCGTGACCCTGTCCAAGAAGCCATGGCCACGGCTGGGATCACAGACCTGGATTTGTCGGTTAATGAGGACGAGGTAGAGGTGCTATGTGGCGAGGCCTATTGGGAGTCTGATAGACTCTCTGAGACCCAGGATCGAATTTGGTCTTACATGGGGTCTCGAGAGTATTTCATGGACTCCCCTGAAGCCATCACGGAGGCCGATCTTAACAGGATGAGCCCCCAAGAGGTGCTGATCTACACCTCCCCCTGCATGGCCAAGTTTAGGAGGTACCTTCGAGTGCCCCCTCTTAGGGCTGACGTGCCCATCCTGCTGGACAGCATATTGGAGGAAATGGGGCCAGAGATTAAAATGGAAGGTGTGTTGCGGGTGGTGAGAGAAAAGCCATGGTACAAGGAATCCGTGGTCTCCCAAGCACCCCGCTCTGCCCTGGCCGCTCCACGAGGGGACACCCCACCTGGGGTAGTCCGGCCATTCAGCCCCATCACACCAGTGTCCAGCCCCAGGCGCCCAGAAGATGAGCCAGAAGACGTGGACTTGGGTGAGCCTGCCACTTCACGTGGGCCGTGCCCCCCTAGGCCACTGGCCCCGATGACTCCCCTGCCTATGGAAACTGTGGCATGTGTGGGGTGCCCCCCTCAGGGGCCCCAAATGCCACCCTTTCCCCTGGAGAGACTACAACCGGCAGAGGACAAGAACCAGACGCCCAAGGAAGGACCAGCCCCAAGGCCCAAGCCAGCCCAGATGGAGACGCCTGCAAAGGAGAATCGGGAGCCCCTTAAAGAGGCCTCTTCAGGCGTCTTTCGATGCTCCCAGTGCGGGAAAGGGGTGACGACCAGGAAAGCTCTAATGAGGCATCAGGCTGTTACCCACAGCAGCAGCTTTCGGGGCTTCCAATGCCCGAAGTGCCCAGCTGCTTTCCTGTTCGATCGGAAAGGGAACTTTGAGAGGCACCTGAGGCTGACACATGGCCTGAGGGGGGGCGAGGCTGCAGGGATAGCAGCCGCCACCCCAATCCGGGTGGTCAGTGGGGCGAATTCTGACAGCTCCCTGCCACCTAGCCCCTTGCAGCCAGTTCGCTCCGCCCCTGCCAGTGGAGACACGCCAAGGAGGCCCCCAGTGACTGTTACGCCAACGAGGACTGAGCCCCAGAGACAGGTGCCTTCCCTCATGGATTTGCCCCTTACCTGGGCCGAAGCAACCACCCGAGGAACAGGGATCATCACTGTGGTGAACCCCGGCCTCCCTATCGGGAGGGGAAAAGCCCTGGAAACGAGAGCTGTACGGCCAGGAGGTCCCCTCGTACCTGTCCTCCCCGGCTCCGCCCCTGCCCCTGCACCTCTGCAGATGTCGGCCAGATCCACGCCCGGCAACTGGGAGGCCAAGTATCACGATTTGGTCAGAGACACTCAACAGCGAATCCGAGCCCAGACAGCTGAAAACCAGCAATTGCTCGAGGCGACAAGGAAAGAGCTGAGGGCTGAGCGGGAGAAACGGGCGGGAGCCGAGTCTCAGGTGGACGCCCTCCTAGCAGAAGTCCAGAGACTCACCTGTGAACGAGTGAAGTTTTGGGAGGAGATGAAGCGGGAGAGAGGCCCCCCCAGCTAGGCTGGCCGCCTGGTCGCCATAGGGGCCTCCCCAGCTTCCTCCCCAGACAACGTGATGACGACCCCAGCACGCCCTTCAACATGGAACTGGACTAGAGCAGACGTAAAGGAATGGACCCCAGTGGATACGCCCCTGAAATGGATTATAAATGGGATTGTGTCTGACTATAAACTATCAGGAGTTGTAGGCGAACACTGTAGCTGTCAGTTTGACAGCTCACCAGAAATCTGGATATTTTGGTAACAATAACACTGTAGCTGTCAGTTTGACAGCTGGCCCAGGATACGGGGCCAAACGTCACAACGCAATGGCAAGGAATAGTGAACTTTATTGTGAACTCTATAGTGACCCTTATTGTGAATTTTATTTGTGTTCAGACTGAGATTGTGCTCGCCCATGGCGAGAGAACTAGTGAGTATTAACGTTATGTCGATTTAAAATGGGATGTGGATGTCCATTCCTCACCTAGTTAAGCATGTTGATTGGGTGGGTCACACTAGCGTGCGCATAATTAATTGGGATTGTCCTTATTGTTGTCTGTTATTTGTGTCTTAATTGTTTGATTGTTGTTGCTCTGATCGCCAGCCACACGTCCTCCATATTGTTAGATTAGAAAATGAGACTCTTATTTATGCATTAGAAATGTCGGATGTATTTTGTGAAAACCAATGTAGCCGTAATGATACATTTGGGTGCCGTAAGGTCTCCATCACTCTTCCCCAAGGCATGAGGACATGCCTTCTCATTGGGAGGGTGTGATGTGGTGACCTGCATCCCCTTAAAATTCGAAATGTTAAACCGTTGACCTAGAATGCGGAGCATGTCGCTGCCACAGCATGGACCCCACGTGACGGGGGTTGCTGGCGCTAGGAGGCGTCATCTCGAGTTAGTTAGATCTTTGTAGGGCTAGAGATAGGACGTGTGTGTTGGGGCAGGGCGTAATAAAACATGTGAACTTGAATCCTTGTCTTGGTCTGAGTCCATTCCAGAGGGACCCTACAAAACAAAGGAATCCTGAACGCTCCCCTCATGTTAGCAGCACAGGAATTCATCCATGTAACAACACTGACCATTTGAGTAGCTACCTGCATCATGTCTGTTAGATTTGGTTTGCTTCAGAGGGATGCTGTGCTTTTGAACTAAAACTTGTTCTGATGAATTCATTGAACACGCATCTAATTTTCGCGCATTGACACCAAGACCAGGGATCATGTTTTCGGATATTTGCAATTGCAAATACCACTAAAATGCCCCAGTTCGCTCCTCTAACTACCCCCAATTTAAACATTAATGTTGGATCTTTATTTGGCTCATTGAAGCCAGAGATCACTCGATCAATTGGCACACACACTTTAATGAAGTTTTCTCTGCTTTTGTTGATAGGGTTAAAGAAACCTGAGAGGTTGAGTCGCAGCTGCCCCCTGGTGGGATGGAGGAGCACCGCAGTGACATCTACAGTGCACTTGTTTTTTATGTAAGAGCATCCGCGCAGTCGCAGGCGGTCGATGGGCAACGAGCAGCAGCAGGACCCGGCCCCCCTCCCTGGCCCCGTGGACTCTCCTAAAGGTCAGCATGACTAATGTCCAAGTGTTTTGCATGAAAAGAAGGTCCCCGCATGCATATTTAGGCCCTGCACATCTTTAATGAGACCGAAGTGGTCACCTCGCTTGGCTGTGGCCATGCGCCCTGTAAAGTAGTCCGCGGCCGCTATGGTAATATGGGCATATCTTGTAGGTAAATGAGGCCTGGCCCCTCCCCCCGCGCTCACTGTGGGGCACTTTGGGGCCAGTCCTGCCCCCACCATGCTCCTGACATCTGGCTTGCCTGCAACCTGTGTGCGGCAAACTGCAAAATACATCAGCTCAGCCAGAAACTCACAAAACAGCCAGATGCCTGTGAAAAACAAAAGACTTATAACTATGCCTCCCTCGGAAATGTCATTTCTTGTCAGGTTCCCAATGTAACTGTATCATCTGCAACTCCTTTGTAGCTTTGTAACTGTGGTGGGTGAATAAAGGTCTTCCCAGTTTCCACACCCAGTGCCCCGACTCTTGACTTGCCCACCCTATGCTTGTTGTGTTTACTTGTGGTAACACTTTCAAGTCAGAATCTGTCTGATCAATTAATGAGGCTCATCCTTCGACTGTGGTACGGCTGTGTGTCATATTAACTGTTGTAACATTGATGTTTTATACAATTTCAGAAGAAAAAATTAAAAGTAAAGTTTAGAACTGGGCGTTGGTTGTCATCTTCAAGGCATCCAACATGTCACATCCAGCCCAAGATGTCTTCATGTGACATACTTAATCTTGTTCTAGACTTTAAAACATCAAAACATGGAATGCAGCATGGATGCAAGAGGCACTAATTTTGTTCTTTTTGTACTCTCTTTTTTTTGGGGGGGACAAATTTGTCTGAGTCGTATTTTCTGGGAAGCCAAATCTCCATGCTTCGCATGTCAAGGTACAGTTTGAGATGACAAAATCTTGGATGTTGATATAGATGTTGGAGAGCTCTTTGAACCTCCCAACACACAAGCCCTTTCAAGTTGCTACTGCACATGGCGGATATTAGATATAACTGAATCTTTGTTGAGGGTAATGTTTGATAACCCCATGATAGAGGTTTTTAAGGGCCAGGTGATGCTAGGGACCCACCATCCTCCCGATGCCCCCGGGCGATGTCTCAACCCATCCGAGTTGACAAATTTCCCTCAAACCGCAGCTAACAATGTCCCAGGACAATGTCCCTCGATTTTATGGCAAATGGCATGAAAGCCAGCTCACTTTGTCCTTTTTTAGAACTCCTCAGTAGCCCATAGTTAAAATCTTCATTGTGGGGGAGTCACCATATGGATACGCCTTGTCACAGTTAGCTCTTAATTGGAGTCGTCACGAATATGGGAACAAAAAAGAGGAAGGTGGAAAAAAGCCAGATAAAAAAGTCAGAGCTAAACATTTCCTAATCTGCATCAAAACATGGAACGGACCCATGATATTCCCTTTGAAGTGAAGATGACAGCAAAACCACAAGACAAAACATTACGAGTCCTATTGTTGAATAAAATGGGAGGGCTACATGGTCGACATGTATTTGAATTAAAAAATGACACGATTAATGAATGATCATATCATGAGTATAACAGATATAACCCCTGACTTGTGAGTAAATATCATCTGACCTGCCTTTCACGATATCTGCTTATTTAATCACAGCCTTTTAATTACTGGTAGGCAGGCTTTTTTTCGGGCCAACTTACAAAATAAATGATAAAAGCCATTGAAACACTAATTAGCCACTCCTTGGGCTCTATTAAGAACATGGAGTGCTCCTGAAGCTCATTACTTTTTCTCCTCTTTTTTTCTCTCTCTAAACGTCAGCTGGTGGCTGCCGCTCTTCTAGTTTTTCTGCTCACCGCGAGAGGTCGTGTCTGTATAAGGCACTGCAATAGCTAGTTCTGGTGGCAGACGAGAATTTCACACAGTTAAGAAACAAAATACACGGTAAAGAAACAAAAAAGTATTGTACCTCGCTGTCTTGAATATGATTACATTTATAATATAAGTAGCTCTCGATAAATATAATCGTGGTCGTTTCAATACATTTTGAATGATGGAGGGTACATATAATACAGTTGAATTTTTTCAGACCCAGTTCAGCGTCAGTTCAACATTAAATTATTCACTCTCAGTTTCACCAATTTTCCCGAGTTCTAATGTTTCTCTCAGGGGCGTGTTGTGTCATTATGTCAACTCGTTAGACGTGGAAACGATTGACACTTAACTGGTATGCAACCGTAGTATATTTTCCAAAAACTGATTTGTAATTTAAAAAGAAAGTTCTCGGTTATACGGTGTTACTTGATTTCCATTTAAAACAAAAAAACTTCCATGTGGTTTCAGTTTGTTGTTGTGACATTTTGTATTTTTCTTTCAGTCCAGAACTGATAAAATAGCAAAAACAATATTTTCATTTATTACAAACAAAGGCAGTCACACTAAAATATCTATAATTTGACAGTAAAAAATTGAAAATGATGACAACTCTTATTATGACACCAAAGACAACCAGATAGAGCAGATACTTCAGACTCCTCTTTTGGGGACCTTAGACACTATTAGGCAGACATTTTATTGCATGAAAAATCGTCCCTACCCACAATTTCACAATGATGAGAATGGTTCACAATCAAGAGCACTCAGAATTTTTATGTGTGTGAAGGGTCACATATTGTGGAGAGGGTGTTGAACTGGGGGTTGCTGCATAGACTAGATCTAGAATGAACTCTTTTCCCCCATAGAACAACATTTTGTGCTCAGCTCTCAACCCTCCGTGTCCCCATGCTTGTCCCCCTGCCCGTATTTTCTCTCAGATTAATTGGTAGTGGCAACAGGGTTGAGCATAGCGTTAGACTAATGAATCACTTTCTTTTTGTGCTCTGCCTCTCTAACGCTGTAAAAGCTGCTGAGGAGGGGAACCCATTGATGCTAGGGATGCAGAGGCTGAGCTGCCATTAGGGCCAGTTGTGCAATGTGATGGAGCAGGGCTGCTGATGAGGCCATGCAGCTCATGTTCTTGCTCTACACTATTCACAAAAATACCATTAGGCGAATATTCCTTGCCACCTTATTTTCAATATACTCATTTCACATTGTTTCCGCGTGGTTGTCATTCTGACATACGTTGCCTAGTCTGTGACGTTGTTATAAATAAAGTGTCTGACGAAGGTTGTTATACGATTTTAGTAAAGAACCAGCCATAGTCTGACTATACTTCCATCACTCTGTGACTGCAAACTCTTGTCTTCCCAGGCTTGGTCTGCATTTTGCACGTCTATAGAGTTTTTGTGTGATGGGGGAGTGGTCAATCGGTCACTCTGTGGACAAACGCTTGACGGCCATTGTGACCACAATCATATTACGACATTGCTTCTTTTGTTAGCGTCTTTTACTCCAATTTTTCTGGGGACAATGACGTTAAAGAAGGGGAGTTATGGGGTATTGAAATGGCATGCATCTTGGGGGATGCAGGTTGCTGCTGCAGCAGGTCATCAATTCTTAGTGATGCGTGATGGAGACTCATAAGATGCTCTCTGCCAACACCTCACAGTCGCCTAATCATTGGCAGGGACCTGCATTAGGTCTCAAATGGCCCCTTCATCTCCTCTTGGCCAGCTTAAATGCTAGAAAAATAGGAGAGCCACAAAGAGCACCGCTTAGTCCTTTTTATTGCAGCTCGCCCACGAATAGGCGAGGCAAATTGACCATTTGTGAGGGCCGCTTGGTCTGACTGGACTCATCACGGACCAGGATTAGGCCCGAGTAGAGAGCAGGATCCCCCTCCCCTCCATTACCAGATGAAAGGAGGTGTAGAGGATGGGGTGAGTGGCGGGTGAGGCTATTCCCTCTCATCACCTGCCTATTGGAGGCTGAACGGACTTAGATGAAGGCTAGCTGCAGGATCAGAGGGACTCGGGGCGACCGCAGGACCCCAGCTGCAGCTTGTCCTCTCATTCTGCATCCACCCCTGTCACCTGCCTCATCAGCCGTCCACAAGTTCTCTCTTGACTTTTCTTCACTTTTGCCCTGGTCCCTGGATGTAGGTCTGCTAATTACAAACGTTTCCATGATGAGGAGGCTGACACTTTGCAGGCCCAGATTAAACTCAACGTGAGGGAGCACACAAAGCAGTGGTGGGTGGCAGGTGCTGCCATATAGGAAATATTATCTGCATGCCCTGCAGCTTGCCAAGGCCAGCATACTTTTTACCTCTTCTCTTCACAGGGTGACAGGGGAGACCTGGTGGGTTGTAAAAGGCTGGTCTTTTGCTGCTGTGGATGGCATGCAGGTTGTGGTCCAGGCATGTGCTGTAAACAATCTGTGGGCATGAGATGTAGTGCATAAGTCTGCTGCTGGTTGCCACATGAACCTGGTTAGATTCATCTTGCTGCTCGTTATTGGCCTTGCTTCCTATTACAAGAGCAGAGAGGAAAGAGGAAAGCACTGGCACCTGATGGAGGTCCTTCACTCTCACCTCATCAACATCCCATCCTAGCCCCCTCATCATCTGCACATCAGCAGCAGCAGCAGCAGTAGCAAGCACAGCATCAGGTGCTTAATCAACTACGATAATTCAAATATTGCTCTTAAGCTATTGCAAGTCTTATTTTAAGAAATTAAACTCATATTAGGTTTGGTTCAAATTTGTTTCAATCGAAGGTGTCTTTGCCTGATGAATGTCCTTTAATCTTTCACAAGAATGGCTGTCTAGTGCACGCAGGTATCAACCGGAAGTTTAAAAGTTACTGCAACATCTGTGGCTGTGGTTTTAACTTAGTTACACTTACAGCCAATTTGACTGTTTTCCCAGGTGACCTCTTAATCCAAGTTTGACTTATTAGCTATTGTTCATTTAATTAAGTCATAACTTTTATCACTTATTGTACGTTTTACTTTTGATGACATGCATCATAGGGTTTGTTGTATTTAAAGTCAATGAAAAACCAATCAAATGTTGTGGAATAGCATTGCATAATGAAATAACTATTTGGTTTCTTAACTTCACCACTTGCATGAATGAGAGAGAATGTTAAACACTTCAGGGATCCCTTATTAGAAGTTCAGTTAGCGGCTAGAATTTTAAGGAGTAGAGAGCAGGAGAGCAGAGAGAGAGAGAGAGAGAGATGTGTGTGCAAGTGTTTGCCTCTTGTTGCAATGACATGCCATCATCAAGTGAGCATTACATCTGCGGTGGTCTGATTGCTTGGCAAATCTCTGGCGAAATTGTCTCAGGTGGCAAGAGATGAGAGATCAGGAGAGGGGGATGAGGTGGGGTGGTGGGTCGAGGCAGGGAGTCAGGGGGAGGCAGGGGGAGGCAGCATCATCCCAACAAATCTGCAACTCTGATTGCCTGTCTAGCCCCATCACTTGGCTCTTGAGCTGCTGGGCCAACGTGTCACATTGGGATGTTGCTCTGCAACTCCGTGGTGCAAGCTCCAGCTATTTGCTGCCGTTGCTGCTGCTGCTGATGCAGATGCCAATGGGATGCTCAAGTTGCTAGGAGGATGAAGAAAGGTCCTTGTGATATTTGCCAAAGATTCCTGACTGCACAAATTTTGTAGTGACATGAAACGAATGCTGTTACTTGTACCTAACTGTGAAAATTTGTAATAACAGAATCAGGTTTGCATGAAAAAGTATGTACTAAAGCAATCAATCAATCAATCAAATCAATCAATCAATCGAGTTGTTGACAAACTTTTTTTTAGTACCATCCGCAGTGTAATTTTATGTGGTTCGATATTCAACAATCCCCTTTTTGGTACCATCCTAAGTGGATGTGCGCCATATTATTCAGTTCAATTCCAATCAATCAATCAATCAATCGAGTTGTTTTCAAACCTTTTTTTTTTAAAGTACCACCCGCAATGTAATTTTATATATGCCATTAAAAAATACATTATTGACCCTAGAAGGAAGTGTGTCACATTAATCAGGTGTGCATAAACAACTATATACAATTAATCAAGCAATCAACCAATCAAGCAATCAATCGCGTTGTCAACGAAGTGTTTTTCGAGTACCATCCTTGCTGTAATTGTCAACAAATCTTTTTCTAACTACCACCCGCAGTGTAATTTTATATGCTTCAATTTTCACCCTTCCACTTTTTGGTACCATCCCAAATGGAAGTGCGCTTTATTGATATAGAAACAGTCTACATATCTATATCATCAGCTGATGTAACTTGATTGTGTCTGTTATAGTTTTGGAATGAGAAATATAAGAAGAATCAATTCTCGTTTACATTATTGCACAAAAAATTGCACTTTCTCAGCCTGCTTTCATTTACTGGAGGAGAAAATGTTCACAGAACTCAAAATAAAAATGCATTCGTTTGGCACGTTTTCATCGGGATGTAGACACATATGCTGACATGAATTTATTTGCCCAGATTGACATTGCAGTTGCAGCAAATTGCGCACGTTTCGTCTTTTAATTTGCATTTTCCTGGAAGAGTGAAAAATGATGCAAACAATTTGCAGTTTTATGATTTAATCTGAGGTCGTAAATTTGCTACGTGCTCTGACTTTCCACTTGTCCCCAACTTGAGCTGCTGCCATTTTCCTCCAGAGTGCATTCGACATGTGCCATTTTGGCCAAGAAGTAAGTTATTATTGACATGTTATTTCGCAGATGTTATGAACACTCTTATGACTACTCTTATGAATACTCTTATTAATTCTCTTATTAATTATCTTATGAATACTCTTATTAATTCTCTTATTAATTATCTTATGAATACTCTTATGAATACTTTTTTGAATACTCTTATGAATACTCTTATGATATTGATATTGCATCAATTATGACTGACGAATTTCGTAAAAGTTACTCGTTGTTTCCCAGGGAATGGAAAAGTAAATATTTTCAAATACTATGATATCATTGATATAGTTCATTTCCCAAACAAACTGTATGAATTCACTCTACAGTATACAATCAGAGGTGAGATAAGTGGAAAATGACGATGTTGTTTATCCAAACATAGTGTTTCTATTGAATTCATGACGCAATTTCAAGATTTTTTTTGTCACATGATATGGGTGACATTTTAATTCCTGTTAACATGGATGGAATTGACACTATTACGTAAGATCACATCATCAGCAACAAAAGCAGTAGCAGCATCAGCAGCAGCAGCAGCTACAGTGATCACTGCCTAATTTTCAGAGGCAGCAGCTGCAGCAGCATCAACAGCGGCTCAACCTTTGATGTGGTTTGTTAAATCGTTTGAGAAAGGAGCGTGTGGGATGGGGACTTGTTGATGGATTGAGGGTCTGAGGTTTCCTGGCCTACCGCACTGGGTGATCCCCACTTCTAGCTGTTCGCTCATTACCGCAGATTATTACGCATGACTCATAGACACCCTCTACACTACACTCACTGAGGTGCTGCTGTTGCTTTCTGTGCAGTGTGCTCTGTAGAGCTCCCTTACAATAGTGTGGAATGCCATGCTTCTTGCATGCTTTTAACCCCATTTCAGTTGTCTGTGATTTCTTGCACCATTACAGCATCATTACAAGCACCAACAGCAGCAGCAGCAGCAGCAGCAGAAAAAGTTGCAGCAAGGCTTTATCCACCTCTGTGATCTCATGGTCCCCTGGGATGCCCTGGCCCTACAGTGGCCCCTGCACCCTTTGTTGGGCTGTGTCAACCGGTGTCATGGCCTTGACCACCCCTGTCCACCCTGCTCTATTGTTTCTGCTGATAAGCCGTCCGGCTAAACGTTTGGTTATGTCATTTGCCCGTTGGATGTGTCATTTGCCTGCAGTCAACATATGGTTGTCCGTCAGGGGGCGTCGGGTCCTGTCCACTACATCACCTTTTAACTGCTTGCTTCATGGCTCCTAACTATGCTCCGGCTGCTACAGTGTATGGTGTCTGTGTGTGACCATTACTAACTGAATTTATTGACTTGCAGTTAATGGTTTAGAGGCAGATTTACACCAGCCTCACAATCTGCGAGATATTAGTTTATCAAAGAATTATTGTCACACAGGCGTGGGATAATGATCAATAAATCAACAAACGGGGCCAAAAATGTGCTACCCAACCATAAAACAGACTTTTTTTGCATATTTTTTTGCTTCTGGTGCCATGCCAAAGGTTGTGGCGGGTTAAAAGGTCACTGGCCGCAGGTGGGAGCAAGAGCGGACAGGACAGGTGTGGTAACCCCTTGCTAACCTCTTGCTTACCTCTGTGTAACCTCACAGAAACCTCACAGTAACCCTTGGTAACCTACAGGTCTACGTCAACACAGTAGTCTCTTATCATCTACTGACCACGTGACCTGGAGTGGAGAGTCGTTTCGCCCTCTGGTCAATTCGGTCTGCACAGATGTCGTACTCATGTCAAGGCTGTGAAAAAGGTCGGCTCTTAACATATTCTGTTGTGATTAACGACAAAAATATGGATATGTATATTGACTGAGTGATTTGTATAACATGGCATGCCTTCCATCATTTGCAACTCTACGTTTTTATGTAGTCTTTTTTCTGTGAACCTACGCAGTTGGTAAACACATGTACTGGGCAGGGCCTAATGAAAGCAATTTAAAGAAACTGAAATACTCAAAAGTGTTGTTGAGTATTTGTACTCACTACAGACTGTGCATCACATTTTCAATGTCCATACATTCTTTGCAGTGAAAAGTCGTTTAATTGTGGGGATAGGAAATGACGTTTCAGTGTAATTCACCTGGTCCTACTTCCTTTTGCAACTCTGGTAATGTTAAACTAATAAAAGGTTGGGTTGTTGTTGTGTTGTTGGTGTAGTGAACCTTTCTTGGCTGAAAATCTTTCAAACAGATTACGTGGAGGAAATTTTCTTAGGAGGCACGGAGGAGCTAAACCATTTTATTGAGGGGGTACTATATGTGACGTCACTGGCGGAAACGGAAGTGGGTGTAGAGGAGCACCCACATCCTGCGTTGGCTCCATTATTGGATCAGGATGAGGCATTCCCAGGGGACAGCGTGTCTATAAACTCACTCGAGAGTGTACTTCTCCCCCAAGAAAAATGTCAGCCCAGTTGAGAGGACTTACACCGAGCGCCAGGGGTCGCCACCGCGGCGGTCATGTGACTGGGTGAGGGTGGCGCCACCAGGCGGGGTTGGGGGCTGGTGGGATTTTCTCCATCCTTACAATCGCTATTCCTCATCGCCAGCACATGGCTCTTAAACAAGATTGCAGATGACGTCTTGAATTCAATTATGACAACATTTGCCTATCTGTATAAGGCAGTGACTGCGGGGTAGGCTGAGGTTGGTTATCAGGTAGAAGCAGGGGGAAGGCAGATCTGCGTCTAACCCCGCTACCAATAGAGTTGTAGGCCAAGGCGAATGAGGGCTGGGTGTTGAGAAATAGGGGTTGGAGGGGGTATCCCCGTAAGCTGAATTAATCAACACTCCGCCTGAAAGGGTCTATAGCAGGCCACATGTCAACAGCCTAGATTCGTCTAGATTCAATTAATCACTTTTGAAAATTGCGTCTCATTAGAGTGGGTCTGTCTTGCATAGAAATTGCTGCGCCCAGTGACATAATCTGGTGGGGTAAGGGCGCCTTGCTGGACCCCTCTAACCTCAGAAAAGGTTCTTAACATCCCGCAAATGACGTCACGACCGGAAGAAGATATGGGGACGTTCAGTAACAACCTTATCCGGATGTAACGACCTTAGCTGAAGCATTGAATCTTCCTTACTTGATAAGGTCATTTGCGTAAGGGCATGCAGGAGGTTATTACGTCATAGCTGAGAGTTAAATCGTTTAGGAATTTCCAGTTAGGTCACAAGGGAAAAAGGATGGCTTTTGTCAGCCCTTCGAGCTCATAAAGTGATCGGAAGTTCCTTCTCAATTACTTCTCTTTACAAAGAATTGGATGTAAACTTTCTAAACTGGGAAGTGTTCATGAAAGAACAACTACCATCGTCTCAAACAGCCTCAGATATTTATGGTCAAAGCTCTGAATACACTTTTGGGTGTACACTGTGCAGTACAGGTTAACTCAAGCTATATACAGTATATGACCATAATATATGCAAAATTTTGACTTTGAATTTCGTCTATTGAAATTATTAGAAGCAGTTAAACTGTAGATGGCACAGTGGTTGTGGTACTGAGGTGTTCCTCTGACAGTGCTGGGTTCGACTGCAAAATATTGCCAGGCCTATGCTTTGATATATCAGTATGCAAGTCCGAAGTTTGTTTGAAATTCTTTATTCACAATATAAAATTAACACATTGTGTAACAAATGCGAGTGTTTCTCATACCAGCCTAAGTGATAGTAAACAGTTTAGAGCCAAACATGACTTGGGTTGGGGATACTAGCGTGTCACGACCAGAGTAGACATGGAGTCCATTGGCAATGAAAGGAAGTTTATTGTAGCTCTGTCATGGAGATTACAGACTCTTTCATTATGCATGGAAACAGATGAGGTCCTGAAAGGAGTCAAACTTAGAGTCAGAGAACCGAAGTTGTGTACAAGGACGAGGCAAAGGTAGCAAGGATAAGTCAATTCTCTGTCAGAGGGCGTTGGTGACCATGCACTCACGTGACCGGATGTAAACTTTACAGCAGACGACTTGAGGGCTTCATGAACTTACTCCCACCGCACTCAACTACTACTAAGTATTGATCATAAAAGGCAATACGTTTGCTTGGGGGCCAAGTCTTACCCCCCTCTCCCACCCTGGCCCTCTTACGTTGGGTCTGGAAGGGTTGAGAGGGACTGCTCGGGGCGCCGCGGTGTGGGATTGCTGAGAGAGCAACACTCTGGTCCCCAGGCCGACCGTCCTGTGTGTTGATGCCATTAGAAGGGCTGAATTATGCATGCCTCTCCTTGCCACTGATCTCCATGCCTGCAATGAAATTCTGATAAATGAGAAAAAAGCACGGGTATCAATGAGGTGCGCGGGGAATAAAAGGTTTTCGCATGAGGTATATCAGGGTGGCGCTGGTGTTAACGACATGAACTTTTGATAAATGAGCCTGGGCCGCGGGTGGCGAAAGCACGGGCTGTTGGGCACATTGAAATAAATGGAGTGTGCCCGACGGGCCAACCAGGGTAGGTGTGGGCTGGTCGTTATGGCACGGTGGCGGGCAAGGTGGGGCCCTGGCTCAGTGAGGGAGCGACATTGCCCCGGAGACCTGTTACCACCAGGACTAAGTGCATTTTGCTGCCATGTCACCAGATCAAGTCAGACACTCCGACATTCCGCATCCCCCATCCTCTCTCCCACACTCACTCTCTGCCTCGGCAGCCCATTAATATCACTTGCTGCACTTCTTCCATTCTGCGTCGTTCAGACTCGTTCTGCTCTTCATCTCTTCTTGTTTATCCCATTCTCCACATCCGGCCACTGTTTGTCACACTGCATTTCATACTACTCTGCTCTTGATTGTCACATGATCTTTCCTCGTGTCACATGATCTTTCATCATGGACTCTTTTAGTCCTTCCCCATATCTCAGGCCTAATTCTGTTTCATTTTGAAGTCAGGCACAAAACCCTTGCAATCCAAATCAGATTCAGTCTCCACTCAGTCAACCTAATCTTGCCAGTCTTTTGTGTACATTTTTAAAGTGCACAAAACAGATGAGGCCTTCAGTCTGCCTCAAGGTCATGTATATTATGTCTTCCTTAAAACACAACATTCGTCTACTTTTTGTATGTAAATTATGTGCCGTAATTGTAGCAACTGAATGTCATCAAGGCTTGCATCCATTGAGTGAAGGACATGCAGTCAGAAGTAGACAACATGGTAAGGAGATGAAGACTTCTTTACTATGGATTCCCCTCAATGGGTGACGTGGATTCCATGGTCATCTGTCAATGTTTGCCAGGCGGTGGACTGAATCGTGTTTTCATAATTGAAATGAAATCTAACCAAGAAACTTCTCTGGAGCTTTTTTTGTTTTTTACAATATGTATGGAGGATTAAACACCAGATATCAGGCGATTACCATGAGGTCAAGGTTTAAGAGACAAGTTCACCTAATATCGCCATAGTTTACATACAAATGGCCGAGTTGGGGCGACACTTAAATGCCAGGAATTAGTTTGATGGGACTGTACTCTGTGTCACTGGCATATTCACTCGCATTGCAGGGCCATAAGTGGGATTTAGAGGGCCTCCAATTGACTTGACTTGAGTTACTGCCTCCCCTCCAGAGGAAATGAAAGTTGGAGAATCGCAGGAACCGGAAATAAACTCAGAACTGCATCATGGGACACGCAAACGAATGTGCGTGGTTTTCACCCTTGAAAAAGTTAAACGGCCCACAGAGTGCGCAACTTTTGTAACTGATATGATTAAGAGGGTGTGAGTTGCAGCTACTGAACACGCATCGATTAATGCGCATTTAAAAGTAAAGATGTTAGGCCAAAATCTCAGGTCTTGTTGTGTCTCCCATGTCATAGAAAATGTGCCAGTTGGAGAAATAGATCTGAAGGTTAAACTTTTAAAGGAGACCAACATAAAATCAGTTCAAGTGGTCTGTGTCATTGTGGTCATTGTTTTCACACGGTGAGACCAAAGACAATATACCATCTTTGGTGACCCAACAGATGGTGGTCACAGCCTGACCTATACCTCTTTTCATGAAGTTCACTCCCTGATCATCTAAAATCAGACTTGACATTTCATAGTCATAAATTAACTTCAGATTCACTTTCAGTCTGCAATGTCCCATGAGTCATTGTGGACAAATTGTGGAGAAATCCTTGCAAGAGAAGAAGTTAATGGCTTGACCAGAGGGACTGGAGGGATAGGACTAGCCAAATGTGAGGAGGGTTTTGATGCTTTAATCTCCCCTATCCGTATAATGGTCAGTGGGCATTAAGGCCCCCCACGTCGTTGAGCATAAGGCAGCCATGTTTGATTGTTTACTGAGCCTCGATCTGAACTTTGTTAACGCCCTCGTGTGAATGGCTAAGAGAGGTCTGTCCTATTTACTGATCACTACTGCATGTGTGCCATCAATACAATTCAATACCCTATTGTACACTTATCATCATATGATGAGATTATCAGTACAGGGCAATCTGCTGTTGAAATCTTTAATTTGACAACGAAATACCTTGATGAGTATATATGTTCAACTTTAGGTCACCCATGTTGGTTCAGATTTAAATGATTAGGCAGTTGAGTGTTATGAGGAATAAATTGAATTATTTTCGCTTACATCATATTACTCTGTGATTATGCTGATGAGGAGGGGGCACAGTTGGGGAAGACTTATGATATTCGGTGTCGGTTTAACTGCAATAAGCTTGGACAAACGAAGCCAGGGTCCCTGGTGGAACTAATTGTCCGCCAAATGAGGCTGGGAGGCAGACTGGACAAACATTTGGAGCCCGGGTAAACATGACCGGGCAACCAGGGCCCGATGGGCGAGACCTGCAGTCGCCAAAATGCCCCGTCCCTAGCGGCCCCACTCATCTGGACCCCTAGTCAGGCCTTCATTTTCTGACCTAGAAGGTTTCAGATGTCCATAAGTCAATTTTCCATCTCTGTGATTTCCTGCTCTTGTAAGCCTATATTAGCCGTCGAGGTCGTAGGGTCTTAATTTTGTGGAGGCAAGAATAACAATTCCTGTTGAGGATGGGGGGATTGCTTTATGGATTGTAGTTCATCCATGGACGTAGTGACTAGTTTTACAACTTAACTTGAACCATTGTAATTTACCTCTTACAAGAAACCAACCAATAGGAATATCCCATTATTCCTTTGTGCTGTTTACAGCAGCTTCAAAGACTTGGAAACTAAACTGCAGAGGACGTCATGTGAATTCAGGGCTCCTATTGGCTAAGGGACATGAAGGTACATATCCATTTTAAGAAGATCATAATAAATCTAAGGGACTGCTTTAGCCACTACAAATCTTAGATTCACATTACGTCTTCCGAAGTTTAATTTGCAAGCATATGAAATCTGCTGTAAAATCTTTATTTCTAAACGTGTCAAGCATAAATGGCTGCAAGAATCTACTTGACATATCATTTCACCAAGTGTTACCATCTATTGTATGTCATCCTTACTGCCATTTCACTAACCTCGTACAAGCAGATGAAATTGATTTCAGTCTAACTGCCTTGGGTACCTCATGTCTTATATTTTATTGGCTATCAAGATCGATCGTCACTTAACTTACTTAACTGGACGTAGTGGCTTAGGAAATGTCTGGTTCCACTTCAGTGGCTGCTTAATGTTGATCAGCCTGTCAAACTAGTCAATGCACTTAAGCAAATCAACATATCCGACGTACCAAAGTGATCCTTACCAATTAAAACCAGGCTGTGAAATGGCAGTAATGAAACAGCAATCACAGACTGTTTTTCCAACCATGTGGGCCAAATGCATAAGCGTGGGCATATGTCCATGGTATAAGTGACAGTTGTGACTCAAGAGTAGTCTATAGATAGATACAATGTATAAACCCTATCTAATCAACCATCAAAATCCCACCAACGAAGCAGTCTACCCACCCACCAACCACCCACCAACCACCCCACCAGGTTGAACCAGCGGAAAGAGTTGATCCAGGGATTGGGACCACACGAACTGAGCTCCCCATCTAGCTTGTATATTGATCTAATTCTGGATCGATTACAGGGATTAAGCCATGCTCATCCTGGTACAGATAATCCCTGGCTCATCCGCCTTGCATGTTTTCATGGGTCACTGTATACGCCAAAGCCACGGTGGCCATGTCTGTCATCTCTTACCTAACATGACACCTGTTGCTGTCATTGGTGCAGGGTTCACATTTCAACATTGTCCTTTATGATGTTGCAATATTTATCTTCTTTGTCTTATGTTACAGCAGATTACCTGTCTTTGGTTATAAATGATTCTTACAGCCACAGTCGTGAAATAGATACGGGATAATAGACGGTGGCATAGTGTATATGTAACTAAAAGTCATAATTTACTAACTGAAATAATTTACTTAAATCTTCATGGAATTGCCTGTTTATTCTCCATTGTTTAAGAAAAATCATATTTTCTTAAACAATATAATCCACCATTTGGACCAGCAACCAACCATATTTCCATTGACAAAACTCATATAAAAACCTATACGTTCTTGACCTTAAAAAGTTGGGATATCTATATTTCATCATTGTTGATATGAGCCATAATTTACTAAAATCTGATTGAGATGGTCCTTCATTTCTCAAAGGGAAAAGCTCATGAGAAATAAGTTATTTTTAAACTAACTTTATTATAAAGCATCACAACACGAACATTTATACTTGACCTGATCAAATTGGAAAATCTTTATTTCATATAACATCGAAATGGTACAAATGAAGGATTTGAAATTAATGTTTATAGTCTGTAAAGCATGCTGCTAACATAAGTTATGATAATGTGACATGATTCATCTCATCGTTTTCATTAATGTGTGTATCAAGTCCCAAAATATAAACTGCCATAGATTTTTATTTCCTCCATTCAGTTTTTCCTGTCCATCACAAATCACTTCCTTGCTGAAATTCTTCTTTTCGCCTGAAACAAGAATGAAAATCATTAAATTCTTGGTAATTAACAGGTCACATTATTGTTTGATGTGTCTTGAAGCTTTATCTTTATCAATCATAGATTTAAGTTCATTAATTGCCAAATATCGTGAGTGTTACAAAAACTTTAATGGCATTTCTTTGAGGATGACACTGACATCACATGAAGGTACATATCCATTAAAGAAGATGAAAATAAATCTAACCAAACACAACAAAAAACGATCGGTTTAACTCTTTGTATTTTATTTGCACTTTACGTGACGTGGTTTAGGAGTTTCATTGAAGTCTAGAATGAGTTTAACAGATGTTTGGACTCAAATGTTCAGCAGTATTGCATGTAGTGGTGAATGACAGCATGAACAATACACACATACATGTTCACATAAATTGATTTATAATAGTTGTTAGACATCTCTTATACTTTACACAGTTTTAGTTCAACATTTTATGGCTATTTTGATATGTGGTGAGAAGTGTAAGTTTGGATTTTTCAGAATCAAACTTTCTGAATTTGTTGTTACATTACGGATGACTGTCAAATAGTCTTGGACATTTTGTTGCCCTCTGGTGGGCCTGCAGACACTAGAGACCCACTCCTGGCGATGTTCATGATTATTTATGAACATAATTTCCAAAGGTAAAGAGGGCAATGACACAGATGGTCCGTTCCTGCCAGGAATATCTGTATTCTAAATACCTGGAGTGAAGTGTAATGTTCAACAGATGAATCAACAATACCTTTGATGAGGGCCAATGGCTGGCTTTAGAGCATTTTGATTGGTCGTAAATAACGGCCACTGGACAAATGACCCTCGTGGGAACAATGGGGGGTCACATGCTGCGCCCTCTCACGGCAACTCCTGGAATGTCCCCTTCGACCATGTCACCAGAGGTCACCGGCTCCTCCCACTTGGGGTGTAATAGGACCAGGTTGAGGCCACTTTGCTCCCAAAATGTGTGGAAGGTGAAAGAGGCTTGTAATAGCCATGAAACTTATATTAGAGTCATGGATGGTTATGGAATATTTAGGGGGTGTGGCTATCCCATGTTTTTGTAGTGCCACTGACCTTTGCCATAATGAATTTATGATTTCAAAACTTTTGAAAAAGTTTCATGTAGAATTTTGTTTTCCTTTTCTTATGGACGGATAGGAGGGGACATGACGTCATGACCTAGAACCCAGTCCAATTTTACCACCAGGAATTCTTGAATCAACCTTTGCCAGAGCAAGATAATAACATGGCCCAAAGTTCAAAACTGTGCTGACAGGTGATCAAAGCAGACATTCTGGGCACCTGCTGAAGCAAAAGCAGGAGATGAGGAGGCACACCCTGGAACTACATCTTTAAGATCAAAAGACTCAAAAGATGCTGGTGTCACATAAGATGGATGTGTTTGTCAGCGCTCTCCAGCCTGTGTGTTGGAATCCTGAAACGGTGACACTTAACTCATGTCACCTTGAAGGGTCGACTAGTCACGAAACCCTCCTTGCCCTTCCCAAACACCCCTTGTCTGCTCCACACCCTTTTTATGAATCTCTGGTGTCTTTGAAATTCAAACTGCCTCCAAATTCCATCATTGAGCGCCAGTGCCAGTTGGTTCCAATCCTGGTGGACCATTGCACCCCTTATTCTTTCTCATGTTCTCTCCTATTCTTTCCTTTTCCCTGTCTGCCTAACATCACGCAACCTTGCCTCATTCAGCTATTCACTCTCCACAGTCTATAAATATGCCACCAGCTTTAATCTTATCTCTAATCTCTGATCTATCAAGTAATTTGAACGACTCCGTTTTCCCATTCATTCATAACAATAGACTTCACTTTTGTGATTCCAGGCATGGCAAGGTGAAATCCAAGTAGCACCGTCAGACAGAACCGTCAGACAGAACCGCCAGACGACTGTTTTGCATTGAAAGGACTAATGTGACTCCTGGTAAGAGCGGCAATTATCTATAAATGCATATTCAATATATAGACAAAAATTAATATTATTTTCCACTTAGTAAATTACAATAGTCCCCAGCAAATGTACTGTAAACAAAATTAAAATGAATACAGTATGTTAGTTTGAACTATTCTTATAATCAGTAAATTCATATTCCATATGTAATTCTATAGATATTGATCAATTCCTTATTTATTACAGTATGTAAGGTTTGAAGTATTTGTATAATTAGTAAATTTCACTCATTAAATTTAATATGTGTATCTTTTCCTTATTCAATACAGTATGTATTTACTCTGTAAGGGTTGAATTATTGGTAAATTTACTCTGATTTAATATATATAGATAATTATTATTTATACATATTCCTAATTTGTTTCAAGTATTTACAAGGAGATCAATTAAAATTTTCTGTTAATAAATTATGATATTATCTGACAACTTCTCAATTTGTTTTAATTTAATTGTTTCCACATATGGATAATTTGCCTTAATTAAGGTATACAGTTAGGTTACATTAACAGTTGATCGACGCCCCTTAAGTATAGGTTAGATATCTAGTCAGATTTAAGTCACGAATACAACCAACTCTTATAACTTTACACTTTTACAGGAAAGGTGGACACACTCAAGGAATGAAGATGGCATGAAAATGATTTATTCGGAGTTAAAAAGAATATATTGGACAAATATTTGTGACTTTATTCTAAAATACTTGCGAATGGACTTTGAATGGACTCTGAATTTAATTCTGTGCATTTCTCTGGGATTAATTGAATATACGCAATGTAATGACTTCTGCTTAAGGTAAGTTTTCTCATAGCATAAAATGTTAATATTTAATTAACAAATGCAAATTTAATTGCGCAGTCAATTTGTCAACTTAATAGTTCCGTGAATAAACCCGAATTTGATAAATATGTTATGGCTTTTGTTGATGAATATTTCTGATAACTTAGAATGCCTTGATTTGTTTTTAATTGTTCTTAATTAGAACATAAACAAAATTTGCATATGCAGAATAGTTTCTGAATACGAAGGAACATAGTTGGGATGCAGAGACGACAGAGAGATGATGCTTTTTTTTGTGCATGGCTTCATGGAGTCAATGTTAGATAAGATGTAGTGACGTCATTGACGTTACGATATTCAATTGGAAGTTAGAAACGGTATTCCTTTACCATCACGAATTTGTGGCACATTCAGGAAGGCGTTTCACTCAAATGAATGTAATCACAGTTAATGAGGGGGATTTTAGGGGAACTTAGTAGTTTGCTGAAGCAGGGAAGTTGCTGGCTTGGAGAGAAGCTGGTATCATAGCCCATCATCGATGTCAGGGTATCTGGTTGCTGAGGGGAGGGATGCAGAGGAGATGCGAGATGCTATTGATGAAACAGGAGCCAGTCATTTGCCTTCATAAGGCACATTCTAGGATGACGTAAAATTTAATTTATGGCGTCTGGGTCCCGGCGGTAGGTGCCTTGGCCTGGCAGAGGGGGATTAGGAAAGGGAGGGATTAGGCTTCTGAGGGTGATACATGGGGAGGATTAGGGCTCGCAGGATTACCTCAGAGCTGCGCCTTTGATCTCAGATGGTGATTAATAGTTCTCAGGTGTGAACCGGTGGCCAGGTGAAGGCAAGGCCGGATGAAGGCGCAGCTCAAGTCGCCCACAGAAGCCCTTGCAGGGGATCAGAGGGTCGGGGGCTTGGCAGTCTCCCCCTCCGCCCTTCTTAGGTGCCCGTGCCCCTCCCCCCGTCCCTTGAATAAGCCCTGAGCGCCTTATCTCGGCAGTCGTGTACTCGCCCTCGCACCTCCGACCCAAGCCTCAGCTGCCGCCATCGCTCGCGAGGCTTAATTAACGAGCAGAACTCTCCAACTTGTGAGGCGTCTTCTAACAGCACTTCCGCTTCCTGTGGTGTGCTTTGTTCCGCTGAAAGAGAATTAGCTTCGCCCAGAAAGTTACGAGAGACATAGCGGGTGCACCCAGGACTTTACGTATCGATAAATCGAAACAAATATTGCGTCACTGAATGAATAATTCCATGAAAGGACAGCTTTGTGGAATTGTTCATTTGCTCCTCTGAGATTAGTGACGGGGGAAATGGTTCACGCAGCTTGTGGGGAGTCACAAAGCGCCGGCAAAAATGTCATTTCTATGCATCATTTATAGATTTCTCTAGATAAATTGGCTTTTATATTTTACAGCGCGTGAGTTGTATGAGCGGAATTGGCAAGGCGAAGGGAAGTACAAAAGACGGGCGTTGGGGAGGCGAGGACAGGGGGGCCCGGTGACATTGACGTTATAGGGCCTATTGAGCCCCCCTGCCACAGTCCTGCCACGGCCCGCCTCTTCTATGGCCCCATACAACTTAGAAATTATGGACCTGCTTCATTTCCAAAAACCAATACAATTCGTGGGACGGCTGAAGCCATTACGTCGCTCGGATCCAATCAGACGCAATAGGCAAGGTTGGCTTTTGGCGGGCGACATGGCACGGCCTGGCGGGGGGTGCGGGTCGGTGTCAGGCCCGGGGAGTCGGTGGGCCACAATGCCTGCCGCTGAGCTGGCCCCGCTGAAATAACAGGCAAAATGGTTACACTGAACTTTCAACTTGTGCTCATCTCTCATGCCTAGGACCTGCCGTTTCCATTAGTGGGCTATATGAAAAGGCAGTTGAATCAGAGTAGGGGGACCTGGCTGGGTCCTCTCTTTGCCCTCATCCTAGCAGGTGAGGCCGTTTTGACTATTGCTGCGACCACCCTGCCATGCACCTCGTGTCTCATTACTTTCAGGGCTAAGTGGGATGCTCCCCTGCAGTCACTTTGCTGCAGCTTCCCTCTGGTGGTTGCTGCAGGGTCCTGGGTCACATCCATCTTTCTGTATCGCTGTATCTGTATTCTGTACCAAGTATGCGGCTCATTACTCTCATCACTGCTTGTCTAATTATTGTACCTTTTAAATGAGCTGTGTCTGATAAAAAGTCCCTTTGCTAGGGCGAACTACTTTTGGTAGCGGTGGGGCTGCTGCTGCTGCTGCAAAGATTGGTCCACCATCTCCAGATAGACCACACTGTGTGATAAGAAGTTTCTGGAGTTTGCTAAGAGAGTTAGGTCACTTGCAGCAAGTCGCCTGATCTCATCTTGGTGTTTACTCTGCAACTTGATCAAACACTAGGGCCTTGCTGCAGGATGTGCTAGAGGTTACTGCAGTAATTAGGAAGCAAGATGCAGTAGCTAATTACTGTCTGAGGTAGAGGATGATCTGCTTGCCTCCTCCGCATCTTTGCCAGGTACTTTTTTGCCAAAGCCCTATCAGTTCAATGTCTCCTTCAGGTCATAAAGTGCTTGGTAGAAGGGAGGTTTTTTTTTAACTATTGAAGTTTAAATGTCACTTGAAGGTTGTGAAATCTCAACATTTTTAAATTACAAAAATACCAAATAAATTTCAAAATGTATTCATAATCTTTCAAAAATCAGAGTTTATACACCAGGATCAAAATGGTCTCAGAGTGAATTTATGTGAAAGATATTTCAGGTTGATTAAGTGAAATAATTATTACTTTCACTTAATTTATCAGTTATGTAATGGCTGAAATTGTGTAGAATCGTGTATACTATGAACTTCATGTGATTATGCTAAATATATTTTTTTATCAAATCAGTTCAAACAGTCAGTTCAACTACTGCACTATGCAGTAAGCTAAACCATATATATCTCTCGGCAGAACCAGCTATACACACTGTGCTATGTAGGCCCCACAATACCATATATAGCAGTAGACCTTCTCTACCCTACAGACACAAAAACAGCTAGATCTCATAAACGGAGACATGTAATGAATTCACACGCAGGTTGTATGAGAGGCAGGATGGCTGTAATTATGGGAGACACCCGGGGCTAGAAGACTGACATCAGAGCCACACGTAGCCCCAGAAACCTCCCTACCTCTTTCCCCTCCCTGATTGCCTCTAATTTAGCCCAGGCTAGCTTTTTGCCTACGTCTATTTAATTCAATTATCCAGCTATCCATATTTTAGGCTATTACCTCTGGCCAAGAGACACGACTTTGAAGATACGAGGCGAGGCAGTATTGCTCAGTATTTACATAAAGTTGCCAAGACTTGCTCAGGGTATACAGCCCATACAACCATGCATACTGGAAGGCTGGGAGGGGTGGGAGTGGTTGGAAAGAGAGGGAGTGGTTGGAGAAAGATGGGGCATAAGTGTGATGAGCATGGCCCCAAGATTCTTTCTGACTCATTCATTAAAGTTGCCAACAGAAGCCCTGAAAGACGTAATAAGAACAAAGAAAACTTCTCAGTCTCTATTGAGTGCCAGCCTTTTGTGGTATGGGGTTAGCCAAGGGGCAAAACTGGGCCATATTTATGGGCTACTCTCAGGCTATTCAGTATCATCCATAAAGATATACACTGAACGAAATAACTTTAGCTTTTTTTCTACGACAGCTTTAATGGTCAAATCAGCAGTTTTGGTTAGGATTGAGGTAATACTTTTATTTATGGAGAGGGCTGTTTGATTTGCTCTCAGTTCTTCACAATCACATGCTGCGAATGCACATGCTAATAACTGACATGATTCGGCGAAGCCCTCTCATTTATTGGCAACTGACGGAATTTTAATTTTCACGGGTTATGGATAGACGCAGGGGCCAGGAATTTGCCATGACAAGATGACACAAGATCAAGTCATGCATAATGGCAGGTCTGCCATAACCCATGTGACCTCTTCTTGAACTAAAAGCTTCTAAAGACATGCACATGACGCAACGTTCTGCATGATGTCATGTTGCGTGATGACGTCACAATCAATGGGGCTTTCAAAAGAAATGAAAGAACTATATCTGAGGAACTTCATAGGCACTGCAGTGTATGGAGACTTTTCCATTCTTTCCATAGCTTTTTATGTTACTTTGATTAAAATGACTTTTACTTTGAGTCTCGGACCAAAAGTTTCTTATACTCTTATTTTGAACCTCTTTGTGGCTGTACACTTTCTTTGTGATTATCTTGCTTACTGGGTGCAGTGGCTCAAACACATAGAGCTCTGTCAGCTGATATTCCTGCAAGTTTTGATGAAATCAGGGCTGGCTTTTCTGCAGCAGCTGCATTGGGATGGAGTCTGTGTTGGGAGGCAGGAGAATGATGCTGGAGCAGCCAGACATTCTTGCTGTGTATCCTAGCGTCCAAGTCCCAGCCTGGGTCTGTCTGTCAACACATCTTGTCTATCGATTTCGTGTTTTATGATCCACTGGGTTTCAAGGGCTGTCAATAAGCCAGGGAGTCAGAGGCACGCCATGAAATTTAAATGAAAAACAATTAGCATGAGTGCAGCCGCCATGTTCTCACTTGATTTGAAAGCAGCAAATCACAGAGGAGCGGTCACACTGCCTCTCATGCAGTTGGTGCCCCTTTTTAGGGGTGGGGGTTGAAAGTCCCATGTCACCCTTTCCAGGAAATGCTTGAGTTCCCTTTTTGTGTTGGGTTAAAATCACGAGTTCAAAGGTGGGTTGGTGGGAAGCGTGCGGGTATTAGCTTTTACCAGGAAACCCAAAGAAATTTATTTGAACTTGTCAAACATTGTCAAACATTCTAGTGGCCCTTGCATGAAGTTGGGGGCATGGGGTGTGTGGTGTGCTCTGGGTTATTCAATCATTTTGTAGGTCATTGAAGAATGGTAATCGGATGTCGTTTTTATTTTGGAACTTTATATCCTGTGCCATGCTGATAACGGTTTCTGAAAAGCCATGGACATCCTACTCTTCAACCAATTGGAATTTTTTCTAAACAATTCCTAACTACCATGTAGTCAAGAACATGTACGTATAATTTGTGTGAGATATTCCCGTGAAAATACATTATTCTGTTTATGTTGGCAAAAGTTTGGTCATGAAAGACAAATATTAAAGTGATTTTTAGAATTATAAAGAAGGTAGGCCAATCCGAGATGAACCTAGATTTGGGACAGCTTTAAAAATTGCAGTGAATGTAATATTTTTATGCAGTGGAACAGTGAAGAATCATTGTGAATTCTGGGGACAGATTTCAAATTATTCCAAGAGCTTGATTACTCATATTTGTCAGAGTTGAGAGCAGAAACGTTATTACAAATATTTAAGGAGGGCAATGAGGCGCTGTACTCTTTCCATTCTGGAATTTTGAAATGATTGTGATACTTTGAAAAATGACTGGTCTAACGAGCTGAACACGGTCTGGGTGGGGGTTGACATGGAGCGTTCATTTGGAGGAATGCTGTTTGTATTGCGGGGCACGTCCAATGTTCAGGGACCAGGCAGTTTGGCAAAATAAGGGGAAACTATGTGGAAACCACAAAACGTGCCACTCAACTGGATGGGCGAGGTTTTTGCAACATTTTAACACAGCTTTAGCCACGAAACTAGATGTCAGAGCGCTCCCAAAGGGGAAATTAAATTTTCTTCACTCTTTATCGTGTTTGCTTGCCATTAAGAGATCTGTTTGCACTGCTGACTTCCCACAGAGTTCGCCTTTGCGCACCAATTAATATCGTTTTCCTCAAAAGGCTAGGGAAACACCCTCCCCCCACATCAAGTGGGGAATCACCCCTCGTTCACACTCTTTCCACCCTCAGCTAAGGCCGACTTAAATTAAGCATCGCGTTTAAAATTCAAATCAACTCAAATTGGAGTTTTGACACTCCTTGCAGCTCATGGGCTCCGGGCTGTGATACGAGGGACCTATTTTATTGTTTCTCCTCACTCTACTACTGATGTCATTTTAACACTCAACACAAGCCTGTATTTAAATAGAACATTCCTGTATGACAAGTATACTTTAGTTAAAAATGTAAGTATGCCTAAGACTTTATATTCTACACCATACCTCTGTGGTTATTATATGGGGTGCCATTTCTTGTCAAACTAAGAATTGTTTTGAAAGTTATTAAAAACTGGCATTAGGGAGAATTTTTTTCAACATTTTGAAAAATATAATTGTATTTTCTGTAATTTGTAAACTTAATTTCTTTAGAGTGAATTACTCTTGGATGAATACACATTCACTCAAAATAAATCCAATATTCTTCAAATGTATGAGGATCTTAAATTCATAGAAATAACATGACACATTGAATGTATTCCCATTGGATTTTGAAGTCTCTCAAATTTCGATATTTGATATGGTGCATGAAATTAAACGTCACCCATTCTTGACTTATGTGATGTAATACATATGACCTCATCATGCATGCACATTTGACCTTGGATGTCATTGATCCCACTTAATGACCACTTAAACATGGGCACAGCAGGAAATCTGATAAACCCATAATTAAAAAGGGATGTCAGCTAAGCTGCACCGACTATACAAGATTTATGTTGCAAGTGATGCTATCCCAGGAAACTCGTAAAACTTCCAAGTGTACAGGAGTCAGTAGCAACTCACATTTACTTTGCAATTTTTCTATCTTGGAGTAATATGAGATATCAGATATCGCATAATGTTATTCCACACAATGTGACCACAGATTATATTCTCTGCCCATTACCTTTTTCAAAAAAGAAAGAATCACAAAGATAGATTAATAAAGTTACACTTGATTGTCATCGTTATACTGTGCATTAACTTTGAGAGCAATATTATACTGAGTAATATGTAGATCATATTTAAGTCCTGTGGCAGTCAGGTCACCTTTTTTGTGTCCGTTTCACTTTCCATTTTTGATCGATCAGAAAACTCATAGGAGCTACATGTAGTTTTATATCTGCAGTCGTCTCGTGAATATGAAAATCCAAAAGATATATTGTTAGATGTGGAATTGCCCATATATATTGGATTGCCAGATTGCTTTGGACATCAAAGTTTCATGAGATCTGCTTGCAAGGTCATCCAATCAAGGCATATAGGGAAACTGGGGGGAATGACCTTAATTTTGCAGCAGCCTGGATGGCCCTGCCTGACAATGGCACTCCCAGGATATTACTCATTGAATTTATGAACGAAACATCCCTTCCAATCTATACATACACTCATAGTTTTGTATGATTCGAGATAAATACGTTTGTCTATTGGCCTCTGCAGGACTGCCATGACCCAGTTCATTAATATATAATAGCACGTGGACAGTCACATGACCTCAGTTGACCATCCAGCTGAAAGGAGGTCACACAAGCCCCGCCCCCTGCTGCCTGGCTGGGCCGCCATACTTGACACGGGTATCGATCGCCAGAAAACAATATTTCTGGGGAAAGAGAAACTAGCAAAAGGTCGAATTACAAGTGGAAAGAAGCGAGATTGCAATGTTTTCAGGGATAAAGCGTTCTGATTGCTTTAAGCCCCTGATATTGGATGTCCATGATTTCTGACCACCCTGCTGCATCCTGATATTTGCACAGCCATCAGTTATAAGTATGAATCTGCACGGTGTATGTGCGGACCTATGAACAAAATTACTTTTCTCCTCATAGTTTTATTCCAAACTTTTTCATGTCCATTTTGGACAATAAAGACTTTAGATAAGTTCAGTATTTAACTTGTCAATGAGTAAGTCATTCGCTGTGACCTCTATAGCTAAATATCAATTTTGTTTTTGGGAGCAAAACTGGGAATCTGGAAGGGAGAGGGGGAGAGAGAGTATGTGTATACAATATATTTTTGGGAATTAAACTTTAATCATACATTATTTTTTAATTGAATTAAACTGTAGTTATGAACTTATGATACGTGTTAGATGACATCAACCACTGTAGCCAATCTATGATGTGGCGATGAAATCATTTGATATCATACAACTGCAAAAATAACATTATTTGTTTGTCGTGAAGTTTATTTTGAAACTATTCATGGGCTTACCATCATACAAAAATGTAATTGAAGTCGGTGAAAACCTATAATGCATCAATTTAAATCTTATAACTTAGAACTCCATCATTGATTTAAACTCACAAAAGCTGCATCACAGAATTCTCTCATCTCCTACCCAGCTAGAGAGACCTGCAGTTATGCTTTTTATCACGTTATGCTACCACTGGACAGTGTGTCAGGGAAACTTTTTGTTACATAGACTAGTATCAATGGGGGTAATCCCAACACTAAATGCATACACGGCTCCTAAAAAGTCTGCTATACAGACTTCTCACAATGGAATTGTTGACTCCTTAAAATATTTAATGTACAGTGAAAATTAAATCAAATCTAACTCATTGTGAACATTTGCTAGCTGTCATGCTTCTCGAAGCCTTCTAGTCAAACTGTGTTGCTATTTATACTATTTTATTGTTTTTTTAAAATTTTTATATATGTACTCTGCTTTTATTTGCCATTATGATTTTATTGTATCTATGCTTTTTCCCTGCTCTGTGAGTTCAAACAAATAAATAAAATAGTTGTTTTACAAGGACATGTACAAAGGTGTGTGTGAAGTTATGAAATCATGACATGTTTTGGTTGTGGTGTGTGTTCTGCGTTATGTAACTTTAGGGTGCAAATGGACCACTCTCGCCCTGGTGTGATTGAAGCATTCAAACTTCAAATCGAAGCCTTTAGAGTCAACGGGTGAATGACAGCGTTCATTTCATACAATAATACAATCAAGTCTCTGTAATGGGGAAGGTGAAAGGGGTTATGTTTTGCTGGGTATCGGGTAAATGGGATACAAGGGGCCTTGACCTTAGTTTTTGTAGCCCAGGGGCACCTGGAAGGGGTGGAGGGGGGGCATAGCCCCATTCATATCCCCAGCCCCAGCAGCCAGCCTTTTTAACTCAAGAATACACAATACATGCCTAGCAAGATTAGAGCAGCTAGAAAAACCTTCTCACTTGACTGGCTAACAAATGAATTATCTTGTTTATCTTTCTGCCGTTGCCTAATTACTGCTCTTTGCTTTCTTCTTTACTCGCACAAGAGTTTCTAGTGAAAACAAGACTGTGATTATGCTATTGCCAAGATCATTGCGGTGAACCTTCATAAACAGAGCACAAGAAATAGCCAGAATAACAAGAGAATATTGTCATGGACAGTAATTTTGAGTACAAAGATATAGCCAACTTTATCATCATATATGCAAATTAATCGATATGAAGTCAACTGAAGTGATATTGACATTGATAAAGATAAAAATAGCTAAACTCCAGGTTGTTCAGCATTCGCACCTGGTCCTCTCTTAACAGTCAGGATGGCCGAGTGGTCTAAGGCGCCAGACTCAAGGTGAAAAGCCTTACCTGAGAACAGGTTCATGAGCGTTCTGGTCCACGAATGTGGGCGTGGGTTCAAATCCCACTTCTGACAACAGTTTTTTCTTTTCAAGATTAAAATAAAGTGAGGTCTATATACTGAAATGCGGTTATGGCAACATATTTTAGTAATAATCGGTTTAGTATAAATTAAGCTTTTGGCCTTCACGGTTGCTGCGGCCAGTGTTGGTAACTGACGTTTCAGTAGTGCACATGCGCAAAAAATGCTTAGCAATATAAATGTTTACATCTTACAAAGCCAAATAATCTGTTGATAAAACTGTTTGTAACAGAACCGCTTTGAAGTCAATTTATGTTACAGTTAGGTTCTGCTTTTACGAAGCAATGCTCAACATGTATTGGACTGCAGTCTTTACAGCTAATCAGCCAAATATAATTCACAGCTGGAGATTGAACACGGCCTATCTATTTCCCGAGTTCAGTCATTTTCCTACATTATCAGAACTGACTTTGGTGAACCCAGTGACCTCTGACATAGCAACGTCGGGTCACCATGGCAACGATGCAACGTGATTTGAAATCACGTAATCAAAACGGGAGAGGGCGCTCGTGCTTGATCATCTTCTACTTTTGATCACATGCATGGCCAGCTGACCCCAGTTCAGGACGGCTGCTAATCTGATTCCATTCTCATTATAAAATTAGTCATTTGATAAATGAAATGGAAGCGTGGGCCAGGCCCCTTTGCCTCAGTGTTCGGGGACATGGTCTAGTGCAGATACTAGGCAGGCCTGCCATGATGAATGAGTGGCCATGGGTTATTTCAACTTCTGAATAAGGACGATCAGGGAAAATAAACCTCAACACAATTACTGCGACTATGAGAAAGGCAGCGGTGTTTGGAGATGATGGATGGGTTGGTATTGTCCAGGGGTTAGCCACGGCTACAGGTGTAACAGTAGAGGTTGGAGGGCTCACCCAGGCCACATCATTAGCCCTCACTCTGTTAATGCGACGACCGCCAACCCAATTATTGGCCTGAGAAGGCACCGAGTCACTGATCGGTCATCCTGGTCCCAAGGTGTCCCATCCCACTGCCCAGCGCTCTGTCCCCACTCAAATTAACCCCGCCAAGTGAGGTCCGCCAAGCCTGACTGTTCGGCTCCTCTGGGTCGGAGCTGACCGGGGGCCCTTGGTGGCCAACTGGTCAGACGGGGCTGGGATCCGGTCCCCCTGCAGGTCATGCAGAGCTTCGATCAGGACCCCTTGGTCACTGGTGGTTCTCGCAGGTCCTGCAGCTGGCCACTGGAGGTTATTCCACTTTAGCTACTGCTGCCTCCAATACCCTGGGCTGCAATCTCGTATCTTTGTGGACTCATTCATTTCAAGGCATGGCTGACAGAGCTGAGACGCAGGACTATCAATCTAAGGTGACCCGTTATCCGGTCGGCAGGAGGGGGTGAGGCTGCAAAGTCCCTGCTCACCCCCGATCATGCCACTATAAGAAACCTTTCACTCGGCTGCAGCCTGCCTGTAAATCAGCTCCATTCATCTTGCAGCGTTGTAATCAAATGCGCATGCTCCAGTCTTATTACTTTTCCAGCCCCTCTAATTCTGGCGATTAGCACAGAAATGAAGGAGCAATAAAGTAGCAGGCTGGGTGTGCAATATGACAGTGTTAGGCACCCGGTCCCCTTTATCACTTCTTGCAAGGTCCCAGTCACCCCAGGAGCATCTTGCTGAGCTGTCGTTGTGATACTAAGCCCTGCAATGCCCACGCAAGAAACTTAGGTCATTTGGTGGGGCATTCAGAGTGGGCCGGAGATGTTCATCTTCATTGAAAAGTGTGGACAACTTAACTGCAGTTTGCTCACCCTCCTCTAACTGTGTCTGCTGTGTCTGAGTGTGAGTGGCTAATGACACCCTCAGCAACTGCATCCCCCATCACCATCAGCAGCACCAGCAGCAGCAGCTCCATCTCCTGACAAGAGATGTGCTCCTTTGACCTTGAATGACCTTGAGGCTCCCAACTCATCGAACTTTTGCGTTCACCTGCCACAGACTCCTGTCTCAGCAATTAACGCCGTGACATCCCAAAGTGATGAAGCCAGGGTGTAGTGTGTGTTTGGAGAGGGGGGGGGGGGGGCAAAGAAGAGAGCTCTCTCCATTTCTGACATACACAATTTCTCTGACGTGTCAGTTGAAAAGTGTGACACCAGGGACATGCAGTCGTGTGTCACTAGCTGTCGTCTGTTTGTGACACAGGACCATAGGTGTATAATTGTGACATATTTGAAGACATTTGTAAAACTCACAACTGAAGTTTCAAATAAAGTGTACACAGACAAGCCTGGAGTCATGGTTTACTTCATCACCAAACACTCAATGGTTAAGGACCACAAACACATCGATCTTCTGACTCTGGACCCCTTGAAGAAGATTTTTACTCGTACTTGTGAAAGAACACTTTAAAACATAGGCTGCTGTAGCAGCATACCCTCGGCAGATTTGATAAAATTAAACAAGGAATATTGAGTTAACTGGAAAATTTTGACCGTTACTGCCTGTTCAATCAAACTGCCTGCAAGCAACCCACCACAACTGACCATGTGACGTAGAGGAGGAGGGGGGCCACTAAATCAAAATATGTAAAACTTGCTGCAAAACTATTTGACCCCCTTTTAATCTTTGAGACCCTCACTGGAATCAACAATTATTTGGAACAACAAACTCAAGGATTGACCAGAGCTTCTTATATAACAGCATGACGTCACATAAACACTTTGATAAAATCTCATGTGTGAAATATAGTCAGTTTGATTGAATTCTCTATAACTGTAAACTGATTTATGGGGCTAAAATGAGAAATGTATTACATGTAATATTACAGGACAACACTGCATGGATAGTAATTAGTGTGCCTATAGAAAGTTGACAAAAGGGCAAATTATCATATTTCTTGCCAATTATTTAGGTATTTTGTTCATGAATATGATTCTTACATACAAATAGTATTACAATTAATTAATTTTAAAACATACATTTATATACACTTTATTTAAAAGTTCATGGATGTCATTATAAACATACAGTACCATGGTTTAGGGAATGTAGCAAATAACATAATTTCAGCATTTTCCATATTTACCATTATTATGAAAAGGTATGACATAAATGTCAAATTAAAGTTCTCTAAGACAAAGCATTATCATTTAGACATTTAAAAAAGGTATTTCATGTATGTAAGTATAATAGTAGTTAAGATGTAGAGGTTCGGGCAAATATTAATTTTCCACATTTTCCCCTCATTATCTCTCTTTTACACCCAGAATATGATAATTAGGTTATCAATTTTTAAAACATACATAATATATATACACTTTAATTCTTCAAAGATTTATAGACATCATAGAAAATATAGAGTACCAGGATTGAGGGAATGTAGCAAACAACACAATTTTCATCATTCTGAAACATGTAGAATAAATATTTGAAAGGGATAGTACTAGGATTTAGACATATTTACAGCTAAAAAACATTTATGTGAGTACAATAATAGTTGAGAATCGGAGGTTTGAAAAAAAATTGATTTTTTCACATTTTCTCCATAAACTTATGCATGTAGGCGCAGGAGTTTCAGAGTTTTTCTCTGGAAACGCGAATAAATGAGTTTAATGGCACAACTAAGCAATAAAGACAAATCAAATACCAAACTACATCAATGTACATACAATAGTGTTGGAATATGCTCTGGAAACGAAGTGTGCTGCCTGCCCACCCGGCTTAAGGAAAACGTTTGACCGAAGTAACTACAATACCTTCGGCAAATGTTTTAGCTGAGGGTAAAAAAACGTAAAATGCCATTGCATTCATTCGAAATCAAAACACATCTTCTCTCCACTGGGTATCTCATAACTTAGTTATAATTTATCAGTGCATTGTGCTTACATTGTTTTACAATGTGAATTGTAGACAGGTGATGTTTTACTTCATTTTGATATTTCCAACAAATATCAATATGAAGTTGCCCAATTAGTGGATTTGTCCCAGCACATGGTAACAACAGTATGTTGTCTAATTTGTCTTTATGGGGTCCATTAATTACTTATCCAGAGAACCGCACCTGGGAAGGTTGTTTTTCTTTTAGACAGAATATAAAAGGGTTTGTTTCTCTGTCAACTGTTATTCTTAGTTATACACTATTGATATTTCTAATTATTTTTAATGCATTTTGTATTTCCAATAAATATAAATATCTAGCTGACATATCATAACATGTGTGTTGTCTTAATGCCATATAATAATTACGTATCTAGAGAACCGCACCTGGCGAAATTATTTTGAACCTAAAAGGTTTAGTTTCTCAGTTTACTGACTACACCCAGCACAAAATGAGTAAACGAGCAGTAACAAGCAAATGGAGAGAGTTAAAAGGCCACTCAATCAGTGCTCGACTTAATACAAATAGTACTTTGTGTAAGGGCAGATGCAGATGCAGGGGCAGGGGCAAGGACAGGCAGATGTAGGAAGCAGCTGATAGGTCGGTGTGAGGCAGGGTGACCTGGGACGGTGGTCCTTGGCAAGAGACCATGGCCCTTGATAGATGGCCGTCTACTGGCGTGCTCCTTTGATCGATGTCCTCACACGTCCACTCACCCCTTTGCCATTACGTTTCATTCCTCATCTTGGAGGATGGCGAAATTAAAGCGTTCCATCAAGAGCAAGGCTGCTGAGGCAGGGCAGCCAGTTTCCGCAGGACCAACGGGGCCAGCTCCTCACTTCCAGGGTCAACTGTCGAAGGACCCACTCGGCCCCGGCCCCCCTGCCTGAGATGCCCGACCTGCCCAGGCGGAAATTCTCGTTCAACTCCTCACAGCCTCCAAGCAACCTGACTCCAATTAATATCTCAGAAATGCCGGCCATTCGTCTGTGAAAAGCCCGCTTTATTAAAAAGTGATAAAGCGAAGGCACAGCAGCAGCAGCAGCTAGCTGTGATAGATGGTACATATAGCTCCTTCTAGGAATAACATCCCAAGCACTGCTCAAGCCTGAAGCCTAAAAACTCCAAATATGAGAAATAGGACCCCGCACCCCTCGTAGACCTGTGTGGAAGACAACAGCCCTCCCTGGTCAAATTGTGCAGCTGTGATTAAATGATAAATTGCCCAGGCCCAATCGACCATAAATCTTCATTCTGGTGCATTTATTTTAGCAGGGAGTTTGACACTGTGATGCATTAACATGGCTACGCAATATAGGCCTAAGCAGCAAGGCAGACCCTGAGAGACACCTGCTGAACAAGTTCAGAACAACGATATATCAGCTATTGTTATGTGATTGTTGCGCGGGAACAAGGCCAGAGAACAATGTCATTGGCATTTGTGCGAGGTTATGGAGGAGCTGAGTGGCCCTGGCTCCATCTGCAACCTCTGCATCTCCGCATCACCTCTGCATCCTTGCCCTAACTCTTTGCTAATGCAAGTCTCTCTCTCTCTCATCTGATGCAGTAATGGGGGAGACCGGGGCTCAACTATCCTCATAACTGCTGCCAATACGTGATTATGACACATTCTATGATGCTACTTTATCCTTAGCTCTAAGCTAGCGGCTGCTGCTGCAGACAGTGCAGACAAAAAGAGATTCAGAGATAAAACATGAATTGTGGTGTTATGAAAGTTAATAAGTGATGAAGGTGCTAACAAGTGGCTTCCCATTGTTACGAAGCGACCGCTCTTCTCTCATTATCGCCCCCTAGCCTGACTCATCCCTTTTTATCCTGCTTGCTCCCCACCCTCTCAGACTCCCTAGACAAATATGAAAATTTACGAGCACAGTCTCATCTGTAAAAATTCGAATTTGCAGTTCAATCAGTCTTTATGAAAAAATAACTCCTCGGGGCAAATTTGTCAAATGATTGTGGCATGTCTTTGTCACCCAGCAGCAGCTCTAGGGGGGGTCTCTGTTTTAACTGAGTGCTTTGATGCTCTTCTAATTCTTGTGGTTTACATCAGCAGCAGCAGCAGCAGCAGCAGCCAAGAAGACTCGAGATGTCCCTTGCTCTACTCCAAATGCAGAATTGTTGCTGTTGTCATAGGTATGCAGTGGCAGACGCCTGGAGTAACTGCTGCAAAGAATGCTTTGAATGTTTGAGATGGTGTGACCATGCATAAGACCAGAGCTATTGGCAATTCACCACTTTAATGCCACGATGTAATTTCATTCATCTGTCACGACTAAGTTCAGTAGTGTGTGACTTATGAGTCGCCCAAGGTGCAGCGAACACTCTCTCAGGCGATGACACAATAGATGATTGAGGCGTTAATATTCTATGCGTGTCTTAAGAGCATTGTCAGGCGGCTGGGTGATATTCCATAATTCAGAGTAGCAGGGTGTAAGGATGTCCCCTGTGGTACCCCGCCACCTTGTGCGTACCCAGAGGAGTTTTTGTCACTCTCATGAAGTGCTTCTCGGAGTAGCACACACCACGTGACTGGGGTGCGAGAACACGAGAGTTGAGACGAGAAGACGCAAGGTGAGCGCCTCTAGCGGCAACTGGGTTAATTAGTTGGCAGCGGTATGCAAATGAGGGCACGTGGGAGGAGCGTGGTAGACAAGGTGAGGTCCCGGTGTCTTGGTTGTTAGGGGCGATGTAAGAAGAGGGCTAGGAGGGTCGGAGCCTCTAGCAAGGCGCTTTGTGTTATTAGGGGCCCCATCTACATCTTCCATCTTGAGGCGGTCACAAGAAGCCTGTCACGAGGCTGATCATGAAGGATGATGGGCTGGGACACGGAGTTCTGGGCCGGATCAAAGTCTAACCAAGTTAGGGCGCCTATTGAATAGGCGGGCGGGCCTAGCCGCTAGTCAACATGATAAACTTATTGGTCATTGTCAGCAATGTCGGCCGCTCTGCCACACAAGAATGCATGGGGTGCTGAGCTGGCGTCGTAAGCGCATTAAACTTGGGAAGAAAGTGGGCCCCGTGAATGATGGAGTTAGCAGGCCATTGTTATAGTAGGCAGGAGGCGGCCGGCAGGGTTGCTGAGAGGCAGCCTAAAAGCATTATGGCTGAGCCACAATGCATACAGCAGGCCTACAGCGCCAGAATGGGCCACAACTCCTTCTCAGCCTAAGTCAATAAAATCAGAGAGATGTCCCGAGTTTACAAGTTCAAGACAAAGTTGGCTGGCATTGTAAATGACGTTTGCAACACAAAGAAAGTTAGGTCTCGGGTGGCAGGAGGGTGATACATAAATATCTCCTGCGGGTAGCGCCTAAAAGCCTTATAATAATGCCATATAACAGGCTGGGAATTTGCTGGAGACGCGCCTTTCCTCTTGCTCGACATATGACTCTGGCCTGATTGCATTAGGACCCTGTCTGCTGCACGCCTTCCCTTGCAATCTACAGGATGACAGGCAAGCAAAGACCATCATATTCCCCCAGAAATCAAGATGTGTGACATTAGGTACTCTCACTGACACAGCATCTTTCTGCCGCACAAACATATGTCACAGCCTGTCATGTTCCACAGGACATGTCAGAGTCATCTGTGGTGGCTTATAGTACATGGAGCATGCCCCATATAAACAACACCCTCTTTGTCACTCCCTTGCATCCCCTTGGTCTTGTGCAGAAATCATCATAAAATGTTAAGAGCACTCAAGTTGCAAGACACGACCAGACAGCCACCATAAAGAAAATCCTTTACTCAGATATAAGTGGCTCAGAAATGGTGGTCCCCACACACATGAACCGTTTGAAGTATTTCTAAGCTGCGGTACATTTCACCTTAACAAGACTTGCATGCCACAGTTACGTACTTTATTTTAACATGCCATGGATCCTTAACAAATGAAACGTCAAAGAATCTGCTGTACTTAAATTACAATTTGACATAAGTAGTGGTCAGAGGATTCACACTGTGCTGTAATAAGCATTCCATTAAGTACCATCCGCAAAGTAATACGTTGATGAAAATAGTGCGTTCTAGTTTCTCTTAGGCAATACACTTAGTCACAAAATATCAATTTGACCTTCGACCACATAATTTTCACCTTATGGTATAGCTGCAACATTACTGTCTACAGCATATACACTGTATTGATTAGATTTTCAACGTCTCTTTTGTAGACTTCATTGGATCTTGAGAAAAAAAGAGCATACATGTATCTAAATTACATGAAAGCCAACAAGTAATGTTTCTTAACAAAAATGACATAACTAGTAATCAAACCTTGGTGATAAATAATGAGTGCATTAGGTCACCCATAAATGTGCTAGGCATAGGGATTGATAAAAATCTAAACTTCAGTATCCACTTAGATGACGTATGCAATCAGACAAGTAAGCAAATCAATGCCTTAAAAAGAATTAAACATTATTTGGATAAACAATGTAAAAACACAATATATAACAGCTATATAAGTAGCAATTTCAATTTATTGAAAATCAAAATGATATGCCATATGAAGAACTATGTAAAGAAGCAAAGAAATTTACAGTAAACCGAAGATGCATAAAATCAGCAGCAATACAAATGTACAAAATAAAGAACAAAATGGCCCCCTTGTACCTACAAGAAATCTTTTCTGTAAGGGAAGACATTTATCATTTGAGGGCAAATGACACTTTCAGTATCCCACAGTTTAACTCCATTAAATATGGCAAAAAAAGTTTGAGGTACTATGGAGCAAAATTATGGGCGCATATCCCGAGTAACTTCAAATCCGCTGTGACTGACTGGTGACATAATCAAAATGACATTATGAATATTAATTTTTCATAAACTACAATCTCACACAAAATGTAGAAATGACTAGTCAAATGCATTTATTTATTAAAGAGCTGTGTGATAACTTGTAACAATGCTGACTCAAAAGGTACTGAACCTAAAATGAAGTGCTATACAGAAATGTGCTATATTTATTATATAATTGTTAGTCCTATTAGATTTGTTTATGTATTATTATTAGTATGTCATACAGAAGCTTCTGCTTGGTTTGTGTATTTTGTCTTGAACAATGTATGTGATTCCGCGAATTGAAACGACAATAAATTAAATTTTACTACTTACTACTACTACTAGTTTACAATGCACAGATCTATGTGTTTTGAAAAGAGCTTATGAATGCATTATGTGAAATAGTTACTTAGACGACATGTTGGTCAGTTTTCAACAAGAACCGTTTACGTATTTACATTCGCATTTCCCTTGTTCATTCATTTGAGAATTAACTTCTTTGTTGAACGTGCCTAATTAGAGACCACCCACTTCTTTAATCCTCTCTCTCTTTTGGCAATGCAAAAGGCAATTCATCTGTGGTTGCGTGCAACCGAATGTGGTTGTTAGGGGGTTGGGGAGGGATCACCTTGTGAACACCTGATCAGGGTGTGACCTCCCAAGAATCTGCGGTCACCGCATCCAAGCATCTCGTTATCTGCCCACTGCAGCCATTACCGTCTCAAGTTTCCCCACTTCGCCCCCTGTCGCCACACACAGAAATTGAATCCCCCTGGTGTGTGGCAAACAAAGAAGGCACGGCAGCGCCACCACAAGGTCGTTGGTGTGTGACGGCTTGATGATCATAACTTCTCCAATGGCATCATGGCTGGTTTCTCATGCGGTTGGATCAGGTGTGCCCAAGTGCCAAATAATACCTCATAAAATGAGACATCTTCCTCACTGGCTGATGCCTTTTAAAAGCTCTGCTGCACCGCTGTCATATTTTAATGACATTTTTGTGGCTTTCACACACCTCACACTATAATTAGGGATGTACTGAATCGAAGATGGCGCGTCCAACAGCAATACTTCATTATATTTAATATGATATTCAACACAAAATATATCATGTTAGTCAACATTTACATGTGTATATATTTTACAGCTGTATTCATCTTTCAGTGGTTTCTGTAGGTTAAATCTACTTTAAAATGAGTTCCTAATTGTCTTAATGATATTCATAAGCCCAATTACTCCTGCATGTCAACATCTTGTTGGAAACGTCACATGAACCCAAACACAACTTGTTGAAAGCAAAATGCTGGGAGGCACCAACAGCCTGTCATAGTCCGGAATCAGTGAGGCGGAAAATGACCCGGGGGCAGACTGACCAGTGGTCATTGTATGGTCAGCCGAATGGTCATTGTGGCCTGATTGACCAAAACGATGAGGCGGGCTTTATTGACCATTGACCACTGACACGAAGGACATAATGAGGCGGCGAGAACAAGCAAACAATAGAACATGGTGAGAATGGCATGTGCCCAGAGGCATTGCTGACCACTACACTGACCGCCCAAATGACCAGGGGTCACTTTCATGTGCCTGCTGGAGCTAATCACTTGTCATTGTCAGCCTCATTATCATTAATTATCGCTCATATTTGGCAAGTGTGTGCAGTCTGTGTGCCATGGCCGATCGTGCCTTTGGAAGGCCTCAGAGAAATCTGAGTTCACCTTGGCAACACTTTGCAAAGAAAGCCAATTATAGAAAAAGGAACTAAAATGCTAAAAGGGTGACATTGTCTCAGAGGTAGGCCAGTCGGTGATGCTGAGGATAATGCCTGATACAGCAGCCGCAGCTTCTTAACTACCACAGCCGCATCCTTATTGTGTCGGGTGAAATTTGCACTGATCATCGGTGTCAGGTGGGATGAAATATCTGTGGAAATTGTGACACTGCCATGTCAGGTTAGACAAAGCCAAGTCAGAAACTCCATTCACAGTCATGGCCACCAGGCTCGGCTGCGTGATTACATTTTAAAATTTGCGAGTTAAGTCAAGTTAAAAGGAGCAAGATAAGAGCAGAGAGGCATTAATCCTTATCACGGAGGACCTAGCTCCTTCTAGATTTAATGGCTCTGGGTGGCAATAATTCATCATCGTAAAAAAGGCAGAGAGAAGCCTACAAGCGGTGCTCTTTCTCCCGATCCCATTAGGCAGCGACTCCCAGCGAGGTGGGATCAGGTCCTCTGCGCATGCGCCAGGACCCACGTGACCCAGCTCGTTGCCTATTACGTCGCTAGATGTCGCAGCAGGTCGTGCGTCATGGATTACGTTGACAAATTGCCTTACGATGCAAAGTCATCTGCAGGAAACAATTCAATGAATTCGTGATCAATTTGCAATCGAATGACCTGCTCTGGCAGGCCGTTTTGTGTGGAGGGCCCTCGGTACGCGGGGTGGTGAAGGGTTGAGTCGTAGGAGGAGGCCCTTGCGCTCGAGTCGTGACGTAATGCCATCGTTACCTTGGTGTCCATGACTTGTTGATGAGCGCCGACAGGAGGTTCACGTCTCCCACTAAACCCTTGTGACATCTGTCTACTAAACTAGGCAGCCAGGATTCTGGCCCTATTGTCGCGCTGATCCCCGCGTCCCTGATTAATGCGGACGCAAGCAGCGAAGCCTTTTGCTCGCCTGCCACCCAATGTCATTGCTCGGCAGGTCGGCCCCGGCCAAGGGTTTTGTGGCGGGCCTTGATAGCGCTGGTCTACCGCAACCCGCACGTCATTAACCGTTCAAAGGTAAGCCGCATTTCATAACGGTATCAGCGGCTTAGGACGGGGTTACGTTCATCAGCTCGCTGCAGCCCTGTCCCGGCCACTAACCTTGCTCGGCGGGCGAATTATTCCTCACTAATTGCGCGCAGCCCCAGATCCACTTTATGCCCGCCCGTCCAAGTTCCCAGCGAGATAAAGCACGAAGTCATTTGCTGGCGAAGAGGCCATGTCATCAATATCGCCTGCAGATGAAGTCCCCTCCACGACATCATTTGCAGGGCTCCCGCAGAATGTTGCTGATGCTGCTGCAGCCATAGATAAATTGCTGTTATGCAAAGCTTAAGAGATAAGACACAAGAGCGCGCCACTGCTCCTTCACTTTATTATTTATGTATCAAATACAGTTGAAGTGTGTGCATTGCGCATTCCTGATGCCGCATGCTAGTTTTGTGAGTCAATAAAACCTGACAAAAGACCAAACATTTTCTCTTGAAAAATATAACCATTTTATTATGGAGCCGCTTTTAAGGCAATCTTTTTTCACCTCCTGTAAAAAAGAGCATGCGTGAGAGCGGCAAAGCCGCAACTTTAATGACGCTGCGACATTGGCGTAATAAGCGCGCTAAAGACAATGGTATAAAGTTAATGACGCCGAGGTACCATTACAAAAGGCTTGGAGGACGTGCTGCTTGCCAAGTGGCGTTTTCACGTTTTGCTTCAGATGTGGTTGAGCAAGATCACAAACAGGTGATTAGAGGGAGGGACCAGGGGGGACCAGGGGGGACCAGGGATGACGGGTCACAGCACAGAGTAATCTGAGTGCAGCAGGTAAGCGAAAGATCATCAGGGGAAGGGCAAGGGAATGGGAGACAGAGGGGGGCGTGGTAGACGTGGGGAGGAATGAAAGGATGGCTACAACACACGCAGGTGAAATGGCCCACCTGAATGACATGTAGGTAGTTGCTGCTGCGGCAGAGCCAGTTCAAAGTGGTGACATCAAAGCCATGTGCAGATCCTGGCTACTCTAATGATGCAGAGGATTGTTGCTGCCAAGGCAGTGATGCTCGTTCAGACTGAGCAGCATCAGCAGCCAGGGATCAAATGTCATACCGGTGCAAACGCCAGTGCTCTGATCCTGGTCCCTCTGCTCCAACTTTGATCTTGTCTGTCAGAGCTCTCTACAATTTCCCATCCACTTTTGACTTTCCAAAGCAACACGCAACGCCCATAAAATCTTTCAAAAGCAAAGCTGTTAAAAACCCTGCCCATTAAAACGCCAGATACAAAACATAAAAGAAAGTTGTTGCTGAGAAAATGGCCATCGCCATCACCATGCTGGAGGAGGTTGCTGCTGCTGCTGCTGATGATTTTGCTATAGAACTTTCATGAGAAGTTGTGTGCACGAGGCCACACCGCAAGTTTTGAAAGCCGTGGGTTCTTGTGCTTGGAAAGACAAAAGGGCAGCTTAGTGCCTGGAAAAGAGACAAGCCCTCAAGTGTAACAGTTGTCAGGAGTGTATTGACCGTGGCTGGGTGACGCAAGGCTAATAGCTGGGAGGACAGGGGTGTGGGAGAGGTGTCTCACAGGGCTCCCCTAGCTCAGGGCCACTCGCCCTGTTTTGCATCGATCTAACCTGGAAACAAGGTGCAGCCAGGAGTTTTGTGTGAAGCTGGAAACATGTGAAGGGGAAAGAGTGTGAAGGGGGACCAAAGGATGAGGCAACGGGCCATGCTTTCCTTCACACTTGACAAAACCCCACGCAGCATCCCTCTGGCTTTATTACTCGCCTCAACCCACACACGCTCCAGCAAATACAAGTCTCCACATAGCAGCATCTGAGGCATTTAGAGCAAGAGAAAATCAAAGCTTCTTATCCCTCCACACAATAGGACATGGATGGCATGGAAGCTAACGTGGCGATTCCATGGCACAGAGCCACCGTGCACGCACCAGCCCCTCGTAAATCTAAATGGACCTTTCAAGAGTTCGCCACGAAAGAAATATTCACAAAGAGCCTGGTAAAGACAAAGACGCCAGTGGATGTATTAATGGTTAATGTCAAGTGTTTTGTGAACATTGTGAGGCTGGCTTGTCTTGGAGATGGCATTTAATGGCATGCCAGATATTTCTCCAGAAGTCCTGCAGCAGCAGCAGCAGCAGCAGCAGCAGCAGCAGCAGGGCAAAGAGGCTTCTGCTTCTGCAGATGATGATGATGATGACGATGATGATGATGCAGTTTCCCGAGCCTTCCACTTGATGGGATGCCCTGCTCTGCACTCTGCAACCGCTGGAGCAGTCGACGCCTGCAGTGTCATGGCAAACTTTAATGAATTTAATCAGAGCCAAGGAGGTTGAATGATGCGCGGCTTGGGAGCAAGGGCTGTGGCCTGCCGCTAGGTCTGCTGCTGATGCTGTTATGGGGGACTCAATCCCAAGGAAGAGTCTTGTGGGGAGACAGGTGCAGGACAAATTGGAGGGTGGAGGGCAAAATGGCAGGGCTGCTGATGGAGCACTCCCAGGGCCCTCTTGCAACCCCCAACCCCGCACCTCAGGGCCCAGCCACCACCCCTTACAATTCTCCCAAGAAAAAAGCCATGATGAGCAATAAGCCGAAGCAATATGAGCAGCCAAATCATATCACTATCTCCTGCCAGGGTTCATAAACTGACAATGGTTGCACCCTGTGACGTAATAATCTACTTTTGTCAAGGTATCTTGTGCACTAAGTGCATGTCCTTTAACCACACGCAATTCTTTTGCCATAATTACCACGGCAGTTCGCTCTGAGGTCCAAATTGACTCTGAAAGAGAAATAATTGTTCCTTACAAAATGTAAGTCATCCTTGCCTTTAACGAAACTTTCAAAAGAATAGACAACAATATACCACATTGATTATATAAAAGTTTGTACACGACAATTGTACAGCATTGGGCTCATTCTTGTTTCGCTAAAAGGCAAAGCTTGACGCAGAGGAAATGACAAAAGAAAATTGTCCTATTTCTGTGTAGAGGAACAGGTAGAATTCAAAGAAACAAAGGATTTGTAAAGTCGAAAGAAAAACTTTCACAACAGTTCTTTGTTGTATTCAGTCACACAAAACAACTACTTCACATAATAACAACATCATGATGAACAGGATGAAGCAGAGATTGGAGGGACCCACCTTGAGCTGCTTTCTGCCTCCTAGCATGACATCACGAAAGCAGGACTAATGTTGATGACTGAAAAACAATACGAGCATCCTTGGGTATCGAGTTGCTGAGGAGAACAAACTTTCCATGAAACTGGAGACGACTCATCAAGCAAGGGAACAGCCATGCACTGGGGCCAAGTTTCAAACGCCTCTGCTTCATTACAGGCGAGTTCATAACCTCTTGTAGTCATGTAAGGGCCAGTGTCCATTAGCCCTGCACCTTTGACCTTGGGGAGTCACCTTTGACCTTCGTATGACCTCCAAAATGATGCCGTACAGGGCCGCGACAGCGCTCCAGGTTCCAGGTGACACTTCCAGTCTTATGTTTTTTTGTGCCCTCTGAATTTCTAGGAAGTACGCCTGACCTTTAAGGTTGGACCCTCAGGGGTGGGTGGGCCAACACAGACACGTCTTTGTCACGTCCAAATCACGGCTTTGTCACGTCTTACTAACATCTCTGTCACAAGCTGTAATAGACCTTTCTTTTTGATGTAGTGCCTCTGCATGCGCGGCTCCTTTCAAGTGACTGCTATGACCTTCACGTGACCTTGAACTCTTCAAAATGACCTTGAACCCGCATCCTGCCCGCTGCATCCTTTCTGATGATGGCTTCATTGGCCTCGTCCACTTTTGGTCCACTCAATCTTTTTCGACTGAAATGACAGAGCTGCTGACATGGTAAACATTTAAAGAATGACCCTTCCGGGCACGATTTGCTGAATAAGAATGTCACATCTCAAGGTCAAATCGGTGTCACCTCTTCAAAAGACCTCTGTCCTCCTAATCCGTTGCTTCTTGCTTGTACTGCACACTGGCACTTAGTCTAACATTGCTTTATGTTTAATGGTGCCTGAACGCTAATATAGCAGAAATCCTGTATTAATGCCATGACATTTGCTTCAAAACTCACAAATTTCCAGTTGCACAAGATGTGCAAGGCTTCTTAAGTTTCATTCAGGATGGTGATTAAAACTGAATGTATTACTTTTTATTCCTAACAGGACCCAGAAAGAAATATTTTTGGCAAATTTCTTGTTTGTAAAAAAACAAGAAGTGAAATCATTACCGGTCAATGAGCCACCATATGCATGGTGTTTAAAATAGGCTCTGACCTTGTTGTTGTTTTTTTGTTTTTTTTTACAAATCTGCAGTCTGCAATGAATTCCGATGTTATATTTTCAACCAATCTGTTTAAGAATAGTGTCAATAGTACATAAGTATATAAAATCCATGAAATTTCGGTCACTGTGACCTTCACTTTATTTACTAGTTATTGACAATCAATGTCAAGTGTCTACATGCAGGCAGCCACAAAGTCATTCGAGTATCATGCAGAAATGTTGACACCTATTTTTATTGCATTTCTGCTATTTCCTATCATTTTCTGTTCATATATCGCACGTGTTTTAGTTCCGAAAGTATAGTTAAATATTCTTTCCTCCCCTCATTTGGACTCTGACTGTTGTTTTTGTCAGATGTCTCTCTGTTGAACCACTGCGCATGGGCAATTCAGTCTGGGTGTCCCCTCTTGAAATTAGCAGTTTAGGACAAAGCTTTTTACGTCTGTCTGCCTTTGTTTGCCGAAGCCATTAAAAGATTTATAGTAAAGACTTAACGAGTGTGGTCTGTGCACAGGCACACTGGTGATGGGCAGGACAGAGCAGGGTCAGAGCAATCGGCCATCAGTCTCGCCCAGTGTCAGCAACGTGTGTCAGCCAGTTATTGTCTAGAACGCCATTACGTATCTATTACGCAACAATGGCAATGTGCTGTCACAGCCAGCGAGATTGAGTTCAACCCGGAGGTGACCATGTTCCAGGGCCCTACCTGCAACGCAGCAAGGGGCAGGAGACCTCGTACCCTGGGAGTCCCCCTGTCTGCTATGTCTAGGACTTTGTAGATGAGAATGGCCAGATCCCCATCCACCTCATTGGCCCCGACTCGTAAACTTAAAAAGACTCCTCTCAAATTGAATTTGTAGGGAGCAAGTCTAGGGTGGCCGACTTGATTAGGAGTGGGTAGATTTATGATGAAGTTCTGGCCCCGGCTCACAGGGCTCCTGATACTTCGACATTACGTTATGTGCAGGGTGGGCCTTTTTGTCTCGTCTGCCTGATGTGTTTCATTATAGCTCCTATCATGGAAAACACCCAGGGAATCCCAGGCTTTAAACCATACTTTTCAAACTATAAACCGAATTTTTGTTTCCAGTACTTACAACTTCTCTATCAATCTACAGTCTTTTTTTCTGCAGAAGGAGTGAGTCCAAATGACCCAGAGGCCCATCCTACCCCACTGCTCCCCAGATATGACATGTCTGTGACATCTGACAAGACATATCAAGCGGATTAACAGCCCAGAACACAGAGCCAGCTGACAGGTCCAGGGCCAAGGGCTCGGGGCCAGGGACTCAGGGACAGACACAACCTTGTCCTGCACCCCGGGCGGTCACTCTTGACCAAACTGATCTCACGGACTGCCTGGTTAATTGCCGTCTTTACCTCTTGTCATGATCTCTGTGTTGTTCCAGTGGCCTGTGGCTCTCCGGGTCTTGTTACATGGCTTCTGTTTCTGTGCTTCGTATCAGTCGATAGAGGTCTGTGTGGATGATGCACGCTACTTGTCATTTTAGATATCTACACCAAACTTGTTTGTCACACACATAGAGCATTTTGTAGCAATTTGAACAATGTGTAACCAGAACATAATAATGTATATTATGTTTAATAAAATAAAAGACACTGACAATCAGACCTGATCGTTGTAGGACATTTATATTGTTTTTTGTTATTTTTTACTTATTCTCAGGGACAATTGCTAAACAGTTTTCTTGAAAAACTGAATTGTTTACCCTGAGTAAATACGTTTTATCAATCAATCAATCAATTAATCAATAGGACATCGCACTTATTGTGTAAGATGTAAAATACTGTAGATACGCTTTGTTGAAACTTATATAACCTGAATATCAGTGGAGGCATTGAATCACCTTGCGCGCTTCACAAATTTCAATGATATGTGTTGGCATTACAAGTACAGACAAACAAAGGTAATATCTTTGTTGGAAGTAGCTTACTTTTTGTAACATTTGCTCAGGTGATTTTCAGGTACATAGGGGGGGGGGGGGTGAGGACAGGGCGAAGGTCGGCCAGGTAGGCTGCGGGGAAGTTGCCGAGGGGCAGTGGTTGGCTGACAGGAAGGCCGGAGTCGTGTGTCCCTGGCAAGTTGCTGTCATTTCCTGCACCGGATCAGGCCTGAGACTTGCCAAGTTCCTGTAGGCTGAAGATCAGAGAGTTGGGGGACCCTGAATGACCCCTTCATCCATTGCACGCAAGTCAACACTTGTGTGCTGCATAACAAAAGCAGCTTGTGAGTTGGGGACACTGCTGCTGCTGCTGTTGCTGCAGAACAGGTAGACGCTGGAGATCAGAGCCTGCTCATCCCTGACCTATGGGAGACCCTCCTGGCTGCTGTCTCTCTCATTAAACCAGAGGGAGAGCTCATTAGATGAGGCAAAGGATTTTCTGAGCAGTCTTGGGGTGCTGCCTTAATCCTGCCTCCTGTGTTCCAAGGGCACCTGCGCCTTCATCTTCATCCTTATATTGCTGCAGCAGTTGCAGATGATGCTCTGTGATGGAGGGATGCGGGGTGAATCAGGTCCATAGGCCTTAAGACACTCGTGCCTTTTACTCTGTTGCGTCACATGCACACATAAGACCCGCGGCTAACACACAGCTCACACTCAGCTCTTTCCTGGTGTTCTAGGTGTTCATTTTCTCAGTATGAAAAAGGATAAGCCTCCGAGCGCTGCAAGAGCCTGGGCGCATTGCACGTTACGTCTTGTAGGCAGGACCTTTGAAGCGCCAGGCTTTCAGGACTGAAACTTGACACGCTCCTCTGTTCTCTTCTGCTCTGCGAGGATGGGGAGGGGGACAAATTGCAGGCAGTAAATTAATATTAAATGAAACTCCCTCAACATATCGTGTCAAAGTAGCAACGTTGGGACGTGTGATGCATCAATTTGGGGAGCAGCTAGAGCAGACAATCTGCCTGGGTAGCTTTTGTTCACCCAGCAGCAGCAGGACCAGGCTCTTGCATCTTGTGTGAATCCTGCCATGGGAAGAGAAAAGGCGAGATAACAAAGTCTTCGATTGCCATCGCCAAGCCGGAGATCCATCATGCCATTGTCTTGAGAACGCCTGCCACCCTGTGCTGCTATTAAGTGCTGATCCCCTCCAATGGCCGGCTGCTGATGCTGATGCTGATGCTTCTGCGATGCAGGTGATGCAATGTGATGTAATGTCAGGCAAGGTGTGATAAACTGCCATGCTCTCTGATGGATCATTCCCCAGCATAGTCAACAGAGCATGAGACAAAGGTGATGCGACATCTCTGCATCTGATCCTGCATCAGCAGCCAACAAGTGATGGATCTCGCAGGGTGATGAGCATCTCTCTTGGCATAATTCATGTGTTTGATTATCTCCTTGACATCTCTCTTGTAACAGACAATCTTGCAAGAACTTAAGTAACATTCTTTTTAAAGTGTTCAGCTCTAAGATTGCGCTTTATCTTTAAAGCAAGGTTTTTGCGCTGCATGCCACCCATGTCTGTCAGGGTCTGTCTTGTAAACATTTCTGTCTAATTGGTTTCTGTCCATCTGTCCATCTGCCCCATGCATTGTCATTCTGCCTGTCTGTCTCTTGTTCTCTCCTTGTCTGGGTTTCTTTTCTATGGATATTTATGTACTAAATTGGTGTGTTTCTCAGCATGTCTATCTTAGCCCCCAGCATCCTAAGGTTTCCCTACCAACTCTGCCTTTAATACCACAAGAAATCGTGGTGGAAGTGCTATGCGAGTTATACTCATGCCCAAGAAAGCCTGATCATCTTGGAGATGCCAGGGTTGAAGGAGCGTAACAGGTCAGGCCTGGTAATCAGTGGCAGGCTGGCTGGTAATTAGGGAGGAGTCGAGTATTGATGGAGAGTGATTGGAGTCAGGCTGGTCAAGACGTGTTACGTCCTACTTAAACGGCGATTGCGTAGAGAGGACACGCGGCGACGTGCCAGCCAGGACGCAATCAGTCTGTGTGTCCTGGTCATGTCAAGAGTTAATGACGTACACATGACGCCATGCTCGTGCTTGCCTCGTGCACAGAAGACGCTGATGACGGGATGCAGGGGGCGCTGCTACAAGGAACCCCAATCAGACGTCAGGGCAACTTCGGAGGACAAAGTCAGAAAGCAAAAAAGCAGAGAGGGCTGGGGTGGGCCGGGGCCACGACGTCCGGGCTGATGAGGGCCTCCCCCATCTCCATGACAATGACACCCAGGTCCCGCTCTCCCCGACTACGCCATGACAATGACGCGACAATGACACGACGATGTCACAACGATGACTCGGAGGTGAAAAGCGTCGCGATTTGACTTGCCACACACTGACACGGGAACGCTAGACCCACCTGAGGCAGCAGTCAGGCTGAATGTGTCACGGAACCATGTCACATACGACATGACACGCCATGACACACACCGTGACACGTCAGACGTCACCATGACGCTGCTGACGCTTTTATCTTACGTTTCCCGCAACGCAATTTTTCACGTCACTGCTCCACCGCTCCACAAACAAACAGCCCAGGGAAAGCAAATACATATTAATCACCTTACTCTTATTCGTGTTTTCCTGGCTTCTGGTGAGAAATGTCAGCTTTGACAAATACGTCAGTTGCACGAGGCCCCGGGCATTAGCGCTGCGTACAACGCCCTGCAGGACGTCACTGGCGTTCCTGGTGACGTTGGGTGACGTCTTGTGCAGGCTCCAGTTGACTGATCAGTCAAAAGTGCAGAGGACTTGCAGGAAGGCTGGAAATGGAAGCTGCTTCCTGGACATGTGCCCCCTCCATCAAGTTTTAGGCACTAGTCAACTGCATGATTGACTGGGTGATCAACCGTCTCTGCACACACCATCATGCCTTGGCCATTTCACAACTTTCCCTGCTCAAAAGGTGTTCCTGCTGCGTGTTTCGCATTCTGTGTTAAGTAACAGGTAGTTCTCTGAGTGCTCCAAAATGCCCATAACTAGATTGCATCATTCATCTTTGAAAACTGGTTAAAATGCTTCCATGGCATACTTTACAGGCCACAATGGCCAATTTACACTGATGAATATGCAATAGTTTATTTACAAACTTAAAAAACAACAAAACTGCCCAACCGTTTCAATGGTCTCCACTTGAGTGTGACAAAATGTTGGTGTCATCCACAGTCAAACATTGGTGTCATTCGCAGTGACATTTGAGTTGCCATCACTGAAATCTGGTGTCATCCACAGAGGTATAAAAAGTGTTTCACTGCGGATGACACCAATCATATTCATAACTTAAATTACCGAATCCTTATAATTACAAAACCGAAGTACCTCATTTATCAGCACTTTTTTTTTCTCTCTCTCTATAATTCTACCACAACTGAAGTTTCAGAAATGCGGAGCTGTAACGGCGGGCTCCTATGGCTACAATTTCGTGTCGTGTTGATGAAATAGCTGAGTCTGATGCAAATAGTTGATGGAGTTCTTCCCCGATTGGTGTTATTTATTTCATTGTTCGATCCGAAAACCTCTGGCTGGGCTCATGGCCCCAGGACCTGGGCTGGTAAAGTGATGCTGACTTATGCCGCCAGACTAACAGAATAAAAGCCCTGGTGCTGGCGAGTTCACCGAGGAAGCTGCCCTTCTAATCAAATATATTTGAGAGCTTTTTGTCGGCTTCTCTTTGTGGCCACATGTAAATGGTGTCAGAAACGAGGTTGAAAGACACTTTAGCCCTAGAAACATGCCATAGATTCATCAGCGCCTCTTTGTCATGGAATCATTTTAAGAGGCCACTGATAGCCCTTGATAATGGAGCGGGTGATGCTTTTTGCTCTGATTTCTTCTGCGAGTTAAGTGACATTAGGATCAGAGCAACTCCGAGCAGAGAAGGCTGGCATCATGTGCAGAAGAGCAGGGCATGTCATGCTCCATCAAATGATGCCCTTCTAACGTTTTTTTTTTATCATTTCTACTTAATGCCATCCTTTTGTTTCCGCCTGCTTCTGTAGGGTTGCCCAAGATGGCCACTGTGCCACGTAATATGAGGTGATGGGGATGTAATGGGCCTCGATCAGGTCCTGCTGCTGATGTTGATTGTGGTGATGCGGAGATGGCCCATCACTGGTCAAGCTCCTGCGTGACAGGGGGTCATCCACTGCCCACCCTTCGTGCTACAAATGTCGCAAATTAACGCGTGTTCTGCGCCCCCCTAAATGTCGTTAAAAGCCACTGACACTTTGCGGCTTTCCGGTTCCCTTCGGACCTCGTGATCACAACCACGTGGTCATCACGTGACAAGAGGTCCTCACCGGGCGCCACCTATTGACGACATAAGGACCGGCCCCTGATGACCGTTATTTAGGGCATGTTAGTTTATCTAGATCAACATTAAAAGCCCTGGTGGGCCTCGATTGCCGTGTGATGATTAGCCGCTGCAGATTACAGACGATGAGGCTCATTTGTGGCGAACATGCTCTTCACGTGGATTCACGTGGTACAAGGTAATCACACAACTAAACGTCTCATCGCCTTGTGTGTAATTATGGCTGATCATGAGAGATCCCAAGTACCGCCAGATACTGCAGTTAAAGCTCTGCAGGGTGCGTGATCCTTGAATGAGGGACAGGTCTAGACAAAGGTGGTTATTTTGTATTTATATCTATCACGATTGTGGCTTTTAATTCTATCTGTTGCGGCTGGTGCACGAGAGTCCTTGATTGGTTCAATCTGTGGTAGCCCGCTCATGTCCAAACGCACGTTAATGGCCACGAAATGGAAATTGCAGCAAATTTGCAACACGGAAATCCCAGACTATGCAGAGCTGTCCATCGATAGTCATTAAGATTTACACCGGATACCCTGCCCCATTCTATTAAGTTTATTACCCCGTTCGTCATATGAACGCATCCCCGGGGTGACTCACCCCTTGAGGTCAGGACTGTTCCTTTGAGGTCACCAAGATTCTTGGGGCAGAGTGCTCTGGATCCGGCTGCAGGGTATGCCCCTCCACCCCAATCTAACACCCTACCCTCGGTGGTCTCCTAGCAGTGGCCTCTGCATGCAGCAGTCCTAACACCAATGGCAGCCCAATGCCTTTAGATTAAGACCCTGCTTGATCTATCCTATCTCCCTCTCATATCTCATATCAGTGCAATGCCTTCTTAAAAGACGGTCAGTGCCATGTGACTGCCATGTGACTGACCACGTGACCTCCCCTCTATCTGGTCCAGGCCGACTGGCGGCGGACAATGGAACTAACGCAACATTGCTTTATACAGTCAGATCACCTCAGACATTAATCTTCACTGTCGTTTCACTTGAATTCGTTCACATAAATCACAAACTGATCCCAATCCCTTTCCTTTGTCCTGGAGCCAGAGGTCCGACACAAAAGAAAATTTACTGCAGTTATGAAATATTCATAAAAAGTTTTCTGCCAACGAAATTACCATAATGAGGACCATCCAACGAATTTTGACCTTCACTCTAAGTTACTTTGAAGGTGAAGTGTTTGAACTTCCATTAATTGTCTAAATACGTTCAGGCAGTTAGTCCGAAACTCAATACCAATTGTATCCAAACAAATTTGACAAGAAATGAACCCCCATGTCGTGAATTTGAAGATTAGAATAATGTCAAAGAGTTCCGAACACAAACGAGGGCAACAAATGTCATGACATTCACGGGGAGCTAAAGATTACGAAATTCAAAAAGGTATGAAAGGTCCAGTTAAAGTGCAAGGGCGGGAGTTCAGGGGTTTCGGGGCGGGGGGCTGCCCCCAGCCAAGAGGGGCACCCAGCAGCTTCTTACCCCCTTCTAGTAAATGATTCCTATTGTGTAACCCTTGGCTCACTTTTCGTAATAGCAGGTGCACATCTTTGCCATAGCTACACACCTAGGGGCGAGTGGTTCCACTATCCCCCACCTGGGCATAGAGTTACATGAGAGGTGCTTGTGATCCCTCAACCACATCGACCGTCGGGGGCAAATCTTTGCTCCCCATCACCCCCCCCCCCCCTTGCTCGACTTACCCAACAATGGCGTAACCATTCAGTGTAAAGTTTTCCACTTCGTCTGCACGCAACGGATCTCCAAATACCATTGTAAAATGAAGGTAATTAACGATTCTATATTAATGAAAGGGGTGCAATATTTGTCAGATTTTTTTTCTATTTTCATCCATGCATTTCGTGCGTGGCACTGCATGCACCTGAATTGGTGACAACATGCACCCAGCCCTCCCTCCTCTGAAAAGGCTTTTATTAGAATCATTGAAAGTCCATTTTGTACGCCCCCAAATATTGTTTAAAAACCACTCAGCATATTTGCTGCCATTTAATAATAAAGATTTTAAACATGCTTTAATTTTGTGGCCTTTTATCGTGGGTAAAAAAAACAGTTGACACGATTGGTAATAACTGTCATTTTTGCCACCACTTCAACACCTCGTCACAAAAGCTTTGTTTTATCAGTTAACAAAAAAAATAAAATGCAATTTTAAAATTGAATACACATAAAATTTTGACACATTTACTTTAATGAATCGTATAAAAAAAGTGCACATGCTGTCATGTCCTGGACAATAAATTGTGTTTACTGGAAAACATGATATTTTATTGTAACTTTGTTTTTTATAAACTCGTTTCTTTATCACAAAATTATATGCATGGGTAGCGCCCATTAGAGCGAACATTTTAAAATAAAAAAGAAATGCCACGTTTAATTTAGAAAGCAATAAATTCATCAAAATGTATTGAATTTGTCGCAGTTTTTCCCAGTACCATAAAGTTAAGTAAGTTTGTCTCATTTTCTAGAAAAAAAACCACGGCTCATTATTCTAAATGTCACCTTGTCACTTTAATTATTAACCTTAAAATATCCATAAAAACGGAATTTAGGAATATCACCTTATCTATCATAACCTAGAGTTAATATATAATACAAGAGGCAAGTGTGCCAAATGTTTAAAAATTAAGAGCAAAGGTGTCATTTCCATGAATTCATTATTTCATGTTCGTGGAAATATATAAACTCCTGCACATTTTGACATTTGTCGATGGTTGTAGATGATAGAAACATGCCTAAGTTTTTCGAAAACACTGCCCATTATTGTATTATATTCTACACCTAAATTTTAATAGCCAATCAGCATGCACAAAGGGCATCACAGGACAGGACAAATAAACCCCTTTTATTGGTAGGCAATATTAGTCATGTGAAAGTGAAACTAGCAAAAAATAAAAAATTTGATAATAATTAAAAAAATAAAAATTAAATTAAATTAAAACTTAGGTGTATAATATAACAAATGGTAGATGGAGAGTCGACCAATATGCAGTTTTACACTAGCTTCGGCCAGTAAAACTGTATATTGGTCTCCTCACCATCCACTGTTAATATAATACGCTTTGTCAGTGCTGAAGCTGGAGTTAGTCATTTTGGACCAACATAAAATAAATAACTGCCAAATATACACACAGAAAAATATGATGGGAGTTAGAATATATTTTCACAAATCGTAATTACAAGAAAACAAATAAGTTGTGATAATAATGCTAACATTAAGAAAGAGTGACCATGAAAATGGTCAAAAAATGTAGGTGAGACGCACTTTGCTCATGCTTTGAACACACCCAACCGATAAACTGAACTGAAGTTTAAATCAAAATCCAACTTTAAAAAAAAATGTATATATACAAAAAAAGAAGTAAGAAATGTTTAAGAAACAAGTGGATGCAACGAAATTAAAAACTTACGTAAAACTTTCTTACAGAACAGGTAAATCCAGCTTCAAAGTTTCAAAACACATTACACGTAAGTGTGATGCACAAGTTTTCACGCACACAACTAAACGCAGACTGGTAGAGTACGAAACTGCAAGGGTGGGATATAAGAGGTTTATAGTTTATTAGCATATAGGGCAAGTTGGGTTTTTTGAAAGAGTTTTAAGTGTGCGATTGCGATGCGTGAGGTGGTCTTTCCCAGATGGCCTGGGGCATAGATTAATCAAGGAAGCTACAAAGAGGGAAGACCCCTTTGCTCAACAGTTCAACTTAAAACGACCTTCCTTTGTGGCTCTCCGTGCCTCATCTTCATCATAACTTCAGATCACGTTTATGTCATAAATTTTGCGCGCCATTTTGACGTTGTTTTCACGCTAGGGCGCCCGAGACGCAACGTCATTATGCGCGCGCAGGTCGTATATCTGGACAGAGGGAGACCTCTTTCATTAAGATGGCTGATAAAGCGATGATGTCATGGCATCCTACCTCTTTGTTCATCACAGTTGTGACACTAGGCCACCATTAAAAAGTCACAGATACTGCTCTGGACTTGACATGATAACCCAAGGGGAACCAGGTCAGGCCCCAGCCATGATACATGGTCATGAAGAAAATCTCATTTTTTAACAGTTCACTCAACTTGATAACTTTTCAGCCCCATCCTTTGTCTCCCCTGATAATCTTGACTCAAGACTATTCATAAAGTCATCACTTGGATCCCTTATGGGGTTTCCATACACACCCCTATCTTGTCTTTGAAAAGCCTGTTTTTGACTAACTACAGAACACACGCAAACTATGCAAATTAAGTATGGAAAAGAACAACTTTCAACATAATTGCTTTACAGACATTTGAACTGTAGTTGACAAAGTATTTACCATGAAAAAAAAGTGACAGGATTGAACAATGGAGCTATGGAATCCATCAATACGTAACAAAATATTTAGGGGGTAAAATGTTGTAAATTTATTTTAGTATATTTGATTATTATATCTTAATGCAATGCCTACATATTTCAAACATGATACTTGGGGTTCTCAAAAAGGCGTACCTCAGGGATGCCATGTTCCAAAAAGTTAAAACATGTTTCCACAAAATTTCTCCTAAATTTTACTCTTTGATATTTCTTTCCACTCTGTCAAAAATGGAAACTACTGTACCTAAATCTCAATGAATATGAACATTTTTATATCTTGACAAATTATATGAACAACATTTAGCCATACAAGCCATTAATCGCTGCGGCTGGAAAACTTTGGAAGGCTGCAAACTTGCAAACTTGATACAATGACAGTCATGAACCCACCAGTGGCCATTGAATGATAATATGCTTGGATAGAAACATTATCAATACTGAAGAACCTTGATTATACAGTCATTATTTAAATGAAGGCAGTTTATCGTCTGATAGGACCAAGAATGCCCCACTGGCTGTCGGTTGCAACGCCTTTTTGCTCTGATAACTGGGAGCGAATTTTACGCTGTGACACCTTCCTACAGCCAAGAAAGTTCAGCCAATAAATATTGCCAAAAAGACGAGGCAGAGTCAGTTCAGGGTAAGGAGGCGATAATAAGTTGAGTGATGGTCAATATTTGGTCATTTTGATAGCCTTGGTGGGAAAGAAATGTTCAGACATCCTCATTAACCGCAAGGGATTGAAGAATATAAAGACACACCATTTATGAGTACTGAAAAGTTTGCTATCTTGATACGAAATCACACAAAATAACAAAAGAAAAAAAAAGAAAAATACATAAATAAATAAACATAATGAAAAAAAAAATTAATGGGACACATACGAGAAAAATAAATAAATGGTCTACCAATTTAAGATAATCTTTTTTTATATATCGGTGAACAATAAACATGCTGATTAATCAAAACTTTCTCTTAGGGTGAAACACCATGTTTCTCAAAACTGAAGGTCAGTGTCCACTTCATGTAATGTGTCAGCTTTGAAAGCAAGCCCGTAGACCGCCATACACTCATTAGTTCCTTAGGATACTTTTTCAGACTTCATAATGAAACAATTGAGAAAACAGCATGGCTTGAAGTTGGAACAATTTCACTGCGAGACTCTGCAGCATGCATGAATGGAGCCAAATTTTCTGCCGAGTTTATCTTTTATGTACCTTAATAACATGGCAATTCGGTTCGTCCGTCCCGGAGCCATTAAAATGATTTCCCTCTAATAGTTATTTGAATTGCCATCGCAGCAGAAGATCAAATATTTTCCTCGGTTCATTGGTTTATTTGAACTAATGAATCGACATTGAAAATCAACAAATTATTCGTTTCCAAACCGACACTGTGCTTTCTGGCCATTAAAGAAGCATTGAGGCAGTTTACCCGAATTGCGTGCAGTGGTTTGCATCAGGAAAGAGAGAGGTGGTCTCAGGGTGGGGGGGGGGGGGGGGGGGAGGTGCAAGGGCCCGGCAGCTGCTGCATGTGCCACTCCGGGGCCACCGATATGACCGGATGGGGTGATCCGAGAGACAGGGGTATGAGGTGGACCAGGGGGTAGGACATCCCTGGATCCCCTTTTCACCCCAACAGGGCCCACTACTCTTGTTTAATCATCCACCTGCATATTGGATGGGCTGCAGTTGGCACCAGGCAATGGGCAAGCCACGATTAATAGGGCATCTCGTGACATAGCAATCAGGTGCAGGTCAATGCATGGAGAGCTGGTTGATGGTGGGTCCCTGCTCCCACCCTCCTGACTAACCAGCACTAATAGAAGGAACAAATGGCAAAAACGCCCAAGCACTCTGTCCATTACCTAGGAGCCTATTTACTCTTGCCTTCCTATCAGTCTTCATTGGCTGGTAATTGTGCACCATTCGTGCTTTTAAATGTTTGATGAAATGAATAATCCGTGGCGTGTGCTTTTGTCAGTTCTCTCTTCATACAATCTCCAGATTCCCCCGTACAAATAAAGCAGTCACAAAAAATGCCAAAGGCCTAGAGACTGCACAGAGTGCAACAAGGGGACCCTGTCTCACCCAGCTTACGATTTATCTTACACTGTTTGATGGCCTCCTCCACTCCGGTGCAGGATTAATTGACAACAAGAGAAGTGTGTGGTTGCCGTGGGGGTTGTTGGTGACACTCACCCTTGCAGGGGGCTGTCCCCCCAACATACCGCCGAATCGACCCAGTCTCGCTGGAGGGCCACCAACTTTCTCTGGGTTCTGTGGGTCGCCAGGGCCCATGTCACCTCGGGCACACTCTTGTTATAAAACACGAACAAATGCCGGCCAAATTGTCTGCTCCGACTGAGTGGAAAATGGCTTGCTTTTTTGCGATGTATAGCCGCATACTTTGCGGTTGGGTAATGGGACAGCAGCCGGAGTTATTTGTGTTGTAGGGGACAGAATGAGGGAGTAGGGTCCATGGCCTTGTTCTTTGTTGACAGGCGGTGTACTAGGGACATGTAACACTGGAGACAGGCGGTATAGGAGGGCAGAGCAGTGGAATAACGAACCTGCTCCCCCTATACCCCATCAGTTGTGTCAGCTTCACTAATGAGGCACCTCAAAAACAACATGCCTAACAGAGCTATCAGACAAGGCCCGCAGACAGCCCCCACGGGCCAGGCTGGCTGTCAAAGCTCACCCAGCAACAAAGTAGCATCGTGTGCTGCAGATAAGGGCCACCCTTGGTTACGAGGCATCATCATAGAGATGCGGAGGCAGAGTGGGATGCTGTAGCAGCTATCAGCAGCCAAGGACCTCCCTTGGGAAACATTTGTCGGGCGTTCTGCTTGCCTGGGAGGACCTGAAGGGCCTCATCGTTGATCAGACATCACCGAGTCCTCCTTGCTTGACACAAACGACATCAAAAATTCCTCCTGAAACCCCAGGGGGTCCCACAGACTTAGCCACTTCACCCCCAAATGCTTTGTTTGTCTCAATAACCCAGGTCTCTACAAATGGAGACAAATAGTCATGTCTATGTTTTCTTCAGAACTTCTTCTTAACTGCCACAGTTACTTTTATCTTCTTCCAGGGTCCTGGTCTGCTGGATCGTCACAAAAGCTTAACAAAAGGACTCAAGATATCTCAGGGTTGCTTGCCTAGTAACAAATCACCAAAAAAGCTGTCATGTGCCTATTGATTGCACAATCCCTTGCTCTGTGGATGATACCAAACTGGTGAGCGGAGTCAGCCAAGGCCAGCTGAATAATGAAAGCCCTTAATCCCAGGTTGCCAGGCTTTGCAATCATGTACGTTTGATTAAACATACCAGGCTTGTCTTAAAAACCAGTAAATGTGACATTGGCATCTGATTGATGCATCACTGAACGAGATCGGGCCAATTGGGACCTTCCAAAAGTCCCTGGTGGTGCTAAATAACACGGGAGAACAATGCAGCAGTCGCCTTGTGGTACACCTTCATGACAGAAGCATGCATATTCCTGGAACGTCCGCATTATGCTCACATGTTGTAGCTGCAACCTGTATGCATACACAGACCAGGTGTAGCATGTATTCTGTGCAGGTTCTTTTCTGATAAGGCTTACTGGTAAATTGTGGTTTGACCTGGAGGAAAGCGCGGATTACCCTGAACCACTTGACCAAACATTTTTAAGTCACAAGAAAGTTATTTCGAAAGATCATATGACACTGGAATTTGGTGACTTAATTTCGAGCATAACACATAAAAGGTAAAACGTTGTTAAAGTTGCCCCGCTAAACCACCAAATCATTTAAAGATAATTTTTATGATGAATACACAACAATTAATGATGATCGTTGTCCTGATATTTTGCTGAGAGCGTTTGCAATCGATAGAGTTTTAGTCAATACGAGTGCACAAGTCTTGAGACATTCCTAATAGAAAAAAAATAGAAAAACATAGAAACTAAACTTCAGAGGACGACATTTGAATTCAGGACTGTCCTGAATTCACATGACGCCCTCAGGGTCAAAGGCAACCATAGTCACCAGTTGCCTGTGTTAAGAAAGCATAAAAGTCTTATATTCTTCAATGTAAACGCTTAATACCTCCATGCAAACTCGAGGATGGGAGGCTCCCAATCTCTCGTTGCTTGTTTTTTACTATGTGTGTGATACCGATCTCAGTATTTGTGTACATGTACCAAAGTAAACTAAGTTGTTGCCACACCAGACCAATTTATAAGCCTAACTTGTTGCATTTCAATCTCTGACGACCCTATTGCTCAGTGCATTACTCGGTGCATTTGTGTGGATGCCAGTGCATTTGTCAGTTCATTTGTCAGTGCAACAGGAAGGTCATGGATTCAGGGCTGAGCTGGTCCGTCCATCTTTATCTGGGCATCAGGGACCACTTCATCTTTGCACTCGGGATGCCCTGATGCAGAAGATGGCAACTGGGAGCATCAGAAGCACCAGCAGCAGCAGCCAGAGGTGATGATGTCCTCTCCCAGGGCACCGTCCTTACACCGAAATTATGGCAGTGCACCATGTGAGGAGGTTTCCAAGAGGAAGTGAGAAAACAACCCAGAGCCCAAGTCACCTCACACCTAGACCTCCCAGGGCAGCCGACCACATTATGAAGAGGTCCTGCCTCTGCAACTCACTCTCCATACAAACTGGATTTCTACAACAGAAACATATTAGTTGTTGTAGTTTAGGATCTATCACGACCACACCAAAGAATAAGGCATTTCTTGGCATTCTATCAACAGTAAACCAGACAAAAGTTATATCATCAATATGGCACCACACAAGTGGAAATTGATCAATATATAAAACGAAATAATTATTTATGAATACAAGGCTATTTGCATCCTTTATATCTGTAAATAGTAATTTTTCGATCGTGTACACAAAATACGCACTGTGCGTCTGTGTGCAAGTTTGTCAGTTTGTATATCTGTTGTTTTATACTCGAATAAATATTTCTCGAACCTGAACCTGAAATGACACTTAAGAAGTTACATACTACCTCTTTCGTGTTGGAAGTCCTCAATCAGATGGTTTATAATCATCAAACCGTTTGGTTTGATAGTGAATAGATATATATTCAATCAATCAAGAAAAATCCATACTTCGGCAGGTAGAAATGGTTTTGTTGCCACTAACATAATTTTAATTCAGTGGAAGAAATCCAAATCAAAGTGCACTTTGTGTCATAAAAATGTAAAGGAAGGGAAGGCTGGTCTCAAGGTTAGCTTTAGTCTGAGGTTGCTGTCACTATAACCTAACATTTCTGTAACCATATAATATTCCACCTGGCTCTTTAACAAGGAACTTGAAAGTGCACAAAATGAAGGGGCGTGTCTAGGGTGAGGAAGTTGTGATTTACCGCATCAGAGTAACAGTCTGTGGCAATGATTGAGAGCAAACCTACCATACTTGAGAAAGTCTCTTAAACTATGGCCCTCTCAGGGGTAGACCACCTTTCACAGACTTACCCCGTCACCCTTTTTGGTAACGATACGGCTCTCCAATTACTGTTCTGCAAACCTGAGTGGCCGGCTGTTGATCAGCAACCTCAATTTGTCAGAGCTAGGGCTAGAAACACTTCAGTCGGATCATTTCCGCCGAGCAGTTCACGACTCTCTTTAACTGGAGAACTTGTAGGAAAATGGCTCGGTTAATGAATCACACATTCTGCAATGGCCTAAATGGCCTCACTCGAGCAGATTGCTTCCAAGCAGCACTTCCAACAACAAGTTGGGAATGGCGTGAACTTTGTGGCAACATACTAACTTCTATCCATAACCTTTTACCCAATCTAAAGTGTTGGCGAGAGTCCACTATGCAAAGCAAGGACCTCTCTTGTCCTCGCCAACCTTATCCTTTCCTCTCTCCAGGATTTACTGCATTCACCTCGCCCTGTGTCAACTCTCGTCGACTCAATTCAGCTCCGAGAAAAGGCGAGAGGCGCGTGACCAGAATAAATCCACTCAATTGACTGCCCTGTTGTAGTAAACTTTTCCGGACACTGGCTCCCAAAAGGAAGACAAATTGCTGTGGGCCTTGTAGCTCACTCACCAACGTGGGGTGTCTTCCGATTCAGGTCTGCCACCCAAGGACTTCCTGAGGGTGACACCCTGCTGCTCCCTTAAGTGCTAAACCCACGAACGCACTCAGACTTGACTCAAACAAAGTGGACCGAATTCATCTGGTTAGAATTAATTTATTATATGGGCGATGTTTCCAGTTATTACCAATGGCCACTTGCTTCATGACTTCTTGTAAGCCTTAGGTGGTTGCATCACTCTGAAAAATATCTCTCAGAGTTCACTTGCCTGCTGGCAGTCTTGTAAATCTGTACTCTTCACGGCTACACCCAAAGACTGCACCATTCAATTCAGGTGGTGCTGAAGTACTGTCATATTTCTATGCCTTAAGTTAGTTTTTTTCCAGATGACTGCATGTTTTATTTACAACGTTTTTCAGCGTTGTCGTTATCATGTAAAGTGACATGTTTTTGATAGATATGTTAGTCATTTGTGACTAATAACACACATGACACAAAGGCTGACCTTCATGTTAGGTCAAAACTTCGTATGTGGTGCAGCCACTCCAGAAGGTTATCTACTGGTGCTGATATTCTTGTCAAAAGGATCTTCAGTGTATAAATGCAATGGAACTATTAATTAGGATCAATCTTTGGAACCACTTAACTTCCAGTTTGTACTAATCATGTAGTCATAAAACCGAGATAGCGTCTTCAGTGAAACTAAAAATTATTCTGACACTTAGGATTTATGAGAAACATCAGAATTTTATTAGCAGCAACAGGCACGTGGCAATTATCATAAACAGTTTGTGTACATGGAATTAATTCTTAAGTAAAATAATATTGACGATTGTGTTTTAAGAAGAAAAAACGTACAAGACACAGGAATTTATCACCTTAAGAGCTATATTAAGCTGTATACATTTATTTATTCATAAGTACGATATTGCATTTTCTTGGGTTTCTAGAACAGCTGATTACTGGGCATTGCACCCTTCTAGTATGGCTTAATTTGACCGAAAATTTCCTTATAAATTTAATAGAAGAGGTAAATTTTAATAATATATACTTTAATTGACAACGGAATGTCATTGTTGACATAAGTGTCCAGGTACAAGCAAAATACAATTGGGTACAGAAGATAAAATAGGCAATTAAAAAAAAAGTTCTGTAACAAAAGTAATGGGTTAGCATATTTACAAAAGAACAGTTGATTATAATTTCATTACTTTTAGGTTAAAAATAAAGGTTCCAGCCCCCATCAATTCTTTTTTGTCCAAAACAGCTCCTAATATTTGTATAGAATTTAGAATTTCTAATGTGATACATATTAAGTAACTAAGTTGCATTAATCAGACAATTCACAGATTATTCATAGAATATATCCATTAAAGGCATATTTTACAACAATGATTTTTAAATTTACAAAATCTAAATACAGCTGTACATGATACAATGTTGTATGTGTGGATCTTTGAGCCATAAAGTGTTTTCTGATATTTTAGTGGTACATGATGTACATTGTTACATAATGTTGACAGTACTAACAGATGAAGATCACCATGTGGATGACATTGCCATCCCAGTGTTATTCACTTTAAAGAAAGATTACAATTACAATCTATATATATGTGTGCATTTGTCATGAACATTATTTACTTTTGTGCGAGCATTGTTTTGGGTAAAAGTATAAAATTACATGTACGAAGAAAGTAACAGCTGCCCAATGCTAAAAGATGGGTGGTGGTGAGAATGACACTTGAAAATCAACAAATAATGTTATTCTTTTTTGTCTTAAAGAATGCAGTGGCCAGCTTAGCTGATTTGTTCGGTCTTTTACCATGATATAACCTTCCAAGCTATAACGTACACGTTTGTGAGGTTTACCTGGTCTACCTAGGAGACAGCTGACATGGTTGACATCTGTGATGACTAGCTACTCCATACATTTCATATTCATCCTACCACAATAATGAAGATTTTAACATCTGAGCCATGCAACCATGGAGTTCCTCAGCTTTACATATAGTTACATATAGTTACCTATAGTGTACATAGTTACACATAGTTACGCCTATATTAGATGACGGAGTCCAGGCATTTTGGTTTTAATTCCACCCCAGACCCTCCACAGCCAGGAGTCCACATTAAATAAATATTTTGATTACTTGTATCACCCCACAGAATCCTTACAAATTTAGCAAAAGATTTGTTGACGCGTTTTGATAAAAATTTGACATACCTGCTGGCACTAAGGGCATCACTGAAAATATACCGGTGCTTGGTTGTATATGTGGGTATATATAAGCCCATTGAGTCTATTTTCATTTTACTTGTTGGTAAAAAATAAGGCACATATCATGTCTATATCATCTGTTTTTTCTTGAGAGTTGTCAAATCGGGTCTAATTCTTGTCTTCTGTACTCATAATATTTGTCACAGTAACACCAGTCTACATGACCTTGTGTGGGAAATATGTTGTTATTGCTGACAAATTCTATCACTTTTGCTGTATTTGTCAATGACCTGCCATCCTCCTGCTGAGAGTTTATCACATTTTGCCAAATCCAAGACTCCTGAAGTTTTAGCCATTCCACATCATCATGACAATACCAGAAAATGTGACAAACTAGTTACTATGCCCATATTCAAACCTAGCAAACAAAGCTGATTAACTGAAGGTGTCGGATTATTTACATGCACCGATTAAAATATGCTTGAATTTACCTTTTTTTCTACAACATTTCAATGCCAAGAAACTATTAAAAAAAATGTATCTATAATAGTTGTCAGTGTTTTATGGTATATTTTCAATGTGATCACTTGCAGTTTAAATTAAACTAAGAAATGTGTGTGTTTGAATAATTTTTTTTATTGTACATTGGCCAAATCTGACACGCATGATATGACGCCCTGATTGTGTAATGCACCCTCATAAAATGTTCTTAACTAAACGAATCAAAAGATCGGATCAAAATAAAACCATCCAAGAAAATGGTACTTTGTTCCATTGAAAGTTTTGTTATGCATGTGGTTGATCATTTTAAAGAATTAATTGTATCCTTTCTTTATTATCAGTCGTATGTCCCACCAGGATACCAGGCTGGCAATAAAATGTTTACTCACTATATACCATTCATTAAAAAGCAGAGACACTTTAGGGATTGGAAACTAAAACACATCGACTTGTTTAACACCCTATTTTAATTTTAGGTCATGCCTTTGGTCTCCAAGATGATAATACTTCAGCACCACCTGAATGGCATTACAGATTCACAAGACAGCCATGCTGCTCACACAGGCAATTGGATAGTGATGGATATAAGGAATAACTGTATACAAATGTATACTGTATGTCAAAGCTCCAATACTACATGGCCAATTGTGCCACGTGCGTTTTCCATGCGTTTGGATAAACGCATGGTTTTTGCCTCATTACAATTAGCTAAAAACCATTGCGTTTTCCATGCGTTTATCCTACTCATGGAAAACGCACGTGGCACATTTGGCCATGTATAAATCACAGTAGTTTCTTCCAAAACTCCATAACAGATTAAACCCCAATCAAATACTTGTGGTTATGGCCAGTGTCCACCGTCCACCGTCCACTGTTAGTACCAATTCTGTAGGGAGATACGTAGTAAGTATGACTGATACAGACTGGTGAAGGGTGAAAGAAATCTAAATGATGAGTTGGTCAGCGTGAGCAATTGGATGAAGGCAAATAAGCTATCTATTAACAAAAGCAAAACGAAAGCCATGATTTTCCATGCACCCCAAAGAAGAGTTCAAATTCCTACTATTAAAATAGAAGACTCTGTTATCGAATTTGTCAATGAATTTAACTTCCTTGGCATAATGTTAGATAGACATCTACATTGGAAAGCTCACCGTGATATGATTACAAAGAAATTGTCAAAGACAGTAGGCATTATGCACAAATTAAAAAATATGTTGCCTTTCTGTGCCTTGTTACATATATACAATTCCCTTGTGTTATCACACTTAAACTATGGAGCTCTTCTTTGAGGTTGGCAATGTCAAAATATATTAATTTTACGAAAAAAACCTGTCAGAGCTCTTACTAACAGTAAATATAATTGTCATACTAGTGGTTTATTTAAAAAACTAAATCTTTTAAAATTCCATGATATCTGTGCACTGTGTGACCTGAAATTCTGCCATAAACTATTCAACAATGCCTTGCCACAGTATTTTCTTGATTTACTACTGCTATTTAGAGATGATCCTCATTACTTTGAAATTCGAATAGCTGGTCAACTACGACTTCCCTTAATTAAACATGAATTTGCAAAACAGAGTATTAAGTATAGATTTATCAAAACCCTTAATAATATGTCCATAACTTACAGAGAAAAATAGAAACACATAGTTCAGATGGATTTTAGAAATATGTGAAAAATAGCACTGTAGCATCTTATTCCGCAGACTGCAGTATTGAAAATTGCTATATATGTATAAATGTTCATCCTACTGCTTCTGCATAATACTTTTCAACAATATATTCTTTAACTTCAGATGAGTAACGTAGATGAGACTACTACTGATGAGAGTAATTTCCATATTGTGTTTGATTTAATGTTCACTATGTAATATTAATAGATCTCTCCAGGTGGCCTCACGCTAGCGATAAAATATATTTATCTTTGTGAGGTCTCCTTGCGAAACAAATGTTTATAAATGAAAATATGAAAATAAATTGTAAATATTTTTTTGTTTGGCAAAATAAAAAGAATCTGAATCTGAATCTGAATCTAAAGGCCCATATTAGAAATGAAATTTCACCATGAAATAGAATGGATAGCTATCACATATGGCACAGTTGATCTATGCATAAGCTCAAATGTGTCTCTTGGTAAAGTAACCACCAATGAAACGCATGCAAGACTTGAGTGGATCCATGGTTTATGTTAACAATTTGCAGAAGTCCATCTGTAAATGAATGAGAGCAAGGCCAGTTAATTTATTATATCATTATTGTGGGAGGCAGAATACCTTTCTTATGGAGGTAAAAATGTGTTTTGTAAAAGCAAACAAAGGTTCACGTCAATACAATTGGGTTTAGTGGATTTTCATGATTCACTCACTTTTATCATGTTTCCTTTAAGTTTCTTTTAAGTTACATTTCAACAGATGAGTTACTAATTAAGGCATCAGTTTAAATATCTAAGCCTGGGAGTAGGACTCTGCATCCTCTCAATTCTTTGATCTGGGATCCGACACTACTTTCCCTGAGGCATTAATGAGTGCACAACCCATACTTTCAAATACAACTTTCTTTTATTTCTTCTAATACAAAAAATTATTTGGTGAAGATGAAAGCTTGCAGACTATTCGCTGCGTTGTGTTTAAGGGGGATTAGGTCTGATTATGATGCAAAAGAATAAGGCTAGATTGCACATCCCTGCTTGATGCCTTTCAATTGCCATGGTGAAAGGGTGAGTCACAGGTTGCTATTACGTCAAATCAGGGTATGCGTGAGACTTGGCCTAATGCCCTAAAAACTGTGGCTTTGTGGTACCCCTCAACCCCTTGCAAAACCCTCATTCACTTGTGGCCTAATTGTGGCCTGAATCCACTCTCTCATTGCGGCTTATTGTGGCTCATGTGGTTGTCTTTGGTTGATGGGAATGGGGTAAAATCAGTTTGTGTATTTGGAAAAATGTTTGTGGTGCATACGTTTGATACACAAATGGGATTAAACAAGAGACTTAAGACCAGATAAATGTAATAAGTTACCAATAGACCCACGTTATGTAAAGAAATAAGTGCGCCAACTTTATTGCCTAAATTAACTTCATAAATCTTCTATATCCATGGCAACCAGTAAAAATTCGATGACAACACATCACTCCTTGGTCTTTTAGAAACCATAAGAAAATTACGAAATGTAATTAAAATACATTTTAAAATCAAAGTATGTCTGCAAGCTGAAAAGTTTATCAACTACATCTTTAGGTAACCATGTGAAAGGTAATCAACAATGTTTGGCTTCTGTTTACGTGTATATTCTAGGGACAGGCCGTGAAATTGCCCGGTGCAAAACACCCCAGTGCAATGTAGTTTTATTGGCAGTAAATTTATTGACGGTTCTCGGAACCAAAGCGATGTAAAAATGCACAACTCTTCCTTTAAAGTACATAAACTTTCAATGGCTATTCCAGCCTCTACAACGCGAAAAATGGTCAGGAAATTTTGCATTAACACAGGATCTTATGAAATCGTACTGGTGGCGCCTCTAGCGGGTGTTGCCAACATCTTTCTCCCACAGCTCCAGAACTGAGGCTTCTCATCGCTGGTATTTTATGAACTTAATGAGATATCTAAAACAATCATTCTCATCACATTTACGCCGATTTTAATCATCAAAGTAAGTTTTCTAAATTGAGTCAGTTATTTGGATATTTCTTGGTCATTTTACCTGTTTGAATTTCAGCCTACAATTATTGTTTCAATGATGTCAATGAATTGATATGTACTTAGTACAATGTATACTCAAAAATGAATCTCGTGAGGTCGCGTCATGAACTTGAAGTAAAGGATAACTATTTGTTTAGTTGTATTCATAGACTGGGTTTCAGTTTAAACAGAGACCGTGTTACACTGTCTCTGGTTTAAATAACCCAGTGTGCAATTGAAGTTCCAGAGCTAAGGAAAATCTTGTTTCCCATCTTTAAATTTGTTGTATTGGGCCCCCCTGTAATGAATGGACTATCAATGACAACGCGTACTACTTAAAAGCTGCCCTTTTGGAAACTTCTCAAAATTGACTTTAAACACCTTTTTAATATATCGAAAACAATTTAATGTGTTTTCTGTATTTTTGATATGTTACAAGTGGAATTTGGATTTTAAGTTTGTGTGGAATGAAGACATTGTAGTACAGGCGGTTTGAAAAAGTTTGGGATGGAGTTTAGACGTTAGCCTACGGTGGCAGCAGCAGAAGCAGCCAGTGCCGTGAGATGGCGCAGAGGGCAGCAGGGGTGATGCAGGCCGGCCAGGGTGGGGCCGGGGATCCATGGGCGTGGCCAGAGTGACATACGTCCCCCTCAGGGTCAACCGCGTCACTACCCGGCCAACTAGCTCATCTACGCGCACAGAAAATAGTTCCTGTAGTTCCTAGATTTGCATAATAAGCAGAGCACCCCAACTTCAGGAATATGTAAGCAGCTGCCCACCCCCTTGCCCCCCCCCCCCCTCCCCTCACCACAAGCAGCATCAGCATCAGCAGCAGCAGCAGCAGCAGCAGCAGCAGCATCTCGTGTGCACCAGTCACAAATCAGGATGACCTCAAGGAAGGGGGGGGGGGGAGCAGAGCAGAGGCTGAGCCGAAGGGGGGGGGGGGGGCAAAGGCAACCTTCCAGGAATGCGTTGCCATACGTCAGGATCATTAGGACATGTCAAAGAAGCGGCTGTCGCGTTTTGCCAGCAAGCCAGCTTAAGTGTGTGGGCCTGCCAGGAATTGATGAGGCCCAGCTAGCAATACACGCTTTTTGCCTAATGAAATCAGAAAGGTGCATGGCAGACAGGGCTCCTCGATGCAAAGGCTCCTTGCTACAGGTCTCCCCGGCCACCCTGTCACCTAGAGATGGCAACGCTCACAATGGAGCTCGTAATTGAAATGCTCAACTTGATAAGGACCCAAGAAATGAAGCAAGCTGAAATGCTGTGGCATGTGCCCCTCTCCCCTAGGTCCTCTGCCATGCCAGACTGCGCTAATGGCTGCCTGGCCCCGGAGGTCTCAAGATGCTGCCGCAATATCTTTCTTTCTCTCCAAATTAATGGCCTCTTAAAGAAGCTACAGCTCTGGCGTCTTAGACTTGCTCAGCCTGGCCAAGTTCTCTCCTCTAAAAGCCCAGGGACTTGGTCTTATTTCTTGTTTCATCTTTGTCAGCTCACCTTTTTTACCTCCTTCGTCATGAAGGCTATGTTTCCATCATGCTGCCTTTTAGCCTATTCAGACCAGCCTAAAATGTCTGTACGTGCCAGAACAAATTTTCTCTTAATGTTGAATAATTGGACCATGGACATGATTGGACCATGTGCAGTGAACTCTCTCACTTTAAAGTGTGTCTGAGCATTATGGCTGGGGTATAGTTATAACTGATCCAATGCCAATGGCCGAATACTCTGATGAAAATCATCAATAATCAGTCATATCAAATTGAAACTTTCGTCTTTGTTGGCTATACACTTTACGAGATAACTCCATTGATGCAAATCTAAATTAGTGATCATCTCTTTTCATTTTATTTCACGGTCCCCTACTTTTTTGTTCCCTTGGACATTTAATTGGCCCTATGGCTGCATCACCCCCAATTAAGCAGCTACCTCAGCTTTACACCTAGACCTCCCTAGATGTCTCAGGTGATCTTTTGACATGTGTTGGTTCAATTAAGCAACATCAAAAGTCCTTGAGACCATGTGATGCTGCTAGACAAGTCTCAGATTTTAATTGAAAGATTAATACTTTGCATGCATACAGTAGCTGGAAAATATGCCAGAAACTGTGTGTAATATGTGAAGTATTTGTACTTGGTCAAAATGAAAAGCACATGATTCTGTTAAGATGTTAAGAGGTTTTCAGTGAGGGTGATTTATGGAGAGGAAATTGCAAAGTTGATTGTTTTCTTTGGTTTCTCGAGGTCTTGAGCATCTTCAAACGCTAACAGTGGGTGAAAAAGTGAGAGCAAAGTTCAGACCAGGGGCAACTCACAGGTGGGGTTTGAGTAGTAAGGGGTTAAGAAATACCCCGCAAAGTGATGAGTAAAGATAAGTGGTGAGTTATGAAGCAGCAGGGGGTGAAAGGGGGAAGGTGAGTTTGTGGTGGGTCCCTCTGGAGGTCCAGAGGGGGTCAGGGGTGTGGTCAACCCGGGGACACCTCTGCCAGTCACCCAGTGAGACTTGAGTGTGTGATCTTGATATTGGATCAAACATGTGTTGAGATGCTGCATGGGACTGGTGGGTTGCTACAGGGTGGCCATATGTGACCCATGCTAGGATTCCCTCTTCATCCCTCCATGAATCCCTATGGTTCCCAGGAATGACCCTGCACAAACTTGTAATGTAGGTGTGGGGTTTGCAGTACCACGCTGGTGATGTATCAGGGGGGTTTGGAACCACCCAATCCCAACTTTTGCCCTTGAAGATTGAGGTCAGTCTTCACCCTTCTCAGGTGAGCCGTTGGCATCATGACAAACATCACAGATCACTGCAGAGGTCAGGGTCGGTGATCTTCAAGTCCCTTTCTACTGACCTCTCAACCTCCCAACCTTCCACCGCCCTCTCAGGCCCTTTTTAACCCCCTCCTTGATCTTAGCCCTTCACCCTACTAACAGGTGCGGGCTTCTGCAGGCCATATACAGGGCGGAGTACTTCCACCCACTGCTCTTCTGCACCTATTTTCAATGTACAGATGCCACAGTTTGGATAACTGATGATGTAGCTAGCCAGTTATGAAATGGTCAGTGGTCAAGACTGGTCAAGGGAGCAGAGGTCATAGCCATAGTGAGGGCAAAGGGTTTGCTGCCCACTGGTCCCTGTGGATGGTTTGTGCTCCTAGGTCAGAGTGTAATACCCCCAGATAAACCCTGTTGTACAATTTGTTGCCTCAATTGTGATTTTACAGTCTCTGAACAGCGATTGCAGTGTTGCAGTTCACAGGTTGTGCTCACAAATAGAGCGTTTCGGAAGTTCAACTGTATCTCTGTCGATTTCTTCAATGTGATTTCATTGTTTTTATGAAGTTTGCCACACCCTCAACTCCTTCCTCCGTAAGAGGACAACAGAACAATTATCATGGTATATTTAAGATAGTTCACAAATTGCAGCTGGCAAAATTATACAATTCCTCTCAAATCATTCGTTTAATTATGCGTCAATGGCCATCCTCTTGTGGCGAGAGTCTGTGAGACCCCCATTTCACTATCATCCAATAATACAATGTACGAGAGGACAGTGCAAATGCCAGAGTGACTACTGAGTCTGCCGATTTGAATGGCTCGTTAATGAGACATGCAATGTTATAAATGGATATTGCTGAGTGGGATGATGGGGCACGCCGTCCAGTCCTGGCTCATGGACAATCAGGCTGGTCACTCATGCTCCTGCACGATCCAGGGGCGAGGTCCCCCAGGTCCCAGGGCCCTTGTCCTGACGTGACTCTTACGCCTATGACGCTGCATGTTACGTTGTCCTCGCAACGTCCTGTGTTCCGGCCTGCGTCTCCAATTAGTCTGACTAATCACTGCTCAGCAATTGGCCTTCATTAGTTAGCGCGCTGTACTTCCTGTGACCGCCAGTGGTGCCATCTACAATAGGATTTCATCAGAACTTCGTGTTCACCCGACAGGGGGCGTCCCAAGATGGATCACCGTTCCTCTTTAGAACTTTGATCCAAAGTGACCCTCGATCGCCACAATTAATAAAGTTGATTATATTGAAATGTGCAACCTGCCCAGTAATGAGCTTTGTTTCAAATGCTGTGGATCATGGATGTAGTCTTCACTACGTCCATGATGGTAGTCACCATGACTCCATGAGATGGGTAATTTCACTAAGTCCTACTACGTCCATGCATGGATGTACTTTTAACCTTCAAACTCATTACACCACTTGCATGTTCACCTCTGCCATATTTGAGTCATTGTGTTTAGAGATAATCTTAAGCTAGTCAAGCCTGTTTACAACACTATGCAATATGGTTTCAGGTCTATTCAAGGTGCTATGATTTGGAATTCTTTACCTGTTGAATTAAAAGAAGTAGATGAATTAGATAAGTTCAAAGATTTATTAAGATGTTGCAGTTCCCTGGAAAGTTGTAATTGTGGATCATGCATAATATGTCAGCAAAATAATTTATGATCATTGTATAGTTCAGTCATAATCTCTTTCAAATAATCTGTATATATATTTTCATTTTGTTATTGTTATTTTATCAGTCGGCTAAAAGCTTTATAGCTTATGTTCTATTGTTTTTTTTACACCGACTATAAATAAAGTTTTATCTTATTATCTTATCTTATGTCTACGCGAAATAGTGAGTTGTTTATCAGCAAGTAAAAGATAAACAGGTATAAGTTCAGGTACACAAAATATTAACTAGTAAATTAATTGAATACCCGGATGGTCACATAATTTGTGGATGTACTGCCTACAAAGAAATGACATGCCATGCACATGCTAATATAAAGTGTGTCAAATTTAACTATTAATTTCATTTCAATCTCTCCGTGTTGCTGAAATGTAACTCTTGCACATATTCTCCACACCTTCGCTAGTGTCATTGTTTATTCGCAAGGGGGCAGCACATGCCAGTGTGTACTTTTCTCTGCCATCCTGCTGCTGCTGCTGCAAAGGAGTTCTAAAGCGTCTGATAAAAATAATTAAATATATATATTTATTATCAAACTGCAACATCTTCCACAAACAACAACAGTAATTTACACCTGGTTGAGGTACTAGTCGCAGAGGAATGACATTTTGACTTTTTTTTTTTTAAAGTGTAGGTCTTGACCAATAGAAGAGTAACTATAGAGACTTTTTTTTTTTTTTTCCAAATAAGATATACATAAGGGATCATCTTCTTACAAGAAACTACGTGAAATCACGTGAAAGGGTGATGGTTAAGTACAGCTTGAAATTCAACTATCAAATTATTGACTGACTCGTAATCCGGGTATTTTGAAGAAAGGTCCCAGCTTGGTGAAATGAAAACTAATTTCCCCAAGGTCCCAGCCAGTTTTGAGTTGATGTAAAAACTGTACAGTAAACATGTATTTCATACACATAATCCATCAGCATGACAGTAATTTTCAAATGAACCAGATTAATGATTGGTTCTAGCCATTGATGTGATGCGGGTAAAATCATTACTGAGACCACATAGCTTTGATATCCCTGTGGTACAGTAAGTCCAGGGTTTTATTTCCTTAGCCCTTGTGGGAATGTAATTACATGAATAATGTGCCTGCCACTGGCCAATGGAAATGAGCCCTGACGTCCATTTTTGTGGTGACCCGAACTTTGACCTGTGACCTGACCTTCTTCGGAGGTCATAGGGTGAACCTATGACCTTTAGATAAGGTACATCTTGCTACCACTTGAGCCTTGGGCAAAGCTTATGTACAATGCATCTATCTTTTGTTCAAATGATAATATTCTGAAGGTACCTATTCTTTGTTGCCTATTTTAAATTAATTGATATTGTAACTGTCTACTACTTATGTAAAATCCACAAAAATAACTACTTTTTTACTCCTTAGAAATCTGCAAAAATAAATTGTTGTCAATGATTTAGTGGGTTGTGTTGCTCATCAAACATAAAACTGTAGAAAGAAATATGGGTGTGAAGCAGATTTCGTTTAGGGTCAGTTTGTGGACACTGTAATGTGTTTAAATCATAATTTCCTCCCTCTTCTCTTAAGGTTGTTTAATGTAGCTATAATTTATTTTCTTCTTTCTTTCTGCTGTCAAATATTTTCTTCCTTTTTGATGTTTGTCATTCTGTCCGTGCCTTCAAGGGCAGGGTATTTTCCCTCTTGACGTGAGGTGTAATGGGTGCACTGGGATCGAAGTGAGTTTGTGGGCAAGTGATTGTGTTTGCCTTAAGCTGGCCCTGACTTATTAAGGGCAGGGGGAGCTGTCCAAAGGATCAGGGTTTGATGGATGACTGGGGCTGGCCTGCTACCCCCATAAATCATATGTCAGTATGTCAATGACACCACCTGTCCCTAATACTGGCCAGGGGCAAACAGGGTCCCTCATCAGATGATCCGAGCTCTGATCATTGCCCCCCAGCCCTGCCCAACTGCTCATCTGCCCCAACCCCATAACCCTGTCCCTTGCCCAGCTCCGATGACGTGGCCTTGCTTAGAACCCCCCTATTATGTCCTCGCCTGGTTTTTCAAATTTCTTCTAAATTGATGCACGTCGGGGGGATGGGGGGGGGGGGGGAGTTCTGCTAAAATGATGATTGATCGCAAGGCTTCGGTGCACTGACCTCAGCAAATTACGGTCACTTCTGAGGTGTACATTCCCGTAATTATGCTGTCCTTTTTATCGCCACCATGCCATCCTGGTTCTAGGGACTTGTCCTTAAGGACATCTCAAGGTCATGTGAGCCACTTCCGGGCGTCCATGCACACACGAATGACCTTTAAGGTCAGAGGACCCAGGAACCAAATACAATTCTTGCATTCAGCTGATGCAATGACTCCTTCCGGCCAAATGCACCCATACAGTGCATCATACAATGGATATGATAAGGCTGACCTTGAGATTCAGAAGCCGTGACCTTGAAGACAAATTACCTTGAAAAAGCAAACCCAAAGGCAGGCTAAATGAGTGATGACTTACGTGTCTAACGATTACTTCAAAATGTTTAATAAAACCAATACAATGACTTCAACTGCACATGGTTATAGTACTGTATACACTCTTTTGGGGAGGAAAAATTCTGATTTCGTTAATCAGACATGACTCAACGTATGCCATGGGATGGGTATCATAGCCTAGGATAACCATCGACTTGTAACATTATATTAATCTTTTTTATGTCATGGTAAGGTGCAGATCATTTATCTAGTTGCATGTGATGATCATTTTTTCTTGCTTTATTGTGCCCTCTGTCTATTTTGCTTTATGACTTTGACATTGATTAATTTTAATTTTGGGCATGCTAACCATTTCCTAACATTTTTTGGTTGTGCTTGTCAGATCATTAGGACTTCATGACTGTTCAGCACAGACTAGAGTGGCTCCCAGTGTCACTTAGAAAAATGTCCTCCGAAGCTTAATGGACATTTTTGTCTTTTCCGCCAGGGGGCCCAGCAGGTCAATGACCTCTCGCTGATGATTAATTACAAGAGGGTTTTTTTCTCTGCATTCTGTGGTCGACGTGATCTAGTTTCAGTTGGAATTCGCCTAAACTGGGTTTCAAATATTTCTAATAGGAATCACTTGCATGGCAAATTAACGCAATGTACACGATGCAGGTACATAAATATATTGGGCAAATATTTCCCAGGCTGAACGTCATGACAGGCTGAGGGCATTTACCCTGCTAGAAGGGGTTGGCATGCCGAAAATATTGATGCATCGTAACGCTAGTCATGTTGACCTCATTGCCCACTTCTAACATCAGAATATATTTAATTGCAATGAATGAATTATGAAGTCCTAATGGCCAAATAAAAGAAAATATACATCCTTTCTCCATATATATGACTGGGCCCAGAGTTCTCTGGACTCCGCAGTAGTTTTTGGCCCAGAGTAGATTTCGTAGTAGACAGGGTGACTACAGCTAGGGCTGACATGGAAGACCCTGCGGTCCTTCCTGCCTCTGACACATGATTCCTAAGATGCAGAGATCAGAAAGTCATCATCCGCATCTTGTGTTGCCTGCTGCTCCCATCACTTGCTGAGTCCCCTAATCAAGCAGAGGGCCTGAGCCTCAGATGTGTGTTTGCCAGGCTTGTGCAAATCACTGGGGGCTGACGTATCTGGGAGAAGCAGCAGACAGGCTCTTTTGTGGGCTCCATAAGAAAGGGATAAGGACTCCGTCCTGGGACTCAAGGGGGTTAGATAAAGACAATGACATTTGGCCCTTATCTGGCCACGGGATCACCCCAAAAGGACCCAGCCAGGTCTTGAGGAATTGGCGGGTCCCCAGAGGGCAGCACTTGTGGCAGCAGCTCTGTTACAGGTGTCTATTCGCTAGGTGGCGTGCATGATGAACGACCCGGGCAGGACAAAGGCTCCCACTACTTTGATCCCGCGGTCCACTGATGGCCAGGCTATGGATGGCCGGACGATGACTGCGGGGTCAGTCTCCCTGACAGTCCAGGCCCTGCTCCCCCGGCTCGATCCATCTTCATCAGGATGATAATGTCCACTGAACACAAGGATGGACACTCTAAAGGACCTTGGCCTGTGTCCACTGGGCTGCGGTCAATCGCTGCAAATTTGTTAGCTCTAATCAGCCTGGTTAAAGATACAAGCCCCATGCTTTAGATTTTGTGTAAAATGTGGTCCCAAATGGAGAAGAGATCAAACCTAAGCAACTGATGAAGCCCCGAAGTTATGTAGACATGGGGAAGTGAACCCAGCCAATGGGCAACAACCAACCAAGTGAAAGACTTATCCACATTTCTCTTCTTGTTTCAGTTAATAGTATTGGCCTAGGCCATGCTGATGCAATGGGTTTGGGATGATTGCCAATCCAATGTCATCCTTAACCCTCATGATCATTGTAGCAGTCATGGTGCACTTACTTACAAGATAGCGACCTTAAAGGTTGTAAATACTTTCAGAAAAAGTTGGCCAGGTATGCTCCTCAAATTTGGTATCGTATTGGAAATTTTCTGAATGTTTTTAAACTGGCTCGTTTCGTCAATTTTCTGGACCGGAGATGTTTTTGGTATCTATAGCAACAAGTACGTTTTTGTATGGGACAAATTAACAAAAATAACTTTGGTGGTATTGTGTTAATTATAATGCTTGACATTTGATGGTACCATGACTGATCTGCATGGCTAACCTCATCGTAGTTTTGCAGTAAAACAAGCAACAAGCGGAGTGACCATTTCCACTCATCATGGGTTACATAGAATCCCTTGCTAGGCCTACAGAAATGCCTTTGAGATGTCTGCTGTTCTGGCTGCATGTGGTCATCCGCAGGGGAACGTTAATTGCACCTTGTGGAAGGAGCGCTAACTCTAAAGAACATATTGCATAGAGTTCATTAACCAAATATTACGTGGAGTCAGGCAAACCATTATCAGCAGTGACCAGATGACATGAGAGTGTGTCCTCAGGTCCTCACTGGTTGGGAACTGTGACTGCAGGTGTCGCCACTTGTCACCTGTGTCAGCAGACGTCGACAGGTCAGACAAGTTCCATTGTTAACACGTGACAGATGAACAGTGCCACGATTCACTGATTGCCTTAATGGAATTGCGTCATTTGGACCTAGGCTGTGGTCACTAGGTCCCACTTTGCTGGTCAACTGTGGAGAATAAATGTAGCATGGTGTCACAAGGGTGGCCAAACTCACCCCCCTGGGCCCAAACACTGCCCCAGCAATGGCACCCCATAGTCCTAGGATCACTGGTTGCACCTAGATATGATTTATGATGATAATTGCTATTAAAAGGCTTGACGTGAAGGATTCACAGATTGTAAAACTGTATTTCCATGTATATCAGCACTGACCAGATTGGACTGATTTTCAAAAGAAAGGCCTATTCGCTTCTGCTATTGTTGACTTGAGGCACTTCATATCTGTTTTTGATGAATTATAATACACGCAAGTTTCTGGTCTTAATTGCGAGGTATAGCATTGTATTAGTGGTACAACAGGCCAAGCAGCATTTTTACTGGACCTTTTGTATGAAAATCACAAGCTCTTTTCGACTATTTTAACTTTCTTCAAGAACTTTCATTTATTCCATCAAATTTTCCTGTTGGATGAAAATCACACGCTGGTATGACTATGCATTTTCCAAATCTAAGCCCATCCGTATCATGTAGCAACTCAGCATTTTCCATGAATCAAATTTAATCTACATGTCTACTTTATATCAAGAATTTCATGGATATTCAATGAAAATCACACGCTGATTCAGTATACAGCAGTTTCAAACACTTATCCGTAATCTTTATTTATAATAAAACAGATTTAGAAATCACCCAAATTCCAAATGCGATAAAATAAAACTGGACTAGTAAGATCTTGCATGCAACAAATATATAATATTCATATAATAAAACAGAAGTACAAAACCTGACAATCTGTACGTAACAATACTGATAGGCAAAACCCAGTATTACATTAAATGTAGATTAATTAAGCTCTCTGTCAATAGGGAATCATGAACACAATGGCACTTTAATTATATCTTAACTCTTGAATATATATGAGATAGAGAATGCTAGAGACGAAACTATGGTGTACATAAAATGTGCTCAGTGTTGTGGTAGAGTATCTAGAGGCAAAAATATAAATATAAATGTCAACAAAAGTCAACTCCCACTGGTCTAAAATGGTCTCCATTCCTTCCTGAATAATTAATTAAATAGATCACAGATATGATTCAGAAATAATGATGAGTATTAGAAGTCATAAAATAATTGATGATGATCATTTATAAATATATATATGATCATAGACTAGATTCAACTCAAGAAAAAAAAGAAAAATACAAAACTACTGGAGAGCAGCATGAGAGTCACACTACCGTAAATTCTGAGGAATATTGCCATGAGAACCAAATGCTTTCATGTAGGTTCACAATATTCACTAGATGGCAGCACCAACAACCCAAAGAGGGCGCCATTGTACCCTGGTCGTTAGGGAAGTAGTAGTAGTAAAAGTGGTAGGAGTTCGAATCAAGGCACTACTGAAATTTAGATAGAATTTTAAAAGTTTTGAAGAGGAAGAACCAGCTCCTGCATCTTTTAAGTTTTATCATACCCAAATTGACAGGACTGCACTGTACTCAGCATATATATTCAAAATTGGGATTCAGATCCATGCAATATAACACTTGAAATACGAAGTATTAATTTCCAAAAATAAAAACCCATACCATCTGCAGTATAATTTTCCTGTATTGTACTACATATACCTGCTTAAACTTCGACATGATCAACCTATTACATTATACACATCATATGAACGCTTGAAGTATGAAGTAAAAATGGTGTTCTGGCAATGCAAAAAACAATACATTTTCATTATTACTTATTGAATAGGCAATTAGGCATACATTCTACTAATACCTATCTACAATAAATATGCAGTGTTATATTTGCTCTAAGTAAACATACATTTATCCTAAAATCATGTACATCTAGGGGTGCCGAAACAGGGGAAGGGGGCGGGGAGAATGCCCTCAAGCTGGCAGTGGAGAGGGGGGGGGGGGGGTCTGGGGGAAAAAAAAAAAAATCAAGATTTGTTTTGTAGTGACATTTCATTCCCTCACTTAATTGCTGACCAGGTATAGAGATAAGGCTGGTCCTGTATTTGCCTGTCAAGAATTGGCCAATATAGTAGCTTAACCAGTCAAATACAATAGTGCAATACTATGCCTTGGACCTTCCGGCATCCCTGTCAGTACAGCCGATAAATTACTCTTGAATAAACACCAATTAAAGCGTATATCTCAATACCCATTTAGAAGTTCATTACACCAGAGCATATCCTGTGTATATCCTATACTGGGAATCTCATTGACTTGCTTCAGCATCTGCAGACATTTTATAAAGCATCTCCACAAACCTGCAACAAAAATTTTACAATTCTTGTACGATCAGCTTTCCCAAACTTGCAAAAAAAATTTAACAACTTATAATAAGAATTATTTCATGTATGGAATTGGACCTTTGACAATGCACAATAAACCAAAGTTAACACATATTTGAAAAGTTGAGAAAGAGAATACTTTATCTTCAGGAAGAACATTGAATGCCACTATTAACCTGAGCATATATAGTGATGGAAATATTTCTACAATATGCAAAATTTACAATAATGTATCATACATTTCTAGTTGTGCCAGTCCAATTGTAATGCAGTTAGTGTGATGTATTCATAACTTCTTCTTTGTTGTAAAAATATATATATTTAAATGAAACTAACTTATCTAATTTTGGATCAAGCCAATCCTTATGCTTCAGTCCGTTCAGCCACGAATCGGGAAGACCCTTCATTCTCAGTTTGCAGCCCAGAAGAGCGCCAGCTACAGCACAATTAGTATCCGCATCTCCACCCTTAAACAAGAGACAATTGATAGCTTAGATTGTGTGAAATCATCTTCTGACCATAAGGTTGTGGTATACATGGCCATATAGGTATCTCATGTACAAATTCACAAATAATTAAATAAATACACTCAATACCTCTTTGAGGACTTTCTCAATGGCAGTCCTAAAATCACTTTGCTGGAATGCCCAGAATCCTGCTCCCATTGTCTTAAATGTGTATCCTATCTTGCCCTTTTCTTCCAGGTTGAGGACAGACAAAGACTTAGCAAACATGTGTTTCTTCAAATCAGCCACCTGTATAAAACAAAACAGCAATCCAAAAATCATACATGAAAATTGTCTATTCTCAATGCCACTAGGACTGAAGCTTAGTCAGCTTAGATGACCAGCTGTCAGTGGCAGACGTAATGATGCGATGATAAGGCTTGGAGTCCACACCATGTTACATGTTTACCCCATGGGTGGGGTCTTTCACTTGCTGCAGCATAGAAATTGAGTACAAGGCACCTCCAATTTAACGTTTCATGTGATATGCAGCTGGGACCAAGCACAGAGTGCCCAGGCTGGAGATTAAACCCAGGACCTTCAACAGAGCCATGAAAATTGGCGGATGCCTTAACATAACTATTTGGCTCAAAGGTTTTTGATACGCTGGACCACCAAATCCTCCTTAAAAATAAATTAAAACATTATGGGGTAAGGGATATTGCATTGAAACTATTTGAAACATATTTAAGTAATAGAAGTCATATTCTCCAATACAATGATATCGTTTCTGAAAAATTAACTATTAAAACAGGGATTCCCTAAAGGTTCCTTGTTAGGTCCACTACTTTTTATTATTTATCTAAATGATCTAACAGTAGCATGAACTGTTTTTAAACCAGTTATATACGCAGATGATACGGCACTATTTACTGTTCTAGAAACCTCCGCTATTTCAGACCGAAGTTATTACTATAAACAATCAATAAGAAAAAATAATTAAATAGTTTAAATTAAACAGACTGTTATGAAAATAAAACTAAGGCCAAGTTGTTACATCCAGTACAAATAGGAGTTATTGATATTAGAGTGCCCAGCATATTAGTGGTTACACAGTGAGTTGAGCAAGCACTGAAAATAAGTCTGCCGAAGTCCTTATTTGACGTAGATCATTGCTTTGTGTTTACCAACAGAGAGATTATCCAAAACTTTTGATTACTGTTTTTTGTTAAAAGTCAAGGTTGGTTGAAGGTATTCAGTAGTTTGTGTATTTAAGCTGTGAACAGGTCAAGGCCCGTCCGAAGATTAAAGTACGTACTTAAAACGAGATACGTCCTTAGATCAAGGTTGGGTGTACTTCATTCAATCAAAGGATGCTCAAAATGTGGGGAGAGCTCTAGATAGAATTCTTGGCTGTTTTGCTAAAATATGACACAATATTCTCATCCTTCATTGGCTGATATTGAAGAATATGATGTCATAGCCTCTTTTTGGTTCGGGGAATACCTCATTTTAATTGGATTATCTCTTTGAAAACTCCATGTGACGTGACAGAGGCAGCTTGAAAGACAGAAAAATTTACATTGTTTGCCAGTGTTACCACTTTTCTGCTATGCACAACAATATTGGAAAAAATATATAATTTTTGGACAAATTTAAGTATCTGGGAATAATATTAGATAAACGCATAGAGTGGAAGCCTCATCTAAATCAAATACCAAAAAAAGTAGCCAAGCCAAATGAAATCATATCTGGATTTAAAATTTCCTACCTTATGATGTACTTAAGACAATATACAGTTCACTGATTTTGGCCTACCTCACTTATGGGATAATAGTCTGGGGTTCTGATTCTGAGCTTGGAATAAACATACATGTATGTTTCTTTCAATGTCTGAGAGACTGTTCAAACTACAAAAAGAACAAAAGCATTCTGTTAGACTTATCTCAAACGATAAATACAATGCACAAACTCGCCCTCTTTTTTAAGTATCTCTCCCTCCTAAAGTAAAGTGACATATATCTAGTATTTTTTTTATTGAAGGTGCCACCATTACAGCAATTGCTCAGATGTTTTGCTGATGGACTCATATTTACAATGGTTTACAATGCATAGTTAATATTATGTAAATGTCTTACTGTATAATAATTTTTGTACTTATTTCCATTAAAATAAAGTATCTATCTATCTGGTACAGCAGTACAAATTTATATGCAAGTTAGAAAAACAAATGTGTCCTCATTGTTTGTAAGAAATAGCTAGTGAAGTACATAATTATGATACCAGACATGCTGGAGACCTGCAGTTTGTATAAAAGAAAAAATAGATACGCAAAGTCTTCCTGGTTTCATTTTAATATATATATATCAAATACTTACACATATCAGTGTGATTGTGATATATACAAAATTGTTACATTTGCCAGAATAATCAATAATAAATAGTACGCTATAGAAACTAGAGCACATAGAAATGTGCAAATTGGCACGCAGGTATACATTAAATAAAAGGCAGAACGTCATAGAAGTCATTTCTGAAGAGATATCCGTTTGTCATGAATGACATGAAGCTGTCGAATAAAAGGAATTCGGGTGAATTCGGCGCAAATACACATTCGGCGCTTCTGGACAGTGAATTCTGCGCAAAAAATAGTGAACTCGGCTTAGTGAATTTGGCGAACGGTAAATTCGGCGCCATAGATATAAAGAGAAAAAAGAGAATGTGTAAAATACGATTAACTTGTATTATTGAAAATGATCAGCTGATTAATCAGAAAGTAACAAACTTTAATTATATATATATATATATATATTTTTTTTTTTTTTCACAATTGCTTGTCATTCAATTCAGCAAGTAATGGGACATAAAATATTTGAAAGTTTTATTGTGATGTAAAATAATTTTATTTTTTCATGAAGAACTATTCAAATCTATTACACTTTATCATTTCATGAAAAAAAAAAAAGAAGGAATTTATTAATTATCTATTAATTTAATGAGTTTTTTGTTGTTTTCGTGGTATATATTTGCATGTCATGTTGTATTAAGCAACACCATATTTTTGCTGGGTCAACATGCACTTCATTGTCTACAAAAAAATGTTAGTAAGTTATTTAAACCTCAATTGGATAAAACTATGGTTTATCCAAGTTTAAACATTCAGGGCAAACCCAAGATCAACGTGTGTACCAAGAGGTTGAAAATCCTATACAGTATGTTTTTGATACTGCTCCAAGCAAGCTAATCACTGATTGGCTGTTATATTTTGGGTCAACCCAATTCGACCAATGACAGCGCATAACACAAAGTAATCAAAATGGCGGTTGTCACTGAAAATCACGACAGTCTTAGCTACGTTTTGAAGGCGAATTTTGCCGTTTTCAGAGGGAGTGGATACCGTATTTGTTCAGAAAGGTATTCTATGACTTTCTATGTTTTATTTAATGTTAATGAGAAATTTGAGCAACTTTTGACGAAGTTATGCGCTCCGGTTCGCTTTGATAAGGTCACTGTCAGCCTCTCCCCCGAACACGCACGAAGCTTACAAACGCACTTCGATCATTTCCGTCGGAGTTCGCCATCTTGTGGCCGGAAACAGCCGAGGTACTCGCAGAGGCAACGAACAACGATTTCAAGAAATGTATGGAACACATAAAACAAAACATAAGTGGAAAACACTCCTAAGGCAGTACACTATGTACGGACAAGGTGGCAGGGCGCTACGACGTGTAGAAGTATGCTATATACACGCTTGAACGTATACCCGAACTGGCCTCATTGGATTAACATGTAAGTTCGAATTTGCCGCTCGAAAAATGGCAAACCGGACGCATTACGCGAAAACGCCTCCACCAAGCAACGTAATAATTGGCACTTCGTGCCAATAATGATGTCCCTGCAACGAAGTTGGGGTCATAATACCCTTATTGCATCCTTGCTGTTTGATGCAGGGGTACTGCTGTCCCCAAAGGACAGTATGTCAAACAGGTATCTTTTTAGTCCGACAAACTGCCTCAGGGTCCCATGATATGGTATTGGAACTTTCTTGCAATTTGCAAACCTGGCAAGTGGGGAGCCTGCTATAGGATTGCACGTTATATCACCAGACATGTGTGTTACCTATTTTACTGTTTAAAGAAACGTACATTTTTATCCTTAACAATCACAAATTTTGTATCACCCTTTTCAAGTCACATATCTAATATTACAACTCTTAGCTGTAGGATTCAGTCAAAATGCACCAAAATGCAGTATTCTCTCTTGATATATTTACCATTTACTATGCGTTTACTGGGTCATCTGAGTGTTGAAATCAGGTCACAAGACCCTTCACACTATGTTTCTGGGAAGTCCAGTATAAAAGTGCTGTGGACAAGCAGGTCAATTGGTTTATTAGTGCAATAAGTTTTGTGTCACACCCTGTTAGAGAGACACAATGCAATGTGTTCTGTCTCAAGCATGTCTATCGACGCGCTTGAAAATGACAGCAATGTTTTGGTCTAGACTCTTTTCGGTATCATCCTAACAAATCAAGGTCATACTCATCTAAATATCTGTATACATATCATGCATCATCATCAGCATCATCATCATCAGCATATCATGTACATAGAGCTTGCGTGGGTCTCTCTGTAACTCCTGGGGTGGCATCATGCAAGCGACAAAATTTGTCTATATGATGCCACCCCAATTACTGTAACTTTTATTAAATAAGTGCATAAAACATCTTGAGTCTTAGCCACCCAGCTGCTATGAATTAATTTCATAGAACTTTACATTTTAATTCAAAAGTTGTAATCTACAATACAAACAAAAGAGCAAAATTAACCTGCGATTCGTCCGTCAGGAGTTTCTTGGCATGTTCAAAACTAGCCTTCATAACAGCAGAAACATTCACTTTGCCCTTCTTGACATGTTTCGGGTCTGCTCGAAGTATGAGTGCAATACTAGTGGTGACGGCCACACAACTTGCTTTGCACCTGTTAAAAAAAGAAATATGCTTTCACATCTAGTAGATCACAATCAAATGCATGATTTCTTTAAACTAATACCAGCTGTGAGACTATGCAAATTGTAATACTACTAGATTTCAAATTACCAGGTTATAAAAATTGTAAAACTGGTAATCATCAGAAAAAAAATTAATGTAAATTCAGAAATTCCTGGTCTTTTCAACCAGTCTCATCCATTCACATCAGACATGCTTTGTAGGTTGCCATTATATTTTGAGCTAAATAAAAATAAAGTGTGCTTATTAATGCATTTTTACACATAAAGGGCTGTAGTGTGAGGTTATTTTAGAACAGCAACATGCTAAATATTCTAGAGTATTTATTTGATTAAGTTTTATAAACACATAATCACCTCGGGTCAGCGTGTGTCACGGCACATATTGCAAGCGTATTCTCAATGACCTTTTCCACGTTCCAAAATTCATGAATTCCAAGAATGGAGGTCCTCATAACTCCCCCATTGGGGGCTGTTTTGCATCCTCCAGCAGTCCATACTTCTTCTGCTATCTGTAAAAATGATGTTCAAATACTTAAGACATACCCTATGTTGCAGAAAACTACTATAGTAAGATTCGAAATAAATGTCCACCCGGATTTCGGTCATTTTTGGCTACAAATGGCACGGAGCCGCACACAATGGACAAATGTTTGCAACAATTCAAATCCCAAGTTTCTAGCAGCTGATAAAACCACTTCTGAAAGAAATAACTATAATCCCCATTGTAATTTCCGCTGTTTCTTTCTCACAACAAATGGCTGTAAAGATACACTTTGAGGTTTTTGAAAGTACCCATGGGTGCTGTGAGGTGCTGTAAACTACCCCACGTGTTCTTTGTGCATGTTGAGGTTTTTTCTCTTCACCATGCCCCGAGAATTGCCTTAGAGGTATTTCAGCTTTGAATGGTTCTTCAGGTGTCAAACTCAGCTTCAGTCTAGAAAAATTGAGGAGTGAGAATCGAACTTTGGTTACCCACACAGAGAGCAGCTATGCTTACCATTACACCATGGACGCCATTGCTCCTGATGGTGATTCAAGGATCAGAATAAAGCAGCAGTTCTACTTATAGTTTTTGTTAGCTGGCCTGTAATCAATATGCTTAGATTCTATAGGTCTCTGTGGCTAATTGGTTGGGTTAGAAAGTTGGGCTTTGACTTTTTGGTAACATTTACATCTATTTTGTGCTGTCCATGACATATATGTAAAAATAAGACAAAAAACGTGGAAATTTATTTAGGATTAATTATACTATAAATCAATAAATTATCATCAAACGGGATGACGACTGCAGCAAAGCACACAACTACCAACGTGATGCTAGATTAATGGGCTTGAAATTGATGTACAAGCTCAAATTTATTGATCAATGTCCAATTTTATAAAACACCATTCTACCTGCAAAACATCTAGTTATTCCACTGATATCTTAAAGTGGTCACGTCCTGTGAATAAAATAACAAACTCAAATACAAATGTATTTAAGCTGTTATAAATGTTAGGCAAAAATAACTTAGTGCACACACCTCACACGGCCGGTCTGTAAACTCCTTATTTTTCACAACCTTAAATGTTGTATCACCAATTCCAAAACCAACAACATCGCCAAGTTCTGGAAATCCATGGGCATGCCAGTCCCTAAGCTTTACAGCAAAATCCATGTTATCCACCTGGAAACAACATAAGCCATGAATTAAGGCGGTAATTGCACACAATATGTAGAATAGTGGATTTTCACGAAAGGTTCTCTGTATTTACACCAGGTGGCTAAAACAAAATACTGCAATTCTATTGGCTGAAAAAAGTTCTCGCCCTTGGCTGTGATTGGCTATAGCAAAGTGCATCCTAGTTGCAGTAATTTTTAGTGCATTTTAAATGTATATTTGACACTTTAATTTTTAGTTGATGTTTGTTATTTTTCTGAGAAAGTTATATTTATTGAATCAGTTTGTTATTACCTACTGTGTCTAAAAAGCAAAATGAGTAATAAAAGGACAGGAAAGACTTATGTCTTGCTGAATTCAGGGCTGTTCAGTGAAAAGACCCTATTGAGTGTATTGCCACACATATTTTATTGGGTTGGGATTCAATTAGCATCAATTGTGAATTTTGAAAAAGATATCAAACCCATACGGACCTTTCCTTCTTTATCAAGAATGGACATCATGATTAGGATCATCTGGTCCCCATCATCGGTCCAGTCCCCTCGACGCCATCTTGATCTGTGCAGATCATCCAGGAAATCAGTGTATTCAAAGTGCTTCAGTTTACCATAATACTGGAATTGAAAAAATTCATATCGTTAACCATATTTAGAATTCTTTTAAACTATACTATAATGACAAAACAGTATGTCATCATATGTTTGATAAATTCAAGTAGAAGATATTTCATGTTCGATTTGAGATATCATATTTATTCACTGCAGACTTGAGACATATGCTAATTAATATCATACAGTACACGAAACACAGGATGTTTAAAAAATGGGTACCCATTCTTTTAATTCTGAAAAGGAGGGTTGCATTATACCGGTATTATACTCGATTACATTACATTTGAGATTCATTGGTTGTACACACGACTCATCAATAGTACATGTATACACTGTAGTGTGAAGGTTTGCCAAAAACACATAAGTTAAGCATAGAAACTTGGGGCTTAGGCTCTATGTGACATCAACCAAAATATACAGTCCAACCATAGTCACATGACCTAACGGCCACCTTTAACCTGTCGATATATGACATTCCATCTCCCATTGCATGGACTGCATTGTCATTGTTTTACCCCTCTATTAAATGACCACCTGTCTTACGCGGCCAAATTGATAAATTCCTGAGGCGCTTAAAACTAGCAAATACTGGCAAATAATGTGTGCACACACTATGAATAACCTTGACACACTGTTATTTGTATACAATCATCATTTTCATGCAATGATTCTGTAATTTCAACTTCTGCTTCTTAACATTTTTTTATCAATGTCCAAATTCTCTATTATACAATAACAGAAGTGTAACACTTTGCACCAATTCTTTGCCGAAAGTTAATTCAATCAATAAATGCAAACATTCAAGGTATTAAAATAGTTGATGACAAAAGATAGAACTGTCTTTGTCATGAAGATTTTATTCCACAATATTAAATTATAACAATATTGTTTGACATACAAAGTAATGAAGAAAAAAAGAAAAAGATTAATACCATTTAGTCCCTCAATCAGTCATGTTGATTCAATATAAGTCTGATGCTACCAATTTTAGAAAACCTTGACATTGTGGGATGAGAATCAGGAGATATCATAACAAATATTGAGTATTTTATTTCCATAATAAATAAATATACCGATATTCTGAATAATATAATATTAATATACATTCTGAATACACTGCGTAACCATTTGTAAACAACAATATAGGAAAACCACACGATTCACTGATCTTTCAAACATATATTAATTTCAGCCATATCGATCTTAAACTTTTTTTAATCGGATGAAAATTGATGAAGTTATTTAATAAAACGTATGATGAAATTATCGCTGCTAGAATGGGCATGGGACTGAACACCAGCATCACAGCTTTGCGTATATTTCATTGAATAACTCGGTTTTTGTCCGATTTTGAAAATTTAAACTTTGTTATATACATAAAGCAATGTACTGTTTAAGGCTGTCCCATCAACTGTATATTGTACACGTTTTGTCCTTATTTGAAAATAGCAACATCTTGAGTTTCCTTATTTGGGCATGCATAACCGTCATTCTGTGTGATATGAAAAGCAGATCACCCAGCCCGTATCACCCACTATTTCACGTGATATGGCTGCAATTGGGGAATAAATAAATTTATTAGAATGAGTAACTGATTCTGTTTAATGTTCAACACTGACTAGAATGTCCCTACCTATTTGACATATGACGGAAGCACATATTTAGACTTATTGCACCATAAAATAAATCAAAAGCTATCAATGGAAAGTAAGTGTATTATTGTCAAAATTAGCACCAATCATACAATATATTGGTCCTACACAAGATATCATCATTAAGTCTATCAGATCAATGGAACGCAAGAAATTGAAGAACATGAAATTCAGTTTTTCATTCTTTTTTAACTTCAAGGTGACATTTTCTGAACCATCTGGACAAATCTGGAAAAAGACAAGATTACAAATAAAGCAAATTTGCTAATATCCCACAAAAAAATAAAAAGATTTACACACAGCATTTATGTGACTTACGAGTTTAATTTTTTATCGAGCCAAGCCTTGTGCCTTAACTTGTTCAACCACGAATCTGGAAGTCCACTCAGTCCAAGTTTACAACCAAGTAAACCCCCAGCCACTGCAGCATTAGTGTCGGCATCTCCACCCTGAAAGTGAATTATAAGCAAATATAAGACTACATTTCTTTCATTTTAATAAACATCATTATCTAATATCCAACACTGTAGACCTTCAATACAAAAATCCATCAGGCTGTTCTCTATTTCTGTGCCAGATACTTTCAGTTGTATAGCTAGAAGCAAATTCACACAAAAATTTCACACGCTAGTTTATTTAAACTGGCACATAACATGTAGCCCTTTTTCACCCTTCCAATGAGTCAGTACATCCAGTCAGGGGAGGTTTTGATATACACATAATCCACCTATCTCCCTTTCGCACACTTAAACTTATTATATCAAAGCATGACTGGGAATTTCCGAGTTGGAGAAACAGTAAAAATTGTGCTCACGACAGAACCTCGTCTTTCGAGCACAGATTAGAGTGATGTGCTCGAACAAAACCAAAAATAAAACATTCTAACCTCTCTGGTGATTGCCTCTATTGCCATTCTGAAATCATCCTGCTGATATGCCCAAAAACCAGCTCCCATGGTCTTAAATGTATAGCCTATGCCTGCTTTGTCCAGCTTGAGATCAGCTATGGATTTTGCAAACATGTGGTCCTTCATTTCAGCCACCTAAATAAAAGAGAGATATGAGTAGTCAGCAGTGCTGTCACAGCAAGTTTCCATAAAAATAAAAGTATAGCAACTTGCCAAAAAAAAAACATCAACAAAACTATGAAAAAAGAGTATTTAGCTCCTCCAGTTTATGGGCAAAATTCTCAGACAAAATCAGTTTTTTAATAGAAAATGAAAGACCATGCATCTTCCCTAATAGCCTTTCAGCCTCCTTTACCCCTGGGGAACACAAAACTAGCAACTGGTTTAACTTGTTTTGTCAAAGCTAAGTGTCAGTAATTTTAAACCTTCTTCGTCTCCAATGCAAGACCATTCTAGATACCTCACCCTACAAAATGCTACTTCATATATTAAAAAATTACAACAATGAAAAAAAGTATAAATAAAGTATAAAAAAAAAAATTTCTGTGAAAAAAGTAGAATACTTATTTAAAGCATTGAGACAGTTAACACTTGAATATTGAATCAAAATCTACACATTGACACAATTGTCATCTATTTTACCTGTGATTGATCAGTTAAAAGTTTTTTGGCAAGCTCAAAACTGTCACTCATGATGGCTTCAACATCAAACTGCCCATTTTTCAAATGTCTCTCTTGTCCTTGAAGCATGAAAGCCACACTGGTGGTGACAGCTACACAACTGGCTTTGCATCTGCAGATAGACAAACAACATATTCATATTTTTTTCATCTATTTACACTCAGTGAACAGCAATATAGTAGTGCTGATGTTTTTAGTTGTATAACCTGTGTAGAAATAAAATTCTTATTCTTAGTGTGGGATCAATTCATTTTGCAATTTTACAGTCAATACTTTAAGACCATCAGCAATAGTGTGATGACATCCATTGTTGTTTTCACACGGGCCCCCATGCACTATAAATAGATTTCCAAAAAATAAGAAGGTCCCCCACTCCATAGAGACCAGCAAATGTCACCCGCCCAAGATGACCTGACCTCAGTTTGCTTGAGGGGGTGGAGGTCTAGCTCAGTGGTATCACACTGGGCTTTCAACAAGTGGGTCCCAGGTTCAATTCCCTGTCGAGCCTAAGTTGGATGGCTGTTTCATCCTTCATCGCATGGTCACTGCATGTCTTAACTAGCCTATCAGGTGCAGAAATACAGGACGTAAAGCCATAATCCACCCACCATTTGTGACCATCGCTAACCAATAAGAGCTTCTCCTGGGCAGCTTAGTGCTGGGTTTTCCCAATCCCAGTGGAGTGCAAAACATTATAATTATGTGTGTCTATATAGATCAGTGATTAAGATCACCGGCTGATGCATGTGGGTAGCACCAGCTAGAATATTTACCTTGGGTCTGCATGCGTAACTGCGCACATTGCAAGCGTGTTTTCGATGACTTTTTCAATGTTCCAGAATTCATGACAACCAAGGATGGAGGTCCTCATCACTCCTCCATTGGCTGCACCCCTACGACCTCCATGTATCCAAATTGCCTCGGCCGCCTGAGAACAAAGATTCAGACATGTGTATAAAACAATCAAGACACTCACCGCACTTCCATCAAATGTATAACAAAACCAGACCTGACGGCTCTCATGACAGAGAAACAGAATATTTAAGACAACCTTGAGGCCTCAGACTATACTGACATGTCTTCAATAATATAATGAGAAGTTGATCACAACATGAAATTAGAATTATGAAATAAGTGCTCTACTTACAATGACATACCTGTCACGATAGGGTCCTAATTGAATTATATTACAATTTACCCTTAATTGGCCCATTTGGTGGCATGCTCTCAACAGAACTCCAGTCACATTGTCAGGCAACCTTCCAATTTTAATTTGTTCCGTCATTTTGAATACTCTAACATGTTGGAATCTGGTGGGATCCAGTTCGTGGCGTTTCCCGCCATTTTTGCCACTCCAATATAGCTCTAGGCAGTAGTAGCTCAATTCTTGACCATTCTCAAGATCCCCCAACTTCCTCCCCAAACAGCTAGTGGTGTATGGAAAACGGTTTTCAGTAACATGGGCTTATATCTTGTTCATCCTGCTTAGTTAAAATCTAGACAGGAAACCTGAGGTTTCTCTGCTTCAGTACAGTGATCTCCATAAATGGTTCAGTATAGTTTTGGTATTTGCCACCAGGGGTACAGTAGTAACATTGCATTCAAAGCTAAGAGCATAAAATCAGCCAACACAGCCATATTTTTGCCATTTGCCTCAAGACAGGGCTGTTATTAAAAATATCTGCTGAGTAACCACCCATCTACATGCTTAGTGGCTCAGTTCTAGAGCATATCGGCACCCTCTCATTTGCTCCCCAAACAGGGGCGGGATTACAACAGAACCAAAACAATCCACCAACTCACCCCTCATGACAGTCAAGTGAATGCAATGACAGAGACAACCCTGAAGGGTTTCTCTGTCAAAAATTGTAGCTGTCACAATAGCTTTGTATAAATGTTGTCTTTACATAAAGGACTGGGAGATTTTAACATGGATCCAATTATCTTACAGAGATCTGGTTTTTATGTGAGTAAAACAATGAGCATAACTGTTTAATTGGCTAACAATTGTATGACAGCTTTTGCTTCAAATTCCAATTTACTTTTAAACTAACTATGTCTACATTTCCCATTAAGAAAACACTATTAGTGCATCAAGTAGACTCCAAACCTTATCATATCATCATTACATCTGCCTCTGACAGCTGGTCATAAGCTGACTAAGCTTCGAACCAGTAGCATCAATAATTGAGACATTAACGTGACTTGGTCAGAAGACGTGATCACAATTAACTGCCAACACAGCCTTTCCTGCTGCAAGTAAATATTCCTTACAAAAGACAAGAAAAGCCAATTGAAGCAAATGAAATATAACTTACAGCATGAGGGTTAGTCAGAAATTGTTTTTGCACAATAACCCTTGATGTTGTGTGACCAACATCACAACAATTAATGTCCCCCAACTCCGGAAAGCCATGTTGATACCATTCTTGAAGTTTTTTGGCAAAATCCACTGGATCAACCTAGAAAATAACATTCAGCTTTCATTTGATGCTTGTGGGTAGCAAGGTACGTACAACCTGTAAAAACAGTCAGTAATGACATCCATATATATATCAATATATTTACATTTAATTATACATAATGTATAATACATTTATCATTGACTTATATTAAACTCAAAAAGGAACGCTCACTGAGTCATAAGTATATCTACGGTGTCATTCAAGGCATTGTAATCAAACACATCATCGTTGTATGAACTTATACGGGGTTTAGTGCAGTAAAGCGGACCCAAACTTATGCCCATATTTGGCATCTATGAAATATGAAAATAATCAAAACCTTTTCCCAAATTTAATTCTGGCAAACAATAAGAAGAATATTTTTGTCCAGTAGTGGAGGTTTGGGGGCGATAGCCCCCGATGAAAACAAAAAAATAAACAACTTTCTTGCCTTGAAAATGATCACCGCCATAGTTTATTTGTGATGTCATCCATTGAATTCAAGCATTTCTACGGCATAGACCTGGCAATGAGGCTCGCTGAATATGGTCATAAATTTGGGTTCGCTATACTGCACTTTTTCCCTTACACCAAACAGCGATAGTTTCAAAATACCAACCTGTCCCTCTTTATCAAGTAATGACATCATGATGAGAATCATTTGGTCTGAATCATCTGTCCAGTCCCCTTTTTTGAAGTTATTTCGATCACCGATATCCTTGAATTCAAAGCGTTTTAGCTTTCCATATTTCTGAAATATCAAACAGCAATGTAACTTACAAATAAAATCAATACAATCAAAAATAAAGGTATTTGTATCATTTCAACACTGATTGTTGTCACTGAATACACCTGTAGTAAACATATTGTGAATATATATATAGATCGTTGTTAAATTTAGACAAGGCTTCAATATTTGCAGGGGTGGGACACCAAATGGATCTTGAGTTAATGATCCCTGCTATAAGTCAAGTGCTGCTTATTTGATACATTATTTTCACAGCATCATGCGTTCATTGAATTCTTTCGATATTTTCGCTTCAGAATTGTTTAAGGCGTGGGCTTTATCATTGTTTATTTCGCTTCACGTGAGCATGTAATCCGAATTTTTTTCAATATCAATTTTAATTTAAAACATGACAAGCTTTAGAATACTTTTCATGCAGTTTTGTAAACAATGTAGTATCAGTCAGACACAAAAACTAAATAAAATAATCAATTTTTGACATTAAAACTTGTCAAGAAAAAGTAGGAAAAGAATTGTATTTTAAATCGTCATAAAGACACATATATATATATATAGATTTTATTGACATGTAAAATATCATAAATGATACATATGTCATTCAGTTAAAAGATAACATGAAAGAGACATTAATGTAAGTACAGAAAGCAATAAAATTTCAATAATCAAGGTTCCAGCCACCAAGTTAACTTATAATACGTGTTTAAAATCCACATACACAATAGAAAAAAATACAAGCCGCTAATAAAAACATTTCACTCTCAAAGTCCAAAACATGACAAGCACATCATAACTAATAAACTAATAAACTAAATTAATAACTGTGTGGATACAGGAGATGGTTTTCTCTACACATCAGCTTGAAGGAGAAACTTTCCTAAACTAATTAATAACTCAGGTTCCTTGTTTGTCATTATTGCTGTAAACTTAGTTATATCATCTAGAGACAAGAAGTTGTTAATAAATTTAGTTGCATTCAAAAAAAGGTTAACACGGTGTTGCTCATTACCAGGACAGACAATCAAACAGTGAATTTCGTCTTCTACAAAGTTTAACGTACACTTTTCACATATTCTATTTGGAGCAGGAATTATTGGTTTATGGTGTCGACCTGTTTCAATCTTCAGGCTATGTGAACTTGTCCTAAATCTAGCTATTTTAGTTAACACTTTGCGAATTTGTTGCAATTCAAGATAAGGTTCTATTCTACAATCAGTTTTAAATAGTTTATATGTCCTAAGTTTTGGTTGTTGTGAACTGTCATTTATTGCATTTATAAGTCGCTCATGTTCGGCTTCATAGAGTCTTAGTTTCACTGTGTTAGAGATATTATCAATGTCAAAGTTTCTGAGGTTACTAATATCATATTCGATGTTGCAGTTATTTAATACATGACACACTTTACTGAACCAGTTATTTCCATTTACTGCATTCACATAAATTTCCTTCTGAAAAATTAAACATTTCTTAAGTAAACTGTCATCAGGTGCTCTTTCCAATCTTATCCAGTAATTCACCATTCTAATTTTCTGTCTGACATGCAATGGGAATCTACCTGTTTCACCATAGACTGCTAAAGATGGTGTTTGTTTTCTAACTCCTAATATGTTTTTAAGATATGCAAGTTGCAAATTTTCTAATTCAGGCATAGATTTTTCACTTGTCCATATTTCACTATTGTACTCCAGGATAGGTAAAATATAGGTATCAAACATTCGAAGAGATAGCATGGGATCGATTTTTCCTAATGCTTGTTTTGAATCACCTTGCAGTGCAAAGAGCGCTTTATGAGCTTGTGTTGAGAGGTATTCCGTCATCTTGCTATGTATTCATATAATATAGCTTTCGGTTAGCTTGCGCACATCCCTCATAGTATACTATAAAAGCTCCAAATCAAACCCCATTTCAAAGTTTCCTGCTATGATATAAAAAAAATTCCATTCAATAGAGTCTTTTTCACTGAACAGCCCTGAATTCAGCAGGACATGTATAAGTCTTTCCTCTCCTCTTATTACTCATTTTGCTTTTCAGACACATAAGGTAATAACTTACTGATTCCATAAATATAACTTTCTCAGAAAAATAACAAAAATCAACTGAATGATAAAGTGTCAAATATACATTAAAATGCACTAAAAATACTGCTGCTAGGATGCACTTTGTGTCAGCCAATCACAGTCATGGGCGGGAACATTTTCAGCCAAAAGAATTGCAGTATTATGTTTTAGCCACCTGGTGTAAATACAGAGAACCTTCCGTGAAAATCCACTATCATACACATCCTATGAGAAATGTACATTTCTTGTATTTATATATATCTTAGTATGATCCGGAAAATGTATCAATGTTCAATTTACCTTCTGTCAGAGATACTTCTTGTTCGATATGGCATAAAAATCATTCATCACTGCTGTTGCAATTAAATTGTTAAATACATTGACATATCTTAAATTAAACAAGAATTGGACGTGTCAATTTAAAAAAAAATTTATTAGAAATTTATGGTACAGTTCCAATTTCAAACACAGGTGGTGTTGCAACTAAAATGACAAATTGACAAATGAATGCATAATGAGCAATAATACAAATACAATAGCAAAACTTACCATCTGTTCCTTAATTATGTGCATCCGACCTTCCATCATGCAAAATTCACAAGTACTCTTCCGCAGAATAAGCATAGCCCGATTTTGTTACAGTTTGTTCAAGAAAAGTGCTTACTTTTTGCTAGTTTGTATTAAAATGTCCATGATTACTCATGATCCTATGCAATGATGACTCATCTTAAAGCTGGATTGTCACTCAATATGACAGTGACCAAAATCCATTGCATTCACTTTTTCTTCTTAATACTGATTACCTACCCAGCCTTGCTGGCTTAAAATAAATAAACTTCACCTAGTATTTAATGCCATCAAAAATCCAATATGTAAACAAACCAAGTGATGACGTCACAATACTCAACAATTGGTGATGATGCCATTTCCATTGTATTTCCAATGTTTTGGTCGTGATTTCTTTCAATTTAGCATTTATTTTTTGTAATTACCGTCTTATAGATTCATTAGCTCACACATATTTAGTGTGCCTTGATCAAATAAGATGATTTTTAATCATTTAATGAAAAAGACAGTGAAGCTTTAAGCCCCTGGTCAACATTGCATGCACCAGGTGGCAGAATGTGCCAATGTAGTGGACATGGGAAATGAATGAATGGATTTTATCGACATGTGGAGGAGGTCACAAAAGACAGATATGTCAGAAAAAAAAATTCTAAATTGTTGGAGTATCACTGGCCGGAAACTGGCAGCATAAATTTATTTTATTTTATAAGTGTATAAAATAAATTAATCTGAAATATATACAGGCACAAGACATCATTAAGTTTTAAAAAGTTTCTACGAAAGGTACAATTGATTATTGCCCACCACAATACTGTGTCCAAGCTCGTATCTTGTAATTTTATATTTCAGCAATCATAATTTTGATTATTTTGATTGTACAACATAGTGCCACAGGTTTCAGCCACAATGACATTTGTACTGTTTTTAACAATGTGTGACAACCTTTCTGAAGTTTGAGTATCAATTTGTGTGGGAATATGGTTCACTGAACCTAGGACATTACATGAAGCCATCTCTGTAAGCAGTGAAATCATGGCTCATCAAATGCAAGTGTGAATCAGAGGGTGCCAGCACAATATCACTTGCTCATCAGTGATGAGTCATAACCACCAGGGTGAGTGTAATGGAACAAATACATAGGAATATCAGTCATGACATCCACATATTAGCCAGTTTTCATAAGATAAGCAAAAGTAAGCACTTTACATGAACCAACTGTAACATTTTTTCCTTCCTAGTAAAAATCCTCCCCCTCTGCGTGCATACCGCTTACATAATTACCTCCTCAATTATTGACAATTAATCGGTTATTATTTAAGTTCTATGATTTGTAAGCATTTCAATGTGAAATAGATAAGTACCTATTAGGGCTGTACACCGGTTCTCGATATACCGTTTGTACCGGTACAAGGATAACGATACAGGTATTGATAACCGTTATATAATAATAACGATACAATTAAACGATATGCAGAGAGGTGTTTTAGCTGATAAGATGTTCCAGTGATTTTGAAGAAAAATATCAGCCCACTTTCATTGCAACAACATTAAACAAAATTCTGGAATTATTCCATAAAGATTTTGTTCATTATATTTCATTGTTGATTGTTGATATAGCTTAACGAAACGTATCATGACACACATCACACTGTATCATGATATGTATCGTATTAAAGATGACAGTGTACAGCCCTAGTATCTTTAATTACTATATGAAGCAAAGATAAATTATAAAATAATGAATATGCAGGATTCAGGGTTTACCTCTTTGACATCTTCTTTCGTCATGAACTCAGTGGCCAGGCCAATGGCATCTCCAATACAGTTGCCGTAGATAGTTGCCCTGATTCTGTCCTCTTTATCCCACTTGCTAGCCTAAGAAAAGAAATTTTGCTTTCAAATAAATGAGTCAAAAATGTCACAACTCCGTTCAGATTATGTTGAGATATGTAGGAATAAATAGTAAAAATTTCAGAAAGATGAATTACTGTAAACATTGTCAAATATTGGTCTGAAAAATGACAAAAATTTTATGTACAACAATTCTATCAGAGGTACACACATGAAAAAAGATATTCTGTAAACAGAAAGGTTAAAACAATATGGAAACCAAAGCTCATGCCTTTATCTAGCTTATTATTGAAGCAGTGGCTGCTCAAATAAAGTATCGTTTTTTATATTTCTTATTTCGGCCATTTTTAGAGCCATATTGTGACAATACAGTTAAGGGAAGACTTAATTAGACTCAATTTAAAGGTTCTATGGGAAAAGTTGGCCTAGAAACTCAATTTCAAACTTCTACATGCAATAGCAATGAAGTAATGAGTGTGCAAAGTTGGACGAAAATGCATTTACGAAAAAACGTAAAAATTTAAATTTAATTTCAAAGGGCTGTATTTCAAAAACGGTTGCAGATATTGACCTAAAATTTGAGATTTGCCCATTAGTCTGGTAGATGTCCACAATTCTGCGAGGGTGACCTGGGAAATTCCTGAAAAATTGGTTGATTTCATATGGAACGACCCGACTAGACAAAATTCTATACAACTTAATAGCAGGAAAGTTGGATATATATATATATATATATATATTCTTTATCCTCATTCACATTGTTAAAGATTAAGTAACAGAAGGATCAGTTTATAAATTATTATATGACATAACAGGAAGCTAAGTAATTTTACTGGCTAATGTTGGTCCTATGTCTATAAAATACTTATTAAATTCATTTGAAATTTTCAGTGGATCATTATATGGTATCTCATTTATTAAGAAATAAGAAGGATATATAGTATCATTTGCAGAAGATGCTATCACTTGCTTTCTTGTGTCCCAAGTTTTCTTTATGTTGTTTTTTATATTTATTGAAACATGTTTGGCAGTTCTTATTTAGATTTATCTTAGGTGTTTCATAAATGCTATCTGTTGCTGATGTGTCTTTTAAGCTTTTATACAATTTATCCCTAAATTATATTGAATGTATTATATCTTGAGTGAACCAGTTTGAATATGATTGTTGATGGAGGTTGCCAATAAATTAGCTAATACATTTTAATTTTGATTTAGGTCAAAATGACTTCCTTGGTTAAAATTTTCAATTGTGCAGATAATTAGGGTCAGTTCATTTTTCAGGTTAGCAAGTGTAGTAGTTGTCTGTGTGTACGATTTTACAAGTTTCGGCATATTTTATTTACATTAATATGCAATCGAAACATACAAAGTTGATGATCCGATATGTTTTAAAGTAATATTCCTGATATTGTGTCTGAGAGACTGTTCATGGATTTGACAAGACAATTATCTATTAAAGTTCTGCTATTTTGTGTTATTCTGGTTGGTAAGGTTATTTTGGGAAGAAATCCTTTACCCAACAAAGCACTAAGAAAAGGTAACGCGTTCTAAAAGTTCTCATTCAGTTTCATCAAATCAATCTTAAAATCACCTAGTACAATGTACTACAAGTTAGTCTACAACCTTCGCAGAGTAAAACTGTTGTAATTGTCTAAATTATCAATAATGTAAACAACAATAGATAAATTCTAATGCATGATTAAAAAATATTAAAAAAAAAAACCAGCAGAAAATTTAGTGTGTAGATTTTGAGAAGATGGAGTGTCATCTTCTTGTGGAAGATGGACATAAATGACCCTTGTAAAGTGGAGATTCTTTGAGAAAACATGAAAGAATGAACTACCAGAAATAAACCACTCACGTTCGTGTAGAACAGTTTTCTCTATTAGATGATTTTAGGAAAATTCCAATTCCATGCATAATTATTTAAGTATTGTGACATCAATATAGCCATTATGACGTCATATATCAATTGTACAATGTAACATCACATTAGTCATTAATAAAAATGGCAACACTTGATTGCAGCTTTGATCTCAAATAAATTATTCCCATGATAATGATTCAGAATCAAGGTAAGATTATGACTCTCCATCTAGATTTATACATAGCTGAAACATCTGCATTCAGACCAGTAAGTACACTGTACAATATACACTAGAGTATAGAGATGTATACCGTATGGCGTAACGGAGGGTAATATCGAAAGGGCGGGTATTTTCGTCACTTAAATTAGTTTAAAAATTATTTTAAACATTTTAATGTGAGTGCCGAAAATACCAGCCCTGTCGATACCTAGATGACGGACTTAATCATTCTTGTACAAGACTGTCAAGAGGATGGATACACTATCTAGTCGATACCCTAGCTCCGTTATAAATGAACTTACGGTATATTGGTTTTTATCACAGACCCTATCGGACCTATGTGGATAGTATATAATATGTACTTACCGCCATGGTGACTGCTCGGTCTGGACTGTCAAGTCGGTATAAGACCCACAACCGCCCAGTTGTTTACAAACACATTATTGCCGGTATGACGTATTATTGCACAATCCTACAAAAGTTCTGGGAATTCCCAAAATTTCACAATTTTCAATCTTATCCACACAGGTGGCGTGTTTCGTTCTCAATTTCCGACAGACGGCGCTTTCTTAACCGGACAGTGTCGCCACTTTTGGGGAGAAAATGGCACTAAGCCATCATGTTACTCCCTAACCTTGCGCCCTAACTTGCCCCTAAGGTCCTTATTTTAAGGCAATGTTGGCAATAACTCGGGTAAGTTGACCTGTGTGAAAATTTCTGGCTAGCAGAGGTCTCTGGATGTTAAGGTCCTTGGCCTTGGAGGCTTGGTATCATACTGGTCCCCTGTCTTCTTGTAGAATGGCTATATATATATTCAGGCCTTAAAGCGCCGATCAACAACGATCAAACTACCTTGCTGAGGAATGTAAATTTATTGTGTTAGTTTGTATCTCCATTATTTGTATGTGCAGCTCTGTATCATTTTAGTGGAAATTTTTTTTAAGGGTTGACAAAATGGAAAGAATGAAATCCTGGCCAGAGCCAACATTGACTCGAAATACCTCGAGAGAAAAATTGCTGCAGTACAAAATTAGGTATATCCATGGGATTTAATGTATTTATACGTGTAATTTTATCTAATTAAGAAAATACAAAAACAGTTGTGTGTTGTTTTAACACTAGTTGCTGGGTCACTTCCGATTCACTGACCAGAGAGGTTGTACTGCATTGTCTGAAAATTTCTGGCTAGCAGAGGCATTGATAAAGTGGCAATTAGGTAAGAGAATATTCATTCTTCATTCATATCATCATGCATTTGTGTATATTGGATAAATATAACTATAATTATCAAAATCAAATATTTCGGTAAATTTTTTTTCATGTTCAAAGGAGTTACCCTTCAACCCTTGTGATTACTTTGCTGTATTGGTTGATGCAGTTTGATATTTAGCTGTTATGTATGACTAAAGAACCAACTCGGGTATGCATGTCTAGTAGCTCACTTTTCATTGAACATATATTGATTCATCAATTCATGATGATAACTTGTGTACGGTCCTTCATAAACAGTCTTAGAGACCATAATATAGTCCGAATTATATATTAGTAAATGTTTCTTTTGTAAAAAGGAAGTATAGCTACAAGCTCTGTGATGTCCATACTATTTTATTATTTTAATGTTATGCTGATACTGTTTATTTCTACTTTGTAGGGTTTATTTATGATTTCGCTATAACCGCAATAAAGATACGAACCCACAATTTTGTTGTGTTGTGCGGGCGGTAACAAAATATTATATATATATACAAGAAATGTACAAATGCTTACACGGCATAGGTCCTACCTACATGATGGACAATTGGACATTTTCAACATCGACTAGATTCCAGAAGAGGGCCAACCTTTACCCAACCCACTGTGAACACTACAACAGATGGTTCTCACTCACTGAGAGCACAAGGGCCAAAATGGAACAGTTTGAGTCTATTTGACTAAGGAGATTAAATTAAAGCAAAAGTCTGAATGTACTTAAAAATAACCTATCCAAGCATAAAGGACTGCGGTGCAAATGCTATATCACTTAATGTTTTCTTTTTCTCATCTATTTTATTTCCTTTACTGCGTAAATCCTTGTGCTGCCAGCTAGTCATGGGCTAATGTTTCTATGTTATTATATATCACGTAGACTATAAATAAATATTGTCTATTGTTAGTGCACTAGGTATGCTGATTTTGGCATCCGTTACACATATATGGTGCATATTGCGATATATACTGTGATCTAGCGTTTGGGTGGCCAACTCATGGTGGCTAAATTCAATGTTGCTGAATGTATTTGCAGCTGGGCAGCCTGATAAGTTGACAACTCGATCTTATGGTACGCGATTGTAATGTATTTGACATCATGTGATGCTCAGGAAATTTTATGTATCGTAATAACACTTAGCTGCTTATTTTTCAGGTCATATTCTGGATGTAGGAGTTGGGCTTGACCAAACTGGACCCACCTGGAGATGTTTCACTTCTCATGATAGTGCTCTACCAACATCGAAATTGCAAAATGGCATTACACAATTCTGCTCTTAACTCTGCACCTGACCCTGATGGAACAATATTAGAATCTGATGAACGTGATGAAGAGAAAGACTTTCCTGATGCAACTCAGTGTATGCAGCACCTATGCATAGAACCCAAGAAAACAACCCTAGAGCGAGTCAGCCTTACTGGCCTTTTTGCCTGCTGTAGGTAAGTCTTCTTTTCAATGGCCACCCTGAAAACTTACATCAAGATGTCAAAGATGTCCATCACTACATTTTCTCAACCTTAGAAGTATTCTGAATTAGTTCGTTCATTAGATCCACCCCAAAAGCATTTTATACCACATGATCTTTGAGGTCAAAAAGTTAAGGTCACCCTGAAAAATTACATCGATCTGATGTTGGATAAAAAAGAAGAGATACCTAGTGGGGTTGGGAATAAATACTTTTTAAAATGTATCATGATGTTTTAAAAAGAAGCATAAAATGCTATAACTTCTGTTTGGTGCAGGGTTGGCAAAATTAACCCACCCACTGGGTTTAACCCGTATTAAACCCGTATTAAACCCGTATTAAACCTGGGTTGGGCTTAATAGTTAAAACCCATAATTTTACTTACTAAGTTACTTGAAGGTTTAGCAATTTTGTTGTTGTTAGAAATAGCTGTACACGTGTCCAAAGTGACTAACAAGGCTTAATTTCTGTTCAATTTGACATCTATTCAGTATTGTATCATATAGAATCACAAAGTGTCAAAAAGTAACGTCCAAACCTTGCACAATTTCATACTTGGCTACAAGTACCCAACTATGGTTGTACACAAATTTATAACTTTACACAAAGGATTTTTTCAATTTAGAGCTAAATCAATTCCTATTATATCGACGTTATCAACCCAAAATCATTGACCGGACAACTGCTTCACCTAAAAGTCCCTCAAGGGTGATAAAAAAAATTCCATAATTTGTGTTGTGTGCAAAATGGTTCAGGATATAGCTATTATTATTACCTTCAGCACAGAAGACCATTGTTATGGTTATATCATGGAGAGAAGTCTTGTAGATCAAAAGTAGAATCACTGTCTCGCTCACACTTTTATGACCATGCTAATTGGGGGTACAATAAACTTTTGCTCAGTGGAATTTCACCCCTTTACCATTGTTTTCCTCATTTTTGGCTATATTCATTATGTCAAAAAAGACAAAAAGTCAAAGTTAAATAATCGGTTGTGAGTGAGAATTTACATAATATTAAGAAAATAAGGTACACTTAGCGTACTTAGTGAATAAAATGGCCTTGGTAGCTAAAATAATTTGGCATTAACAACTGACAGCCTTGCATATGTATTTGCCAAGCATATAATTTTCATATAAATTTGTCATCTATAAATTTTCTATAAGGCATTAAGCTATATATGTGTTAATCAATTTTTTTTGTAACATTAAACACTAATTTTTAACCAATATTATGTATCGCTAAATGTGCAAGGTAATATGTTATTATGTAATAATTAAATAATTAAAAGCTAAAATGATATTCACCTTTAAGAAAAAATTCTTGTTTTCTTTTTTTTTTGATGGTGGCTGGCCGAACAGCAATATTTTTAATGTTTTTAGAGATAGCAATGCCAAAACCACATGCTACATCTAAATGGGGAAAAGATGAATTATTAAATCCATTATTTCGACACTATGTTGCAACTAGGCACACCAATGAACCATGCTGTTATCACAATCTACATATTTACTTTAGATATAGTTATTTTCATTTTGCATCTCTTGTGGAAGTTGCTATAATCTTAAAATGAAAAACAAGTGATTAACTTGCCTATTTAACTCATGTTTTGCTTTTATTTGTCATAACTCAGTGAATAGTTGGACAATTTGAATGGGAAAAGTTATGCCTTGTTCAGTATTTAAAGGTCTACCACATGAATGTCTGGCAGAAGTACAACAAACTGTTTATATAAACAAAAATGCATCCCCTTTACTGGACAGTCCCTGCAGAGGACCCAGGAATTTTGAAAACCCCAGCTTGCCTAAGCAGCAAGGGACGAGACAGTGATTCGCATCAAAGGGTTTCGCTGAGTCATTAATAGCTCATAAAAGGCACTAAGTAATGAAAAAGGCTTAGTTTCTCTGGCTAATCCAATGAAAAACACATTAAATCACAGAATTATTTTATAGCATTTTTCACTGTTCTCTCCTGTTCTGGTGGCTCCATGGTTATATATATAACAGAATTCAATACAGCAGTTTTAGAGCGAGCATGGACAGTTGTATCTTCAGAACGCCTTTTCAGACTGATTGAAACATTTGATAAGAATGATAGAAACACCCCAACATCAGGGCAATAAACTTGTTTTCACCTATTTTGACCAAAGTTTACTCATGGTTTACCCCATTTCTGTACAATTGTAATGCTATTTCTGTATCTTCTCCTCCAATGGCTTGTATAGCACAGACAAGTATTTTATGACAAGGCTATTAGGAATAAGCCAGAAAAGTTGGTCAATTACTTTACAATCTTTCTGATTTGTCTCTTTCACCCTTGAACTGTCCATGCTCGCTCTAAAACGGCTTTTTGTAATCGGCGCCCAGCGCCAGCGCCCAGTGCTTTGATAACCCCAAAATGGCATCTGACCATGGAGTCAGAAGAGAATAAAGAATCTGCCATATAGACGTATACATTGTAAAATAAATAAGATATTCAAGAATTTTGTTGCATTAGATGATCTTCTGTGGGGCAAGGGTTTTTTTCCAGCGGTATTTAACTACATAACTCTAATGCCATCTGGTCAAGACCAGTGATTAGTAGGACCTTGGGTATTAGAGATCAAAGAGGCAAAATGTTTATAAGCATAGAATTCACTTGTGTCAGATTTAGACCTACTATTTTCTAATAAGCTAATGTTTATGGCATAACACTGACCGACTTGTTAGATTAAATCATGAAGATAATATCTGAATAATATCATAAATAACAGGGTAAGATTGGTTAAATGTTGAGGAAAGAGCCGAACCCCCCCCCCCCCCAAGATAATATCTGAATAATATCATAAATAACAGGGTAAGATTGGTTAAATGTTGAGGAAAGAGCCGAACCCCCCCCCCCCCCCCCCCTAATGGCAACCACCGCATAATGTCCACTAAAGGGTCTATGGTCTATTTCATGGCTGGGCGCTGGGCGCGGGCGCTGGGCGCCGAATACAAAAAGCCTCTAAAACTGCTGTACCATCATAGAAAGTCTAGGTTAGTGGAGATTTCTTTTAGTTAATCTGGGGTGATAAGGGGCGATGGGGGTAACAAAGGACACAAACCCAGAAAGTTAATGATGTCATTAATAACTAAATCTAATATTTAAACTTTAAAAATATTAAATAGTAAAAAATGGCCACATGGGTTTGCTGATTTATTCCCCCCGTTTTTGGTCAGTTTGTTAGATGGACTTGAAATGACCTGGATTTATCTTTAATATCTCTTGAAGACATAATCTTGCCAATGGAAGCTTTTTCAGCTCTTTTCAGTGAAGCAAACCATCACATACCACCAATACTAGCACTAGAAGACACTGTCAGCCAAGCCAAAATGTTGCAGGATAGCTTGGAATATTACCAACCCTAATCTCCTTTTTGGTTTTCTCATCTGGAGGTCTCCGATTTGATTGTTTCCTTTTTGGTCACCTTTGGTACTTGCCTGAAAATTACTTTGTCAACCTTTTGGTCCAAAGGTATCTCCCTTTAGTTGTCTTCTGGTTGTCACCGTTATGGCTTTCTACGGTTTCTTGCACAACCTTAATTAAATTACTGAGGGTTTGTTGTTGCAGCAACCTGTTTTTTTTTTTCTGGTGGGTGAAAATGTAGTTTTTTTTAATAATCATAGTAACTGTGATCAATACAGTACATATGTCACCTACATTTAAGCTCATTTACTTGGTGCAAGGACTTGGTGTTGATGATCTGCTTAGTGCATGGCTTCTGCAACAGATGGCAGTGCGGTCGATCTTCATTTTACAACAACAGGCAAGCAGCTGAACTGGTGCGAACCGCTCCATTACCTAGAATGACTGCAGACATCAACATTTGTCTCTGGACTTCAATTTCTGGTCACGAGAATATGCCTCAGGTAATTGTTTTTGCAAAATATATGGTGTCCACACAGGTTTGTGTTTCCGTTTGCTTGTAATCAGTGCTTAAACGGCTATGTTTTCATAGTGTTTCTGTTCATTCATTCATTGAATCATCCCCTCTTCACGTGATATTTATTATGATATTGGGCTGGGCAGAAACCACTGTGTTACAGGCTTTACACATATCTAGTTGCTTTGCATAGACCAATCGTGTGTTTTGCTCTGAAATAGCTGCAAAAATTGCAGGTCTGGGGCATTGCATGGTGGCATTGCATCATCAGGATCACGAGGTCAACCTCTTTGGTCATTCAAGCTGCTCGCAGCGTACACTGGTACCCGTATATATATAGATATATATGCCAGCAAGGATAATATGTGAGTTGTCAGATTGGCAAAAACCACTGACACAACGGCTACTGAATTACGATCAGTCAGATATTGGACTAAACCACTGACACAAAGGTTCATCAATTGAAATTGAATATAAGGTCATGTAGGTCAGATTGGACTAAACCACAAGGTTCCTGAAATGAATTAAGTTCCATGTATGTCAGGTTGGCAGAAACCACAAAGGTTACTCAAGAAATAACTAAGGTCATGCAAGCTAATGTCAGATCGGACTAAACCGCTGATACGAGGGATACTCCTAGTTGGAGTGCCATTGTGGCTGAAACCTGTGACACAAGGTTGCTAAATTATTTTATCTCCTGTCAGATGAAATCTAAGACATATGCCCATTATGTACTGTCCCACTAGATGTTGTATTAACATTATATATATCCTTATACCAATATTGTGATTATATTACTCATTAAAAAATAAATAAATAAAACAGGACTGATATTGATTAATAGTGGGTTATATTATATGTTGATGTTGCATTATATTTTACTGCTTGTTTCTTCTTTCCTTGAATTTAATAATTACATTTTAATTGAACCTAGAATTTTTTTTTAATTATTATTATTATTTTAATTTATTTTTTGACATAAAGGTCTTTTGTGATCTCAACACGTCGGGTAAAATTCATTCATTCACCCTGACTTGCACTCCCCCTTGTGAGCAAGTTGAATGTCATTGAACCCTACAAGTCCAGGCTGATGGCATCTGACTCTGCTGAAATTAACATAAAAATTGCAAATACTGAAAGGAGGGGTTAATAAAGAAATGGGTGTGTGTGTATGCCCATGGATTTACTAGACCTGCCTGCCTGCCAACACTTTATCATGTTTATTGCAAGTGCACAAAACGTTTTACTGCAAGCACAGAAAACCAGATTACAATTTACATGTGAAAGTTCCAGGTCATTTATTTTTATGCAGATGTTCTGGATACTATCCAGTAAACTGTATCCAACATATATGTAACAATTAAGGCAAGCTCAATCATGCCATTATTATATTACACTGAAAAAATTAAAAAATCTGGCCATTGAACCTAGTTCAGAGGAGCTATAGTATACAATGACATTTGTGCATAGCTATATGCTTCACAATTAATTTTCATTGGAGTAAACCTGGTTACAAGTGGTTGTAGATCAAGTTGTTAGGGGTCATCAAATAGAATGGCATTCCATCTGCCCCGTTGTCATGTTCTAAATAAAAGTTCACTAGAAGGAGTGGAGGTCGGGGCTATCCTGATTGTGTTACTGGACTAGACTTAAATGGCGCCATCTGGTAATTTTTTTTTTGTAATGTAATATATATTTTTTGATATATATACATATATATGTTATATTATTGGCACTATAATGTCCTTGAAAACTGTGTCAAAAGCATTTAAATCACATTTTAAGTACCTTATCATACTTATCTCAAATACCTTATCATACTTATCTCAAATACTGTGTAGTTCGATTCTTTGAATAAAATGATAATCACCCAGTACATCACCTCGCCTCTCTCACCTCCCCTCACCATCTAAGCGCTGCATGGGTGCAATTCTTCTCCAGTACTTTGGCAGGAGTGCTGCCACCAAATTATTTTTGCTAAAAATTTTTTTAATGTTTTGTGAGTAGCAAGATATGACTAGATGTATTTAATTAAATCAACCACAGCAGAAGCACCATCCATGATCTCTGAAACATTGTGTGGATCACATGTTCTGACTTACACACTAAGTGTCAGGTACTGCGAACCACCTTAAAATCTATATTCCTATTCAAATGCTAAGGATTTTTGTTGATGTATTTGTGTGGGAGAAACTGTGTCAGCCTTGAGCATAGCCTTCTAGATGAGCTGTTGTGCTCTCATTTTCGAACAGCAACCATATCTTACACAAGTACTTGTTATAACAGCAACATATGAAAAAGACAGCATTGAAATTTATCTCTTTCGATTTCAGCATTAGATACCTACCACTGCAGAATCTGCATTAATTAACCATGGCGTCGTCTACAGCCATTATGGAAATTGAAGCAATACATCCAATACCGGACGTCGTTCAACGAGCAAAGTCTGTCGATGCAGCAATAGACTTTATTGGAGGAGTAGCAGGTAGGCTGAATTACTTGAGCATACAGAACTTCATGGACTAAATCTGTTACTATTGGTCAGTGTTCGAAATAAGGACTGATCAGGCAACCAAAATTAGTTAGACACTTTCAAACACTGCTATTGGTGCATTTAAATGGCAAAATTTTGTTGTCGTCAATTGCTTTAAAATCATTTTGTTAATTAAGATGTAAGATAATATAAAGTATCTTCAGTGGGTCATGCATGTAGATGGCCTTGCTTTAACTTTGCTATCATTCTTCATTGTAATTAATTTTGAATCATGTTTATCGAGATGGACCTCAAATGACATTTTTATTAATCTTAAAAGAAAAATAAGAAATTAATTGTCAGTCAACAGGTTGCACCATTTGTGAAATTGTTGTGTATTTTAATTGTTCGCTTGTGACTTGTAGTGATTTAATTTCAGGGGGAGCGGCATCCGTTTATGTGGGCCAGCCCTTGGACACAGTCAAAGTAAAATTACAGACATTTCCAACCTTGTACAAGAATGCATTAGACTGTTTCAAGCTGACTTACAGACATGAAGGAATATACAGAGGACTTTATGCTGGGACACTCCCATCATTAGCTGCTCAAGTCTCAGAAAATGCAATCCTCTTCATGTGTTATGGCATGTGCCAGAAAGGCATTATGTGGTTGTCAGGTTAGTACTTGGTCCGTACTAAAAAAGTTTATGTTGGTGTAATTTTTAAAGGAGCTTATATTTGATGTAATAATGTTACCACAAGTTTTATGTAATTTTGCAAGAACTGTATGTAAGTTTAGCCACTTAGATCGAGAATATCATTGATGCTATTAATCATAAACAAAGGAAACTAAAAGAAATTCTTGTATTATGGCCAGAAAGTCATTTGATTTTGAAGAACATAATAAAAGAATAGTGCGAAAATTCTGAAATTTGGAAACTGCATGACTGATGATTTTCTGCTCATACTTCAGGACACGAGAAGGTTTCAGACCTGGGACCTTTCCAGAATGCCACTGCGGGGGGGCTGTCTGCATTTTTCTCATCATTAGCACTCTGTCCAACAGAGCTGATTAAGTGTAGACTACAGGCCATGCAGCAAATGCATACATCAGGAAATGTTGATCCCAAGCTAAAAAATATGTAAGTGTATAGTTTACATAATTAAAAAGAGAGTATTATTGATGCTATTAATAAAAAAAAAACAGAAACTAATGATATAAAAGAAATCATGTATTATGGCCAGTTATTATGGACAATTAAAAAGACTTGAAATATTTTCATGTCCAGTATGTGAAAAATAGTGTCTAAGTGTAAATTCCATTGCAGAGGGCCATTGTCATTGACTCGAATGATACTCAGAGAAGAAGGAATTGGAGGACTATTTCGAGGCTTCACACCCACATTATTTCGAGAAATGCCAGGGTACTTCTTTTTCTTTGGGGGCTATGAGATGAGCAGAAGTTTATTCACACCCAAGGGGAAAAGCAAAGATGATCTCGGTTAGTAACTTATGCGTAAAATTTATAAATTTGTAATGCAAACAGTTGTGTTATCTGTATTCCTCTTTTGACAACACAGAAAGTGAAAGATAGATTACATACCAAATATATATATATATTACTGATATTATTAGTCCATAAATATATAAAATTTGCAAATATAACCTGATAGAGTGAATGGCTCCATATCATGTCAATATAATATCAGCTTTACAGGGTCATTTGCATTTTTTGGAAGGAAGGGGCACACATCTGAAGAAACTAATGTGATATATATTCTATCTTTCATTATTTGTTTTGCAGAACCGTGGAAGACTATGATCTGCGGAGGTGTTGGAGGAACCTGTTTGTGGATTGCGATATTTCCTGCAGATGTTATAAAATCTCGTGTTCAAGTCTCTCGAGCTACTGAAGGTTCATTCTTCAGAGTCTTTCTAGACATTGCCAGAAATGAAGGTATGGTGCAATGAGTGTCTCGTATATTTAACTTTATATGCCTCAATTTGGCCATAATTAACGAACATCAGATTAACATATGTCTATGTAGTGCTACTGGGTCTGAAGCTTAATCATCTTATATGACCAGCTGCCAGAGGCAGATGAAATGATGCAATGATCAGGCTTGGGAGTCCACACTATGTTACACATTAACCCCATGGGGTTCTTTTACTTGTCCTATTTTCCAAACGGGTACCTTTCCCTGGTGCCTAAAAATGATTAAGATATCACCATTTATCGGAGATTAAGGATTTATATCCTCAAGGTTACACAAGTCATGGCCTCAAAACAAGACCAACCTCTATTTCAGGACTGCCTTGTAATCAAGCAAATACGGTTAAAGCTAAATATATTTTTATGTAAAAAACTGAATTTGAGTTCTACTGTGCAGCTGCATGTGATAAAATTAACTAATTGCAATATTTTTGCCTCTCAAAGTAGTTTGAAATTTTAATTTTTTTTCCAGGTATATTGGCTCTCTACAAAGGTTTGGGACCAACTCTATTGCGGACATTTCCAGCTACAGGAGCTCTATTTTTAACTTATGAGACTGTGAAAAAAACATTGAGTAATTTTGCCGACTCACAAAGCACATGAGCTAATAGCTAACAGCTGGACATTACATTTTTAACAATATTGAGTTCTAACAATATTTAGTTTGGTTTCAAACAATCATCGGGGCATTGGCAGCTATGCATACGCGGTTTTAATATGGATTTGTTAACTATAATGCCTTTTTGTCGTCTTTGTTTCTTCTAAGACTAAGACTTGCAAACTTGTATTGCCAAAACCAATTTTACAAATTGTACTTACTGCTTAAAAATTTACCTCGATTGTTTTATTGTTGTACCACATTTACCTGTTCTACAGGTTAGTTCACTTGTTTTAAATTTTACTTGGTTTATGGAATTTATAAATATATGTGTGAAGTTTTATATCTGATATTTGTTTGATGTTTTATAGAAGTTTTCCCAATTTTGGATATATAGAAAACCAGTAATTAAGTCAAGCCACCACATTTATTATGATAAGCAGCCGAAGTCATGTCAGATTTAAAAATTCAACTTGGCCACAAAAAATTCTGAAAAAAGACGTATTTTCTGGATCAGCCATTACACTGAATGTGATGAAAAGGACTGTAATTTGCAAATAGACAATGACAGATTACGCTACCCTGGTCATAATTTCAAATTTCCATATATATATTAATGACCAGAAGTTTGTAGTAAATCAGATCAGGACCATTAGGTTATCATTTTCAAAACTCGTTCAGGTGTCTTTCATGAAACTGTAAATCATTTAGTCAGCTTCTGGTTCAGAAGCAGCATAATTTGCAACAAGCAGCAGTTAGTCATGAAGTTATGACTTGGTGAAATAAGCAGCAAAATTTTGGCAGAGTCAGTCAGAATTTGAAATTCAATGGCGTACAGGTCTTCTACCAATTAAGGCATCCGCAAATTCCACATTGACCAGCTGCTCCAAAAGTCCCAGGTTCAATTTCAGGCCGGGCACTCATCATGTCTTATTTTAGCAAAAAATGACAAGTACGTCATTGACAACCAAAGGAAGTGTATACCAAAATTATCGCTGAATTATTCTTTAAAAGGTGATGAAAATGTTTATTTTTTAAGGTTATATTCTTGGGTAAGGGAGACATTCTGCAGAATATGCTCCAATGTAGCCAAGCAAGCCTAGACGGTTAAAACTGCTCTTTCCGCTAGGGGGCTCGGCGTAATAGAGCTGCCTCTGCTCAGCTAGAACTGTTTTACCATCTAAAGCAAGCCTACCTGAATCTATTTCATACTGAAAAATAATGTGTGCACACACTATACCACAATCATCATTTCCATGCAGTGATCGTTTCTGCTTCATTAAAGTTTAATGTTATTACTGAATGGCTCTTTGCCGATTAAACCTAATAACTAATTTTCAATGATGTAGATATATATCTAGTTGGCACTGCACTGATGGCATATAGGCATAGTGTATATCTTTAATCTGTATACGCTGTACATCGAAAAATGACTCTAATCACAGGCGCCGTCCAGCTAGCATCATTGCGTTGTAAAGATATAATAAGCATGATATCTATAATATGTCTGGACACACCAGCCTCTGCTGGAGGGCGCCTGTGCTCTAATGATGTTATATATTTATACTCAACACCACATATAAATGAAAGATAGCTGACAAGCAAAGTGAAATGAGTACGCAATCATCAAATATTGACAACAAATCTAGGAAACCTGTTTTGGCGACATAGCGCTGCAGCGCCAGCTGGTGAGTCAAGTTCACATTGTCAGTGATCATGTGACTGAAATTTCCTCACATGACCGCAAAATGGTGGAGCCTGTAAAAACTTGTAAACAATGAAAAAATGCAGTCAGTCAAAAGACTTTGAATGATTTGTGATGTTCAGTGAAGCAAGGATTTAGCTGGACAAAATAGTGCAGACTAAAGGTAACAACTGATTAAGGGAGTGTACTACATGTAATGTACATTGTAAAACTGTAGATCTGATGATCCAACATATATTAATTCTTTGTCTTCATGATATGTATGTGCATTTCTTTACTTTAACCAGGTTAGCTGCATTCCAGGAGATATGTATTCTAACGAGGAGCAGTATCCTACATTTGTAGGTTTTATTGCAGCGGCCATAGCCGTGCTCTTCTTCAGCAGTAATTTCCTGCCTGTCAAAAAAATTGAAGCTGGAGATGGTAGGTTGCAAACTGTATGCTTTTTCAATTTACATGCATGCTTGATTTTTCTATATGAACTCATAATTAATTTTGTGTTTCCAGGATTGTTTTTCCAATGGATCCTTTGCAGTGCCATTTGGACGATGGGTCTTATGGTCAACATATGGAGACAGTTTCCACCATTTTTCCCTCTTGCCATGTTGGGTGGCTTTTTATGGAGCACAGGTTAATTTAAAGTTTTAAATTATGTATATCCATACTCCAATATATTGATTTTGCTTGCAATAAAATTATTCACTTCAATGTTCATGTATGAGGAACTAAAATTTAAGTTCATTAACTGTCCGTCTCAGAGAAAATCATACAAACCTCAGAAATTTCAAAATTTTTTTATCTTCTGTAAATGACCATCTCCGATTTTTTTCAAATTTTGCATATAAAAAGATTTATCTTTCAAACGAAGATTAAAGCAATCAGAAGTCTCCTATCTATAATAGTTTCTCTGTAGTGAGCGCTTAAAAAAGGGTCTTTTTTGAGGCTAATTTGGCCAAAAAGCTGGGTTGGCCAAAGTGAAAATGCAGCATTTTCAGTCTTTAAAAACATTTTCAAAATCTTCTGTAAATGAGTGGCAATAATATGAAAGTACAGGTAAAAAATGTAAAAAAAAAAATTCCCTCACATGGGGTGAAGAATGATTCAAGAATTTATTCAATGGCTGTAATTGATGCATTAGGGTCCTAGAACAATTTTTTTGGGTATACGGAAAAATATAAAGTGGAATATATAATCATAAATCCAATAAGGCTGCAGCAACATGAAAATGTGATGTTTCTATCAGTAATGGTCTTGGAACACCAAGTAGGTTGTGTATATGATTGGTGCCTAATATATAATGATTGCAAAGAAATGAATACAAGACCTGAAAAAGCAGAAAATGCCCTGTTATCATGCTGTAAGGTGTGGTTTTTGTTTTCTTCATAAATTTGGCTTTTATTCATTCATTGCCATAATTTAACTATGCAAATTTTGCTCTACCTTTTCTCACAAAATGCTGTTCTATTTGATAAATATACAATATATTGATAAGCCAAGCTACAGACATAAAAGTATATATTTTGGGCTTCTTTTTGGTATATTTGGCATAATTTTAGGCTTTGAAACGAATAAGCACTGTCTCTTTTACACTCTCAATTCTTATACTGACATCAGTGGTCATGCTCTCCTGCTATCAAGGGGATTAACCTCTGCCATTATTCTGTGTTTGAGGTCAAATTGTATTAAAACTAATGCACATAGAATTATGCCATTAACACCAAGTTGAGAAAACTTTATGGATAAAATAATTCCTGTTTTTGGTATTTGTGGGTTGCAAAACAACGGAACAAAAAATTCAAATTTGGAGGCTACATTCGCTTCGAAAACCGGCATCCGACACGCCGACTTTGATATTTATTTATCATGTCAAATGTATTACATAGTTTTCCATGCACGATAGTCAGTCCACAACGCAGCATCCTTTTGCATATTCCCATTGGTTTTTGCATATTCCCATTGGTTTAAAATGGGCACGCCCATACAGTTAACAAAAAATTTTTTTATTAAATTTTATTTGAAAATATCACGGGTTTCTATATAAATAATTAAAATTTAAGTGTTGTTACACACATTGATGTACATTAAAATATAAAGCATCACCATGGGAGATATTTGAGTCTCAACTGAGCAATATTTCCAAGATGAAGTATCTATCCTCTTCCTCTGTGACTTCAATGTTATTTGCTCGAAAAGTGACAGATAAAGGCGTATTTTTTAAACATCTCTAACATTGCTAAAAATACCAAACTTGGACAAGAAATTAAACAAAACCAATTATTTTGAATGTCTGAATATTTGTGCCAATTTTTTTTTTTAAGAATTGGAGATAATCATGCGGAAAATTTTTCAAAAATTGTATGATTTTCTTTGACAGACAGACAGTTAATTGATTTTTTTCTTTTTAGGCAACCTGATGGTAGTACCAATTATAAAGACCATTGGTCTGGGTCAAGGTATTCTGATCTGGGCAACTACAAATTTACTTGTTGGATGGGCGAGTGGAAGGTATGGATATGTATATATGCATTTATATTTAGTAATGTGTTGAAAGATTCAGTTAAACATTTACTAGTTGTCAGAAATATGCAAATGAGTCATGCCATGGCTTAAACTGTCATGGCTCCCAGGCTCCCCTTTATAGTCAGTTTTTATTATATTCTCTGTTTAACATTGACTTTCATATTTACAGATTTGGATGGTTTGGAATTAATCCACAAATCCCCCCTAAAATTGCTATAAATTATGTTGGAGTGGCCCTTTGTGTCTTTGGGTAAGTTAAAATTCTGTATGAGCTTATTTAAATTCAATTTCATTGTTGAGACTTTTTTTTTTAAACTATAACTGAACTTGGGTTATTACCATTTCAGAGGCATAGTCTATTGTTTCATCAAAACTGAAACTCAAACCCGTGTGGAAGAGAGAAATTTGAACAATGACAGAGAAGGACTCCTAGCAGATGATGTAAGAATCAAATTAGTATATTTGTTCACATTTAAATTTAGTTGGTCACTATAATTTGATAATAGGTAAGTGCAGCAGTTTTTGTATTTTCAAACTCAGGCGCTTTTGTATTTTTTACAATATTCAACATAAGTAAATTGGTATTATTTTTGTTCCTTTTAATTTTACAGGAGATTGAGCCAAGCTTGACTGGTGGACGCATGCAAATCATTGACAATACTGAGACATTTTTGGACAGACTGGGACCAAGATCAAGAAGAATATTGTGAGCAAACGGTTGATGCGTTACCCCCTGTATAATCAACATTTAAATCCACAAGATTATAAACATTGAAGTTATTTTTCATTTCTCTTAACTTTTTTAGGGGAATCTCAATGGCAGCAGTGTCTGGAGTTCTCTATGGTCTCAATTTCACACCAGTTGTCTATATTACGGATAGATATTCTGGTGTTAGTCAAAATGGTATGATTATTTTAGAAATTTATTTTATTTGCAATACTGTCTTTTCAAGTAAAAAAACCTTGTGAATGCAACAACTTTCTTACTTCACAACAGTCTTACATAAAACAATTTTGTGGCTTGGATAAAATGATCTATATATGTTGTACTTTAATTATTTCCTATCACAGGTCTTGACTATGTGTTCGCGCACTTTTGCGGCATCTTTATCACCAGCACCAGTTATTTCCTCATCTACTGTGCATGGTCAAGAAACAAACCATCGTTATATCCAAAAGCCGTCCTTCCAGGATTTATCTCGGGAATCATGTGGGGTATTGCTGATATTAGTTGGTTTGTGGCGAACGCCGTTCTCTCAGAAGCTGTTAGCTTTCCAATAGTAACAGCTGTAAGTTCTTTGTTTATTTTTTTACCTAAAGTTTTTGCTCTAACATCTATTTCATATAATTTGGCAGATACTTAGCTTCCTTACAACTGAATTTTGTAATAGCATTCACATTGCCTTCATCCAAATCATCTCGTTTTATTTTCAGGTCCCCGGTCTCTTGGCTGCAGTATGGGGTACTGTATTTTTCAAAGAAATTAGGGTGAGTTGATGGGAAAAAATATCTTATACTTGGATCGTTGTTCCCATATTATCTAACTTACATGAAGTCATTGGTATTATCTTTCAGGGCTGGAGGAACTTTGGCATCTTTTTTTGTGCTGCAGCCATCACTATAACAGGGACTGTGTTGACAGGGTTTTCAAAGATCTAGAAATTTTAATTTCATGTCTTTACTGCATGCTTTTGAAAGCATGGAGTCAAGCAGGTGATTGTTCAATCTCATCCAATATAAATATTAGATAGCATATGTATGGTTTTTTGTGCTTATCAGTTGTGCCATTCTACTTCTGAATTATGGGTAGGATTTTATGTGAGTGAAATATTCAGGTACTATTCAAACGTCTTTTTTTAGCAAGAAAGGAAAAAGCAAATCTCTTCAAATAAGTGTGATTTGGGACTTGCTCAGAGGGTTCTGGCCTCAGATGTATAATCATATAGGGCCTAGATGATTGCAGAGGAAACTGACATTACTGACATTATAGCTTAACTGCAAGTAATACACAAAATATATTTAGGTGACACTTATATTATTTTTAGCTTCTCAGATCCGCTGACATGATGAGAAATATGCCAACAGAAAAATAAAATAACATGTCCCAGTGTTATTTAATAAACAAATTCATTTATATTTTGGCATTTTTCGACCGACTGACCCATTAAAAATGGCCCTGAGAGGATCGAGAAGCTAAAGCTCAAATAAGTGTGGCCTTAGCAAAAATGCTAATATATATAGCTTTTAAAATTGATTCCATGCATGCTGATTGTGATATTTATACTGTTTGAATGTTTTATCACTCGATTCATTCCACAAATGTACAAGATCTTAAATTTTTATTCCCAAGAGGTTTTTGTTGTGTTGTTGTTTAAATTAAATAGATTTGTATAGCACCTGTTTCAGAAATGTTTTCTGCTCCCTGGTGCTTAAATTAAAAAAGCTTATTGTTTATAGGCAGTTCTGAATAGATGAGTTTTTAATTTCTTCTTAAAGCCATCATTGGTGGAGATTTGTTTGACATCTTCAGGTAGTTTATTCCATGGGTGAGGTGCAATGACTGAGAAGGCCCAGGCCCCAAATTTGTGACTCAACTGAGGCTGAAGGAGCATATTGTTTTCATTGCTTCTGAGATTTATAGTTTGCTGAGGCTGTTTTCTTATAGATTTGATATATATAGGATGGTACCTCATTGTTGAGTGATTCCCAAGTCTTGTTGAGCAGTTTGAATTCAATTCTGGAACGAATCGGCAGCCAGTGAAGTTCCTTCCTGATGTGAGTGAATTGACAGTGTACAGGCATAAATTACTAACTGAGGAAAACGTGGCACAATTCGAAGTCTTTTACTAGTGATATTACTTTGCTGATGTAATAATCATATCATGTATTTTTTATTTATTTATTTTTTGGCTAACTAATGTTTGTAGTTTTAGCTTCTCAATTTACTGTTTATTTTACAAAATATATCTATTTTTGTAATGTGTTCGCTCATAAGAAAATAAATCGGACAAAGTACTTGGGATTTGCTTTTGATTTGAATATCAGAAATGCAAATTTGCATTTCAGTACAATTTTAATATTTCAATGTCCTATGCATTTACATATCAACTTCATGCACCAGGAACCTCCCGGTACCTATCTGCAGTCTTTATCTTCAGTAATCTTTGACAAATTATGAAATATCAGTTGCTTGCGGTGAGGAAAAAACTATGCAATCTACTTATCCCGTGGCCTTGGCTATGTTCAGTTCCTGTTTGAGGTGTGTGTAGTGCTCAGTAATCACAGCTTCGCCAACCGAGAAAGCCAATGACACATGGATGCAAATCCAGTCAAAGGGATAATAAATGTCAATTAATATGAAAAAAAAAGCATTTTGTTGAAAATTTTTCCAGATATCACATTGTATGGTTCATATATCAGTGTATATAGGACCTACAAATATTATTTGACAGTGCTCGAGATCCTGCAAGGCATATTTCTGATGATGCTCACGCAGGACCAAAACACTGTAATTCATTTCATTGAACACATAACTTTAAACTGACCTGATGTGTGGCATTTTTTTCATTACTGTAAATCTGTCTTTGTACTTTGGCACTAAGCAAATATATACACTACATTATTGACACCAAGCAATTGATTTTAGCAAGGTCAAGTATCGATGAACTCATGAGTGAGACATGTGTTATCTTTTTTAATCGTCAAGCACTTGCAGAGCTAGCCCAAGCAATATGATGTTCGATTAGGCGCTCTTGCTTATTATCTGACTTTTCTTGTGAGCGCTAGCAATAGAGCAATGTCAATGGCGGCTCACTATAAACGTCCCAATATGAACAAGAGCTGATAGCGGCTTGCGGTCAGGAAGGGTTTCTCCCAGGCTATTGCAGAGCATGCTGCTCTTTCAGTCAAGAGATCAAAATATCCACCTGACAAAAGAAAAGAGGTACTTCGACCTGTTCCCGGTGCTCCTTAATGCAAACAATACTTGAATAGGAATGCGAACCACTGCAATCAGCAAAAAGGAGTTGTAAATGAAGTATTGGGGAAAAAACCGCCAACATAGCATGTCATAAGTCATGTCATAATGACCTTAATGCTTCTGGGCTAAACAGAACACTACTCCATTCACAGAAAGTAACTGATGAGACAAATTGCAACAACTACTGTGATTTATCTGTTACAGGGCTGGAAGAATTTTGCCATTTTATTTTGCATGAAGTTGATATGTAAATGCATAGGACATTGAAATATTAAAATTGTACTGAAATGCAAATTTGCATTTCTGATATTCAAATCAAAAGCAAATCCCAAGTACTTTGTCCGATTTATTTTCTTATGAGACAAATTGCAACAACTACTGTGAATTTTGCCATTTTATTTTGCGCTGGAGCATTCATGATTAGTGGAGCTGTTTTAACTGGATTTTCAAAGGCTTGAAGTGTGATATCGGTACTGAACATTATTTCAGCAAAGTAGTGTGTCCAGAGAAATTAGTATTTTACTTCGCCAATTAATTGTGCAGATTAAAACCCAAAGCTCCTAATGTACTAACAGTATCTATAAATTTTATTCCATGAACCAAGATATAAATTTTTCTCATAATTTCTTGGACATAGTATGGTATGATGTATCGGTTAAAATATTTTCAAAGTATACCACCAGGTTGTATTTTTTAGGTTTTCACAGCCAAAACCAGTTGACAAATTGCACCTCAAAATCACATTTTCCGGCCAAATTGACTAGAAATAGACAGTGTTTCTTTTTGTTTTTTTATACAATAAGAATTATCATACATAAATAAATAACAAATTTCATGTCACAAAAATCACTTACAGATAAATGGTTATAAATGGTACATACTGAAATGATTTTCATCCCCGTAATATAATGAGGGTATTATGGATATTTTCGGCAGTTCTTGATGTAACTGGAGTGGGTTGCTGCAAGTTGATCACTTGATTGTAAGTTTCTTGTAATCGTCTCATTACTTCATTGGTTTTAACAAGCACCTTCGCCTGAAAAATTATACCTGAATTTGTAGTGTACTCATTGATATTTGACTTTACCTATGTATGATTATGTCCATCCACATAAATAGGGTGATCTCAATGCATCAAAATACAAGGTTTTACAGCATTTTAATCAATTGATAATTAATAAATTACCTTTTGGTTGTTGTAAACAGTTGCCAGAATGGCAGAACTGGCATAAATTTGAACCTGATCATCATGCACTTCCAGACACTGTAGCAGATATGGCACAAGTTTCTCTGAAAGAAATATTAAATACATGTATGTGCCATGCAGCTAACAAAAATTAAATAGCAAGGATATGTTAAATAGTGTTAAAACAAACACACGTAACAACGTTACAATCTTATATAGTGTGAAAATAGTTTTCTGCCAAGAGCGGCACTTAATTTTATTTCAAATGCATGTATTGTTTAATTTTAAAAAATTTGTGGCTCCAGATGATGCGAAAGCTGGTCTGACTGGAGCCAATTTTACATTATGTAGTTGAATACAAATACAAAGTATAGTATAAGTAAACTGCAAATGGAAAGTTACTAAACTGTACACTTTACTTTCCGCTTGAATCCTGAATTGTTAGTGAACGAATAGTGTTAAGTACTGGCTTACCATTTGCAAGAAGCTTAGCTTTGTTGTTGTTTTGGAAACAAAGATTTCTTATGATGAGTGTCGCACAATGCCGATGGTGACTAGACTGACTGGCTCCAAATTCCAACAATGACATCAACACATCTGCAAATTGTATTGAGATTTTTGATCAAGTAAGTTAATGGACCATATAAACAAATATGAACATTTCCATTTATACACAATACAATACACAGCATGGATTTCCAGCAGCGGATCCAGAAATTTTTAGACCTGGGGGGGGGGGGGGGTGGTTTGGATTATTAAATTACCTGTGCCTTAATATTGCTGGGACTGATTGGTATTTCATTACTTCCTCTGTATGTACTGACCAATGTATTTGTTTTTCTCACATAATATAATTTTACTGAAAACCATGAAACGTTTTAGGCATGCATTCTGCCAAAATGATTTGCTCAGAGGAAGCATTTTCTCTACACGTTCCATGTTAATGTAACCCACTAAAATCTATTGAGAAAATACAAATTTTCATTGTTGCATCTATTGTATACTTTATTGAATATGATATTAGTAACCTCAGAAACTTTGACATTGATAATATCTCTAACACAGTGAAACTAAGACTCTATGAAGCCGAACATGAGCGACTTATAAATGCAATAAATGACAGTTCACAACAACCAAAACTTAGGACATATAAACTATTTAAAACTGATTGTAGAATAGAACCTTATCTTGAATTGCAACAAATTCGCAAAGTGTTAACTAAAATAGCTAGATTTAGGACAAGTTCACATAGCCTGAAGATTGAAACAGGTCGACACCATAAACCAATAATTCCTGCTCCAAATAGAATATGTGAAAAGTGTACGTTAAACTTTGTAGAAGACGAAATTCACTGTTTGATTGTCTGTCCTGGTAATGAGCAACACCGTGTTAACCTTTTTTTGAATGCAACTAAATTTATTAACAACTTCTTGTCTCTAGATGATATAACTAAGTTTACAGCAATAATGACAAACAAGGAACCTGAGTTATTAATTAGTTTTGGAAAGTTTCTCCTTCAAGCTGATGTGTAGAGAAAACCATCTCCTGTATCCACACAGTTATTAATTTAGTTTATTAGTTTATTAGTTATGATGTGCTTGTCATGTTTTGGACTTTGAGAGTGAAATGTTTTTATTAGCGGCTTGTATTTTTTTCTATTGTGTATGTGGATTTTAAACACGTATTATAAGTTAACTTGGTGGCTGGAACCTTGATTATTGACATTTTATTGCTTTCTGTACTTACATTAATGTCTCTTTCATGTTATCTTTTAACTGAATGACATATGTATCATTTATGATATTTTACATGTCAATAAAATCTATATATATATGTAAAGAGCTTCATGGTAATTTAGTTCCGAGATATTCACCTTTAATTTTAAGAATGGTGTTCTGGCCGTCATTGGAAAAGGACAAATTGACAAAAAGTTCAAGCCAAAGACCCTCCACTGTCTTCATTAGTTTCGTTTTCTTTTTCTTATTTGGGCACAGTTTGGAAAATTCGAGAAGGAAATTGCTCTGAAAGAATGAATCATTAATTAATGAAAGTTATTTGACATTACCAATGAAGTATTTATCTATGCAGTTCTCTGAATTTAAGACACAATTGCAATAAACTTACAGCAGGCTAACTTACAAATGAATTATCTTAAATACAATCAGATATTGTTATGTTTTGTATATAGAAATTAGTTCTTTATTTCTGTTGTAAATAAGGAAGCAACTTGATATAGTTTAAAATTAAAACTCTGTCAAAAGATAATAACTAATTCAGAACTTTTAACTTCTGTAAAATTTATGATTTTTGCAAAAAGGTGAAAAATGTCGTCAAATTACCAACTAACCTTCCACATAATCCCTCGACATTCTTGAGATAAAGACAGGGTGGTTAGCATGTTGAAGGCGACTTTGAGCAATTCTGGATTTCCTGAATGTGAAATGTCACTGGATTCCTTTTGCACCAGTTTTATGAGGCAGTGTACCAATGATGAATTGCTTGTCTGAGGTACATTGGTAATTGTTCTGTCCACCGTCATTTGGGTTGAAGTGAATGCCAGTGAACTGCAAGCTAAAAGCAATAATTAAGTTTGCAAGTTAAGTTTCATATAAAGGAAAATACAATGCATATTATATAATAGAGAATGTCTGCAAATAAACAGACATATGAGAACATAACCTTTCATACATCACACAAATATATATATATATATATTATTTATTCGTACATATATAATAGTACACGTGAAATTATATGTCAAGAAAAATGAAATTCAATTTATGGAAAGTTCAAATATCATTTGGCGAATCTCTGTTGGTTCAAGTACAGTTTCTGACAAATTGTCTCTGACATCACTCAGTTCGTAAATAACTTTTGCATCATGTCTTAGGGCCATCTTGCACTTTTCAGTACATAAGAGTTTTAACCAAATATTGTTGTTAAGAGTTAATTTTGAGTCTTTACCTTGAGGGCATTTTGCAGTATAAGTAGCCAGAAGAGTCACTATAGCCATCATCAGGGCATTGTCAACCTGACCCCAAGCCCATAGTTTGTGTATCACACTGCTTAATCCAGTTTCATATGCAGCAACCTTGAGAAGAAAGAAAAAGGACCATTTAATACTACAATAATGGTATAGTAAATATGTAGTATTTTTAATAGTAATTTATAAGCAAAATAGATGTAATGATTGGTATGTATTTTGCTGCCTTGAGCTACAACATGCCCAATGCCCATGCAATACTTTGTTGAAATTCATCACACCACTCTGGACGAGACATACATGTTAGCATTAGCTGATGCATCTTACCTTGACATCACAGTTGTTATGGAGAAAGTTTCGCAACAGGTCCATGGTAAGGACGACTTGGTTGATGAGGTGATGTCCATCTTTCTTGCCATTCTGCTGCTGAAGCAGGAGTTGTGGGCCATCAAGAACTTCCATTGTCAGTTTAACATGGAGACTTTTAAGCTGCTCACAAAGGCTTTCTACAAATCCAGCTGGAAATAATGGAGAACTCCTTCAGTTTATGTACCCAAAATCTGCATTCCTACATATGCAGTAGAGATAAGTGGTGACAGATAGCCACTGCAACCTGGTTTGGTATATATAGGCGCAAGTACAGTCCCATGCTGTAAATTTTGACAATTTTCTAGCTGTCTATGTTATTTTTGATAAGCCAGATCATAGGCCAGAGGTTCAGGCCTACTGGGCCCGGCCGAAGGCCTTTTGTGGCTCTGAAATGGCCAAAAATAAAACCTACAGACCAGATTTTCAGAAATGACCGTGTGGGGTCACGGTGCGCACTAGTTTACTAAAAAATAAAAAAAACGATGACATCACAAGGACTTGCCGTAAATTTGGATGCTAGGCAACGGGTACGAAATTACACTTCCTGCGGCCTCATATTGATTATGGGTTCCATTGTATAATTTGGTACTTTGCAGGTTAAGGTCTTGATCAAGTGCCACCCTATTATGCCATTATTGTTGGAAACTTAAAGAGTGACTGACCTTCCATGGCTGAAGCTTTGGCAGTTTCACTCAAGCCCAAAACCGACTTCAGGGCATTTGCCACAGCTTGTTTCACTGAAAACGCTTGGGCGTGAGGGCGTAATGCGACAGCATCATAAAGCTTTATGAGACTCTGGCAAAGAGAAACTCCGCTACACACAGAAATGTCACCTTCTGAAAACAAAGAAAACAACAATTCAGTGTTACCAATATACTAACTAGTCTTGTACAGATGAAATTACTATGAGAAACATCACAGAGTTAAATCATGTAAAGAATCGAACCTGCTGTAGGTATTCTTGTGTCAAGTATGTTGGCAATGCAGTGCTCATTTTCCCTCGCTCCACTGCTAATTCTTTGACCTTCACTAGTCAAGGTCACTGCAATGAAAGTCAAGGTCGTTCTCCATAATTTTGTCTCCATCTGCTTCTTTTCTTGGATAATACTGACACATCGTCCTGGGCACAAAAAAGTACATTTTAAACATTAACTCAGTCAGTGATATTCAATATACATTTCAAAATACATTTCAAAATGCAAATGGCAATGATCAGACAAGGATCACACAAACAGGAACACATGTTACATTGCATATGGATTTCAACAACCCTTGCAGATGTAACTAGGATAATAGGATAATGTACTTCAGAGGGTTGGACCTACCTGTAATGACTGGCCAGTTTTTAATCATAACTGGTGTCATCGCTTCAAGGGCACTGTGACCTCCAACTTGTAGGGTGAAAGACAGCAGAGCAAATATCTCATTCCAAAGTGACTCGCACAGGACAGCAGTGTCAGCATCATCTGTAAATTAATTTATGTAAATTACCTGACCTTTCCAGCTGAATATGAACAACTCAAGGTTATATTTACTCTGGACACGTTAAATTTAATGTACTACCAATACATCAGAGAACTAAATAAGATGAATCCTTTGTATATGATACAACTGTATACTACCTACAAATCAATACCTGACATAAAATGGTTCCGGCATTTATGTTTTAAAAAGAGAGCAACAAACCTTCATAAGCTATGCTTAGAAGTTGGATGATCTGTGTCAGAGCATGTTTTTCTTGCAGCAGAACAGTTTTCCATTTATGCTGATGGGTGATGCCGACCTTGACGAGTTTCAATATGGCAATTTGAACTCTCAGTAAGTCACGGAAAACCAACAAGTAGGACTTTTTCCTTGGATTTTTCTTCAATTCAGCCACATATGTGCTCATGAGTTTGACATCAAATGCACTGAAAGTATATTGATGACATGAAGTTTAAAATTCTGGATTATTATATTTCACATTCTTACGGGAGAAAGATATCTGATGCAAAACTCACCCCAGCATAGTGGGTACAATCATCTTCTTTTCAAGGTTATCGAGTGTATTGTTGGGGTCCATGATGACCAGGTTGCTGAGCAGCTGAGAAATATTTGTCAATAGACAAGGTGTGACAACATTTTGGTAGTCAGTGTTGTCTGCCAGGACTTCTGCATCATTTTCAGCTGCTAAAGTGCAATTATAAGACCAATCAAAATTTATAGATTCATGATCTGTTAATCAAATGAAATATACGTAGACATGCATAATTGTAAAGTGGATAGATTGCATCATAATACGAGCTACATGACTAGTAAACGTACAATGTGATCCTCTTGATTCAGATGAAGATGCAACACTTCTTGTACTTTGACCTGTTCCAATCGATATTCCAGATGAATGCAATCCAGGGTGATAAGGACTTGCTGTAAAGTAATGAAAAAATAAACAAGTTTATTGTTAAATGAATCTGTTTATTGTATTGATAATTACAACATGAGTATATAGTAAAACAGCTAGAGTATGACATAGCTGAAATAGCTAGAGTACCTTGAGTGGTCATAGTCATTTCCAAATCAAAATGAAATTCACTCTCTTCCTGCGCAACAGTCACAGGATGAATCAAAGGCTGCGGATAATAACTAGACAGCATTGCGAGGATCTCTTGGTAGAAGTGGTGATGATGCAACAATGCCAACAGAGCTGGAAGTCCCTTTAGTATTTTACCATCATCTAACGTCACAATAGGGCCTCGCAGTGGGTCATCTTGGACTTTATTGTCACTTAGCAAAGATTGACTGGTCAGATTGACAAGTAACAAAGCAGCCTGTTCCCTAACGACGCAACACTCAAATTGGTCGAAGAGAAATTTGAAAGCGATGCCCCAGACACCACCAGACACATGCAGGCATTGTGTTCCCAGAGTTGTGCGACCAGTATCTGTTGACGATAAGGCAACTGCAATTCCTAGTCCTGCTGCTCTTGTCTGAAAGAATGCACCAAAAAAGCCTGAGTTCCACCATCTGTTCTAGGCTGAATCTTCTCAAATGTTCAATTTCATACACATTATAGGATAGATAGGGAGAGACTATTTTACCTCAGCATCTCTATACATCCACAGAGGCGTTAACCAATGAAGACCAGACTGACCAGTGCTGCCGTCTGTGGGTGACTGTGAAAACAACCATTTCAGAGGCCAGTCCTTTAAAAACAGAAAAACGGGAATATTATGTATTTTCATTATGGGACAGCAACAAGAAATCAAACTGCAAACTATCATCACATACCTTGCTTTCTCGTTGCGTGGCCATCTCAAATGCAAGATGCCGAAGACAAATGGAAGCGGCAAGGGTCACTCCTTTTCCCATGTACAACATTGCCGATTCTCCTCTGCCAGCATGAAATGCTGTAATAATCCTCACAAGGTTTTCTAGGATGTCATAGTGGAGATCTGCACATCCCTCTTCATTGGAAACGCTAAATCCTGGTCTATGACAAAAAAAAGTGAAGCTTGAGAAAAACTGTGCACAATGATGCTGATTTCTTCGCGACGTTTGTATTGTTAATCTATTTTTACTATCACCATGAGGAAGTACCTCGCTGTTATGTGCGATAAACACAACAAAGAATTCTCCAACGACGCAAGATTGTTGAAGTGAGTCACGTCAGCAACTCTTAGTCTTGAAACAACATTCTTCGTCAAGTTACTATTCAGGAATTCAATTACATTTCTGCAATACAAAAGAAGGTGTCCAGTTAATACAAGTCCGATGATTACAAAATGACCAAAATTTACCAAATCGCAGCTAGAGGACACAACATTACAAAAGTACCTATGCAGATTGTATGGCACTTTTCCAACAAAAGCTTGGATGAAATGGAGTACTTGTCGATTTAATTGCCTGTACCGAAACAAAAACAAAAGAATTACATTACAAGTCATTCTCGTTCATTCTTCAAAATTTGAATAGTTCTTGAAAAGTATTTCTGCAATCGGATAAATTCAAATAATCGTCTTGCCTGTGAATGTGGGTCACTGCATCATTTTTGTCAACATGAGGCTCCCGACATACAAGGTTCAACAAGGCACCATTGGAATTATGGACAAGGTCACTTAACCATGTCAACAGGTCATTTGGAACTTCGTGTTCATTTCTTATAAGACTGTCCAACAAATTGAGTATCTCTGTAAACAGCTCTTCATCAGCCACTGAAGATGGTATGGTCTTCAAAAATCTGCAAATAAAATGGAACCAAAGAATGAAAAAATTAAACATTTCCCAACTCACAGGATGGCAATCTTTTGACTGGATGTGACAGCTGGCGAAAAGAGGAAAAGGTCTGGGCCGACAAGTGATGATCTCTTTAGATAAGCTATTGTTCCAGTGGTAAACGTCCATGCAACAAAATACACTGCATATTCAAACTGAAACGGTTTAGTCCTAAGTATAGCACAGGTGCTATATTAAACTGTATGTTACTTGAATAAACATTTCTTCGCATGTCCCTTGATACACACACGAGTCAAAGTGTGAACAAAATAATATACACACCATTAAAAAGCTGAAGTTATATTTTAGTTGCATATTACAAATAAAGTAGCTCATTACCAAGCACATTTCAGATATTAATGAACAAAGCTTGTGACAGTGATATTGATGAATCGCAGAAACAGTGCCAGATAAGTACAGCACAGTTTACAATAACATACCTTGACAAAGCATCCTTCCACTTGATAGACTCAAACACTTGATTGACACCATAGTAACGACCCACAGTAAGATAGGAGGAAAGTCTTCGCAAAGATTTAGTAACCATTGGATGATTTGTAGCGTTCTCCACGTCATGGATGCATTGCATCACAGCTGAAGGGAAGTGGGAAGCTGGTAGGATGATTCGATCAGCGGAATTAAGCAATAACTCATCCTTGAACCTAAAAGCAATGATTAATAATTAGTTATATATCGATTTCAACATCTACCAATTACAAGTAATTGTTTTTTATGCTGTATAATATAGTCTTAACTTGGCAAATTGCCAATATATATGTCAATCTTATAGATGAGGTTAGCAATATGTGTCATTGTGCTACTCTTCTGAGTGAAACAGGTGAATTTTACACAACTTTAGACTCTTTGGTTAGCAATTATAGGAATGATCAGACATAATAAATAAGAAAGAAGGGGTCTGATTGGTGCCTATCACCTCAACAGTGCTATAATATATAAGCTGTATAGCAACTAATTTGCCATGGTTGCAAAAAATACAGGTCTAACTATAATAGCAGACCCAGGAAAGTGGTCCCGCCCTTTAGTTTAATACCTAGTGAAACAAATTTATAGGTAGCAGATGAACCACAGTAAAACTCACAATCCTTTGAACTGTTTCTGCGCTTCTTGGCCTTGCTTGCAGGTCCTCATTATTTCCTCCACTCTACCATACCATGCCTTGCTCCAACCAAACTTGATTTTCTCAGCTAGAGCTCCCTGGCCCAGTGGGTCATAATCAGGAAGAGCATCAATTCTGTGCGGACTTGTCTGGTGATGTTTTGCACATTGGAAAGGAAGCTTGTACCTTAACATGAACATTCAACAAACTTCAGAGATCAGAAGTTGATCAATCCTATCAAAATCGGACATGAAACTTCAACATCTAATACTTAGCAGCCAACAAAGTTAACACACATACCTCTCTGTAATAACTGCAGGAAGACTAAAAGCTGCCATTCCCTCAAGGAAATCATCATTCTCATCCATATCTTCACTTTGTGATCTGAGAAAGAGTGATGTAAATTCTGAATCCTGCCGCATCCTCCATATAATTAGTTCCAATAAATTAAATTATAACAATGACGGCTACAAGATAGATGGATAGATATGGAAAGTGCAGCCCTCTAAGGCGAGTTCTTCCCGCTATCGAGGGTTGATTGATGAGGTGAGAGAAAGAGGAGTCCACCCATGTTACACATTTACCCATGAGTGGGATCTTTTACTTGTCTCAGCATAGACATTGAGTACAAGGGACCGCCAATTTAACCTCTCATCCGAACGACATCCAGCTGAGATGTTGCTCATGAAGAGTGCCCGGGCCTGGGATGGAACCCTGGTCCTTCAGAGGAGCAGGCAAGCATCTTACCACTTGACCACCCAGCTGCATTTACAAATAAGAAGTATAATCTAAGCAAGCAGTTAGCACTGAACTTACACCATCTGCACTGATGCTACTTCATCAAAGAGGAGCAATCCCAGCAATACGGCCACTTCTCTTCTGCAAGATTCATCTGAGGGATGCAGCAAGCCACCTGAAACATATAACATCAATTTAGGAATTTTCCGGAAACTGCATATTCATTTAAAACAGATAACATACTTAAAATATGATGTGCAATCTATCTACATACATCGTACTGCGACATAGTACAATTCTGGTTCATGCGCTAATTTGTGTCGAAGGTCATTATTCCACTGGAGTAACAGACGGAGCATCTTAATCATGGATGGCATTAACGGAAGGAGAGGATTCTGCAAGAAAATGTACCGAAGTCTTGTGTAAATACCTCATTGAAAATTCCACTTGAAGTATTAAAACAGGAGTCCGGTGTCCCTGTTTAATGACAATTTCAACCATTTCTACTGACCTCACGTTGCCGTTCAGGTTTCTTCACAGCATTTTGTAACATTTCTAATGTTTTCTCCAGCCCTCCCTTAGCAAGAAAATGCTGGTGCATTGACTTTTCTGGAAATGAATGAACATCTTCAATATTTCTGCAGTTTACTTAATGCAATATAAAAAATTAAAAAAAAGGATGCTTGTCTAAGTTCCAAAGATATTCAAACTGGCTGGAGTATATCTCATTTAATGATACGTGAAGGAGCCATGTCAAAAGCCGAAGTTACCTTGAAGCATGATAGCAAGTTGATCAGCTGCAGATTTGCGAACAGACATCTCCAAATGTTCTGATTCATATATTTGGTATATCTGGCTCAGGCCTTGCTCTCTGAATATTGATTTGCTTGAACAGTCCTCCTGGAGAACCATAGGTGTATCAACAAGGAACAGACTTCCAACATTGGACAATTGTAACTCTGAGAACAGGGGACGTTTGTACAAACTGTCTTTCTCGTAAGTGAGAAACCAAGCAAGTCTGCCAACAGCCTCAGTTCTCACTCTGAAAAATTACAACAACAAATTACATCTTAAACCTCCCAGATAAACCCATAGAGGATTGTAATATTTTAAAGAATAACATGCAAGTCTGCCTCAGATTATAAAAATCTACCTTGCATTAGTAGCAAACAAAAGTCGAAGTGTGCCTCTGAATTTTTCCAGGAGAGGAGGTCCACCAATTTTCTTTTGTTGTTCGGCATTGAGCAAAGTCAGCAGACACTTTCCAATCTCCGTTTCAGTGCTACTAAATATCTGTAAAATGTAGCACAGTCATATTTATACCTTGGTTATATCTTTCATGTGAAAGCCGTAATATAATTTTTTGACTTGATTTTGATAGTCACAAAAGTTAGTCATCAAGCAACAGAAACATCATACGAATCTTAAGTAATGCCAATAAGGCAATAGCTGTATATTAACTAATTTGTCAAAAGATTACGAAAAGCAAAATAATTCAATGCAATGATCATAGTCATACCTGAAGAAATGGTAAGACTGATACAAGGACATCAAGAAATTGTTGCCATTTCGACTGCGGCAAAAGTAGCTCACTTTGTAGCAAATACAAGATTATTTCTGCCGCAGCTTTCTCTGTGTGGTTGTCAATCATCCCAAAGCATGTGATTTCATACAATATGTCCGCTTGCATTATAAATGATGCCTTCTGATGAGCTGTAGATGCTGGTTCAGTTATATTACTGATACCAAGAGCATCCTGAAAAACAAGTAAAAATCATTACATATCGTCAACACATCATATTTTGTACTAGAATTTTTGCCCATTTAATATTAATACATGTACAAATTAACTGTATTTTAATGATGCGTAGTTTATCTCAAGAAACAGAACATTAATTAAATACAAACCTTGACTAAATTGAGACAGGTATTGTAGGTGTGAGATCGAATTACATCCATTGGATGTGCCATCAACTTCAACAGGGTTTGTTTGCAAGTATTTCCAGCAACTGGGTTGATATTTTTCTTACTGAATCTGAGGAATAAATAAATATCCGAGACATGAATAAGCCATGTAGTTGACAGATATTACACACCAAAGGGAAGATAACCTTACACTTCTTTAAAATGTCACTTACGTATAAGCAGTCATATCGACAACAGCTTTAACATATGGCAGGTGAAGATGGTAAGGCAGGCTGTCCAGAGCTTCACTGGCTTCTTTGGAAAGGTCTCCCAGCTGCTCATTTGCCTGAAAAAATAATAAGATTTTTGGCCACTCATTCTTAACTTTAATTACTTATCTACCAATATTTTTTTAAACCTCAAACAAAAATATATTTTAACAGGAGTTGTTTATTAACTGACACCAACTTTTAATAATTAATATCTAAATAATCTAAGGGCTGGTCCATTTAAAAGAGGGGGGGGGGGGTGGACCAGAAAATTTTCAGACATATGTTTTTTGACAGACCAGCCCACCCCCGTTTTTTCCTACATTAAGATATTAAGAAAATACTGTTCAACAACCCCCCTCCCCCTCTTTTTCTCTTTGGGAGAACATCTCCCCCCCCCCCTCTCTTCACCCACTTTTTCAAAAATGTTCTCACTCCCTCTTTTTTTAATGGAACAGCTCTGATTAATCTGAATAGCACACTCACATGACAGGTAATACAATCTTGGCAACAGTACAACGGATACATACCTGGTCTGGCCATCTGGATAAGAAACTGCAAGTAGATTTCATGCAGTCGCATACATGACAAGCTCGCAAGTAAAGCTCATGTTCCGCAGGATCAGTGTACCTCAAATACGGCAGGGCTCGCTCACGGATTGCACTAGCAGAGTAGGACAAACTTTCATCCTCCACCAGAAGGGCTAAAACACCTTCCATTTCATCAGGCAGTACTGATGAGCACTGAAAAAGAAAACACATAAATCTGAATACCATGCATTACTATGACAAACTTACATGAGCATAATAAACAGTAAACTCCCTAACTACCGTTACACAATTTGAATCCTACTTTTACAAAATTTTTAACCATATTCGGAAAAACGGACGATTATCCAAAACTCACCTGATCGAGAGGAACAATGGCCTCAAGGAAGCCACTTAAAATTCCCGCTAAACCAATGTATGCTACTCGATGGAACCTTAGCTCAGAAGGAGGAGTAGTAATTGCAAGATGACCATGATAATGATGGTAAATGGCTCCACCGAGTGTGTCCAGACCTTCTTGAAGTTGTTCACACTGAAAATCCACAATGAATAGTCTAAAACACTACAAAAATCTATCAAATGAAATACAATAACCATTTATTCTTTCATTTTCTTCAGTTATATCTGATCAATTCAATATACGTCATACGGAACTAGTTTGTCATGAGACATGTCCATCACTAATTCATCCTAAGTGTAAAATTAATGCCTCCAAATTATCATGAGATTGCGTTTCAATAAATTAAGTTATTTAATTACTTAAATACATAATAGAAGGAATAAATGCAATTGTTTAGTTTTTTATCTTCTTATTACTTAACATACCAGTTGTTTTGCAAGGACACTCTCATCCAGCCATAAACGATCAGCAACTACAATGTTCCTCAAAAGCTTTGTAACCATCTGCAGCAATTTGATGCATTCCCTGATGACTTCTTCATTAGGCACCTTGAGGATGACAACAACCTTTCTCAAGACACTGACACAAAACTGCGGAATGGTCCATTGTTGGAATTGCAGAGTGCGAACATCCTCGTCCGAACTATCAAGAAAGACCTCTTCTCCACAGCCTTGTGATAATGGGCTACACGTCAAGAGAACACATAAAAAATATTCATCATATAGTCAGACGACCCATGAAGTGTTAGTAGTCAAATAAATTAGCAGATTAGCAGGAGGCATGATAAATGCATCTAAAAGACATCAATCATATAGCCTGTATCTTTTGAACTGGTGTCCTAAGATTTTAAGGTCCAGATTTTGGACATTGATAGCAACAACTTCATATCACTGAATTGTATTTTTAAACACAAAATTTTTTAAATACTAGTAGAGCTACGTACTTTGGATTGTAATTTAGATTGCCAATAGGGTGATTCTGCCCATGCTCAGTTGAGGAATTCGATGTGCTGTTGAAAGACTGACTGTCAGATTGCACCAGGTACCTGGCTGCTCCATGATAGAAATCTGAAAGAAATACGTAACACCTTCATTTTGTATCATATCACCAACAAATATGGAAGAGTGACAACTCAGATCATTTCACCAAACAGCAGTAATATAACTTATTGAAGGCTATAAAATACCTCGTCCTGGAGAATAGAATGCAGGATCTCTGTAGTGGTTTATTCGAATGCTTAAATTCTCTGCTAGACTCGACAAGGCATAAAGAGCAGACACCACCACATCGAACTTATTCCCACTTGAATTGACAAGATCCAGCAGACTCTGAAAAGACAACAGCTCATTAATATTATAAGTAAGAAGTTACTTATGAAATAAATATTACCTTTTAACATAGTAAAAATAAACGTATTCTCTGCAATCTTATTTACCTTAACAATCGCCGGTCTTTGGAGAAAAACTTCAGTGGGAAAATCTTGCAGAACAACATCACTGACAAACTCGCATGCACTTTTGATTAATTCTGAATCTCTGCTGTTCAAGGAGCTGTTGAAAAATACAACGACATGCATTCATCAAATTTCGTAAATGAATGTTTAAAACTTTATAACATGCAACATTTTTGTTTGACAAAATATTGGTGAAATTGGTGCCTTACCTGTCAGATGAAATCAATACATTTCTGTCTGTTTTTATCAGGTCAACCCATGGAAAAGTTGATATTCTAAAACAGCGTGCCAAAACTGCAACAAAATATCTCTTTTGAAAGTCCCAGCACAGATTAAGAAAATAATATTTCCAGCTATGCATCTCACTCAAAATGTCTGAAGAACCCTTATTGCATAGTAATATTTAAATTACTGCTAATAGTCATATATATACAAATTTATATCATCATGATCATATTATATATTTAGACCATCCATCATTAAACATAAGGGAAAAAGTGCAATATAGCGGACCCAAATTATTGACCATATTTAGCGAGCCTTGTTGCCAGGCCTATGACGTAAAATACTTGAATTCAATGAGTGACGTCACAAACTAACGGCGGCACTGAGACAAGAATGCAAGTTAATCATAGTTTATTTTCCTTTTTCAAACCCCCGCTACTCTACACAAATGTATTCTTATTGTGTGCCACGACGAAATTTGGTCAAAAATGCAGATTATTTTCATGTTTCATGGACGCCAAATATGGTCAATAATTTGGGTCCGTTATGTTAAAAGCTGATTCATCATACCAGTAACAGGCCGAGGTGATGTTTGAATTGCCGGTTCACTCTCAGTCGGTGGAAAGTATCCAAACTGGGGTTCAGGCAGAGGATTGTAACTATGTTCATTGCCACGTTGTTCCAGCTTAGCACATTGACTTGAAGCAATTGATGTTTGAAGAGTCCGACTAACCACAGATTCTTCAGGGGGAACGGAATGAAATATAAAGAGATGAAGGATATACATTGGGTTGAACCAAAAAAAAAAAAATTTATTTTTCATTCTCCACAGGGCTGCCCCCATTCATAATGGTCAACTGAACGTATCCCTCAACTTTTGTAAAGATTGAAGAATATTATGGGGTTCCTACCAAAATGCACTTCACACCGGAGATCAAAATGCACCAATGGGAATAATATTGTTGTGTATGGAGAACAGAATAGAGTCAAATCCAGGGGAATAGGTTGAGAGAAGTGTTTATTGTGGTGGAAACACCCAAACTGACTGTGGTGCAGTCTGACCTTGCTATATACAGTCAATTCTAACAATGGATTGTAGGGGGCCAGTTGCACCCTCATTAGATATGCAAATGATGCAGGTGCACTGGCAAGCCAATGGAATATACAACAAACAAGAACTCAATTAACATTCAAGTAACTCTGAGACATGATCTATAAACTGAGATATTAATACATGACATGCCCCTTGTATAATAGAAATTATTGATAGGACATTATAGATTGTTATCTATGATGAGACAAAATAATTTCATATTGTGCATTAATAAAAATGTAATGTCTAAATCAGAGTCTATGATTGGTTTTAAGTTCATAAAGATGGAACAATTTAGAGTTCAGTGAATTAGATTCCTTGTTGTCACAAGCTGGCTCATTTGAACTCAACGTAATACACGAGTCATTGTGCTTATGATGGAGATCTTGCTATTCATAGTGGTCTAATTAGTATGTGAAGACACAGTTTGAGATGTAAGGTGGTCATTGGTTTGGTCCATTGCCCTTCCATCTTTCACATGAATACATAAGGCCCTCCTTGGATGTCAGTCAGGTGAATCTTCTTGGCCCAATCTTGTTCTTCTTGGAGGCTCTATCATACTGGTGTTGATGAACACAATTACATTGTCAATGAAGATTATTTCCCTCTATCAGATGATGGTGATGCAGGATGGTATACAGTATACAGCCTTTCTTCTTGATCATGTTGATGACAATTTCATTGCTCAGGTGCTGGAACCCATCTTTGTTCAACCTATTTGTTATGGTTACAGTGAGAAGTTCTCCCAAAATTAGAACAATCAATGTGACGTCACTAAATTTAATTAAATACTTAAGATTTGAAATAATTGTGTTTTATTTATAAACAGTAATATTTTTGTCATTATTGAAAAGATATATCCAAACCATAAGTGACTTAAATTTAGGGGATACATTTGTCAAATGTACAACTTAAGATAATTACTGGATAAATGCTTGCAATGCTGCAAAGGTGTGAAGTAATTCTAATTTTACCCACATCAATGAAATGAGGTGTGAATGATTTAAGCAATTAAACAATACACAACTGTTGGGCACCATCTGCCTTTAAAGTAGGGGTGTCAGTTATATGGCACCTTTGAGCTATTAAGCTGCATTGACAGACCCACATTGTAAATGTTCATGAAGATAAACCCCAATGCAAGCAATACAATTAAACAGTCCAATTAGTAGACTTAGGCCTAACATTAAACAATAGAACTGTGCATTTGACAGCTTGGTTGGAGAATTTAAATTTATGAATGTTTAAGAAAATTACACAAATACCATTTATTTTGTTGAAGCAATAGCTTGAAATTTTGTCCCCATTATGACAATGACAGATTATTTAACACATATGCATATCCAGGTACATAATAGTATCTAGTTTCATACTAATTTCATATATACCTGACAAATATGCTTGACACTATCAAACCCTATTTGTCCATTAAGTGATAGGAAAACACTTTTACCCTGATGGGAATCATAACCAATTTAGGTCTTAGCTCTGCAATAAAGCTGCAAAAGCTACAGACACATTAAAATGGCCTATTCATTTGGCAGGTTTTGACACCTACGGCCGTAATAGGAACGGTACTAGCTTCCATAATGGAAGAGTGCTCTAAATTTAAATCTCATTGAAATGAGCTGGCACTAGAGCTAATTTTGCCGGGGGTCCTTCTGTGAGTTTTGTAATCAAATATTACACGGTGTGAGGACACTACACCTATTGTCCTTATGTTTAAATTATAAACGAATGCTAGGACAAGCATCCAATTTTGGTAGCCAAACATTTATATTGAAATAGCTCCCTGGCACCTTGGGTGCTATAGTGTCAAGATGTGTAAATATCCATCAATATCATTTTGAGACAAAAAGGCAAACCACAGTCTAACAACTGGTTTAACCAAAACAGCAATGTAGCTGATTAATAAGAATAATGGAATTTGTATGTATTAATGAAGTAAAGGTGAGGAATAAGAACCACATATATAGTTATCTGTATTAACATTGTACAGAAAGATTTTTTGATAAATGCCTAATGATTTAGTTGAGTTATTAAAATATGAAGAAAATATTTATTTATTGGTAATTTAATTTACCAACCTTTTATTTGTTTATTTATTTAGAACCTAAATCCTAACATTGTAACTTTAACCTAAACTTTATTCTAGATCTGACATTAAAGAAAACTTGTTTAAAAACCAAATATAATGATTTAAGCAAATTTTAAACATTTTAGAAGTCACATTTTCATGAACATTGATATGGGAGAAGCAAGAGCTCACTGTACCTTTTGTTGGTGATATTACATCTTCTCTGCTGAGATGGCTGGACTCCTCTGGCCTGGTGAGCATGGTGACATCTTAATGGCTGCAGTTTTGGACTCCTTAAAATTCTCCAATGGATCCACTCTCCTAAGCCAAGCCTAGGCAAAGGAGAGACCCAGATTCTGCACCATGTTGTGTATGGAGAACAGAATAGAGTCAAATCCAGGGGAATAGGTTGAGAGAAGTGTTTATTGTGGTGGAAACACCCAAACTGACTGTGGTGCAGTCTGACCTTGCTATATACAGTCAATTCTAACAATGGATTGTAGGGGGCCAGTTGCACCCTCATTAGATATGCAAATGATGCAGGTGCACTGGCAAGCCAATGGAATATACAACAAACAAGAACTCAATTAACATTCAAGTAACTCTGAGACATGATCTATAAACTGAGATATTAATACATGACAATATAAGCTGATCAACGTCCATACTTTTGTAACATTTATAATCACTCCTGCTTGCCATACATGTTATTTAAGTAGCCCGTCGAATTCTAGTATTAATTGTTTGCAATAGGTCAAATTAGCTATCTATACCCTTATTTTGGCATCATTGACAAAGTTATCAAAACAGGTAACTTGAGGCAAGCACTGACAAGTAAATTATATTCAAAAGGATATTATGGGAGTTTTTCAAGCTACAACTTAGATATCATTATCTTAATAGGTTTCTCACACACACAGACAAATGCAGATTATTTAATACTACTTTACCTGTATCTGATTTCAGTTCTTGAGCCTTAAATATGCACTTTCGTCTGTGAACAGCAACTTGTGAAGATGGTAAATGAAATAAATAGTCAAGTATACTGTCCACAATACTATATGTACTGTCATCAATATTTTGTCTCAGCTCTGTTAGGAATTCTATTCCTCCAATATCCCTTATTATTGAAGCTGCAGAGGGATGCTGAAATTCAAAACCATTTATAACTTGAATAATGCAGTTACTTTGATCAAACAACAACTGATTCTTTTTCAATCTAAGCATGGTAAGCTCAACAAGATTACATTAAGTGGATGAAAATGTAACAATAAAATCCTGTCTATTTGAGGCTTCTAAAATCAATACATATCATGGTATTCATGCACCACACAAATTAAATATTGACTAATTAGACCTTGACAAGACGTTCTAGAAGCTCCAGCACATTCCTTTGCTTAGGACATGATTCAAAATTGAACCACTCAAGCAGGCGAATAAAGAGTTGCTTTTCCTGAACCAAGTCCACTTCGCATATGACATTGTGGTTAAGTTTTGAAAAAATATTATCCAGAGCTCTTATCCTGATTTCTTCAATTTCATGACCTGTCAATTAAAAAAAAAAAAATTTGTTACCAGATAAAACATCCTGCCATTCTAATACAGGTGTCGACATTTAGGTTGCCAGTCAACCTGGCGATATCATCGCCCACATGCTAACCCACAACCACTAAACCAAGTTGGTGACATAAAAAAATCAGTACACTTGCAACTCGCTGACAGTCAGTGCCAGCCCAGCGACAGGGGTTTCCAGGCTGCCCATCTCATTTGTGGCCGTGGCCTGTTGCCCCCTCCATAGCAGTTGTATTAGCCATGAAACTACATAAATATTTGGAGCACAAAAATGTTATGGACATACAACAACCATTCCTCTCAATATCAACACTGTGTGTCATCACCTATTTATAAGCCAAGCGACCTAATTACGAACATTCTTTGCTAGTTAACCCAGTTAAACAAAATGATTGGCTTAACTGTGTAGCCGATAGGCTGAGTATAGACTTAAGAAATCTTCTCTAAAATAGAGAAATGGATAAATATTTATTTCAGTTAAGAAAATTTTTCTGAATTGCCTGCTTGTCAGAACAAGAATTGCATAAACTTGGTACATGAACATCTAATTATTCTGTAATTTCATTGTTAGACCTTTCATACCATAAGCCAGCCTATAGACTGAAGAGAAATGGATTAGTTTACTTTGGAAGAGTAAACGAGCAAAACATGTACATAATTAGGTCGTTGGGCTGTGAGGTGACGACACACACAGTGTCAATCAAGTAAATAAAAAAAAAACAAGAAGTGTCTCGAGGGGAATTGCATGTCTAGGAAATCTGCAGCCAAACTTACCTCGTCCAAGCTGCCAGCGAGCATGCGATGGCCAATCCCTGCCGGGTTAACACTATGTTGTCGCCAGGCCAGTTTATCACTGTCTGATATCATTGCATATGGGATAAAAACAGCTGTCTTGGATGTGACAGGCAATTTTTTCAATCGGTTTTAGCATCAGTTCTAGACTTCTTTTGGCCACTAGATGCATGCGATTTCTGCAGGATTTTCTCTGCTCACACGGTGGTGGGTGGATTTGGGCGTTACATCCTGTATTACTGCATCTGATGGGCTAATTAGGACAGTCACGGACCATTGCAATGAAATGATGGATAAAACAGCCATCCAACTTAGACTTGACCGGGAATTGAACCCACGCATAACGTATGGTGGCCAAGTCCAACAATGTTATTTATGTCATATTGACATTTCAACCGCACCCCTCCACAACAATGCTTACTAAAGATATAAAGGTATACACGAGCAGATCTCGAAGAACATTACTATTACTAGTATTAGTCATTTACAATTAACATTTAGAATAGAGTCTTATCTGATTTTTCTTCTTTTTTTCTTACTCATTCAAATTCAAATTTTTACACGTTACTCATAAAGGAGCATTTTGAACCTGCAGCATGCAGTCGCAACATGAAACATAGTGCGGAACATGTCCAGGCAAGTCATACAAAATTCAACAATGACAACAACACCACCAAGATCGACTTCTTACCCAGTTTACCGATGATTGGCTTTAAGTCAACATCTTGTCGCACTGATTCAATCATCTTCGCACAGTTAACAGCTGTTTAGCACTATTGGTGACAAATGATCTCTTCATTTCACCCCATAAATCAGATTTTTTCCCCCAGCAATAAGCAGCCTTCAAACTCATCTCAGATCAAAATTTCCCGGACTTGTGATTGTTTCAGAAAGCGGAACTTAATCTTGGGTATGTCTTCTTGTATCATTGTAAATTTATTTAACGTTAATTCTCAATTTAGGAGACGTTTAAATTGCTTTTTAATTATGCCATACTATATAGATTTTCAAAGCCTTCCTTCAATACCTTCAAAGCTTAAACTGAATTTTGTATTCCGTGCCTTCAGGTCCGCTTTTTCCAAGGTAGAGCGCGCCCTCTATCTTTTTTGTCTGTCAACAACTCTGACAACAGCGCCACTCCCGGACTCCGCGGAGTGTCATTGTAGATGGGTGGTTGACACGCCCATTGAGTTTCACCCCATTTGCAGACGTAATTACAGTTGAACAGGTGCTCTACAATGGCCCTAATGTTCACTGCAACGCCTAGGTACAAACTGCATAAAAGTTTCAATTTATGTCTGAGCGTTGCATTGAAGTTCATTGCTTTTGAACGATAATAGGAGCGTGTGCAATATTCAATAATTCAGGGTCTAAAATTGGAAATTTTATGAAGGAATGTAATGAGTGAAATGAAATTATACTTATGAGTTAGATATCTTGTTTAATGTTGGTGATTGTCCAGAGTAAAAATAATTTCCCCAAAATAGTAGTTATATGTTGCAGTGCAGTGCACTCTCTGGAAAAACATGTCAATTTTATCCTGATAAAAGGCAATTGGGGAGAAAAAAGAAAGAAAAAGGCAAAATCCTGTGAGAGTTCTGGGTTTAAAACTTTAAATCCAGGCTGTGCCACTCATAATTAATGAGTTCAATTTCTGCTGGTCATTGCATGAGACATGCCCCTGAATCCTGATGCCTATTCTTTTTAACTTTTTGCCCCTCTTTTAATTCCAGTGTGAAGAAGGCTGTGAGTCTTATAAATGACTTGGACTCCGCGAAATTCCCTCTACTGCTTTCACGCATCCTTCAAAAGTTGCATTCCAAAGATGAAACGGCATTTAGTGAAGAGGAAGAAGAACGTTTACAATCTGCTTTCAAGCTTGAGAGCAAAGACTTGACATTGGTGCTGGAATCCAGTGAATTCTTTTTGCAGCAGGTAATTGTCCACAATGCCAGCTTGACAGTTTGACATAAATCACATAATAAGCTGCAATATTATGTGTTAACTGATAACTACCTTGGTACTATGTATTTTAACAGGCTGCATATCATTCTGCAAAACCAGCTGTTCTTGGCAAACAACTGCAACAGCTTGAATTGGAAGAAGACAAAGTAATTACTGATTTTCTTTTACTGCTGTGGATTTTTTTTTTTTGCTTTTTAGTGTGTTTTGACAAAACTTTACAATATTTTATTTGTGTTATTTCAGGTTCAGGCCTTTACTGATGTGTGGGTAAACCTGGGCAAAGATGTGATTGAGAAGCTTCGCCAGCGATCCATGGCTCCTAGACAGGTATGATAAACCACTCTTACATAAAAGAACTCTTAACTTGCTCATGAATGCGATTCTGTGATTGAAATCTTACAGTGTTTTAATCGCTCTAGGATGAAATCAAGCAGGAATAGTTGTTTGGTTTTGCTAAAGATTTAAAATAAAGTAAGACATTCTTGAGGTAATAGTTTCCTGTTTTAAGTGCAGTGATCTTATCTTACGCACAATGTTTAAATCTATCAAATGAATAAATTAAGTTATAAAGCAGTATACTTGGTTATTTTTACCTGCATTTTTCTTTAATATTTCAGCTTCACGATGTCAATTGGCGGTTGCACTTACAATTGGCTCAGGCTAACCAGGCAAAGTTGAAAACTCCAGTTGCAGTATTTGAATTCAATGTGAAGGATGAGGCAAAATGTGTATGTATGATTAATTAAATAATATTCCCACTTTACTGTCACTTGCACACTTGCAGGCCTTAATGGGGAGGGGAGTTTGACCTACTCCGTGCTAAAGGTTGTCATATAAAAAGAAAAAAGAAAAGGTTGAGAAAAAGGAACTGAAAGTGTGTGGTGTGTTTGCAGAAGTGTTCCCGCCCCCCCCCCCCCCCCCAAGAAAAAAAAAAAGGATTTGTCATGCCCCAGTGAAATGTCAAGTGCCTCCCCCCCCCCCCCCCAAGAAAAAAAAGTTTTATCAAGCCCCAGAAAAAAAAGTTTTATCACGCCCCGGTAAAATGTCCTGCCCCCCCAAGAAAAAAAGTTTATCACGCCCCAGTGAAATGCAAGACTGCCAGGAAACAAAACACTGAACCCGGCCAAATTATTGTATTGCTAGCTTGATTTCAGATTTTATTTTTTGTTAACCTAAAGCAAGGTAAATATATATTATAGATATCAAACAAGTATTAGCACACATGACTAGTAATGTTGCATCTTACATATATGTGAAAGACAATGGAACTTCAATTATCTGATTTCAGGAAGATGAGAAAATACATGTGGAATTTGATCACAAGGAATTGTATGACTTTTATAACAAGGTCAGTTTATGCATACTAGTGGAAAATTTCTCCCAGCCTGCTGCAGAAATATATTAAAGAAGACTAACTCAATTATAGATAAATGGATTTTATTTTTCAGCTGGAGGCGATACAATCACAGTTGGATTCATTATCCTGATCCAAAACAAGAGTAACAAAAAATATTTTACTAATGAATATAATATAGTTATAAGATTATGCACACCTTATGGAGAAAGTTATTACCTCTGAGGCACTGCAACTATTAGTTTACAAAATGTTTTTTACAAATGTTAAATATACATGTATATAACGTATATCTATAAATGCCAAATAAACGTACAATTATAAAAATAGTCTTGACTTATCAAAGCATGAATTTGTATAAAATGAAATGAGCATGAAGGTTTAACATGTTTAAATATTGATAATGAGAAGGTAAAAAGATATATACATTGTTGTACAATTTAAATTGTAATTGTACAACGTGATATATGTCTGAGATATATATGTTTACAGAACAGATCATGCATGTTATCCGCGAGTAGAGCTTTTTGTTTTTACAAGTATTTCATGCACGTGTGGATGAATTATTTGCAAAAATGCTAACAAGCATTGAGACATTACTCTTTTGCTATTTTTTTAAAGCAATGGAGGAGGCAAGTTATAGTATTAGAGGAGGCATTATAGTATTATAGTATTCTTACTATAACCTGCCTCCTCATGCGAGTTTAAGAAGTATATATGTATATACAGGCGTAATAATTTTGGATTACAACATATATACAAGTTCGATGGGATAATTCTGTTATACTGCTGCTTACTACAACGAATGTCTTCATGCTATAAGGCCACACTTATTTGATCTTTAGCTTCTTAAAATTTCTCAGAGGAAGTTTTAGGTTTGGTCAGTGCAAAGTTAAATACAATATAAAATGATCCATATTATATTAAATAACTTTGTGACCTATCTATTTTTTGTCGGCACATTTCTCCTCATATTGGCGGACCCGGGAAGCTAAAGATAAGAATGAGTGCCACCCTATTTTGAACAGCAGGTTAAAATCATCCATTATGAGTTTCTTGCATTGGGCCCGCCACTAATGTGTCATAACCAACGGCTAAACTGACTCCTTCCTTACCACGAAGAGATCTGAGATAATCAAGAGATGTGCGATGTTTGGGATCGCTTATGCCAAGTCTACTGTACAAGTGTAGTAGACCTTCACTCCGTGCTGCCTCGACGATAGACCTAGCATTGGCGTTGGCCTTAGACACTATCAGTGCAGATAGTGCTGTCCCATTTTGTGATATTTCAGCTGCTTCATTTTCTATTTGTTTTACCTGTCACAACAAAAATATGTGCAAATGAGCTTAGAGTTTGTTTTGAAGAGTAACTGAAATAGTGCTTTAAATCTATAAAATTTTGTGAGGGGTGGGACTTAGTCTACACCGTCTATGCTACCTGAGATGGTGTTGCAATATGGTGCTATGAAATATACATTGTAAATAGTGTGATATAACATTGTGATAACATGTCCTGTATCATATACTATCATGTAATTATACTGTGATCATACCACCTTACCAGAATAGCTGTAATGCTTTTTATCTTGTAAATAACACCGTAACATCCGCTAAAATATTTACAATATGTACATATACTATTAGTGTTTTATCATTTGTATAGTTGAGTAAAACACTTAATTGATCTGTGAATCAAATTGCATTATTGGTGCTCTTCTGGGCCCACCAGGCCATGGTTTTGGGGTGCTACTTTTATTTGTGTTCAGGGTTTAATTTTGACTTTAATTATGATGCTGGGGGTGATCTTTGTCAGTTATAAAATGTTAATTGTAAAGTGGATGCATTATTGGAAAATTTGTTTTTTTAATGATATGTTTTTGTTTTTTTTTAATTGTAAAACTGTTTCCATGGTTCATGTATTTTCATTTAGGTAGATGTTTGTAGTTGTTTTGTTTCTGTAGTGAAACATGTATCTGTTTTTTTTGTATGCCTAGTCAATAAAAACATATATGTACATACATGTACAATGTACAAGGTTTATGTGTAAGTTTCAGACATAATTATACTGCAGGTTATAATTTATTTGGTGCTAGCAATACCACTGATCATCGCATGACATGTCATTGTCATAGATACATTTTTTGTTAGGGACAATGCATTCGTAATGGACTGCACACTTCTAAATTGGTAATTTTTACCTTTGCTTCTGTTTCTTTCCGAATGACATGACCTTGCTGTTTAAGTTTTTCCGTCTCTGTGTCTTCTTGTAAGATTAATGCTTGCAGATAACGTTGGTTAAGCTCATCAGGAATGTCAACCATAGTCAGCTGAAAGTATCGCACCTCTGCGTGTAGACCTTGCTGAGTCGACTCATTACAATGCTTATAAAGTTTGCAGCCTGGGCCACATGTACCTGCACAAAAGAAATAAATAAAATTCACATGGGAAACACTTGACAAAGGTTGCTCAATTTAAACTAGAAATTTTATAATTGCTATAAAAGTTAGATGTAATTTGAACTCAATCATAGTGCACTCATTGAAGATCATATTCAAGGTCATTTGGCCCGTGAAAGTGTGAAAATCTATCAATTTTCCAAAACTCGCCAAAAGACTAAGCTTTTGACCTAGTTTCAAAAGGCAGTTGCATTAGAACACTTTAAAAAGCAGACAGCCATGCCTTTTATGCTCAATAACTGACATTTTTATTTTGATTAGTAGCTGCATAATTAATCCAGATACCTGTTTTTTCACATCCTATGTTACAGCATTCTCCTCCGAGTCTTTCTTTAACAGCCTTAAAAATATGGTCTTCAACCAATTTTCTGTCTCGTATATATTCACGTGTTGAAAACTGTGTCGCTGCTCCCTGAGAGAAAAGAACACAAGTAATATGCTAGAACAATTGGCAATACGTCAAGTCACTGCCATATGTTTCAGGACAAAAAATCACAAAATATATGTTTATGTAAATACCTTTAAAGCATCCATAGCATTACTGCGGAGGATGGGCTGATAACCCAGATCATACTTTTTATGCAGTGCTTGCAGTTCGTCTTTGCGCAAAAAATACTGGAAAGCACAAGTTACGGTAACCTGGAAAGTCAAGTAATTTATTCCTAAGAGATGATTCAGTCTCATAAATGGCCACTTCAACATGTTCAAAATGCTCAGTTTCGATACAGCATGCGAATGTCATCAAAGTAATATAACCACATTAAAATGCTCAGCTCTGTAATAGCATGTGAATGTCATCAAAATAATATGACCACATTAAAATGCTCAGTCCTGTAATAGCATGTGAGTTTCATCAAAAGAAGACATGGGCTTAGTAGTCTTTTTCTTATTATAATCATGCCTGATTTCTATAATCTTTGGGATGCCCTTCTGAGCATCATCATTAATATAGATATGTCATAATCTGTCATAAATTGTGGATCTCATGAAACCCAGGAGGGCCCTTAATAACAGTACTACTGTGTCTTAGAATGGAAGTATTTTATTGTTTCATTTGCTATAATTATGTATGAGAGCAAATAAATTCGTTCTTGAGTCTTCATTTACCTTTAATCAGGGACTGATAAATATTTTAATGGGAGTTGAAATGATCATTCATTGGTACTACAATTTGGTACTATTCACATACCTGCAGTCGGTCTGCTGCAAATACACCCGTTGAGAAACGCTCGAAATGAGCATCGGCATGAAATTTTTTGAACTCATAGTCTGGTCCAATTGCATGAAGGCCTGTTGTATACACTTTATTGGTGTCAACTGCCCCTGTTGTCTTTCTTCTTATGAATCCAAACTGAAATATACATTTAAAATAACAAAATATAAAGGTTAGAGGGTCAAATTTAACTACTTCATCAAATGACAATTTTTTGGGTGATTTATATAGGTGGTTTTCCTTTATAGTTTCATGGCAATCCATGATGCTACCTTAGCCAATTTGTTCAAATAAAAAAATTTTATGGTGCCTCTTTCAGAAATTATTTTTAGCTCACTGGTGCTTGAGTTTCAGATATCGGAATTTGTTCACTGCAAATTTGGAATAAATAGGTTTTTTCTTTTCTTTTAGGGCTGTCATTAGTAACATGCATTGCTGTGGTATTATATGTTGCTGCATGTTGCAGTGACTGCTTTTAGTGAGCCAACAAGCAGCTGACCACATATTGTCATATCCATGTCACCTTCCATGCGTTTCAGAAAAATCAAGTCTTTCAGATACCTTTCGGAATGGGTGTGCTATAGACTATTAAGGATGCAGTGCCATGGGTTTTATGACTGAAGAGGGTACCTTCTGGTGTGAGGGGCCACCATTTGTCAAAGGGAGACTTCATTCAGTTATGAGGTCATCATTCGGTGAAGGGAGCACCAGTTGCCGGTGAAGTGGCCAGCCATCTTGATCAGCCTCCCTCAACCTGGGGCTATTGACCTGGTGAAGGGGCCCTATTCCTAAAAAGCTAACTTTCTTGGTGAAGGAGCCAGCCTTCCTACCTTGGGGCCAGCCTTCCTCTTCCTGGCTAGGGCAACCTTCTGGCAACTGGCTGAAGGTCAACCAGCTCCTGACCCAAAATATTATGGGGGACTATATTATGTAGTCATATGCAAGCACATGCCTTCTTACTATCCACAGGTGGCCTCAGAAAATGCTTAGCTTAAATAGCATGCAAATTTCATTTATATGGCCAGGGTTTACTTAATATCTTAATATCTAATATAAAAGGATGCAAGAAATATTTATGTATCCAGGGGTGGTGGAATGTCATCTGAATGGGGGAGGGTGAGAGATAGCCAAAAGAGCACTTCAAATTACTGGACCAAAAAGTTGGAAGGGGGGGGGGGGGGGGGCAAACGCATCCATTTTGAAATGCTCAGCTCCGATGTAGCATGTGAATGTCATCAAAATGATATGGCCACATCAAAATGCTCAGTTCTGATATAGCATGTGAATGTCATCAAAACACGTTGGGCTAAGTGGTCTTTTCCTGATGATAATCATGCTTCATTCTATTATAAATCTTGGGAATCGAATGATAATTTGCATGGATCTCTCAGAAACCCAGGAGGGCACTCGATAGCGATACTTATGTGTCTCAACTTTCCTGACCATAGGCTAATAGCCCAACCTTCCCAGTGAAGAGGCCAACCTCACTAATTGATTTGTAGTCCGACAGACTGCCTCACAATGACAGATGTGAGTTTTGTGCCAATTAAAATTAGGAAGTCTTGCCGACAAGGTTGACACCCATCAGGAAGATGGCCCCAATCTTCGCAGGAAAATCTCTTTGTAAAATTTTTTTTAAAGATTGGGAATGAAGCCAAGTGTGACCTCAGCACTGGCCCCTTCACCATTAAGGTTGGTCCATCATGAAGGTAGGCCTCCTTCCGTGTAACATAGCCTCACCTGAGTGAGGCTGGCCCATCAACAATAAAGGTTTGCCCAAGCACAGGCCGACTTCAGCACTCGCTCTATTATAGTACAGATGGGGGCAGGGGCCTAGCTCAGAGGTAGTGCTCTGGGCTTCCAACCGCTGGGTCCCGGGTTCGATTCCCGGTCGAGTCTAAGTTGAATGGCTGTTTCCTCCTTCGTCTCATTGCCATGGTCTCTGCCTGTCCTAATTAGCCCAACTGGTGCAAAAATACAGGACGTAAAGCCCTAAATCCACCCACCACCACCCTGCCTGTCCTAATTAGCCCAACTGGTGCAGAAATACAGGACGTAAAGCCCTAATCACACACACACACATTATAGTATAGACTGCCACGTCTTCATCATGTTTTCGTCCGCTGAAGTTGTGAGATCAGTAATTTATGCCTGTGGCCCAAGTCAAGAAGATTTAGTCTGGCACTAAGACTGGTCCCAGTCAAGGAGAGTAGCACCTTGATGCTAGTGGCCCTTGGCTGGGTCCTGCCTAGCGATAATGCAATAGGTAGGTAGGTGCTGTCGGTCTGCCATGGCTGATTGGTCAAGCAGAGAATTTTCTGGTTGGATGTGCTGCTTTTAGACCGGGAAACACGTTCCGGTCCATGCATCTCCAATGTTAAAGGAAGAGATGTGCACGCACACTACGGGAGGAATCCCTCCTAGAAGATGGCAGCCCCTACCTGCGTTCTGCGTCAGCTAGACGCAGTGGGCCAGCGAACTAGTGGCCCTTGCAAAATGATTGCATCTTCACTGAATGGTGGCCTCCTCAGCAAAGGGTGTTCTTTCAGCTACAGTGCCAAAAGCCTAAATTTTCCATGGTCACTGCTCCGCAAGTCCAAATTAAAAGTTGGTCTACCCCTTGATCATCTCTACCAGCTGGATCTGGCATATCTTGACACAGTATATTTGCAGTAAATACTGTGTCTAGATATGCGTTATACTGGAAGGGGCCTGTCAATAGCAAAAGTAATTTATGAACACTTCATCAGCAGTGCCTTTTTACCTCAGCGAACGAGTATTTGTTCGAAGAGGTATTGTAGTCACTCTTGCAAAATGTCTGTCTTTACGAAGTTAAGGAAAAACTGGAAAAATTCTTTTTTTTTTTCGTTTCCAGAGCAGTATTCGGATACTAGTCCACCTACATTCCTAGAATATGTCAAAAATAGTTTTGTTGTGCCTTTTGGGGTCTCATGGCCAAAAATTTAATAAAATCTTCATATTTAAGGGGAAAATGTGAAAAATTCATATTTATTATTATTTGCCACATTTCCTTCCCTGTTACCGAGCCAGTTTACAATGACCTCTACGAAGAAAGACATTTAAGTGACATCCTTTTTGCCATATTCATGTAAATCAAACATCATTTTTCTGAGAAATGTGTCTTAAAGAATGGGAACATACACATTCTGTGAAACAGGTATTATAAAGAGTTTATGAGATATAAATGGACCACACATCCTTTAAAATATGTTATAGTCTTTCATGATTAGGCACTGGTTGTAAAATATTTATTTTTAATCATATCAATTTTATGCAATGTGTTTTGAGCACATAATTTGCTGCCTGTACTAACAATGCTGACTATGTTAATGACCTGTTGCAGAGAAAACCATGCAAAATCAGGGCAATGGTTTGGATGACCATCTCAAATTTTTTTGAAACTGACGATAATTATTAAGATGGACAAAATAAGAAGTTACGTGTAATTTTTTGCTAGGTTTTGCATTTTGAGCACAGTTAGAGCTGTTTGAAAAATGCACCTTTATCTGTGACATTCAGGCAAATAACATTGAAGTCAATGAGAAAATAGCTGGGACTCAAATATCTTCTATAGTGTCACTTAACATTAAAATGTTTATGAAATTTATTTAGATATATGCTAATACAATTCTTTTTTTATTGAATGTATTCAAATACGTTGGAATATGTACTACAGAGGAATAAAAAAACAAAAAATTGGAGTGAAAATATATCTCCATTATATAAACCAATTGAAAGTTGCGTGAGCAAAACTATGCGATAAGTTTGATAGAATATCTTCACTCTCGTTGGTGCTAAGATTATGTATTTGGAATATGTTATAGTAATTATTATATACCTTATGTGGTTTCAATTTCAAGTCTCTAAGACAAATACCTTTGTGCAACAGGGCAAATTTATGTGAAAAGTTGCTCCCAAATGCACCAACTTTTAGATGCTCCTGTAGAAAAACTAAATAAAATTTAAGAATTCGGACTTAATTTTTCATGGTTTGGAAGGTCAACGGTGAATGTGTAAAATTTCAGAAAAATCTGGGAACCAGACTGCATTGTTTTCTCTGAGACAGGTCATTAAAAAGTTGTAATTGTTGATGTTTTATATATTAGCAACATAGAGAGGTAGAAGCATATTTCAACACTTTGTGGGAGAGTGCAGCTGTCTCACTCCGTCCCAGCTTGTGGGCAATTCTGAAAATAGACTTTTCTCAGAAGCAGCCAAGCTGTTAGCATATATGTGGTATGTTGTGTTGCATAATAACTGTTGGTTTAATAAATATTTTCCTATGTAACCTGCATTATATATTATAGGATAAAGGCAATTATCTGGTTTATTAGTGGACTTTCATGGATAACCTTTAACAAGAATTTCGATGCACGTTCGCTTAGGTTTGCTGCATAGTAGCGCTATGTTTTGAGGTGACAGTATATGCTGTAATCACAACTTGGTGCCAAAGGACAATGAGCCATTCAATTTAAATGTTCAGTTATTTTTACCTCATAGTATTCAACTCCTGAGAAACTGAGTGGCAGAAGTATAAGGACGAGTAGAGCCACTATTCCAACTATGGCTCCCACGATAATCAAGGGTCCTTGTTGGTCTCCCATTCTCGATGTCACGCGACTGTAAAAATTTCTGCGTTCGTCCTGCAATATTTATGAGAAATCTTGTTAGCTGAAACAGAATATGGATATAATATCAACGAGCTTTATTTGATAGTCTTCGGAGCCCAAATGATTATCTTCATAAATAGAGACCTGCGATGTCCCACATGCATGTCATCCAAATACCCTTCATAAAGGTGAAATGAATTTGAAGTTTTATACAGGTTCCTTTAAAATTGAGTCAGAAAGTGGCCCAGTGTTAGCAACCTTTGTTATGAAACAATAAGGTAAAGGTGAAATGATAGTGCCTAGCAAAAATGTGATAGACATAACATCACCATGACAACTTACTTCTGAAGACACAGATGCAGCGCCAACCCCATCAGCCGCAGTCATGTACAAAGCTCCCTCCCTGACCGGAAGTGGATGCAGCTCCAGATCCTGGTCCACGTTGAAGTCCCTTTCTAAGGGTGAAGGTGGGGTAGGTGGGCTGAAGGTCACCTGGGGGAAGTTCAGCAGAAGTGGGATAGTCTGCAATCAAATGGGCCATTACAATGAATATGACATTTTGTAGGCTTACAGTATAAATATGTACACATTTCTAAAAAATGTTGTAATATCTCAAGAAACATACTACTTAAGATTGACAGAAAAGGGGGGTTTTAACTAGATCAGTGGACCTAGCTACCCGAGATCAACCTGGCAGCTACCCGAACATGCAAAGTCAGCTACCCGAACCAAGCTACCAGACAGCTACCCGAACTTTCCATGCACTCAAAAACGGTTAAATGGAATTTTCTCGTTTTTGCGCCAAAAGATACTTAAGGCAAAAAAAAGTCCATGTGCTAGAATTTTTTCAGTTATTCCGAGCATATCTTAATATGTGAAAACACGAAAAAATTTCCTTTTTATCCCAAATATTAAATTAATATATTTTTGACTGTCCGGTTGAGAATGCGACGGCATAAATTGCCCCAAGTATCTTTTGGTGCAAAAACGGGAAAATTCGAATCTTACGTTTTTGAGTAATATACATGGAAAGTTCGGGTAGCAGCCAGAAAGCTGTCAGGTAGCTAGGTTTGGGTAGCTTACTTTACATCTTAGGGGCGGGGCCTAGCTCAGAGGTAGCGTGCTGGGCTTCCAACCGCTGGGTCCCGAGTTCGATTCCCTGTCGAGCCTAAGTTGGATGGCTGTTACATCCTTCATCTCATTGCCATGGTCCCTGCCTGTCCTAATTAGCCCAACTGATGCAGAAATACAGGACGTAAAGCCCTAATCACCCACCCACTTTACATCTTCGGGTAGCTGCCAGGTAGCTGTCGGGTTACTAGGTTCGGTCACCCAACTTCACTGATCTGTTTTAACTGTTGTCCAGGCAACTGGTTCAACTGGCAGTAAATTATGTCTGAAGGATGTGTGACTAACATATGATTCATGTTTGCCTGACTTCGTGTTGTAGATTGCACAACAGATCTGTGTGGCATGCTATAAATGCCCTCTCATCTAAATAAACAATACTAATCCATTGCATGCCTTAACAAATTTGCAAATGTTAAAATGAATATTTACCTGCGCAATTCGCCTGTGGTTTTCAAGGAAAAGTTCTTCAAAATCCAAATCTGGAGTGTCTGGGGCTGTTGCGTATTCCTGCTAGAAAAAGACCTTTGAAAATAAATTTTGTGACATCAAAAGGAACGTGTAATAACCATAACCACAATGCTCATTGATATTACTATGCATGTTATGAGCGTTCCTTGTAGCTAACATCCATCTTAATTGCAATGGCTACTCCCTCTAGGTGACTGAAAACAAAGCAGGAGCAATTCTAGCATCATGTGATAGCACTTTTGTGATACAGAAGCAGTGCACTGTCAGTGCGTCATCTTTGCAGCAGCTGCGGCAGTCTTGGCCAAATCTGCTGCTGTTGCTGCTGCTGCTGTTGCTGCTGCTGCTGCTGCTGCGACGTCTTCTGCAGCGTCACCTGCGACGTGCCCAGGTGTAGCAGACGCTGTACTTAAAGCGGTGATGGCTGCTAGTGTGTTAGTGCTAATATGGTCATTACCTCAGAGAGTGTGTTGTCGCTCCAGCTTGTGCTCATGGAAGCCAGTTTGCTAATATATGCAGCTGACCTGGCTGCTCAAATATATTATCCCAGTTGCATATGAATGATGTTCAACTGGCCTGCTCCTTGGCCTTTTGCTAGTAGACATGACAGGGCCTTAACACACTGCCTTGAAGTACACCTTATGACAACCTCTCCAGTTCTCTCAATAATGTCCAATGTTTAGGATGCAACTCTCAGAGTGAGGGCTCCTCAACCCCCTCAGCTGTCTGCCAGAAGAGACTCTAGACTCCAAAAGCAAGCCAATCAATAATCGATTGCCACTATAGATATCACCAGGAGATAATCTCTTCCAACCAGACTGGTATAGCGGATAATGCTGATAACAGTACTTGAGCAACAGGGCCGTTTAACCTATTCTTGATTTCCTACACACCACGATGTCTTTAGACCCTAAGTCTGGTTCAATATTGTGGTGATGCTCCTGCAGACCACGTCGTGTAGACCTGCCGCACAGTGATGCTCAATATGGTGCTGGAGGTGGCTGCAGCTTTTGCTTGCTTTGGCATCGAAACTGTCAACTTTGTTGTCAACAGGACTGATCTATAACCCTGCTGCTTTATCCACTAAAAAGCTAAACACTGAACATCACCAAATATCAACACTAAACATCACCACTAAACACTAAACATCACCAAATATCAACCCAAAGATTATGGACAGAATTGTATGATTTTGGAAACTGCAATAACTGCCCCAGTAAGTGGTGTTCTGAGTTGCACTAGGTCAGGGAGTGGTGGGATCAAGCTTATACTGAGCTTATAACCAAGTGGGACCTAAGCTATAACATACAACAGACCCGTTTTGCCTATCACTTGACGTCCTCCATGTATGAGTCTGTTTATTCTCAAACGAGACACAGGGCAACAATATATATGCATTGGATACTAACACCATGGTGTTGGAGCTTGCAGTGTAATAGTCCAAAGGCTCTGCACGAGATGTGTTTTTGCCTACTAGGGCAGATTGTACAGGACATACATATTGCAGTGAGGCAACTTAATGTTTGCCGTTGCTTTCCAACTGACTTGTTGTTACATCGTGTGTCCATAACCTAGCTATATGTTTCTTGATGATATTATACACGGATAATATATTTGTGGTTATAATGTGTTATGGATACAATTTGAACATTAAAATTCATTACTTTGTGCAATATATTCTAAAGCATATCCAGAGGTATACATTGCTTACTAATGAAGAAATTAAGCAACAAAGACCAAACTATTGAAAGGAGAAGCCATGCAATATTCGTATTAGATTCATAGATTGTATCTTTAACTTTGAAACATTTAAATATTAAAAACATGGCTTTGCAATGGCCAAAACCTTCAGTGTACTTTTAGTCGTACTTAGCACTTTACTTAACTGTTTTAGCTTCATTTCAATCCATGATTTTGCATTGGCTACAATAAGCAGTGCACTTCAATTTACATACAATAGCTGATATAAATATATCGATCTTATCTGATGTAATTAAAAACTGAATATAACACCTTCTTTAGTTGGTAAACAATGATCACCAAGGTTACTTACCTATTTTAGCTCCATTCAATTCATTGTTACATCTATGACTGATGGCGTTCTATCCACTTCACATGATTTGCGTACTAATAAATTAACACGGTGTTGTTGATGGCTCCAGCTTTCCGGACTACATTAACAAGAGAGCGCTCTAGCTCATTCTCATCAGTTTTCGAGAGAACTACAGCAGGCATCGGCTGAACAAGATGAGACTTGTATTGGCCTTTAGCATAGAAAAAGCTAGCTGCTGAAATCTAGGATGCACGGTATGGCTTACTGAAAGAAATAGGAATCTAGAAAAGTACTTGTCGAAGAACTTGATGCTAAACATCAGGAAAATAATTGCTGGAGTTTGAGATAACTTCCCTGACCAAATCATAATTATATATATCAATATCGTATTCTTGTACTTTAAATCTATATTTAGTCTGGAAGTGACACATTAAATTTATACAGTTATATTTCTGAAAACCCTTGACTAACATAGATTTGGGTTCCCAAACAAATGTGTGAAATGGTGTGGTATTAATTCATTATTATGCAACTTCGCTGAGATTCAGACCAGGGGCATATTCAGACAATACAAAACAATACAACACCATTTCATATCCAATGGGCCTTTCTTTAAACGAAAACACACAACAATCTAGAGATGACAGAAAATTGGCGATGGGTGTTTTATAAATGTGCAAATTGTGCAGTTTCGTCAGGATCATGCTGTTGTTAATCAGCCATGTATGATGCATAGGTATTGGAAATCACCCCCCTCGTACATTGCACAACCTCCAAAAAGTTTTTTTTTTTTTTTTATCTGTCAGCTAAATTTGATCGGGGTATTCGATCAAAGTTAGCTGATGGCTGCTTATGATGGCGCACTGTAATTACTTAAACAATAAAATGGTAATTTTCAATATTGTGTAATAAGTAATTTCTCACAGCTGCGAGATTATTAATTATCGTGATGGGCCTCTATGGGCCTAATTATGAGAATGTCATGATGGAATGGGAACCAGGCTGGAGGGTGTTTTAACAATATCTCTGAGGATTGGGTATATGGGAGTTCTGTTCTAATTATGCAATGTTTTGCACTTTGATTGATTGCTGCTGAGGCAGAACTGCAGGATGTTGGGATGCGGCTTCTGCATCTGCTGCTACTGCAGGAGGCAGGCTGCTGCTGCGGATGATGCTACAATAGGCCTCGTATGGGATCCTAGGAATCTGGGTCAATTGTCGTTTCTATGGTAACAGCTTTGGAATTGATCGATGAAGGGAGCCGAGATGTTGAGCTAAGAGAGCAAATGGCGACCAGAGGACTGAGAAGTGGCAGGGAATTGTTGTCTTAAATATTGCAAGAACCCCGTTAGAATAGCCAGTCATTCACAGGTGAGGATAAATCCTATTTTACCATGTTTTATGTTAAATACATGTCTCTAATTATTTCTACTCTTGCACAATCTTGCATAAGTAGCACCTAATGGCAAATCAAGTTTTCTCTTCTCACTCCCCTATTCACTTGCATACAGGCATTGACATAACTGTTAATTGGCTTTGCAAGCTATAAATATGATTTCTTCAAACCAGCATAACATTAACATATGATTTACTTTATATAGTATAGTGTACATAATGTAAAATTGCATAGTTGCAACCTCCCAAATGATACACTCCGGTATTGTGTAAACATTGAGTTCTTCTTGACATTTATTCATCACACTCTGTTGTTAAAGACTCCCATATCCAACTCAGAAACACTCTTTTCTGAACCACCCCTAGACACGGCCCATTTACATTACAGGGGTTCTTGAACAGTGTACGATGTATCATGTGGGTTTTGTGTCAAAATGTCTTTATTATTGCATGTTTACCACAATACTTTAAACTGATTAATAATTATTGCACAAACCAACACCATCGAGACAATCATCTAAGTTGTGCCAAGGGGTAAGTTCAACGACCCCTTCCTACGGGCAGTGAGTTGGTGCCCTGTTTTGAAAGTTAAACCTTTCTGATGTAGGAAGAATAATATTCCAAGTCGCATATCACATCAGACACCAGAAAGTAAAGAATAAACTGCAAAATGAGCCAAACAATGTCATATAGTTTATCACACTTTGGATTGGTTTATCACACTTCCGAGACCAAATCTCTTCAGATATCCTGATAGAATTATTATTATTATAATCTTTATTGCAGACACACACAAAAACATTAGGTACAATATATGGGGGTCCATATGCTTCTAATAACTACCTAACTACTGAGTATTATTGTATGGCACTGTAAAAACGAATTCACAAAACATGAGTGCAAAGCAACTCGACTGCTCGTCCAATACAAATATAACAATGACTCTCAATGTCTTCTAGGGCGGGGGCCTATTTCAGAGGTAGCGCTCTGGGCTTCCAACCGCTGGGTCCCGGGTTCGATTCCAAGTCGAGCCTAAGTTGGATGGCTGTTTCCTCCTTCGTCTCATTGCCATGGTCTCTGCCTGTCCTTATTTGCCCAACTGGTGCAGAAATACAGGACGTAAAGCCCTAATCACACACACACACACCCAATGTCTTCTAATGTAAGAATGCCAAAAAGCGTCACTACTAATAACATTATCTTGCACTTCAGTTGTGACTCATATTCAGGTGCATCTGATGTCTTTTTTTTTTTTTTTCGCTTGCAGAATGACTGAAAAGTAGCAACAGATTCATCGTCCCAGCACTTCAACTAATCCACCACTCACAGCAGCAGCAGCAGCAGCAACATGGACACAAAAGTGAAGATAGCCAGCTTCTCCCTTGTTATCGTCGTTGTCCTGGCAATAGTGCTCATCGCCATCTCACTTGACAAGCTCAATTCTGATGAATGTATGTAAAATTATGAATGTTGATCTTGGACGATTTTATATATAGGCCTATCATGATAAAACAATTATGTACAGTGGATGCCCAAAGCTTGCGTCTCTCAAAAGGCTGACAGAAACAGCAGTACATGGCAAATTGTGCCACGTGCGTTTTCCATGCGTTTTGATAAACGCATGGTTTTGATTCATTATAATTAGCTTTTTCCATGCGATTTCCATGCGTTTATCATTCTCATAGAAAATGCACGTGGCACATTTGGCCATGTAGAAATGACACATATAAAATATGAAAATAATTGACCAGTCTGAGTCCAGACCCTCAGGCCGCATTCTGTGAGGAAAGGCATTATCGAGGTCTTGCGTCAAGACTGATAATGGACTTTGTCCCAATACAATGAGTTTCACTTAAACAGTAAAATATTGTGGCATATAACGGTCCATGTCAAATGAAACCTGCAATTATGGCAAGGCCCAGACTGCTTCTCATGTGAATAGATATTGTTAAGTACAAGAGCTGTGAATATATCAGGCAAACTTACAAAAAATAAGATGATGTTCATTGTGTTCAAAGAAAACATACTTGTGACCTGGCGTGTGGTCTGCCATGCAAGATCATATTATAAATATTCCTTGTTTTGATTGAGATTTTGTATAGATAAAAACTTCAGCTGTTGTTTTTCTTTTTCAGTTGGCTTGAAGTATGACCCTGTGAGCAAGTCGATAGGAAAAGATCCAGTGTTTGAGGGTCTTCACTATGGCCCCCCGGGCTTTAGCTTTATAATTTTTCCAAGCGTATTCCGTACTTTGAATTTTAACTTAAAAGTAAGTTTGTTAAAGAAATACTAGCTTAGAAATCATATCAGAACATGTGAATTATTATTTGACCATTCTGCACCATGCTCTTCTATGCTCTTCTATTTGCAGTGTCTAAACAAGGATGGCGTAGAAATAAGACTGACGATAAGCTACCAATACAGAATACAGAGACGACATCTTCACCGCTTGGTGGAAGAGTTCAAGGATCATGATAAACTTCTCGATGTCCTGAATTCAATTGGTAAGCAAGAGGTTTAAATTAATCTTACAAAGCTCTTTAATTTATGTTTTTCATAATATATATACATGTATGTGTACTTTGAGGTAAATTAATTGGTGTATCTTTCTTTTCTTGGAATATATTGACTGCAGCTAGTAACCAAGGATACTTAGAATGATAAATACCATGAAATTATCTTTGCACCTTTCTACTTCAATTACCGTAAAGGAGGGTATTATCAGCATCCCTGTTGATAATACCCTCCTTTACGGTACACCAATTTTTAATTTTTTTTTTAAAGCGGATGATGTTGCAAAGCTGAAAATTACTTATATCATTGAATTTAACCAATGAATTTCTATCCAGGTGAGTCAGCCATCCATGATGCCTGCAGCAAGTACAATACTTCACAATTCCAATCTGAACGAGGTGCATTCCAAGAAGAAGTTCAGCAACGTCTTGTGGACAAATATAAGCAAGTGTTCACTGAGGTCACTGATCTACAGGTATATAAAAACAACAATGTACTTCTATTCTTCTCATGAGCAACAATTTTATTGCTGAGAATTCCATCCAACTTACAATAATGTATTTTTTGCCAACAAGCAACAAAGACAAATGTGGGATTTGATATTTTATTAAAGTTGCAAGCATTTACAAAATGGTAGATGTTTGAACATGAGTATTTGATTCAAAATATATAATCCCAATAGAGATTTAGTTTAAGAGTAATACTATGTAACATAAATGTAGGACTGGTGAAGACTAGGTATTGACTGCAACAATCCAGATAAATGATGAGAGCATAATCTACAAGAGTAATACAAGCAAAATAATGGATTTAGATTGGAGTTATAAACATTTGTATAAACATTAGCGAGCTATACATGACATAAGACTGTAAGCAATTGGCATATAGTAATGCTACAAAACATGAGGATATAAATTTGTTTAGAGTTCATGGATAGATGTTGGGAAACCCTCGAAGAGCGCCAGTCAGGGAATGCAGGGAGGGAAGGGAGGGAAATTGTAATTATTAAAGTTGGTGGAGGAAGTTGTAGTGCAATGGCGAATCTGAGTTCGAAGAAGCCATGCAGTGATTGGCTGGTAGTTGTCATGTGACCGCTTTTGGCGCGAGAGGCTCTGAAGGGTTTTCCAGAAATTGTTTGTCATGCAAAAACCCAGCTGTACATGCACAGCTGGTTGATTTTTGCCAACAAGCAACAAAGACAAATGTGGGATTTGATATTTTATTTAAGTTGCAAGCATTTACAAAATGGTAGATGTTTGAACATGAGTATTTGATTTAAAATATATAATCCCAATAGAGATTTAGTTTAAGAGTAATACTATGTAACATAAATGTAGGACTAGTGAAGACTAGGTATTGACTACAACAATCCAGATAAATGATGAGAGCATAATCTACAAGAGTAATACAAGCAAAATAATGGATTTAGATTGGAGTTATAAACATTTGTATAAACATTAGCGAGCTATACATGACATGTAAAGAATGTAAGCAATTGGCATATAGTAATGCTACAAAACACGAGGATATAGATTTGTTTAGAGTTTATGGATAGATGTTGGGAAACCCTCGAAGAGCGCCATAGGGAGATGACTGAATAGGCATTGACTGGGTTCCCAACCTGAATCCAAGATCAAGTCTCTGATCGCACTGGTCGAAGCTTAGAATCACCTGGCATGGCCGGAATGACACCCCAAATGGGCTTAGATAAAGATGGTGCCCTCTGGCGTGGCCAGACGGGTCAGTGGTAGAATAAAGGAGAGAAAGACATATTGCTGGATGTGCCACCTGGCATGGCCGGAATGACAAGTGGAAGAATGGAGATATGGTGAATGAGTCACTTGGCATGGGCGGAGTGACAAGTGGACATATTGGTGACATGGCCAAGGTATCACCTGGCACCCGGAGAACAATTGGGAAGAATGGAACGTATGGATGGCTGTGTCACCTGGCATGGCCAAAGTGACAAGTGGGAAATGGATATGCTGGGTGTGCCACCGAGCATGGCCGGAGTGGTCACTGAGGGAGGATGTGATGCCGGGGCCGGATGTACTGGAGATAGGCACTGCTACGCCAATGGCCAGCTGTGCGGATGGTGTTGTCAGTGTGCTGGTCTTGTGCGAGCTGGGTAGCTCGTCCAATACGAAAGGAGTGCGTGTTGTATTGGGCCGAATTAAGACCAGCCCGTTGTATTGTGGCTTTCAAAACATGACTGAATGTGTCTCGATCAACAGGGATTTTGTCTTGGAAAAGGAACAGTGGTCCTTTGGATTTGCCCCGGATGGCTAGGTAACTGGAAAGATGGGCAATGGGGCAGCATGTATGGTCAGGGTCTTGTTTCAGGATGAGAGTAGGGGTGTGCTGTCTACTATGTTTGTGGGAATTAAAGGTTATTGTCAAAGAGGTTGGTGAAAGGCCAAATTTGGTTAAGCTGTAGTGTATGGGTTTTGTTTGTGGAGTGGACGGCTTCCCCTGCTCTCAGGCAAGCATGATACATTAGGCTGTAGACAGCTACCGACAGTTGCCGGTCATAGCTTGTGATGTCGCTTTTCTGCAGGGACTGAATGATGGTGCTTAGTATGTCCTTGATTGGCAGCAATTGCCTAGATCTGGTACTAGGTGTTGTGTTCTGGACCCCATGCAGGGCTTTCGACACAAGGAAAGTGGTAGTAGGATCAGGTAGATGGTGCAGCTTGTGAATAAAAGATATGGCGGACGTGTAGGTCTTGATAGTCCGGTATTGCAGGCCTTTTTGGTGGAGGTGTGTTATAAATGCATTCCAATTTCTCTGGTAAATATCTGCTGTGGAAGTCTGGAGGGAGGCTTTTAGCAGCTTGTGAAACTCAGATTGAAGTTTGCTGGTGTTAGGTGTGGTGGAACCGGCGTAGGGGATGGCAACATCCCATATTTGCTGAGGAGCTCCTTGGTGACAGCCTGTCGAGAAATAAGATCACATAATGTGTTATTTACGCCAGGAATATGCTGAGCAGTAAGAAGGATGTTATGCTGCAAAAGGACTAAGACAAGTGGGTGCAGTATCTGCATGATAAGGGGGCATTTGGAAGTTTGATTATTTAAGATGTGAACAACAGTCTGTGTAGAAGAGGATATTGCTATTTTGGAGCTTTGTAGCAAACATGGCTCTAATAACATAGACGGGGTAGAGTTCGAGTACTGTGATATTGAGATTCTGCCAAAGTGGGGGCCAAAGGCCCTGTATCCACCGGGAACCGTAGATGGCGCCAAATCCAGTTTTTGACACGTCAGAAGCTAGCTTGATGGTCGTGGACTCGTAGCTGTATCTTGGCTTTATCATGGTAATGCCATTGTGATGTGCAAGGCAATCTGACCAGGTGGTTAAGTCGAGTTTCGTGTCCTTTGTTAGGGTTACATAGTGAGCAGGGTTCTTGATTCCTTTTGTGCGGTCATGGAGACGCCTCAGGAAAGCTCGCCCACAGGGGATGACTGTTGTTGAAAATTGAAGTGGTCCTGGCGATATGGGCGTCTGTTGGTGTAGCAGGGCTGGAACATTGGGTGATTACGGCCACAGTTGGCGCAAGTGTGGCGGTAAGTGCATTGCTGGTTTTCACACTCCTTCTTGTGTTTGGGGGTGAGGTTGAAGGCCGCATGATCATCATCTAAGGAGGATTAGGCAAGGAAATCTGAAATGATTGGGCCTGGAGGGGGTACAGCAAGTCAGCCAGATCAATGAACTTGTCGGCCCAGACACGTTCCTTGAATTTCTTGGGAACATTCATTCCAATCGGTGTACCAGCAAGTTGTACTGGGCGTTGGGCGGGGAGGGTGGAGAGGGACAAGGGTAACACATTTAACTCACCTGGAGGGATTAAATTTTGTAGATTGCTAGGTAACACTGATGCAGTTGGTTGTAGGGTCTGGTTGTTGTTGTTAGGAGTGAGCTGGTTGCTGCTGTGAGGAAAAGAAGGATGAAGGTTTGTCGTTAACGTACTCAGAGTGGACTGCATCGATAAGAATGCAGCCTGTTGTTGCTTCAGCAATTCTTCCATTGTGCCCAGAGTGCTTAGGATACTGTCGTTGGCATTGTTTGTCGCTGGCTGTTGCGCATCACATCCACTATTTGTCTGCTGAAGGGTCTGAGTAGTGGTGGGTGGCGAGGCAGTTTCCTCATCCTCAGAGCTGCTTCCAAGTGGTTGTTGGGACTGCTGGTAGCGTACTGGTAGTTGTCGTCGTCGGGATGGTGTCTGTCTGGCGGTTGCCGAGGCTCGCGTGGCCTTCACCTTAGGCATGTTACCTGCAACAGAAGTGGAGAAGCAGCCGTACCCATAATATAGTGGATCAATAAGTAGTGCAATAGTACTAGTTGTTTGAGTGAAAAGGTGTAAGTTATAAAGATATAGGACTGTGTCGGCATCCAAAATATAAATAAATTAAAAAAATTTTGGGAGACACGGCAGGCGACGGCAAGTAGGCTGAGTATGGATGTAAGGAAGTGGATAAAGTGTCGGCACCATGATGAGATGGAGACAAAGTAGGCATGGCAATTTGAAAAGATGTAGCAGTGAAATGTCGGCACCACAATTGAGTGGAGACAAATAATTATAAGGAATGGAGAAGGCGTGATAGAGCTTGTAGGTTTCGGCACCACGGCAGAGTGGAGACACGCAGGAATAGAGACATATTAGAGTGAGATGTCGGTAGCTTAAGTAATTTGTGAGAATAAATGGTTGATATGTGTATTTCAAAAAGTGACAGCTAGATCAGAAACAGAAGTTCGCCCAAGGACAACAACTTCGTGTGTCTTTAATATATTGTTTATCACATTATGTTGTGTTCAACAGACCATAATATTAACCACACCTAAAAAATGAACCAAAGTAAGAAAATGGGATTCATCATGCATGCGAAAACCACTTTCCTTAATGGGATGGTACCACATATAGTGCTGGTTTGTTTATTCGAGCATTCATGGGCACTTATTCATCCATCCACAACCTAAAAGGAGGGGGCGGAGGCCTAGCTCAGAGGTAGCGCTCTGGGCTTCCAACTGCTGGGTCCCGGGTTGGATTCCCGGGCGAGCCTAAGTTGGATGGCTGTTTCATCCTTCGTCTCATTGCCATGGTCTCTGCCTGTCCTAATTAGCCCAATTGGTGCAGAAATACAGGACGTAAAGCCCTAATCTTGTCGGCCCAGACACGTTCCTTGAATTTCTTGGGAACATTCATTCCAATCGGTGTACCAGCAAGTTGTACTGGGCGTTGGGCGGGGAGGGTGGAGAGGGACAAGGGTAACACATTTAACTCACCTGGAGGGATTAAATTTTGTAGATTGCTAGGTAACACTGATGCAGTTGGTTGTAGGGTCTGGTTGTTGTTGTTAGGAGTGAGCTGGTTGCTGCTGTGAGGAAAAGAAGGATGAAGGTTTGTCGTTAACGTACTCAGAGTGGACTGCATCGATAAGAATGCAGCCTGTTGTTGCTTCAGCAATTCTTCCATTGTGCCCAGAGTGCTTAGGATACTGTCGTTGGCATTGTTTGTCGCTGGCTGTTGCGCATCACATCCACTATTTGTCTGCTGAAGGGTCTGAGTAGTGGTGGGTGGCGAGGCAGTTTCCTCATCCTCAGAGCTGCTTCCAAGTGGTTGTTGGGACTGCTGGTAGCGTACTGGTAGTTGTCGTCGTCGGGATGGTGTCTGTCTGGCGGTTGCCGAGGCTCGCGTGGCCTTCACCTTAGGCATGTTACCTGCAACAGAAGTGGAGAAGCAGCCGTACCCATAATATAGTGGATCAATAAGTAGTGCAATAGTACTAGTTGTTTGAGTGAAAAGGTGTAAGTTATAAAGATATAGGACTGTGTCGGCATCCAAAATATAAATAAATTAAAAAAATTTTGGGAGACACGGCAGGCGACGGCAAGTAGGCTGAGTATGGATGTAAGGAAGTGGATAAAGTGTCGGCACCATGATGAGATGGAGACAAAGTAGGCATGGCAATTTGAAAAGATGTAGCAGTGAAATGTCGGCACCACAATTGAGTGGAGACAAATAATTATAAGGAATGGAGAAGGCGTGATAGAGCTTGTAGGTTTCGGCACCACGGCAGAGTGGAGACACGCAGGAATAGAGACATATTAGAGTGAGATGTCGGTAGCTTAAGTAATTTGTGAGAATAAATGGTTGATATGTGTATTTCAAAAAGTGACAGCTAGATCAGAAACAGAAGTTCGCCCAAGGACAACAACTTCGTGTGTCTTTAATATATTGTTTATCACATTATGTTGTGTTCAACAGACCATAATATTAACCACACCTAAAAAATGAACCAAAGTAAGAAAATGGGATTCATCATGCATGCGAAAACCACTTTCCTTAATGGGATGGTACCACATATAGTGCTGGTTTGTTTATTCGAGCATTCATGGGCACTTATTCATCCATCCACAACCTAAAAGGAGGGGGCGGAGGCCTAGCTCAGAGGTAGCGCTCTGGGCTTCCAACTGCTGGGTCCCGGGTTGGATTCCCGGGCGAGCCTAAGTTGGATGGCTGTTTCATCCTTCGTCTCATTGCCATGGTCTCTGCCTGTCCTAATTAGCCCAATTGGTGCAGAAATACAGGACGTAAAGCCCTAATCACCCACCCACCCACCTAAAAGGAGGTCAATTAGTCAGTCTGGTATTAAAGTCAAAAGCTCATCAGAAGATCCGAAAGATAGTAAATGCATATATGTTTCTCACATAACAAAGCTAGGGCATCAGGGCAAGTCTGAGCAGGTGGAGCACCAAAACAACATGTTGCAATACAAAGCGTGCACCTGATGTGCCCATCAAATGTTATGCTTTTATGTTCTCAAGTGCCATGGTCAGTACTCACAGTCCATGGCAGACATTAATTTTGGCTTCACATGACAACAATGAGTACCCTTTGTTGAACATACCCCAGTGTGATAAACGAGAACTTAGAAACACAAGAATGGTGTCATACATTTTGCCCCCCCAGCTTGGACAAAAAAAAAAAAAAGGAAGAGAACATTAATGCTGTCCGCAGCTCAGACAATAGTCCACGAAACGCTATATAGTGGTTTAGAATTAATTAATTTTACTGACATATTGAGGGCACTATGGACCTATTTGTCGAAAGTTATGTTGAACTGATTTATGGGATTGTTTCCATTGGTAAACAATTCAATGTAGATTAAAATATGTTTTTTTTATAATTGAAGACAACTATGTAGAATGTGTCTACTGTGCATGCAAAGTCATACCACCTAGTTGTTTCATAATTGTCTATGTCTTTGTCTCAATGTTGATGACTCAATGCTACTGGGTCTGAAGCTTATGATAGCCAGTATATATGACCAGTTGCCAGAGGCAGACGTAATGATATTTGAAGAATGACATTTGTTGCCTATTTAGGTCAACGATATAAGACGGCCATCCAGATATGAGAATGCTGTGAAAAATAAGGAGTCAGCAAGAGAAGATATTGAAGTAAGTGAAACCACATTTGCTTATGTGTGTATGTGTATGTGGTTTGAATGTATTATATGGAGATACTTTTTTATTTATGCCCATCATCTGTTCGTTCCAGGTTGCAAGAAATGAAAGACCACAACAGTTAACCGAGGCCGGTACCAAGAGACTTGAGGCAGAGACGGAGGCCAACATTAAGATTGACAAAGCAACCTCTCAGGCAAAGATTGCAGAAACAAAGTAAATGCAAAATTTTTGATAACTAATACACAGACTTTAAACAGATTTCTGGGCCCATTGAGCCTAATTTTCATGATATAGCATCATGGTTTATTTCCAGGGGCGTCGATTCAGGGGGGGATGCGAGGGATATATACCCCCCCCCCCTTTCTGAGAAGGGGGGGATGATCAATGCAATCATCCCCCCCCCCCCTGAAATTCACGAATGAAAATTACCCTTTTTCCACACACTTTGATTTGGAACATATGTGCTTTGTTAAACAACTTTACACTTGATATCACATATCAGTACAAGTTTATAAGGTTGGCATAAGTGATCCATTAATTTACCTCTTGACCAGTGTCCGCACATTAACCGCTACTAGTTGTACGAGCGAGGGAAAGTCACAGTGGGACAGACAAAGTAGGCCTGCATCCCCCTCAACCGTCAAGAGAAATCGACACCCCTGTTTATTTCCTACGATTGTATGATCTCATCACTAAAGATTGCATCGTGATGGATAAAATTGTTAAATCTGTTAATTATTGTGTTATTTAATTTTTTCAGGGCAAATGCAGAGGCTGATGGGGTTCTCAACGAATATCACAAGGAAGCCGAAACTTTCGTTAAACTAAAGAGTGATTTGCGGATGAATACAGAGGCCTTCCTTAGCTATTTAGCGGTCCGTGTTATAGCTGAGGCAGAGAGTAATGTCTACATAGGACTAAAATCACCTGCTAAAACAGATTATGGTGTACTTAAAAAGAAGTAATATTCTAAAAATCTAAGAAATGTAGGAATCCTAGGATAAAATGAACTAAATTTAGTATTTAAAGTAAACTAAAGCGAAAACATAAATAAAAATCTAAAATTGATGTGGTTTAGATCTTATGGGACTCTTCAGGAAAAGAAATTACCAAAAAAAAAAGGGTTACATTTAAGACAGGATTTGATTGCCAAGTTGATGCATGTCAATCTAAATATAAAAGTTTTTAAAGACAGGGTATCCACTGAACAGTGAAAACAGGGGAAATGGTAAAATTCAGGGAATTTGATGTTAGGTTATGAAATCAGGGAAAACATGGGGAATTTTGTCATTATATGTATAATAATACGTAAAATGCTAACCGATTTTGATCAGAAATGAATAACGCTGGATGGCAGTGTGACTTATTGTAGTTATTAAGTTTCATAGGTTGAAATGGACTAAACTTAGTGGTATTTTGGTGGTGAAGGTACAGCTATTGGGTACCAGGAGGCCGTATAATCACTTGGGGAAAATATCCTGTGAAAGAGGGAAAAATCCGGGAAAATACAGGAAATTTTGTTTTCAAAATTAAGTGGATACCCTAAAGCAGATTTTCATTGACTCACTTCAAAATGATTTGTACTATATAATGCATCAGGCATTATTATACCTAGGTGTATTTCTCATTCCAGAAAATTTAGTGTAGCATGTCGTGATCAGTCTCTCTGAATCTGGTATGAGAAGTTATTTACTGATTATTTCTCAAAATATGATCAAATGGGGAATTGAAAGGAAACACTGCATTAGATTGAGCATAAAACTGACAAAAATCAAAACTAAAAGTATTGAATTGAAAGTATTCCAGCAAAAATCTAATTTCGAAACTAAAACATTCGAAAGGAATACTTATACACATGTAATTCCTAGCTTCCATGCTGTTTGTATACTCATAAAAAATTTATAGACTGCATATATTAGATCTTCTATGACATTATTCTATGCATTTACGTTCAAACCAGGAGGTGTTTAAATTCTTCATAATGTTGTATAATGTTAAACAATGTCTGCATTCTTGTACAGAAGCATGTATGCTTGGACAGGTCACTTTGCACAGTGTGCAGCTTATTCAGTCTGTCCATCTATCTTTTCACATATAATTCGTATATTATAGAAGCACTGATAGGAGGGGCATGAATATATTGTCAGGGATGTTGGTAACACTTTGTGAGTGGTCTGGTGGTAAGACACTCGCCTGCTCCTCTGAAGGTCCCGGGTTCAATTCCTGGACCACGCGCCCTTCATGAACAACATCCCACTTAGATGTCATTCAGATGAGATGTTAAATTGGTGGTCCCTTGTACTCGGTGGCTATGCTGAGGCAAGTAAAGATCCCACCCATGGAGTAAATGTGTAACATGTGGACTCCTCCTCTCTCTCACCTCATAAATCAACCCTCGCGAGCAGCAAGAACTTGCATAGCTATCTATGGTTGGTTTGCCATTCATTTAAATACCTTAATTACTACCCCGGTGAATTGGCACGATTTGCAATTTTATTCTTTGCAGTGGTAACAATTTAACAATGTCAAAGAATGTATCAATTTAAAACAGCTAATTAGAGTGCTGCTTTTTTTAAACATCAAGAACTTAATGATTGGTGTGATAAACATTAGGTAACAGGAAAAGGCTCCACTCATGGACAGCGAAGGTGGGCGTTCGAATCCTATTCGGGCACTCCTTATGAGCTATCTCGGCTGGATCGGTTGTATGAGATGTTAAATTAGTGATGCCTTGTACTGGGGCAAGTAAAAGACCCCACCCTGGGGCAACTGTTTAACATGGGGACAATTAACTGATCTCTTACCAGTGCTTCTTGGGTTTTTTTTATCAATGGAATATTGTAAATAAACATTGTGGTGCATACGGTTGCAAAGCATAATATTTTTTAAATCGAGATTTAAATTTTTTAACCAATGAGTTCAATATTGCATACAGTTTTTTCACTGTGGCTTTGTGTACAAATGCCGGTTGCGACTTCACTGCCATTATGTAAATGTGTAATGTGGTTATGTGTTATTTAATGTTGTGTTATCAAAAAAACCTCAAGAAGTCAGAAGAAAATAGAATTTTACTGGGTGGAATATCAAAACTATTTTCTTGCGCTTTCTCATACAGCTTCTATTGCCAAAGTTCGCACTTGTAAATTTCCTTGTATCTTTGTATTTTTAACACATACAACAAGCTATTTGAATGTGTATCTTCATGTACATAATTGACATTAATTGTTTCATAACTATTGCATCATGTTGTCTAGTGATTAATTAAAAAGTATAACTCGTGACATAGAATTCTCACTTCTAAGTTGTATTGACAATCAGGAAAAAGTGTACAATAAAAGTTATATCAACATTATTCTAGTCCATTCCAGTCTTTTAGACCCTCACACATTTGGGAATTCAGATATTGTATTGACGGTGTCCTACTGCGCGACATATTAAGGTGTGATTAAATTATGGGAAGAGATCAAATGGTATGGTTACCTTAAACTCTTCATTAGCCATTCAAGAAGGCCATAGATATATCTCAGACAATTCATTTATGACCTTTCATGGTCTTATGTAGTAGATTCAAAGGACCCACGAAGAAGAATGAACAGGTCCAGTACCACTGCAAAAGTCAGATCATGGACCTAGTTCATGGTCAGATCTTGAGCTTTGCCTATGTTCAGAAATTCTGTAAATTCCCTGCCAAGAACAATTTCTGCATGTAACATGACAAACATGTAACAATCATCGTTTATAAACTTGATTGATGGGCACTTAGCAGGCATAATCAATCCCTGTATTAACCGCTTCATGGTAAAGGGCTAGATGGAGTATCAGCTTCTTGTGGAAGATGATACTCCATCTAGTAAAAGGCGATATGGTTGTTCTTATTTCAGTATGGCAATGCTCTCTAGTCAAGTGCTAGTAGGCGAGGTGTCGGTGTTGCCTACTACGGAATCCCCATGACCAACTGAGGTTTTGACCACCCCTAGTCAAGGGCGGGGGCCTAGCTCAGAGATAGCACTCTGGGCTTCCAACCGCTGGGTCTCGGGTTCGATTCCCAGTCGAGCCTAAGTTGGATGGCTGTTTCATCCTTCGTCTCATTGCCATGGTCCCTGCCTGTCCTAATTAGCCCATCAGGTGCAGAAATACAGGACATAAAGCCCTAATCCACCACCACCTACTACTACTAAATTCCCATGACCAGCTGAGGTTTTGCCCACCCCTTGTAAACAATCTTGCCCTATGAGTGAGACTTGAACCTTCTCATCTGGTGTGGCAACTTGACAATGCATCATAGGCGAGGTGTTGCGTGCCACATTCGTACTGCCATAATATGGCCTTTCATTTTCACAAGTTTATGACCTTTCACCGCAGTCAGACAACTGCCATTCATAAACTTTTTCACTATCCTTTTCCAGGACAAGCAACACAATTATAAGTATTTCAACTACAAAAATTTAGTTTCATATTACCCTTTCAGCTTTAAGATATTTTAGTAACATTAGTTAAAAACCCGCGATAATGACATAATTTAGAGTTGTAAATATGAAGATAATTATGATAATCCTCACACTATGAAGTATTTTCATTTGATAATTTCTTATTATTATTATGGCTTTATAAACAATTTTGTTAATATTGCGTGTACAGCAATGAACATTAAAACCACTGCTCACAAGCGTACGATCTATCGAACATTTCAAAGGAAAGGTCACATTATTTATCAAGCAAATGAAAAGATTTGACAGCATATTATATATGTATTACAAACACATCTTTATAATGGCTGACACATTGTTCGGCTCAAAGAATTACACACTTGGTAACACAAAGCATCAAATGCAATTGTTACGACTTGGCACTCAATAATATGGTACATTGTACTTTGAGGAATAAGTTTTCAACTTTTAAAAACCTTTCTACAACAGAAATAAATGTACAAAAGACACAACATAACCTGTACAAGATGACATATCAATTACAGAAAATAAAATATACACATTATGCAAAAAATGCATACACAAAAGAAAACAATAAATTGCCTCAGATATGAAACTCTCATGAACATATTCACAAATGACAAAATGGCACAGAATGGATAACACAGAAGTAGCCAAATTAGCAATGACAAAAAAAACCAAAAAACAGAGTGAATGCCACTGATAATATACCTATTTAACTTACAAGTAGAATGATTGCATATGATATCGTCACATTTATATTTACAAATAAAACTATATACATAGAGTACACAAACACACAGATGGACGAAATTTACCTTTTTTTGCCGTTAAAGGTAAAGACATCAAGTAAGAACGGATGAAAAAATGACAACAGCTTTGAAAGTAATTTTAAACACCAGAAGCAGTCATATCTTTTATACTCTATTGACATATAAAACTATCACAAGATTTTATGTGTATGAACTCATTGAAATTACGATGAAATACTATCCTAGAAGGCAATCATCAATTTAAACTCAAGCAAATATAAAACAACAGACAGCAAAAAGGAATGATCACCGATCATTCCCCTCACGAATCATTTATATCATCAAATAGATTAATAGATTTATAAATTAACATGGCCCTATTATTGCTTCAGAAAAGTCCACTCTCAAATCTGCCAATCAAATTAAATTAAATTAACTCGATTTAGGACTAAAATCACCAATACAATAATTATATGATGGGTCTTTCAAAATAGTGGCAATAACCAAAATTAAGCGCTTATTACACTTAATAAATTAATAATATTTATTCTTTTATAATGGGCCAGTATCCTAGACTTGCTGGAGAAAAACTCTTCGTTACGATGGAAATGTTAACTAAAACAAAATGTTAAATTATGAAGCTGTTGAGTTTCTCGAACACAACTTTTATCACAGTGGCATGATTAGAAGTACATATTATGAAAGTTCAAACTAAATTTTTAACGGTTTGTTAAAAATGTAAGCGAAAGAGTGTACAATTTACAAAGCATGAAATATTGACTCGTTTATTGTTGTGCGGTTGTGCAAAGACAGTGATAGGGACAAAGGATCATTTTCTTGTTTCAAACAAATTGCACTCCCTTTACAATTTTGTGAACCATAGTTTCCCACATCATTCAAATGATCCTTTGGGTAGGAAAAGAAGCCAAAATTGCATGCTTTGCAAAAAGTAAAAAAAAATAAAAAAATTCAATGTAATATACTGAATGGACATTTCTATATAAGAACCCAAAACACAGACTTATATTATCGTAAAAAGTAACGCAATTGAAACATTCTCATGGCACTAAACACATACAATTTCTGTGAATTCAATGGCTAAAAATATTTCCAGTAAATAAATTCAATGTTATTACAAAAGCATCTGTTGAGAATAATGATGTAATGCAATCTATTAGGTGGGTCAGTCGGTGTAACAATTAAGGTGAAGAATGCCTTCCAGTTTCTACTGGCAAATTTTCAACATTTGCAAGTAGCTTTCAGGAACTTGCACTTGAACAGTGTAAGTGCACGGACATATCTAAGCTCCCCTTTTTTTGGATGTGAAAGACGTTTAACGACGGAGCACACAGACAAAAAAATGTATCAGCTTTAAGAGGCAAGAAGGGACTGTTTAACAAATCAAAATCAATGGTAACCCTTCCAAGCAAATAACTCAAGGGGAATGGCAAATATCTACGTAACACGAAGTCACAAGTGACGTAAGTGAACAGCAAACTCCAAAACATTTTTAGCGAGTGATTTCATATACTCGAGAAGTCTGAAGCAACACAGAAGTTTCTTGGTACATTAAAAGATCCCTATATATCAACAATGTCACAGCTACTTCACTGATCTTTTATTGGCAATACATCACAGAAAGTTTCTGTCAGAAATCTTGCACGTATGTTGTTGAGAACAAGTTTCTTTTTGCATAAAGCCCCAAAGATACATCATCGATGAGTTCAAGCAGTATCAAAGCATATCATATTAACCTATTTGGAACTTGTATCAATAGAGCTTGTTCTTGAGAGACAATGACTTAGATGATGTCTTGTCTACTCTTTTCAGTTCATTTTACACACAATTTCATCAGCTTCTCGGGGACACGGATCTATTTGTTACTACTAACAGGTTGACTTCGACAATCATTAAACCACGGATTGTCGCTAAATTTTTGCAATCTTGGCTAACAACCTAAAATCATGCTTGGCAAATTTGCAGTTAATCACCTAACGTTTTAAATCAGTGATAAGGACTCGTAGCCCCCAGAAAATAATCTTAGTGTTGGTTACTGTACAATTGTAATCCAGCTATAATCGTAATCCAGGATAGATGTTATTAGTACCACATTGCGCTAAGACAAATAAACGATGGTGAAGTAATCCAGCTATCCGACAGCCGAACCAATTATCTTGGCAGTGTTACATTTCTTTGAGGTCATAACATGACTAGATAACAAATGATACTTGATGACTGAATTTGCATATACGATAGAAAGCACGGCATCTCTATACATGTACAACTAAATGTCCCATGAACCGGTTGAGTCGCTTGACAATGTCAAAATCGAGCTACTTTGGCAAGTAATGTATGCGTATTCAGAGCCAGATATAAAAGTTACTACACACAATGTTCCAGATCAAATGCCATAATCACTACAATTTGATGACATCAACTTTTTACTCCTCAAGCACTGATATTATTCTGTACTTTTCCCATCTTCCAATTTTTGTACTAAAATATTGAATCTAATAAATTTAAATAAAGTTCCAAATCATCACAGATTAGCCATTTGACACATTACAAACAATTGAATATATATGTGATGACGCTGCTACAAGTAAATACAATTACTTTCGTTGGGTAGGGACTCTTGACCAATAAACTAGCTGGTCCATAAAAGCTGTTAATATTTAATATAGTATGCAACTATGAACACAATAGGCATCTTCATCAAAATTCCCTTGTATGCTGTTATAGAGCAATAGTTGAAACTCAATCGTTTTTCAAAAACACACAAGAAACAGTTTTGGTGTATCGTCAGAAGATTTGCATAACTGATCAGCCAAAATGTAAAAAAAAAAGTATGATGCAGAAAAATACAAAGGAATACGTTCACTGTTTTGAAATATAAGCACCAAGCATCAACTCTGTGAGGATAAAAACAACATATGAAAGCTGAGGCCATTGCACAGAACATAATCTGAAGTGAGAGGCTTCCAAATGTCTGTATGACGAAGATACATTGATTAGCCAAGGCCATTTAACTAGTTGCAAATTAATGGTTTAGCATACTCAGCAATAACATGGGCACAAGACGCTTGACATAAACCAATTTTTTTATATAAAGAGACTTAATGAATGTTTCATACGGAACAGCAGCTAGAACTTACAAGATCTCTATGATTATTGCACAACAAAAAAACCATAGAATTATGCATAATATTCATTACAATTTACACTGAAATGCATTTCATGCTTGAGATTATCATTTACTATGCGGAAGCACAGCAACTAATTTTGGCATACAAAAGAGAACCTCTTGTATCATACATAACTCAACAGTGTCGAGACATAGAGAAGCGGCTGAAAGATACGTATGAACAGCATGCGAAATGAGTCAATGACAATCGAACTTTGCATGAAAATGAAATATGATACACTTGTATGACATGATAAAAGTTTTGTATCTCATTAACATTACACGGTGATCACCCTGTATTCTTCCATAAAGGCAAAATGTGATGAAATCTGCCATAATTATACATGTATGTAACATACATTATACTTTGAAGGGTAAATATTGTATTACACAAGATATTATTAGATCCTTAATGTTTTCCTTTGCATGCAAACGTATGCCGTCCTTAGTATATCTGCAATTACTTTTAACCACTAGATGAGATTTAATGATCTGCTCATTGGAAGCATGTCAATGCTCATTTCTTCTCTATTTGAAGACACAGGGTGATGGGAATGACAATTTTAACAACTTTTAAAATTATGATCTTTGAAACTGTCTTTTTTGGATTTTACTGAAGAGGATGACAACAGCTAGCTGAGCATGATAGGTCCATAGATGTCGAGGCTTGTAACATGGACCGGTATATGCCACTCGCAGCACTGGATCCTGACCGACTAGTACAAGATGAACCTCCAGCCCGCGAGGTCCCACCCTCTCCTGATGCAGATGTGGATGCTGCTGCTGCGGATGCTTCAGATGCTAGAACAGCAGATGGCAGCACACATCGTATGGTGCTTTGCTCCTGTCAAGCATCACCCATGTAGTGCTTTTTGTGATTACTCAGCATCTCGGTGACCACCACAAGTTTGGAGATGAAAGGCTGCAATTAAAGGAACAATATCATCACATTTACGAATATTATTTATTATTCAAGCGAAGCGAATACAATACAGTAATGCTCCAAACCATCTGTTGTGAATCTTGACTAAGCTAAACTTAAGACACATTAGCCAACATTTTGTGAGTATTTGGGATGTCCATTGTCCAACCATTCCCAATGAGAACTGCCAATAATAGATTTTCATGCTCCACAACAGGATTGTGAAGTTCACTCTCAACATTTAACTTCAGAATACTTCAGTACTGGGTCAAAACTAGCCATTCTTTGACATTAGAAAATGTGCGCAATATAATGTCATAAACAAGGCCAGTTTTAATCATTCAAACCAGGAACGCACTTGATCAGCCTGAGACGAACATCCAATGAGTGATAACTAAACTGAAGCCACAATACCTATACACAGAATGAGGTATAATGTGCTGTTTGGCTCTGCTTATTAGAAAAAAGCTGCTCACCTTGGTCCTTGCTAAAACCTGCAGTTCGTCTCGATGAGTGATGCAAATCTGATGGATCGTTGCTAAACTGCGTGCCAAGTCAGTGGCTGGAACCTCGGGAGTCTGTGGAACTTCAGGCACATTCTGAAAAAGGAAACACAATCATAACGATAAACCTTCATAATGTACTATGCAATAAACCGGATGAATGGTCTAAGGGAAAATTTACGAATGAATATTTTCATTTACTCACCGATAATTCATCCAAAAACATAACCATTCTTTGTTGATTGTCTCGAATGAAGGGGTTTATAACCTCCATATATGGCTCCTGAAAAAAAAATTGAAAATGACCCTGAGCTCAATATAACAGCATTTATGAGATATACAAGTATATTACTACAAAATAAGTTATGACAATTAATATCTAGAAGAAACTGAAGTCTGCAATTGCGAAATATCTCACATATGCATGAAAAAGGAACAAACCTTAGCTTCAACTAAGTTGGCGAGCTTTATTAAGGAGTTAGCAACCAACTTCAATGTTCTAGCCGCCATTTGTGATGGAGCCTCTGAAACATGAAGTCAGTGAATTGCTGTTCTGTCATAATTTTTGGTGAATAATACATATTTGAATATGACTGTTAGTATCATCTTCACTCACCTGTTATCAAATTGAACTGTTTTGGATTTAAGATAGCTAAGCAGAGAAGTCTTAAGAAGATAAAGCCACTGGAAATATAAACACAATTTTATTATTATTTATAAAACAAGACAGTTGTCAGTTGTCACAAATTCCGTAAAAGACAGCCATAATATCATGTGACGACCTATTCAAATGTCTTCACTTAAAATTTGTTCTGTTATCAAATTGCTAAGTACCTGACAACTCGCGTTTTGCACAAAGGATCATCAGGAAATTTTCCCTTCACTTTCTTCTGTAAGCACCCACAAATGTATCTCAGCACCCTGAAAGGCAAAAGGTCAAGTCCTCAACACAGTGAACACACATTATTTGATTGTGATCAAAATTACATTAGCTGTACATATTACTCTAAATGTGATTACTGAACATCACTCATTCTTTGATATCATTGCAAACTTTCAGTGACAGAAAAGGGCACAAGTATGAGTACCTCCATTTAAGGTTCTCATATGAAATTATATTGTACACAGCTTCATCTAATCTTTTATCTTAAATGACTAAACAAGGTTACCAAGAAACAAATGCAGGTATCATTGACCAAATTCTATGCAAATTAAGAAAAAAGAAGCAAATTTGTGCCCTATGAATAACAGCAGCACTTACATTGGACAAGAGTCTGTCGACATGAAGATTGCGTTCACAGATTCTTGAAGTATGCTCAACAGATGTTTAGCATTCATTTCAGCATCCATTGCATTTTCTAACAATGCAGGATTCACCTGAAATTATAAAAATATATTCAAGAACATTGCAAGGTTACTTGCACGATATCTGATATGTATCGAAGATACCATAATTTGTAAAATGCTGTAAATGCTACTTGATAAATGTCATCACAGCCAAGTTTAAATTAAAAGGCGGACTGCTTACCTCACAACTGAGTTTGCTCTCCATGATTTTGTTAATGATATTCTGCACAGCCGTGTGAACAAAACACGTGGCAGTCATCTTCATGTATTGGTCCATGAGAGTTGTGGCCATACTTGTGCCACGGAATAGCGTTGAAGGACTCTCTGAAAACAAAACACACACAAATGGAGTTATGTACATATCAATTTTCTTGCAGTCTCCTGCGCAGACCCTCTCCTATGTTTAGCAATGGTATGCCACTAGGGGGCGCTTAGCGAAAGGCAAATGCCCTGAGGGTCTGCCAGATTTTGGACAGAGCAACGATCCTGGTGTGGGAGTAAGGAATTCAACAGTTTATATCAATCATTACAGTCCAAAACGGTGACCATGTATGCTGAGCAACTTGAAATAACACCAGATTTGGGGATATTTGAAGAACTACTTTATTTGCCACTATGCTGAATTCAACGGGTGCAGTAATTGACCTACTTTAATGACTATCTTGCAATGTTGCGAAATCACGTAGTCTAATGTTCTTGCATTAATTAACTTTGCAATTGGTGTTAATTCATGTAAATATTGTTGCCAGAAAGAAGTCCTGGAATCCCTTAAGCTTGAGAGTTGATCCTTATCATGATTCTGAAGCACAATACAATCTGGCTATATGCAAGTGTAATTTCTGCTACTTTTAAAATAGTGGGGAGATCTTTAAACTGTGACTACCACCGTAAAATGAAATATCTCCATACCATATCAGCATAATACTACAGTAATTTGACAACAAAACGAGACTTAAAGATAATCTGATCCCAACACAAGATGACGACATACCTTCTTTTTCTATATGGAGGTCATTTAGCGTCCGAAGAAGGTGAGCTTCTTGCCTTTCTTGTCGAAATATTTGCAGGAGTGCATTGGCAAGTGGGATGCGATCATTGCCATTACTTGACACACTGCACAGCGCCAGCACTGTTTCAAGATCTTTCGATAGGGCCAGCTGAAAAGTCATCACACAAGGTCAGTACATATTTTGAAGGTCATTACATAGTTTGCACTGTCTGTGCTGATGCAAGTATTTGTCCCCCTCATGGGGTAATGAGTAATGTGTAAACTGCCAGATATGATTTTCTTATATCAGTAATGTTTCTTAATTTCTTTGAAACATGTAATTACTTGAAATATAGTACTGGTAGGCTATAGTTGAAGAGAGGACAAGTAAATATTATGTTTCAAGTAAATATTACTAGGACCAGAAATATTTTGTCAATAACACAAAAGTTTTTCTTTCCTTTTACAACAACATTTTTCTTTCATTTCATGAGAAAAACTTTCTTGCCGCATTCCCAAATTTTTTTTTATTGATTTCAGTTTGTCATTAGTCTTATTTTAAGAAAGGATTCTTGGCAATACAATCATCTCTTACTTGTAATTCTGTCTCTGATCAAATGAGTTGAACAGGCTCAGTTCATTTTTACTCAGATAAGTACATCATTATTAAACCCACCTCCTTCATACTGGAATATTTCTCTAGGGGCATGATGATCTCATGCAGGTACCGTGCTTGGCATCGCAGTGACCCACAGTTTCCTTTCGTCGTCAGGTTAACCGGTTGGAGGTTGTACCACTCGTGGCACTGTTCCCCTCCTTGTAGCTCATTCAAATTTATTGTCAAACTCACTGCAAGTAATCAGTATTAACATAAGTCGTGAAAAATAGGTCAGGTGAGAAAACATGCTTGTTAGTTTGTTTCATAAATATAATAGTCTCATGAAGGATAAATAATAATAGATAGCTCGACATAACTTGTAAACTTACAAACTTCCGTGTCTTTTGATCGTTTTCCTTTGTTGAATATTGAAACTTGGAAGACTTCAATATCTGGTGGAATGTCACTGTGGGAAGGAAGGAAAATAATAAGATTTATAAAATAAAATTGTTCTATTAGATCTAGTACTAAGTAATACACAAATATAAGTATGGTGTAGAAAATAAAAGCATGATATATAGGGCTGTACATCTTTATCTTTAAAACGATACGATACGTATCACGATACAGTAAAACCGATACGATACGTATCATGATACATTTAAATTTTGTCAATTAGTAATTTAGTACATATATAAAAGTTTATTATAAACCTAAAATAATCAAAAGATACTATCGAATTTAATGAACAAATCTTTATTGAATATCTGCAAACTATTGTGTATTAAGAGTCGCTAATATTTTTCTTCACAAACACTGGAACATCTGGGTAGCAGGTGTCTTATTTGCTGGAAAATGCTGATCTGCATACCGTTCAAGTGTATCGTTATTATTACATAACGGTTATCAATACCTGTATCGTTAACCTTGTACCGGTACAAACGGTATATCGAGAACCGGTGTACAGCCCTAATGATATATCTTTACTAGAATCTTAGTATCTTTACAATTCTAATTGGAGGAGAAAGACAAAAAGATACATACTCTAAAAAGAATTCTTCATCCCAGCAAGGATCAGGCGCCTCTTTGATTTGTGTCCGAGCCACTTTGACACTTTGCAAGGATACTATGCAGTATGGATGTGGCACATGTTTTATGGATAACGACCGAGCCTCGAAAACCTTGACTTGTAGACTTCGAAGCTCTGTGATGGTGGGAAACGTACACTTGGGAGTCTTTTTTGGCTGAGTGTTTGTGCAATATGGTTTCAATGCCAAGACCCATTCCTACAAAGAAATATAGGGAATTATGTTATATTTCATAAATATACTTGACAATTTACCACCTAATGCAGGTCCATGTCTACAGTAAATCTTCAAGTGGACCAACTGGTTTATTTCATGTTAGGTAAAGTTTCAGTTAATTCAAAGATAAACTGCATAGAATAAGCAATTTAAATTGAAATATTCTGTTAACTTTGGATAGAGTTGAGCAAAAATTTGACTTGGGCACATTTGATTTAGGTAAGGTTTATAATGAAACACAGATGCCCCACATAAATGTTTAAACCAGATATATAGAGCAATGCTTAATTGATTATAAACAGATATAGGTTGCATACCTGTGCTTGGTCAGAATTGTCCGCACAGATGTAATAAACTGACTCGTGATTCAGAGCTCTTAAAACGAGCTGGAAGCAATTCGGTCGCCCAAAGAAACTGTCATGAACTGGGTACAGGGAACTGTAACTCAGATCTATCAAGCCTTTGGGTTTTGACCTCTGAAATAAGGAAAACATCAATATTAATTCTTGCACTGATGTAATTACAATATTATGCATGTCCATAGTTTGCAACTTCTGACTTTAATATGTCTAAATTCTCTATTTCAGTATATTTTTAAATGTGCTGTATTATTTTGTCAGTTTGTATAATTTATTTCTTGATCAATATATATGAACTTTCAAAGGTTAAAACAGCTTTGATATTATGCAATTTTACCTTTTGATTTTCAAAGTAATACAACTGTTGTTCGGTTCCATTGAGTACAAAAAACATATTCTTCCATTTTTTGGTTCGTTGACCTAGAAGCAAAAAAGAAGACATCAAAATTAAAAAGATTCCATCTCATACACAACACATATGCATTACCTTCCATCAAACAACTAAATCTCTCTTCAATAAAATCTGTTAAGACATTTACTAGAATATTGAGATAACACTTACTTTTCTTGTTAAGAAAACCTTTGATAACAATGTGGTCCTTTCTGTTGAGGAAGAAATTAGAGCCAGAGCTTTGGCGCATGGTTGCATAGATGTCCTTGCCATTCCGCTTGTTAAAGTCATTGTCACTGTACGTTGAAGGTCGTGGACGAAGCACTGGTTTTCCTAACGTGAAGCCTTCTACAATCTGTTCTGTCTTGTAGCGTTCTATAATACTTGCTATGCTGTAAGATGATTAAAACGAACATGAAATCACTGATTGATACGACAAGATATAAGGATCTCAGATCAGGATGCTCACATACAATTATCCATTGCACTCGAACTGGAATAAATGATGCTGAGAAGCTGATTTAAGCTATAAGATCATCACAGTGACAATACACAGTGAAATCAGAATTTGATCTATCTCTGCATGGTATTGCTCCACCAATACAACCAACAGCCTTACAATTCCTTCACAAACATTTAATCTATGTCTTCCCGCAAAACGTGACACATTGGCCCGACGTCAGGCCACCATCAGGGACATCGAGTCGATGTTGGACCACAGCTTTTTTGGGGTTCCTTACTTTTTTAGTTAAGACGTGAAATAATTGATCAGAGAGTGAATTTTACCTGTCAAAGTATCTCCCACCCATGTAGTACTGACGGCCATGTTTCTGGATCTTAAATCTCTGAATGGTTTTGTTGCAATAGAAAAATAAAGAGTAGTCTCCTTGGGTGGTGTCACTTGGCCGGACCAACCAGCTGCCAGGACCAGCTGAAACACAGAAATTACACAACATTCATTATCAGTTACATGCAATCAATATCCGTTTAACTATGCTGATCCTCGGACATATTACGCAACAACAAGATTGTCACTAAATTACGCTTCATAATTGTAATATGAGCTGAATGCTTAATCATAATTCACTTTCATAAAAAAACTGAGCCCTGATTAGCAGTGATTACAGCTGTAATGATCATCAATGTACATCCAAATCAGGTTAATTTGAGACTCAATTAAGAATAGAAATTACAGAGGACGTTCAGAAATGCCGCAAACAGGATGTTCGCAAACAGCACATAAACCTAGTTGAAATGTTTCAATGTATATATATGTATTTCATACAGACTAATTACAAAGTAATTTTCAGAAATTTTGCGACATGTTTTGATGTAAAAAACAATATAGACATCAATACTAAATGACTTTTGGAAAAATTATTTTTATAAAACATTCATTGAGCAGATAATATGAAGTGATCACTATTACAGTCAAGGAAATGCAGAAGGTATTGAAAATCATTGCAATTAGTAAACATCCAATTCATTTTACGTTTAGGTTGTACTGCGTATCAAGGAAATGTGTCCACCATTAATGAAAGACATGTAAATTTCAATCAACAAACCTTTTGCAAGTTTCTCTGCAGCTTCTTGTTTGCTTATATCAGCATGGAACCAGTCATTCGACTCCACAGGATCTATGTTTCCATTCTAGAAATTAATTAATGAAAATGTAGTTAATGTCAAAAAAGAAAATGTAGGTTACAGAAAGGCAATGGATAAATTTGGTCATTTGAGACAGGTGGTCGTTCCATTGAGAGGTAAAACGATGAAAATTCAGCCTGGATGAGTTAGAATATGGTGGCCTGTTACAGCAGGTAGCTGCTCTATACAGGTGGTTGTTACGGCATGTTTGACTGTACTTTAATTATTTGACTAAAGCCACAAGTGGTAGCAAATATAAGCTTGCAATAAGCAATTTATTATAGTGTGAACATTAGAGATGCAACAATCGCGATGTGAAACACAAGACAATATAATATTGAGAGTATGTGCAAGTTGCAAACAGCAGTAAATGTGCTATTTTCAAAGGAAATTGAAATGACCATACATACCAGTTCTTGGACGAGTTCAGAGTACACGATGCCGCTGAGGCCTGTGGCTTGGGACGTAACCCATAGCCATCCATCTCCCATATCATTGTGCACAACGAATATCTCCCCCTTCTCAAAACTGCAACAACAAGGACACAATACTGAGCTCAACCGAGACATGATGTAGATACAAGCATCTCCGGAGAGTAAATTAAGTCCGAAAATCTCTTGCTAACTACAGCTCCATGCGCTTCTATTCGACTGGTGTCACGCGTCAATCCACTCTGAGGTGTTCTCGGACCATCAGCCCATACCACCAACACCATGTCTAGCCCGACTACACATGTTCGTTTAAGGATCTTGCGGCCAAAATTATCAAAATTGGGACTGCGAGAGGCTTTTGCACATTAAGCCAGAAGCGGAAGACCTAACTGGGTCACTGTGTATATACCAATTAAACATATCCAGTGAGCAGATATCAGTCAGCCACATGGGCCATGCATCCTGTTTTGCTCACATAACCCCAACCGATTGTTCCCTTCACTACTGATTGTGGCCTCGTCTACTCTGGTAAAAATAGTCCCTCAACATACAAGAACTGTTTCTGATATACTTGTTCAAAGGATCCTTTTTTTTATTATTAATTACAATATAGAGCTATGGCTTTTTATTTTATGGGAATTTTCAATGGCAAATGTATACTTGTTCAAAGAATCCGTTTTTATTTATTACAAAAACTTCAATAATCTGCAACTTATATTTCCTACTTTTACTTCATTTTGACGTCACGAGTAGATTTTTCATACTTAAGCCAATATGTGACATTACCATTTGAGTGGAAGACCTTGAAATAAACCAGTGAGGATTATGCTACTGCAGAAATTTAAGTGTAATAAGACAAGCACATAACAGGTTATTACTCACTTAAAATATTTTCTCAATTGTTAATATTCACTTTAAATAATTCCTTAATTGGATAATTCCTCAATTGGATAATTACACATAAGAATGCCCATAGGTATAGCTGTGGTACAAGCTGTTAGACATAGTTTAAGGCATTTATTTTTCCAATGGTATCCTGCTTACATAATTAGTTCAATTATTCAATTCCTGGGGGACAATTGTTTTGAGTTCATTCTAGAGAAATGTTATGCTAATGAAGTGAAACAACAGGATGTAGAAAATGCACTCAATGCATGTCAATCCAATTGACTGGGTTTGTTTACATGCACTTGATATTTAGTGTCATTTAATTTTCGAGTGTTCAACAACTGAATAAAGGGCATTACAATGTTAACTAGACTATAACAATGACTAAAATGACTAAACTGTTCACAATACCATAGTATTTCAGAGGCTTTTTCTCAGAAAATCGACCGGATATGAAAATATTTGGAATGTGGTAGATCATGGATTTTGATCGAAATATCAGAATATGTAGTTTTATGGTATCAATCACTATTTCTAAAATATTATGGCTCGGGGACAAGCGGATGCAGTTGTAGCAATATTTCAAATATTTTGGCTTTTTCACCTTTTTTTTACCATTAGTTTATATATATTTACAGTTGAATATTTCTCATTGAGATGCTCTCACAGAATTATATAAATATCACCAGGTAAGATAACATCTCCACTTTAAATTCTAGAAATAAATGCATGGTGCTCTCGAAAAACTAAGTTTCTAGAGCCATAAATATTTGGAGAATTCAACATTGAATATATAGGAAATTGCTGGGCTGTTTGAGCGTCTTGCAGAACATAGTTCTAGCCCGTCTCAATTTTGATATGTTCCATGGAAAGATGAGGATTCATATGAACTCTATGGCTGGTTATTTTTACCATGGCATCTAAATAAGTATACGTAAAATTGCCTTCAAATTGTAAAATTTTTCTCAGTATTTTTTTGGTATTTTTGGAGCTCCACAGGACAAATAAGGTCAGCTCTGTTTCTATGGCAACCATTGGGACTAGGGGTGAATTTGTTTTTATCAATGGTGTTTTTTTCACCTTGTACATTAATTCTACAAAATATCAATGGGTTTGCTGACATGTCACATTCCACACCTGAGTAGTAATATTTACAAAGTTCAATCCACAATCTTAAAATCATCACAACATTCCAGAAATATTTTCTAGTATGAATTATTACTATCTTATTTGTTATAGTTTTTAAAAGCTTTTCATGTTATACATGTGAATGACACAAACTTAAGATTTTCGGAACATCTATTATTACTCTATAGTACACTAAGTATCTTATAAAGTACTTCTAGTATCATAAGTACTTAGAACTTCACACAATGCTATATATATAAGTTACAGGTAAATACTGAGGTCTCGTATTTAACTCTAAGACTGAGAGAAATACAGCAGATCACATAATGTCCCATGAAGTGTAACAATTCACTCACCTCACTTCATCAGTTTCCGGAATCTGGCTGTAAGGCAAAATGGCAATGACCTTGCGTTTGTCATAAACAGGCTGAAATAAAATAATAAACAACATATTGTTAATCATCAAAAGATGAACCTGGTATCATTTTTCATTAATACCTATAACTTAATCACCTTAGTGAGTGTCATCTTCTATAACACTCCAATAAGTGTCACAGGAGATATTGCACAGCTCAGAAAATATGAATATCGTTTTCAGAAATGTTGGCGACATGATGTGACTAGTACGACACTACTCCTACAGTACAGTGCCTGGAGCCCTTCCTGTGTGACAGACAATGACTTAAAACGTCCCCTAGTGGTCACAATTATAACTAGGGACTAGTGCTGCCATCTGTACAATAATCAATTAGGTACTATCACAAATCAATCACAGTCACTAAGGTATGTTAAACACTACAATTGCTTCATCATGAAGATAGTCATATGTATATAAGTGCATTTGTTAAAGAGTTGGTTTTTCCAGACTGCCTCAGCTTCCTGAACACCTGCTACCAATGTTTTGCTAACCCACACAAATTGCTGTGAAATTACCTATTATCACAACATTCATCCATTGTGTGATGATAAAATATGGAAATCAACAGCTGATACATTTCCTTGAAATCCGCCCACGATAGAAGCCATGTCAGATTTTTCTGTACGGCATCAGATAAATATCTACACATGCATGCTGCAATAAGATATCAAATGGGACGGTGTCCCACAGGAAATACACATGTCAGATTGGAGTAAATTTGAAGAATGAACAGCTTGCAATTTCTGGTCATATTCATCAGTTGCGCATTAATTAACTTGCCAAATTTTGTTTCAATGAATTTATATATTTCATCGGAAAGAAGAATGCTGTAAATATAAAAAAAAATTGAAGAATACTTTAATATATATTATACTATGGATAGAAATTATGACCTTTTCCATCTGACACCACTCGTGTGAAAATTAAGTATGTTTCTCTCAAGCAAAAGATAAGCAAATGATTAGACCAATAACAAGTTGATATTAGCTCTGTTTTTTTGCTATAAATAGCAGCATCAAACAAGATTTTAAAAAGTTGCGACTTCTTCTTTTTTTTAAATTCCATAACTTTTTGTTCCTTTACTTTGACTTATGTTTCCATGACAGGCTTAGGTTGATACAATGTAATCCCTCTGTTGGTCAAAACTTTTGACTGGTTGAGCAAATTGATTAGTTTTTGTATAGTTGTTTCACAAAACAAAGCAATGACCTATGTCACATTAGCACTTTATTTAGTTATTTTGAGTGCTTGCCCAACTCACTGTGTAACCACTAATATGCTAGGCACTCTAATATAACCATGATAACATGAAAATATAATGCAAAATTATGCAATTCTCTCACGGCCAGACAGAAGCCTTTGGAAATTAGAATAAAAGGAATGTATTAGAAGTTTTCAAATGCAAATATTACTGACCTCTGGTGGAGGAACAGGATGTTGGAGGCGTTCACCTTTTAACAAATCTGACCAACTTGTGTAGTAACCTATGAGACCTGACAGAGTGTCGAATTCCCTTCCTCCGATGTAGTAGTCACCGCACATGGCTGTGACTCTGTCAATATAAATTATCTGTTATACAATACACTGTTAATAACAAAGAAAGTCGGGAAATCTTAGATATCAGGTGTAAACTAACTGCCTTCATAAGCAGGACAATGACACTAACTTACTCAGAAAGTTTAAGTCAAGAAAATTAGTACAAACTTTGTTAAACAGAATCCCATGCTATTAATAATGACTGATCGAATTGTACCAAACATTGAACACTGCTAAAATTTATGTTAGTTGAAACTTTATGCCTCATGTCTATTATATTGTCTCATTTACCACAACGTTTACCAAAGGGTATCACTGAGTAATTTCGGAACAATTTGAATATTACAATACATATCAACAGTCATTTAAATGTCACAATGTACTACCCTTCTTCATGTCCCTTAATAAGCGTTATTTCCCGTCATACCTGAAGTGATTGAAGCCAGTTTTCCCGTAAAAGGACAGCACATATGACCCTGGCTTACGGTCACTTTCACGTATCAAGTAGCTGCCCAATTGTCCCGCTGTCTGAAGACGCTCTTCGGCCATCGTTCGGTCCAGCCTTCCATGGTACCATCTGAATTAAATAGAATACAACTCTATGTATACTGAGTAAATGGCATATATAATAGAATTAGTATATATATAATGTTTTATTGACGTTTTGGAATCATGGTTAGATACATTCGTCATACACAATAAACAAATACTACAAATAGAACTACAATTTTAACAATACATGCAATTTCAGTATTAGAACAATACTGGTTGTGAAATAATATATAATAGAAATAGTAGTAAGTACATTAAAACATTTGTGAAAGCACCACAATCTAGACCACCATATATTAAGACGATCATTTCCACCAAGATCCAGGAACTTTCAATCATCATCAGACTACACTCACTGTTTCAAGTGCCATGCATGCGAATAGAGACTTACAAGAGGTCCTTTAAATATGCCACTCCAAAGACATGGAATGATGTGCCATATGCCATAAGAGACAGTGATTCTTTAGAGACTTTTAAAAGAGACAAAATTGTTATCATTTTAAACAAGCTTTTATATATAATTTTGTCATTCGCATCAATATTTTCAAATTTTATTACATTTATTTATATCAAGTTTACTACATTTTTCAGCTCCGCTGAGGATTTTTATAATGGGGTGCTAAATTTCATAATGGGTCATTCCACACCCCCTCTGTCCCTTAACTTCTAAATGTGATTATAACATGGAAGATGGTTTTAATAATATTAATGTGGTATGAGGATGGGCAGACCAATGTTAAGATATAAATATTATACACAAAAGAAATTTTTGCAGGAGTCTGTTATAACTGATATTTTGGCTCTTTTTGCTGTAAAAAGCAGCAAAAGAGGTCATGTCCCAAACCTCATTTTATATATCTCTTTACCCTGCTCAATGGATGTAAGTTAATAATCATTTATGACATTCACATAATTATAAGCAGGAGAAGTTGAATTTTCAACTGGTGAAGAAAATTGTGAAATATTTGCAGTTCCAGTAACATTATCCATACGTTAAAGTTTGTCCACAGAATCAATGTCACTCCTGTTACCATAATATAAAATGCCCCCTAGATGAAAAACTAAAAGTGTTAGGTTTGCGCACTTTTCAAGAGATGAAAGCTCTGATAACCATGGGGGACTTCAGGATGTCTGCTTATCTTACACATTTCAAATACTTCTATATTTAAAGAAAAGAGTTTGTATTGGCAGGGGGTGACTTTTATGTGCATTATTCCTGTTACCAAGTTTATGAAGAAGCTTTTTATCACAGAAAATAGCTTAAAATCATTCTGAAAGCACTGCATTATTACAATATGGAATGGAAACTTTGGTAATATTACCTGCATTTCCCTTTCAGATATTGCATAAAGTTTCCCTAAATGTCAACCCTGTTACTGTCCTTCCTGGTACCGTTCTAGTTGACATAACTGGTTACATGACCAACCAATTTAAATATAAAAGATGAAAAATGTTCTTTTGTTATGTTAAAACACTGAAATGTATGAAAATTCATAATTTTGATGGACTTTTGAAAGATTGAACATTTAATTTTTTCGCTCGCACTTGAAATGCCAAAAGTGCGCAGTTTCTGTGGAATGACCCAAATAATAACTGATCTACTAAGTACTAATAATAATCTTACAAGCAAGACATCTTTGCTTGGTTTAAAAGCAGTAATTACAATACAAAATTTCTATGATAAAGACCTCAAAACTGAAGTCACCATAAACTGCAATTTCCAGATCTATGGTAACTGAGAGAAATGAGGTGGTCTGATATTGACAGAGTTGTTAGATAATGATGTAGGGTGGTAGGTTAATGCACCAAAAAATTAGATAGTGCTTCTCAACACTAAAGGGTTGCAAAATTATTTTAGTCCTTACACTTTTTCAGCACCGCTTTGCTGAACAGGTATCTAAAAGCTTTCAGAATGGCCACCATCGGGAAATTTTTGCCAAATAAAACCCTCTGCTTAACACTGAATATAGGAATTCATCATTTGTTTATAGATTATAGATAAGACAGTCAAATCAACAGTTAATTAGTTAAAATATTGTTAGCCAACAAATCTTATTCCACAGGTCTTTTGTACAGTTTGCACATGATACTAACAAGATTGAATATGTTATTGAGCCTTTGGCTCGTTGGTAAAATAAAATAAATATTTAAACCAAATCTTATCTATAAATCATCAAACAATACACATCTGCAAATGCTTTGGCTTTAGTTCATTCACTCCAATGCAACTCAATGTCATATCTTATACAGGTGTACAAGTGTACACCGTACAAGTGATTTTTTTAACTCTGGTTATCAGTTACAAAGAACTACTACAAGTACAACCTCTTAGACTATCATAGCATGATAATTTAATATCTTATACATTATATTGCTTTCTGCTGCCAGAATATGTGAGAAGGAAATTGTGCATAATGTGATAATCTTTCATTGTAATTTTATTGTAATCGTTGGTTACTACACATCACACAAATTTGCATGTTCGTATTGCTGACCGATTGGACAGGCTACGGACACATACTTAAGTAAAAATGCTGATTCATATGCGAACACCGATTTAATGAAATCCACTAATTAAATAGTACACTGTGCTATCCCTGATTGCTCTCACGATCATGATGACAAAGAAACGAACAAGTTTTGAATATAATAAGGTCATTCTTTAAAAATATTCATGTTGCGGGTTATGACCTTATAGAACATATCAGTGCATATGACAAATGTTTTCCATTGCTTTTTTTTTTTTTTTTGGTAATTTTTTTCTAGTTTTCAATCTGTTTCGAAAATATTCTTCTGATGTATAAAAAATTTTTTTAAAAGAATGGTTTCAAGTGTTATGTAACTCGCTACAGAAATATTTTCAAGGCTGGCCCAATGAGAGTTGATAAAAAATGGGTTTATACTATCAAGACCCAAATGCCAGGTAGCAGCAGCAAGATATGCATAAAAGAGACTAAATTTTAACCCAGGGGTGCGACAAAAAAACTTGCATTACTTGAGGGTGTTGCCACATGCACTGATCAACTTTTTACAAGTCTAACTTGTATACTGAGAAATGATAACTGAAAGATACAAAGCAACTACCACATGTAAATAAACCATATTGTAATGCATTATGTGTGTCTACAGCAATAAACATATGTATATATTGCATCATGTATACTCATTTTATTCAATCTGCTGGCCCAACAGAGCCACAACTTCCAGTGATCTTATGATGTCGATCAGCATGGCAAGTGTTGAACGATTTTTTGTCTGCATCCTGTAGTTTTTTTAATTTTGACTGAATAACTACAAAGTTAAGCAATTTCAATACATATCATATATGACATATCATATCTGACAAATCAAGAAAGTTCAACAGAGACAAAGGAAATTTAGCAGCATAGGCTATTTTGGTCACTTTTTCACCAAAAAATGAAAAGAAAAATTACCCATACTTATAAATACTGATTAACATTTAAACGAGTCATCACACTGAAATGTCTTACCTCTTTTCCGATCGAACAAAAAGAGATTTCCAAAGGCGAAACAAGTAAGAGGCAATGTTGAAGTATGAAAGTGTTAACAGTTGCCAGAGAGAACTCAACATGTAGTAAGTTCTTGGGATTTCCAAGGCCTGGCCCAATCAGTCATGATAAAACAGAGGCCGGAGTTGTGCACTGCTTTCTTATACATAGATATCGCTAATGAAGAGGAAATAGCGATTTGTATGACCTGCTCACAACTTTCGGCAAAAAAAGTAGACTGCTGTTGTTCAGAATGCATAGAGAATTAGTCCAAGACTGAGCTGAGGCTGAATTAAGAATGTACTGACACTGAATCAGAGACTGAATCGGAGACTGTCTCTAACAAAACCAGAGATTCCAAGAGTCTTGGGTTTACTAACAATCTGAGTTTACTGCACCAGTGTTTTTTTCGGCAGCCATTTCCGTTTTGTGTGATATCATGATCACTTCAGAAATCTCTTTAGCAGCTTCGAGAGCTACTTGTTGATAACCAATCACACACGGCAGATGAACGAGTTCTCCTTTTTCTTGCTGTGCAACTACTGGCATTCTACTGCCCATAGTTGACTTAATAGTCATACATAAACAAGCGATATATCATCCCAAGAGATAATCAGTCCTAAAGTCATCACCAGCGCTGCGTTATCTGCATCTACATTCCTGCCAATGACACAGTCAGTTAATGCTCAGAACCAGTTGGAGGTTCATGTAGCCATTTCAAAGTTGCCTACATGATAGTGACGGTTTATGTTACAGGACTAGCAGGAAAACTTGGACTGCAACTTCTTTAATGTTTTTGCACAAAGCCCCAAGACTCTCCAGTTAAAAGTCCACAGCATCAGAACAGCTGGCCCGATTCAAGCTCTTACTGCACTCACTCCTAACCTCCTCAATATCCTTGCTAATCTCAACAGTGTTTAACTTAATGATATACACAATTATCTGCTGGCATTTTAAAAGTAAACATCCAGGTCCTTTGTGTTCCTAATCACTGCGACCCACTCAGTGCATTGAAACGGGGCCACAGGTTAGAGCAGTGTAACCTTGATGACCTATATGTTCAATTCTTAATTGTTTCTTCAGCTCTTAATCGTTTCTTTTTTTACCTATATGTAATTAACTGACTGTCCTCAAAATACTAACTAATTTTGATCATATGTTGATCTTGTTCATACTCATTCTATGATTATATCATTAATATAATTTTAATAAAATATGCAATTAATAACTTCTATCCTTCATTAAAACTTTTTTGGGACACATACTTTATGAGAGTGCTGCTTGTAACTCAAATTATGTGTAATCACAAATCAGAGTTACATAGCATGGCAAGTTTCTTGAGTGCTTCAATGAATTTATTGCATGGGCAAACATGGGTTGTAAATCAGTCTATCATAAAGGCTGGTAAAAAGCAATGTCGCAAGCAGCCTGATGCAATGTACAATTCAAAGATAAGTCAGCTCTTTTTCAGCGTCATATCAATGTAGTAGTAATCCCCTTTTTGAAATGTTTACGTGATTAAAATCACGCGGCGTTATGTCAACGTGATCAAATGCACATGCTTTTTGGTTAAATTGTGTTTCTTTTAATGACCACTGAGATGAAACATGTAATGATACTGTATCTCACTAAAAATGTGTGCAGTCATTAAGATAACATAGGTCACAGAACAGCAAGTCGATTACTTCATCGTAAGCAATTAAAATTTTCCTCCGAATTTCACTTCCTTGTAGTTCTCAATAGCTCTAAATAAATTGCTGTTTACAATATCCATAACAAAGTTCATACCAAACATAATCTTTTAAATTCTGTAAATCCTATTGCATCAGTGCAGCTTTGAGACTATATCCCTCATGGGATGTCTCACTACATCTTAATGGGAGGGAACACGAAGTGTCAAGCGTCATCAGAGCGGGTCACGGAATTTGACCCACCATCCTGAGCAGCATCCTGGGTGGTCGGTTACAACTGTTACATGATGCCGTGTAGACTCTCCTCCTCATCCTCCTAACTCACTATCTTTACAATTTAACTGTTCAAACAAAGGATGACCAAATGCTGTTTCCGGGTTCAGGTCAATTTATCAAGTTATAAACCTTTTGTTTAGCTTTAGCATTCTCTGACATTCAGAATTACAAGTAAAACTACTTCGAAGGAATACGTACATCTTAAACACAGCTTTCAATATTCAAATTTATTTCATGCTTTTCAAGCATGATGACATTTTACCTGTTTGTTTGTTTTTTTGTTGGTGTTTTTTTACATAATTTAATTAACTCATAAATCTAATGGTTGCACTAGTAAAATTGTTTGCAAGTTACATCATCAAAAAGCCTATTTGTAGAAATCAAAGCCTGTACACATTGTATTGAATTATATTGCATTGCATTGTATTGTATTTCAAGCCTATGTGCTGCAATTTGCCTGGATTGTGTCAGTTTCCTTTTTTAATTGTCCATGGAATAATTTGCAAGTGATTTAACTGCAATTAGGCTCACGTGTTAGTACATGTACATCCATTACCTGTATTATTCAGGACTTGAACAACTTTATTATTGCTGCAAATGAGCGCTAAGTAGTCTTGATTTATGACAATGTTAACCAAAGTTACATGAATGTAGGTATGATCATTTGTCATTGTTCTCAGGAGAATTGCATTTTCCTTGCTGTAGGAAGTTTTTAGGTAACCACAAACCAGATAACACTAAATTGGCCAAATTATTAAAAGCAATTTTCAAGGTTACCTAAATCTGTATAATAGTATTGACAGTGGGGTGCATAAGCCTTCCATGGCAAACCAAATTACGATAAAGTATTCTCTATTTACAAAAGACTTTCAGACTACTTAAACTAATTATTGGAAGTAGTTCATTCTCTCTCCTTCTCTCGTATAAAATGTCAGTGTGTATGGCTGTCACAAATGTCACAGGCTGAACCGTGTGACTGTAGACCAACCAATTTTCTCCAGTCGAACTGTTCAGCCTGACATGCGACAAGTTGACAAGCCAATAAACTTACACAATCTGACACTTGATACGACAGATGAATGATTAAAATGAATGAGGCCTGTGACCGTGTAGCAAATACTGGTCAATGTTTAATAGGTGGTATTTCTCCTATAACCAGTCAACAACAGGGAGACAATTAATGGACTTGGGTGATTATGACTTCATCCCATTGCACTTTATTCTTTGGGCAATGATACAACTGCTAGTTATAACCATGTCAATATGACATGATCAATTGATTAGGCCTACTGATTAATTTTATTAGAAAACAAACCAGTGATCTTAAAACAATTGCAGACATTTATGACTGTGTACTTTAAATAGCTTGGTTTTATCACAGTCTTTACCGAATATATTTGATGACATGACAGATGCCTGAGACTGAGTTCGGATGCTTGTATTGTCACTGACAGCTGACATCAGCCTTGACAAGTAAACCTGTCAAATGAACAAAGTGATCATCCAAGCCACTTTGGGGTTTCGGGATTGCCGATTTGAGCATACTTGCTCCAGTTTACATTCTGGCCTGTTGGGGTTTACCATCGAGGGTCTATGTACCCTAAATCTCAACCCCAGGTGCGATTTCCTCAAGATCCATGCTGGATCAGTCTGCAACACAAGACAAAAGCACCACAGCCGACCGGGCCTGAGACAACTGGTCCGGGCTATACTCACTGATTTTCGGGAGGCGCCGAAAGAGCGATGTCTATATTCTCTTCCACGCATTCTACTACTCCTGAAAAAGGATCGAACTCATCAGTTGCGTCCAGATTTTGCACCTCTTCGGTGGTTGTCCCCACTTGTTGCTCGCAGACTGTTCTGATTTCCTTGTTTTTGTCCATTTTATCCATGACTAGTCCGGGCAGACCGGAAGCATGTTGTTATCATTTATATTCAAGAAAGACAATGGATTACATCCTCAAAAATTATATTTTGATTTAGAAATTTTACTCGTGTAAAAATATTGTGAATTTGCTTTTCACTTAAAGCGATAATTTTGATGACCAGCGCTCACATATATTTATCATGAGCATCCTCATTTTGCCATACCGACGCGACCTCTGTTGGTATGCGCACCAAATGTTTTCATTGGTCATTGACCAGGAGCGATACAGTGAAAGAATAAAGTAAAGTTCCCATGTGGCCCCCCCCCCCCCCCTTAGGAACAGGTTTATTAGCCGTGGTGTGCAATACTGTCATAATCTTTCTGTCTTGCAGTATTGCTGAATTTCCTCGTTACTCTACCAAAAACAATGCATTCAGTACCCAATTGTTTATCACTGTAAGATTTTGTTCAGTCTGAATTGCTCACAATGAAACAATATCACAGCCATCAGTATTAGTTATGTCGTTATATATGTGTTATGTTCAGTACCCATACTCTCTAAATATATTAATTATGATATAGTGCTTTTTGTGATATAATTGACACCACTAGGGTACACATAATTTTCAACACGTTAATCAACCTGCATAACTAAGCTGACATTCAGACCTTGGCTGCCACAACCAACATTATAGTTTTCACTTAATGCAGTGAGAGAATTCCGATCCAAACTTTAATACATCGGCGTAGGGACAAAAATTGCTATTAATTACGTAAAAACACTCAAACACACGTCAAAACTATATCTTGAGCAGCTGTTCATATTGGAACTTTTTTTTTTCTGCACAGAAAATTATTCAGTATCTGAGAGCATGTAAGCTTTTTTGTCAAGTATCCATATAGTGTTTACATGGGTCATTCCACAGAAACGGTACACCCCCCCCCCCCTCGCCCACCCCATCCCTTAACTTTCAAAAGTGAGTATAACATGCAAAATGGTTTTAATAGTATGAATATGGTATGAGGATGGGCAGACTAATGTTAAGATACAAATACACACAAGAAATTTTTGCAGGAGTCTGTCATAACTGATATTTTTGCTTTAAAAGTCAGCAAAAATGGAATGTTCCACACCTCATTTTATATAGCTCTTTATCCTACTCAATGAAGGTAAGTTAGAAAACATATATAATATTCACATAAATATAATCAGGAGAAGTTGAATTTTAACTGTTGAAGAAAATTATGAAATATTTATATATCAAGTGAGCTCAAGGGGCTTTCCAAGAATTAAGATTAAGGGTATTGGCAATTAAGCTCAATTGGGTTTAATCATATATTGTGTGAATCTAGCAGTGCTTAGCTGTAAATTGCATTTAGCAGTCAAAGGCCTCTCCAAGAACAAAGGAGCATTAAATTAAATTTAATAACTCAGGTCTATTTCATCAGTGACAAATTACTCAGGTCTATTTTTAGAGATGACCCTTACTCTTGTAAGACAGCATTACCAAAATAATACACTGTAATTTGGCCTACATTTTATTTATTAACTTTATAGAATCACACATAGCACGGATTCCGCTGAATTCATTCTTTTACTCGAGCTGAACTCATTGTTTTTGACCAATAATTGCCATTACACAACACAATGTAATGTAGGCCTATGGTAATCACTTAAGAATTATCCAGTGTTCAGAATTATGAACAGTAATTTAAGCCTGTGCTTTGACTCAGGGCTTTGATTTGTGATGTCACAATTTCAAAAAAGAGGCTGAAATGTCTTACTGGTTACTGTACACTTTTTTTTTACCACAATATAGAAGTAGAATATATTATATTATATTATATTATTTACTTTAAAAAGAGAATACAGTAATTATAATATGTAATCAACATCTAGTTGGCTTTAATCATATAATGGGAAGGGGAAAATATAATATAAACATTAAATGAAGGAGTTTCACAGACATGCAAAAAGTCCAATTATCAGAAATATTCTTGACACATTTATATGGGTCTCAATGAGTAACACAACATGACATTTAAAACTAATACTAAAATCAATATTTAAGTAATAATGTAATTAGTCCAACTATGTAAAAATATGTGTTACAAATAATCAGAGTGTATGGAGGGCATTTTGTTTGTGATGACCTCTGGAATGAAAATGTTCATGGTGCATATAATATGATCATATATCAAAAATTGTGTGACACCAAATATTTAATGTCTTGGCACTGAAGACAAAGTCTTATAAGTCAAGGTGAACGGCTGATCGACGATTAATGGTGCAGTGTAGGTAATTATACTCTCACTCCATATGTGATATATACGTATATACTCACAATATCATTTTCTCTTTGAATGAGATTTTATCTTATTGGCTGGCTTTACATAATTGCAGCAGATAGGGTGGATGGACCAAACTCAAGCCCCAAATCACTGTGCCGTTAACTTCCATCAAAATAACATAATTCCTGGGCATACTTGGGGAAATAAGTTGATTGGAATTGAAAATTTATGTTATTTGCAACACATTTATGATTGAGTAAAAGATATTATATAGCTTTTATTGTCACTTTTTCATATCAGAAAAGATACATATGTCACATATCTACTCACTACGTCTATCTAAAACTACATCTACAAAAATCTGATGTACAAGTTCTCATTATTTTATACATAATATATAGCTTAACATTTAAGGTCCCAGTTGCCACAATTTGATGTTTTCTGGACAGAGTCCTGCTCTTAAACATTCAGTATTAAGGCGAAATAATATATATATATATATAAGTACATAAAAGATAGCAAATAAAATCACAGATCAAATCACAAATACTGATTACAAAATCAATATTAGCTTTAAATTTTACTAAAATATACACAAATACTGATCATAATATCACAATAAGATTCAAATTAACACAAAAAGATAAGAATGTTCACATGTATAAAAAAAAAAAGTACCAGGCAACATTGCGCTGACCCTGGCATTTGGCTCTTCTAATTTGTGTTGACAGTCATGGCAGGGAGTGTCATATCGGAGGAGCCCAGTTGTAATTAAAGTTTACATTACTTTATTTAGGAAATTACCAAGAGCATATATCATTTCAGGTTCTTTATTTGAAATTAGTGCTTTAAATTGATGTATTTTATCTAAGTTATGGAAATTTGGAATCAGTTTATTTGCTTTTAGGATTAATTGATTTCTGGGTTCTGCATAATTGTTACAAATTAAGAGACAATGTCGTTCATCTTCTACTTCATTACTATCACATTTATTACATTTTCTTTCTTATAATGGTTTTTAGGGGTCTCATGTCTTCCGGTTTCAATTTTGAGGTTATGTGAGCTAAGTCTAAATCTTGCTATGTTATTATAGGTTTTCTTGGGGAGGTTGAGATTTAGATTAGGTTCAAAGCAATACGTAGTTTTAAATAATTTGTATGTTCTTAGTTTTGGGTGCTTCTCAGAGTCATTTATCTCGCTAAGGATCCTTGATTGTTCACTTTCATACAGTTTAAGTTTGAAGTTTATATTGGTTTACATTGATGCCAAATAACTTCAAATCAGACATGTCAAAACCTTAAAAAAATTACCAAATTCCAGCCTTAAGCCTAGGATGTACCAAATTCCAGCCATTTTCTTGCAAACAATTCCTGCACTCCTTAACTACTTGCCTGTGCCTTTGCCTGAATTTATACTTGTTGTAAAATGGTAGCAAGTGTGATTGCCGTCCAATATAGGGCAAAGTTGGGTAATATGGGGAGCAGTATTATATGTTCGTAACTGAAAGCCATCAGTGGCACATGCTAACACCTGGTGGAATTTTCAAGTATATTCAAGGTCATCATCTGTAGAGCGGACAGCACATTTGAGGCTGCTATTGTTTTCATGTTATGGACTTAAATATTTACCCTTAATTTCTTTCATTGTGTTTGTTAAGGGTAAAGCCTGTAGAATATGCTAGTTTGGTTTAGATATATCAACCTGAAGTATTTTTCACAGTGAATACTCTTTTCTTTGATTCTAACTCATTTGCAATGGCTATGTGATGTCAGCAATTCTTAGCCTAAAATGGAAGGCGCACATTGTTGGGTAATTTGGGCATAGGTGATTTATGCTTTCTTTAGTAATACTTATTGTCATCATGTAAGGAGTGTAACATTAAAAAAAACTATCACATGTGGATAATATCAGATAAGTGTATTGTTCAGATGCATGCCACTTTTGTGACTTTTGTGTAGGATTACAAAGTGTGAAAAATAGATATGGGCCCATAGATGTTTAACATGAGCACTGCTCATATTAAAAACTTCTCTTGCCCATATTAAATTTGGGCATTTATAGCTGAAATTAGCGAATTTTGATATGGGCATTTTAGTGCTCATATTTTCAGAAAGAGGTGCCCATAATACCTCACTGTGGTTTAATGTGGGCATTTCATTAAATTGAATTGAATTTGAAATATTTATTCAACACAAGTACATACGTAATGTGATACCAAAAACAAGTATAAATAAAAAAAGACAACGTGTTGAACAGGAGTGCACCTGAGTAGTCCAACTACCATTTCCAAGGAAGGTACACCCCTAACTTACATACCATTAAATTTGTCTAAGCCATGCTATTCCAAAACTATTATGGATATGCATATTATATGCTCAGGGTGTATAGCTCAATACCTAAATAAAATCAAGCAAAAAGAATTGTGTATTTTCCATATTAACTTTCATCACAGCATTAGCGAGACAAAGTATACCCATATTACCCAACTTTACCTATAAAATTATGAAGACTTTAAGTGTATATGTATTGGCTTCGGTTTGATCATCTCATTCCCAAATATATATTCTTTGTGTGCAAGTCATATACCTAAATAACAAGGAATTTAGGCATTATTGAGGCCTTAACCCCCAAAACTCAGGAGCCACTTTTTGCATGTTTAGACATTAGCATAATAAGTGGTCTTAATTCCAGCCATGGCTGGATTAAAGATGCTTAGTAGGCTGGAATTAGGTCACCTAGTGGCTGGAATTAGGCTAATTTGACATACTTATCTGTATCTCATCATATTAAAAACAGTGTAAGAAATAGGAGCGAAATGCTACTGTGCACGTGAGAAGTTTATGCCATATATTAAATGAGTTTATCAAATTGAAAAAAGTTTAACTGGCTTTCATTTCTGTTTCGAGAAATGTTTCCTTCTCAAATGTCACCTGGAATACAGACAGATTTAATCGCAAAATAGTGTTTATCTAAGGCCGCTTAGAATCTCAAAACAAATCAATGGCCCAGAAAACATTCACAAAATATAGAATTTACCAATTTTGCACAATTTGATATATGGGAACAGAGAAAAAGGAAGAAATCAAAAGTGGCTGGAATTAGGTCCAGGCTGGAATTTGACACTTATTACGGAATATATATTCATATCAATTGCAATCGGGTGTTGATTTTTTTTTCCCTGACTCTCTGATCTAGCACAATTGCTATTTGCTATTTTCACTTCCCTTTTATGCTAATTAAATTAATAGAATAGAATAAGTTCCTCCATAAGAATTATAATTTTATTTTCATGTAAGACATAGAATATTGCATTACATTATAACTGATCACCTCTATTTGTCAACTTTACTTGTTGAACAATTCAGTCTTTATTTGACGAAAATCGGACTAATATTAAGGGAGCAACAGTTTTTTAAGAATTATGTGGCCGTTTTATGTGGCCATTGTTGGTGAGAAATATTTTTTAGGAATATATGAAACATCAACAATGCAATACCTGCTCAGTTAAAAGAAACCTCGAGCCAGTACTTATATAATCTTGAAAAACTGTAATATGTTAAAAAAAAGTATTAGAATGTACGTGGGGTCCATTTAAATCTCATAATTCTATAACCTTGCTTAAGACTATCCAAGATTACATCATAGCACCTGTTCACAGCATGTGATTGCAAGCCCATTTGAGGATTCCTAGCATTTCAGTAGCCACAAGAGGAAAATATAATTTCCTATTATTAAAGACACATTTCTCAGTGCATGATGTCTTATTTACACAGAATAGGCAAAAAGGATGAAGATGTTAAAGGTCATGGGCAATCAAAATCAAACTTTACCAGTATGCGACATAGAATACTAGAAACTTGAATTCCGAATTTCACATAATTCTGACTTTGGTGTAAAAAGATATTAGCGTTTATTTACGCCAATTCACACAACGGCATTTTGGGTGCGATCACTGAAGCGTAACTGGGTCAACTGAGGCAGTGACGTCAGAGTTGCTGCTGCAGGCTCCATCCACTGTGGAAATAGTATACTGAATATATGGGAAGTGACACATTTGTGGATTATAGTCATTATCACATTGTTTAGTGATGTTAACGGAATAATAAGTTTGTAGGCCTACTGGTTTATCAATTATTCCAGGGAGAAAATAAGTTTAATACTGATAATTATGAAAGAAAAGTATGAATTAACAGTGAAAATTATTGAAGTGCAAGCACCAAGGGTTAATTTAGGCTTCTTTCTTTCTCATGCATGTAGATAATAGTAGATGAGATATTGTTTTGGAAAATGTGATAATTGTTCACGTTTTTCTCTTACTTAGTAGCCTACTATAATTCTATATTATTTATGGCCATGAAACCCCGAAAAAGCACGACCACATAAATTTAGACATTTTATGATGTTTCAAGCATGTAAAATGTAAATAAAGATCATAATTAACTGGATGGCATGAAAGGAGATGAATAAGAGAGTCTGATCCTGCAACAACCTATTTATCATGAAACAACATAATAAAGTCAGTCACATTCATTTTGAGTAAGCAAGCCTGATTCTATGGCAGTCTTTTAGAATTTAGGTCATATGACCTAAATAGTATTTCATAGATAAGTGATTCAACATGGTTTCACATAAATTTGTATATATACGTGAAATAAAAAGTAATGTCTATTGATATCAGAATGCAAAATCATTATGTCCTATTAATTATTTACAGTTTAAATTATGATCAGTATTTTCATAGGCAACACAACCCTGATAAAGCTTTTATTTTACTTTGGTGATATTTGTATTTTATTCTTATCTATCTCTATAACATGCTGGCATTTAATTAGAATGTAGATGATTATCTTTATAATTGTTTATATAATCATCTTTGGGGGTCTGCAAGGCAATTACCAATTAAGAATTTGACATGCCTCAGTGGTCTGCCCAAAACTTTGAACTGGAATGAACAGCTTGTCTTTGAAATATTATGATGATGTAATCATAACTGCTTCTTAGAGGGGCATTGTTTATTAACTGTTTAGAAATAGGACACCATTGTGTATTATCAGCAACTAAGAACCAGCACAGTATATCAATAACAGTAGCCAACCCCCCCCCCCCCCCCCCCCAAGTCCAAAATTTAAAACAAAACTTCCTAGAATTGCCAAATTTCAAAATTTAAGCTGATTTATATTACTGCTATAATCTACTGAAATGCATATGAATTAATAATTATTGTATTTTAAACATATATAACTATGAGTCATGCACAAATGACATCATGAAAAAATACATGAAAAAAAAATAATAATAATTATATTTATAACCAGTAAAATTATGTAAGCTAGCCCTTGTCCTTCATGAATATATGATCCAAGTTATACTTAATAATTTGGGTGTCATAATAGCATCAAATTCATTTAACTCATCCAAGCTGCCAGGGTTATCCATGCTGTGTGCCATTCAACAGCAGCAACTCTGACGTCACACGGACGGCCCTGGTGGCAGTTACTGGAACTACAGTTTTTGGATCCTTACATTTGCGAAAAGAGCGGGAGTGCGACAAACTTCGTTTTTTGTTGGTAAAATTTATGCTAAAGTCAGTTTTTTCACTGCAGACCTTATAAATGAACTTATAGCTATCAGATAAGAACATTTTCGCTAAAAGTATGATTTTGATTGCCCATGACCTTTAAAAGTACATATTGCACTAATTGTCTTTCTTCTCGGAGGTCATTGTAAACTGTATCAAGGAAAGGAAATGCAAATATTTTTTTCTAGTTTCCCCATTATTTATGGAAAATTCCGTAATAAGTATCAAAATAAAGCTTAAAAAGGTTGAAATACTATAATATTAATAAAAGTTTTACTACTGCAATACTTCATGCTAATATAATCGTGCAATAATAAGCATTTTTAACCCTCAGCGAACAAAGTTTGAAGAGGGTAATTGTTATTATCAATATCCAACGGGCATGTCCTAACAAAATGTTGTACAGTTATACTCTATGTGACCTAGTGGTGCCTTTTGGTAGTCAAAATTACAAAATTTGGAAAAAGTAGCATTTCTTTTTTTTTTTTTCGTTTCCGAAGCAGACCTTTGACACTACTGCACCTACTAAAATAGTGTAGTGGTGCCTTTTGGCTGTAAATACCAGAGAATTATTTAATTAAGGAAAAAAATTGGGAAAATTCTTACTTTTTCAAACCTCCATATCCAAGACACTATTTACCCTACATGAACTTATTTTAATAACATATCTAAATTAGTATTTCTACTTTACAAACTTCATTTTGATCCATACATCCACTTTTTTTCATACTAATGGAAAATGCTAAAATTTGTCTTAGAATTGTTTTCTGGAGCAGAACTCCAGCACTAAAGCACTTAACCTAACAAAATTTCATATGATATTACTCTTTATAGCCTAGTTGTACCTTTTGATGGTCACATTGACATATCTCAGCTGTGTTACACAAAATTTAGGAGGAAAAAAAAACAACTTCTGGAGCAGATTCACATACGTGCTACTGTGCATTTATATATAAATGCATACCAAAAATTGTCATGAAATGTCTAAAATAGTGTGGGGATACCTTTTTGGGGTTTCATTGATGATATATAATTTTGTAATTAGGGGAAAATATGAAAATTTGGTACTCTTTCAAACTCCCATATCAATGACAGTATGACAATATTAGTGAAATTTTACAAATAACATCTTAATTATCTTTTTAAGCTACATTTTGAAATTTGTGTTGCTGTGTTGCTTCCTACATTCTCTAATTATATCATACCATACTTTGCAATGACAGCCATAAAATTTTGTAGAAATCAAGTATATACAATTATAATTATATATTTGATTGCTGCCTTCTCTATCCTTGCTAAAGGATTTTTTTTTCGATCCGAAAACATGTACGGAATCAGTATGATATATACTAAACGAACTACCACTATGTTACTTAAGATTTTTTTTTAAAGTTTTGAATCACGCGACGTTCTTCATGACATTCGCCATGACGCTGGAGAACCTGCTTCTCTTCCTTCTCTTGACTTATAGCTAATATTTGGTCTATTTTCGATCTGAAAACATGTAATTAAAGCTTATTAGCTGTGCTACCCAATGGTATGATTAACTGTAATTTATGTAGCCCATCTTTCAAAAAAATTTACAACTTAAACCTTTTGAATCAACGACGCTCATCATGACGTTTCCCTAACCGTTCGAGAATCTCGCGTGGAAAAAAACTCCAAGGGTACCCTTTGCACATGCTCGAGATTACAACATTTTGCTGAAATCTACAATAAATGTGGGTCACGTGACCTCCTGCCAACTTGGTCATACAGTCTAGGGCCTCCGGGCCTTCAGCTATTACCGTATACAATTTTGTTAAGATAAGTGCATTAGTGTTCTGCTCTGGAAATGAAAGCGTTACGCACGTGTTGGACGGACAAAACAATTTTAATGATGCCTGAGTGCTATGCGGGATTCGCTGAGGGTTTTGCTGCGGCGCAGCCTATGTTTCATATTTTCCCTTCGTTATGTCATTTCTATATTGTTTATGCTTTAATGGAACTCCCAAAGGCACAACTTCACTATTTAGGATATTCCAGAAACTTTCATGCATGTAGGAGCAGGGAGGGACAATGAATGCCTAAATTCCCTATTATTTTGGTATGTTTTTCATATACAACGACCTATATAAAGAATATGATATTGAGGTGATCAAATATGAAGTCATATATTGTATATATTTTGATTCTTTATAATTTTATGTTATTGTAAATTATGAGATTTTAGGAGGGAGAATGTAGGGGAAAAAAATAAAAATTTCATTTTTTTCAGAACTTCCATAATTGTTAAAATAAATGTATGGCATTCCTTAAAATATGAAGTTTTAAAAATTACTATAATTTAGACATTTTAATTTCATCCATGTAGGGCTAATTATAATAGTGTCTCAGACGTTGAATCAAGGAAAAATAAGAATTTTTAACATTTTCCCCTAAAAATGACAATTGCATTAAATTTAAGGCTATGAGACCCCAAAAGGCACAAATACACTATTTAAAACATATTCTGGGAATTTTTCATGCATGTAGGTCTAATAGTGTTCTAATACTGCTCCGCAAACAACAAAAAATAAAAATTCAGTTTTTCTTTAAATTCACACAACATGGCTGAGACACGTTATTGTGACAATCAAAAGGCACAAGAAGGCCACAAGGACTAGTGATGTACCAAATTTGATCAATGTATACGATTTTGAATAAAAATGTATACTATTTTATTATTATATCACATTATTTTCCGGTGTCTTTTTTTGTGTGTGTTTTTTTCGTTGTTGCAAATATATTAGTCATTTGTGTGTATGAAAATATAGGCACCTGAATAGATAATGGTGAAAATCATAAAATTTGCCTTTTCCTGGCTTGTATCATATTTCCCATTCTACATAATTACCCCCTTGCTGCATAAATGTAAACTGGCTTGCATTTTTTCTTTTCACATTTAGTACTTCGGTCTTTAATGTAAAATTTGAAAGTGAGAAATTCATGGAGCTACATATATATTTGTTCCCTATTAGTCCGACTCAAGTATCAGAGTATTCATCTCAGATAGTCAAGTTTTAAGATCTTATATTACTCCAAAACAAAGTTAGAAGTTATAGATTTATTAATTAAAGTCGGGTGTCTGACATGCAATAAAACAAGTAGGCCTAAGCTGCTGTTTTACTGATTACAGACTGTATAATATTACATAGACCTAGTTATGATCCACAATTGCTACTTGTAATGACTTCGTTATTGTCTAAAATAAGCAGACGCCATCTATACGAAATTTCACACTGAAATTTGTCATATTTTGCAATGAAAATAACGTTTATTGTTGAGAAAAGGAGAAATACATCGAAATTAATGCGAGCCGTACGCCCCCTAGCGTGCGAAATTAGTATTCAGCCGACTCGTCATGAATTAATCTGAAAAGGGCGATTGACCAATCAGAGCGCAGAATTTATTCACTCCGTGGAGTTGACCCCGAAAATCAACATGGCGTTATCAGAATAGGGATCTGTCAAAAGATGAAGAGAGGGTGCTCTGTGGGTTAAGTCAACACGGTCGAGTGCTTTTGAAAGGTGAGTCATTCTTGTGTATCGTAGCAAGCTGTTTAGGTACTCAGGTGTGACCAGTCGGTCTTATCATGCAAGGCGCATACGTTACAAGGAGATGGTATGGCTGCCATTGAACTGTCAGATGGCCGGAGAAACATTTAGCAATTTCTAGGAATTTCTAGGCAAAGAACCTGAGTAGAATTTTAGTGACGATTATTTCTGAAAATAAAGACAACGGTCATGGTGTTGGCCCCGGTGGTGGAAATGCTGATGTTATATTGAGGTTGTGGGGGGATGGGATTTTTGTTGAGGTGCCGATGCGAGGGATGGCTGGTTGGGGGCTGTGGCCAGTGGCTGCTGCTGCTGCTGCTGGTGGTGGCTGTGAGATGCTGCTGCTGCTGCTGCTGCTGCTGCCTCTGATGATGATGATTATGTGACGCTAGGCCGCCATCACCTCCCTTCTCACCACCACTACTACCACCATTGGCATTTTCCTCCATATATCTTCGCCTCATCGCTGTTTTTCTTTCGCTTGTTCACTGTAAATATCTCGGAGTATATCCAACATGAGCGACGCATCATTTCAGAGCCTGATCGGAGGAGGTAAAATACCGTAACGTAGACTGAAAAACGTCGTTGGGGATGACATTTGCTTTTCTAGCGCCTGGGATTTTCCACCATGGCCGATGTCTCAAAAAATTAATTTCGGTGTTTTCTCACACCATTTTCACGCTTTTAGCCGTTAGTTTTGATTGCTTGGTTCCATGTGTTCTGTATATTTTCCTATCTCGTTCACTGTGCTGTTTTGATGGCTCAAATTTTATTATAATTTATGGCGTATGCATATAGAAGACTGGAGGGTGATTATTACCCTGATTTTGATGTCGTTTTCTTTAGCAGTGCATTTTTTCGAGGATCGGGGCTATTTAGTCGTTTCTAGATGTACCCAAATTCATCCTTAGGAATCGTTTATTGATTTAAATAGCCTTGACTTAGCCCTAATGTTCATGCCGTGTTGTTGTTGGCTGAGGAGGCTGTAGGCACGATTGCACGCGCATCTAGGCGAAGATTCTGTTCACATGTGTATAAATCAATTGAACACTCCACAATACCTCTGTATTTAGCCATCGGATTTAGCTTAGATCATTAACCAAAAGGATTGTTTCGCGTTTGTTTACATATCATTAATAATATGCTAATTTTTTCCCTCTTATGGTGTGTTGCTATTTCTGTTTTCTGTCGTCTGTCCCTGAATGTTGTGCGTGGATTTTATGTTTGTCGCTTGATTTGAAGAAAATCTAACAAAGATTACCAAAGAAAAGGGACATTCGGTGATTATTGTGACCATCTTACCACGCTGTGTGATAAACAACGCATCTTCAAGGTTTACTCAGATGAGACAAACAATACATGGATGGTGTAAACAGTAATGTTGCATCTTGGAAAATATTGAAGGTGTTAGATATCTACTCGCTACGATTCCACGACTTGTACCATCATTTTTCTGGCCGCATATTATCGTCTGCTGACCTGGATAACTATCACTAACGTCCTTTTGATCAACGCCGCGTCTTACGCCACGTCTTACGTCACAAACGTGGCTTTGGGGGAACGTCGTGAATGTGACGTCACGAGCGTCGTGGATGATGCGGTGGGTTGACATCAGCTCCTGCCTGTGAGAATTATCAACAGGCAGAGCTGGGGACAACTAACCGACTCATTTTTATCTACAAGGAAGCGAATTAACCCAGTAAATTAATTATGGTAAGACTTTGTGCCACTCCTATGCTATGAATGCAATACGTCAAAACATGTTTGTGGTCGTCCTACTTGCTTGTGTTTACATAATCTTCTAAGTGTGAACTGTGTGCCTTTCACCTGATGTATATCATTAAGGATTACACTGCTTGACCGATTTTACACATTTCCACAATGACTTTTGATATTTGCTAATTAGGGGCGAATCCAGAACTAGGTAAATGGTTTGTTAATCTGAATGTAAACATGGTCTGAATTGAACTGTGGTGACATTTCATGTTGAGAAACTACATCGTTTTTTATTTTGTATTATATTATACATAGGTATTTGTCCCAAATCTATGTTCGGTTGCCTCTGGATTCGCCCTTAATTCCAGTTTATGCCTTCAACGCATTGCTTTTGTTTCTGCTTATTGTAAACTGTACTAATTATATTAAATTCATCTTGCCTTTAGTGACTCAGCATTACATTTGAGGACTGACAGTGCTGCTATTGTTAAATGCAATATTTGGACGAATGAAATGTGTTGAATGAATGAGAATTTGAATAACTACTTTCTATACTTTATTTATTGTTATTGTTTTCATGATCAATAGTTAGAATGAACAAATAATCTTCAATTACAAAAGTGAAATAGTTGAATAAAAATTCATAAACGTGCTATCTCATCAGTCATGCATGCTTTTTGAAGGTCATTTTTGAAGTTCATTTTTTCATAACAAACCCCCGCCCCTTTCAGACGTCATTGTAGGTTTTGTCAATATTTGAGGAATTCGTTGACACTGGTGAATTTAAGGAAACTTCTTCAATAGGCAAGACCTGTGCTCAAAACAAGGTGCACCGCACCCCCTTTTCTCTTAGCTATGTTTTCCTTGTAGCTATTTTTAGCGATGACGTTTTTGATCCAGGAAATCTGAATCATTGTTTGACTCTTAAGTTCATGGGCATTGGCTGAGATTTAACTTGAGGTCGGAATCTATAGGTCTTTAGAATAATAGCCTGGACATTTGTGTCTGTCGGATTTCTTGGAAGAGGACTATCAAAACGAGTCTTCATTATATCGTAGGACTGCAAAGATCAATGCTTGAAGGTCTGATATCAGTTTTCAATTTTATTTCTTCTTTTTTTGCGACCGGTATGATGAACATAATCACATCAGTCAGTCTTGTAGCTTTTTGATGATCTCTGATTCAGTTTTCTCATGACCTTCCCTTTCTGCAATAACATATAACCACAAGCCCAGTTCTCATGGGTTTATTATTCTGGACTATACCACAGGCCCCTTCCAGCAGAGCTGGCATATCTAGACATAGTATTTACTATGTCTAGATATGCCAGCTTTGCTGGAAGGGGCCTGTGACTATACTGGTAATAGTTACTGGCACTCGCTGCCCTAATTTACCCAATTTTTCACCGGAGTGACTTAAATTGACCATCAAACTGGTAGATCACAAAGCCATAGTATAATCCTTTCGTACAAACTATTAGGTACTTAATTAATGATTATATAAATACATACATGTATGGTACAATATTAAAGGCCTATTACATCTTTGAGATGTCAGCCTGCCATATGTAATTATGTATACTTATCATGAGATCTTTGACTTTAATTCTCAGAATATGATATTATGGTTAATTCATTCACTATAGAGACACTATTTGGAAACATGTTACACTTTTAAATAGCATATAATGTTATTTTTACACGATGTAATAATGCTTTTGCTTCGGCTCTTCGGGTGGGATTTCAATGTATTTGATATTCTGGCTGAAAGTCTTGTGGTCATTTGTGATACGCAATAGTGGATTTTCACGGAAGGTTCTAAATATTTCCACCAGGTGGCTATGACAGAATACTGCAATTCTATTGGCTGAAAAAGTTCCCGCCCTTGGCTGTGATTGGCTGAAGCAAAGTGCATCCAAGCAGTAGTATTTATAGTGCATTTTAATGTATATTTGACACCTTATCATTCAGTTGATTTTTGTTATTTTTCTGAGAAAGTTGTATTTATTTAATAAGTCAGTGATTATCTTCTACGTCTGAAAAGCAAAATGAGTAATAAGAGGAGAGGAAAGACTTATGTCCTGTTGAATTCAGGGCTGCTCAGTGAAAAGACTCTATTATGTAGGCATGCACATCCAAAAATTTCCTCAAATAATAATGGCTCTGAATTTGTGTTAGGTTCTATCGTACAAGTGCACCTAAAGCGGAAATGTGCGGAACTTTAAATGATATTTTTACTTTTAGCTTCATGCATTTTTAAAAGAGCACACTTTTAGGAATGATAGCATTGATAGTCATACTTGAAATTGGCAAAGATTGTTACCATGGCAACAGTAACTTGCATGATCTCATATTGCATATTCAGAGTTCAGTGCATGTGCACCTATAGCATATATGTTGCCTGTAAACAGATTGTGGACTAAATGCTATCATTGGTTGCAAAAGGAAAGCCTTGAAAAGTTAACATTTGCAAAAAAATTGACTGGCCTAAGGGTGACACATCTTGGTGGATAGCCACCCAATGAAAACATATTGCTTGTAGATGTCATTCTTTCTGTTTGCTCAGGGTTTGTCCTTCAGCTGTAATTCATTTCCAATTTTGAGGTGTGAGTTTATCTTTACAGAGACTCTTGAACTTTTCACCTCCACAAGTTCCAATTTGGCTGTGTGTGTTTGCTGATGCAATTGCTAATATTTGCTAATTTATACTGAGGGTGTATTTTTGTTTGTTTTTTAGCGAGAGAATCATTAAGATGGTTTCCTTATGTGGTAGAACCACAATATGTAATTTCATATATTATTTACAGAGATTGAGTTTTTTGTGCAACACAATAAAGAGCATTCTTGGGTGTGGTTATTACGATCGAAACTAAGGGGTTTTTTTATAACAAAGGTGGGCGAATAATTTAATGTATTGATGTAGAATATGTATTTAGTATTTAGTTTTTAAAGTTATTTAGAAAGTTCAGGAAACATGGCACAGAGACAATAAACATTTGCATTTTATAATCATCTTGCACTGTGTGTTGTCCCCAGCAGAGCCAGGATAATGACAACAGCTTCTTCTGGGGCTCTCTCTTGTGTTTCAAGAACTGCTCTCTGACCTTAAGACCACTTTTAATTTGGGGTCACCTGATTTAAGGTGCTGCCAACAAGAAGGTTGTTAACCAATTAGGCCAGTTAGCCAGACCAAACAATACAACACTGAAATAACTTTAGTTTGGTTATTTACATGCAAGCTGGTTCAAGTAATTTGATCCCAAAAATGTGTTCCCTTAATTCTTTTGAGCAGTGCACAATAAATTAGGTTTGAAGTAAATAGTTTTTAAATGCAAAAGAATAAACAGTATTGACAAAAATAATGAAGTTGATACTATTTAGGTTACTTTACACAATAAATAAGGAATATATGCACCTTCAAAAATTCAAGGAGATAATATTTATAGTGTTCTGAATTAGTTTATCATAGAGGCAACAGCCATTGGCAAATGTAAAGATGAGATGGCTGAGATGACGTGGGGGACTTACAGATAGGAAGTCTTCAAAAGATCATGCTTGACTTACAGACTGGCATTTTGAATCCCAAATCCTACAGCAAACTATTAATCTTAAGGGGCGTTCACACTTTCACGGATAAGACCTACGTATGACAAACTTTTTTTTTTACTCTTGCTCATCCTTGTCCATACCTGATTCACTCGCCGAGTGTTTACGTATACTCGCGCTTATTCGTAGATCGATCCTGGTTGCGCTTGACCACTCACGTACATACGTGGAAAGGGAAAATATTTTTAAACATGTTTAAAATTTTGGTGGACGTTTTACGAGTGAATTGTTTATATTAGTTACGTAACTTGCTAGGGAGTCAGTTGGCGAGTTTCCTACGTACGTTCTACATACGTATGTGGCCATACTTAGCCATACGTGGCTTCGAACTGACGGATTTGGCTTGTTTTAGCTATGATATACTTTGTTTATTTTGTATTAATGTAGCATTATGCACGACTGCTGCATACCTGGTTGTGGAAACCAATTTAGGGTAGGGTCCATCCATGAAAATGGCAAAGCCCACTCCACTGCCACACATTACTGCATTGTCACTGTGTAAAGGAAAACTTGTTTCACCAGTTCAGCTAAAAAAAAATGCATGAGAAGCATGTCCATCACGTAGGGAATCCATCTGTTTATTCATGCACAGATCTATAGATGACACGAAATATGACAACATAAATAACATTACATTAAGAATGTACTAACATCCATAATTACAGACATACACAACACTGAAGCACTGGCCAAGTTTTTAATAGGCATTTGCATGTCATGGTCTGATGATGACCTAATATTATTATAACAATATTAATCACACTTACTTTCACCAATTCACCAGGATTTTTACAATGCAAGATACAATTAGTAATAAGTACTAATTGCTTAATTCTACGGAATCAAGTACATTACATTAACAAAATCATTATTTAATATGCAATTACTTATAAACCTTTTTTTACACAATTACTTAACATATCACTTAAGTCAAAATTAAAAAAAACAGTATAACATATTTTATCTTCTATTTCTGCAGGTACCAAACTACTGCTAAACATGCATTGAAGACCACAATTGCATGACCCAAAAGTCTTCCAACTGTGACTCTTGACAACTGAGCCATGTGCACACTGGAAACTGCTATTTGCAGTTTATGTGGGAAGAAATACAAATATAGTCATGGTTTGACGAGACATAACAAATCATGTGCAAAATGAATTTCTGATGTAACAATCTGAGGAAAAATAAAGTATGTTTCACAGTGGAGCATATCGTTTGTTCAGTCAATCTTACTCAATTACTGGTAGTTTATTTTTCGAACTAGCTAGTGACGTTGATGTCTTCATTTTAGTTTTCTTTGCTCTGATGTCAATGTCAAACTCATGAGTTCTGGAAAAAGTTTTAAACACATTTATGAAAATTAAAAACATAAAATAAAAAGAAACACAGTAGAAAAAAAAAACCAACTGATATTTATTTACAATAAACATTCTCATTACCTGGGTATAATAAGATATGGAATGCGTTCTGAGTCCCAGTCAACGTCAATGAATGGCAAATCAGTTTTTCCACTTGGCGGTCACATCATCCTGAGGTGCTTCATAGATGGCATTCTTGCTCAGTGGAAGACTGAATGACCTATAGCAAACAAAATGTTAGTTTCAATACATGGTAGGCATTGAGCAGGAAGCAATTATAATACAAAGATTATGTCGGTGATACCTTTCGGGATTTATCCTTATCATTTGCAGGACTAAAGCATCACCAAGAAAGCGTTCAACATTTTCAGTTCCTGGTCTCGTGCCTCCTGGAGTGTTGTGTGTGAGATCCCCAAAGAGGTTTTCCACTGCCCGCGTTGATCCTGGAAGGACATTATAAGTTCCAAATTTACATAGTGGATACTAATAGAGACGACCTTGACAGTGCAAGCGTAACCCTTCATACCGGATGTAGCTCAATCCCTTTATTGTTTTTGGAGACGGCATCAGAGAACGTACGGTCAATGTCTTTGTCCAACCACCTAAAATATTTGTCGAGGAGACATTAACCATGCTGTATTCCTTGGAATCTGATTTTAATTTAACTGTACACTTACAATGCTCCTTGACAAGAAAAGTATTGTCTCTCAAACAGTGTGGTACAACAGTGTATGCTTCTTTCAATAGTTAATAATATATTACATTGTTTTACCTGTCCAAGTCCAAGAAGATAGCGACACCTTGTAACTGCTGGTACACCAGGTGAATCAGAAGGATCTACTGAAGCATTTCTGATAAGCCCAGTGAATCTTGCTTCTCCTTCAAACCCAAGGACTTCAATGCATTCTTGCACTTCAGGAGAGAACATCTGTCGAGCGTAATCATCTTTCATGATATCCTTCATCAATTTACCTTCGGAGAAACAGCAAGAATGGCAGGATGGAGTACTGACAAAATTACATGCCATGAACACAAGTGATCGACAATACGGGTCGTAAAGATTTTGAAAGTATACATGATGCTTGCCTGTGGATAGTTTCTAGATACTTCAGAGGGCCGGGCCTAGCTCAGCGGTAGCGCTCTGGGCTTCCAAATTGGGTCCCGGGTTCGATTCCTGGTCGAGCCTAAGTTGGATGGCTGTTTCCTCCTTCGTCTCATTGCCATGGTCTCTGCCTGTCCTAATTAGCCCAACTGGTGCAGAAATACAGGACATGAAACCCTAATCACACACACACACTCTAGGTACTTCAGTCCATGCTGTATGTTTGATGTTTGTGATGGTACCGCGAGCAGCACAGGCTCTGACGTTAGTCAAAAGATGATGTGGATCGTAAAGGCCCACATGTCCCCTTCTTTAAAGAAACAGTGAGACCTGACCTTTCTGCATCAGTCACCATCTGTTTGTCTACATTGTATACTTCTGGTGCTTTTGACATTAGATTCTTTGATGAAATGTCCTTTCTACTCAATTTCTTGGCATCACAAAACACCTTCACAGCCAGATTGTAAGCAGTAAGGGGGTTACCATCTTCATCGGTTGACATTAATGGATACCATTCACCATCAGAAACGACAACAGGTATATGAATACCTTCATCATGACATGTTTTCAAGAGCAACTCTCTGCACCTTCACATAATTTTTGCAGTGTGGCTGGCTTCTCTGTGTATGTAACCGATACAAAGACTGCGGGGCAATTCCTTGTCCAGGGTGTGGTCCAAACCACCGGCAATGAATGCTACTACTTGAGATGCAGGTTTTTTTTCTTGTTGATATGCCCTGTCCAGAAACTTCAGACAACTGTTTTTCAATAATCGTGAGTTCTCGTATCAGGTTGTTGTGACTGTGTTTGATGAATGTGCTGTGTCACTTCCCATTCCTGAAGGGAATTCAGCTATGAATGTGCAGCATTTTGTAAAGTCACATAATAGGTCTTTAAGGAGTTTAACTGTTCCTTCAACTCTCTTGAGTCTTTTAGCTGGTTCTTGAGCGCGAAGAAGAATTCTCTCCTCAAGTTCATGGTTGCGAGGCACTGATACTACAGTTGAAGACTGCGGACTCCAAGTTATGAATAAGGTACCCAATTTAGCATTGAGTGCTTTGCCTTCCATTACCACTTGGCAGACATACCTTGCAGGCAAGCTGTAGTACACAGGAAGAGAGAACTTCTCATCTACTTTAGCTGGACATTTGATGTCCAATTGCATAAATCACCTCCCCATGTCCATCTCTTAGAGAACCATCTGGAGATATTGCAACATTGTTCATACAATGAATGCCTTCCTCCCTGTATATGAGATCCGGATAAGAGCAGGTATGATGATGGCAATCAAAGTTGCTAGGGCATGTTTCTCACATTCCGTGCCATGAGAAATGGCAGCCATAGCAGCCATAGCAGATGCAGTGTAGGATGGTGGTTTGTTGACTTTCTTCTCATCCCATATTATTTGCAAAGCCTTAACACCATTCACACCTATGGCATTTTGTACTGTGAAATAAAAGCATTTCCTTAAATGCATGCCGTTAATCATTTCGTTGCAATATAAGTTGAGGAACAACAAGGCCGAAGGTCTGACCCGTGACATCGCCAACCGACATCAGCCACAGGGCGTTCGTAGAAGATAATTCAATGCATACATTCAAAATGTACTAATGTAAGATTAAACATTTTTGGAATTGTTCACAGAAGAGTGCTTTGCACATCTAGCTGCCATTTCCAGAGCTGTCATACCATCGGTAATGGCTGTTTTGAGAAGAAGTATTGTGGTACGAATTGCATCAACCTTGTGGAAAGCCTATTTATTTGATATCCAAATTGGTCCATCGGATTTAAGTAAACTGTTCAACTTCCTCATGTTTCCTTTTCTACTTAGTCCTAATGCCTGCACATTCTTTGCTAAAACGGAGAACAGAGCAGTTAAGTTGTTCTTACTGTGAAATGTATTCTCCATGATGAGTATTTCCTCTTTATACATCATTTTCTTTTCTAAACTTTTCCCATCCTGTTTACAAAAATTGGTGAACTTTATAAGTAAATAAATGGGTTTTTTTTCATTGTCATGAACTGATGGTTTGTCATTGCTGTCTTCAAACATGGCAGTACTGTCATGATTATCATCATCGTCATCATCATCATCATCATCAACATCACACTGGACCTTGACAGCCAACCTGGCCTTTTTGTATGTGCATTTCTTTGTATTACATGTTAGTCCTTCTATGTTTTTCCATCTGCAAAAAGAGTAGTGACGAAATGTTAAAAAAAGCTAAACCCGTTTCCAAATTTAAAGTGTCAGTCAAAAAACTCTAATAATTACCTTCAGTCATACTTGAAATAAGTATAGGATAGCATGAGCATTGGTATAGCACCCAGGTCACCATAATTCGTCCAAACATAGTCTGATAATAATAAAAAAAATGCTTGATTCTAAGGAACAGAATCGAAGACACGCTGGACAAGAATCGCCTAAACTTTTACTAGGCTCAATTTTAGCTCTTAATATTTACATAGCGTCTTGAAGTATGTCTTTAGGTAGCCTATAGGCATAATTTTACTTGAATAATTGTTAACATTTCTCTTAAATTGATGTTTACTTACCTCACGTGGATGTTTGTGTTAAAAAAAACAAAACAAAAAAAAAAACCATTGCCTTAAGTAGGTCGCTTGACTTTGATAGATATGGGAAATGCAGCCCTCTAAGGCCAGTTCTGACCATTATCGAGGGTTGATTGATGAGGTGAGAGAGAGGAGGAGTCCACCCATGTTACACATTTACCCCATGGGTGGGATCTTTTACTTGCCTCAGCATAGACACTGAGTACAAGGGGACCGTTAATTTAACGTCTCATCCGAACGACATTGTTATTTTGCGGTGACGATTTAGTGTTCCGCACTTATTTCGTTTCAAACGTATTTTTACCTTGTACAGCATCTAGGTCAGGCATAGCCGCAGGAAGACCAATAAGAAAAAGACAAAGTAATTTTTATTCACCTACATCCCAAGACAGATACAAATTAGCTGAGTTGGTTTATGACCATAGGTATTTTTTGACCTTGTGCTTTCTTGAACGCACCCTCTTAAAGTTTTACGTCGCAACTGGTGAAAATGGTTTTGGAAGAGTTATGTTTGGTTGTGTGGGCTAAATATAGGGCAGATTGAAAGAGTAAGTAGATCTGTAATATGTATTGAGGATGCAACCCATACAAACCAACAAAAAAAAAAAATTAAATCCAGGGTTTCACACTAAAATTTGGTACCATCCGTAATAACTAATAACAGAATAAGGGACTATCACTGTGCAGCCTGTCAGCGCAGTGAGCTTCAAAACTGAGAATCAGGGTGACAACCCCAAGACATTAGTTTTTATGTTGAAATTCTAATTCTAATTTGTTCACATCATTATGTCGATGTTATGCTTATATTTAACATGTAGGCCTATGACATTTGTAATCTATAACTAAATCGAATGAAAAGTGAAAATACCAAAAGAAGTCACGTAACAGTTCTGATTTGTGACTTATAATGATGCAAGAAAGTCATTCGCAATATTGTCGAATGACTCTTATAGGATCAGTCTGTGTTGACACGATCTCTTCATTGTCCCCGCCATCTTTGCTCTTTTTTGGTTAGGCAGTGGGCATTTGTGAGACCTTGTAGACATTAGGTGAACGGGTAGACATTGTTCTTCACAAGGTGACAGCTTTACGTCATCTGAGGTCACTGGCATTGTTGATCTGGACTCGCGAAGTACTCAGTTGCACCATGGTTGCCCCCCTTTAGCTGTTTGGATTCTGTCTTTGGGATTGCACTGTAAGGTGACGTTGATCCCTGTTTGCATTTTGACAGCTTTTGTTTGTTGTGTAAAATGTGCCATGTAAACATTGACCCATATCTTGGCCAAGTTGCATGGTTATGCTGTAACAAGCTAAATGTTTGGTTTGTCAATCCTGTAATGACATATATATCTATTAACCCAATTCAATGGCACTTTTTCATATTAAAATTTATTGTAAGCGTAATGACTCTAGTGAAAATTTCTGTTGGTCTTTGGTTTGGATGGCAACTCTCAACCTGAAAAACGGACTTTAAGAGTGACTTTATTTTAAAAATAAAATCTTGCTTAGTGCGCGAACCTTGTTTATGGCAAGAACAAGCAACTACGAACAAGGAAGTTTAAACATAGTAAATAACATTGTAAATAAATAACACAACAGTATTTTTATCCATTGGCCTAATTGTGGCATAAAGGAGCGGTGGCATTATTTTAAATTTATTTTTAGATATTTCTTTAAAATAAAATAATGAGACTAGGGAATGGTCATCTTATTGCGTCGTTACTCTTTACTTGAAATAATATAAAAATATTTTTCCCCTTTTGAAGCCAAAATTTACAGCAGTGTTAGGTATGTAGGTTTTGAAACTAAGATTTGGTTTTAATGTATTTTATCTGGTACACATTAAATATTGATATATCATGGAAAGATGGATAATCACGAGAAAAAGGCCATTGACCAGTTGCATCTTGGTGTATGGCTTATGGAGGCCCTCTTAGAATATGGTGTTAAAACGTGAAGTAAAGAGAGGTGTATTTGGTGAAGCTGGAACAGCAGCAGCAGCAGCTAGCATCTCAAGACATGATGGAATCGTAGCCTGAGCAGAGAGGATGCGGGTGACGGTGGCTACTGCTGCTGCAGCAGCAGCAGCAGCAGCATCAAGCAAGTAAGGATGAGGATTGGGAGGAAACACTGCACAGGTCTACCTGAGTCGCATTGTGCTGTAGTGTTACTATGGTAACAGGCCACTGTCATCCATGTCATTATGTTGCAAGCAGCACTGAGCTGCAGCTAGGGCAGGCAAGATGAAGAGAGATGGGTTCGGTTAAATTGTGCAAAAATAAAGAAGTGGATTTGCTATTTAGTGTTGGTATAGCTGAATTTTAGTTTGGAATTTGGGAGTTGAGGTTGATGTCCTAAAGATTGGTGCACTCACTTCATGGATGCTGGGTGGATGCGGAGTTGCAGTGATGGAGGCAGTGTGAGGCTTGTGACCAGCACCAGTCAGCCACCTGCTGCTGCTGCAGCTACTGCTGCTGCTGATGCAGGCGATCAATGGATGCTGCTGTGTCGCTGCTGCTGCTGATGCTAGACTCCATCCCTTCACTGCATGGCCGCCTTAGCTCTGCCTCCTCCATCCATGCCGCTGCTGCTGCTGCTGCATCTGATGCTGCTGGTGTGCCGCATCCCCGTGTTGTTTTTCCTGTAGCATCCTCGAACACATTGCTTGCTCTTGCAGCTCTCCTGCTGCTGCTGGTGGTAATGCTGTGATGCTGCTGAGGTTGAGCTGCTGAGGCTGCTGCTGCTAGATTTGGGTTGGGTCATGCAGCCATCATTGAATGAGCCCTACCTCTTTCTTACATGTTATATTCCTTCTTGTTCATTCATCAGTGAGCCGTTCTTATATCCATGTCCAATACTGGCACACAGAGAAAACGTTATCAATATCAATGAGGTCGAAAATAGCATTCATCACCCATATTTTCAAGTTTAGGTGGAATTATAGTGCTTAGCAGACAAGTGTTGACATTGGCAAACAGAGCAATTTTTTTCAGTCTTTCGAAGTGCCTCTACTACGTCATATTGGTTGTTATTGTTTGTAGATTTAAGCCGTGAAAGGCCATTGAATACCTCCAACCAACCCTGAATGTTTATAAAACACCGTTTTTAAATTATTGGGATAATCCCTCCGTTGGTCAAATCTCTTGGCTGGTGGGACATATACAATGGCTTTTGAAAAGTTATTTTCATTGTTTTAAAACAAAACAAAGCATTGATTACATCACATGAGGACTTTGACGTGGCGATTTTCAGTGTATGCCCAACTCACTGTGTAACCCTAATATGCTAGGCACTGTAAGAAATGCCTGTGTGACCTTATGAACTGTAATATAATTCTCGTTTGTGTCAAAAATGATTTTAAATCAGATGCCACGACACATGCCGTAGTTGATGCAATTGTGCAAGAGGGTTAATATCACGATCTGACAGTCTAGAAGGTAGCCTTTTTGGGAGCAATTTACAATTTTCCAAGACAGTGAATGCATGAATGCAGCTGTTTTAATGCAGGTCTTTCACCATGACATGTTCAATATTATGACAAATTTTGACGACCAGTTGCAAACGATTTTCTTGAAGAGCAGCTAGTTTTTTGTAGAGTTCATGCATGCAATACTTACTATAGATTGGATAAAGTTTTTTTTCATATATATGAAAGAAAAAGTAAATTAGGGAATGCTCAGAGAATATGGGAGTATTAGATAGAAACTGTATTTTGAGGTCAGGATAAGCTTGATTATGATGACCTTTATTAGTATCATTAGTATCAATGTTTTGGTATTTTAGTTACAACTAAAATTTACGAAATAGTATTTATTCTTATTTGCCGCATGATTTGAGATTCCTCAAGGATAACTTCGGGAAAATTGAGGAACGTTTAAGTTTGTTGTTAATCACCTACATATTTTCTATAAAAGTTGAAGGTTATTGAAGTAAAAAAAAAAAGGACTAAAGAAACTGAAGGAATATGAGATTGGTTGATATGTTTCAAATATGGAACACCTTAAAATGGGATTTCATCCATCATGATGGAATTAAGTTTTGAAATAAAAATTTTTTTTTTATGTATACATGTCCTGATTTCAGGTCCACGAGCAGCGGATTTTATTTATATTAGATATTTTAAATTATCTATTGTCATGGAAACAGAGCATGTACCTTAGCATTTGGGTAACACTGGGTGAACATCCCATGCATGTGTGTCTAATATTTAAGGCTTTCTGTCTGATGCAACAATTTTTAAGGTTTCAAAGTCTCATTTCAACTTACATATGTAAAGAAGCCTCACTTGTCATTCTTAGTTACACGTTTGTCAAATGATTTTGGTCTGTTGAAGATTGTTGGTCACCGGCTGTGAACATGTTAGGAACATGTTCTACACAGTAGCAAAGGTGAACATTGTACCCTGACATTATAAGGGCGTAGCCACCCTATTTTTGTTATTGCATATAACTTGGACTATAGAATAAGAAAGGGAATTTTTATGTTAAACTGAAGAAAAAAAAAATACAGGAAAAACGAGCGACCAACCACAGTAATATTTGTCAATAGGAAGGATTGGATAAAAGGGGTCACAGAAAGGTTCTAGCAATATTTTGCCATTATAACAACATAAATAGAATGGAATAGACATAAATAAAAAGACTGCAATATACTTTATCACTTTTTTTATATAAATGTGTAAATTGTGTAATTAAGATGTACATAAGTTTTAATACTTAGATTATTCTTTATCTTTATTCGGATCAAACACGACTCTAAATAAATCATACATACATACATACATATACTTCCCTGCTTGGGATACTTGGGTCACTATGGAGATAGTTGTCAAACGTGACTTAAGTTGACATTGCAAATATAAGGAGAGGGAATCGGGACATTTAGGTCGATGGTCAAGGTCACAGGAAGGTGAAAAAACATTTTATTGTGAGAACGTATATTAAACGTCTTCTCTGTCATCATCGATGGTTTATGCTTCATTTCTTGAGTGACATATATTGGGGGACTCTTCATCCAGTCGTTTGCTTAGCTGTTTTAGAAGGTTAAAGTACCAGGCCACACACAACGCTATGCATTGGCTGAAACTGTTGATCAACCCAAAATCCCTCTGTCTTTGAGAGGTTCTTTTCAATTTATGTACAAACATTGTGTGACAGTTAATTTGATTCCTCACATTAAATTTATAGCTTGTCTGGGTATACTTAGATGATCAGAATCAGAACTGTACAAATTATAGATATCGTTATTGCCTGCCACTGTATTGTACATTTTAATTTGTGTCATACTAACACTACTATTTTTGGAATAAAATATTCATTCTTAAAAATGTTGTTTGGTTATATCTGTTTTATGCTGTGTATGTACATTGTACATCAGTATTACAAAACACTGGCTTACTTTGGGGTATCAAGTTTGGACTTACGTAAATAACTTTGATATGACCCTAAATTACTCTAATCTAGAGCTTAACACAGCAGGGCAAGAGCCACACGCCTGAAGTAGTGGACTCTTATTGTAGCAAAGCAATATGTGTTGACCTCTCAATTGAGGCTGCCTAGTTTCCATCCGAGTATGGTCAGTCTGGGAGAACACAAAATAAGCTACCTCGCCAATGAAGCTGAAGCAGGTAGCCATGGTGCATGGTTGTTGAGATGTTAATGCCTCTCCTACCTATATAGCTCTATAAAGGCATTGTCTATAACTACATGGCATAGCCTACATGACATCATTGACATGGCATGACATGGCTGATGGTGGCTGGGAGAGGGAACCTGCAGAGTATGCAAGCAAGGGAGGAGAGATGCTATGGACCAGCTTTAGCTGCTGCTGCAGCCACTGCGGACAGCCACAGAAGGCAGTTGCCTATAAATAGGTCGGCTGGTGCAGGCTCTATCCATCACCACTACCATGAGACTGCTGCTGCTGCTGGTGATGATGCTACCTCATACTCTATGTGTGTGCAACAGAGCCAGGTGAATGTGCACACACACACAGGCTCTCTCTGGCAGCTAGCTTGCTAACTAGCTCAGTGCCACCAAATAGAATCATGTAATAAATGTGTCTTGAAAGGTCACTGTCGCAAGATCCAGCATGCAAGGATTGCAAGCCCATTATAGTTAGGCCAAATGGTTAACCCCACCAAACCTAATATTAAAATGTAGAAAATTAACTATTTCTGCAGTGTGACTTAAATATGCCAGTTGCCATACCCCACATCTGGTAATTTTTTCAAAGCAAACACAAATATCTTTGCTTCAAGGTACTACTGGACATCTTTAATTTGGATCTTTTGCCTGGTTTTCACTTCTAGCAAATACATTTTTTTTTTATCGGCTGTCAATGAAAATTACCAATTAGGTCGAAAAGATCAATGTGGTTTGCTGAAGATGTACAGGCAGTGTAGATATATTATATAGGCATAAATTAATTTTTTAGGTCTATTGAAAAAGGTTTTGTCTAATTTTGAGAAGGAGCAAGAGAGTTGACCTCATTGCATTTTAAGGCCAATGCCCTTTTTAAGGTGATTCTAGGTCAATGTATTTCCATGTATTTGGAACAATTATTCAGAACAAATGCTATGTTGGCTTGTGGCGGCCAAGTCTTTGGGCTTGGGCACACACAGTGCACAGAGCAGTCAGTGGATGGAGCTGGCCGGCAATTGCCTGACGTTGCTGCTGCTGCTGCTGCTGCCGATGCTGCTGCTGTGGTCGTAGGGATGCTGAGGCAAACAGCCCCATTAGCCATGTAAATGGTATGTGGCTGCGGAACCTGTCTTTTTTTCTACATCCATGCTTGTCCGGCGCCATGACAAACCAAGACACCTCAGCTTGTTTGTAGCACCTTTCTCGTTCCACGTTCTTGAAAATATCACCTCTCCTCGGTCTTTGTGAGCAATATTACGGCCCTGGCTTCATCACCCCTTTTTCCCGCCGCATTATCATAGCACCATATGATACAGACGATATTTTAGCAGCGTCAGCAACTTTTCTCTTATCAGCATATCCATGCTTTGCTGCCCTCTTGTGAGTTTATCACACCTTTCGGCTACACCAGCGCCCGTTCTCTGCCTAGTGTTTAGCGCACGAACTAAACCTGCGGCTGCTGCTGCTGCTGCTGCTGCTGCTGCTACTCCAGATGACTATGAGTAATACATGACGCATAGACACACACGTGGGATGTGCATAATACGAGTAACTTGCATTCTTCAGTATTATATGTATCTGGACAGTCTTCACGGTGGACACTGAAGGACTAGAAGCACATGACCATAGTTAGTTGATGGTCCAGGACTCCAGGAGTGACAGGACGGAGAGGAGTGATGCTGAGTTGAGGTGATGCGGTCTTTCTTTCTGCAGCAGCCGTTGCCAAGTTTCTCCGGCCCTTATTCCTAGCACAGGACTATTTTGCAAATCAAAGGAACTCCATTGGGAATATCATACATAACTGGCGGTTGTGTAAGTATTTCATATTGCTGTAAACTTTCTTTAGTTAGAAAAGTGTAGTTTATGACATATACATCATACAGGGGTTATTACCCCCGGGTTAACGATGATTACCATGAAGACATAAGTGTTGCAACCAGTGAAGCATTGATGGGCGTACCCCCAGGAATAGAGGGTGTGACCCACCCCCTTGCTAGTTTGCCAGCTTCCTGGGGTCCAGACATTCTTAGTATACGAGGGTTAAGTAAAGATGTACGGTAAATAAATAAATATATATGGTATATTTATATACAAATAATTTAGCTGAATACACCTAGATTTACCATAGGTACTGGGATTATGTAATGGATATGATAGATGTCTGTCATGATTTCGAGTGTGAGAAAGCTGCCATGTAATGCTGTAACAATCATTTTCACTTTTCAATGTGTGGTTTAGACTGTGCATGGAGTCTCTAGTGACTCCATGGACTGTGCAATAAACGTGTTCATGTATATCGCGTATGCTCCTATAGATAAGGAAAATGCTATAAAAGTTTTTATTTATTTATTCGCGACAGACATGTTTACAGAGACTAGAAATTTATAGATTAATATGTAACATTTATAAGACATGAAAAATACTTCTTCAAGTCGATCCTGTATAATGCAGTGGAACCACCTTACCATGAAGTCACAAGTGTATCCATGACCTAACTACTAATTGAGACCATATTGCCATTGTTAGAGCCAAGTGTATTCTTACCACTGTATTACCTCTCTATTAAGACCACCTGGTCATTTACGACCAGTTAAATTAGCACCAAATGTGGTCTTAATGATGAGTTGCCACCAAATATCTTAGGTGACATTGCATCACGTCTTCAGCTGATGTATGTGTCATCTTGGGGGATCTTAATGCTGTTAACTTGGACATATCATACATGGTATAATATGTCCATAGCATGCTGTAAAGTTGTTTGAAAAAAGGTACATTGACCTACGCTATAAAGCAGAAAAAGAATTGTTGTTTTCGCTCTATCCTATACACAATACACTCACATTCAATATGAATAAGTATTATCAATCAGGTAATCGATATGTTGGCATTGTTGCCTGTACACCTGTGGTGAAAACAGTAACAGGCCTAACTGGTAACATGAGTTGTGTATACCAGAATTTTCCAGTCCCTAAACCGGTATGAGTATTGACCATGAATAACATGGAATTTCAGCAAAGCGTGGTGCATTATTATTGTTTCATAGAAATTTACTGAACCATTATTTATCGATATTCAGGAAGTTACTTTATATAGATATAACTCAAAGAGGTTTTTAGCAATTTTTTAGCCCAAACCTAGGCTTGTTCCTCAGTCACTACTTTAGTTACAGGCAGGTAAGTCAGCTAGTAGGTTCAATTAAAAATTAATTTGGTGATATAGGTAACTTAATTAGTTTTTATATAGGTTCAGTGAAAGTGGGACTTTAAACTAATTTATATAGGTTCAGTGGAAGTGGGACTTTAAAGGACATCACAACATATTCTACAGTGTTTTTGTAGTAGATGGGAGTAGGTTGTGTCTGTTTATGCAGATGGAAAGAAGATGGACTAATTACTAGATTCCATTGAAATGCATGTCAAGTGTTGTATCAAAAAGTTCGACATGACACCCTGTCTACAGTTGCACATATAACTTTTTCTTAGTTCCGTGTGTTGTGGCGGATAGTGTCATATGTTGACACAGTTTGGCATGTGGCACATTGTCTTGGTGTCATAAAAAACACACAAAAATGTTATGTATGAAAACTGACACACACAAAAAGATATCTATAGAGTCTGGTCAGCTGTTAGCCGCAGCATCCTCACGTCATCTTTACATCACAGGACTGCTGCATACTCCCATGCATGACTTGTCAGGGAGGTGCTGCTGCTGCTACAGTGGAGCTTTCGGACCTCCATCATCCGGTAATCCCATCGCACAAGTGCATTCACAGTGAACACACGCTGTACGTCTGGCTTACAGAGGAGCACCTGGTTAGTATTTTGGGAGGCTGGAGGTATTTTGAGACTTGGGTACCCCTTGAAATGTAGGTTAGTGATGATGTAACACGTTTGCGTTTGACTGATGTAAGGTATACGGAACAACTCTTGTGGGGTAGCTACTGTAGTCTGTATCAGGCTAGCCAGGGACTTCCAACATTACTATTCTGGAGTTGATACCTACTGTATGTGGGCAGCCTGCTTTAGAGTTTAGACTGATGTCAAGCAGTGGTGACGCCAGGATTTCTGGAGTGGGGGGGGGGGGGGGGGGCAAGGGACCCATATAGGGGGCAATGGCATAGATATAATAGTCCAAACACCCATTGACAAGTTCAACTAGGGGGGGGGGGCAATGGTGGCCCTTGGACATATCATACATGGTATAATATGTCCATAGTAGCGCCATTACTGTTGTCAAGATAAACAGTACATGAATTATCATTAATTATAAACTTGCATTAATAATAAACTTGCATTAATTATAACTTGCATAAATTATAAACTTGCATTTGACAATTGCTATTATGTATTGCTTTTGATTTATGGGTGGTATGTATGGAAGTGTGGAAGTAGGCTGCAATGCATGAATATCACTTTTCCTTTAGTGCCAAAGAACAATAGAAACATTGTATTACTTATGTTGTAGTATTTACAAACAAAAAATCATATGGAAAATGTTTAGAGAGGTCAGACAAATAGAAACCACTGTTAGAGGCAAGCCAGCAGTGAATCACTTTCACTTGAGGCTAGCATCACTGCTGATATCACAGCAGCCAGCATTGTTTGCATAGTTGCAGAGGGGACTGGGCCAATGGGACATACCCAAAACATACCTTACCACTGATATACTTCATGTTAAATTAAAGTGGAAGGCGGGGTTAATGTCATTGTCAGGGTGGGGTCAAATATCTAAGTCATGACACGATCCTATTGTGACATTCCCCAAAAACATGATTGATTATAATAGCTTCTGTTTTCTGAATTTGACTGAAAGTGACACCCTCCTGTGCCTTTTCTAATTACGCCCCTGTTGAAATTCCAGACTTTGCATCTATTAGACTTTAAATTACAGTTTTTAAATCTATGTCACTATGTGGAGCCTCTTCGAAATCCTAGTGGAGCTTACCATGTATAGTGAGCCATGAGCTTACATATACATTATGCATAATCCGTGTATTATTTGGGAAAAGGATGTCAGATTGGTGATGAATTCAGTTGTGTGTCTTATTACTTTGAAAGTTTGAATCATACTGAAGGTTTCATAGCATTGACCATCACTATGTAAATATTTTGACAAGTCTAAGTACTGCACATACCCTTATTCGTAGCAGAAGTGGGGCTATCTGCTCTGGAATCCATGTGGTTCAAGCATAGAGTAACCATGTGGTTCCAGTCACTTGAGAATCTGAATAGAAATGATAGTGAGATTTATTAGTTTAATATACACTGATATACTATAGAGGTGATCAGGCTTACAGCACAAGCTAGAGAGATTGGCTTCCAACTCAGAGAAAATGCAGTTCACCACATTATCGGTGAGAAATGATATGGTAATATATGTGTGACAAACTCAAAAAAGTTGTTCAATTCCAGGCCCAGAATATGTGTCAGGAGTCAGATGTGATTGTTAATGAACTCAAATAGTCACAAGACATGTTTGGTTTATTTAAATTTTCGTGATAAACTAGTCACGAGGTTTCCAAACCTTTTGGTGATTCAGCAACATTTTTTGTTGCCTTGGTTATCCGTTTGATTTATATTTACTGATGGGCTGCATTGGTGTCATATGAGGTTTGCAAGTTGTGTGTAATATTGAATTGAATTGATATGACTCTAATTTAGATCCCTTGATACCCAGATACCTGCTAATAGGATTTACCGAAGGTATTTTACAATGGGATAAAGTGTTGAGTCAAGTGTGCATCACCTATCAGTTACCTGTGCAACAGATAACCTATTTGCCCTTGATGTAAGTAGATGTATAGAGTCTAGACACACTCTAGTGAATATAGTCTGGATCGGTGCTTGTGTAGTGAGTGTGTGAAACCACAATAAGCATTTCTTCCTTCTTCTTCTTCTTTTTTTGGGGGGAGGGGAGGTGGAAATCATAAGGGACAATGAAAGTAGGAACATGAAAATTAACGTGTATACTGTAACTTCTCATTAGTAGACCTGTTTCCTACATTTGATCCCAAGCCAAAATGGTCATCATGAAAAGGCTATTTTATTAGTGTCAGAGGTTGTTTACAATGGCAAAAAGTTATATAATTTTAATCTTACTTATTATATACTATGTAAACAATGAACAATTAATGGTGTCCAAGTGGTGATATTTATAGTTTAATACGATATACTTGCCATAGATAGTGGGCTAGCTGGTGCTGCAGATGCAGAGGGGAAGGGCATTAATTAGTGAGATTGCACAATTCTCCTGATGATCATATATATATATATATATATAATTGCGAAATCATGTCATAATCAAGATAAGGATATTTGGGAAATTTTCAAAATGTCATCGATTAATATACATGATTTCCTTTTTTTTTTTGTAGCTAATTATGCATAACGTTTATCAATTGATATTAAAATCACATCCTGGTGTATTTTACAAAATGAAGTTCAAGGAACTAAACCAATTCTGGATTATCATGGAAACGAAATGAATGTCAAACTAGAAATGCCATGAAAAAAATACCCCCCATTATATCATATAATATCTCCATGGTAATAGGGTGTATATAGATTGTGGAAAAACAATAGGGAAAACTCCATAAAATGTGCACCATGGTGAAAATGACTTTGCTGTGATTACCAACACCAGACACATGATACTCCCCATAGTTGACATGTGATATTATGTAATGTTTATAGCCTGGAGCTGGTCAATGACAGGAGTCATCTGATGCTGCTATGGTGATATGATATATGTATTCCATTCAGGCTGTTGTATATTAGCACAGCTAGCCTAGGTTAGACACTAATAGATAGTCATGTGTCAATTGTGTAGGTGCTTGGATGAACTGTTCATCCAAGGTAGGTGCAAGGTCTGGGTATTCTGACATTGCATTTCCCACATTTTGCAGTACAATGTATTGTCAACATTATACATCTCATCTTTATTGAGAGTTTTAGTATCATTTTGTTGTGGTAACTTCTTGTTCATATATGCATGGTTCTGAGGACAGTTATTAGCCCAATACATGATGTTTCATCTTGGAAAGTTTAGCTACAGTTATAACTACACGTATTTGGATAGAGAACACATTGCAATGATAACACACTATTTAGAGAATGACATCTAAAAAATAAACATTAAGAGGTCATCAAGTTGTCATACTTAAGTGTAAGTGATTAGCAGTCATGCTTTGCCTTTAATCCGAAACAGGCACAACTCACTGGTAATGATAACGTAACTATGAAACACTCTGTGACTGTGAAAATACCAGTGAAGCGAAATAACATATTGATAGCGCATAATTATGATTTTCTTGCATTTAGTGATAGGTTTCATTTTGCCATATATATGTACAGCTTTGTCACTAACTTAGCAATGGAGCTATGTACAAATGAAGCTGTTTAAATTTGCATAAGTAAACTATATGCACCAAGCGCTGGTTGTACACAGTGCATATAGTTCACATAATTTTCATTATTCATAGCTGCAGTGTGATTGTTCGTTCATGCATATCCTTATACATCCATGGTTCATGGAGTCTCTAGTGACTCTATGGTTCGTTCCATCACAGTGCTTCAGTCATGGCTTTGGCTAGAGTCAGCATTATAATTCGTGCTTGCATTGCTGGTAGTATTACTATAGTAAGTATTACCTGACTTCATTAATCTTGTTATGCGTTGGTTGTTTCCGTGGTATCAATTCAGTGGTTACATGTTTTCTTATCATTTTCCGTATTTCGCTTCAGTTTGTCGTGTATGTGTGTGTGTGTATGAGGGGGGGGGGGGTGTCACCTCTAATGTCAGTGACCTTACTTTCTCTTCTCAAGCGTTGCCCCCCCCCCCCCCCCAAAGAAAGGTGCCTCCTACGCCTATGAACAAACTACGCATCCTTGCTATTAGTTAATTAAATCAGGTATTTTGTTATTCTTGGCTCAAATTAGGCATAGTATTGATTATCATTTAGTCCGACAAACTGCCCTTACGGCGCGAGTCGTGAGTCCGATGTTATTGCATTGGAACTTTCTTGCAACAAACCTGGCAAGTGAGGAGTCAATGTTTAAAAAATTTAAAAGTTTTTCGATGCAGAGCATGAATGGTTCTAAAAAAATCTTGATTGTTAGTCATAGTTAGTGCAGGAGGCACTAGCTGATAATATTTATCAACGAGTTATCGGAGAGATTGGCAAGTAGGTCAGATCGTTGGAGCGCTGCCTGTGGCCTAATGACGTGGAGACGTAGAGCAGTGTACCAGCGCCAAGTTATGTTCTTCAGTTGCGGGCAAAGAGCCATACCGTAGTGGCGACCCATTCTCTTAAAATTATAGAGAAGATGGTTTAGGTTTTTTGGAATATTGAAATTGGAATAGGTCGAGGCTAGCTATTGCGAGCCTCTATTGATTGGTGTGGACCAGTTGGACTTGGGAGTGATTTTCATGTGTTTGTTGATTGGACTGTGACTGGATGATTTGACCTTGCTGAGGCATTTGACAACATTTCCACTGTGTTGTTAATTGATCTTCAGTGAGCAGAAGGAGCTGGAGCTGGGGGAGGTGTGCTGCTGCTGCTGTTGCTGCTGCTGCTGATACAAGATGGCTGTAGGAGGGGGAGAAGCAGCAGCGGAAAAGGCTGTGGCAGCTTACACAGCAGAAGACCAGGACGAAACGAGCATCCTAAAGCAGCTCCTTCTGCAACCAAGGACCTTATCCCAGCTGCTCAGCTTGCAGGCCATCAACATGCTCAAGTCGGGCATCCTGCACACTTGGGACACTGAACTGGGACTTCTTGCCATGCTATACGTTGCCTTCGACTGCAAGGTGAGATTTCTTGACCAGTGGTCATCTCTTCATTGTGTCATTGGTCACCTCTTCATTGTGTCATTGGTCACTTGTAAATGGTCACTTGTCTCAGCATGGAGAACCGGCATCACTTGCCCACCCTGTCCAATGCTATATATATCGTGATTCACCTTATTATCTAGATAATTATGCTTCTTGGCTTTATAGTATACGCTACTATGTCACAAAAAGTGGCTGCTTGACAAGTCATAGGCACTGCACAATCTTATAGTTTTCGGAATCCTCAGAAGTAGCTCTTTCAAGCTGAGGGGGATGCCATTTTTTCCCATGGCAACATAGCTTGAAATATGTTGCCATAGCAATGAACCCAGGTTTTCAGGAAATTTTAGATTTCTTTAAATTTCTTTACCACTAGCACTGACAGACTCCATCCAACTTACATAATCAAATCTTTTAACTACATGCTTTATGTTGGTTATGTGACCTTTAAGGTCAAAGGTCATTGTCATCATGAGAATTGGGATGAAATGTACAAATTTGGCTCTTTTTAACATAAAAAACATTTTTAGATTCATTATGCATATCACTTAATAACTGTTTCCATGCAAACAGTTATTCATCAGTAACTTGACATAGTCTAAATTTGTTCTGGATATTTAGGTTGTATTGGTATCCATGGCAACCAGGTTCAAATGATCCTAAACAAATTGATGTCCTTCACAACAGACAAATGGGAAATCCCAAAAAGCCAGATATGCGATTCCAATGTTCCTACAGCTTTCTGTGATTTTTAATTTTTAATATGACCTACTTGCAGAAATATTGTATTCGGGTGACAATTCTTACTATGACAATGACCTTTGACCTTAAAGGTCACATAACCAACATAAAGCATGTAGTTAAAAGATTTGATTATGTAATTTGGATAGAGTCTGTCAGTGCCAGTGGTAAAGAAATATAACATTTCCTGAAAACCTGGGTTCATTGCTATGGTAACAGTTTTCAAGCTATGTTGCCATGGGAAAAAATGGCATCCCCCGTAGCTTGATAGAGCTACTTCTGAGGATTCCGAAAAGTACAAGATTGTGCTGTATCTATGACTTGTCAAGCAAATGACATAGTAGGGTATACTATTAGATGTTACCGTCTTGAAACTGGTCATTTGTATGTAAATTACTCGCTTTTGTGGCATTTGTGTGCTTTGTGTGCCTTATGCTTACAGAAGATACTTTTCCAAAAGGCTGCAATGTTTTAACCCCATTTTTGGGCTTCTTTCCAGTTTTCTCATTGACAAATTTACGCTTAACCAACTTAATATTTGTGAGCCATTCCTGGATTGTAAGGAGAGGGCACTCCTGTAGACCTTTTTTTTTTTTTTTTACTAGATGGTACTTTTAAAGGTTGTGTACTTGCAAAATGTAAGTCTTAGCTTGGATGAACAGATCATCCAAGATCTTCGGTATTGTTTTTCCGTTTTCAAAATTTTTGAAAAAGTACGATTTTGATAGTTTACTGGATAAGGTAATAGTTCTTCAATTTAGAGATATTCTGGTATTATATTTTTGGCTTAAGCTGAGCGCTAAATTTCCCCTAATTATCTCATGATATTATGTATTATACCACGAATTAGTACATGTTATTGCAGAAGGATATATTTATATTAAAGGTCAATTGACTTCTATAGGAAGATTAAGCTTTGACTTATGTATCTGGGCAGTCTTTGTCATGGTTGCATAACCACAGATATGTCGATTATTGTAGACAATTAAACCTTGGAGGAATTAGAGATGGTCGTTCTTATTCCTCCAAGATTAAACAGGAGTCTAAATTAGGACATTAAGTCGTATAATATATAACTATATGTAGCAATGATTAGCCAGCACAATCTACCTTTAATTGTTGTATCAATCGAAGAGATTAATTAACGCTTGTAAGCTAATTGGTGGACAGTGTACAATATTTATGATTTGAAATCTGTCTTAATCTGAAGTTTCAGAAAATCTTAACTGATAATTACCACGCTTTGGATATTTGCAATGAATGGTCAGCAGGTCAGCGATTGCAACTTTTAACTTTCTGGATGACATATCATAAAATATTTTGGCAATATTTAGACTGCATATTAATTAGTCTATATACATAATGAGTCTTTCACTATTGTTTAACTTAATTAAAACGTTCATAACTTTAAAAAAGGCTAATGTATTGAAGAATGGAAAGATGGTTTACATAGAGTTGAGCGTGCAAATGCCACTGGTAGAAATAACTTAATAACATAAATATTGTTAAAATCAGAGTTTGGTGTTGAATATCATATTGCTCAAAATCTTCCAAGAAAATACAGGAGTGCTTTTGCAAAATTTAGATGTGGTGTGGCTCTCCTGATAAATCAAAGGTTTTGTCCATTGTGTGAAGATAAAATTGGAAATGAAATGCATGTTATCACTGAGTGTCCACTTTACCATGAAATAAGAAGTAATTTATATGACCAAGCCAGACAAACCATTACTGAGGAAAATTTTGACTATTTAAATGATTGTGATAAATTCCTGATGCTTCTTAAAAATATTAATATCGTATTCCGTGTTGCCAAAGCCTGTTATATATGACTTTACACAAACGTTTATTGTTTTAACAAAATAAGGTTTTTTAATTGATCATATTGTATATATATTTTCTATAGTCTCTCATAATTATTTTTAGAATGGATCATCAAAATGTCCTAAATGATTTTATATATGTATGATGTGAGACTCCAGTAAAGATTATCTATCTATTTATCTATATTAATACTTAGACACGTGTGCATGTGAATTATGTTATGAAATCGCAGTGAAGTTTGATACTTGGTATCAGATGACAAATTATCTCAATTAGTTTGTGAAGATCACTAATACGCAATCATTTATATAATTCACAGCCTTTCGTACCTGGTTTAATAGTATGAACTTCTAAAGAAAAATATATCGTTTCATTTGTCTGTAACTGTAAATATATGACTAAAGGCTCCAAAGTAATATTTACTCAATACTAAAATTTCAACATTTCTGGTCAGGACATATTAAATGACAGAGACATTCGACTGCTAGAACTTTTTTCAAACCAATGTATCTCTTGCAAACATAGCAGAGAAGCAGTGACATATTACTATGGTTCAGATGGTAGTCAAATAAAAGTGCATGTATTGAAAGTAAAAGATTTATTGAACATAATGGCATTCACAGGAATCTATAATGAGGAAAATTTCAAAGTAGCATCAATATATATATGAGGGAAGTTAGATAACTTAAAATATTATTTTGATACTGGTATCAACGGTGTAGGGGTTTTCATGACATTTCCAGTAGGTCAGCATTCTGTTCTTATCGTCACCGATATTTAAGTGCGTTTTTAGTGTTATATGTTTGTTTATCAGTGATAAGATATATATAGAGAGCAGAGAGGTGTGGGTGTACTCTGGTGGCATGATCAGGGCTACAATATACAAAATGATCAACTGATATATAGTAGGAGTATGAGTATGGTTTTGGAGAAAGTGTGATCACTCTACCACGAGAGATCCTTGTTATCAGTCTTTTTTTCTCACAGTACTTATTGAAAATCTTTCACACTAACCAGCTCCGCTGAGGGTCACGTTCTTTATGAGCCATCTCTCAGCTGGATGTCGATTGCGTGAAATGTTAATTTGGATGCGTTTTGTAGACAAGTCAAAGACCACACCCATTGGAGTAAATAAAACTTTGAAAAAATCCTAAGCTCCAGAAAAATTACACTTTGAAAAAATCTGTTTCCATGGCAGTTGGTCATATAAGCTGCATGAATATAAGCCTAACACATAGATAATTATTTTTATGTATATCTGAAGCACAATTAATTGTTTATGTATATCTCAAGCCTGAGGACTGGAAAGTTCGTGCTAGACTAAAGAATCACTTTGGTTTACAAAGGAAGGACAAGGGTTAGACCATTGTAGACCCTTGTGTCATAATGAAATGTCTTAATACCCATGTATGTTTAAATTTCGATGAAAATAAAGTAAAGTAAAGCCATTCTGCTCTGTATCTCTCACCAGAGTAGGTGACACTGGAACATCAGTTGGTGACGTGAGAAATCTGATTCCTTGGCAATTTTGTTTTGTCACTGTGCACACATCTCCTGTACCTGTAAACTCACTTTTTGAGGATTTCTGTACCCTGTCACATATACAGACAAATAAGGAAAAAGTTTTATGTAAGGTCAGATCTCGAATTTCAGACACTCTTCTCGAGCACTTGTAGTTGTGTGTTTTTTATGCGATTGTATTTACAATATTTGCCCCCAAAAGAGTCCATATAGTTTCATACATGATACGATATATTTTTTGGGACATATTATCATCATGATTTTCCTGGTGGAATTTTTACTTAGTTAGACCTACAAGAGGTGTTTGACCGAGTTCCAGTTTTGAGGATGACCAGCTTAGAGACTTTGACAGTGGCTAAACTTGTGGTACACTAGTTTTTTGTTTGTTTATTAATTGCCCATTAGTAGAGTGAATTGTTTCTATGAACATCGCAATATAAAATGGCAGTCAGTGGCCAAGTGGGTAGAGTAGTGCCCCTGCTGCATGGGAGTCCTGGGTTTGATTCTCCAAGTTAGCCATTGTCCAATGGTAAAGCTAGTTTCTCTGCTACTGGACAGCCAAACTCACGTCCTACTCCACATTTATAAACAGATTATTCCAGAAAACCAGCCATGCATGTAAGGTTGGGCATAAAGATTACGTTGCATGACAGAACATGTAAATGACAGCGTATGAGAAGGTTCTATGTTTATGCTGAAAAAAAAAGGTCAGTTTACGACAAAAGTGGCTCATTCCAGTCCAAGCAGTTCGTGCTGGAAAGTTTGATTTAAAGATGTGCTGCCTGAGCAGATACAATTAACAGCTTGCAAAAAATGCACTGTTCATACTTTAAGATCACTTCATGTCAACATTTCGGTGTCTAAATTATGTATTATGCATGGTATTCCACAATTAAACCCGGTATCCTTCTGATGATACATTATAGAATAATTTCAATGAGTTAAATATGTACTAAAGCTTACCAACAATTAGGTACAGTTTCTTCACTACCAAAATAACTACACGTATTATCTAAATATTTTTGCTAGTATTTGTTACCAAATTGTGCAAGGTGTAGGCCATTAATAGCCATGTATAATAATACTATGCACATGCTGCAATTTGTATTGTTGTCTTGGGTTATTGACACTAGTATTGTCAGTGAGTCAGTCATATGAAAGCTAATATTATATCAGTACATATTAAGTATCAGTTTCTTGCGATGGGTATTTGATATCTGTTTGTCCGTGCCGTAGACTGACATTTTGAGACTTAAGTCAGTGGACTTTCTGTGTATCCTATAAACAGTATTCAACTCATCCTGACAAGGGAAATACTTCATGCATGTGGGACTATATTATAACACATATGTATTAATAATGCATGTAGCTGGATACCAAGAGTGCTGTATGCAGGGAAGTAATGGGATATTGCAAATTCTCTTACTTTTTTTGGCACGGCCACCTAGTGTAAATGGTACAAATTAGCTAATGGCATCGCAAAGACTTCCATGCATATGGCAGTAATTTTGAATGATGCTGAAACTTTGTGTAAGTATGCCATGAAAAAAAATTATTTTCGTAAAATGTTTACCTTTGTTGGAAATTGTAATTTCAAATGATAGGTTAAAAATGCACGTGACTCATTAATGTAAGATATTCACTTTTTTTTTTGTAAGTATTAGGTCGCTGAATATTGAGTCAATATATTATTGTTTTCATAAGGAAGAATTTTAGTTATGTAATATGTACTACTGAATCGTCTGCATGATAATATATAACCCGTAGCGACTCAGTATTTCTTCATTATCAGTTGAGACAAGACACACCTTCAGAATTGATGGAATGTGTTTGCAGGCCATCAGAGAGCACCTGAAAATGATAAGGGAAGACGGTCAATATAAGAACAACAGTAGTGTGTGTTGAATGTTGAATTAGAATTATGTGTTCCTTGTTGTAAAGTCTGTATAACTTCACCTGGCAAGCAGTTCACAGTATTAGTAATTCGTTCATACCATATCTTGAATAGATGACCTTCAAATTGTATTACGTGACTTCAAGAACTATCGACGTGTACCGATCATTGAATTAATATCATTAAACATGGACCATACTTGCTTAATGGTCAATTCCCTCGGGGTGGACTGGTCAATTCTTATGTCCGAGCATTGACCACCTGGTACCATCATGGAGTCTATAGATGACCTCTGCAGCTCTGCCAAAGGAGTCCACGTGCCTTCAAGCACTTCAATTTGTTTACTTAACAAATGCTGCCATTTTCTTGAGGAAATTTCTTTTTGTTTGTTAGGTTCAACTCTTTTGAAATAGCTGAATGTAGGGTTCCCTTAGTTTAAATTTAAAAAAAAATTTCTACTTGATGCGATTTTCAGTATTACTTAAATGCTCCGGAGAAGACTTGTATGAGTCAACCAGTCATTAAAAAAATTAGGACAATCCCATTTGTTATCTAACGCTTGGTGTTTTAGATTAATTTACAAACTTTAGTTATCTCTTGTTACGGATTACTTTGTACTGTGAATTTGAATATTACTCTTAACAATTTACTAACAATATAGTATTAAGATAGTGACGATAAGTTCATTGATGATACTTAATTTGAAAATTAATTGTTAAGTTAAAAATGATAAGTTACCTTAATTGATTTTGTTTTCTAGAAGTGAAGTCATATAATCTCTGTAAATATATACATATATACTTCCTATTAATTAATATATATTTAGCTCTATTTTGAAGTAAAATCATTCTGTGAATAGTTATATCGTACACATTATATAAGGAATGTATTTTGTCGAAACATGTTAATATGTAATATATATTATATGTAATATATAACTGTGTTTATGATACAAGCTGTATGTATGAAAGACTCTGATTGAATTTTATAAGGAATGGATAAACAGCTAAACTTATGTTAACTTCTATGTAAATACTTTAATTCGGTGGCTGGAACCATCTGTAACTATAGTCTTTGTTGTATTCCCTTTTTTTTTTTTTTTTTTTTTTTTTTTCTGATTGCTTTTATTTCTTTTTATCTTTTGTACATATATGTCTTTTCTGACATCCTCCGTCAATAAAAATTATATATATATATATATACTTAATTAGTTTACACTTAAAAAAACAAATTGATTTATTGTGTAATACAGATAACGAGCTCAGTCGAGACTGCAACAAGTCTGTCTGAATTGATTGTTTAGGTTCAAAGTCGACGAATCATCTGAAAGGTATTTTAAGGAGTGATATTTTTAGCGCGTCATGAATGGCTGCGCTCACGTGACTTCGATCACACGTCAGAGTTTTCAGCTGGTCCTTGCCAGATGAAAGTTAAATAGGGAAATTTCAGGGGTTTATATAAAGGGGTGATTGTTAGATTCCTGAGGTAGTATAAATTGCCCTGCATAGCTGTTCTTTCCTATAGCAGTGCTGTTCAGTCATAATTATCAGGGAATATTTTGGGATAGTTTTCCACAGTTGGAAAAAGGTTACAATGATGGAGGTAAACAGTTTTATTCATTGCTTATAACTAAACTTGGTGTGACTTTAATGTTGCTTTCATACAACTTAAGAGACATTGTGTTCTTTTCTTAAATGATGATTATTTTATATTTATGAAATCAGTTGATACTGCCTTTGAAACAAGATGTGTAACAGAGCTGATTTTACAGACAGTCAGTCCATTAACTCTTGGTCAGTCTAAGTTGTACCTCAGGACAATTCACACCAAGCCCTTATTCTGGCAATGACAGGACTATTGTTTTATCATGGAGTCACTAGTGACTCCATGGTTTTATCATATAGTACATGTTTATCTAACCATGGGAATTACCATATATAGAGGGATCACATTTGCTGTTACATTTTTCAATAAGGTAAGACTGCTTTATGTAGATACAAGTGGAATTGCATGCATCCTTGCTATTGCCTATATATACATGATAATATAATATCTATATTATGTCATAAGAGGATTGGGGTATGAACTTCACCCCTTCCTAATTGCACCTGTAGCCATGTGGTTTCTATGCAAATGAGCACTATTTTTAGAGGTCATTAAGCTTACAAGGGTTGTTGTACCATGGTAACAGCTCATTGAAATGTCATTAGGGCCTGTCAATCAAATTCTGGAAGATGTCTTCATAATTCTACATATAATTCATAATATCTCTACTTGTACACCAAATATAATTTAGAGAGTGGCATAATTCGTTTCTGCATAAATTGTTGAATCTGCAGATACCAAATTCATATGGCTTTATTGCATTGTGTGTTGTTGTTATTGGGAAATTGTGTGAAATATTCAGAGATGTTTCCACTTTGAGGGGCTGGAACCAAATGAGGCCTCTGAGCTGCTATCCCCTTTTATAGTCGTGGCTCGGTCTTTAAGAATGTTAATTCTGGTACCTGGTACATTTCTTCGTGGGAATGTGTTCTCCAGAATATGTTAACCACTACAAATAGAAATAAAGCTCAGCCTAATAATAGATCACACACCTCTCCCCCTTTTCAATTAGTGAACTTGAGAGAATATATTTATTTGTGAATGGATTGGACGGGACTATATTTTAAAGGGTTATGTTACATCTTCAAAATATCATGACAATACAATGGGATACATGTTTATTGAATACGTAAAAGAATATAGTCATGGAACAGATAGATAGTTAGATAGTTAGATAGATAGTCATGGAACAGATAGATAGATGGATAGATAGATAGATGGATGTGGGTTGCATGTCCAAATGAATAGAATGGGGTGATTTTGTCTATGGACAAGTAAAATTGTGGGGTGCACCCTACAAGTGGGTAAAAACCCCACAAGTGATCTCCATGTGCTCGGATGATTCAGCCCGTTTATGTGGATAGATAGATAGATAGACAGATTGATAGATTGATAGATTGATAGATTGATAGATAGATAGATAGATAGATAGATAGATAGATAGATAGATAGATAGATAAACCCCACAAGTGATCTCCATGTGCTCGGATGATTCAGCCCGTTTATGTGGATAGATAGATAGATAGACAGATTGATAGATTGATAGATTGATAGATAGATAGATAGATAGATAGATAGATAGATAGATAGATAGATAGATAGATAGATAGATAGATAGATAGATAGATTGATAGATAGATTGATGGATAGACTGATGGATTGATGTATAGATGGATTGATAGATGGATAGATGGTATCATATCATGATTACGTCTGCCTCATGAACAATGCCAGGCGTTCATAAGACATGCTGTCTCTGTTTGGGATCCTTGCATGATAGTTGAGACCTAGTACAACGCGATTTAACAAAAATTAATAAAGGTATGTTGTGGGGTGGGGTAGGGTAGAGTTTATTTTATGATTCATCAAACAATATTAAAGAGCTGTATGGGAGAGGCTTCAGTGAACTGCGACCACCTGCAGTTAGCACCTTGGCATTCAATGAAGGGATAAGTATCTCCAAAGGTGCACTGTTGCGGTTATAAAATGTGGGATATTGTGCCTTTTTTCTTTTGGGCAGGACTCCTGACCCCTGTATGCTGCCAAATGAAACCATATAGTAGGGCTACGGTACTCGACCTTTCCCTGGTAGACTGTGAAAACGGTTCAAGGTGACTGGATCCAGTGGACTTCATGTTTGAGCTTCCAGGATAGGACATATATGCTTGAAAGTATCTAGACATTGGACCAACTGCAACAGGAACAGTATTGCTCACCTTCTAACCTTGGATGAACTAGTTCATTCAAGTTATAACCACATGGATCTTGCCACGACAGGAAATATAAACAGTATTAAATATTATTAAAAGAAAGGGACTCGAATGATTGAATATATCCACTTGAGCACAATATATGTGGAGCACTTGAGCACATCATATGTGGAGCACTTGAGCACATCATATGGGGAGCACTTGAGCACATCATATGGGAAGCACTTGAGCACATCATATGGGGAGCACTCTCTCGTGTGTACTTTGCCAATCCCAGTCGGGCCCCCACACTGGGGCGTAGGCATAAACTGCTTCAAGCATGACTGAACATCAAGCCAACCGTAGCGGGAGAAAATCAGTGATGCTTCAAAGGGGATATAAGGAATGTTATATTCTTCAATTTGAGTTCCAGACCGAATGCCAAAGCAGGTCTGGAAGAACTTTCGGTATCCTGAAGATGGGAGTCACTACACATTTGTTAATAGGCCTATTATTCATTGCTGCCAGTTCTATATTGTGAGCCACAGTGACACACACTGACACGGGGATCACATGTGCAAGTTGGATCAGCAATTATATTCACCTTTGCTAGTCCACACAAACTGGCTTGCATAGACAGGGATATATATACGTGAGCTAGCGTCATAGCAACACCAGCCCTTTTTTTTTTTTTTTTGCAACTCTAATACAGGAGAGCCTGTACCAAACGGAAGTAGGGGATTTGCATAAAGCTAGAGTCAGCTGTGATCAACCAACCATGGAGGGATTACGTCGGCGAAGAAGAAAAGACTTGGCCGCTGTTGTCGTCATCTTTGTGCTAACCATTCGAAATTTAATTGCGGTCTTTTGGATAGTAGCTGCTGTTTTTTTTGCGGTAAATATACAAAATTCCACTTTTATACAGTCACGCATCTGTAAGCAAGGTGACATCGTTACGCTATGTTATGGGTTAACGCAATATTTTTATTTATTGTCCAGTGCAGTCTGTGTCTTTTAATATAGTCTGGATTTTTCAAAAAAGCTAACATAATAGACTTAAAGCTTGTTAGAGGAGTTGTACTATTTTGAATATTGCATATATGCAATGATGGATTGATGGATAGCTGGTTTCATATCATGATTACGTCTGCCTCATGAGCAAGTTCATTGCATTGGCGTTGATAAGACATGCTGTCTCTGTTCGGGATCCTTGTATGATAGTTGCATCATAGGAGTGGCACTACTGTGAGAGTGTGACAAACTGTTTCAATACAGGATGATATGCTGGTACATGCAGTCCGTTGTTTTAATCATAAAAAAAAAATTTTGCCATAATCTGTTGGGTATTAACATGAAAGGCTTTATTCAATTTAAGCAATATTGATGCATGGATCAAAATTTTACTGTTTTGCCCATAGTTGGTGTCATTCAAATCGAACAGGATTGAAAAGCAGTTTCAGATTGATTCCAACATGTTGCCCAATATTGGGTTGTTACTAGTAAAACCATGTGTGTGGCAAACAGGCCAGGGTTTTTTGTAGAACATGTTACCTTTGCTTTCCTTTCATACTATGTTGAATAGTTAATGACATCCTGGTACAAAGGGTCCTTACTAAAGCTAAAAATGCTATATTTGGTTTTAAATGATTTAGTACATGGCCAAATGTGCCAAGTGCATTTTCCATGCGAAGGATAAACGCATGGACAACGTTTATCCAAACGCATGGAAAACGCACGTAGCACATTTGGCCATGTACACCTCCTTGCGGAACACCACCAATTGTAGAATGTACACCTCCTTGCGGAACACCACCAATTGTAGAATGTTAAGCTTCACTCTGCAAATTATACTTCTAGGAATTAGAGAAAGACCAGGCTTGCCAGGGATGGGATTTAATCCATGCCAGACTTTACATGGTAACTCTGACTTTAACTCATATTAAACAGGCTATTTGTATTGTATAGTGTAGACTACATAAATGATATATGGTCAGATATTGCAAATAAAATGCACTGAACCACTATACTATGGCTATAGTCATTTGACTATGAATATAGTCATGTGACTGAATATAGTCATGTGACTGAATATAGTCATAAGGAAAATTAATATAGTCAAGTGAAAATGAAAGCCTTGTGTCCTTAGTTCAAGTGTCTTAGTCGTATGTGGAATATTTCACGTATTTCTTGATTCGGTCCCTTGGTGTGCGAGGGTGTGCTCACTGTAGTGTGGCCATGGATGGTGTGGCACAGTTCTAGGCAAGAGGTCAAGATTGATCGAGATACGCACAGTTAACGGGTTAACCCTAAATCAACTCTCTCATGTGCCCTACCCCTCTTGTACCCTCTCTCACCTTGCCAACTGTGGCCTACAGCTAGTTCTGACCTTGGAAGAAACATAAGGTCAGGACTGTCAGTTCATTACATAATACCATGGAGACAAGAGTAGTACTCTTGTCTCAAGATAATACATCCTGATACAGTGTACAGCCTGATATGTGGGTCTTGTGTAAAAGATGAACACACCTGGACAGTGCCCTCATAATGAGCTAATAATGAGCTAATAATGATCTAATAATGACCTCACAATAACCTCACAATGACCAGACTTTCGTTATTAGTGGGCTCGGATAAACATGTCTGACATACACTGGACAGCCAGGTTTTGCTTTTTAATTTAGAAAGTGGTCACACGATATTTAATGGTACAGCAAATGTGTGCATGTGTGTTTTGATGTAAACGTGAAATGTTTTGGACATTGTGGCATGCTTTTCCCATTTGTGTATTAATTTCTATGTTACAACCAATTTCACTATACTGTATCCGGGGTTTGTTTGTTTGTAGAGTTTTAGCTTTTACGCTATCAGCAATGATCACATTGAGCAACCACCATCACTGAGAGCTAGGTCCAGTAATGGATTTGCAGTGTATGTTGTTGAAAAGTTTTATTACAGAGTCAATATGACTTGGTTTGGGAGCCTGGCATTTGCCATTATTGCAATTTGAAGATGACTTTTGGCAGCACTACCTGATAGTTGGTGGTATTATTACAGCAAACTTGGTCATATAGCATTGTGTTGTGATGGGCCTGATGGCAAACAGCATAATGGTGAAGAAATGCAATTTGATTATTTGCCAAGATGACACTGATGCTGATGCTGCTGCTGTTGATGTGTTTTCAGAAGTAATGATGTTTCTCCTCTTTCTGTTTTGCAGATGTATCTGTGGAGTATGGACGAAGTAACTTTATCATATATAATATTCCTGTTGGCTTGTCTACCATGGGTATTCTACCCTCTAAGCATCTTCTTCTTCCTCTTTTCTTTAGTATACGAGTAAGTACAACTGTGTCATGTGACTTGTTTTTTTTTTTTAACATTTTTTATAATTATTTTAACATATTTTTTTTAGCTTCTGTGTTATCACTGCACAAATATCTAGTAAGATCTTCAAATACACATAAAATGTGAGAATTGGGTAGTAAATCGTCATTTATTTATCATTTATTATTTTCAGTCAGTCAGTCATTTTCATGCTGTACAGTAGTTTGTCTGTAATGAATGATTTATTTAATCAAAACGTCAAGAGTTGAAAATGACATTAATTTCATTTCCAAATTTGATTTAATTAAAAGTTAAGTCAGTTGCCATGGTGTGGTTTTAATATAGGAAAGTGAAGTAAAAGTACCACCAGAGGTCACTGGCACCAAAGCAGATAAGCTACGTTTGATGACATAAATTCAGTGATGTAATTTTTGTAAAAATATATGATGACTTCATCTAACTGTCCTTTATCTGCTTTGCCGGGTGGCAGTTTTTCTCCCATTGACGCCATTTATACATATTTATTTTAAAATACCTGTATAAAGTCAATTTATTTTGCCGTGCTCTTGAAATCAACAACAAATGGCTTTCACTTCCTGAAAGACCTCAATTATAACTGAAAAATGGTCAAAAGACACGCACGGTTGAGTTTGATGAAGGTCTTAAGTTTAATGTCAAGTTCAAGGTCATGCAGAGGTTATACAAACTCTCAGTAATATCAGAATTCCTATTTCTGACCTTCCAAAATTCTTGTGAAATAAAATAATTTTGGTTGTCTTTGGCTTATTTAGTGTTATTACTGCCGGTGAACATTGACATTGCTGTAGTGTCCCATTATTCGAATTTGTGTCCCATTATTTAAATTCTGACTTACAGAAGGAGGAAACTTTTGATCCACTCGTGATACTTTTATTTGCTTTGTCTATTTTTGTTATGTTTCTCTGAACTTTCTCAGACCGTTTTTCATGAGATGGTCGGTCGGAAAATAAAAAAAATCCCCAGAAAGTGGATTTTTTTTCATACATTTTTTCTATTAATAATTCAGTGGATATACCATATCCATTGATTTATTATTTGAGCGGCACTGCAAAAGTTTGGCCCGTTGAGTCGAGAAACGAAAGATAAAAAAACTGTCGCCTTAAGAGCTTGTGTTACTGAAAATATGACTTGTAGTCTTATGCATGCAAAGATTAAATATATTTTAAGTTATGTTTTTCTTTTCTTGTCGAAATTTATCGTGCGTGTCCTGCATAACATTTTATGTAATATTTGACACTGACTAAGATTACTGTGTAATTACTGAGTATGATATGAGGATACTGTTATGTGATGTATATATGATACTCTTTTTGCGGATGCCCTAATCAGTGCTAATTAGATGTCTTTTGTCCTTTCAGACGTATAAAACTGCACCGGAAGGTGGATCCCTCTGTTTTTCTGACCGAACTGCCTGGTGTTTCTATTGTAAAACCCTTGATGGGACTTGACCCCCTTTTGGAGGTCAATTTGGAAACTCATTTTCTTATGAATTACCCCAAGGTAGGAGTTAATATAACTAATGCATTTGTTTACGTATCACATTTCTTCCTGATGAAGCGATTGCATGATACAGTTGTTGTAGAGCTTTGTATATCATCATTACATTGTATCATGCTATGTCTACATAATTTGTGCCCGTTAATTCTAGTAAGAATCGCATAAGACTTAAAGATATAGTGACTTGGTCCTTAAGGAAGCCTAAGAAACTCTGCTATTAAAAAATCTTAAAATCTAATTTAAGTGCATTTGCATCCTTATATAGTGTAGTGTTAAATGTGGCGTGTCTGCATTTCTTGATATAATGATTGGTATTCAGCAAATATGTTAACATTTAAGCTGTTTCATACCATCCATCATGTTAATCTGTCATAGTGGTATTTACTTAACAAATCTGGATGGAATTTGTTGGTGTAAGTGCTGAAGTTGTGTTAATTTGTAATATGAATTAAATAGGTTTAAAACATTCTTTTCCAGTTTGAACTGCTGATTGGTATACAAGATGATCAGGATCCTGCTATTAATCTGGTCAACAAAATGCGTGAACGCTATCCTAAAGTTGACTGCAAGTTATTTATAGGTAAGTGCTGTGATTGATTGACAACTGCATTCATTAATTGGCCTTGGAATATTGTGTAATGTAGTGGCACAGCGAATAAGCCACTAACTTCAGTAATAATATGGAAAGACATTGGCTTTTAAGGCATCTATGACTCCCGAGTATCATGATAAAATGACATAATCGTCCTGGAGCTTTTTCGTAAAATGATACCAAACTTGTCTGCAAACTACCCTTTACACCCAGGACCCTTGAATCATCAGGGTCCCTGGAAACTGAAGTGACCTACTTTTACGATATCTCTACGCACGTACAACTTATGGCTGACCGAACAAATTAGTTCAATCTTCACCACTCTAGATTGCTTCGTAAACCGCATATAGTATCCTAATTTTGGCGGTTTTGTATTCCTTGAACAATATTAAGCAACTTTGAATCAATAACCATAGGTCCAAAGTGGCTGTGTTAATTGTGCAAAGATTTTGGTGAGTTGCTCAAATGATAATCTGTAGACACTTGCGGTGCTCGCCCAGTGATTAAAATCACTATAGATGGTGCGGGCAGTCGACTTGTAGACAGCCCCTATTGCATAATCTCATTTTGAATTTAATTAAAAAGAATGTCAATTTCACCTTTTTTTTTGTTTTTTTTTAGGTGGAAAAGATGGCGTATTAAATCCCATGGTACATAATATGGCTCCAGCTTATGAAAATGCAAAATATGACTTAATTTGGATTAGTTCAAGTCGAGTAAAAGGTTTGTTTTGTTTGAACTTTACAATCAATTACTTTTAATAACCTCACTTTCCATTGTAATTATTAAAGTTTAAAAAAATTTCTAAGCTTGTACTAATGGTCCGTAAATTAAATTTCATTTTCAGCAAGTACAGATATTATCCTTGATATGGTGGCCAAAATACAAAACCCTAGAGTAGCCATTGTCCATCAAATACCATTTGTAACTGACCAAAAGGGAATGGCAGCTGCTGTGGAAAAGGTAAGGAGTAATTTGGAATCATGTCTTTCCTGTAAATGCAAATTTTTTTAAGTAGATGCCTGCATTGTTTGATTTGTGTAATCTTCTTACACTTACAGGTATATTTTGGAGCCAGCGCTGCGCGGTACTACTTAGCTTTCAATGCACTCGGCATCAACTGTATGACTGGGATGTCTTACCTCATTGACAAAGTAGAGCTGGATAAAGTAAATGGGCTAGCCTGGTTTGGACGCTATTTGGCTGAAGACTTTTTCTTGTCAAAGATACTTCATGAAAGGTATGAGCATTTGAAGTACCTTGCCTTGTGATACCATGCACTGTATCTTGCTTGAATCATGTTATTCACACACCCTGTACTGTGATGTAGCCCAACTGTGTTTCTTTTGTTTTGCAGAGGATTCCGACACCAGGTGGCCGCTATCCCAGCTCAGCAAAATGTTGGTGCCTGTTCCATCGCAGGTTACAAAGATAGAATGGTTAGGTAAGGGTCAATTTTTATCAGTTTATTGTGTATTTGACATATGGGTAGATGTCGACTTTAAAAGTTGTATACATTATACATGAGATTTAGAAAAGAATTCATACAAGTCAAACAAGTTGTTGCCCCCACAATTTTGTGTAAACTCCCATTGAGGAAGCTTTCGTGGTGTTGTTTTTTGTTCAAACATTGCAATAATTCAAATATTCTTTAAATATATTTTTTTGGTGTATAGATGGACGCGACTACGACTTAACATGATGCCCTTCACCACAGTCTTCCTTGAACCGTTTGCAGAATCCATCCCGCTGGGACTCTACATGTCTTGGTCAATGTACCATTTCTTTGGGGTGAACCCTTACATTTTCTTCTTCAGCCACTGGGCTGTCTGGTGCACCTTAGACTATTTTCAATTAAAGGGTGTTCAGGTTAGTACCACAGATTTTGTTTTGCATTACTAGAGCACTAGTAGCATTCAAATTTCCAATTCAGTGATTTCCTTACTGGTAGCTATTTGATGGAGGGTGTATGTAATAAGGGCTTGCAATGATAATTCTGGAACTGAGTAAAGAAATCAGCAATTGCCACTATTCAATTCAATTCATTCATTCATATATTCAACTTCATAGTTAGAGAAATTCAACACAATTAACAGTTGACAATGAACAATGAACCCTCCATAGCAGCAAGAACTTGTCTTAGAGGGCTGCCCTTTCAATAGCTATCATTCTATCAACACATTCCCCATCACAATCATATGACATTGTAATACATTGCACAATGTGATGCTGATATGCTTTATAAAAGGACCTGACAATAATGTCATGATTTTTGAAAGCATTATAAATTGTTCTCTGATCTTCTTTTATATATTAACCAAAAGGTACCTTTTGTGTGGTAAAAATTGTGGTGTTACATTTTTTATTTACTTGACATAATTTACATTTCAGAATGGGCCACTGCCTTTTAGCAAACTGACCTACTTGATGGCATGGTTGACGCGAGAGTTTCTGTGGGTGATCAGTTATTGTGAAGCTATTCTAAACCCACGCAGAGTCACATGGGGAAAAAGGACTTACCGTCTCTCCAAATATGGAGAGTCATTAGAATTAGTTTCGGATAAATCAGTTCTGCCTATTTGAGAGTGGATAAGGACAACTAGAGACTTCGAAGTGTGTTTGAAGGTCACTAAAAGTGATGTCATATGCTGTGAAAGGTCATGTGATGGACTGAACTATATGCTTGCATTTTTGTTGCAGGCATTTAAATAAAATTATGTGATAATCTATCAGTCATTTCATCCATAATCTTATCTGTTGCTATTGCAAACACTTATTGAAGGGTTGTCCATCCTGGTAATTGTTCTTCATCATTTCTGCCAAATTATTTCCTGTCATGACAGCTAAAAATGCCCTAGAAGTCCCTGGACACCAGTAAAGGACACCTCAAGAACAGAAACAGCATTCCTGATAACCAGTAAATAACGTGAGGGATGGTCATTGTTTATTTAACCAGTAATCATAATAGTAATGCCTGTCAAAACTATTTATAATGAAACGAAGACTTCTCCTTGGCTGCCTATCATCATCAATATTTAAATGATAGTCAAATTATCTTTGTATCATAACATGCCTCTCATCAATGGACAGGAAAAAGTAGTACACTTGCAGCCGATTTGAAAAACATCATAGCAAAAACATTACGATCTGTTCATCTGCTAATTAGAGCAATCGATCCCCTATCTTCCAGCATTAGTAGCACTGCGAATCCACTGAACTTGAAGTTGTCCTCTGTATTTCATCCTGAACTTATTCAGTTATATATTAAAGTCACATGTTTCCATCAGTAAAGTGTAATAAGTGGAAATGATAAGGTTTTTTTTTGTTACAAATTACAAAGAATTCGCGTTATGAAACAAAGTATAACACATCCCTTTCAAACTTCGCTAATTAGGGTGCTGTTTAGTCATCTTTAAATAAATGTACTGAAACATTTCCAACAAGAGGATATGATGCACATTTGAAGAATAGGGTGGTGACGTCATTTGGTGCTACTGTTGTGTGAGGCATTATTATGCAAGTGTGTGATACAAAGTGCTTATCCGTGAGATTTTACAATATCTGAAACATTGACAGGCTGTTGTGAATTTTCTCTTGGTAATTTATTCTTCCATGTAAAGCTTCATTCTTCCGACATAAGCTTCAAGCTGACCATGAAGTATTCTATTCTAATTCTGATATCTCAACAACATGAGAAAGTTTAAATACTATACTATGACAGTTAAAGTGTGATATTAGATTTCAATGAATTTGTACATACAAAGTCATTATTCATGTTATATCTGAACTATTCAAAACCAATCTCCATGACAATGAAAGATAATGTGTAACTTAAATTACTGAATTAAGAGCTGTTTTGTTTGTTAAACTATTTTGTAATGTTATATCCTGAATGATACATGTATCAACAATTTACATCAATCTTTAGAGAAAATGCATTTCATAATTCCACCTTAGATTTTAACTTGTTGAGTGCAAATCATTCAGTTCTTGTGATGACCATGTTATGCAGCTATAAATGGGTCTGTGATCTTCTCACAGTAGAATGAAGATGCGCGGTACTATTGTAATATTTTAATGAGACTTCCAAACCTGTCTGCGTTATGCAGTGCTTAATATATGTGTTACAATTCATATTTATTATGCTCTAGGTTAGAGTTGATCTGTGTACAGAGTGTATTTTGTACATAAATTATTGTGTTAAAAGCAAAAGGTCTGGGTTATGAATGATCAATGTAAATCTGGATGCTAAAGATTTTCTCAGGTGAACTGACCTGCTAATGTGGTCTGCCCTGAATCTTGTGCCGAGCTGGAATGTAAAGAAATACAAAAGCCTTAATTGTTGATAACCCACCCACACAAATGTAAAGTATAATCATGAATGCCTGAAGTTGCTTGACAATAGATTTGTATAGATGGCTCCAGCGCATCCCGCTTGAGATGTATCAATCCCTCCTGCATTGGCTTGCAGTAAGTGTATCACTGAGTAATTTTTTGAAAACTATGCTGTTAATATGAAAAGTTCAGTATGACTGACTTAAAAAGCCTAATCATTACAATAGTGTGATAACTACAGAAAGACTTCGTTATAAAACCTGATCTTGTTGTATCGTTAACTGTTGATTAGTCTGAGTAGATAGGTTTTGTTTTGGAACAGTTTAACTGGTGCTAAAATGTACACTGGAGCCTGTGCCGAGGAGTACTGTTTATAGCTAATATTGAATATTAATATAACTGAAATGCATGCCTTTAGATAGATACTGTACAGTGCTGTGAAAAAAGCTTATTAATGATGTTTTATATGTGTAAAACATATTGCTCTTTGGTCGTGTAGTCGTCTGATTGTTATCACAGATGGAAATAACCAAACAATTGGGTTATATTAGCAGGCTCTGGTTCTAGAAATTAAAAAATGTTTAAAAAAAAAAAACCATGAAACTTCACAGTTATGATAGATGAGTGCATGATTTCATAAATTGTTGTTCGTTTATATGCATTATCAATGTTTGATTGACAAAGGATCATGAGTGTTTTTAAACCAACAAATCCGTACCTGTACAACCGAATTCTAATGTGTCACAGTAAAATGACTCCAGTTATTACCTTTGACGGTTACGTTTTGTCAACTGTTGCGGTATTTCCCCCCATTTCTTATAGTAGGTTAGGTATATCTATCTAGAGAATGCTTCCCAAAGGAACCTGCTTTACAGTTGTGATTAATAAATATCAGTATTCTCAGTCTACATACAATGTGTTTTTACATTACACTTAGTTATAAAGAAACAGATTTCATAAAAAAATAACAAAAAAAAATCTTTATCAAATTGTTCTTTGTTATGTTTAACCTAATCAAAGTTCTGCTGATACTTGAATAGTGTACACCTGTTTACATAAATTTTCAGAATTTATATTGCTACCTGACTATATACCTGTAAGACTTTTGTAGGCAATTACCAAAAGCTTATTGTTTGATAAAAAAATGTTTGAAATAGCAAAGCTTATATATTGTATAAGCTATTATTTGTACATCAGACTCTGCTTTTGCAAAGTAATTCTGCTGGGTAGTGTTTAATACCATTTGTCGCACTAAGTGTACCTACCACTGTGCTTTGATAGACAATCTGATTGAACAAAACTATTTTCAAGGTTCTTAGAGTTGACTATTTTCTAAGGTGAGCCCATGTTACATTTATTTTTTGTTAGCCGTGCATGGAGTTTGTGTGCAAAAATGTGCAGCCACCGGAAGGCGAATCGATGAGTGTTACTGTTGTATCTTGTGTGAATCATGAAACAATAAAATATTTGATAATAAAACACATTCGTCTGTGATAAATGAATGATCAGAACGTCCTTCGTCCTTATCAATGCATGTTAATCAGTTACTAGGGGAGTTAAAGGTGTCATCCTGAAAATTAAAGTATTTTAAGCGCAATTAAAGCAACACTTAATATAAGGGGCGTTTGTCACAAGTGGGGATGGCCAGTGGGCACAGATGACAAATTGTTTTTTTTACTCTTGCTTATAATTTTTCATCTGTAATTCTCTCGCCGAGCATTGTACGGATACTCTTGCTAATCCCTAGAACGCTCTTAGGTCCTCCAGATCACTCGTGAATATTCGTGAAGGCAAAAACATTTGGCGGACATTCTACAAGTCAAATTGTTTACCTTTTACGGTAATCAATCTGGAGTCACTTGGTGAGTGATCTACGTATGTCCATGGCCATCCGTGACCAATCACGGCCACTCGTACTCAATCGCGGGTACACAGGAGAGGCTGTCTATCCGTGTCCATCCATGCCCATCCGTAGCCCTCTCCTCCTACACTCGTGGACCACTCACAGAGTGGCAGAAGGACAACTGCCAAGCGGTCGTAGGAAGCCCTGTGAAAGTCACTTCTGGCTTCTCCGGGACCCTCCTGTCATTCTCCGGCCGAGCCGGGCCGTCTGACGAGGGTACGAGTGCCTCACGGACGCTCTTCGAAAGAATTTACAGGTGATTAACAGAACAACGGGTGGGCACTTATAGTCTCTTGTTTATGTCCATGGTCACTCAGCGGTCTTACTCGTGACAGTGTGAACTGGGCAGAAGTGTTCTAGCTATAAAAAGATGGGTATTCGTATGCATGTTAAATGAAATTTCATGAGTCAGTAAATTATTCTTAGTTAAAGGTTATAAGTATGCACAAATAACAATATTCTAAATTAAAAAACACTGTCTTGATAAACACAAGACATCAGACGGACTTGACGTACTCTATTCCACATTGTTCTGATGTTTGATATGTTGCTCAAAAATGTGTCACTAGTTTCACACCACATAAAGCCAACTTTATCTGTCTGATTTACATGAGAAGCATTAAATATAATTATCCACGACCAATAGGTACGTGTGCTTTAACTGCATGCATGCATTGCTGCCCTCTAGTGTTCTGATACAACTCATCCAAATGCAATTTAAGGAATTAAGACTATTTTTGTTTAAACTGAAGGTCATACGTTTATATACCATGGAGTCACTCTAGAGACTCCATGTATATACAAAGAAAAAATACATGCTCATCAATGAAAAAAATTAAGAAACCAATGTTTTCTCCGGTTACTACCAGGTACATGAAGAATTTACTTGTCTTGGTTTGATTAATATGAAAATCCTAAGGACTTTTAGATCGGAAATATATGACGATTGTATTTCTACCTCCATAATTTATGTTGAAAATACACAAATATGTATACTATATTATCAGTGCCCTCACTGATAGCTTTTGAGCATAGCACAACAGTGAGGGAGCACAATCATGATTACAGTAGTCAGTCCCATAACAGTTAAATATCATTATGAATTAAAGGAACATGTACCTTGCATTTTGCATTTGTGGTATATGGTGAGAGATACAGTCCTACTTCCCGAGCGATAGTCTTACTTCCCGAGACAAAAAGGCTGCCCCACAATACTGAAACAGTCCTCCTGAACCACACAATTATGAGTTATAAAAAGGAGAGACATCCTTTACAAAGATACTGGAATTACACAATTACTTGTGAAATAAAATCAACATATTTACTACATGCAATTGGGAATGTAACTTCATTACAGTGTATTCGGCATTACAAAATAGTAATTTACATCAAGATTGCATTGTTTGTTTTGCAATAAACAGAAAAGATCTTGCAGCTTCGATTACTTCATCAGGATTCACTCTGATGTACGATTCACATCCTCCATGAGAGGGCATAGCATGATAATGATGACCTAAAATATGAGCTGTCCACTGGAAACACATGTTAACATGAGGAGGGTTGCACACTGCCTCAATGACGAATGTCCCAGGGCGACTGTACATAAGATTTGAGAGGCCAGCCCCATGAGGCGCCACAACGAGAACTGCTCTATGGAACATCTGCATGGCTTCCTCCATTGGTGGGACAGGATTGTCAGGAAACACTTCAAACTGCATCCCAAACTCCTTGGATAAATCCTCAAGTTTCTTACGCACAGTCTTCACCTCCAACATGCGCCGAGAACCTGTCCGAATTATCAAAACCACACTGTTCTGTTCTTGAGCACCAAACTTCTCTTTGATTACCTCATGGTACATTTTGGCGAGCAACTGCGTGCTCTGAGCTTGTGCAAATCCACAAGGTGATCCTTGCGGCAAATACACAACTTTAGCTCTAGAGACACCAGTCACCAGTCGACTAGATTCAAATCCCAGCAAGTTCAATATTTTTTCTGTGTATCCTGTAGTTTCTGCAACATGTATTTTGATGTCAGGGTGTTCCTTCAGAAATCCAATATAAGGTGAAATACGAGGAAGACCTTCAATCATCTTGTGAAAGAAAGCTTCACCCCAATATTGAGTTACGATGAAAACCTCATTGTATAATGAAGTACTAGAATACTCTTTTGGAGGTCTGGGGTCCACATCTTGACTGCAAGAATATGGCAACAGTTTCAAATGGCCAGAGATGACATCACCTAAGCCAGTTATCACAGCATCTTGGAGAATGTGCATATAGAATACATGAGGTGGCAAACTGTAATAGAAGTAACTCGGATACCAAAATCCATCATTTGGCCAGTAGTCTCTACGGTTGATTGGCTTCCCATAGAAGTAAAGCGGTTGCAGGGAAATTGGCGATACAGTGGCATTAATATCTATGGAACACCTCCTGCCATACACAGCATCCCATCGCGCTTTTGTGAAGCCAGGAGTACCAATTAGGTAACACATTGAACGGCTGCCTGACCAGGGGTAGAACTTCTGAAGGGGAAGATTGCTCGTATCTTCTACAGACGACCAATCTTTGACACGTGGGGGGAATGGTGACCATGCAAGAGACACAGTCTGTACATTTGTGAAGTTGCGAAGAACTTTAAGAGCATCATCATGGTTGCACCAAAACACGGTCAAGTGCGGCAAGACATCCTTCCAGACAGCATCGCCTCTTTCAGCCAAAACCTGTGGTAAATATAAAGACCAACCAATAAGCAAACAACTTTGCGAGTCTCCTCTAAAAAAATTACATGAAATTTCAACCTAATCAATATGTATGGCAACTATTTTTTTACATTACCTTTTCACGAAGCTTAGATATTTCTTTATTGTAACGAGCAATTCTTTCTGCAAAAGTGCCATTGGCATGTACCCAATGAGCAGGATAGGGGTCCCTGAGATATGGATCTTCAGCAAATTCTGGACCCATGGACTGGGGTCCTGGTGGCACTGGAGGTCCAGCCCGCTGCACTGCTTTTGGAGTAGTGGTTGGTCCTAGGGTAATTTTCTGCAAGCCAGCCTTCCATGATCGCACCTTTTCTTCTGTTTGTGGAACCTTGAATGTCAATGACAAGTTCATCTTATCAGTTGTTAAAATATTAAAAATCAACCATAATTATGGATAATATTACAACATTTTCTTGCCCCCTATATTTATACGGAACTGACTAAATTTTTTCAATGACAAGAATCATGCACTGGGAGTGCAAACTTAATTGATCGTTATTAGAAACCAAAGCTCGAAATTGTAAAAGTTTTCACATGGATCTGCCAGCAGGAAACTGAAATAATATACAGGGTTGCCAGCTAAAGCAGAGGCTATAGACAATTTTGGCTTTTGACACTGTAGAGGATGCTGATAGATGCGTCTCCCGCCCTGTTGAGAGTCGCTTATCGATATGGGTACGGCATGACCCAAGTTCCCCCTGCATAAGATGGAACACCTAGTGAATTGGGGTCCAGTCTTCTTGACAAGGACGGCCCCCAGAACTTCTGCAAGGGGCCCACACCACCACTGCACCTCAGGGGGACATCCACCTGCACCTCAGCAACTACTCGGTGAAGGGGGTGGACTTGTTGACCAACGCCAGCCTGTGTTAGTGCAGGGGCCATATATCCCTGCAGCGGGGGCTAACTTTTTTGTGAAACAAGCAACATTCATTTTCAAATGAGCCCAATGATTGATGATGCCCCAAAAAGTGGGTTTCAATTCCCTTCACCAAAATGAATGAAGGGTGGGATATAGCCAAAATTTTAGACACTGCACCCAAAACCGTATGTGACACTGTATCTGCAGTGTCAATAGCCAATGGGCACTGCATCTGCATGAAACTAAATCTGCAGTAGACACTCTCATGTTTTAATTAAAAATTGTAACACACATAGTACAGAGTATTTAAGCATTCCTTGATGCCACAATTACCTTGTCAATGTAATGAACATTGGCTGCAAGTTTAAAGGTCGGTGTGTTGACATAACGTAACCCTTCATACAGCAACAAAGTGACAATAGGTATGACCAACAAAAGACAGGTTTTCTGCCTGTTTGCAATTGTGATCATTTTACCCAAGGATCCACTTAGTGATTATCATCATCACCCATCATTACCCAACAGGTTGACATCATAACTACAATGACACGTGTAAATATCATACTCAGGTGGGAATCAAAACTAGGTCATGTTTGAAGTGATAATCAGGTCACTGACTACAGGTAACACTTCCTGTAGTATCACACATAAACGTCAGATGGCAGCACTTGTATCTTGACTGTGGAAGGCTTTCACCATAGAGAAATATGGTTTCTCTTGCTGCCTTGCTGTGCCATCAACAATTACCTCCACTATCTCAGTATGGTTGAGTATAAATGAAGCCTGTGATACCTTGTATAGTTAATTAAATCCTGTATAATATACCGAGTACTAGGGTCTCAATCCTTTTCTTCAGGACGATTGCCTTTTATTATTATTTTTTTTTTTTACCTCAGATGCAGTAATTCACCTGCAGAGGGCCGACTTCAGAAATATTTTTCTTCAGCACACAGCTTTCCATGTGGTGATAGATATGGGCTTATAACAAGCCATTTTTTCAAAAACATAACATAACAAAGGCATCATACATAACTTTATATTTTTATATAAATTATGTCAGCATGTGAGATCTATAGCTAAAACAAGACTGATGTTTCCTTCACAAATTCAAACAGCTGAAGAAATAAACTTGCTGCAATTATTTGTATGGTCACTGATAACATAACATTAGAAATTCTCATCTTGCATGGACCAACCGCCCATGGCATGTTTGCAAGGAAATAAGAAGTTAATGCAGTTCTCGATACCATGTTACAACCGAAAGACAACACACAATCAACAGACAATTAATGAACATATTCAGGTAAAAGTGAACTCCACAACTCATACCCACACTCGTTGTCAGAAAAAGAAAACACATTGCAGCATTCCTGTTATGAAAAAAATAATAAAAAAATTGTCGACATACATGCTAGAATTTCAGCCTAATTCACATTAGCAGACGGGCAGTGTTGAAGTATTAACATCATGGCCTAATTAAGTCACTAAAAACAACAAAGAGAAACTATATTCCAATGAAACTAATATTAACCGTGATGTGTACCCTATACAAGAATATAGCATGAAATCATCGTAGACTTGGTGTACACCTAATTATATTGCTTTACCAGTCAAAATAAAAGACCAGTCTGCTTAATAATCAATTGACAATCTAAAATGTACGTTTTCCGAAATAACAATCATAGATAAAACAATACAGTATGGAGTGATTTGAGGCAATCGTAGCATGCCCCTGACACTACATAACCTTAAATGATGCACAAACTGGGTATTTATCCCGAGCCACGCAGAGAAAAGATAATTACAATATAACAGTCCAAAGCACAACTGAAATTAATGAACCAGTCACTTCCACTTATTTTTCATTAAAAAATAACAAATATCCCCAATGAATAAAGCAACAGGCAAACAATTCAAAAAGAGTTTCCAGCACACCATGACCCAGAAAAGTGAAAACAATCTAACGCAATCATACTACCCGATCAAAAAAGAAATAGAATACAATGCAAGTTAATCTTCAAAATTTGCAAACTTACATCATAAACAATTTCCTGTTCAGTTGAAAATCTTACAATCAATCAAGTCAAATAACCTAGTCCGGCTACTTTACATCTTCATAAAAATTGTGTTAAGAAACCAAAAAATAAAAATAGTAAAAATACTGAAGAATCGTCGGTTTCATTAATTTTTTGCCACTACTTCTGCTGACAATGTTTTTTTTTTTTTTATCAATGATGATGTTCACTAAACAATTAATCCCAACACTATATGATAATTTATCAATTTTAAATACCCAATACACAAGATAACGAGATAATAATGTTGTTTCGTATATATAATATGCAATAGTACATGAGCTAGACAATACACGAAAGTATTTGCTCTGAACGAGAGTTAACCTCAAAACCTTTTATCCACATACAACACAAACACTCACATTCAAAACATATACACAAAAGGCTTAGTTGGTATTGGTTACACTTTGCGAAAAAAAAAAAAAATTAATTCAGAAGTGATTACTTTACTCTTTTTCATTAAGGTATAATACACGTTGAATCATATACATTATGTACACATGTGGGTGGATGAAAGCAAAAAAAAACGTGAAGATGGACATTTTGATCAGGGCGATGAAGATGAGGGGGATGCAGATTGAAAAGCAGATGCTGATGAAATTGATGAGGATGACAAGAATGGCTACAAGTGAGGACAGTTGGCAGAAGTACATGCATGTAGTCATGTAATTTCTTTTTCTCCACATGGCATCAAGTTTGTGCAGTCTGAAGGTGCAAGAAGCTTGAAGGTGTCAATATTCATTAACTGAATGAATCCACTGCCGTCACGTATACAAGAATGTGTCCAGTCACCCTTTGTCATTTGTGATTCATCATTTATGTCCATGGGTTGTTTAGTTTCCTTTTTCATCTTATACTCGTATTCTGCTAATTATAAATTACCAATTCAAAGTAAAGAGAGAAAGAAAACAAATGGACAGCAGAATCAACGGCTCACTAGTCGTACAAGAAAACTGCAGAGCACTCCTATGTGAAGTAAAGGAATATTGTATGTAGATAAAGGGCTGGATCACGATTGGCTTATCTTGGCTAAAGTTCATGGTGCAACGTATCATAACTCGCCATTGCCAGAATCCTCATCATCCTCGTAAATTTGTTCATCCTCCTCTTCATCATCATCATCTTCCATATAGTCATCATCATAAAAGTCTGTCATATCCATGCTACTTTCTGAAGGTTTAGGCTTCGAAGAAATACAATACTCAGCCAGAGTCAGGGGCACTTTCACACCATCCTTGTCTGCTTCCGCTTTTGTTGCTACTACTTGTTTCCTGCAAAGATAAGATGTCCACAACTTTTTAACCAATCAAAGATCGAAGTACAGTCATCCACTATGAATTACTTTCTTGCCGATCTACAAAGTATAATGGGGAACTGTATCAATAGGGGGAACTATCAGGAACTGCGCCTAACCATTGTTTAATGACATCGATATGCACTCAGTGACCTCACTGTATGCTTATGTTATCAAACTATGGTAAGCACAGTTAGTGATAGCTCAGTCAATTGGTACAGAAGATAGGAGTTCCCATTTACAGAAAGCATGAAATTTGTATGACATTAAACATCTTACTGTAAAAGAAGTGTAAGTCATTAATATGTCTAATACGTTATCTTGTACATAACCAACCTTATGATATTCTCGTATTCTTTATCCTTGTGCTTGGAATCACGCCATTTGCGAAACATGACGGATGCATCTACATTCGCGGGAGAGAAGGTGTTGGGTTCATTAAGTAAGGATATAACGCTGAGAAGAATTGTACTGCAATGGAAAAAAAACACATTTAACACATCACAACTAATGTGTACCGAAGTGGCTTTTTTAATTGTCCGTGAGGTATAGACAAAGACTTCTTAACTTACCGCACATTCTGAGTAGGATTCCATCGCTCTGATGGTAGCTCTCCGCTTTGGGGATCATCAACAGGTGGGTGCAAGATCGAAATACAAACTTCACCATTCTGAAAGGTTAGCGAGTAGTGTTATCTTTTGACGGTAAATAAACATTCAGCCTACATTAGGTAAGATTAGATCACCTGCTTTGATTCTCTCCTAGTCTGATAGCGAGTCGAGGACAACTATTTCAATCATTACCCATATACCCATTATCTCTTAGAGTCTTAACTTGCCAAGCAAGAAAACATCTCAATAGTCAAGTATAAGCTTTGAAACTCTTGTTTTAAACCACTTGTTTACTTTATAAATGCATGTAAACCAGATAAGCCATGTGATCTATCAGACCTTGAGCGCTATGAAATAGAACAGCATCACAAGGATCTTAAGAGAGAAAAAACTTCCAAGAAATTTGTATAGATAATTATCATACATAAAATGATAATGGCAATAAAGAATAGAAAGTAAAGGTCATCGTTATTACCTCATAAACATTAGGATGCCACATTTTTGCTAAAAAGCGAATTGACGGTGGAGAATATGGATAATCGTGCGGGAATTTCATGTGAGCCTGAAATAAAACTTGAAAGTATTAGAATGAACGTTTACATCAGGTTGTGTGCTATTACTGATTGAAATCTTCAGAAATACCAGAAGCAAAATTTAGTTTCAAATCCGACTGCAAATAATATGATGTTAAGACATTCAGTTAACTATTTACAGAGGAGACTCAAGAACTTCAATGCAATAGCTCTCAGTAACCACCAAGGGCATGGTTTCACTGTGATCATTATCTCAGAGTATTAATAAATAAGTGATTGCAGAATAGATAAGTCTGAAGCAATAAGGAACCTGTTTGATGTTACCTTGTTTGCTCGATGATCATCAATTGCAATTTTGTCTTTTGGGGCATATTTTCTGATATTTACCATATAACAGGCTAACAGCATGCAACTGCATTCCAATATACACAAGTCACTCAGTTGTCAATTTGTCACATATGCAATGTAAATGAACTAAAATACACACAATTTTTAATCCAATGGTATTGAAGTCTCAGTACTAGTTACCTTAAGCCCAATGCACACGGGACTTTTCCTGCGATCTCATTGCATGAGACTTTGTTGCAACCCCAACTTACGACTGCATCGCATCGTGTGCATCAACCTACGACGCTAATTTTATGACTTGCGATGCGACGACGTCGCAGCATTATTGCCGTGTGCATTGAATTGCGAGGGTCTCGCATGTGAATATAGGGTCATGAGTGGGGTAAACTTGCACCCTGTGTCTATTTATGGAATGGAATTTCCAGAATTTCTAAAGTTGACACTTACAAGGACAGAGGGGTTACTACAGAGTCGCAGGGTAGGTCCTCGTGTGCATTGACTTACGACTTTGTGGTAGAAGGGGGTTGCAACAAACTCGCATATGATGCTGTCGTATGCGACTCTCGTGTACATTGGGCTTTAGTACTAACTGGTACAGCTACTGAAGTGTTGGGAGACATTCAAACCAGAAAATATCATAACCATTGTTGCATCAATTTCCTTTATAAGAGAGCAACTTCTTTTCTTAATTAGTATTCAGCCTGTCCAAAAACGTCAACTGATCAATAAGCTCATGCCAACTAAGTGAGCTAATCTGAGTCACTGCAAAGATCCAGATAGGCGACTAGTTTGGCAATGGCATCTGCTGACAGATTTACACAGATCTTGGCTGCAATGCGTCGTTAATAATCAAGTCAATCCATGTGTCAGTGATTCAAATGCCTATGTTTTTACAGGTCACTGACGCGGCCCCTGGAGGGCTTTTATGACTAGAGATTGACCAGAAACAAAATCTACTGACATGACCGCACCAGAAGTTTGATATAGGCCCCGCAATCTTTTTGCCCAAATTAATCTGTGCGGTCATGATGCGCAATGAAGAATCTAGGTCAAAACGTCACCACTATTAAACTTATGACGTCACAAAGAACTGCTTTTGGCCCCTCATACAATATGGTCGTTAGGCAATCACGGAATGGAGACTGAAACAAGTGACATCACAAGTGCAGTACGTAGCATAGCTGCTATTAAGCCAGTGTTCGAAATAAGGTGTTCTGGAGTGGCTGTCCACCGGACAACTGGGCCAAAATTTCTGGTTGTCCGCTCAGATTTTCAGTTATCCGACGGAAAACCCCGTGGTTAAACATGGTTGTCCGGCTGACAATTTGGTTGTCCCGGACAACGGGAAACACTTATTTCGAACACTGAGTGCAGTTGAGAGAGATCTGCTTAACCAATGACCTTTCGATCACTATGTGACACAGGGTTTAGCCTTGTAACTTCACAATAAATAGAACTAGTGTACCACTTAACAAGATTTCCTGTGGTCTCTCATGCACATTGCATAAACCATTATTATCAGTATACCTTTCCCATGCCCACTGTATCTTTAACTCATATTTTTCTGGATCGATCTGAATTATTTCTCATCAATGATTTTATTTTGGCTAGTGATAAGGGAGTACCACACTATAGATGCCTCATGCTTGCGAATCTCACACCATATATATTTCATATTCTGATAAAGACTGATAAAAACACACACAATCTTACAATAGTCCCAGTGTCAGGCATGCTCTGACTTAGCCATTTCTACCTGTCAAATCAAATGGCATGTCTTTGTGTGCTTAATCTGGGTCACTTGGAGAACAATGTGATGTAATGTTTTACACAATATGAAGCCAACTGGCTGGGGTAATCCAGTGGATACTCCAGGTAGGTGACCAGAGTTAGACCAACGCATCACGTCAGCATTTACCACAGCAAACTGACACAACGGATCTGTTGTGATTCTATTGTTGTCAACATGAACACAAAGAAAGCCAACATCCTGTGAATTGGAAACCACGTTCCATTGCTAGAACAACTTATGTTCACTTTGGAGTGATTAAACACGGATAAACATCACGCTGTAGTCATACCTTAAAATAACCACCCTCATAGAGAGTTCCTGGGGGGCCAAAAATTGCAACCTCCCATTCGAAGATATTGTCTTCATTCACGAGACGAACTTGAAACCCTTCCACGGGCTCCTCTTGAATTTTCTTCAGCTCGAGCTGAAGGGCTCTGATAGCGCTAGTAGACGGGCTTTGAGCCATTCTCCGAGCCCTTCTTGACGTTTCGGACACGTTATTTTAGTACAACGAGATAGCAGCTGTGCAGGAACAAGCCTCAAAGAACACTTCTTCGCTTCCCACTTGGCGATTATGGCTGCCTCAGTTGACTGTTTTGTGAGCTGTGACGTCACGGTGATTCATCTGCATTATGGTTGTCGCAAACCGAAATAATCTCGCAGAATATAGTATCTTTTTTCAAACTTAATTATCTCGGAAGATTTACGTTATCTAAAACACACAATGGAATAATCATTATATTTATTTAGAGAGCGAAAGCCATTATTTCTTTTATTTTTACGACAATCCATTTATGGCAAATCAAATGTAGAAATCAGGGATTCGATCATGGAAGCTGTTCTTAGTACCGACGAAGAACAGGTATTTCTTTATTTTTGCTCTCTTGGACGCACCGAAATCGATGCTAATTTTGCTAAGACAAAGATTTTTAAAGTTTTAATTTTGATTGTGTGGTAAATGCCGGCTTAACAGCCAGGCAAAGCGGGAAAAGCACTTCCTGTTGAGAACCAACATTGCCTTGTTCGCTGTTCTTGCTGCGTGTGACAGTGTGAGTGACAGATGACATTCATGCCTGCTTGCCAGCATGGTGAATGATTGTAGTGTATTGTATCACATATGTCTTAGATCTATGTCTGAATGATTCTGTTATTTTCATACTCGATCCCATGATGTTAATGACTAATTTGTAAATGCTGAAAATATTGAAATACACTGTATACAGTAGTGTCAGTCTAATAATATAAAGATAGAGCTGTAATGTTTGTGTTGCACTGTGATTGTCGTACATATATTGTGTCAATTATTGTTATATATGTGCAAAAGTAATTATGGGAACAATGGAACACCTTGGGTTGTATACATGTGTGTATAGCTTTTATGGATATTTCTTCATTACAATTTACAGTCATTGTAATGGAAGGTTAGTCTTAGATATTATACAATTACAAGCGACTTGAAATGTGGCATCAAAGTGACCAACTGGTGGGATTTCTCAAACACTACACTAGACTAATATGGGATCATTGACATTGTCCACATAATTTGCGAGTTAAGTTGTACAATTGAAGTTTTTAAAAAAAGGTGTATGTTTTACTATTTGGCTGTATTTCAAATGACAGTGGATTTACAGGTTGCATGCATGTTACAACAATAGATATCAACACAAAGCAAGTTCATGCTTGCACTGCGGCCTCAGGTTTCTACTTATGCAACATAATATAATAATTGAACAGGTTGTTTAGAATTACGGTTAAATATGTGGGCTTGAATAATTTTAGCTAAGTTTTGAAGCACTGAGATATAACAATTAACCTTTTAGGTGTCTTATGAATGTCAAACATGTCGTATTAAATGACTCATTTAAATTCAGAATCTCCTGTGAACAGTAGGTTTCTTTAATCCAAGCACCAGTGAGCATAAATCATTTCTGAAACAGGCACTGTACAAGTTTATTTATCATTATTATATTATGTTGCATTTCTCACAAAGTTTTGAAGTTTAATGGCAAAATAGCTTTACTGACTTTATTTAAATGAATTGATTTATTAAATGCTTCAAATTTTGTCCACAGATTCAATATTTAATTTTCAAGGATATTTTTAGAATAGCAGATGATTGATTAAAGAATTTTGGCTCATGGCAGGAAGTCTTACCAGTGAATTGCTAGTTACAGATATTAGACAATAAAGTTACCGATATTAGACAATAAAGTATTTTCATTAAGTTTTATTTATTTTACTAACTTCTATGTAATCATTTCTGATGGAAAGATGGTATTGAAAGTATAATCTGGCTTCAAGATCTATTGATTATCACTAGATCTGAAGGTCTTATTAGTAGCCTGAAGGATTGAGTTGTACTTCCTTATGGCAGTTAGACATATGCATGATCTATATACTGCTTCTCAACATAAACATGATCTGATGGCCTTACTGGAATGGCAAATGTATTGGATGTTGAGTCATGCCACCTTTGACATTAGCTTGGTACACTGGATTCCTTTTTTTTTTATTCAAGTAATCGTTGAAAAAGGCAATTTGGGAAACCCATAGATAATTTATCAGGTCAAGAACTTCTACAAACAACCAAGTCATGAATCATGATTATGATGTAATTGGTGAGGAATAAAATAGTATCAGTATGAACGATTTTACAAATAAAACCATTGAGACTAAAAGTAATATGACAAATTTTCATTTTTTTATGTTTACAAATTAGCTGTTAGTTATATTTATATTGTATTTAACAAGCTTGCTAAGAAATTGAGCACTCAAACGTCTAATTAGCTGATCAGGCAGTTATGTGGAATTGTGATAATGATAAACCTTTTGTTGAATTTGTTGGTTTTCCCCTGGGTAAATTATGTTTGGTTTTCCTGTAATCACAGTTAAAGGGAAGCATGTTGTTGGTACTTTTAACATCATTTTAACTTCAGGAAGTCAGCTGAATAGTAAGTAGAATGGACTGAAATGACCTCAGGGTTTTTAAGTTCTATCTAAGTAGATTTTTTGTTTTGTGCCACATTAATGATAGTGTAATTTGGTTATAACTTGTTCTTATATTACTCCTACATTGTAAAACTGAAACAGTTTACCTGAAACAGTGTACAATGTATTTAAACTATTTATGATATTAATATCCTAAGCTTATTGTTTAGTATGTTTACATATCTTTCAGTGTCGTAATATAATTGATATTGTTCTATGAAGGAAACTTAGCAACCTTGGCTTTCTCACCCAAGGCTAGTGTGAGCCAGCTTGCCAGGAAGCCCGTGGCTGCCAGAGAGCTGCAGATATTCAGAGTGGAGCTCCAGCCATATTCGATCAAGGTAGTTTACGTACTATGGGGCTCTTGAAAGGAATCGTGTGTCCTCGTTGGCCTTGATTTATCTGTGGTCAATAGAAAGCTACGGTGCTGTCCTCTCTAGGGGGACTTTGGACTAACAGGATGGGCCATGGAGTGCCCGGACCCATGCATATCCTGGAGAGCAGAGTATTCACATATTATACACTCGAAAGACTGTAGTTGGAATCAAACTCATGCCGGATTCACTCTGATCTGATTATTATCTAACGGCAGCTCAATGAGGAAGAGTAACTAGCACCACCCATTTGGGACTGTTACAGTTCAGCAGCCGAGTGTTACAGACTTATAGGATGATTTTAAAGTCTCAGTAATATTCATGTGTATTGATATCTTCGTGGACCTGTTACCCAGGACCTTGAGGCCTGATCGTTCTTTCATGACCATGGGCCGAGTGCTCCCTTTCGAAGATCCGGTGGATACTGAAACTCTCCATAGGGTAACTCCGCAGTTATTACATAGTCATAATCTAATCCATTATCCATTATGCATGTTTTGTTAGGTCTTCCTGTCTATACATGTGTGATATTTGCCACTCGTATGCTACACTGCACAGCAGGTTGATGCAGCACAATATGATTTCATTATGGCTGCTAATTATGTTGACCTAAATTAACTGCCATGTATAACTTTTTGTGGCACCAGAATGACATACATACAAGTGATGGTGCATTCTACTGTTTGGTGTATTGAATATCTTGCTAATAATGTGCCGAGAATAGGTCTCGGAAGTAATCACTTATGATGCGGTTACTTTAATACTGTGTAAATGGTATTTTCTGTTATTTGCATTAATTATATACAACAGCCATGTTAATGTTCGAAATAGGTTGAACTCTATAAATGTAGTGATAGTAAACTTCTTCATATTTTTTTCTTTTGCCTTAGATCTTTCAGCATGACTTATTTCGGTTGTAAGTGTAGAAAGCTTGTAATTTTACTTCTTTGGTAAAACTTCACTGGAAAAAAAAAGGACCAACTGTAACACAGTTCGGTTACAAAATGTAGGCCATGGTCACTGGGGATATTATATTTGAGTATTATCACCCGTTCTGCCTGATGTTATCTTGTGCCACTATCGCCATTAATTTTCTGTTGATTAGTTTTATGATCATATAATTGGTTGACACTCATTATAGGGAAAATATAGGCTGACAGGGAGAATTCAAGGATCAATTCAAAACAAACTATGCCATAATGTATTTATTCTATGATTGAAAACTCAAAAGAATTTTTGATAAAAATTAAAAAAAGCATTTTTTAGCTGGCCTGATTGCTTTTGGCCACGCCCACTGTGTCCTGGTTGCCTAGCAAAGTCATATTTTCTTTAGGAAAAATATGAGATTTGAGGGAGAATGACTTTTGAGGGAAAATAACTTTGGACCTACTTAAATTTACATGAAATTCTATAGCCCATATCTTCAGGGGAGAATGTTGTGTAATATTATTAGGGCTGAAAATAGACATTGATTAAGTCAGCGGCATATTTTATATTTCCTTTTTTTTTTAACGTTAAATTCTTGAGGTATCGAATTAAGCTTATGCATGCTAATATAGGTATACAAAATTTTTTTTTCCAATGTGTCAAGTATGTCTCAATGATATTCTCATTATCATAGTGGACGCATGTTAATTAGCCAATGTTGATAGGTTAGACATCCTTGCTATGTCATTATTGGTCATGTGACATTTTAATAACTGGAGTTATGTCGCTTACACGTATGACGTAAACTTCCCCGATTTGATTTTGGTGTCATAATTAAGCTTTAAGAAGAACTGAGAGAAGGATGCTACTGTAACTGCACACATATCAATGAGAGGAAAAAATAATTGGATTTTGTAGGTATGTTGTTGGTACTATTGTAGTACAGCTGTACTGACATTTTATATATATATATATATATATATATATATGGTCTATTCAGCCTGGATTTGATGGTGACAGTGCTTGTAGTCAGTGCTACTGATTGCGGTCATAATATGTGTGGGAATTAAGGTAATGTTTTAGAGGTCTTTAATTATAATCCGTGAGAATTATTTAAACATATTACATTTGCACAAAACTAAGAATTCACGATGATGTCAAATTTCATGTGATGAACATGTGATGATATCAAAGTTTCGGAGTCTGTGAATGCATATTAATATCAAATTTCATAAGAATACATGAACTTAACATCTGAATCATTTACTCATCAATTCTGTTTGTCATCTTAATTTAATTCGCATATATTGGTCAGACTCTAATTTATTTGATATTATATATATAGATGTATTTAAGATTAATGGATTTTTTTTTTCACTCTATTATGAATACCAATATTTTCAATAATGAATGATTTTATTTTATGTAATATGTGAACATGATTTGCATGGTTTATGTTTTTCCTAAATATTGATCATTTATATCATACAGATATTGACTGGAGCGAGGGCACTAGTGAATTTTATTTGACCCGAGGGAGTGATAGTTGCCTCTTTCCCATGGCATTAGCTCCTGGAGCACCAGCTGAAATTGAGGCCTATTAATTTTTACTAAGCTTTTTTTGCTGCGAATCACAAACACCAATTATTCAATTAAAAATTATTAATCTATATTATAGGCCTACACAAGCTCTTTTCAGTTTTCAGATGTTTGCCAAAACCAAATTTAGGCGAAATTAGCTTATGCAAACAATATGTCTTTCAACACTGATGACGTCAGTCACTAAACAATGGTGATGATGTCACAACTGGCAACTATAATGAGGAGCCAGTCACTATTCTCACTGAATAGTGCCCTCACTAGAACTTTCTAAGCAATGTCATGTGACTGTGTCTCAGCCAATCACAGCTCATGAGACATAGCAGAGGTATAATAATAATTGTTATCCTTTCTATAGCCAATTGTCCTTCATTGTTCATACCGAAGTGGAAATTACTCTATAGTAGATCTATAACTCATATTTATAAGAATCAGATGGACAGAGATTAATGTCATAATGACCTGTTGATGTGTGACTTTGGATTTCCTGTTGTGAATTTACCTGTAACAAAGTCGCTCTATTAATTCATAAGGTTGCTTTGTTTCGTCAGATACTTTCTGCGAAATGCTTCTCGCTGCCATTTCTTGGAATATGATGTTGTCAATGGACGGTTTCAATTCTCAATGGATAAAAGAGAGTACATTCGCATAATGAACAATGATGAATAACAACATTGAAACTTTTATTGTTGCAAACCTGTAATGGATGGATTTCTCCAGCCTTTTTTGAATTTCTGAGAAGAAGTGACAGAATTTTCGAGTCCAGGAGAATTTTGAAGAATAAGTACACAGTCAATTCGGACCTTGGGGGAGATATGACCTCTGAGCAGAGTGCCCTGTTGTCAGTGAATTGACAGTAATTGGTCTCGGTGTACTCTGTTGCCAGTTCCTTTTTCACACTCACTATGATGTTTTTTAGCAAGATAAGTTGCTCTGAATGTTCTTAGTTTTTAACCTCTATAATGGGGCGCCATGTTTCTGGAGGTTCTTTACGAAGGTTGGCATTATTGAAATATGTATTGTTAGTAACGTGAGAGGATTAATCAATTGTCTTATTAACTGACTAATAAGCATGGTAATATGATGGCCGTCAGTGACCTTCTGTTCTGAGCGAGACTCGTGCCAGCAGCTGATTTGATGAAGCTTAGTTAAATTTCTGTTCTTTGTCAAGGTCAATGTTTTATCATGTATGTCAAGGTCAATGTTTTATCAATATGTGAACCTTTTAAAAATGGGACCTTTCAGTAAATTTGTAAATTCCTTTCTGTGAAACTATTTGAATATATGCATACGGTTATTGTTAATCCTAAAGAGTTACCACACTTTTCTGAAATATGAAATTCTTGGTTCATTCATTCCATTCCATTCATTCAATTCATTCTGATCATTCAATTCATTCCTTTCATTCCTTTCATTGGCATTGTGGCTGTACCTTGCACTTCCTTGTGCCAAGTTCATTTTTATGACAGGACCGGAAGTGCAATATTTGGAAAAACAAAACACAGTTGTAGGGAGGAAGGTTATCTTTGACCTTTATGAACATGTGACAAGTGGTGTTAATATGAGCCAAATGATGATAAAGGCTTTATCATCATTTGGCTTATATTAACACCACTTGTCACACGTTTAATTGAAATACCCAAAAACAGAAGATTAAGTTCTGTGCTGGAGGTAATCTGGTTTGTTTGTTTGTTTTATGTAGAGCTGATTTGATTTTACACAGCTGTTCCATGTTTGTCATTAATGGAATGAACTTCAGCAATCTGCTGCATTGTATTATCTAACTTATACCACTTAATTGGATTGTTTGTGTTTATGTTTGTCAGAGATTGAGACACTTAAAACTGAAGCAATACAATTAAAGACTTATTTCAATTGACAGTGGTATAAGTTTTTGTGCATTAATTTTGATTTAATCATTAAGGCTGGGTTCACTATTTTGCAGGATCAGTTGCATAAGATGTTGCCTATTTTGCAAGACATTTGTTTGCTTGTTAAGTGTTTGCTTGTTAAGTTTTGCCACAACATGTGCTCATATAAGTGTGACCATGTCCTCCCTGCTGTTCTTAGTACATGTGATATATCCCCCTGTAATCCAGGCTTCTGATTGGCTGTGGAAGGCAAACAGTGGTATAAAGATTATTAGTGAGAGTCAGATTGCGAAAAAAGTTGAATCATGCGTATAACTTGAGGGTTGATGTGCAGTATTAGTGGAATGATGTTGGGATGTTTTTGGTTTGTGAAGAGCTTTTATGAGCAGTATCCCCAGATAATTTCTCATAAATTATGATGATGATTAGTTTTGTAATAAATTTAATTGAAAAAAAGGGGATTCAGGGATGCTGGATAGGGAAGGGGAAGCTGCTGTATCCCTGGATGCTGATGTGAGCAGAGATGCTTTTGATGCAGGCAGCCGGGGAGAAAAAGCAATCAAGATTCCCTTTCCTTCGTGTGACAGGAAGTCAGGGGTGCTTTTAATGCCCCCCTTTATTTTACAATTCTCTACAGCATTAGTGGTGCATAATGTAAAATTTAATGAAATTCCCAACCCCCCCCCCCCCCCCATCCCCCTGGTCTCTTTAAATTGAAATCGAAAATGCTGCTGCTGATGCTGCTGGCCTAGGTGATGTGCTTTCCAGGGTGTTTAAAAAAAGGGGGGGGGGGGGTTGACAGGGAAGTTGCTGCTGCTGCTGCTTCTTCTTTCTGCTGCTGGTGGATAGGGGTACCTGGATGGATGCATGACGCATCACCCAGCCAGCTTCAGCAGCTCCTGATACTTGTGTGATGCCTGGAGTGTGCAGGGACAGGCTTGTGTGTGCTGCCTGCTGTCAGGGTATTGGTCCATGGTGGAACTTCCAGGGCTGTCTGGCAGGGCACCCATCATGGAGCCAGGAGCACATGTCTGTTGGTGTGAGCAGTTTGAACTCTCATCGCCAGCCACACATGTCTTTATGCCAGCCATGGGCAAGGACGTAGCTGTGCAGACTCTTAGCCTCAGCAAGCGTAGGAAATTTTCCCACACCATCAGGTGTATCGCCAAAAAGGACAAAGATGGGCCGCTCAACTTGCAGGTACACCTTTTGTGTCTGTCTTAGATTTCTTTCGGCTGCACACAAAAACATGGGATTATACTTGTAGTTGCAGTAGTTTGTGGAATTCATCTTGTTTTTTTTATATATTTTTTTTTTTGGTGGAATTTATCTTGTTTAGGTTTTTATTGTAAACTTGCAAACAAACAAAAAAGCATAGAGATTGTACGCAGAGCTTCCTTCCTCTATTGTATTATTAGTAAGTTTGATTTTAAGGGAACTTTTTTTTTTATCATATGTGTGAGTGTATTACCACTTTTAAATACATGCGATTTTTTTTTTAGCCAAGCACTTGGCTGTTAAATTGTAGTGGCTATTTAACTTCACTTAGAAATAAATTATTTGTATAATAATACTTGGATAATCAAGATCGAGCTAAATATGAGCAAATGAGAGAACAAGAAATTGCATTTATTCACAATTTGACATATAAGAAACCACTGTTTTTGGTAGCTTAGAATTTCCTAATGTTATTCACCTACTAGACTTGGTTGTATTTTAAAATTCTGTCCTGTATAATAATGTTCTAAGAAATATGACTAGAAGTTCAATAGATCAATAGCCTCGATTGAGTTTGACAGTTGGACATCATGAGTTATCTACATATGTGATTACTTGATGTAATGAATTTTTCATATGCTTCTGCTTTAAGAACCAGTTCTGTGAAATTCAGTCATAGCTCGAAAGAGGCATGCTGCATCAATGATGCATTATCTGTAATAGGTTTTCTTAGAACCCTACTTTTGACTTACTTTATTGCGTTTTAAAAATTGATCTTGAAGATAAGTGTATATTTTTTTAATGCAATTTTCTTCGATTTCTCAATGGGTATTTTACAAGAGGAAAATAACATGATACAATCGAACGATGAAACATAAGCTGCGGGTTCAAAAATAGCAATTTGTGAATGTGTGTGTGTGCAATCTTAGATCTCGAGGATTGGATTGTTCATTTTCTATCATATATTTGTTTTGCTACAAATTTGAATACCGATGTATGCTATTTATGTAAGTAAGTTTTATCGACTCTATAAGCTATAGTCCAGCAATTTGAATACATGGTCAATTGTGCAGTACTGTCTTTCTATATATACATCCAGACTGGGATTGTGGAAGTCTTCAGACTGCATGGCCATGGTGACTTGTGGTACCTCAAGTTCAACATGGTAGGATTGGTGCTGATACTGATCCTGAATGGATACATCGAGGTTGGTGTAGTTCAAATAAGGCTATGGTGTTGTTGTTCCCCGATAAGTTGGAAAACTTGTTTAAAAGTCAGCCGGCTCCTTACATGTAGCTTCTGGTGGTTGTTTGACCTTTCTGATTTATAAAATAGTCTTCATGGAAATATATGGCTGTCCTAAAATGTTATCGTTGTTTATAGCACTCCACACGCATAAACCTGTTGGTATATTTTTAAATACTCTTGCCTCATACAACAGGCAGAGAAAACGATTAGATTTTAATTGGAAAAATTCGAAGTTATGACTGGGGAAGTAGTGGGTCTCCAAAAAAAATTAGATCAACTGACAGTCAGGGAGTAGACATAATACACACGTATGAATAAAAACTGGGTTGTTGTTTGCAATTTACGGGATAAATTTCAACTTAACAGGTCATAGGTATATAATTTGTATTCACAATTTTCATTTAAAAAATTGTACAATTGGATATAGACCCAATTTATTGCACATGAAGTTTATAGCATTAGCATTTATGATGGTAAAGTTGTCTGACATTTTAAGATTGCCTTTGGAGAGTTTGAGTTCAATGTCAATCTCTCAATGCTACTGGGTCTGAGTTTTAGTCAGCAGCTTATATGACCAGGCAGACATAATGATGAGATGACAAGGCTTGGGAGTCCACGCCGTGTTACACATCTCTTGATCTGGTTTCTAACTTGTAGTAATCACAGTTTAAGGATTCAACAGTGTCCAAATATATAGTGGTCTTAATTGTAGGGCTCTGCTGACCATTCTATCCTCTGTACCCAGGATCTATAGGCTGACCAGTGTCCATCATGCATTTGTTGTAACTGTGTCCATGATGTAGGGACTGATGATAGGTCCACATTGCATATCCTTTTCTATCATTTATAGCATAGCAAGAATAGAATATAGTGTGTAACAGTTTAGTTCCATAAACCACAGAACCCTTCCCATGTTCCCGGATGAGGGCTTATTGACCGTTAGAGATCGAATTCCTTGATTGATCTTCCGGGTCATCCGAGGACAGCCATGATCAAATACAACATGGTAGCTACTAGCTACTGGCCAGGTTGTACAATGGATGAAACACCGCTGTAGCTCTGTGTAGAAAGATGGGGTAGCAATTTATAGAAGATGTCAATTAAGCCTTCGGGACGATAGCTTTGATGTTCAAGTGTGGAACTAATTGTGAAGGTGTGGACAAAACCAGGATGTGATTTATATATGAGGGTGGTGTCGGGAATGGTGGCAGTTGTTCTTGGTAAAATGCTTGCTTCCATGGAAGAGCTATGAAGGCTATAATTTTTCACTTCCTCGAAGGCTGATGTCAGAATCCATTTCTTGATAATTTAGCGTTTATCAGCGTCAAAGCTGTTAGTGATGGGATCTGGCATTATGTCATTTGACTGACATTGAAATATTGTAATGCGTTAATTCTTAGCTTTTTTAGAATATTTGTCCATCTTATGCATTTACAAAGCGCAACAACTTATATCTAAAAAAAACAACTAAACTAATAGCTACTAATGGAATTCATCATTTTTGCTAAGCTCAAGAACATGAATTATATATTGCATGACTGTCTACAAGTTACATTTTGAAATTCTCTGAAACTGTACCACAGTGGTATTAATTTTGAGTGACCTTTATTTAGGATAGCCATTGTAAGTGACTGTGCTGAAATCATTCATATTATGAGGACAGTGTCGTTTTATGTGAAGTTTTCTAATTAAATTCAGGATTTTCAAAAATATATGCAGCGCGCATGTGGTTCGGCTTTTCTGTAAAACGTATAAGTTAATCGGGTCCTGGAAAAGTGAAAAAATAATTTCTAGGAAGGTGACAGTTTGAGTGTTACTGGAAAAAGTGATAAGTCTGCCTAGGTGCATAAAGCGGAAAACTTGCATAATGCAAACACTGGAAATGGAAAAGAAAAAGGATTTTCCGAGAAGACTGAAATTGCCATTAAGAAGACTGGCATTAAGATGCAGCAAAGGTGTCAGTCTATATCGTACGGGATTATGTTTCAATCATCAGCAGCTGCTTAGTGGAATCCTGCAGATGTAATTATTTCCCAGAAATCTGCATATACAGCCTGAGCTTGCACCTAGATTACTGCTGAAGAGGAAGCACTTTATATGGGAAATTATTCTCATGGAGTAATTTACCTCTTTGGCAGCATTGATTTTTCTTTTTAAATCTATTATGTCAGTGACTTTTAGTTCTTAATTTCTCTGGAATAAAACTTTAAATGTCTACCAAATATCCGTTTGAATAATTGCAGCTTTCAATTTAATGTCTCCTTAATTTCTTAGAAAGTGTTTCTATTCCGTAGTCTTTCAGCCCTAGAGACGTGACAATGAAATTTTACTCTTAGCTTTTTGCTCAACTATTTTTTTTTTGGGGGGGGGGGGGGATTTCTCTTGGTGTTGTGATAAACCAACCAATCAGTGTTGTAAACAATCTCCATCAAAAGTTGATATTGTATTCGTCTCTCCCTAATTGCAATAAACAGCCATGCATTCTGCCAGGTAAAAGACTTTAACTATCTAAGAAAAATATTATCATTAACTCTTTACCTAAAAGCCACACTGGTAGACTACCTTTGTGGCGATCTGTATACTGTTGTACCTTTTGTTTTGTTTTTAATTCTCATTGACATCCCATCCCCTATCATATGTATGGCTACTGCTGCTGAGCTGCAGGATTTGGTTCTATAGAGTTCTATATGAACATGCCCAGTCTGTGTGGCTCTGTGTAGCTGCTGTGAATTGTCTTATAGAAGCATTTAGATGCAGCGGAAGTGGTAGAGATGGGCGCGACCATTTTATTGATGGGTAGACCAGGTGGCTCACGTATGGACTAGTCCATTGTGTGCAGAGCCAGGTGGGATCCAACAACTTCTTGAGCGCCATTCATTCACTGAGAAGATCTGCGGAAGGGTCAGACTTACAGCTTTCTCAGAACAGTGAATGGGATTGGCAATTCTATGTTTACGTCACGGTCTGTAGGGAGTTACTGGATTTAATTGATTTCATAAATACAGGTGAGAGGCCGTTTCGTTTTCCCCAGGATATTATTTCGACCTGTGTCATGTCAACAATCTTGGCTCGGCAAGAAGGCTGACCTTGGTTACGAAGTATGCTGCAAGAGTGCCAAGTTTGATTGGAATGCTGTGAACACAATTGAACTGAAAAATCTGCTGTTCTCGTGCAATTTGCTGAGGTTAGGTCTTTATTGTAGATGAAATAGATTTACAAATGACGTCGTTTTTGAATTTGCAGTCTTCTAGTGTAATCTCAGTGAATAGTTAGCAAACTTGTATAATATGATCTTCAAGTTTATCACACAGTGGTGAGTGACTTATCCCACTATAACACAACTTAAAATAGTGTAAAATGATGTAGGTTAAGAACCTCACCACAGAAGTAAGTCAGGGTAACCTACATGTAGACGTGTGGAGGGAATGTAGTCCACAGTCTGCACACACAACGCATAGACCTCTGGTATTTAGTGTAGTTACACGAGCATCCATAGGATGATGAGGGAATTTGCTTTCCTGACTCCTAAAAGTCACTCTGGATCGTTTCCTCTTGAGAAGGGCACTGGAAGGACAGAGTCTCCCTGGCTCACATGGAATGGCCGGCGTATTGACTGGCATTTCGATTAAATGTCATTTATGTAATGTCAGGGAAATGTTTTACTAGCCTTAATTGCCTCTCAGAGCTCACGTTGCCTAATAAATGTGATCTCCATGGTATTCATACCTTCGTTTGAGGGGGTTTCTGGATTTATCTTTACAAGTTAGGTAGACATATACAACTATAATTAGCTATAATGATAGATTAGATTAGATAGATAACAAAGATTAGATGAGATAGATTCGATAGATAGATAGATCGATAGATAAATAGATGGCTAGATGGATAGATAGATAGCTAGATAGATAGATAGATGGCTAGATGGCTAGATAGATAGATAGATAGATAGCATGACGTAATGGACAAGCGCCATAATTAACCTGTTCTAAAAGAGGTGCTTTTAAACCTACTTGGAAGCCTCATTCCTGAAAAGCCAAACAGCTGTGATGACGTACTTTGCAACCGCACTTTTTTTATCTGCCGTTCTAAAATTTCTTCCGCAAGCGTCTTCTGAAACCGCCTCACTCCATGCATGAAATGTACACCTCCGCTGCTGCTAAAAGTAGATCGTTACAAACTGCTCGGGGGCACTCTTTTTTTTCCTGGAAGGGTAAATCGTTTGTAGCTATTATTACACTCCCCACTTCACCGCTTTTCCAAGAAATTGCCGATATTTTGGTTTTCACCTTTAAATTGATGAGAGGTCACACTTTAATCAATCATTCTGCTTGGGAGGTCTTGGAAGGTTGCAGTGGTCTTGAATTTAGATGCACTGTATTATATTAGAAAAGATGTTGATAACTTCCATATGGAAACATTCGGTATTTATTCGTAACAAACATTGGCTATTCTATTCTATTTTATTGAGTATTCTATTCTATTATATAATGTTTATCACACACTCTTATAGCAGAGACATTTGAAGGTGTGATAAACCCAGTCAGTTGGTTATGTTACAACAAACGCTGTTAATGTTTCAACATTGTAGGCCTACTATATTCTGGTGGCTCAATGCTATGATTTTTATATTGTTCTAAATAGTGTTAAAACTGCAATTAAATTCTATGGAGTGGTTTTGTAATGCCATTGACACTAAGCCTATTATATATGACAGTACTGATGCTGTGAACTTCATGGTGATATCATTAGCTTCCCAAAATATCCAGTTACAACTTAATTAATTGATGAAATTGGATATTATTCGCGACTTCCACCCAGCTCAATCAAGAAACTGAATTAACGAAATGATTGATGGTTTATAATGGTTATCATCCCATTACTCATGATTATTTGACGGTAGATAATCCATGCGTGATGATGTATTGGTGATGATGTATCGGTGATGATGTATCGGTGATGATGTATCGGTAATGATGTATAGGTATGATGTAGCTTTCATGGAATTGTGGTCAAGCTGAATATATATTGCTATTTCACTAAAGGTGCTAGGTTTTGCATTGCCATTATAATAAGTGTGAAGAGATCTCTGTCATCAATGATCATAAGCATTGTGTTATTACATGGTTTGACATTTGTTTGTGTGATATGCCACATTAATCATAATGCATTCGGAGTATCTATACACATATTACAGAACATTGCATCCATGCTGACACGAACGCCCTCTGTAGTGTGTGGCAAACATCAATGTGTGTGATGAACTCTGGCCATGGTGTAATTGTTTCTTTACATCGTGTATTATTGACCGTGATGTGAATTTCTATTTCTATGTCATTTGCTCATCTTTTATAATGGACTAATGTTGACTGAACATTTCTGAGATATTTTTGCTGGTGATATTTGATTTAACAGCAATGGTGAACCACTACCTATACAATTATGTGTTTTGCTCTGATTGCATTGAGTGGGAGGGCCAAGCAATATGAAGCGAGAGCCAATTCTATGCTCTTTGTCAAAGAAGTACATCATATTTGATGGAAGAAATTGCTGGAGTCATATTACTGCGGTGCAGGCTTTTAATTTCTCAGGTATGATTAAATGGTGGGCAATAAGAAATGAGGTATTGAGTGTATGATGAGAACCTCAGCATAGAAGGAATCTTATATGATATATGTAGAGAATTTCATGTCAACTTGTATACCTTAAATAATCAATGTATAGAGCTCGAAATAAGTCGAGAACGATCATTCAGGTTACGTGGAGGTTACCATAATTTATTTTCACGGAACGGACCACCGTTCGCGACAAAATGCACCATATTATTTAGTCACAACAGTAGGTTACCAGTAGGTTACCACATCAATATTTGTGGTAACGGAAAGCGGGTTACCATTGTTGAAGCTTATTTCGATCTCTGAATGTAGTAATGTGAAGGATTCAGTCTCTATATTTTGTTTTATAGTGTGAGGAATTATTTCGTACTTCGCGACTCGGGTTAGTAATTATTGATGAGCCAGTTGTAATTACACAGAACTTGAGTAATTAGTCTTTAAAAATATTTTGGATTTAATTCAAGTATTGAAAATTAAGCTAGCATGTGTTCGTGAGGAAAATATTGTTTATACTAGATTGCAGTCTCGGTTCGATCGAAATCGATTCACCCGTTGGTCGCGTTTGATGGCGACCAATGTACTCTTGAAAAATATTGATGTAGTATTTCGTGGAAATGCTTTCTCTTAATCATTAAATGACCATGCTTGAAATCAAGCAAATGTGTTAGACAAACTCAATGTATTCTTCAAAGTAAAACAAACAGACCCTGTTAGTATCTGGTAACAATATGCCAACAGTGCAGACACTAAGTTACAGAGACAGATGGTGGATCCTAATTCATCTGATGCTTGAGGAGGCAGACTGGCTGCTGCTGCTGATGCTGCTGACCTGAGTTGCATACCCCTCAGGAGGTCAATAGGGCACCGCAGGATCACATGACTTCGAGGAAATTGCCCTGTGCGTTTCAAGGGATTTCCCCTATTGCATGTTGGGGTTGAATGTCTGGGTCATACTGGTGCAGTGGTTTCAATACCCCACACCCTTTCCCTATGGCATCCAGTGCATGTCATACACCCCTTTTTTTGAGTATTCAGCAATGTATAGTGTAACTGATATACCTAGTCATATTGCCTCAATTTGAATTGTGTAGGATTTCCAAGAAATGACTATTTACTATACCTAAACGTGACTGAACATTAGAAGTGCACTAGTCTTTCAACCTAATATTTGGCCAATTGGATCTTCTATGTTAATAACTGCAATATGGATGTGCTCCTGTCACAGTTAATAATCCGATTTATCATCATTTTCCTGGAAAAAATGTTGCTCTTTCCAATTAATTTTATGGTAAAATGTACTCATATAATGTACATTTTTTATTGAGCTTTCCGATGTCATAGTTAGAAACTTCATCTAAATATAAATTTTGGGCAGCTGTGGCTATCTAGCAGTTGAATGGTTTCAGGTCCTCAGTTTTAGGCTCAAGCACAGGCACCCTCCAGCAGGAGCTATCAAGACACAGAATGAATTATTATATCTTGACATGAATAGCAATGAGCTGGACGGCGCCTGTGGCTCAAGGGAATTATGACCCGAGGTAGTGAAGTGGGGAAAATTGCAGTTCAACATTTCACTCATTTGTGGTACAATAGCAATATCGATTTTTCTTGCCTGATCTGGCCTAGTTTGATATTTGCAGTTTATGTTATTTATACCAAAATGATAATTAATTCCTTGTGTACATGTGTATCTCTTTCGTATCAGTAATAGCTTGGTTGGTAGTTGCCAGTAACTAGTGACACATCATTTCCCAAAAGATGCGACATCGTTTGCGAAATAGTCAGATTGTAGAAATTACTTCATTTTTGCCATTCGAGTCATCCGTTACGAGTTTCAATTGTGTACGATTCAGTTGTACACAATAATTACAAAAAACCATGCAATGTACCTGATTGTACCATGGAATAATGTACATTATATTCACAAGCAGCAATATAGTACAGACTGTATACCACACTTGTCTTTTTGTTTGACTCTCGTTGATGTGATGTAGCAAACTCAAAGTGACTGGCTTAATAGGTTGAGTATATGAACCACATGGGGAATCAATGAAGCATCCTCATCTCCCCTTGCCTCCTCTTGCTTCCTCATCTTCTCTTCTCTTAAGTTGCTTTTCCAGCTAGTCTCTAGGCATCTGGTTCATATTTTGAGTCCTCACGCAGTCACAGACACACACCTGGACTGTTTCCTAGCAGTTGCTGCTGCTCTAAACTTGATTATTTTCCAAGAAGGAAAAAAATGATGGTCTAACAAAGTAGAAAGGCCTGCCTGGCAAGTTGTTATGAAAATTCCAAGCTTGTTTATTTTTTTGCCTCATTTGCTTTGTCCTGTCAGCAGGTTTTAGTGATGATTAGGATATTTCGTTGAAATGTTCCAGTGTGCTGATGTGGAGCACTTTAAAACTGTAATTGGCTCCCTTTGAGTAAGAATTTCCCAGAGACCAAATCTACACAACTCATTTAATGACCTTGACTGACATTTACTTGACTGACACGCAATCAATAACACAAAATACACGTTACCATAAGTTGAAAATGCTTGTTTATGCGAAATATTCCTAGAAATGAAGTGTCGATTCCATGAACTGCAGCTGCCTCATAGTTCAGGTGGAAATTGAAAATAACAGACAGCATGGTTGAAATGTCAGCCATGACTGATTGCACTTTGTGATCAGGAACACCTGCTCCCTGTGATTTACTTGGGATGATAACTCTGGTGATCATTGTCCAATTATGATGTTATTAATATGGGATATTTGTGCAACTATCTGTATTTAATTAGTACATAAAATGATATTATCTAACTCTTGATATTATCTAACTCACTGGACTTAACTGTACAATGTGATTAGTATTTCTCACTTCAGTATTGGTGTCTCACAACTTGTTGGAAACCTCCTTAATTTTATTACCCTTTTTTAGCAGATTAAAATATACATATTAAGATACAAATTCATTGTACATGTAGATATTTATGATTAGGTACATTTAAAGCAGGTGTCTCTGTTCTTTGGTTAATGTCTCAAGATATTACCTAAGGATATTTTCGTGATTATTACAACATCGTAGAAAGGGTAGTACCTTGCCAAACACCCACACTATGTAAATTATAAAAACTTAAATTAAAGATGAGTTCTGATATAGAACTTACTGAATGTGTAAATTGAATTCAACTTTCGTTCAGAATGTTCTTACCTAGATAATGACACTTCTTAGAAAAGCTTTCACACTAATTCCTTGAGAATTGGGTAATTTCATTAAACTGTAATCCAGCAAATTTACTCAGTAAAAGAGATGTAAAAGGGTAATAAGTTGTTCTTTGAAAATATGACACACCTACTAACCTACTGTAATTCTACGACCGCCTCGTTGATTTGAAGGCAAGATCATATGTCAAGCTTCAGGCTTTTGCTGAAAAGATCTAGTTCTGCTTTTGTTTTTTTTATAGAATTTGCATATTTTCTTGGAAGGAACACAAGGAAAACCGGAAAAAAGGTTTCCAAGATATTTCTTACTGCAGGGAAAATTTTTATCTACAAATATGTTGCTTTAAATTTTCTTTTTTCATGATCTAAAGTTGACTTATTTGTGGGATCCAGCTGTGAGTGTGTTCCTGACTGAAATAGGAGACTGAATAGTTATTGCTTTTCCAAGAAACATTGTTAAATTGAATGCCCAAAAAAAACATTAAATTGTGTTGTGACATGGTGTGCAGATTTACACATACTTTCTCTAGAAACTGAACATAAATCTATCTATTCTGTTTGTAGCCTGAGGATATGAGGAAGAAAAAACAGTTTATTAGAAATATATTGTACTTTTAAGTCACTGCAAGAAAAACAACCCATTTTCCTTCAGCCATGTGGTCGATTTATTTATTTATATTTAGCTCAAATATTTGATATAGAAATATATATATATATATTAGTCTGTTAGCTGTGCTAACATTCATATTGTTATACCTGTAATGGTATGTGTAATGTGCATGGCCAAGGTTATTGATGGTATCATTTAAATCCACCAGCTGGTCCTCCCAATTCATGGCATGTACATACTCAGGGTCCACAATGTGTGGCCCAAATTATTGGAATGCATAGTTGCAATTAAACAGGTGAATAGCCACATGTGTGATTAATTAGATCAGATATATAGCAAGGTGTAATATGTTAACCTCTCTTCAAGATTATTTGTTGAATTCAAACAGGTGTTGATCCATTTTGACCTCTCCAGAAGATTGTCAAATGTTATTTTGAAATGTTATAATGGCTCTTTTAAGAATATTGATTGTGTATTCAGAGCTTCAGACAGTTTAACCTCTGAATTTCTAAATATTCCCTGGTTTAACCTTTCCATATGATTATAGGTTGGTCCTGTCAAATGTTAATGGGTCATTTATTTAGTTTATTTAGTTCATTAATTATCAGAAATAATTATTGTTGTTATGGAAACAGAAATTGAAAAAAGACGACCGGTGTAACTTCTTACAAATATCACGACAATTATCGCTAATATTAAGACTGATGAATGATAAAAGCATAGTTATTATGTTTTGGTGAAAAAAATACTTGTGACCATGGAAATGTGACGTAACACTCATCTGCTTAATGGAGATGTAGATGCGGCTGCTAGGATAATCACGATGTTATTATCTGAGTATTTGATAAACGAGAAATTGGAAGACGGCAAAGGCTTGGCAGCGTTCAATCATTCGCCCATTCTGTTTACATTGTGTTAATATTGGCTGTTTGCATGTTATGAGACGGATCTTTTTTATGCCGCAACATCTTTCACAAGGTCAATGCAATTATCCTTTGAATTTTTGCCAATATTTGCAGGTCACGAAACAGTTCCTGGATGAGATAAACCAGAAAAATGGAACGTCCGTATCATGGAACACAGCGGTCAAATTTCTTATGGCAAGAAAGTTCAATGTGGAACGAGCCCTTGATTTGTACAGTGCCCATCAGGTAATTTGAATTACATTATGTTTTGTGTGAATATTATTCAGTAACACTTGTAATTCTACAAATGTATTTAAAAAGTTGATTATATCCTCATTAAGTAATTGAATTACATGATATTGTGTATTTAATTTTCTGGTAAGACCGATGATTCTACAGTTAGTTTCATAAAATACAGTCGACTCTAGCTGTCTCTGTAGCGACCTATACCTGGCTGTGGTCTAAACATTCTAAAGCCAGCTGCTTCTGTCCCCTTCTATAGCTAATAATCGGCTCACATCTATCACCAGATAAATATAAACCTTGGTAAATGTAAGAAATTAATTTAATATATCATAAATATGTACTTTTAGATCTGGTTTTAAGTAGCCAGTTAGGACAGCTTTGTCTAGTTTCAATTTGAAGGGCCGTTTTTAATGAAACTAACTGTATGGTATTTATAAGTTGAGTATGTCCTCTCCACAACATTGCACAATAAAACTCTCCAGGCAATAAATGGATTTCACTTAGTTTTGTTTCCCAGAATGTTGGCCCCTATTTGTGGTATGCTGTCATGTACATGTTTCTCTCAGCTATGGCCATATTAATTTAATGTTTTTTATGATTCTGGATCGCATTAATTTTCCAGAATGTCCGAAAGAAGGAAAGCCTGCTGAGCGTAGATCCGTTTGAACACCGTGTCAGACGTGAACTACTCACCGAAAAATTCACTATCCTAGTAAGTAACTTTGCAAAATGATGCATTTTTGTGGATTTCTTAGAATTGTACTTTTGCTTTTGTTTTGTCTGTCTGAAGTCCAGTTTTGGCATGTGGTTTGGAACATTGATTTTTATTGCTTCAACTATTCCAATGCTTCCTGTTTGTAAACAACAACAAAAATTCACACTTACAATTCTCAAGCAATCAAGATTGCAGTGCAGTTTGACATAAATCCTCTCACACGCCTGTTTTGTGCCATTTTCTAGCCATACCCGGATAACGAAAGGGCCACAGTTGCATTGTTCACAGCTCGATTTCACTTTCCGCAAAGCACCACACATCAAGCTGTTCTCAAAGGACTCGTGTTTCAACTTGATGCAGCTTTGGAAAAGTAAGTCTCACAGAAATGTTGCTTTGCCTGCTTGGTATAATTTTACGCCTTCTTAGGTGCTACTTATACGCCACACTGGCTCCCCAGATTATGTTGCCTCGAGTGTGCGTCTTACCACATTAACTTGCAAGGTCTTGAGGAGTCTTGAAGAGTTGCCCTGCTTTACTGGACATCGCCATCTTCCCTTTGCAGTCCTCCCCCTAGCAAATGTTATAAAAGACTAATAGAAAATGAAAGGAAAAAGTGTGCAAATCTGTCTGAACTTATCATTATTTTAGTATTTCGTTATGTTTTGTCATTGCAAGTACATTTTGATATCCGAACCAAATGAATATTAGTCATAATTAATCCATGAGCATAAAACATTATGCACTTATTATTGTCAGTTTACAATAACAATGAAAACCTGTGCCAACGATGTCCTTCAATAAGGTTTAACATCAACTGTTAAATCAGTGTCACAGCATCGTACATGTATTGTTTACTCAGGGTTAAGCAATTCCCATGAAATCATGTTTCTTAACCATCATGGATTTTGTTTTATTTCAGTATTGAAGCCCAGAAAAATGGCTTGGTCTTTATTTATGATATGACCAATTCCAAATACCACAACTTCGATTATGAACTCAGTATTAAGATACTTAGTATGCTGAAGGTGAGTTGTTCTTACTTGAAGATTAGATCACAGGATTCAGCTGGTGATTTTGATCATTGATCTATACAGAATACAATATTAAGAAGGTGACGCACTAGACCCAGAAGATTGGCCAGATATGATCATTGAATTTGCATGAGACTCACTATTTTATGAAAATCAGGTTATTCTGGGCAGCTGAGTGTTCCAATTCTCTGTGGAGTGGACAACATTCTTATTATTAGTATTTGTCATATTTCAATGATTCAACTGACTGGCTGATGCCTGTGTTTGAATTTTTTAAAACTAGTTGAACTGCGAATATTGTTATACTTGATAATTAAATAACAATTTTTTGCTTGTTTTTTCAGGGCAGTTATCCTGCAAGGTTGAAGAAAGTTTTAATTGTCACAGCACCTTTGTGGTTTAAAGCCCCTTTCCGAATACTACGCCTTTTTGTAAGGGAAAAATTGCGTGATAGAGTAAGTTGAATCTGGTTTAGAGATGATAATTAAACAGTGAAAATGTTCACACACATTCTAGAGGTCATCAATTACTTTTTTTCATCGAGACCTTGATCTTTTCCAGGTTCACATAATCAATTTGAATCAGCTGCCAAAACACCTACCTATGAATTCCTTGCCAAGAAGACTGGGTGGTCAACTAGAATATAGCCACACAGATTGGTTGCGCCGCTGCCTGTGCATGATGGCCGGCAAAAACGCCAACCTAAACCATGACATCGCTACTTTCTTTGAGAATATAGACAATGACAATGTCGTGGAGGCTGACTTGAGTCTCCCTGGCAGTGTGCCGAGTTCATTAACAAGCACACCTAATGGGGATGACAATAGTTTCCGTTTTAGCAGTGATTTAGAGTCTGATAGCTCGACGATTCAGGAAAAACATAGTGATGAAGATCGAGAGAAGGAAGTATCTGTGGAAAAAGATTCAACTCGATCGCCTCACATTCAGTCCAGGGGTAGCTCACCTACGCGGAAAAGAACATCTGAATCACATTCCCCTGTGCCACCAGGAGAAAATCCTCTTATGAAAAAGAGACCCATGGCAGATATTAACTCCTGGGAGGAGTCCATTCATACCGCAGAGTCTGGTGGTATGCATCCAGCCGATTTAGTGGAACACGTAAAAGTCAAGAGTCGACGAGGATTGATAAGGGACTACTGCAATCTTAAACATCAACCACCAGCGGGGACTTTCGATGTTTCAAAGTAAGTTAAACATGTTAATTTGCATGATGACTTTACTGTCTTCATTTTCAGGTTACTTTCTGTATGTAGCTCAAGTTATTTTCTGGTAATTAACTTACTCTTCAACTTCGTTAATGCAGACACTTATGGTTCCTGGCTCAAGTGTTGTGATAGTGGGGTGTCTACATTAATGAGGTTCTTTGTAGTGGGGAAAATTACTAATAACGGCACTGAACAGCTACTGAATGACAGCTTTTAGATGTCTCCATCTGTGAAAGATGGCCTGCCATATTAATTATTGGAATATATGACATTAGAATTAAGAATAAACTTAATATTGAATTAATATAGGTAGGCCCAATATAATTTTTACACCATTTCAACAGTTATGCCACAGCATCTGTAAAATAGAAGCCACCAAATTACAATTGAATCTTACCAAAAAAAAAAGACTCCTTAATACAACAACTTTTTGCTTTAGTAAGGTCCAAACCTCCTATTGTCAAAAGTATTGTGTCCAAATTAGCAAGGTGTCCGCATTAGCAAAGTGGCTCTATTAGTGAGATTCTGATAAGGATATGACTCATATATGAGATCAGCAAAACTTCTGCTCCTAGCCAAAGTATCCGTAATTGCGAGATGTCCGCATTCGTAACAGTCCTCAAGATGAGATTAAAGGTTACTTTATCAATTTCAGAGCACGGTACAATCTTCCCAAGAATCGTTATACCGATGTACTCTGCCTGGATCAGACCAGGGTGAGACTCGCTCCAATTGAAGGTGACCCCTCATCTGATTACATCAATGCAAATTATGTTGATGGCTACAAACAGAAGAGAGCTTACATTTCTACACAAGGTAAGTTGTCTAATTTTCAACTAATCATTCTAATATTGTCTGTAAAATGTAATTTTTCAGCAGTAAGCTTCATATAATTGGTTGTAAAAGATGTTGATGCTGGTAATTTTACAGTAATATAAAAGCTAACTACTATAAACCTGACAATGGACACCTAAGAGTTAGAATTTTTCCAATTCAGACTATCATTTATAACCCAAATTTGTGAAGCGTGCACAAATACCAATTTAGTGCACACTGCACTTAAACTATGCATTGAAAGGAAACGCCTCGAAAATACGCGTGTTTTGCTAGGGATCTTAAATTCTTTTACAGTGTCATTTATTTATTATTGCGTCCAGTGAGATTAATTACAACAATGTATATAGTGGTATAGGACAACTCTAGAAGTAAGTGTCCCTTGCAAATATTTGAGTGAGTAATTGCACATTAATAGTCTTCTGTAACATCCTGTGCATATTGCTTTTAATGTGACATGTAAATAGATAAACCGCTCACAATCAAGCTCAAACAATTGTGTTTTTACTTGCAGGACCACTTCCGAAAACATTCCCTGACTTTTGGCGTATGATCTGGGAACAGCAAGTGCTTGTGGTTGTTATGACAACCAGGTAAGAGTAATACATATGATAATTAATTTTGCTCTTTGTAATTCAAGGTAAAATTTAAACTGAGTGAATCATAAGACACAGTAATGTTAGTGACATAGTCTGTTAACTTATCTTTGCCTCAATCGCCCTCTATGATCTTCTGTATGAACTGCTGTATGAACATGCAGTGCCACCTGGTGTAATGTGAATGTTTGGATTGCAGGACCGTGGAGAGGGGAAGAGTGAAGTGTGGACAGTACTGGCCTGCAGAAGAAGAAACTGCAGAGGAATATGGTGAATTTATCGTCATTAACAGTGGTGTTGAACTGCGGAAAGACTACACCATTTCTCTTCTAATCTTACAGAATTCAAGGGTGAGTACTGAGTAGTTTAATGGTAATCCAACCCTTATATTCTTTTGAATAATGTAATGATTATGGAAGGATTGAAAAAAGTAAAATACATTAAATAAAACTTGCTGGCTGTAATGCAAATCCATTTTTGGTAAGAAAAACATAAGTCGGATTTTTGGTATTGAAAGACCCTGGCATTCCCCCACTTGTTTCTAGGAGGTGATAAATGAAGTCACTTAAGTTGTAGAGTAGATTTTTATTTGCCTAATCTTGTTTGAATTATCTGATGGCAATTTGTAACCTTTTATTCCAGACTGGACAGACGAGAGAAGTAACTCACTTCCAGTTTACAAACTGGCACGATTACACTGCGCCAGACTCTGCTGAATCTTTTCTAAGCTTTATGTTTGATGTCAGACGACGGCAAGCTCAGAAAACTGCCGAGCTCGGGTCCAGCTGGCAAGGTCATCCACTTGGCCCTCCTATTGTTGTGCATTGCTCTGCAGGAATTGGACGCACAGGTAATTAACAAAATGAATAAATTAATTAAAAACATCTGAATGCTTTGTAAAGTAATTGTATACATTGATACTGACGCTGTAAACAATACAACAACTATGTATTTTTCAATGTGGTGGTTTTAAATAATGGATTGCAACTGTAACATGCTGCCTAATTTTGAAAGTTGTTTTGCATGTATTTTATTAAAAGTATTCCTAAACTCAGCAATACTTGAACATTATTCGAGAGTGATGGCAGCTAGTTTCTGGCAATGTGTTTATATATTTTCAAATTAAGAATAAAATTTGTGAATGCTACACATTTTTTTGGCAGGGAGGCTAATGTTGAGATGTTTTAATTTACAGGTACGTTCATTACAACAGATATATCAACAAAACGTCTAGCAGATATCGGCACTGTTGACATTCACTCTACGGTCCAGCGCATCAGGAGTCACAGGGCATTTAGTATACAGATGCCGGATCAATATGTTTTCTGTCATTTGGCGCTGATTGAACATGCTCATAGAGAGGGGCTCCTTGGACAGTTTGACCTGGCTGGGTTTGCGGAAAGCAGCAGCGAGTCAGATTGACGTTGAATTTATGCCGTCATCTGCTTTCATATATTAAAGATTTTAAAGATCTTTTCATCTAAGCATGGTCTGCTTTCTCTGGTCGTCTCTGTTGATATGTTAGACAACCGTGAACTGATTATCACTTAGTCCCTCTAAGAAGTGAAGGGACACTAATTGTGATGAGGAAATATATAAAATGTCTCCGGGATAACCCACCTGTTAAAATGCAGTTAAACTAGTTGCTTGCAAAATGATTACTCTGCACATGGATGGACTTGCCGATTTATTATTGCATCAATCATTCGAGTAATTCCAGAGGTCTGTGTACTTCTAATTGATGCATTCCAGTCTTGGGGTTTAAAACAGACTTCTTAACATACTTGTGTCATGTTGTTGGTTTAATTGTCACCCCCCGTCACCCCTCCCCAATACATACTGCATCATAAATAATTAGTCCCATAGATCAACTGATGAGATTAATGAAGAAAGATAAGTCTGTCTCAAGACTTGTGAAAGTGAAAATGTACTGTCATGTGTGATTGAGATTTGAAAGATACGAATCATTGTTATTACTGTTTCTGTCCAATGGTTTGCCGGCTGTATCGTTCATATACCTGTGTATATAAAGTCTAGACAGTTTTTGAAGCAGTAAACTGTGTAAGAAACTTGTATTTAACTGTATTACTGTACCATTACACAAATTTAAGTGTACCAGCTTTCCCCCCTCTAAATTATAATAAATTAAACTGGCTAACTTTGATCTATCATAATGTAGCTCTTGAATATTAAGATATGTAAACAACAATAACTTCATTCTTCAAACTATATTTATTACAAGGTATATTATGAAAATATTATTTAAATGATAATAAATTGTAATTATCTATCAGATTTACTGTCATCAGTGGTGGAAGAGAACGGGAGCCTGTTGTTTGTATGATAGATGTACATGACTGTGTATATATAATATGTTGATAGATATTTATTCGCAATGTTGACCATTGACTTAAATTAATATATTTCAATGATAAAGCGTGCTTATAAGATGACTTTGGCTGTGCTTTGAGCATTGCATCTTGTAGCAAATATCAGGTTTTTTTGGTTTTTCTTTTTTTTTTTTAATGTAAATAATTAAGATTTATGTACTAAAATGTATTAATGACAGGAGTAACAGTTTCACAAAACACGGGTTTCATGTGACTGTCATACTGTTTACGCAGTAGTTGTGTAAATGTCATGAAGAATGAGTAAATGAGAATTTGTTGCATTTCTCAGATGTTTAGCAATGTTATTTTGTCGTTTAACCCTGTATTTACTCAATTATAAATCAGTGTCATGAAAGATATCCACTCCAATATATGCATACCTGATTAAGGTGATTCTGAGGGTGAATTTAATGTGTCAACAAACTTGGTATTTTGTATGGGTCGACAAACTTTGTAACATACCAAGAAACTGTTCAAGAAATATGACTTATAGTTGAGTAAATCTGCTAACATGTCTTCAGGCAAATTTTCATAGTTCTACTTTCTCAATGATGATTATTCTGTTGATTTGTTTATATGAAATTGTGAAATTTTGATACCAAAGATTTTTTGACTGTTTGAGAGAACGTACTACACCTGCAGCGAGATTGTTTTTTCTTTCATCAGAATTCTGTTAAAAATTGTTCAACGTCTGTGTTGAAAATGTTGAGAGCTGGTTGAATGTTTTGTGCTAGGATGCATGTACCTGTTGTATATAACATATTATATAAATATTCATGACAATTAACATCCAAAATAATAGTATACTTCAGTTCGGATAATCAACATTGACTGAGGTAATTAATACTATCCTTTTTGAGGGAATGCGCTTCGCATTCAATATATATTATTGCTCAGGAGATGACATAGTCACCACAAAAACGCTTGTGCATTGTGTTGCTAACTAATTGATCAGAAGTACCAAAATATCATAAGTGAAAGAAACGAGTATTATTCGTTATTCATTGAATTATATCTATTTTGCATTCCATGTTAATGTCAATTAGTTGTTTTAACTAGTCTGAAAATCTCCTGGAATTCGATGATAATAGTTTGTGCAATAGAAAAGCAATAGTTTCTGTATTAATGATACGTAAGTTCTCTGTCAATAGTAGCAATATTGATGAACAGTAATAGGTAAAAAAGGTTGAATCTGGTTGAAAACTGAAGTCTACTAAACTGCTGACTTTTATCGTGGATGACATTGGTTGTTTGTGTCAGAAAATCTAATTTAAAAATTTAATTAATTTTACTCTTTGCCCACTGAAATGGTGGCGTTATTGCATGAATTCTGGTATTTTAACTAGTTTGAATGGTTTATCTTCACACAATATTAATAACACTTTAATTGTTAGATTATTTAACATGTAAATGAAATTATGTATACATCTTACACTATCAGTTTGTTCTTAACATTGCACACTGATGTATGAAGGCATTATGTAGACATCCTTTGTGACGCCTCTTGCTTGCATTTAGTTATAAATACATATATGTATTCTGTGAAATTATTATCACTTATAACTGTCACATATATACTGTTAGACGCACAGTTAATGCATTTTTGAACTGATGTTGAAAGTGTATATATTCATTGTTGAAGAGCTAGAAAAGAAATTCTAGGCTGAAAATTTAGTAAAAAATTTGCAATTACAGTATGAGTTTAAATGTTGCTTTGTCAAACTTATTCTATAGTAATTTATGAATATTGTTACATTATTTTAATGTTTGCCTATGGGATACTGCCATGGATTATTTTATGAGAATGGCATTTCATATGAAGTAAATAAATATGAGAAATTAATATACACTAGTCTTTGTGCCTTTTTAATATCCGACTGTGCTTAAATTTGAATGAATAATGGGTTCGCTGTTTACATATCTTGTATGTATGACTCAGGTCTTTGACTTGACCTCAGACAACATATGTTGTCTGTGACTTGACCCAGCATGGACACAGAGTACAAGGAACCCAATTATTTAATAATCTCCCCAAAAAAAAAGTTATACAAGGGAGAATGAGTAGGTCCACAATTTTAAAACAGCGAGTGACATAAACATAGAGTAGATGTCAGGAGCTTAGCCTAGATGGCATCAGTGATGGAAGTAGGAAATGTCGGTCGGAGGAACTCGCGCCCCAGCAGCCTGACCACACAGAATCGGCTTAGTTAAAAAATGTGAATTACAATATGTATATTTATTCAAATATTTAATAATATCAAATATTTTGAATTTATTTAATAGTATGTGTATGATAAACTTTTCTCTGCATAATTGACTAAATGGTATTTAATAAACATTGCACCCAACAGTCCAGTTGGATTAGGGCATTCAGAAATGCATTTATGGTTATTGACAGTTGCTATATACAATTTTGGAGATTGGCACTGCATGAAAACTGGATGATGAAGGCCAACTCCTATGAAATGCCATCATTTGATGGTAGGGCCATGGGTTGGCAGGCCATTCACCTGGACATACAGCCCCAACCCTGGAAGGCTAGCTGGCCCTTTTATGGATAAGTTTGGCCCCGAACCAAACCAGAAAGACTGGCCCGTTTCCATGAAGCACCAGCCCAAGTGAGATTAGCACCTTCACCTGGAAGCTTGGCCTGAGTAAGAGAAATCGGCCCCTTCCCAACAGAGATTGGCCATGGAGTCACTAGAGACTCCATGGATTGGCCCAGGACAATAGCCCCAGGTTGAGCAATGCTCCATGAAAGGTTGGCCCAGCGAAAAAATCATTTCACCCCGCTTCACCAAGGGGTGCCTTTTCATCCACAGTGTCAATGGCTGAAATTATCTGTAGCCACATGCAGTGTCAGTAGCCAAACTTTAGTAGCCACTGCTTATCTCAATAATGCAGAGAAAGGTTTATCATGTACACATACTATTCAATAAATTTAAAATATTTGATATTCAAGTCATTAAATATTTGATAAATTTTATATTTTTGTAAATCTAACTACTTTTATTGTAATTCAAATTTTTGCACTAAGGCGACCCTGTGTGATATTATGTGGCCAGGCCACTGGGGCATGAGTTCACCGACATTTCCCACTGATAAGCCTAAAACTTGGGCCTTCAACCCCTCTCATCATGCTCATGAGAGTATTTATCAGTTTATACAAAGGCAAATTTTAAACTTATTTTGCTAAAATATATCCAAGTCAATCTCGCCCCTAATTTTTTCACGCTCCTGAATGATCATACAGTGCAGATGCAGGGGGCGGATCTAGAACATTCTGAGAGGGTAGTAGATAAGTGACATATTAATATGAGCCTATATTTCTTCCACTATTTGTGGCTACGCCCCTGAAAATATACATTTCTAATCATACCTATATTTAGTCATCAAAAAGTTGGCGAATTCTGTCCACTTAACATTGTTTTTGGCTACGCTCCTGACCATATAGACATCTATTTATTTAGTGTGTTTGTGTATCATGCACTCATGGATACGCTCGTGAAGACGGTCAAGCTTTTCGGGCAATTTTTTTACTTCCGGCTAACCCCAATACAAATTTAATGGCTACGCTCATGAAGACGGTCAAACTTTTTGGGTGGAGCTCAATTTCAAAATTGACACTTTTCTTGGCACCGTGCCAAGTCTTTTCAACATGGGAAGAATAGGTAAAATTCGGTCGGTTGCAGCTTGGAAGAAATATTTCTTCCAAGGTTGCAGCCAGTCATGTAAACCATAATTACACTGTAATTAAAGGACCTAAGAGGTCATTCCTTTTTTTTTCATACTCATAATCACAACTTTAATGTTGTATTCACACCTAGTTTCAATAAAACTATCTACTAAAAAAAATTGGCAGGTACCGTGATCACAAGTATTTTTTTGCTGCCCTATATATATTTTATAGATTTGGAGAATGACTAAAGGTCTCAGCACTTGATTACCGTGTGCCCTCTTAGCTCAGTGAGTAGAGCAGAGCTAGAGCAGAGCTACTGAAATGAACGTGGCTGAAGATACAGAGATTCGAGGACAAACACTGCTCGCATTTTGTCATGCTGGGCTGACAATATAAAATTACAAAAATTAATTCCTGGCATTTCCCAACGGAATGTAGCCTCGATCCTACGACCTCGCTAGTAGCTGTTCTCCACCTCACCACTAGACCACAAGCCCTGGTGCTGATTTCGAATTTGAAACTTGTACTCAAAAATTAAACCGGCAATTAATTTTGAAAGTTTGAAAAACCGTGAATAAAAAAAAGCTTTCTTATAAAGGTAGCCATTTCAGGGTTTCAGTTACAGGTTCGAAAGTTCGTCCAAACTGGACGACATTTGGACGTACAAAAAACGAACGTCAAAACTTCAGATTCCTTTTATAAAATGCGATTGTTATTTTTGAGATATATTATTGACATATTGGCCTGCTTTTGATTGAGCACTATTAAAGAAATAACAAAAAGTCGAATACTTTAAACGTTTATTTATCTAGATAGACAAATTCACCAACTGGTATGAGAGCATGCAAAATACGATTGTTTCACGAAATGTTCTTGCATGCATAATAAGCCTACTTTATACAACATAGGCCTATAGTTCTGTAAATAAAATTTGTATAATCTTTGAATAAATTGAAATACATCCATGGGAAAAATTAACAGTTAATGGTTTCCATATAAAATAGAGTCCAATATTTCCGCATGTCCATAAAAAAATGTATAATTTTATGTGTGTCTCAAGTTCCTTAGTCCATTAGGTACGCATGAAATAGCCTTGCTGAAATAAATGAAAGGGATGGGAACATTTGTAAAATACTTGTAAACGCCTCAGCACTTGATAAAATGTATTAACACGAGATGTCGCCACTAGTCTGACAAAGATGACAAATGTGTGGATGGCACAAGTCTCCTCAGTAAATTCCCATCGACTTAGGTAGAATAATTCGGGAAGTGACATTCCATAGATAAGTAGCTTTTTTATATACCACAGAGATAGTTTCTTGTTGTTTACACTGGAGATGCCTGATAAATGCCATAAATAGGTAATTTGTTTCTACACAATTATTTATTTATTTTTTATTAATGCAATTTCTTATGAATTAAATGTATAGTGAATGCATTACTGGACATTTTTACTACAATACTAATAATTCTTACATATCATGATACTGTATAGGTCCTAATTACTTATAGGGGCTGTAAGTTTTTCATGCTGTACAGACAACACTGGACAAAAAATGACTTCCTGTGGGTTAACTGGAGTCAAAATGGGTGATTTTGACCAAGTTGGGCGTGCATGCTGATCCAGATCAGAAGTCTCTGTCACGCCAGATTTTTAATTTCGGAAAGATTATAACACTCTTCATCATTCTGTAATTGCCGTAAAAAGGGCATTCACTATCATGTATAAGACCTACGAATGATGACGGATGAAAATTTTTTTTACTCTTGCTCATCCATTAGTTTTAATGATCTTATCATCAATGACTATCACGTATAAGACCGAGTGACCACATACGTCAAAAATTGGCTATACGTGCTCACTCGTGGCTCTGTTAATCACGAGCGTACGTGGGGCAATCGTATTTTGTACCATCTTGCTCATCCTTGTCCCTGTGTGATTCACTATGAGCAATTTACGAGCAATCTATGAGCGACCTACGAGTGCCTCACTGATGCCTCACGGATGCCTCACGGATGCCTCATGGATGCCTCACGGATGCTTGGCTACGGACATTTGGCGAGCGTTTTACGGACGTCCGGCTATGTTCCAACAGTTGCTTGCCAAAGTTGGGCCTAGAATTAGCAAGCAAGACACCTTCTGGAGGAAAGCTTCAGAGACAGGAATCAGGATCGCCATCACCCTGAGGTATTTGGCAACTAGCAACAGCTGCAAGTCATTGATGTATGGCTTCAGAGTGGCCCTTCCTGAAATGTGTGAAGCCATCATAGCCGAGTATGCAGATGATGTCATCTCCTGTCCAACAACACCAGAAGAGTGAAGAGAAGTTGCACAGCTGTTTGAGGCAAGATGGAACTTTCCCCATTGTATTGGTGCCATAGATGGGAAGCATGTGGCCATCAGCTGTCCTCCCAAAGGAGGTTCACTCTACTATAACTACACGGGCTTCCATTCCATTGTACTCATGGCTCTTGTGGATGCAGACTACAAGATTATCTATGTGGATTGTGGAGCAAATGGTTCTGGATCTGATGGAGGAGTTTTTGCTGCTGCAGCCCTGAGGGAAGCTCTAGAAGATGGGACCATTGGATTACCTCCACCTGAACCTATTGCTGGTGGTGACAGACCTGTACCATACTTTATCATTGGGGATGATGCCTTCCCTTTGAGAACCTGGCTGATAAAACCACTGCCTCTGCACAACATGACCTAACAGCAGAGGATCTACAATTACAGACTCTCCAGAGCCAGATGAATTGTGGAGAATGCCTTTGGTATCCTGGCATCAAGGTTTAGGTGTCTGCCAACCACTATGCCCCAGAAAACCAAGATGGTTGAATCTTTAGTCCTTGCATGCTGCTGCCTCTACAACCTCATGAGAATCAGATATCTGACAACCCAGAACAGCATGCTTGACCACGAAGATCCACCAACTCTGTCATTTTTAAATGTTCTTGTCCCTTAAAACCACTGTCACATATAGTTTTTGTTAGCCCCTTTTATAAAACTCCACAATTAACAATTTTATTTAAAAGAGACTTACAAGGAGTAACTTTCTTGTAGGATAAACACACAATTTAAGTGAAATGAATGAGGAAAAGTGGAATGTTTTCAGAACAAAAAAATATTTTACTTATTAAGGGACAAGAACATTTAAGATAGACAGAGTTGGTAGTTTTTGAATGAAATGAAAAAAAGTAAAACTTATTATTTCAGGGGCCAAAAAATTGAAAGAGTTTAGACTGTATTTACCAACAACAAAAAAGAAGATAAAAAACCGAATTATTGATGACCAAACATTTAGAGAAAGTTAAAGTAATTTAAAGGGGGGGGGGGAATGGAGGAAGGCCAAGAAGAGATATAGTTGGTGGGTCAGGGACTATTTTTTATTTTTTTTTGTCACACAAACTGTGCATGGTGTACTCTCTTGGGAGGATTTGGTGGCATTGAAAAAGGCCATAATTTTTTTTGAAGTTTTCTTGTTTTTTTCTTCTTGAACATCTACTGGAACAGGAAGAGGAACAGGATAAGGTGATTACTCCTTCGGAGACATCTGAGTCACATTAGGGAAGGACGAGTTCATCAGCTGGCTCATGTTGAGCGGAGTCGAACTGGCAGAAATGTTGTCACTGGCAGACAGCAAGGATCCCACTGAAGGAGGGTTCAAGGAAGAAGAACCAGGCACCACTGGAGAAGGTACATCAGAGAAAACACCCAATGAAGATGAAGGTCCAGGTCCAGAAGACTGGTAGGTACCTGCAGGCTGGAACGTGGCAGCTGAAGAAGCTCCTGCAGGCTGTAAAGAAGCTGAAGGAAACAGCTGTGCAGACATCGTCTGCAAGGTAGTCCATTGTTTCTCAGAAGTAGCGTGCTGGAACTGGCTGAACGTTGGCTGAAACATCTGGGCCTGCTGCTGCTGATGGAGCTGCTGCTGAATAATCAACTGCTGCTGTTGCTGCTGTTACTGCTTGTTCCTCCTGACTTGCACCTTCGGCTGCAGGAAGAACGACATCAGCTGGGCTTCGACGTCATCATACGTGTCCAAGTCCAACTGAAGACACTCCGAATATATATTGCTGGTCAATCCTTGCAGCTGTCTGACTATGTCAGCTAATTTGGAGCTTGTTGCAGATAAATGATCACCAGTATTCTTCCTCTTCTTGAAGGGACCACCCATGGTTGTCGCTGGGAAGACTGGACTTGGCTTGACGTCAACTTCTTCCAGTTCTTCAGGCCTAGAATTTGGCTGGCCTGCACTGGAGCTGTCATCAAAGTTGGGCAGTTGCTTCTTGCTCTTCGCAATCTTCTTCTTTAGGTTGACAGCTTGACGAGACGGCACCCTGGAGATTTGTTGCTCAAGGAACATAAGGTTGGTGATAATCCACTTCTCCTTCTCTGTCGGATTTCTCTTGGCTGTACCGGAAGGGCCCTGCTTGATGAATTTCCGAGCACTGGTTCTGATAGACTCAAGCCAGGTCTTCAACTGTAGCCCAGTACAGGGGACACTGAGGGACTGTGCCTTGGCCTCAATGAGTCTTCTGATGTTGACATGGATGACAGCGACAGAGATCCAGACTTGTCTTCTGCCAAGTACCCCCAGTTACACTACGGTTGCTGACTATAAACAATCACCCGCGAGTTTTCTATGGAAGTTTTGAACATGAGCAAAACATCCGTCAATTTTGGCGGTTGTTCTCGGTTCGGGAACGGCTGTGAGGAATCGAGTAAGTGTGTTCACAGTCTTCTACGACAACCTCCCCATAACCACGATTGCTGTACAGATGCCCAATTTTGCGCAATATTACATAATTCTACTAGAGCAATACGGCTTCACCGGGAAAACCGGCCATGTGAGAACCCCCCTTTAATAAGAATAGAAAATTTAAGCTTGTGTTTGTAAAACTCTCTTTCACTTTGCCGCTGCTGTATGTCTATCTCAAACACTATCTTAACCAAAACTTATGAGAAACATGACACTTTTTATTTTTAATATGTGAGAGTACTTTGAATGCAAGTGCCTGCTTTGGCGGCTTTGCTAGTAATTGTTCAAAAGTGCTGTAAATATTTGCTCTTACCTTACGAATTGTTGTTGCAAGGATATTTTCGAAGATATCAGCAAAAGGAGTTCTTCAATTGCTCTGATATTTCAGTGTTTGACCCCATACACGGCCTATTAGAGAGAAAAGAAAATTCTGGCACAGTTTGATTTTTAGTATATAGACGACGGAGACTTCTCTATAGAAAGTGCATTGAAGGTGTTATAAACTCACCAAAGCTTAAAATTAACACAATTTAAAAAAAAAAGATTTATCAATATAAGACAGTTGTTGGCAGTATAGGAACTGTCTGATTCCTAGGTTGGTTAGCTAAATAGTTGTATATGTGTTTTCATTAGTTTGAACTAAAATATCCTTTGATACTGACTTAAGAGTAGCTGCAAAGTGATGGAGAGTATGGCACACTTACCAAATTTGAAATTCTTTACATATGTGCATAACTCAAAATCCTGACGAGATAAGCAAACCTGAATTAGTCGAGATCACCTGTTTTACTGGTTCATTGCTTTCCAGTGTAATTAAATTCTTCATCTATTGGTTTTTAATTGATTGTCTCAACTAACTTTACAATAGCAGTTTTTTAATTCACCACGCTGTCCACACTGTTGATTCCACCAATCCCCATCTCACCGGGGCAGTGATGGATAACTGCAGTCTGCAGTTATCCCATCACAACGTAGCTGGCCAAATCTTCATCGAAAACTGCTGAATTTGGAGAAATGTGGCACAGCAGATTGGGTAACTCATTTTTGTGATGAGTTACCCTATCTTGACAGACACTTTAATAGACAAATCTCTACTACAGCATTTGAGAGCTTTTTTTCTACTCGATTCAAAATGTCTAAGTATATTAATATCGTTATGAATTTTCCAAGAAACCCACCAAATAACAACAACGGAAAGTTGGGAAGGGTAACTGCAGTCCACTTTGCCTCATGTTCTCCTACTTAAAATGTAATACCAATTGCATGAACTGTTATGACAAGCCCACTATCACGTCAAAGTGAAAAATCATAAATGGTGTACAATATAACCTTGACTTTTACTCCACTTATTAATTTACTCCAATTATTATTTTACTTCACTTATTATTTTACTCCACTTATTATTTTACTCCATATATTAGACTGTTTTCCGAAAATGTTAGTTAACTCCCTCCTATTCGGGATATGACTAATACATTCATGTAATTCCTGCACGATTTGTGATAAACACGATTCATGTAATTACATACTTATAACTGATTAACATCTTTCTTGGGCATATCGGGAAACCTCCACAAAACATTATCCTTTATCTGTTTATTACACACAACAAGGAACTAATGAGAGTTGTATTAGGTATTGGTGCCAAATAACAGCTTGTGCAATGATGATGGGTCAAGATGATGGGTCAAGATGATGGGTCAAGATGATGGGTCAAGATGATGGTCAATCAGGTCCAAGCATCCATAGTTGCCAAAGCACTGGACATTGGGAATGCTTCAGATTGAGTGCACGTATGAGGGACAGGTAAAGATCAATTACTGTATGTTTGGTCAGCTGATTCAGCTAGAAATATGTGGTGTCCCATGTTGTCACAGTTGCCTTGAGTAGGTGTTGACTGGAAATTAAATTTGGGCATGTACAGGAAGTTTACATTGCACACTGGGCTGTCTTCACTTCTTCAGCGAATTTCCCACTGATTCTGCTGCCCTTCTTGTAAAATGTAACTTTATTTATACACTCAATAGCAAAAGAAACGTAACACCTAAAGCAAATGTATTTTTCTTTGGAAAGAGGTCATTTAAATCTTAAAGCGCTAGAGGATGCAGAAAAAGAATTTCACCGAGGTGTGACAATTTAATTTTCTATGGTTCTAAGGACTGGTTTATCACATTTTGGTAGGGCATGTTCAACAAACCATAATATTACCCTCATCCTACACAAGGAACTCATGGTATAATGTGAAAGCCTGTACAAATAATAGCACCAAAGGCTGAAATATGAAAACGATATCTTCACACAGAAAAATAAAATAACACAGCTTTTTTTTTAGGTATTGTATCACACCATGCTTGTTTATCCACACAAAAACATTGTGCTCCTGCCAAGGAAAAGTGGTTTTTAAATGGTTGGAATTATAATTTCCCTGATTCAAATGTTGACAGCCACTTGTACGTCCATTCATATATCCGTGAGCAATTATTCATCCTTTATAGACATAAATCAAGTCTTTGTTTAACATCTCCTGAAACTCATTTAATGGCCACATTTCTGTCCTTATTTTTTTATATAGAAAAAAAGTTTATTAGTAGATACAGAGATTGTGAAGTATCGGGCAAAATCTAAGCAGGTGGGGCAGTAAGAGCATCAAACAATATGTTGCAGAAGTATTAACAAGGAAACAACACAAACTGGATATTGCTAATTTTTTTGTTCAGTGAAATTAGCTAATAAGACATTCACCACAAGGTTCTCTGGAATTTGCAGGGCCAAATTGATCAAGTGCCATGACCTGTCGTATTTACTATCTTCCAAGACAGGCATGATTTTCTGCTCCGGTACATGGCCAAATGTGCCACGTGTGTTTTCCATGAGAAGGGTAAACGCATGGAAAACGCATGGCTTTTAGCTAATTATAATGAGGCAAAAACCATGCGTTTATCCAAACGCATGGAAAACGCACATGTCACATTTGGCCATGTAGGAAAATTCACCCTTAAATCATGTCATAGTTTCTTCCAGAGGTCAACCAGCAGGCCCTGCAATGGCCTGCATGGTACAAAATGGTCACATGCAGATCATCAGTGACTTTGTTGGAAGTCCTGAAGCTGCAGTAAATGGTTGCACCAAAACATTGTTACAGAACTCAGATGCTACCCTGAGAATTGCTTTACCTGTCAGAGAAGGTGGTGTCAGATATTTACATTTAAAGCTGCAGTCACAAGTTTCAGCTTTTGCTCTCATTTTGTACAGACTTTCAGATGACTACTTGATTTTCAATGTAAGATGTGGGAAATGTCATTCTCTGTTAACTGAAGGTGACAGATTAAAATATTAATACTTTCAAGCATTAATTAGAAAGACATCTTTCAAATAACTCTATATAAGCAGACTTTCTTTTGCTTTTGACTGTATAAAGAAACCTATGTATTGAATTGATTTGAAGACTGATGGTGAGTCTCTCAATCAAGCAAGGGTTCACCTTATTACCGGAATATGGTACTTTTATACCATACTTACTTAAAGCTATGCTATCATTTGTCTTGTATTTCTAGTGGTATGTGCTGTCAATCCGAATTCATATTCACATTGTACATCTCAGTTTTTCTTCATTGCTATGACTATTTTTCTGGAAATATCGAATTTATGAGACTACATTTTTGGAATGTCTTTCTTTCAGGCCACCCAGCCAGGTCTCTGTGCATCATATGGTATCACGTGCAGTTCGCTCCTTTCCTTTTTTCAGGTGTTTGTTGAAGGAATTTACTGCAGTGGAATTATGTGTGATACACTCATTAAAAAAAAGAGACTTAGTGAGACATCCTCAACAATACAAGGTGTTGTTTTGAACTGCATACAGCCGAAAACTCCAAATTAACGAAGTCTCTGAGTCACTGGCTATTATGTTACCCACTGACACTGTGACAGCTATTGACTCGAGACGAATTTATTTGCCTTCATACAATAATATAACAATTACTGGAAACAAAAGGCTGCCACTTATTGTATATTAGAACTGCTATTAAACAAAGGATAATTATGGTGTATGCAATGTATATACAAAAGTCCATTGTCACAAGATGAACGGAGAAGGCCCACTCTTTGCTGCTGATGGCTGTCTAGTCAACTGCTGCATAAATTGCCTCCAAAATGACTTTCGTTTTCTTCGACATTTCATCCACTCTAAATCCAACTGTATTGTAGCTAGTAATAATTAATATAGTTATTAACAATACTAAATATAGTTATTAACAATACTGCTATACATAGACTTCAGACACAAGAAAAAATATGTTATTACAACTCTTTATTGATAAATTATATTGATAAATTATATTGCCTTAGGGCAGTTGTCAAATAAAATGGCAACGGGTGTAACTTTCACTCCTATTGCTTAATTACCAGACTTCAATTACTTTTTTGTGTTTATAGGCCTACAAAGATCTTTGTTTTGTTTTTTTGTATGCGTTTTTTTGTTTTTAATTTGCCAAGAGGGTTCACAATGTAGCTATCGGGATCATGAATGATCACTTTTCATCAGGTTATTATCAATCAACTGCTGTACATTTTAACCAACCTCCAATTGACAACTGCAACCTAGGAACCTTTTAATGATTTTCAAAGAGTATCCACTGCGGCAGAAGCTAACAAATTTTTGTTTATTTAGAGAATTCCTGACGCTTTGACTGCTGGGTGTACGAAATGACTTCAACTGCTTTCGAAGCTACAGTAAATCACCCAACCAGCATAAGCAGTATTTGATTTTTGTTTTAAGCGAATAAACGAGGGCATATCAATCTTTTAATTGCCATTAGCGCAGGATGAAAGTTTTTAATTCAAGCTATCAAATATGCAAATTAGTTTCATCTTTCAACGACGTAATGGCGTCCTGATTATGCGTGAAAAGTGATCAAGATGCGAAAATTTGCGTAGAACTCATTAAGCTCACATTAGTCTCATGACTACAATATTCTATGGCCTTCAATGGAGAGACTGACGGACAGACAGAAAACAGTGCGGTAGTAGACAGATAGACAGATAGACAGATAGACAGTGAATGGCTCCAACAGACTGTCATACAGTTTATCGGAAAAATATGAGACGGACACACAGAAATAGAAGAGACACAATTGGTTTTATTATTATTATTATTATTTTTAATTATTATTTAACGAAGTAGACACTTCACCAAAGGTGTGGTCAATCTGCCATGTTTAAAGTGCAACATCTTTAGTGGGGTGCAAGGGGTCCTGAGTTAGGTGTAGTAGGGTAAAACCTTTCTGAGAGACATTATAGGACTTGTAATTGTAACCTGAGGGATAAAAAGCGAAATCCGACCTAACTGATGAACTTCAGTCAATTCTATTTTCCTGAGTATTCGAACCGAACTTCTGGTCATGTCAGATATAGCTAATCTGCGTGATTTGAACTTCAACAATCGGAAGCTAGAAACTTCAAGACTTGAGATCTTGGTTAGATCCATGCCGAGGCTCTGTACAAATGATGCAGCAAATGCTATGTCTGGCAGAGTGGCAGTAGGTAGGTGGTGCTGTAGGCAGGTGTGAGCCACTGTTCTGTTTAACAGAGCCTGTAGCTGCATGTACCAGAGAAGCAGAGAGAAGTTCATGTTTCATAAACATGTTGTTGTGCGTTCAAGAGGAAAATAGATATGTATCGTCATCTAAAAAGTTTAGTTTGAGCTTGGCTGAACAAGGTAATCCAGTCTCTTTGGGCTTCTTGCAAATGAAATGTCGAATAATTAAAATTGGAAAACGAGTGGCTTGAAAAATTATTTAATTAACTATTAATTTAGAATTTTTTTTCATTTGCTCAAATAATTCAGTTGAGCGATTTGTTACTTAAGTGGCTCCCTTATATGGCCTTCATATGGTAAAGGTGTGACAAACTATCTGTTTGCGTGGATCTAATTTATCACACTCCAGAGGCTATACAGACAGAAACGTCGCACACACAGAGACAAGAAAGGCACACTAAACACGAACCTATACCCTGACTTAATACCAGCTCTCATTAGCTACATGGCAAACGAAAGTATTACCTTATAAGCCGCAATAATTCTCTCATCCTTTTTCATTATTCCAATAAAAAAGCCAGGTCATTTGTGTATTTAATTATACATTTGGCTGGGCTGAATGAAAAGTCAATCATTAGGAGCGCACATTTATTGAAAACGTGTTTTGGCATACATATCATTTGTTATTGAACAGAACTCGCATCAGGATGTTTCCGTTAATTCGAGCGTTCTCAGCGTCAGACGCCCGCACTACGCAACGTCATGGAGTGATAAGGGGAGGAGCTACAAATGGGCTGTCCTACTGCTCCCATGGCCAACAATTGTGCAGAACCTTGATCATAACATTCAGATCAGGGACAACTTTGACAGGAACAGGAGAGAAAAAGCTTCACAACTTGTTTTGAGTGAGCGAAAGTTACCGAAAACTAGCTGAAGTTGAGGAACAGGACGAAACAAAGTTTTAGGCGGGTGCCTGTGTTGGGCCCGTTTAAAGAAAAGGGGGATAGTAATGCTTCTTGCTTATGTTCTGCTGTCAGTACAGCTCCTTCATCTCTCATCATCTACAGAATTTCCTATAGACCATGATGTGGATTTCACCAACGAGTGGGCAGCTGAGATTCATGGAGGGGACGATATAGCCAGACAAGTGGCCAGGGACCTAGGCTACGATTACCAAGGAAAGGTTAGTTGCAAAAATGTTCAAATTTCATGATAATACATAGTCTTTTTTGGCATGGAAACTTCGCCATATGTTCATGGACATAGGCATTGTATACACATACAGTAATTGCTCATGACTGCGTTCTCCTGACACAATATACAGCAAAATTGTGACCTCGTTCTGCCCGCATTTTCCCCCCAATTGTGCCAAAACATTGCACTCTCAGCATTAAGTTATGCATCATCTAACGCACACGACATTTTAGATCACATTTTAGATCCTGTTGTCAATTCAGGAAATTTGCATCATATCGTATAGGATCCATGCTAATAATCTACATGCAAATTGAATTAGTATGTATGAATATAGCATACTCTAGCCCAGGAAACTATCTGCAAAAGTTATAAACGAATGCACTGACTCGTGATTATATAATTTAAAACAGATTTATAACGGAGCTATTATGGTGTTCAGGTAGAACTGTGATATGTTTCCTGTCTACTTATTACAGCAGGACTATTCTCAGTTTCATATAATGACAATATCCTCCTATTGTGCGCTGAAGTGTCTTAAGTAGAAATGAAGGTGTGACTGCGAGAGCTGCCTCAAGGGGACCTCTTGCGACCGCGTTTATTGTGACTGGTTCACAGTGCTGTGGGACTTGGTGCTGTTGGGTGGTGCTAGGACCACAATGAGGTGACGTAAAAAGTATGAAGGTCACTAGGACGGGAGTGGAGTTAATGCCAGGCCCTTGTGGATTCAATTTGGACCTCGTGGTGCAATCTGTGGTCACATGACCTATGTGTTGTTAAAAGGTCAGAGTCAATGATGTCCCATGTTACCGCTTGGTGGCACTGACCTCACAGCATCGCCATTTGCAGCAGCAACAATGCAGCATCCTCATCAAGCTCCTGGGGGACCCCATAACTACACCCCTTCCCGGGGCTTCCCCTCTGCCTCCTCTGTTGCAGTTTTCTCCACAAACAGCCAGGGCACTTGCCATCCTGACAACAGACTGTCATGGGGATGTCTTATTCATCTCTGGCCTTTTGCACCATGTGTCCATATGGCTATCACACTTGCATATCTGCAATGCTATCTCCATCTCCATATGCTGTGGTGATATGCTGATATGCGCTTGACACCAATGGAAACTTGATAAGTATTGGCTTCAGGACAGACTCAACTGTCAGTTTTTCTCATACGTGCATCATCAACACACTTGGCATACATTTTTACATAATTCCAAATTAATTTATCACACCAAAGGTTTAATTTTGGCACAACTCTAAAACTCTCGAATACACTTGTTAGTTGTTGAGATATATATGGTATAAAATGCATTGCTAAAAGCCTAAAACAGATTTTTCTGACATTTAAACAGACTGAATCAACATCGTACGCTCTGTCCAAATGCACGTATGATGCATGATGGTGCGCTTTGTGGAATATCCACTGCTCCAGCTTCCAAAAAAAAGTCATATACACAGGAAATGAATTTGCTTCATGCATAATGGATCATCAACAATGTGGTACTCCTTGCCTTTGTTCAAACTATAAATAAAGCGGAGCACAAAAGCTGATAAGCTTTGTTCAATTCCCACATTATCTAGTGAGTGTTATCACAGGCAATTTCTTATCAGTGTCAGTGATTGCCGAAATATACAAAGTATAGAGCAATGTTAACACGAAAGAGACACTTTCCACGGAGGGATGACAATGCTGTATGTACTCAAATACAAGCCGGGTCTAGTCAAAATCTACTTTTTAAATTGATGATTATTGAGTATGTTAATCAGTTGGTCAACGTACTCTTTCTTGTGGTTCACCATTCTTCGAAGCACATATCTGAAGCTTCCTCAAATTGTCAACTGAACGAACATGGTGTAGGTAGTTTACAGTTTCCATGCAATGATTCTGACTTACATTGTCATTGCATTTGTCACCGTGTGTGCAACAGACGCTGTTAGATGCTGGGGGTTCATTAGGCATACGGCATACAAGAGGTTTTGAATTAACAGCATTTAAGTTCTTTCCTGAGTCAGGAAAGCCGAATCTAAATGATGCACACTTTCCCCTTATTGGTATCACTTTAAACTACATTGCATATCGGAGAGTACAACAGCACAATCATGGTTTATGAGCTATTGGACAATTTGCAGCAGTTCAATTTAATTCAAAACATTTATTGACGATTCATTTACAAGTTCAATCTATTACAGACTAATCCATAAAATTTCGCTCTGTGACTTGTGATATCCCCCCCAATTAGTGACCCACTTATCAATAACAACATCAGCATAACACTGATCAACGTTTTCATCATGATTATTATCAAAACTATGTTAATTATGAGAATATTGATAACGGTGAGGAGATGATGATGGTGTTATGCATGTATTTTGTTGCCATACACTAGAGCTATTAACAATTTAAACATACTGCTAATTTATATGATGATTAGAATTAATCATCTGAATTCAATAAATAAGATTGTAAGCTACAATCGATGGGATCACGAAATCAAACCATACGATGAAAACAACTGCATGTCCCAAAATCGAACCCTGTGGCACACCATAAGTTATTTTCAGACACTTAAGAATTAACACAAGCTGTGTCTCTATTGCCATATCGTTAACATTGAGTAAAATACCAAATTTTCCTCGCATCGAAGGCCTTTTGTAAGATCTAAAATACAAGCCATATCAGTGTTATTTAGAGTTCGGAAACATAGAACTTATATTAGATATTGCGCTTATCAAAATTAGGCAGTAGTTTGTCATACATAAAACCTTGAAAAAAAAGTAACAAAATCGAAACTGGCTTGTAATTATTTGAATCGAGGCCATCGGCAACCATTTACCTTGGCCTAATGAAGGCACTGTGCATATTTTCAAATCAATTAAATTAAATAAGTAGTCAACGGGCAAAAGTAATCTCTTTCCGAATTCGCACCTTTTTGACACAGATCGAATAGTGGCATAAGATGTTTTTATGCCGAAGAAATCAAATAGAGTAATTCTAAATTCTGGCTCTCAGGTTCAATAGTCCTCAATGTGAGTAAGTTCAGGTTCTCACCTCTAAGACTAAACACAATGAAAGCAAATTTAACCCAGTGTGTCATGAAACCTTGTATCTTTATTTCCTTGAATGATCATTTGATGTGGTTACAAAACGAGTTATCTGTGTCGAATGTGATCGATCTCATTTATCTCCTACCTGGAATCCATCCATATTAAGGACAGTGAGAATCTGACAACCATTTGGGTACTTGGCAATGCTTCAGATTTTTTAGATCTTATCTATATTCTTTATTCACAAGGCTTAATTCCTTCGGTACAAAGCACACTATCACCAGCTGCAGATTCCTTTAGGTTAGTGTCCATAAATAAATGAAGCCATGATTTTCAGACCCTGAATTTCATACACACCACAAAGGGGCAACATCTGCTTCTCTCTATTTTCCTTAGGGATAGTCCCATAAAGTAAGATCTTTGTAGCATAACATCAGATATTCCATTTGTACAGATACACCAATTCCTGTGCTGCTGATGACTTTTGTTGTCAGGGTATATTTGTTTCACTACAAGGCTATAATGACGTTGATGTTAAAACAGGGGTGGCACTGCTTTCTGTTCATATATTGGTTTATGGCACTGCATGTGTTTGGTAATAGGGAAAAATGGGGCGCTGTCAAAAGCATCTATGGTAGGTTGGCTTGATTCCCTCAGACAACCGCAGCAAAGTGCACAGATGGAGTGGGGGCCTAAACTCAATTTGTGTTCAGTCCCATATCCCAGCTAGTTTTGAAACATCAACAAGTCCTGATGGCACTCTCAGCCTCATTAGGTTGCTTCCCATTTTACACCTGGGAGCAGCTTTGTAGGGCATATCATCGGATGTGTAATGCAATGCTTTGTGACCAGGAACAGAGCACTGCAAATGTGAGATTAGTCCAATCATTAGTGTATTGTATTGAAAAAATCCATTCGCCAGCAACAACTGAATGATCTGATTTAGTGGATTGTGTTGTTGCCTTGTATATTATAAAGTTATCACAAGAGACAATGAAGTGCCTGACCAGATGAAACCCACATGATCATGATATAATTTATACCATAACCCGCTGGAACATTCACATATCCCACTGAGATGCATATTCGTGAATATTAGAAACATCATTCTCATGGTGTACTATAGGCCTGTGTGCTGTCTAATGGTTTGTGTTCAGTAGAAGAAAATGTCTCAATTTCTGGATAGGCCAGTCTGTATCAGGTCCAAACGATACTCTCCATTTACAGTCATCTGAATTGTAAAATCTGAAACAAAGAGACAGACGGACACACACGGACTGAAAATAAAATACTCTTCATCACCTTTTGATTGGAATATGTGTAAATAATCCTGTAAATGCAGCTCATCAGAGGTTGACACCTTTGGCTGTTTAATTTTGTGGGCATCAGCCACAGCCTTTGTAGCATTCACTTTCCCAGTCTTCAGCAACATACTAGTGTGGCGAGTGATAAACAAGCACTTACTCAGCTTTTCCTCACCCCAGAGTGACAGTTACCAACATTTCATTATGGCTGATTAAACCTTTCTCTTCTTGGGTAAATTTGTTCTGCATTTTGTGACGGCCACAACGTCGTAATGACTAGGGTGGCAACCAGTTTGACCACAGTGTTATGGACCACCATAATGAAATCATTAGTCACAAGGTGATAAAATGGCAATAACACCTTTAATTGTGTCTCTAATATGACACGGACAGACGCGTGCAATATTGGCACACTATGCAGATAAAGCTGGTAACAATGCGAAGGTAATAGGGCAGAGAAATAGAGTGGACACAGAGCCACAGATGGACACTGTCCATTGCTCAGCGAATAACACTGTGAGAGAATATAAAGGAGAGAGGCAGACAGGATGACCCTTGTTAACACCGGAATTATTACAATAGAACACTCACCAAGAAACCAGAACAAAACACAATCGTTCGTAGCACGAATAGCAAGCAATATACAGATCAATGGCAGCCATGTTGTAAGGAGAACATAATGACTGTTTGGTAATGCATTAACTATTAGTCGACTTAAATTACAAGCTACCAGAAGCAGACCTAGTAGAGAGATGATATGGCATGTCAAGGTTTTCTAAGTGCTTCCAAAACTGAGTTACGTTCTCTATAAAACAAAAAACCGAAACATTTACTCCGTTTGTGCATGGGGGTCTTTTATTTGCTTCAAACATAGATACCGAGTACCTACATCTCAGAGTTGGGCTGGCAATCGAAAACATGACCTTCATTGGAGCTAGGCAAGTCCTTAACCACTAGCCCATCCAGCTATAAACTTGGGCTTAATATAATAGTGATGATACAGCAAATTATTTCTCGTTTACGAATATCTTTACAAATTGCAGTTTTACCATCCTGCAGTCCATAGCCGGGAGAATACCATTGTATTTCCAAGTGCCGCAATTATTCTGGAGTGCGAGTGTTCAAGCTCTGATGAAATATATGACCTCAACAGCATTTATGACCTGACAAAGGTTCGCCGGCCACTCTCGAGACATTGAGGGTCTAATGATAGCCTTTTAGCGCATACTTTGGTTGACAGTAGAAAGTTTTAGCAATGTTTTGGTAGCGCCTAAAGCGGCCTCTTCAGGGGAGGTTGGCAACGATCATTGTTTGACAAACTCTTCAAGGTCCATCTGGGCCGGAAGTAGCTCTGCTCCCAGTTTCCGGTTCCTGTTCATACGTTGGCTTATCAGGAATTCCTTATCAGCTGTCCGTCATCACACCGTAATCGTAATGGAGCTAAATATAGTCTGGGTGATGAGAAATCAACAAATAGTAAAATTGGTGAAAAAAAATAAATTGAATGACTGAGTCCTGCAACACGCTGCAGGTGGCAACCACATCTCATGATTTTCGTCCTTTTTTTCATGCTAAATATATCCATATTAATTGAAAGAAAAAATACACAAAATGTCGTGATAAATTCAACCAGCATGTAGTTGTTTGTACACATTTTATAGAATTGTGTCAGTTAGTTGTGAGATATATAGTTGTGATCCAGCGCATGGGGCAAGCTGGCATAAATGTCAGTTAAACCCCAACTCATGCACTTAAAATGAACCAATTTGGTTCACATTCTTTGTAGGTGGTAATCACTAAACACTATGGGAAAGGACCTGGTTTCTGTTGCTGTTTTAGTGCTGACACTGTATTGGCACTGACAACCCACACTGACAATTTAATAACAACATGATGAGCAATCCCATGCTCTCGAGAATTTAACGGGTTATACTCTGTTTAAATGTAGTTTATGCAAACTTTTGTCATCCAGCAGTTTTACAAACATGTTATTCAGAATTGCTGATTTGGCCAATAATTGTTCTGATGACATTGAATCAACAAGCATTCCATGAAATTATAAGCGTGGTTAAATCTACACTGCATACAGGAACAGGAAACACGTTAATGCCACCTTTACGTTTCGTAATCAGTGGTGAGATCATTTGCATTTCCAAAAAGGCAGGAGACTTTTACGTAAAATTGCGTTGCAGCAACTCACATCTTAATCTCTTTACAGCAGATTTCATAGACTTGGAAACTAAACTCTAGAGGAAGTCATGTGAATCCTAGACTCCCAATTGGCTGAAGGAATGTCTTATTAGCCAATGGAAGTTGTGGATTCACATGACGTCGCCTGGAGTGATTTTCCAAATATACGATATTTGCTGCAAATGTGGAGTAATTAAAAGCGTTTTGTTCCAAAGTCCTAGAAAGATATGCGAGGGTACAGTATGTATGACAGCGGCCATGCCGTCGTTTTGAATTCCTTTATTATGTTTCATTATCAGAAATGAGCTGTGAAAGATAACACCAAAACTAAAAATACGACCACATTGCCAAGGGTGCTTATTAGATTTTCATATGGAACAATTAATAGGCAAAGCTAAAATTGGTGCTTATCATAGTAGCAATAGACAAGAGTTATTAGCTTTCCCTATTAACAGTTCTAAGTGGTTGCTAGAATTTCCTATTAGGTGCCAACACCTTTATTGAATAAGTCTTGATTGCTTTTGTAGGCACAAGAACGTACTCTTTACTGAAATGCGTGGACACATTTCTCGTTTCTTTCAACCCCCTCCAATAATACCCCCCATGGGGTTTTAAATGTGATCGCCGACGTAATTACATTAACAAGATGCTGCAAACTTTTCCAAACGTCACACATGGCAGCAACAAGGCAGTAATGAAATAATTGTTTAGTTTTCCATTGCCTGTGCTGCAGGGTGGACCTCAAAGATACATACTGAGACCACAGGTGTTTGCCATAAAGACAGCCGTTAGCAGGGCTACTGCTTTGTCAAGAACAGCTTTCACTCCCCCTGTTCAAAGTTCTGCCTTCAAGGATGTGTTCAGTTTCAGTCAAAAATATCATGTCACATCTAAAAAATGGCAATATAATACACACACATTTTTTCCCTTTTATTCTAAGTGATAACTCCCATTATTTATGGGTATTTACCACTCATTTTTTTGGGAATTCCTTGCCTGTTCACTGAGAACGTTCAATTCTCATCTCTAGTGGCAGCTAATTTGCATATTTCACCTCTACACACATGATGCTGCTTCCTGATTGGCCAATATCTCCCAAGCACTGTGTGCTTTCAGCTTTTAAGCCAATTAAATGACCTAACTGAACCATCTTTGTTTAAGAATTGAGTGTAATCCATGCAAACAAAACTAATTGATATGCAATTCACTGTTAGAAGGTTATTTGGCAAATTTGTTTTTATTTAAGTCTAACTGGTAAACTAGCAAAACAATTGGCATCATGTTCAGGGCATTTCCTAATGTATTGAGCTACATTGTGATGGGCTGTCGCAAATAACATATCTGCCTCTTGAGATGAGTAGCCAGTTAAGGCAGTCAGGAGCCTTGGTATTAGTTAAAGTATAAGTGCTGTCATCACTGAACAATGTCATATATGTTGGCAAACGCCTCTGCTGAGACCATACCTTTATTGGCCATATTTCAATGGAATAGTTTCTGGTACAAGGCATTCAATCAAAGGTGTGACATATGATAATCACTCCTCATGAATAGAAAATAATCAGAAAATAATGTAGCCAAGGCTTTTCTTGTAGCATAAGGCGCCTTGTGGGATGCCCTGTCTTGGCCAATATCTCAAAATCTCCAAACTCTAGTCCCTAATGGTAAATACTTCTTCATCACGTCCAGAATGGTAATATTAGTTGATCTTACATTCGGTTGGCTCTATAGAGTCCACAGAAATCTACCACATCTATTTGAAAGCAGGCAGGCTATTCAGTGAAGTCATTCAAATCATTGGATACATAGAACAAAAAAAAATTTAAAGCAACTATCGACAACCTAATAGAAAAAGTAAACTGCAGTGAACATAAATACAACATTCATCAAAGACGAGAGCAAAATAAACAGAAACCAAACAGCATGAGTCATTAGCAACCACCAAATCACGGGGTCAACGAGATAATGCGATGTTTGCTCACTACCGGAAACGTAGGTGCCAACAATAGGCGACTTATCCAAAGCGAGGCAAGTAGTGTTGTCACTTTGTAGAAGAGGGCGCCACTAATGGAAAGAGGCAAAAAGCGGACCACTCAGATACGCTCGGGCCGGATTAGCGGACAAGAAAACCTTCATTTAGCCGCAGGGTGATAAGTTCATGGACAATGAAGAGAGAACAATATGACAGTCAGAGCATCACGCACATTACACTCCGGTCAATTATTCATCTGACGGCTTAATTTATAATTTAAGCAACATTATCAGCCTACTCACTGATTGGTACTTTCTAAAATAAAAACCTATTTTTACATCTCCTTGATGACCCTGTTCAATTCACTGATCAATTCACTGGTGAAGTTCAGCAGAAAAATTACAAACCAAATTGCCTCTTATCAGCAGTAACACTATACAAGCCTCATGACCTTGACATTGTACACTCTGACCTGAGAACCAATTTTGAACATTCTCAATTAAATCAGATCATCAAAGATCAGTCTTCTACCTCTGCCTTTAGTTCTCAGGTGAATTCATCATGAAAAATGTTTATGAACATGTTAAATGATCTAAACATGGCCCATCAGAATAAAAGCAGTCATATCAAGTGTGGTTGTGATATTGTGCATGTCTAATTAGTTCCTGGAATGTGAACGGCTACTTCCTGGATATCTGAAAACTTTCAATACATAGTTCAGTGACATTGTCAGGATGGCAAACAAGATAATATATGTCAACAACCATTTGGTTCTTGGACAAAACAGATGCCACACTGAAAATAAATTAGCAGATGATTGTTTGCAACACCCATAATTGATCAAGCAGTCTCCATAATACTAAAATAAAGAAATGTATATATGCAGAAAAAGCTTCAAAACTTAATCAATTAGCCGAGAGATGGTTTAACAAACCAATGGAGATAACCAGATTTATAAGGATCTATTTTTAAATTATGGAAAAAGTAGGCTCAGATGCAATTGACATAGGGTTGTTACACATTGTATGATAGAGATTTCCCATGCATTTACAGTGGGGTGCGAAAATTTGGGCACCCTTCCGCTGCAGCAACATTATTTGCTGTAGCTCCAAAAGTATTACTTGTGGCAACTTCCCTGTGATTTTTTAGCAAAAGCAATGTGTTACGCAATAATATTTCAGATAGCTGTATTTGTTTATCTGGCATAAATTAAATTGTGCAAATTGCCTGTGCAAAAGTTTGGGCACCCCTTTAATTACATGAATTTGAGAGGTTGTAGCAAAGTCAAATAGGGTTACTTTTCCAGCAAACTTGATTTGATGTGTTTATTGAACCTTAAACAACAAACAAGGGTACAATGGAACATGAACAAGGTGAGTTAGCTTAATCAATAGCAATTAATACTTCACCTTAAGCCTCTATTGCAACTTAGCAACATGGGAACCTCAAAGGAGCTCTCTAATGACTTAAAAACACGAATAATAAGTAAGCATAAATCAGGAGAAGGTTACAAGAAGCTGTCACAGAGATTCCAGTTGTCTGTTTCTACTGTGAGGAATATTATCAGAAAGTGGAAGGCCACTGGCACAGTGCAAGTGAAGAAAAGATGTGGCAGACCAAGGAAAATAACAACAAAACAAGCCAGAAGAATGGTCAGAAGTGTTATTGCAAACCCCCAGACCACCTCCAAAGAACTCCAGGAAGATATGGCGGCCAATGGTGTTGCGGTGCATCGCTCCACAATCAAGCGAAGATTGCATGAGGAGAAGCTGCATGGGAGGGTGATGCCTAAGAAGCCTTTTCTTCGACCTCACCACAAAGAGGCTTGCACGAGGTATGCCAAGGCTCATCTGGACAAGCCAGAGTCATTCTGGAACAACATGCTTTGGACAGATGAGACAAAGATCTAGTTATATGGGCACAACCACAGGCATCATGCATGGCAAAAAAAAAACTGCAGCATTCCAAGAACAGAACATGCTCCCCACAGTCAAGTTCGGAGGAGGATCAATCATGTTATGGGGTTGTGTGGCTAGTTCAGGTACTGGGAACCTTACACAAGTTGAAGGTCGAATGGATTCAGTGCAATATCAGAACGTTCTGGAAGACAACATCAAAGACTCTGTGAAAAAGCTGAAGCTATGGCGCGGTTGGTTGTTTCAACAGGATAATGATCCGAAGCATTGTTTCAAATCTACCAAGGAATACATGCAGACATGTAAATACAAAGTCCTGGAATAGCCGTCGCAGTCCCCAGATTTGAATATCATAGAGAATTTGTGGTATGACCTGAAGCGTGCTGTCCATGATCGACGACCGTCAAATCTCCGAGAGTTGGAGCCCTACTGTAAGGAAGAGTGGGCCAAAATACCCCCAGCGAGTGTCCAAAGACTTATTAGTAGTTTCAAAAAACGTTTACAGGCTGTTGTATTAGCTAAAGGTGGTGCTACTAAATATTAATTCCATAAATAACTTTGGGGCGTCCAAATTTTTGCACCAGTCTGTTATTGTTTTGAAGTTCATATCACTTTTGGTATTGATTCAATAAATACAGTTTCAAAGCTTAAATATGTGTGTATCTGTCCTTAATGAAATATGTCCAAGCCAAGTTTCAACATGAAAGGACTAGCGACATATCAATGGAAATGTTGATTTTTACTGAGGGTGCCCAAATTTTCGCACCCCACTGTACTTAGTGCGGCCTATGAGTTCTGTATTAAGTTAGAATTAAAACTATAGATGTAAGTTTAGTATGGCAAAAAACAAATCTACTTATCATTGTCACATAAAAAAAACTACGAAGGGCTTATCATGACAACTGTCATTCGTAAGATGTATTTATCTCAATTATACATGACTAGTAACCCGAGCTGGGCACTGCTTTTCTTGGCAGTGTGACCAGGGGCCTTGGATACCGGAAACCAGAGCCCAAGGGCCTTGTTTGTCACACACACGCAATGCGCATGCGTCACGGAGCCTTGCTGACTTCCAAAATGGCTTCGTTTTTCACTCTGGCCACCTGAGGAAGGACAGGGTTGCTGTACAGTCAATGGATTTGGTGTCCTGGCATTAGTTTTCCGAAGTCAGGACAGAATCCTGATGCATTCAGATTGTAGTCACACATATTTATGCCATCACTTTATATATAAGACTGTCCCAATATTTACATGCTCCCAAAAAATTGTTCTTGTCAACAAATCTAAATTGCTTACAATACTAATATTATGGTATACGCATGATTGGGGATGGTTTGCTGATCGTGCAATTGCAAAGACATTTTAATATAAAGAACATCTGAAGGGGCCACAATGGGTTGAGGTGGCAGTTGTCATTTATGCTATCAACTTATAAAATTTGGCCAGTGTGGGAATAAAGTTCAATTAAGTGCAAATGTCATAATGGATGGGGTTCCCCTTTTTCCACCTTTTAGAAATATTTCTGCGCTCATTTTCATTGTAAAAATAAGAAAATATTTGGAGTTCTACTTTTTATCTATTGAATCAATTGAAACCAATTCCCGATGTTTCTTATCCCATTTCCCTGACCGAAATCACACAGGCATTGTCACAGACGACCTTGTCTCAACGGCTACAGTTACTCCATTCCTTCAGCTGAAGGGAAAATCTAGTACTATGTTGCCAATAACCTTGCAAAGCAACCACAAACAGCACATGCAAAAATTCAAGGATTTGGAACAGCAAAATCTACTGGTAAAAAAAATTCCCATGTGCATATATTTGTGAGGGAATGACGATATTGTTAGTATGTCCATGACCATAATAAAACTATACACTAACAATTTTTCAAATATTGCCTTAGTTATTAATTTCAGCGAATTAAATGTACCTTCCATCCAAATTGTTCTAAAATCATGCATAATAAAAAATTAGTGCATCTGTGTTAGGATATCAACAATTAAAGAAGTACATGTTTGACTTAATTGCTTCCCCTGGCTTGGTGGATAAGAGAGTTAGCTGACTGCAGTCATGGTTAGATTGGCCTCAGTCAGCATCGTTAGTTAATTAATAGATCAATCAATACAATCAATGTATTACTACTGCTAATACTTTTGGCCAAATTGACCATTGCTCCCTAGGAGTCCCATCCTGACATTAATTCAAGGTAATTCATAATAAATAATCATTATCATAATCATAATTCATAATCAATTCAAACACTTTAAATCAGAGCATATGTTTCAATGTATCAGTGCAGATGTAATGATGAGATGACAAAGCTTGTAGTCCACACCATGTTACGGAGAGAATGTGTTGGCTGGAAATAAACCACTCATTAGAAGTGCATCCATCTCATAAGCAATCTTTTCATGGTTTTTTATTAGATTTGGTGGATAGACCAAACACCCAGTCAAGCATGCATAGGAAACTTAAGAAATAACATGGCTTGAATAAATCCAGTGTTCCCAATCTAGTCAATGCCTAACAATGAGAAGTCACAGAGGCTTTGGAGAGCGCCAATAACTACTAATTCAATCTCTGACTGTTAAATTCAACACAGAAACATTTTCAGTTAAATTGTGGCAATTTTTCAGTTAAATACCGTTAAACGAATCCATAGGTAACATTTTAGACTGAGCAATATGAAATCGTTAAATGAAGATATGGAAGTAAGTTTAACATTTATAGATCTAGAGGAATTGTCACTTTCAATATGCAAAGAACGTTGTTAACTCCTTTCTTCTATAAGGCTACTTCGTTTTTATAAGGCCAGAAAAAAACTGTCGAAATTAACTATATCTGTACGTTTCTCTGTACTCTTGGCTCCATAGTGAAATGTGTTAGAAACAGTCACTAAAAACATTGACAATCGTATCTCATATGTCATTGTTTTCACTTTGTATAGTCTATGCCATCGTACCATTTGAAATGTCTTGGATATCGTAGGAGGAATTGCTATGACATGTTACTTTCTGACTAAGCCACAATTTCCTTTGGCAAGATCTTGTTGGGCCGTTCACCTTTGTCCTGCCAACATAAATAAAGTGACACTTGCTAGAAAGAATTTGGTCTTCTCTGGTATTGTTGGACAGAATATGCTCTGTATCATTACAAAGTACAAACTACAGTGACATTGTGGCAAAGCTATACTATAGTCCAAATGATGTACAAATAAGCGTTAAAGCATTTCTCATCTCTCATCTCTTATTTCTGTTACTCGTTTCAAATTCTAATTTAAATAAAGTCTTATCTTTTAGCAATTATACAGTTTGTTATCTTTCAGCTGTAGACTGCTATGTGGTGTTTATTTTAAATAGTAACACCAGACTTCATTATACTTTGAATAAAAAATATTATCTTTTAGCTATACAGTATATTTCAAATTGCACCAGTAGAGCATTGAGAGACCTTTCAAGTTAAGAACAATATTTCGACATAATGATGTCACACCATGGTGCCGCACCATTTAGATTGCTGTTATATGCATTTGCCTTATACAGCATCACCCTATTACACTAATTGAATTCATACCATACAAACATTTTGCAGTAGATGGAAAAGCCACGGTTCTGTTATTATACGGCTTGCTGGGTGTTGCAAGTAAATTGAGGGATATATATTGTCATGACACCCCTGTGTGATGCATGACAGGCAGACTTTCAATGACCACGGGAAGGAAATTGGACAGAGTGCATTTCTAAAACAATATGGCTTTTTATATCTACATCTTTTCAAGTGCCCTTAGAAACTTGTTGAATAGCTGACCACTATTATCCGTTGACCTAGGTGCGGCAGTTTGTGTAAATCATAGTTAGAGCTTATGCTACTGTACATTTACAACAACTAGCCAAGTTAGTGATTGACCTAACTCATTCCTTTACAAATTTAATAATGAAACTGTATGTACACAATTTTGATTACTAAATTCAGCGCTATATGTCCATAAAACATTTTTCTTATGACAATTTAAGGGTTTAGTGCAGTATAGCGGACCCAAATTTATGACCATATTTGGCGTCCAAAGAATATAAAATATAACTTTATTTTGACCAACACTCACAAAGCTTGAAGCTCTTGTCCAACAAGAATAACATTTGTGAAGTGTAGCGGGGGTTTGGGGGCAATAGCCCCCACGAAAAAAGAAAAAAAAAACGTCTTAAATATGGTCATAAATCTGGGTCCGCTATACTGCACTTATTCCCTTTTTTTATGGTAAGAAACCAATGATGGTGTAAGAATGAATTTTTATTTATTTTTTTTATATTTTTAGGAAGCACAATTTACTAGATAAAGTCACCTTATTGTCAACGTTTGATCAACGTAGTCATAACATACTTTATTTTCTCTTCCAGATTGGAAACATTCCAGACCATTATCTCCTAGTCAAGAAGTCACATCCTTCAAGATCTCGTCGTTCGGCCCATTACCACACGAGGGCGCTTGAACTAGACAACAGGGTGAGTACAGGTTAATTAATAGATCAGTAACAATTGTATCAATGCTGCATTTAATTAGATTGAAGCAGTGACATCAATGTACCAGCTGGTTACAGATGTTTGATACGGTAATTTCCGAAATCAACTTTAAAGTAAGTGTTGACCTATACACATGAATTAAGTTCCACCCAAGGCTCCTTTGTAGTAACAGTTACTGAAATACAGCATCAATTCTGCATCACACTGCAATTCAATTGTCCACATCTTCTCATAGAATGTCAAAACCACGTTTGAATTATGGTAAAACCAGAGTGATCATTTTATGATGAGTGGATTTCATGTCTGTGCACATATTTTTACAAGAAAAGTTGCAATGTTATAGAAAGTGCCGGACACCTAATCTCGTAGTCTTGAGCAATAACCATTCCATATTGGTAGATATAGATGATAATCTATTGAATAAAGGTACGAGAAAAATACTGCAAAAAATGCTGAAAAACACTTCCATCAAAACGTGTGGTTCAATTTAAAAGAGAAAGGAGGACACAGAAACTAATCAGTGAAACGTCTCTGGGCAATCTGAGACAAGCAAAACACATCTGAGACTGATAAAGCTGACAAAACGAAATGAGTCATTGACAACAACATGCTATGCCTGACAGACCACTTCATGTCCTACGTGTTGGCTGTAAGCTCATCTATCAAGTCCAACTCAATGCAAGGAAAGGGGGACATCAGTAGGGTGGACCACACCTGTCCCTTTCTCTCATCTATGCTGTATTTTTTGTCTCATTCAGTGAGTTTCGAGTTACCTCTGTGACACTCAGGTCTACCAGATGGTGTCACTTCCATCACAATGCTGTTACGAGTAAAATATTGAGGTCTGTACTTCGCATTCAGCAAGAATACTGCAAGTGCTGCAGTTATTACCTTGTTGATGAAACAGTCCTTCTGAGAAACAGTCCTTCTGTGATACAGTCCTTCTGTGAAACAGTCCTTCTTGGTATAGTGCTTTGACAGGAAGACAACTTAGCTCGCATTCTACAGTTAGTTTCATTAAAAACGGCCCATCAAATTGAACCTAGACAAAGCTGTTATAGCTGGCTACTCAAAACCGAACCTAAAAGTACATATTCATGATATATTAGATTAATTTCTTACATTACCAAGGTTTATATCTATCTGGTGATAGATGTAAGCCGATTATTAGCTATAGCAGTGGACAGAAGCAGCTGGCTTCAGCATGTTTAGACCACAGCCAGGTACAGGTCGCTACAGACAGCTAGAGTCGGGCGTATTTTATGAAACTAACTGTACTTCGTTGTCATCGGTTGCGTGAGAACATTTAATTGGTAATTTTCCAACCTGTCTTGTTTTAGCGCCTCTTGAGAGAGATGAATTTATACATGTGTGAACATGAAATTGATTGTCAGAATATTTAGCAGACATCAACAACAAATAGAATATGCTAAGGACTACATTATTTGTGCCTCTTGTCCATTCTATTTAATATGTCGGTCAGTCAGTCAGTCAGTCAATCAATCAGTCAATCAGTCAATCAATTACCCCTTCTCATTAGTTCAACCTGTTTCAGCAACAACCAGCATCCCACTTCATTGCATCCACACATTATGCAGCATCATGTGCGTTGTGTTTGACACTCTTCTTTCTGTCCCTAATGTTTTGCTCATATTAATTAAGATCCATCATCTGCAACACCTCATACGTCAGAAAATCCTCTTTATTAGTATCTAAAACAGTTTGTACAACTCAAAACACCAAACAATTCACAAACTCGATATTTGAAGTTTCAAAGATAGTTTTTAGTTGGCAAGTTATGTTAAGTTCTGGCTTTGGAAATGGAAATTGTAACGATATTCACAGACAGTGTGATACATGTAGGAGGATAGCAGTACACATATAATGGAGTATACTTTAAGCAATATCGTTGCTGAAAATCATTAGCATGTCAGTATAATTGAACACATTCATCATTTTCATATGTGGACAGCCCAAAATATCCTGTCATGTTTCCTGATTTTAACATATTACTGCATAGGAAATTTACTTGTACAGCTGTGTTTATCAACTCCTGTGCTTGCTCGTTCGTATACACTATCAACTGCCTTATACAAAATACAGAAGAGTGATTACTGGCGCACACATTTTGTCAAACTTAATACAAATATCAAACATCATAATTTGTTATTCATTAAACAGGGAACTATGATTATATCTGTTTGCAATATTCAAAACATGGAAGACATAACACAAAACTGATTTAAACTTGTTTTGCGGACAAACTAAAGTAGCATATTCACTGGCTTAATTGTGGACAACTGAGTTCTTTCAGGTAACAGGATATTACTGAGACTAAAAAGGCACAGAAAACTGCATTTGGTCGTCAAATTGCCTTTGTAAATTCATTCATTCCCACGTGCATCCAATTACATCCTAACAATTTGCCTCATGCACCTGGGTGATATAATGTGATTGTTATTACCGTCAAAGCTGCAAATGGAACCACCTGTACAATTATCAGTTTCTTCTGGTCCTAGATGTATTTTCATTGTGTGATCAGTATAGCACAGTTTATTTTTGCATTGCTTAATGTTGTGAAAGGAAAAGGGTCGTTGGTAATTCAAGATAACTATATTTAGCTTGGAAAACACCAATAAGAAGTATTTTCAAGTTGATTTAGTCAGAAAACGTTTAGTCTCCACTACTTCCAAGTACAGCCCACTGTATCTCACCAAACTCTGTTTATCTCACTTTATTATACAAATAGTTTATTCATGGTTTCGACATTGTTTATCGTGACCATACTGCATGGTTTTATCGTGACGATACTGTTTGTGATATTCAATTCCTTCTACATAACAATTCACACGCAAACCGTATTATTTCATTGGCAACTAGCCATATCTCAAGTTTAATTAGTAAAGAAATCTTACATATTAAATACTGAGTCTGCTAATGAATGATTCAAGGGAGCATATTGACATGAAATTACGCCATCAATTTGTCAAGGGTTGTCAAACTTTTTGGGTACAAAGGTGGCTGTTGCTATTTACAACATAATTATATATATATTAGGGCTATTTTTAACAATGGCTTACATGCAAGTTGTCAAAAAAGGACTTAAGTCTTAAGATATTTGTAAGTAGAGCAATTCTACTTGAAAGAGAATAAAACTATCTCAGGGGCAGGCGAATGTGGCTGGAGAACATTCAACAGCTGTCAGATTTCTTTTTTGTTTCCATTGATTTTAGAGTTTGTAGTAATACCACCATATCACCAAAAGTTAGAGGTCGACCTAATGGGCACACCTACTCACTAATCGAGTGGACCACCTGCTCCAGAAAGATGCAAGTGAATGATGCCCTGTGTCCCGCATATGCAACCACTGATGGTGCAGGAAATCAATAGCAACGGGATTCTTGGTTGTGATGCATGGTGTCCACGGTGATGCCTTGGCCTGTGTGCGTCATGCTATTTTCCAAGTATTTCAGCTGTCGTTGAATTACACTTTTCTGTATGACCTACCCCTCCCCCCTTTCTAACCTCCCATTGTTATTATGCATTGACACTCACATGAGCTTGGATCGTGTTTGCTTTCTGTACCAATGTAAATTGGAGCAGCATAGACTTATTTTGTAAATTCTAACTACCTTCACTGTTGTCATGCTGATCATGGATGCAACACCATTGCTGTCATATAATGAGAACCACGTGGTTCACCACACTCTTGATCTTATTTAAGCATGTCAAACAGGCGCTTCCATATTTTATGCATGTTATGCTCAGATTCAAGTGGTTGTTTTGAGTGAAATCATGGAAAGTGTGCTTTTTTTGGCCGACATGCAACACAATTCACTTCCGAGTGTTTCAGTTTTCATGACATGAGCAAAAAGACTATTCCCAAATATGGGGTCAAAATAACGGAAGTCAATAGAACTCAACTGGGAAGCAGGATGCACACACCTCTGCACACAACTATTGTCAACTGATAATTTGTTGACTCAGCCATTAGCTGATTTCAGCTGACGGTGATTCAAATTATGAATTAAAATTTAATTTACTCGACATTGAGAAAGCAGTCACTCACTGTTTTTAGTCAACAATAGGACATTAGCTGGGTAATGTCATCACTGTAGTAGAATTCATGATAAACATCCATTTGTTTTTCGACCTTATTTTATCATAAAAGTCTTGGAATAGCACAAAAATGGACAGAAATGTTACTAATAACTCAAAGCCAACTTTCCAACCCATAAAAACGGGTGGACATTATTTTTAATCCTACCATAGTGTGATGTCAGTCAGCCAGTCAGTGTCAATCAATCAATCAATCAATCCATCAATCCATCAATCCATCAGTCAGTCAGTCAGTCACAACTTCTGAATCACCAATCACAGGAAGTAGACCTGAATGCCTTCAGTTTACATTTCAATATCAATATCGTAAAGCCTCTTTATAACTGGCATCAGTGGCATGACCACAGTAAATCAACAGATCTAATGCAGAGCCCACTCGTTCTGATAGGACAATCTTCACCAGGGCAAATTCAGCAATTAGGGACAATGATCACGTCACACCCACAGCCAGTGTTAGCCAATGAGCCAGGCAGGTTTAGTCATCAGCCACGTAATCTGCTAATATTGAAGATGGGCATTTGAGAGACCAAACAGAGACCAGGGTCAATGGCGACCTGTGAATATTAATCAACAGACAAAATCCCCAGGCGAGAAAATTGCCCAGGGAGCAGTGACACCTTTGATAGAATATAAATATGAGGATGAAGCTTGGTCAAACACCATCACGACAAAAGGTGAGGAGGGAGCTTGTTATGCCAACCTAGGTGGCGCCAGTTGACTGCCAGCGCCACCAAGCGTCAGCTCCTCACATCTCTTTCCTTTGCTTTCTCTGGCTCCTCTTGGTTTTTCATTGGAGTTATCTTGAATAATCCTATTAAATATTGGAGACCAATGCACTAAACTGAATAGAAATGAAAATGTCTACCTTCATTTTTGTTGGGGGGGGGGGGATATATAATATATCTTTGTAGCTACAATGAAGAGCGTTGGTCTTATCCACTTTGGCCTTGATCGCGAAAAGTATATGTTACTTAACAGGTGTCAATGGTTTTTAAAGTAAAACTTCACCACGCTGACAAAGTTCCAAGGCACCTCATTACAAGACAATAAAAATGGCTCGCACCAGCAATGTTCATTAATGTATCTACATGGTGTTGCATTTAAATTCCTACCGATCTGCCATGTAGTTGCGGCACATTCATTAATCGTGGATGCAATGTTTTCTTGAGCAAGAGAATCATCTCCACCGTCATTCAATTCTTGATTTTGTTTTGCCACTCCGCAGTCAATATCTAAGGACAGCAGGGGATGAAATTGATGTCCCTTAAACACGTAAGATTACAACACTGATTAGTCTTCTGTGTGTAATGAGGTGATTTTGCACAAGAGTCACACACTGCAGCAGAAAATGAAAGAGTGAATAACGCCCGAAGCTCAGAGACATTAGGCAACCCGCAACTATGGATATAGATCCCATCCTGATGCAATCCAGCCCCAACTCTAACACAATATTCTGCCTAAATGAGTTTTTCTCTGAGGAAAACAGGATTGGGGTTTATTTGTAATTTTCTGCCTAACTGCAGGGCGCCCAGTCAACGTTGCTGGCATTATGAGTTCATAGGGAGGCTGGATGGGACAATGGGCAATTGTGACGTCATTAGGACCTGATGATGAGGCCAGAAGAGGAGGTGGCCACTCTGGAAATGACACTTGTGTATAACCAAAGTGTAACATAAATTATATATAATAGGACCTAGTGCCTGTACAACCGTAGCCTGGGTAGGAATAATATAAGCCTAGAAAGAGGGCTTCATCAGCAACTCAGTGTTCAGTTTTTGATAATTATGCAGTTAAAATAAGCCCAGAATTTTGCATGGAAGCACTAGAACTCAAGCTAAACGAGCCTGTAGTTACTACTACTATAATCCTTACTTACCAAACTAGCCTGTGTAGACATGAACAATGAATGTTAAACATCTTGTTCAAGTGTATATTCACAAGTACACAAGGGACATTAGCAGGAGAACCATCCTAGGTGAATCCACTTTCAAGTTGTGGAACTTCCTGAGGGTTTTGCCAGCACTCGGAGGCAATGTTATTACATAGTTTTAAGCATATTCGTGCGGTGAATATAAAAAAAACAATTATCTCAGAAGCAGATTTTACTCCAAATCCCCCTATTACACTAGGAAATTAAACTGACATGATACCATTTGTCATATATTGAAATGAAGGTAATCAAATGTTGCAGGATTAGCAAGTTTACGTTTTCATTATCTAGGTTCCATGAACTTACATCACATACGTTTTGACAGGAAAGGATACAACACCTTATGCCACCATATTGTAGCTGGATGGCCAACCAAATTATATTTTCCAAATTCATTCAAATCTCTTCAGTTTTCTGGAAAGGTGCAGAGAAAATCACACAGAAATAGGCATAGAATCTAATACATGTATGTACTCCAATGTGACCTTCAAATGACCCTAACCCTGACTTTACTTAGCTATATCATATATACTTACAGTCCCCATTGCGGATCTAAGAAAAAATTGTGACCAACCAGTTTGTCACACTGTTGGAATACTTCCTTATAATTGAATGCTATTCAGCAAAGGTGTGATTTGAATTCTCTGTGAATCAATTGTGAACCCGCGAAGCTTAAAATATGAAAATCACTTTATGCATATTAAAATGATCATCCGTGCAGGAAGATATTTTCATTTCAGAATTAGTGGTGAATCACAATATAATGGAGTCTGAACAATAACAATAACCATGGATCATGACCTGGATATTAAACGTTCATGAATTGACCATGGTCAGAGTCAATAACTGAGTCCAGCTCTCCATAAATCCATCTACTGCACAATTTATGTGATATGGGACAATTTCAGAGCAATGGGAATCAAAGTGAGAACAATATATATAAGCATTCCGCTGTTATTGATATTGACTGCCCATTGTGACGCACTGATGACGTAGGCAAGTGAGTGTGGGATGGAATGAGATCTCGCAGCAAACGAGAGCAGGGCGATATTATGAGAGGATCATGTGACGAATCGTGGGCGTTCGTGGTGCCATCGTAAATCAAAAGTCCTTCATTAATTGACTTCCCACCTGGGCGACGTCATTATTTGGGGGACTCTGATTGGTCGCCCAGGGCGGAAAGTGCTCCTAAGTGGTGGGCCATTGTGTGCAAGTGGACGGGTGGCACCAACTGGTGGTTGGTGGGGTAAAAATACCCTGATTTGGCCAAATGGGAGAGCAATGAGGCCCAGCCGGACACCTCATATCCTGGCCCCATATCCCCATCATCCCGACGGACTGGTCAAGGCACACAAGAGAAGGACCACTGATGACTGACCCTTGGTCCCCCTGGGACTCGCTGTCTTCCGTTCTCTGACATTCTGGATGAAGACTCATGCCGGGGAGGTGAGACCCGAAGGTCAAACGACCATGATTTGCCCTGGCAAACAATCCCACGCCCAGCAGTGTCCACTGTGCTTGACCTCCACTCTGACCATTGGCCGTGATGTATTAACAATACATTAACACTTTCCATCATCTACTGTGGCATTAAGCACCGGATATTTACCGGATGCTACCTTACTTTGCCCTCTTACACCCGGCCAGATTGAGGTCCTTCCTGCTGCAATTAACACCTCTGCAAAGTCACCAGCACTTCTCAGTTTGAGGGAGAGCATTGACTCTACTGATTGTTGTCTCTTGAACTCTCTGAATGTTTACAGTCCTCCACTCTGGGACTCAAGTGAGCTGCTCATTGCTGAAACTACAGTATCCACAATCCATCGAGAGTTGATTATCGGACCTCTATAAGTTAATACAGACCAACTTTGGCACGATGGAACACTCATGATGTTCACACCAACCATGCTGGCTCTTTAGCGTGGATACACACTTTCAAGGAAGTTATTACAGATGTTGCAGTTGCCACAGACTAGCAAGGATTGATTCATCCACCATATTCTGTTAGTTTCAATTGAAGAGACTTCCACAATGAAACCGCTATGCCAATGCTGTTATGCTGTTATGTACAGCTTACCACCATGCAGAATGACATTCAACTCATGACCCTATAACCTACTAAAAGTTGCTTACCAAGCGATTCAGTTTATGGTCATAATGAAAGAATTGCGTAAACAATAAATAGAAGCTAACGCCAACAATCCAATGAGGCAACATCATAATTTGATGACACAGTGATTGATACAATTAAATATAACACATAAACTGGCATATAATACGTCCTATTTTTAAATAAATGCTTAGTACACCAAATGAAGTTATCCACCAAATTTTGTATGGGAATGCAATATTATGACAACAAGGGCACGACAATTGAACAAGTGAATGCAACTCTCCTGACATGACCACAACGTGGGTTCAATGAGTGACTCTGGTGCACTTCCATTATCTCATTGGATTAAATGGTGCTGACAATGCTGATACATACTAAATGCATTAAAAGCCACTCCAACACAGATTCACTACTAGTCATTATTGCAACTAATATTGAACACTGTATTGCACAGACTACTGTGATGACAGAGTGTATTAGTTGCTTGTATGACTAAAGTAAGCTGTGCACACCGAAGTACAGGCACAAAAGCAATGTAACTGTTGATACACCTGCACTTGGGGCATGGCTGTTTGGCCAGGTGCAGGCAACTGCAGGACAACGTGACGAAAGCAATGAAATTGCATCCTGTTGCATTAACATGCACTTTCATAAAAGTCCATTATCTCTAATATGATGTGTTTAGCCTTCACGCCAAATAAGTTGGATTGCAATGTACTGGTGTCAATATCAGGGCAATAATAAACTGCAGTATCGTTATTTCCAACTTTTTATTTCAACAAGGTAAACTGATGCAGAATGATAGCTACACTAAAATAAATTAACGATATTCTACATGGCCAATTGTGCTACGTGTGGTTTCCATGCGTTTGGATAAACTCATGGAAAACGCATGGTTTTTGCCTCATTACAATTAGCTAAAACCCATGCGTTTTCCATGCGTTTGTCCTTCTCATGGAAAACGCACGTGGCACATTTGGCCATGTAGGGGTGACCCATCTGCAGAAAATTTTATTTAACCCAAAACGGACAATTAATCTAGCCCTCAGATTTTCAGTGTTGATTTAGTGCAAATGACTATCGTAATACATGCAGCATGCCATGATATTAGGATGTGAATGACTTTTGTAGTCACTTTTTGCCACTTAAAAAACACTAGACAAACACAAAAGTGCATGGATGCAATTGTAAGTTTTTGTTTTGTCATAACATAACATCTGCACACATGAGATTAAATTTATCACCCAAGTAAAAAGATCTTACTCAAGGACTATATGAATAACACAGTGTGGACCCCAAGCCCTCTCATGACATCTGTCTTTGGCAGCTGGCCATACAATGTAACTAAGATGCAGACCTGTATCATCTATTAAGACAACACAAAATGCCGTCTAATGTGAAATGGATATGACTAAGAACAGGGTAATCTGTCCTTTGGCCTGATGATAATCTATGCAATGCATGTGCGGTAAAAAAAAGTAAGCAATTATTAATTTATCTGTTTCAGGTGAGATGGGTAGAGCAACAGGTGGCGCGCTTGCGAGTGAAGCGCGATCTGGTGGACCTAAGCAAAAGACCTGCAGACAATTTATTCAACGACGAATACTGGAAAGACCAATGGTATCTTGTAAGTAGAAATATCAGAAATTGGTTTGTGGTAATAATGTACATAAATTTGCCAATTGTGTGTCCATTGACAAAATTATTTAATGACCATTCTGCCGTCTCTTCCAGCATGATTCGAGAGCAACTACTTCCGCTCCAAAACTTGACCTTCATGTACTTCCGGTCTGGGCAAAGAACATCACGGGAAGAGGGGTGACAGTCACTGTATTGGATGATGGTAATATAGCTATCAATAAAAATTAATTTAGAACCAACAATTAAACCTATTTTTACTGCAAGTTTTGTTGCCATATTTTTGCAACTTCTTTCCTTCTTACTTTAGGTTTGGAATACAATCACACGGACATAGCACCAAATTACGTAAGTAGGGTGCCTAACTTATTAAGATATGTATCAATATCAGAGGCGTCGATTTCTCTTGACAGTTGGGGGGGGGGGGGGGTGCAGGCCTACTTTGTCTGTCCCACTGTGACTTTCCCTCGCTCGTACAACTAGTAGCGGTTAATGTGCGGACACTGGCCAAGAGGTAAATTAATGGTGGATCACTTATGCCAAACTTATAAACTTGTACTGATATGTGATATCGAGTGTAGAGCTGTTTAACAAAGCACAAATGTTCCAAATCAAAATTGTGTGAAAAAGGGTAATTTTCATTTGTGAATTTCATGGGGGGGGGGGGGATGATTGCATTGATCATCCCCCCTTCTCAGAAAGTGGGGGGTATATATCCCCCACATCCCCCCCCCCCCCCCTGAATCGACGCCCCTGATCAATATGCACTTGTGTAATGTATAATTTGTGGCAAACCAACAAAACCGAACTCAATACAGTTACTTCTATTCTTCCAGGCACCAGAAGCTAGCTACGATTTCAATGAGGATGATGATGACCCTTTTCCAAGATATGACCCTACAAACGAAAACAAGTAAGCGTATTTACACTGGCTGAATCACAACCAATAACAGGATACGCGTACATCATTGAATAACGACCATTGGTGTTTTGTATCTGTTTGGATTGTTCACGAGTCAGTCATTAAAAAGTGCAAAGACAAGCAAAAATTGAAGCATCACACGAGACCGCTGTTTGTTTTTCACTCAAAGACTATGCATAAAACAACTCCTACGATGCACTTTATGAAATGGTCAAGATACTAAAATTCTAGAATGTGAATTACCTACACCCACAAACCATATTTAATAGGGGCAATTACCCGTAGTAATAAACCCTGAATAACAGTATCCATGTGTGTCTAGTCTCCAGACTTCCTATTGAATTTGAAGTGGCACACAATTTTTGTACTTTTTTTTTGTTTTTTTTGTGTGCTTTTGTTGAAGAATTCATATTGCAACTGTGCAGCTTTAAGATATACCAAACTTATTGACGTGTACATATGTGTACGATATGAGACACGTTTGAAGTAACCATCACTCATTAATCAGCCAATTAACTCCATCATGCTTTTGTGTCCATTATTTTCCAGGCATGGAACTAGGTGTGCAGGGGAGATTGCCATGGTCGCCAACAACGAGAAATGCGGAGTGGGAGTTGCTTACAACGTCAAAATAGGAGGCAGGTGACTCCATGTTGCAGTGGGAATTAAAATGCCCAAATGAACTTGGAAATTAAAATTGTATATAGAAGGAGCCAAACAGAACTTTATGATGATTTTAGGCAACAGCATGTCGTCAAAACTGTGTTCAACTTATTGCAACACTATTGCTGTGACAGTATAGCACTGTAGGCCTATATGAGTTTACTTTATTTGAAAGCAACATCAGTGATTACAGGCACCCATCAAAATATATTATAAGAGTTATGTAATTGTCACGATGAGTGTGCATCAATTTATGTCCAGAATGACTAATTAACTAAATGTAATCAAAATAAAATTGTTGTGGTCATCAGGTATCCGAATGCTGGACGGCAAAGTGACCGATTCCTTGGAAGCAAAGGCATTGACCTTTGGCTTGGACAAAGTGGACATCTTCAGCGCCTCCTGGGGGCCAAATGACGATGGCAGGACAGTGGAAGGACCTGGCAAACTGGCCTCAAGGGCATTCGAAATTGGAACATCACAGGTACCCCAAATATGGTTTGGTGCTGCTAATTTGCTATAAACCCTTACTCCGCTATAATTACGAAACCCATAAATTGTGCGAACCTTGTGAGCAATACTGATTGACCACCTAGCCTGTAACTGTCTTTCTGACCCTGTATTGTCTAGTGCCTGAAGGTCCCGGGTTCGATCCGCGGCCCGGGAACTCCTCATGAGCTATATCCAAGCATAGGGTTATACTTATGATCCAAGCTGGATGTCGATCGCATGAGACATTGATATTGACAATTGTATTGTATATGTGCCATTGTATGTGCCATATTATATGGTACGTTGACTCCATGATCTGCCTTAAATGATGTGCAGTGTCAGCTCCATTCGCCTGATTTGTGAGTTCACATCAGTGTAATATAAAGAGCCCACTTACTGTTTAGGAGATAGAATCCCCTCTTGCTATCAATGCTTCTGATGTCGATATCCTACTGACCTTGACAAAGTGCCTTCTATAAAAGCATCTGGATCGTGTTGGCTCCTCTGAAAATAAAGTTTCTAAGTTTAATTGTAAAAACAAATGTACTCACGAATAGTAAAACTTGATTGTACAAATTGTAGTACATTAGAACATATAACTATTAAATACAAAAGACTTACATCTTTAAAATTGTACCTTCAGGGTCGTAAGGGCAAAGGAGTCATCTATGTATGGGCTTCAGGAAACGGAGGGGGTCACAAGGACAACTGTGATTGCGATGGATACACAGCATCCATTTACACCATTTCAATATCCTCAGCATCTGAGCACTGCAAGGCACCTTGGTATGTGGAACAGTGTGCATCAACCATGGCTACTACGTATTCCAGCGGATCTATGGAAGACCAAAAAATTGTATGTATAACTTCACAAAGGAAACATGACCACTTTGACCAGTGACCACCTTATGATATTATGATGAGCACTATTGTGTGTGCTTCTAATTTCCTATATTTGTCAAGGTGTTAATTACTTGTCCAATTTATTGTTGAGTTCAATACACGCTACATATATATTACAGCATGTTTCATTGACTTAGAAACTAAACTCCAGAGGACGTCATGTGAATCCAGGATTCCTATTGGCTGAGAGTCTGCCATACTGGTGCCATAGTCAATGGGAGTCCTGGATTTGCATATAGTCATCAGGAGTATAGTTTCGAAGTCTGTAAAATTGGCTGTGACATGGTGCACACATGATCAATATACTTTTTTTTTAATATTACCTTTTCCTTGCAGATCAGTGCAGATTTACACAACAAGTGCACAGACGCCCATACTGGAACATCCGCATCTGCCCCCTTGGCAGCCGGCATCTTTGCACTGGTCCTGGAAGCAAAGTCAGTTTTACATTACTCGCTTACTTGTAAATAATATATTGTGTGACAGCCACTGTTATGTGTGCAGTTATAATTAAATGATGACTGAAGTTTCTAACGTCTCATTTACAGCAGATTTCATAGACTTGGAAACCTAACTCCAGATGACACCATGTGAATCCATGAATCTCATTGGCAGTAACTCAACCAGAGTTTTGTTTCCAAGTATCTGAATTTGGCTGTAATAATTTTCAAAACTTATTATTCCAGTCCTAATCTTACATGGCGAGACATGCAGCACTTGGTGACTTGGACCTCAGAATATGCTCCCCTGTCGCCAGGAAATCCCGTGGAATTGGAAAAGGAATCTGATGCGGGTGACGGATGGAAACAAAATGGCGCTGGTTTCATGGTCAGCAGTCGATTTGGATTCGGACTCTTGAATGCCGCTGATTTGGTCCAGGCAGCCGAGGGTTTTAAAACTGTGCCAAAGAAGACGATGTGCATTGTTAAGACTGTGCAAGGAGATGGTGTTATGCCAAGGTGAGATTTCACTGACAACGGAATCCCGAACTCAAACTTGAGGTACTGTTAGTTTCATAAAAAAACGGCCCGTTAAATGGAAACTAGACAAAGCTGTCATAGCTGGCTACTCAAACCTAGATCTAAAAGTACATATTTCTGATATATTAATTTCTTACATTTACCAAGGTTTATATTTATCTGGTGATATACGTAAGCCGATTATTAGCTATAGAAGCGGACAGAAGCAGCTGGTTTTAGCATGTTTAGACCACAGCCAGGTATAGGTTGCTACAGACAGGTAGAGTCGACCGTATTTTATGAAACTAACGGTACCCAACATCAACACAGGCCATCCTTCATTCACCATAATGCAGCATCATTTTTTAACGTGTATAATAGGGATTTGTCTCTCTCTACGTTTTACGTTATTTTCCAAAATATCATTATTACCAAAACTACCACGACCTACAGCTTTTTTTTTATCCAAACATAAAGTTAAATAAGTTATTCATTTTATTAACTTGAAGCAAACCAGAAATTTTGCAATTATAAATCTGTAAAGGGGGGCCCTCACCATAGCGTCGGTGATAGCTAACTTAGTGAGGGTCTCCCTAGCCACCAACATTTATATATAGTTATGTTTTTTAATACCAATTGTAAATGCTGCTGGCTTAAATAAAAATAATTTTTCATGTCTGTCTGTCTATTAAGTATTTTACCATGTACATGAGTGTCTGTGCATTTCCCTGACACCAATGTGATTGTATTCTTGCATGTGTCTTTGCAGAGACCTGAACAGTCGACAGAAGGTGGTTGTACAGCTTGTGACCACCGGATGTGAGGGTCAGGAGAATGAGATCCGCTTCCTGGAACATGTCCGGGTCAACTTGACCATGAGCCATTCAAGTCGTGGAGCACTGGCCATCACCCTCACCTCTCCCCAGGGTCAGTGGCCTGCACCAAAAACTTTTACAGCAGATTTCATAGACTTGGAAACTAAACTCCAGAGGACGTCATGTGAATTCCGGACTTAATCCCTCAGCTAATTGGTGTCCTGGAGTTTTGTTTCCAAGTCTATGGAAGTTGCTGTGAGAGTACTCTTTAAATGAAAAGCAGATTTACAGCAGATTTTATAGACTTGGAAACTCCAAAGGACGTCATGTGAATGCAAGACTTCCATTGGTAAAGGCAGTCACTCAGCCAATGGGAGTTCTGAATTCACATGATGTCATCTGAAGTTGTTTCCAATACTATGAAACTGATATGACACAAAAAGCTGTGGGTCTATAAGCGTAACTCTTGTAAATTACAGGAACCAAATCCACTTTGCTGTCACCAAGAGATGTGGACAAGTCGACCAAGGGATTCAACGATTGGCCTTTCATGTCCGTCCACACCTGGGGAGAAAACCCCAAGGGACTCTGGACCCTCAACATTTTGGACACTGTATGTCTTTGAGCATTTTCAATTGCAAATTTGCCAAGCATGGAATAAATACCTCAAGTTTTCTATTAAAAAATATGTCAATGCCCAATTTTGTTCATTGTTACAGAGCCCATCCGCTTCAGAAAACAAGGGAACGGTTCAGGACGTAAAATTGGAACTGCATGGAACGTTTGACATGCCTGACCACGTGGCCAGGGCGCCCAATCACAGAAGATTTTACAACACCAAATACAACGACGTTCAAAATATCAGGGTGAGTAGGTGTTAATGTCGTGAAAGAATAATGCAAAAAATCCTCAAGTTCTTCTGGGCAGGAACGTAATAAATATCGCCAGAGAAAAACAACTTCCCTTTGGAAGCTTTGCAGCCTTATTGAAGAGCATTGAGAAAGCAGAATTGATAAATAGACATTTCTTATATTATCAAATCATCTAGTACATTATTATACCACTTTTTCGTAGCAATACTGCAAAACTCTCGCTGACACGGCTTGGAAAGCCCAAAATCATTTGAATGGATTTACATAAAGGTAAACTGTTGAGTATGGATTAGAGGTGGCGGAAATTTTTTATTTTTTTATTTTGGTATCTTGACAGAAGAGGAAAGCCATTTATCATTTGCTTAGCCACTTCGGTGAATTAACTTGGTTATTTCAGATGAAGGACTTCACAGGTAAAAAAATTTCTAGCACTGATATGAAGGATGGAAAAAATGTCAGGATTATTTTATTGTGGTGCTGGAATTTCCAGATGCCACAGTTTCTGGTCAGGCTCCATTTAGGCCTTTTAGCAGAGTCGGTATTTTCAATTGCTCTATCATTGGTGTGGTGGTGGGTGGGTGATTAGGGCTTTACGTCTTGTATTTCTGCACCTGATGGGCTAATTAGGACAGGCAGGGACCATGGCAATGAGACCAAGGATGAAACAGCCATCCAACATAGGCTCGACCGGGAATCGAACCCGGGATTAAGTGGTTTGAAAATTAGTGAACAAGGCCCCTATCCCCTATCGTGGATGTGGTCTTACTTTCTATATATATTCCATGACTCATATATCCATATTATCTGTATATGCGGTATTTCATAAAGAATGTTCCCTGAATAGTATAGCATAAAATACATCCTTTTTAGAAAAAAAGGCGTAGCCATATGTAAAGAAGCCAGGGACAATTCTAACCAGGAAACAATTTCACACCTCCATCTTTAGAAAAAAAAATAAGCTGAAAAATCTTCATGAACAAGGAGTTTGGTAATACATTAAACTATCAATCTAGCCATAAATTTCTGTTATTTTCGCTTTCCAGAGGTACTCCAAAATGGCAAGAAGTGACTACAATTACCTCAGACAAGCACAGGACTACAATTCCAGGAATATCCCAGAGGTGGCGCTTTCGGATTCTTACATGCCCCCTCGCGACGAACCATCGAACTACTACCCAAATAATAATTTACGTGAAAATGAGGATTCGGAAAATTTCTATGAGGAAGTTGCACGGGAATTATCTCGCCTACAACGATATGACAAAAGATTCGATAATTACCAAAATGAATATGGAAAGCGATAATAGTTTCTTCTCTTCTTTGAAATTGGAAATTTATTAAAGTATCATTTATTCTTTGAAAAAAACAAAAAAAAATAGAACAAGTCACACTGTTGCTTACCTGGAATATTAAAACGAATTTCTGTTGGACCATTGCTTGTTGGCCAAAAGACTCTGCGTTACTTGAAATATTTCTTTAAAGATCAAACTCAACACCTGCGATGAAGGTTGGGCTGTGGTGGTACCTTGGTCTCTGATTGACAACATAAAATCTGTGAAGTCTCCATCCAAAAGCTGGAAATAGAAAAATGATATGGGATTATTAATAACAACGAACTAATATTAACCAAACTTTTAATGAACAAGATGCCACCATCTCCCAAACCTGTTTTCTCTAACGAAACTTGTATTATCATATCATATCACCAAAGAATTCGTATTTCAATTGTAGGTATTTAATAGTTAGAAGATGGCCAGAAAAAAGTTTTTATGGCTTTTTTGAAGAGTGACAAAAAAAAAACCTGATTTATGTTCTTATAGTAATTTTATGTATCTTCCAAAGACTCTAAACCTGCACATCAATCAAAACTGTATTAAATTATTTATGATTATAGATACAATACTGCAGCTGTACTTTTAAGTATGGAAGGTGAAGGCATTTATCGACTATATAACAATGTACTTCTCTCTACATGTGATATTAAGAAAAACAGGCTTTTTAATTCTTTGTGTACCTATTTCAAATTCTCCTGTTGGCTAAAAAAATAAACTTTTGGAATTTCTAATTTCATGTCAGCATTTCATTTGTATTGAAGCTTTGTCTTTTATTTTTGGTGGGCTTATAAGGTATTTAAGGGGTCCCAATAAAACTTTAAGAAGTATGTTTGATTATAAAAAAAAATTTGGTTTAAACTTCCAAGAAAAACGAAAGAACTGTCAATCTTTAAAAGCAGTATGGGTTTTTGTAACAGAATATTGGGTTACTCTTTGCAGTTTAAATTTTATATTCAACTATAGATTCCAGAAAAACAAACTTGCAATTTAGTGCGATGCAACCAGTTACGTATTCGGCCAAGCTAAGAAAAGAGGGGGAGGAGGTATTTAATTGTTTCTTTGTCTGTCTGGGACTCTCTGCTATCAAAACTCTTGCAGAAGCATATTGTGTAAGTAGTCAGTGACCATTGTCCAAGTATACAGGTGACCGGTGGTCAATTAATGGTTTTTGTAGGACAATGAACAGTGGTCAGCCTAGAGGAAGGATTGAGGAGAGTACCACTGGTCAGTAATGGTCACTTTTTGGTCACTTTCAGTCTCTTCTGTACTCTGGAACTCCACTTAAGACATTGTTGATGGAACAATAGTAGTGCAGCTTTGTCCCACTTGGAAACTTGTGAACTCGCTTTGAAAAACCCTGTACCCCCACCTTCTGAAGCAAGTTAAGATGCTGACACAGATGTAGATACAGCCCTGAGGGGGGGGGGGGTCATCCATCAGCAGCAGCAGCATCTATCAAGCAATTCAAGCATCCTTCGTCATCTGACCCCATAGCTTTTCTGTATCACTGTCAAACCTCTTTAAGGAGCTAATCAATCGACCTATGTCAACAATTTCCGCCAGAGTGCGCCACAGTGCTCTCACTATCTTCCGCACAGACAATATTTGCAAAACTTTTAGGACAGTTGTCACAGGTCGAGTGCTCAACTATTATTCCAAACCTACAACCAAAACATAGGATAGGGACACCCCATAGGAAGTTGTTGAACTTAACTTGGGATAAACCTTCCAAATCATCGTAACAGCATCAATATTATCCCAAGATCCGCTGCTCACCCCGCGAATTTTACACATTGACTGGATTCTTTGTCAATATTTAAGCTGAACTCTTGCCCGTATGAAATTATTTTTGTAACGCATGATTCAGCTTAGTGTCACCAGCGAGCTTAATAGACACTTAAATGATCCATTTAGGAGAGGTCAATGAGCAATTGAAATTCCCAACATATGTATAACAATATCACAAGCTTGTATAAGTCTGAAAATAGGAAATTAATAATTATTTAATTACACCCGTGCAACGTTTTGAATCACTATGTCCCTGGGCCTTCATTGTAAGGATCTAATTTATATAACACGTGTCTATGGCTAACTTTTACTTCTTTTGAATTTTAACATGCCCCTCAGTAGGTAGTGAGCTATAATTTTGAGAAACACTTTACAGTGACATAAATTTAGTGAGGGACTTTTGAGAGAAGAAGGGGGGGGGGGGGGGCTCAGGAAAATTCTCTCTGTTCAGGCAATTCTCCCCCTCCCCCTAACGATTTCCCAATTTCCCCATACACGAAAAAATACAATAAAAAAAAAACATTTAAGAAATACATTGCATAGACGCTCCGTATTAAACTGCTCCCTCTGGGTCTATGTCTCAATTGACTTCATCATGGGATGCCAGCCAGTTCATGAAATGACCCATCAGATACATTGCATCATTGTAATGGAATACTTTCACCCACAAGGCCAATGCCATTACTTACAGTTAGACTAGCATTGTAGTAATAATGGAATATCATTGTAACCTAGCAACGGAATTAATGCGCTTGCGTAATACCAGGTAGAAAGGACACAAGCTTCCTAAAGTAATGTTACTTAACCTGATATCTCATTACGAGACACGCTCTCCAATATATTGAGACATCAGCCCATCGAAACACTGATATCTCATAAATGCGTTACAACTCGATGATATACAATCTCATTTAATGACATAAAATGATCATGTATAAAGCTTAATGACATATTTTAACAAAATCAAGAAATTGAATAGAACGATTTTCTAGTTAAAGTAGACAGCCACATATTCAGCGGAAAATCTCAAACATACAAGAAGAGTTAGGTGGAAATTTTCCCATTTCCTTTGTTCAATTAGAGTCATTTCCAGCCTCTATACAGAAAGTCACTGACACAAAGTACACAATATGGATGGAGACCCTATCTTCAATATGTTCTGGTGTCTCCAAAATGTCAGCCAACAAAGTGACCATTTCCCTTCCTTTCAATCAAATAAAACTATTGCATCATTCGCTGCAGTCTGGGGCTGGTCTTTTTTCCCAGACACAGGAGCCAGTCTGTCTTATTGGGGCAAAACACAAACCCTCCTTAACAACAGATTGGCAATTGGGGCTAAGTCCTAATATAAACGTCATGTCAACCTCAGATCTGCTCCACAATTGCCCTTATTACGAGACAGCCCCAGGGCTCCTTTAGCAGCCATCCAGAAACAAGGCTGGAAAATAGACCAAGTGCTGTCTAGTAATGGGAAAGGGGGAAATTGATCAATCTTTGAGCCAATCCACTACCCTTAAATTGCCCCTTTTAATGAAGCTGGAGAAGTAAACAAAGTTGGCCTTTTTCTTCTGAAATATTTGCAGACAAAACCATGAACTAAGAAAAAATGTTATTGCAAAATTTCTCGAGTTGTCAATACCTGCAATTGATTATAATTCTTTTATAAAAAAAAAAAAAGCTTAAACATCACGCGATTTGCAGTTGTGTCTTACGCTGGAGTGCTTTTTATTTCATTTAAATTCCAAATATTCGAAATTTCATTGTTTAGGTAAGTTCATCCAAAAATGTCCATACTAATTTGAAAATATTAAATTACACAGTTAAAAAGTAGAAGATCACACCGACGTCAAATTAAACCACAAAACAAATATAGCAGCAACATGAAAGAGCTGACCAGTGTCCACCATGAGGGTCAGTCAGGTGTTGGCCATCACATGCTGGACTAGCTTTCACCTCAGCGCATCACCTCTATAATTATGCCCTCTGTTGTTTCCAAAAATGATCTATATATTTACTCAACAGCTCTGGGTGATCATAGAATTTTGTGAGTCAATTTAGATCTTGTTTGTGCAAAGAATTAAGTCAGAATCGATCCAGCATTGTCCCAGCATTGTTTCATGAGCTCTAACATGTTAGACAACAAAGAGGTTACCAAAAGAACAGGATCTAAACATCCAGAAAGGCAATTTATAGAGTTCTTAGGTCCCTTTCAAGTCAAATTAATTCCCAGTCATTTGATGCAATTTCCCAAATTAATTGCAATTGGATCGTATCACGTGCTAGTCATGCTAGAATTGAGCTGACTGAAATTAAAGTATTTTTTCTTGTCTTTATTGGGGGGAAGGGGGTTGATAATCAAAATATAAATCTTTTATTCTGTTCTTAACTACATTTCAATAATTTGCACTTAACTTAAATGCTTGTCAGATTTCTCGTATGTACCAAGAGAAAAGAAATCAATTTCTGCCAACAATTTCATTATTTCTATCTATCAATTATACACTCAATTGAGAAAAGCCTAGTTCATATTTTTTTCTAATTTTGCAAAGAAATACAAATGGCACTGTGATATTTTTCTTCTATTTACACTTTCTTCCATGACACCCTTTGTCTGCAGCTACGAGCAATCTGTGCTCCCTTCAAAAATTGAAGTCACCGGAGCATAAAGAATAATATTTACTCTGGAACGAATAAAACGCTTACAAGATGGGGTAAGACTCCCAGCCCCCTTCCTGTTACCCCTTACTGGGGTAAGAGAGACGTTAATTTCGGCACTGAGGTGAAATTGCCCCATGATTGGGGTGACAGTTCAACAAAGGAACGGGTGTTTTTTGCAAGGGGATGTTATGAGAGGGGAGGGACTTAACACTCGGGTGTTAGGGATCCCGGTCCCTGGTGAGCGGCGGCTGGTCCCCCGGGGAAAAGGTCTGTTTGCTACCGAAGAGCTCCTGCCTCCCTGCCGTTTGGAATTCAAGACATTTATTGTATAAAAACATTTAAATGACATCTTATTGCCTATGCTAGATCATCCTTCCTTAAAGCTGAGGTCATCGCAATGAACGCCTTTAAATTAGACGCATACCCAGCAATCCAATTAAGGGACACCGCCAATTTAATGCCCTATATATATATTATTTTATTCGTACATATAGTAGGCAAATATCATTTGGCGAACCTCTGTTGGTTCAAGTACAGTTTCTGAAAAATTGTCTCTATAGGATACAAATGATGAATGTTTCTGTGGTGAAGAAGAATTCTAGATCATGCGTTGTTAAATATCAACCTTTGTCCGGACACCCTATTGGGGAAGAACGAAGTTAGGCTAAATTCAAGTTATTTTCCAAAACGTTAAAAAAAGGGCTTAATTAATAATTTTCCCTCAAAAAAATGATGAAGAATGATGAGCCTGTACTTTTAAGGAACATTATAGATCATAAAATATTTTTAATCAATGCTTTAATGAATATAAATATCCTAATGATTTCCAAATTGTTGAATTTTGACACAACACAAACAAAACAAATTTACTGGACACCGTACAAACAAACATAACTTAAAAACAGAGAATCCCTCGATCTGATATAAATATACCCTCATACAAGTTCCCTTAATTGCCTTCTGGCACACGACTACCTGCCAACGGAGAATCAATTAATTGGCTCTGGGAAACGAATTAATCTTCATAATTAAACCAGTTATGAAAATAATGTGTCACTTTCCATTCCCAATGTATGGGGGCGGATTGAAGACAGTGAAAATAACTGAATATTACGTAACAAAATGACATTAACGCAGTTATTAATTGAAAAAGTAATAATAGGAAAACGGTAACCTTTGTTTAGATAGTATAGATATAATGTAAACAGACAAATCTATTAAGGGATGAAGCACAAATAGAAATAGCCAATCTGACAATTTCAATTGGCGAATGTTAATTGGGTAGAGGTTAAAAGATCTACCAAATAAGGAGGCAATCCTTCCATGATAGGTGCGAATTGTGACGTCACATTACGTCATTTCCATTAGGAGGGGTTAGATCAACAAAGACATTAAAAAGTCCAGTGATTGGGTCCAAATTAAAGAGAAATTTCGAACTCACAAAAAATCCGATTCACTCAGATTTGACTCTCCTTTTCCAACTGAGATCATTCAAAAGAACAGTCGATTTTCTTACGTAACAGACAATTATTTTACCCCTCCTATTTCTGGTCATACCCACCCCATGGGGCATTAGACAATTGGTCCCCTGTGTTTGTTTGTTATCTCCAATAGAAAAGTTTGGAAGCTGAAAGTGATCTCTAACTTAATTGGGGTAATTTATGCTGACCCCATCCAGAAGTTAATTAAGACTTAACCATCAAAGAGGATGCAGATCTTGGACAAAGATTGGAGCTCACTTTGGAGCTCACTTTACGGCAAAAATTTCAAGCTTAATGAGCTGAGTTCATACAATCACTTGTCATAGGCAGATGTAATGACGAGTTGCTATGGTTTAGTAATTATGAGGAACCAAAGCCTCTTGTGGTTAATGCAAATCTCAGAGTTTAATTGAACTGACATTTTATAACCAGTTTCTATCTGTACATATACTAGAACTTTGGTTGGAAGACATCCAGAAGAGTGTATGTTACCATTACCAAAATGGATGCTAATCTGTATTGTTTTTTTTTTAGCAAATACATGTGTAAATAGTAAATAGACCTATATACGTATAGGGGCACTATCTAAATTGGTGATGTGATCTTGAATGACACTGTCTGTAATTGCAGCAAGCAGAATCTATTTGTACAGAAACTTTATATATTTTTTCTGGTAAAGTATATACTTTTGACATACCTTATGTATGCATTTTATTAGTATTTATATTTGTTCTCCTTTACCCTGTGATTTTCTGCATTTATTTATTACTACTTAAAAGCCTATGTTAATAATTACACCTTGTAAAAGTGTGTGTAATAAATATATTTATATATTGTTCTGGTAAAGTATATTTTACTATATTGTACTATTTTGCAAAAGCTCATTCATTCGCTCTTAACAATTTTCTGAATATAAAATCGGCAATTTTCTTGAAGTTTTTCCTTCAATTTATACTTCTTTATATGGCTATATATTATTTATTGGCCGCATAAAAGTTTCTTAAAAGCTTCGAGAATATAGTAAATTATATCCGCCAAGACTCGGGCCAAAATGAACTGATAATTTTTTTCTACATCAACTGAATTCCTTTCCATACTCTATCATCAATTTCATTGAAAATTTTAAGAAAACAAACACATCATTTCATTTTTGAATTTTTAATTAAGCAACTAATTGTAAAGTACAGTGTATTGTGAGTGTGTAGTACATTGCAAATGCAAAAATATTTTAAAGGTGCACAATTGAGACTACCGACTTGTCACATCACTTTTGATTGTCAGTCTGTCAGACGAGCTTTAAATTATTTTATGGTATCACAGAACTTTCTTAAAGCTGCATAAATAATTGTGAAGTGTGTATTTATCCAATACACTGCAATGTCAATTATTGTCCTTGAATTTACTGCACATTTACATGACTTGATTGGTGCATAAGAAACGTATCCAACAATGAAATAATACTGCCATGTATATTACAGAAACACACATGGGCGATGAAATAAATATATACAGATGAAATGACACTTATGAAGCATATAATATGATGAAATAATGTTAAAGTCACCGATTTGGTTAATGTCTGAATTGTCATGAATTGTCACTGGTTTCACTGACTAGCATGTATCCGTAGCTGGCTGGTGTAGGGTGATCCAGGGTAACCCTGCTGAAATGGGGTGGAGTAGGATGCCATTGTGAGAGGGTTGGAGGTCATGGGAGATCCAAGGGTGGACTGGCTGGATCCCTGGGTCATGGAGGGGCTCAAATTGGGGTTCATGGTACTGCTGAAATACCCTGGCCCCGGCAGATTGTTGAATGTACCGCTGAGAGGGTTGGTCAGTGTGTTTCCGAGAGGGTTGATGTGGTTCTGCATACTCAGAGTGTTGGCCATAGTAGCCATGTTGGCCATGTTCAGAGTGTTGGGCATGCCAAGAGTGTTGGGCATGCAAGATGTCGGCGCTGCGTAATAAGGTGATGAGTAGGTATGGGCGCTTGGCGAAGATGTCGTGGTCCATGGATCCTTGAACTGTTGACTCTGGGGTTGGTAAGCTGGCATGGGTTGGGGGTAAGGGTTAGGTAGCCCCAAATGGTTGATAGAAGGGTAAGGCTTGTAAGCAGCGCTGTTGTACAAGCCGAATGGCCCATAAGGACTCATACCTTGGAGCTGAGAATCTTCTTGGGCCCTCTGACGTCTCTTCTGGGTCTTGAATCTCTTGGCACGGCGAAGGAAGCTGCCGTTGCTGAACATGTCTCCGCAGTCAGGGTGCAGGGCCCAGTGGTTGCCCTTGCCGGGTCTTCCTGGGGCTCGAGCAACCTTCATGAAACAATCGTTCAAGGACAAATTGTGCCTGATCGAATTCTGCCATCTCTGTTGATTCTGCTTGAAGTAAGGAAATCGGTTCATGATGAAGGCATAGATCTCGTTCAAGGTCATCATGCCAACTTTAGAACTCTCCAAAGCCATGGTGATCAGTGCAATGTAAGAATATGGAGGCTTCACATTTGCGAATCTTCTCTTCTGTTGAGACAATGTAGAGGTTCCCGATAACTGACCTGGGTCGACTTCTTCTCCAACTTCCCGGCCGACTAAACTTTTTTCTGAACTGTCCGACTCCGGTGAGCCCAAGATGTTATCTCTGTCTTCAGATCGGGATGGGGGAGATGAAGCCGAATTAGTCACAACACTTGGGGCCAGAGGAGGTAGTTCCGAATGCAGGAGATGCGAAGAGTGATGATGATGATGTTGAAGATGCTGCTGCTGGTGCATGTAGGGCATCATACAAGCAGACTTGTGGTCCAGAGGAGGAGACAGCGAATGCGCTTTTGAGGGCTGAGCCATCAAGCCAAGAAGGGTATCTTCCATCACCATCTTAATAAGTCGGAGATCCAAACGAACAAATCACAACACTCACTTTTAACAATCTCCTTTCTGTAGCAATGTCACTTCCTTGTTTTTGCAAGTTGTTTGCAAGAATTCGTTGAATGTTTGTGTAGACGAAGTTGGTAACAGCCTCAGTAATTCTTGTCACAAACGAAATTTCTGGAGAAAACTTGGTAATTCAGTCTCAAGTGTCTGATACTATCACTTTTCCAAGATGCGAATATTAGCTGAGAATGTGATGCAAGTGAAACCAGATCGTTTACTGACCAAAAGACGCCATGACCAGATTATATACGGATCGTGGACACGCTTGGGTGGGCTTCAGAGTGACCATGTCATAGGGGCGGGGCTTCACTTCTGATTGGCACCCCCTCAGAGCGCCCGGATGAACGATGGGCATTTACAGTGTTCTGGTAATACCATGAATGTCAGTTTCTTTACGAATAATCCTTCATTTCTTTAAGATGTGGGGGCTTCACTAAAAATCCCCATCCCACTGAGCTGTACCACTATATATTACCCTACCCAGATATCGGTGAAATTTCTGAACACCGTTCATGAATTATGCCACAATTATCGCATCAATATTAGGAATAATTATTGTCACGGTCCCTCATAATATTTGCAATACATCAGAAATATTATCTCAACTTAGCAAAACATTTGCAGCATATGTTATTGGCTGGCAGGAGACTATCCACACCTGCTGGAAGCTCAAATAAACACTATCAAAATATTGAGAGTACAATCACCGTGAGCTGAGCAGCTATTTACCTTCTACTACATATATTGGTGTTTTTCGTTTGAACAACGACAAAAATATTTATATTGGACAGCTCATGAAAGAAGATTTAATGCAGTGCGAAAGATGTAAACTAGCAGAAGCATTCTCATAACATAGCATGGCTAATAAGTGCTTATTTTGTTAAATTTAGTTTGCAATTTTGCCCCAGGTTAAAGTAAAGCCCACCCAGGCATTGCAAAGAAGGGGGCCATCCGAACTGCAGCCGGCAAAATTCACGAACAATTTAACATCACAAAGTCCAGAATTTCATCAAAGCTCTCCCTCTTCCAATGCTAACGTACAAGATATTTTTGAATAAAGAATCTCACTCGTTGTAGGAATACATAACGTGGAATCCTCGATAACGGAATAAAATGAAAAAATTGATGAATATGGAATTTGTCTGCATTAATGTTTTAATTGTATAAAAACATATCAATATTGAGACTATTAATTTTTCAACCATATTACAAATTATAGCAAGTTCTGATTTTAACATTTCTAGTTCAGAAAAAATGCAACAATCTAGAATTGTTAGTTTATAAAATTTAATATTAATTTTCTGCTTTGGTAGTACAAACCTATTGGCAGTGCACATATTTTCTTCATATGTATTGCAAAGAGAAAACACAATAGCATTGCACTGAAACTGTGCTTTCGTTAAACAAAAATGAACCGACGTACTTAGTGAATGTGTGCATTATCCTTAACTTAAATATTTGACTATCATCCGCAGTGACATTTCTTCGTCTTAAATTACATTGCGGATGACACAAGTTGGTAATGATAAGTACAGGGAAATATCTATTGGGATTCTATGTCTTGTTGGAGTTAAATGTTTTATTTGCACTGAAGAAATCATACGCAATGACTGGTTAGCCAACAGAGGGAGGTTGGTGTAAAACAAATTGAACGAAATTTTCATTGAAAAAAGGAAAAGATAATATAAATTTATTCTGAAAAAGTCATTTCAGGGCACACAAATTACCCGATCCGTAATTGTTTAATCGTTTTCAATCACTGCTTATTGTGTTGATGAACGGATGTCATCCACCTATGGACACAATTACAAGACAATACAAATTAAGGAACAATTTAAGAATGATAATTAATTGTCTAATGAATGCAGAAAATCCGGCAATGAAGCTGACCATAAATAAACACTGTACACCTATGCGTAATGAGTAGGGGTAAGATTATTTGGGTCAGGTCATAGGTCATGACATCACAATCACGTGACATACCAATTGGCACCCCAGAGACCCCTATTGCTTGCCTTTTACACTAGACTGTGTACTGGTCATTTGGTTAGGTGACTATGAAAACAAGCCTCTTATACAAAGACAATGGCTGCAGTAGAAGAACAATAGAGTATTTGACAATGTTAATCAGTGAAACAATAGTCCTGCCACCAGGTGGCGTCCCTCCTGCAGGGTTGAAAAGACAGGGGGCGCCAGTATCCAATGTCAAAGACCATTCTCACTCCCTGCTTCTTAACATTGGATAAAATAAATATTGTATCTGTACGGTGACAGGGATTCAGTCAAGATGATCATGTGTGCAAGTTGGATCAGATTTAGTTAAGCAAGGAAAAGGAGGATTCAAATAATTGAAAGAAATTCACCCATTTATCCACATGTTGAAAAATAAATTGTGTCAGAATTTCCAAATCTCTAACAAGTAACAAGTGAAAGTAAACTTCATATTTAAAGAATAAGCAATTAATGTTATAATAATCACAGACCCATAATAAAGAATGGATGTCAATCAAATTTGGGATTCCTTAGGATGAAAATCAGAGGGTGAATTTTACTGGATTAAGGTAGCCTCAGTGCATCATGCACTCAGAAAGGGGATTTAAAGACTTCAAGGCACGAAAATATTATAAGGGGACAAATTAATTTGAAATTCGATTTTTATTGTGCATGCCAGGAAGAATGGCGATTTCGGGACTGCTAGATTAAAGTCATGCTATGCATGACTCCAAGACCTTCATCCTCCAACTGATATCTTTAAGACTTTATCTATGTCGATTTTGGTCCTGCACCAGAAACTATTTAGCTGCAATATATTTGCAAAGGTGAAAGAGATCTATTTCTGGCGCAAGTCGCCCGAGGGCGCTGACAGCCATTTCCCTACAACAATGGCGCCATCGATTGTATTGTCTTGGCAACAATCCTTTCTGCGCAAGTTTATTCAAGAGATTTGGTCCAAGTAGCCAGCGTCGGACAAATTCCAATTTGTTGCCAGTGCTCATTTAGCAACGACATGAATAGCCTAGTTTCGTTTAGAGGGGGGGGGGGGGGGGGGGGTGGCTATTAAGGTTCTGTAACGTGAGATAGCCCGTATGCTGAAGCCATTACATAATCCCAGTGAAGCCCGGATTAACATCATGAGTTGTGTCAAAGTAGATTTAGAACTTAGTGATTCGACCAGCAGAAGCAAAATGGTGGACCTGCAGTGTTCACCTGACTTTCTATTGGCCCATATGTAATTAACTGATGACACTGATTCGTAATTACCCTGAAAATATCAAATATTGATCAGCTGAAGCTGAGATTGAGGGACCGAGTACTTTCTTTTTTTTTTTCAAACATCAATTTAATTATACAATAGACTTTAAAAGTGAAAGAGAAATGAAAGTAGATATATAGAGATGACCAAATATAATTACCAGAATCTAAACTGAGAGGAGTTGGACCCACGAGCCATGCCAACCTTCCATCTCCTCTCAGTTCTTCACATGACTTTGTGTACTTTTCAAACAATGTTTTATGTTTGTTGTACTGCAAAGATGTTAACATACAAATCTACCTATAACCCTGCATGAGGAGAGATTCAGAGTGGGTTAAAATGTTCGAATTGACTATGAAGAAATTATGACAACAGAAAAAACATTAATGTTCCTGTGAGTCCTTCTTTCTATTATTTTATTTTATTTATTTATTATTATTATTATTATTAAAATTGCATTATTTCTATAATTTTACAAGATTAGGCCTACCTAATTACTTCCGTCATTCTTGACAAAACCACGGAATTTAAAATAAAAAATATAACTGGTGCCAACGATTTAGCTCTGCATATATCGGCCTGTTTATATTTTTTTATTATTATTTATTTATCTATTATTATTATTAAAATTGCAGCATATATCGGCCTGTTTATATAAATTATGAATTGTCATTAATTAAATTAAATAGGATATTTATAAACCTAGTTAAATTAACTAACTTTTCATCGTCAGAAAATTCCTAGATAAATTACAGCCAGTTATATATAACTTTATGGAATTATGATGACCAGATGACCTTCAAAGTGATTAATTAAATGTGAATCGGATTAACTAGAATATGACAGTTACAATTTGAGTACTCAATGGCCGATTAATCCGCGCAATGAAATGAGTCCGGCTCGTCAGTGTAAATATTGCTACAGAGGAATTCATGGACACCAGCTTGTGAAATGAAGCGATCTGGCTTGAAATAATTTGTTTGCTCAAAGAAAATGAACTCTTCAAGACGTGTTTGCTACTAAATAAACTGTCAAGTTGTTGGTATGTAAAGCATGACCCCTGGAAAACACCTTGTATCAATATTTCTTCCATACCACACCTGTCGGTCGAGATTTAATCCAAAGTAGTTCAGGAAAGGCCAATCTGTCCTATTCAAGTCATATTGAAGGTACAAGAATGAAGCTGTTAAATCGAGTTAAAAGAGTAGATTACAGGGTGGGGTCTTCTCAAATATTCCCAGACATCCCAACAAAATGGAAAGGCTGGGAGATAATATAGGCACCGATAGCTGAATGTTTTTAACCAGAAAGAGCAAATAAAATCTCATTTCCAAACAGCGTTTTTACTAAAGGCAAAATATATATTTTTTAAGTAATGGGGGGGGGGGGGGGGGGGCTTTAATGTAGCCTGGCAGCAGTCCTGGCATAAATGTCTTGACCGTATTTAAACGCGTCGGTGCCAACTATCACCACTTCACATCATTGAAAATGAGTACCGTAAAGGAGGGTATTATCCACAGGGTGGGTATTTTCGACACTCACATTAAAATGTTAACAATTTATTAATTTTTTCTTAAACTAATTTAAGTGTCGAAAATACCCACCCTGTCGATAATACCCTTCTTTACGGTAATTCGATTTTATTGGCGATGGATAAGTCATTCAGTGATAATGTTAAACATATTTAAGAAGCAGAAGTTTAAATTGCCGACTCAATGCATGTCAAGATTAGTAATAGTGTGTGCACTCATTATTTTTCACTATAAAATTGATTAAGATAGGTAGGAAGGCTGTAAAAACACGTGCGCATATAATCCCACGAAAAAATCTTTCATTCAGCAAGGCACCAAGAAAAAATGTATTTACTGAATGCTTTTATGCATTATTTTTCGAATTAATCTTATTTCATTCGTGTCTCGACAGTGACATTGATTAAAATCAGAAATTCTGAATATTTCGTTTTGGCACTCACAACAAACAAATTTAATTTCCTTAGTCATGTGACAGATCGACTGCCCCTTTAAAATGGCTATCCATTCATCTACAAATATATGCTTAATACTTACGTATTAATTTCCTGTGTATAATTCCAAAATATCGGCATAAGAGTATCTATTGTTTTTAAAGTTCAATATTAAGTGCCTTTAAGGTGCCCCTTAAACGGAAACCAATATAATCTAGATGCTCGCCCAAGCGTAACATTGATCACAGTTAATGACACAAAACCATTTGCAAGTGGATCTTTAATTCCCTTACTCTTGGTTTTTACTTTGGATTAAATCAATCCATCAATAAAAAAAAATCAATCAATTAATGGTTCTGCACAATTAAGAATACTCTCTTGGACATTCGGCCATAACTGAAGTGGTCTTAATATCTGGGTGAGTTTTATGGTGAAACATTCTTTATTTTACAATAGGTTACTGCCTTAATAAAACTGAGGCAGTCACAGGCAGACTTGGGGTTTCTTTGTAAACCCCTCCCCTTGGCCAAGTACAATTTAATTTAAAATAATTGGCCATCAAGGTAGAAGAAGTATTATAAGATTTTGGTACATTTTATTTACATCTTTTGTACAAAGACATCGATTTGAATTTACTAAAATTGACCGAACAATTGGATTGCAATTATGACTACGTTCATGAAATACGAGTGAACAATGTCACGTGACTACAATAGTGGCTCCATCTGCAGGGTTTGGAAATTTTTACACACAGAGACTGACAAACGTGATCTCTAAAAATCACAAATTCACAATTTTATGACTAGCGTTAATAAAGCAGTATTCAAATAACATACATTGAGTTAAACATTAAATTCGTTTATATTGAATCATTCAACACTGTAGGCTGATTATTTTAAATTATGTATTTGCTGTATCCATCATTTTCCACAATCATGCAACATTTCATATTATTTGACATAAAAAAATAAAAGGGACAATTCTGAGCTACCCTACATACTGTATTTACATACTTTTGTAATTGCCTACAGTCACTTTGTGGTTAAATCGCAATAATCTTATGGTTAAAAATCCGAAAATATGGTACAGTTACACATATTACATAACATGTGTATTACATATAACTTTGTAGTATAGCTGCATGAATTTCAATGGTCTTAAAGTAACAATTTAAATCCATCTCAGGCAATATAAAAGAGATTAAAAAACTAAACTTTCATCTATGGTTGAAATAAAAAATCCAATGTCGAATTTCCATGGATCTAAACTATCTAATTGAACATATAAATTCATACACCATAATTTGTATCTATTTTATAACATTGTTTTCTGTCCAACGAATGTATACAAACCACGCATACGATTTCTTTTTTTTAATCATAAAACACTCTTAAGAGCTCTATAACTGATTTAAGTATAGAAAAATAGAAGTCATGGAATTAAACAGAAATCTCTGATTTGATAACTTTTGAATAATTCAATAATGAGACAGAAAATGACGTAAGAAGTTGTACAAGATTTTCGTAAAATAAATGCACAGAATTAGTAGACTACAAAAAGAAAATCCCTAACTATAACAAAATGATAGAGAGACACATCAGTGAAGTTATGGAGAAGAAATATCTGGGATTGAGCGAATTTGCTGAACTTGTTTGACTGCTAATCTGTGGCCTTAGTGGTTTCAAAGATTCTTCTGAAGCTGAAAATAAACACGAAAAATATTGTCAACCAGGCAGTCTGCGGATAAGTTTCTAATTCATTTATTTTATGAAAGATTTCACATCAAGGACACAATTCTGCAAAACTATGTGTAGTTTTAGATGTTTCTTGAAATGTTTACCTTTGAAAATCAAGGCAGGATCCACGGAATATATTTTTTTTCAAAGGTTTTTCTTTTAATCACTGGCGATGCATTTAGTTTCGAAATAAAGACAAAACATTTTGATTTTCAGAATAAAGCTTTTTTTTTTATTATTGAATCAGTGAAAGGGTGTACATACACTGTATGATTTTATAACAACATTCAGCATGAGACCATCTTATTATTAAACACAAAGTATGGAGAAAATCTAAGTTACGCACTTTCCAGATAGGGAGTAATAAAATATATATAGATATATTTTGACCACAAGTGTATTACAATAAACACATCAACAATTGTACTAATAATAATATTTGCATAACATAAATGAACAGAAAAATGCATATATTAGCATGAACTATTATTCAAAATATCTTACAATGTAATATATAAATATATAGGGGAGTGTTGAGCAAGACAGGCTAATCGGGTAGGCTTCTGAAGGCTGAAGCTTCCTTTTTGTTATTAAAAAGCTAAAAATGACAAGTATTGAAAAGAAAAAAAAAACATTAACTATAGTCACAAATGATCACACTGGTCTCTAGTATGTTCTAACAAGCCTAATATCCAAACTGGCAATCACAACGATTTTTATTCTCTTATTGTTTTAAAAAAGTCGACCAAACTATACAACTTTCTCCATATAGTCAGCAATGTATATATATGGCAATAGGAATTGTTTTACAATCAACACGAGGAATAGAGACATACTTGTATTTTCCTTGACATGCCACCCACTTCGATTCGACCCACATAAAATCGGTTTGAGAAAAATCACGTTTACATCATGACTATATTACACTCGACTTGGGAGTAATATCAAAGTGTTTTGTACATACAAATATTATTTACAAAGTTGGTGTGGTTAAAATGACCCCTGTCACCTTGTGTATCGACTTGAACTAGAGGTTTGCCCAGTGTGGGCAATAACAATCTAATCTAACTGAAGCCATCAACGGTAGACATAGCTTCAAATTTCCACAAACTAGCAATCTTTGCTAAATAAAAGAAAATTAGTGGGTTTTCTTGATTCTGATGTAACTTCACCTCCAAATTTGAAAAATAATTATTGCATTAAACTAAATCCCAGTCACATGTCCAATGCTAAACTATTCACAAGTTAATATGCCATGCAAAATAGGAAATGGTCAATATATTACAATTACACACAAATGTATACATGGATACGAGTTGCCTAGCAGAATCAATTGTATTCTGATCAATAAGCTAGAATCATCTCATTCGTATTTACTAAGTCACTGTTTTGATTTTTATTGAAATATAAGTGCTCATATTCTAACAATAACTTCACTCACTGGTATCATTAATTATAATTCTGTAAAATAACATAAAAGCACCTTTGTATTTATAAATTTTCATATAGTTTGAACTAAAATACATTGGTTTGTGTATTTTTTACATTTATACAAAACTGACCCAATGTCTCAAAGACACATATCTCGATTTGCTATGCTTAATTACCTGGTAATTACATGCACTTCATGCATCCATTTGTACACCTTAATACAAAACAGAATTTTGGATAAATCCACAATTGAATAGTTTATCACAATTCTAAACACAGATGATTACAAACTGCGTCCTGATGCAGCTTTTTTGCTGGTCCAGCTGCCTCTGGCTGGTGCTATCCGCTAGGTGGCTACAAACAGCGACAGTGTCTCACCTTGCGGTAACCAACGTCAATCTCACCAAGGTGGTTTTGACCAAGTGTTTTTGAGGTCTAACAAATCGTTGGAACTACAGCTTCGGTGGCTTTTTTATCCTGCGTTTCATCCTGGAGTCTCAGAAGTATATTTTGGTGGTCATCAGTGTCAAGACTATACTGCAGTTCTTACACAACTATTAATTTGAACATACCAAGTAGCTCCAAGTGACCATCAGTGTCTTTTCGGAAAGGTGATTATTCATGGGCCAAGAGGAATATCGGTGAATTTAAAGTTTTCCACCAGGTGGAGGTTAAGTTGCATCACTTCCGGTGGCCCAACGGAAGTGGAATTTCCAAGATAGTGCCACATGTTTGAAATATATTTCATTTGAGGACGCAGTCACAGAAGCTCAGTAAGCCCATCCTTTGACGACTACAAAATATATGGGAATAACCTGCACTGAGCCTAAAGAGGCCCACCGGATGTCCGTCAGTCCTAGACAGGATGTCATACGGAACACAGGACGTGTGAGGCCAGTGTGGACGCCAACAAGAAGGCAGAGAAATTCAGGATGCATCCTCTCCCTGCGGACCTGCTACTGCTCAGCTCAGAGGTGCCTGAAAATGGATTCAATTTCTTGTTCATTTCATTCTATTCATTGCATTAAAACTCCAAATTGTAGATAAATAACAGCTAAAATCGACACAGAAGCAACAACATAGACTAAAGAGTTCGCCAATGGACAAGAATTAGAAATATCACTTCATCAATTTAGGAAATAACATAATACTAAAACGATGGTACAAAAGTAAACCTTTACTTTATAACTTATCAAATTATCAACAAAATCTTAGAATAAATAGATAGTGCAGGTCACATGAATTGAAAAATAAATCAATATGCAGTATGTGAACTCTTAATAAGTGTGTCAAGCAAAATGCATCCAATCTGCCCAATGGCTCGGGTGAAAACGAATACAGTACATTAACACTTTATCGTTGATTGTACAAGCTAGGAAGGCTGTTTTCCTATAATAATATTTAAAAAAAATCAACAATACTAACACGTCAACAGAACGCACTGAAGATTTTTAAAAAGCAGAAAAAACGATAATGTAAATTGTACATGGATCAAATGAAATTGGGCGACGTCCATACACACAAAACTTAAGTCGAAATAAAATGAAAATTATAATGAAAAGAACTAGCACCAAAAATAAGCTTTCTAACGGCGTGTCCAATAATTGCAAATGTATGATCTAAATTAAACTTAATTAAAAAAAAAAACACTAAAAAAGAAACCACAAAGTGACTGCTCACAAAAGCATGCAACTTGACTAATTGATAATGTCATCGAGGGTGAGGCGGACAATGTCTACACAATCCGCTAGGTGCGCTGCCTACTCACCCTCGTCCATTCTGTGCATCATTCTATCTTCTTGATAGCCTTTCTCTGAAACAGAGTAACGCAGTCGAAAAATTCACTGCAGACCATAAAAAAGCTAATAAAATTCCAAAAAGGACCAGGGCATTTGCCAGTGAACAGAAATATCCACAATGGAGTCAAATGAAAAGCAAAAACAACTGCAAGTACATGGACACGTCGTATAAATATATATATTTTAGTGCTGCCCTCTAGAGTGTAGTGCTGAATACCACCACCAACCAACACCTCACTAAGCCTCACTATACTACGATTTGTACAGATTCAGTCTCATCAAACAAAGCAGGAGAAGGTCCTAGACATCATAGGCATAGTAATGAAGATATGACAGCCAAAGAGACATTAAATAGCCTACACAACACTCTGATCAAGGGGAAGTAAATGAGAAAAAAAACTAGAAAATTTCCTTACCACGTTTTACATTGTTAGGTTGCACTGTAACGTAAAACAAACACATATTGTTCATTATTTGTATCATTCTGCTCTGATTACTTTGATGTCAGCCATTTTTTGTAGCTGCCATACTTGTATAATTTTTTTTTATGTGTGTGAGCATTTTTGGCTTAGACTAGAAAGCTTGGCAAATTGATTTTGGATACAGGTGGAAACTGTTACAAGACTTTCTTGGCAAGATGCCTTCAGCTCCAAAACTTGGCTCATCCTTCCACTGCATCCATTAAGGTGTCACGAGTTTAATCCCACTCTAAGTGATTTTGAGCTGGGTGTCACGTCACAGAATGACAATCCTCATTAGATGCCAACAGTCAACACAGCCCACACATTATGAACAGCAGTACATCACACCAGCTGGTAATTTATATTGCTGAACATTTACATTACAAACGTTATTGTTCCAAATACCTATGGCTGTTAACCCATGAGTCAACTGCATGCGTCATTCTGGAATGTTTCTGACTTTTTGTTGTTTTTCATGTGCAATTCGGCAACACTTTAACCATTACGTTATTTATGAAGATAACATTAAAAAGAACAACACGAAAGAGCAGACATGACCCCATCCATCAAAGGCATTCAAACACTCGCACAATTTCCATGTTGACACAGCCCTCCACACAACTCATTCATTGTCAGATGATCCCAAATTACATTCTTGGGATTTTTCCAAACCTGACAGCTTTATGTGGAAAGTAAATTCATTTTGTTTCAAGTGCTGGAACTGGGTCGATATTTGTGTTCAGTGTTCAAAACTGTGTTTAAATCGTCCAAAAATACACCAAGTTTGGTTGGACTCTACCATTGCAGAATTGTGTCCCTGGTTATATAAATTTCATTCGACTTTAGAGTTACATGATTTACCTTAACATGGTTTTTTTCATCCCTCAAATAATATATATATAGAGATACTAACCTTATTACATTGCATATTTAACTTAAAGATGTGTATGATACATTGCCATCATCATATTGTATACTAGTTTTACTAAGTATCACAGGAAACTGAATGATTCTGTCAGTGACAGGAACATGCCAATTACATGCCAAGGTCAGGCCAAGGTCAGACTAAGGTCAAATGTGGGACTTACCATTTAAGACGTGTACAGTGATGTCTCCATATTGTCTGTTGGAAGACATGCACACGTATTCTCCTGCATGTTTCATTCCACTATTGTTGATGACTAGTACACTAATAAGGACTTTGGTTTCTATCTTCTTAGTGATGAGGATGCCTGACCGAGCATCTGAATTGATCTTTTGACCATCCTTGAACCACTGGACATCATGTGGGGGATCTGGCTTTCCTGTGGCATTGCAGATCAGCTGTATTTGACCGTTCAGCTCAACGTAGCCTGTTCCAGACACCTGGACCGCTGCAAAGGACAAAATAAAGGTCAGTCAATCAGTTATTCATGAGTTATTATGAGCCATGCTTTAACAATATCTAATACAATGTATATAATGTAAAAAAAATTAGATGCATGCCAAGTGGAGGTACCGTAGAGAAAATAGTTAGCATGTGTGACTTTAGGTTACATTTGGAGTTAATGAAGATTGTTTATCGCACACCTTCAGGCACACATGACACATAACAAACAACATACAAATGTACTCATTGAAAATATGTTGCCAGTTTCAATGTTAAACCATTTAATAATCCACATTATTATAATTTCCAAAGTAAAATGTTAATAAGTTAGTATTTTTAATGAATTTACTTATTTAAATGTAGATATCAGTAGATGGGTAAATTTAGTGTCTTAGCCTGCCTTATGTGCTGATTTTAGTCATATATACAACTTGACGCCCCTTTGTAAATGATAATGAAGTAATGTGGTAAGGAACTGGTGAAGATGTACTGATTTGTCACGTAAAATGGACACTAGATACTGCCAACTGGACCACCACCTGATAAGAACTGTGCTGTAACTGACTGTCCTTTGGACCTGATGACCACATAATGTTTTAAAGGAAAGTCAGTGAGTGTTGTGGGGAGGTCACAAAATGAGGACCTTTATACTAGACCCCCTTAAGTCTTCTTAAAGGAGAAGAGACGTTAGTGACAAAGGGAGGAAGTGAATCCTTACAAAGGAGATGGTGGAAGCCATTTGTCCGATCAATGGTCTTTGTCAGCTGCTGTCTCCTTGCAAGCCAAAGGTCAAGACCTTGGACTAAGGCAGTCAGGGAGGGAGAAATGAGAGAGGCAGGAGTCAGGGAGGGGGAGAGAAGAGTCAGTGAGGGTGGCAAAATGCCACATACGCCAAGAGGGACTTGCCAGCACTTGCCTGTGCCTGATTGCTGAAATAGCTAGGACATGCAGTTACCACATCGTCCATAGTAGGAGAGGTCAGAGGGCACCTGTCTCAATTTCAACCCCCCAAGACTGACAAGTGTCCAATTCGACTAGTTTTACCACTCTGAGCTGGCAATATTGACTCACACAAGACTAACAGACAGCCACCAACGACCCCGTGTTCCAATAAGCTGAACTTTATTGACTTCTCTCGATGGGTGTGGTTGCACCCACCTTTACTTTTTTATTTTTTGGCAGCTTTCTTTTTTACTGCAAGAACCTGGGAAAAGTGCTAAAGCTTTATTGATCATCAATGTCAATACCCTATATAAATTTTTTCTTAATCATATGCGATATCAAAAAGAAAGTGCTTTTTGGAGGGAGTGTAGTGATTAGACAGGATAGGATAGGATATATTGATTTACATATATATTTAGTTTGACATTTTTGGTACATAAATATATTATCACAGCATATGATTTTGTTGAGGTCGACACAATCCCTCGATGTTATTTCTAGCAGCTATATAATAAGCCCACTCATTTATTAAATAAAATAAAACTACTATAGAAACGAGAAGGACCAATCCTCAAAAGCTGAAGTGAAGTATCAGCAGCAGTAGATGCAGCATCATCAGCACTACAGCAGCAGAGGGATGCTGAGTCTTAGCAGCCACACACTGATGGTTATTTCATGGACCCTTTGTTAAGAGTCACTTGACCGACAAGTCGCTCTCATCCTGGACATGCCCCCGGTGCTTTGGTGGAAGGCAGAAGATCAGGAGGAGGGTTATCTATGGCGGGGCATTGGGCACCATGAGCCACTTGGACCTAGAGTAGGCGTCCCCATGGAGTCAGTGGGCCAGGGAGAAGCCAGGAAGAAGCAGTAATACCTGCCTAGCTACAGGCCCTGCCATTGCCAGCCACGGGGTCCTCTCTGTGACAGCCTCTTCAAAATGGAGACAAATGGCGATCGCTCTGGGATTAATTTATCCCGAACAGAGCCATGTCTGTTATCCTTTAATCTTAGGTCGCTCCTGCAACATGCATGCTAAACTATCCTCTGGTCCCTTCCCCTCATTTCGCTTCCTGTCTTCCTGTTCTAGCCCCACATTCACTTTTGCAGCCAACGAAGCACTTGGGATAAACGAGCTAAGCTTCAAGCCTCTCTTTGACATAAGGCCAAATTTCTCAACCATTATTACATTCCCCTGAGCAATAGTCTGCCCTTGCCAAGACTAACCCCCTAAAGTATACAAGAGGAAATCTACTGGGCCCAAGTGCCTTCCTCTTGCCCAACTTGCTTGACCTTTCAAATTGCTGTGGACAGCCACTAACACCCACCAATGCGTTTGCAAATCAAACAAATTGAGCTCATTTATATTCCTGAAGTACAGTATAGCCCAAGTTCTCAGTCCTTTCTACTTATCCCTCATTAGGATTTTAATGAAATGAGATACAGTTTACACACTGAGCTACCAATGATGGTTTCTCATCTTTTACACAAAGTAGGCCACTGTGGGACACGGATAGTGGAGTCCTCCTCATTCAGTCTTGCCTCAAACTATCTGATCAAAATTTTACAATTATTTTATGAATTTTAATGTACTGACAAGATAGATATTGATAACCTGATTACGAGTACAGGAGGTCATAGAGCAAGAAAATGGACCATTCTCATCAACTTGAATTCCCTTTTCAAATACATCGTATATTAACTGTGTAACTTGCCTATGCACTACAACAATAATGAGTTTCTGTAACATAACCACATTGTTCTACCGCTCATTGTGGTCAGCTGTATGAATAGGTCAATGGACCGAGCGGCGATTGACCTCTATCAGATGAAGGACCATCAGCTGACATGACCTGACCACTAATGTCCTCCCCAGAGCACCATATGACCTCCTTGTCCTGGTGGACATCACTGTTGAGTACGAGGGTCAAAGTCTTGTTGACCTTTCTCCATTAGGTATACATGGGCTAGGTTGCCTGGTCCCTATCAACCTTCTGCCTTTATGTTATAAGCTAAAAATATGGCATTGAATCAACTACTTTCTTTTTGCAGATTAACAGCCTGATCCTCCTGGCATGCCACTGTATTAGCCTTCAAATGCCATCCACCTGGGGGTGTGTTTATTTGGTAGACAACCTGACACTAAGTTTCGTGATATGCTAAACACAAGGCAAGGTCAAGGATATCTTTGATCTTTTCAATTGTTTATAGCTTTTATTGAAACTAACCTATGTTGTACTGCTTCTTGTATTGTCTCATTGCTGTTGGTATTAAGCTTAGTTAGCCTACATGTATATTACCAGCTACCAGAGGCAGAAGTAATGATAAGATGATAGGCTTGGAGTCCACATAATGTTTCTTATTTGAACATTGCCAGGCTGTTGCAGTTGGTATTTTCTAACCTTCTTGATTGCTTACTGAACACCAAGAACTAGGAAATAAAAATCCACAAATATAGAAGTCAACATGTCACTGTCACCTTGTACCAGAATCCTGGCTTCATCCCTGAAGATGGACAGCACGCATAAATGAATATATGGCTTGTCAGCACACTGACAACAATATACATCCTGGAAAAGGGAACTTGCATACAGACCCCACAGAGCAAATATGGAAAACCTAGCAAGAATAGGTAACCACATTTCAACTCGGCTATTTTGGATACCATACTGAGACAATCTGACTACTCTGACTACTTTCACGAAAGGAAGGTTCCTTTCACAATGTAATGTGTCTTACACATAAAAGTGTAACTAACTAACTTTGAAAGGAAGAAATAGTAACAATATGTTAGACTTGTACTACAGAATGAGATGAATTTGATGAGCCAATACAAAATAGGTCACGACTACCAAAATGTTATATCATTGTCATTCAATTACAGGTACTGGACCACTGGTTTTCTTTAATGAGCGCAACTCAATATTATTCAATTTATAAGGAAATATAAAGAGAATTCCAAAGGTAAGCCATAACGAACTTCTTCTGAAGCAATGTTATATCCATATTATTAGCATACAACCCTGTTTTCCAGTAGATTGATGAGACTTCGTAGGAGGACAAGTTGAAAAAAAAGATGGGCATAAATCACCGGAAGGGGCAAGAGGGTTGGGGGCATTTACCCCCACTCTCCCCTAACCATCCTCATTTGTATTCATTTTGTGGCAGGGCAGGGTCATTAGCAACAAGACGGATGCCAGCTCATCACCTTGCTGCTGCTGCTGAAGCTGCTGCTGATGCAGGTGAGCATCCTTGGCGGTGAGCAACAACTTACTTGCAGCTGCCCTAAGTTGCAGCATCCAGGTCGCCCCATCACAAGAAGGGGACTAATAAGGCTTTCCAGGAAAGGCATAAACACAACATTATGGGGTCCTACTTCCAGTGCAAAGTGGACCAAAGTATTCTCCCCCTTCCCCCGCTTACAAGATGGATGTTATTGTGATACGAAAATCATTGCATCAGCAGCAAGCTGAGCCACCAAATTCACATTCAAGGACAAAACTAAGTAGTAAGATATGTTACAGGAAATCCTTTAAATTTCTAACAACCATGTTTCTTTCTAATTGCAGATGTACCAAAGATGATGCAAACTCAGGAGTTGCTTGAATCACCATAATAACAAGAGTATCTGCCATATCTTTAAAATACTGTAATTAAAACCCAGTAGTTGTAGGAAATGAAGACATTAGTTAGAGCTAAAATGCTGAAAACACAGAGAAAAAAAGAGTATTCGAAGTGTGATCAAGAACAATGCAGAACATACCCCACATTACCTAATAAATGACCTATTTAAAGTGTTGGTTACACTGTATTGCTTGCTATGTACTGTTGGTCAGATAATAGAGTGGACAGCTGGACAGTTGTTTCAGAAACGCTTAGAGCAATCTTCATGCTCACTGGTGCAACTGATTGGATTTAAAATTTCAGGGGGAAAGCAGGGACTCTGGAGGGCGTGGATCCCAGTGCATTGCACTATTGGAGCAAAATGCCCAATACAAATCAGAAAAAAAACCTCTGGCACTCTGTATTTGCCACAAAGGGCACAATGTTGCAGACAAAAACAATGGCACCAAACAAGGACAATGTTGCCAAAACAAAAATACAGAAGCATCACAGTTCACCAGTAGAACAGCACAAGAGACAGGAGAATATACGGTCGTCAAAAGACAAAGCAGGGAAAGACACCATGGCCAAGTTGCCATTAATTCTGAGGCAGCAGGAGGCAATAATAACTAAACAATTCATTCGCGTGCATTGCCAAATACATTAGTTGGAAGCAAACAGACCAAAGAACTTCGTAGAGCATTTCAGAAGGCTGTGTCTGCACTGCAGCGTATTGCTGGAGATGATCTGTGAGTAATTACCTTCATACTTTATTCATGACCTCCCTGACATTCTTTTATGGTAGGTCTCCTCTTACTGAGAATTTTCTCTTGCCTCTCAGAAAGTCACTAGAGAAAACTGAACCTCATAAAGCTTAGTAGTAGCAGCCTTAATACTTATCATTAGCTTTGCATTTTGCAAATGGGATAATGACAATCTGCAGTTACCAGGGCAACGTTCTAGAGGCCAACTTAGAAGGTTGTATTGCTAATTTATATGTTAACGAAGGTTTACGTAGTAAGATAGAGGATGCCTTCCCAGTTATTTAATTGTCTAATAGGCTAAGGTATATATTGTAGGGTGGGTTGCCTAATTATTGCCACCATTAGGTGCTTGTATATTGAAATATATGGTTGCTATATTAGGTGCCCTTTTACCTGGTCAAACTCAAACCAACCCCATGACATAATTTAAAATCAACAGAAATTTAGAGTAAAATTCAAACTGAATAGTTCGCTTGGACCTAACAGTTGCTTGATGATTGATCCCTGTGAAATTGATGGCCTTATTTGTAAAATATGATGGGTAGCCACCTCATGCACAAGTCCTTGAAGTAGAACCGCTGTTGTGATAAACGACTCACTGACATGCCAAACTGATTGATTTGTAACACCTTTCTCTAATGAGAATTCACTAAAACTCATCAATAAAACAAAGCTGCCATTAATCTAATACAACCCTCCAAACACAAAAATCAACAATCCAACTTGGTGTGTTTGTGTTGCAACATTTTTAACCACCTAATAAAACGAATCATGAATTAGGCGCCAAATGACTGATGAGATGGTCAGAAGTGTAAGGTGATTACTCACTGAGGCAGGATCAAAGCCCCACCTGACAGGTTCAGCATAAATCAGAGGTGGGTTGACTGCAGACATTGGATCACTAATCCCACATAGGAGGTTGCCAAATGGCTAGCAAGGTCTCAATCCAAGCCTTGTGATTAATGGCAGTTCTCTCTCATTAATTCCACAGGCTCTTCTAAAAAGTAATGACTTGAAAGAAGCTAACATCGTGGATCTGATGATGGTTAGGAGAATGACAGACCTGGTAAGCACCAATGAAACCACAGCTCAGTCCTACACCACAGCTGGTTTTTGCAACCTTGATAATTTATGAATATATTAATCATAATTCTGGATGTGATGATCTGGCTTTCCAGATGGCTTATAATGTAACTACGTTTATAACCGATGCTTCGCAGAGTTATTTTAGCAGATTTGCACCAAAATAATACATTTTGCTTGTTCGTACATTGTGTATAAGAAGAATAGTACCATACAATGTACGTAGACTTCTTCTGCCAGTGTTCTGGATCAATATTCAGCGCCTTCAACTTCAAAACTTGGCAACTGGCGAGTGACTCTCAATTCAGAGGAGTTTTTCACCAAATGAAGTGTCCAATTTAACTTCTTCAGATTCCTCAGACAGCTGATTAGATTATGCACACACTGATTTCCTTTTCCTTTCATTCAGAACATCCTCACTCCGAAAATACCTTAGTATATGAGGTATCATCAATACATTGATATAATTGTTTTGAAGTGCAAACTAATGCAGACGGCTCTTCAAAGGCATCACATAGAGGAATGACAAATAAAGATATAATTGAAGATTTAAAAAAAAGTTCATAATAGACTGGCAACACATGCTCATCCACACATCTAAAGAACAGTCATTGATTCATCATCCATAAAAAGGACATTTACTATGCATAACCTTGACAAAAACGTCTTTAACAATTGACAAAAAGTCTTCTCGCTCATATTCAGTCTGTTGCAGCAAAGGAACAAATTAAATGTCACATAAACGTATGGGCAGGTGACAAAATAATGTAAAAAAAAAAATCTGGTTATCATTATTTTTATCGTATGCTGATTTCTGAATCTCTATGCCTCAATATTCTATCATTGGAATGTCAAAAGATGTAAGCTTCAAGGTGAAATCTCAGTAACCAGCTGCTGTTCGTGGGTGACTGGATTCAGAACACTTGGATATAGAGAAAGATTATCGGCTGAATCCTTACTTATCAAGAAAAGGAATTATCTCCTTGTATTTAGTTTCGTACAGAATTGTTGTCTCCTGTTTAGACACAATCACCTTAAAAAAGGGAATTTCTTGACATTCATACTGTGACACTTATTCATATTGTAACACTAATATGGGCATGGCTACATCAAGAAAAATCAAGCCATTGTGAAGTTATTTGCCTGTGATCTTGATGCAACTAGATATGGCCCATAAATAGAAATTGGGTGTGCATTTAGTTGCTGCATTAGTTTTTTTTCTACTTTCTAAGTAGCTGGTGTCTTATCTTACCAAGAGGGTCAAATACCCAATCATCTGAACAACACAAAATAAATAATGCAGAGACAATTATGAAAGTAACAGACGGAACTTGACAGTAATCTCAAGTAATCTCAAATCAGTGGAAAAGCAATTCAAAAGAGAACAATTGCGTATAGTATGGAAACACGAAATCAAATGCATGTATACATGGCCAAATGTGCCACGTGCGTTTTCCATGAGAAGGATAAACGCATGGAAAACGCACGTGGCACAATTGGCCATGTATCACATGATATAATTAAAAATATATGCTTGGGATTAGAGAGGTTTAATATCCTGATTAGTGTTCAATGACACAAAGGAAAACAAAGGTGGATGCCACCATCGGGATAATGGTTTATACAACACGCATTAAAAATTAAATAAAAATCTGGAGAAATGTTATAATGTAAGAAATTAAAACTGGTGCATTAAATAAAAAGTGCTGAGGATTAGAAATAAAGAAAGGGAGCCATTAAAATGCTGAGTCCTGAATCGTGTTGTGAATTCAAATATTCCTTGCAGAATTTTTGAATGATTAGAATTGAAAAGCATAGCAAATTAAATTCATTAAAGGAAAAAACTCAACTTAAATTCCTTATATCAAGTACTTGTAGTAAAAACAGTAGAACAAAATGAACAGGGGAAAATGAATCATCATCATTGATCTGGGAATAATTTTAAACACAAGATTTATAACCAGGCAAATTATATAAAAAAAGAAAAGATATGACACGTCATTTTAAGACGATGCTTATCTTTTTAATTTCTTAACTTCCTAGAAATGCAGGGCTTTCCAGCAAACTCTGGCTTAAAATACAATTGTATATCCAAGGTTGCAACGATGAAAGAGGAATGCAATAAATAAAAAGTTAATAAGGCAATTGGAAGCAAGGCAGAAGTGGACATTAAAGGACAAGAAAGGACACTGGGCAGTGGTGTGACTGACCACCTACCTGGGTCTGTCTCACCCTCGGGGAGGTCTGAAAAACACCAGACAGTAAAACAATCTACAGGTCTAGTCTAAAACAAACACTGGTCGCCAACAAATAAAGTTAAAATGAATTCAAAAGCAAGAAATAAAAGCATAAAAACACGGTGAACAAATTGAAACTTATAAATCAAATCTGATTTCATGAGTACATGTACATGTATTAAGAAAAGCTTGGGTTCTCTTTTATGTAAAGCGTTGGTGATACTAGTCTTTTGGCAAGCACCAGTAATTTAAGCACAGTTTTGAGCAAGCACACTGTGGTTAAAAAAATGACACATTACATGGATAAAATCATCTGAACACAACACTCCAAGTAATCCTTGGAGTGATTTGATACGTGCAGTTGTACATTAACTACATTAAACTTTACATAAAGCCCTATAGCTCTGTTGTTCACATGACTCAGTATAAAGGCCTGCGGCCCTTCGTCCAATCAAGTCAGTAGCTCTGAAATTTACATCTATATAAGCATATATACTCAATAACCTTCCAAACTTTGCTTAAACTTAGTCACTGAATAAGCACAGTCTAGGGGACTAGTGTGCCCTGAAATTATGCTATGTTTGGGGAATGCAGGGAGCGGACATGATATATAGCGGAGAGGGCTCCTGGCTTCACCAATCACCCCTGACGAAGGCTCCCTCCCCAGCTAGGGATCTACTTCTAGACCAAAACGCCAGCTACTCATAAATTCCTTGCTGCAGCAAGTCATAAACTGATCGCCTGCCATCTTGTTTACTTTGCTGTAAGCTCAGGCGCCTGTCATGGATGGACTTCTTCAAGGGTCTTCACTAGGGCCCATATTCGTACTATAAAGTTGAGATCACGTAGATAACAATGTCACGAATATTTCAGTGTGATTACAATACATATACACCAACTAACAAGGAATAATCACCTGTATTTATCATTTTTGTAGCTACAGAAGTAATTTCGAAACATAGGAGCGTACGTTGTTTTCTCAAATTACAATTTCACATTTTCCATAATGTCAATGTCTTTGGAATGGAAAACATTATGCAGCCGGTTCTCAAGTTACCTGGCATAAAATTTCTCATACATGTACATTCTTCGTGAATTGAGCATATGTTTTTTTTATTGTTATGTGTGCATCCCACATCATGGAGCCATATCTTTTGCTGAGCTTTTTACGAGATATAAAGCATAAAACAATAAAGAAAACTATTGTTTGTCATTTGAAGCACTTTCTGACAAATAGAGTTGATAGACGCAAGACTGAAAGAAAATACCTCATGGAGTAAAATCAATCACGCTAAGTAAATTGTTCCACCAACATTTTTAATGCCTGTAACTGTAGTAAATATGATAAATAAGCAAAACAGGACACTTCTAGAACGGCATCAACTGATGAATATTGTTGCTTTAGACGCAACACAGCGCCACCTGCAATGACAGCAGCGTCATTTGACCCTCACGTGATCCCATCAACCAATTACAGAGCAGCAATCACACACCTGCACCCATCTCCCAGTCCCCCCCCCCCCCCCTCCCAAGTCAAATAATCTCCCGGCTGTCCTGTTAAACTTCAATCTACCAACAAACGCCACTCTCTTCCCTGGCCTTGATTGCATCCAACTCTACTTAATTGGATAGTTCGGTCTTCCCGAAGAATAAGAAGAAAATAAGTGGACTGCTTCAGGAGTTAACAAAATATTGCAAAATAATTATTCTCCCTAGTGACTGGCAACTCTCCCCTAACAATACTCAGACTAATTACTAACAACTATAGACAGCTTGGGACACTAATGTTAGGAGGTGACGGCGATGTCAGAAATCAGTGAGTAGACAACTATCAAGTACTTATATGTAATAACCATCTTAATTACTGCAAAGTAAAATTTACAGGTTAATCGTCAGCATGCCCTACTCGCATGTTCTCATTTCTCAGGAATTCCAATTGATAATTTGCACTTCGTAACTGTTATTTGGATAAAAAAATGTTAGAACTCTCATTAAAGAGTGCAAGACAAAAGTAAATATTTCTTGTTAGGTCTGACAATAGAGTCAACTGGTAAGGAAAAAGAACTGGCTAAATGCAGTCCGTTCAGGTCATTCGAGTTATTCCAAACTGAAAGTCCAGCAGGAGCATGCAAATAGGACTGGGTTACCAAATAAAGGACTGGTTACCAAATAAAGGACTGGTTACCAACGTACGATAAAGACATAAACAACGCACAGGATGTGACGTCAGAATAGATGGTAGCTGCAACACGATTGGTTGAGAGGTAGCTGTAAGCGAGACTGTGATTGGAGAGGAACTAGTGCGACTAAATACGGATGAGATCAAACTAGTATCTGCAAATAAATCAAACATAAAAAGCTAAAACCAACTTAATCATCAGTATAAATTGAATTTCTGTCAATAGATAATGATTCCTTAGTATTAACATCACAGAAATTAGAGTGCTCGATTACAATAGATTTGGAATTGTTTGTTTGAAGATTCCTGATTTGAGTAAATGATTTTCTAGATTATTTACTGATGTCCAATGACATTTTCAATAACGCATTGCCAGTGAATTGCCACGTAATTGGTTGCTATTTTTCATTCGAGTAAACAAACGGAACAAAGAATCTCGTCTCAGATCACCGTGTCCCAAAGAATAGAAAATTCCACTGTCATAATCCGTTGCCTTGGCAACGCTTTTTATTTTCTTAAAAAACGTAAATTTTCGAAGATTAATGCAACCTGAGCACACTACTTTCTCAAATAGAATCTCAATTTCAGAAAATAACCTAATGTAGCTTCACGACCATATAAAATTAATACCACAGCCAGCCTCAATAGACTAAGTAATTCGATCCCAGCATTCCATTTTCTTGTTGCCATGGAGACGTTTTTGGTTGATAAGAATGCCACGCACAATCTATAATTCCGAGTTAGTATTTTAAGCGCTATTAGTTGCAGAGAATATAAATTCTGGATGATGGCTATTATCCTACATGAGAATTATCGTTTTTAGCTATAAATTGCTTTTTATTAAATGCAATCAGACATATGCAATTTCAGGAGTCATTTATAATATTCCTCAAAATAGCCGTGATGGCTTAAGCTATCTGCATCATAATACTAATTCTATATAAATCGACAAAATTACTTCTGAATCAGTTTGCGTTTTGAGTGATCTATATAATTTGAAATCACAAATGACAAATATTACGTAAGCAATTCAGAATAACGTCTACCATACTTATTTGGAATTTCTTCCCATTCAATACGCGTTTGTAATCTTTGACCTAATTCCAATTTATAAGCAAGTGCCCTAGAAGACACGTATGAGTCATTTTAACCCAGGGGCACTCCTGTCGCGGAGGTAGAAATGCAGAGTTATTCTCGTCTGCTCCACTTCCCGCTTTTTTCCACGCAGACGACATTTTAGTTTTGGAAATGCGATTTTAGAAAATATAGCTGTTGAATGATAAACTATCAATCAAGTTTTTCTCATTCGTCTCTTTTTAATGAAACATAAATTCTGTGTCATGCGTTTGAATCGGATAAATATTTCAGCAATTATGGAATTACGCTCCGTCCTTATCTCTGCGAAAAATCTTATTGGTTTAGAAAAAAAAATGCTCCTCGATTAATGGAATGAATTACGTCATATTGTGTTAGAATCATTTTCCAATTCGAGGAACAATGATATTAACGTGCAATTAAAGCGTGCTGGCTCTGTGCTTCATGCTGCGATACTACTTTGCGTTATTTCAATAACCTCCTAAATTGTAAAATAAATTTAAAAAAAAAAAAAAGAGCTGACAATCACCATTTAGACATACAAGTTTAAATTTTAGTTTCAATGACTACTGTGCACGTGACATTACAGTTGCCATGTCGACTCACGGTTAGGTTCATCTTCCATCATTTGCCAATTGCATGCACGGGGTACACCAAGGTGATACCCTATTCCCTCCACTAACCTTCCATCCTCAATAGCCTTCTACTTTCAGCACACCTGTTACAAACTTCTACCATTATGTGCTTTAATGTTAGATACAACCTAAAATGCGCTTGATGTTGTTTTTATTAGTGAAGCAATGGTCATGTTAATCAATAAATATGCATGTCAGCCACAAACATAAACCATTCACTCGCTCATACACAACGGGTACATTAGGTAAACTTTCAACCGTGCTATATTGACAATCTCATCTCTTTCGTTTCACACAGATGAGACAAAAAACAATAGTTATATCACGCAACAATTTTAATCTCGCAAAACTCTTCAGAACCACAGCACATACAGATTGAGATCGTGACAATAAGGATTAGGAAAAAGTTTGTCCAAGAGATTTTTCCCAAAAGCTCAGAAGTGGAAACAAACCAGGGCTGCTGACATTTCCCGAGAGAGAAGATTTCAGCCAACTCAAAGTCATCCAACACACCCACGGATTCATTCATCAAGAGAAATCAGGATTCTTCATTCTCAACAAACGAGAATAAAAAAACAACAACACCAAAGTGCCGAAAAACGACAAACGATGAAGCGACTTACTTTTGACGTTTAAGCGGACATCGTATGTATTGAGATTGTCCTGTTTTGTGCTGATCTGACATTGGTAGATGCCTTCATCACTGGGTTTGACATCTTGGATGATGAGACTCCATTCGTTGGTCCTTTGGTTGTAGTCCACCGTTATCCGGGTGTCACCGACAAACGTGAAGAGACCAATCGTCAATGGATGGGCTTCCGACTTCTTGCGCCACGTCACCTAAAAATAAACAAATAAACTCTTAAAAAAAAAGAACACAATTCTACCTCATCTGTACAGCGTATCACCTATATCCTTTTCTTGGAAGAAGAATGGCAATTTGAACTTGTGTGGTAGTGTTAATTCCATATATGTATCAAGAAAAAGCATCTTAACCTAACCTAACTCATCTCTACGAGCATACCACATCATCACGAATCACATTAGTAACTTGCTATTCACCAAATAAATGCTTTATTTTGACAACAATTATATTAGAAGCCATTAGCTTTTATCACGCATGAGAATAGGTGCGGTCAATGACATGGGAAACTTTAAGTTAATATATTTTTATAAGCAATATGACTTATCAGGTCACACCCATGACACACATGACCGCAAATGTTCTCAGTATAATAGCTATATGGTGCCGCATCAAACCATGTGGACGACTTGTTCAAATGGATACAGCCTTTCCTGAATGTAGCAAAACTAGTCTTTCCTGGCTTTTTATTGATACTCTAGCAATGAAAAAGTTGTCATAACTCCTGTATAAGCACAGCTGGAGGCCTGTGGCTACTGCCTGTGCACCATTTGCTATACAAAAGCTATTCACCACAAACGGATATAGGACTAGCTAGATTATCACAACCGAATATGAATGGGTAATAACAGTCTGCTGGGTCTGCCGGACGCAGAATTCTAGGTGCCAGGACACGCGGACCTATCTTTATTTGCGAATATCCGAGATAGGGCATTGCAGAGCAGCGATATTGCTGAGCAGGGCAGTGCAGCCAGCACTGGTGACGCCATGATTAGATACTGCTGGAGGAGATCGTAAACATCAGATCAATGGCCAATTCATGTAACAAACGACAGGCTTGCATGCCAAAATCTGACCCGGGTAAACATAGTGCAGGGCAAATGCACGGACTGCTTGACCTCTGCATCAGTGACATGATCCTCACATAGTCAGACGCATCCCCTGCTCGGCTGCTGAGGATGGCTCAGGATGCCCTCCAACCGGATATGGATACAGATCACCGGATGTTGGACAGACACCAATGTTGAACAGGCAAATTAGGATGTTACACTGCCAGCCTTTTACAGGAAAGTAACCCACGAGATTTAAACAAGAGATATCAATAGTAGTATTTTAAAATTTACTACTGGGGAAAGTAAACAGTAGAACTGAAATAGTATTAGTAAGTTGATACTAACGACGTGTTACCCACCAAAAGGGTCATTCACGTCAGGACCACCAAGGGGACAGGATGCTTAGAAAATAACCGTAGAGGGCACAAGTAAAGTAATTACCTATAGGTGGATATATCAAGACATGGAATAACACGAAAGGGATATTTCAAATCTTGTGGAGAATATTAAAGGCCTTTAGAAAATGTGTAATAGTAGCCGAGTCTACCTTTGAAAACAGTCCTTCATGGAACCAGCAATATAAAATCTAGATCTGACAGTGGTAAATGCAGCACATTGCACCAAAATATCTGAAGGCAAAGATGGAAATTGGAAAACAGTAAACAGGATGATTTGACACAGACCGAAAATAACCACATTGTGCCAAATCCAACACAATAGTCAAGAGAATAAGTTAAAAAACAAAGCTCCAGTAAATTTAGACATATATCATTTTCCTTGAATAAGTTCATCAGTTTGGTATAATCCAGAATAATATAACCTTTCTTCTCACAAACAATGTATTTTACCTTTGTGACGTTTAACCACTTGTTTTGTTGGATTCATCAGAGGTGTCAGGATATATAAAATTTCTTCATACATAATTTCTTGGCAAAAAGAAAAGAGAATTAATGACCTTGTCTGCGAGATGTATTTGTATGACACTCATGGGAAGCAGCTCAGAAGCAGTACACAACTTTTCTTCTTTTACATACTATTTTTTTTCTGCCTCTTGTCATCATTCACTTTGTAGGCTGCCCAACGCACTGGGTCACCACCGAACACAAACGAGGCTCAGGCATTTGTTTGCAGGAAGAATACATCAATGAAGGTTGTTAAATAACGTTAAATGTAAATAATGGTATATAAATTCATGTTGGTAACACCAGCGTGGTGAGCCTCGCATAAATTCAGACAAATTGGCGTCAACGAAACAATTTAACACAACCATACACCAGGGGGCACCTTCGAGTCACGTGACACAAACATCCATTGCGCATGCGAAAAGAATTCATTGACCAAGTAGCGCCCCTGGTGGCGTTAGACATAATACTGGACCTCCAAAAGGACTTTCAAATTCTCTTGATTTACAAGGTCATTTCGCCCTGACCTGGTCAGCAGAAAATAGGTCGCATGTGAAGTATGAATCACCCGGCTCAAGACATGTCACATGGAGACAAAATTATGGACAGATTAGGGCCTCAAAGCATTTAGCGGGCCACATAAATCACGCTGTGGTTGTGTTTCAAGCCATCCAACAGTGCAGTAAAACGGAACTGAATCATTACTTTATGGTGGTCATTCTTAAAGGCATCGTTCTGCCTATCAGAAAATGCCAGTCAAATTAGATGTAATTAAAGATAAGGAAATATCTGGATGGGCAGGCATGACTGTAAAAGTGAACAGAATCTGTATAGGTCAGACGTGGAGGCCTTCAAGATGTCGGCTGTTCTATATTGATTACTTGACTTCACCTTGTGTCCACAGCAGGAGCAGATGTAGCCTGCTAGGCTGGAATCATGCAGCTGCTCAAGCATCACCAGTGCTTTCTTTTATGACCGTGATTACAACCTTGGTGTGAGCGGAGGTGATAGGACCATGCAAGGCTCCCCTCTGTCACCGACTACTACCCAACAGTCACCCTGGCTAACACCTCCCGGTCTGGTGGGCCTTGACTGGCCTGGTGTCCTGCTGCCTAACTCTAACAGCCATCATGCACCCGACTCTTATGTCACCCCTGGGTGTCAAAGTTGCCCTCTGGGCCCGATTAGACTGCAGGCATATCAGCAAGGAACATGGGAGGAGTCCTTCTGCCTTCCACTTTGTGCCTCGGGGTAACAAAGTGTTACCTGTTCTGTCCTCGACCTTAGGAGTAACTCAACCTACGGTCTAGTCGCTGCTGCCATCTACCGGCAATAATGCATCATCCGAATATACAGCCATTTTCCACCAAATCCAAGACCATCACTTAAAACATATCTTGTCTGAAACTTTCACAATTCTCAAAATGTGGAGAAAAAATCAATACCCTGCACTTTCAAATCGTACAGATTTCTTCAAGACAAGTAGAAACAAAGAGACTGCTTAGAACTGAGACTTTCCTTCAGTTTTAATCTTTCCATGAGGATAACCGAACTTTTAAAACAACTGGGAGATGATGCCAAACCCAAAATGTAAGGAATTTATATAGAAGGTTCATTAGCACACAAGTCTGCTTAAAGACATTTAAAGACGTATCAAAACGTGACAATACAGTATTCAACCGGAAGCCGATTAGGACCTCACTCTAGGATCGTGGATCGACTCCTTCCTCATAAACTGGCCAAATAAATGACTCGGGTAGCCAAAATGTTTTCCGTGACAGGGACAGGGCTATTCCTCACAGCGTGCTCCTTGAGACCAGCGCCCATGTTACACTAGGTGATCAGCAGGGGGGAGTCTGGGCGGCCATCTAATGAGTCCCTAGGAGACTGTTTAATGTCCCTGCCTGAGATTGGTCCGGCTATTATCTTCACTAGGGACCCCTGCTTAATCAGATTTATGGCTTTGACAACCTGCTTTACAAAAGTCTCCCTTCTTCAAGTGAGCTGACTTGAGAGGAGAATCCCCATCACTAACCACTGTAATAGGAAGTCTAATAAGACCAATGCACATCTCCTTGTCATTATGTCTCTTTCAGTGGTCACTGTTGCCTACCAGCCCCAGGCATTTCTTCATCAATTATGGCAATACTTCTTACTAAAGGTCTTAAGAATGGCCCTAGCCCAGTCTCCCCTAATCCATTGTTCAGCGCTAGGAAGACATCAGACAATGGCAACTACTGCAGCAAGTTCCAAAAACATGGGAGGAGTGTGGTAGTAATTGTAGCAATAAGAACCACAACGTAAACTTTCCAAAGTAATCAAATGAAGTGAATGAATATTGGCTCCTCTCCCAGTTGAATACCACCCAGTTGGCCTACCTCATAGTGCAAATGCTCAGGGGACAGTGCCTCATCATACGACTTCCAGAACATCTTCAGCATCTGTTTGCGAGGTCACGCAATCTCAGGCATTTCACTCCAAAACCAGAGGAGCATTTGAGGGATGAGCATAGAGCAGAACGGAAAAGTATATATGTGAGGTGAATGCAAGAGTGCATCATTTCTTTTGACCCATCAAACGCAGAGCAGAACATCTCAGGAGAAAAGGCTTTTAGGAGCATTCTTCGGCAATCCATAGGTTCCTTGAGTATGCATGAGATATCTAGACTGTGGACAAAACCTACATTGACAGTGGCAGGCGTTTTAGCTGGTAGGTTTGTACAGGCCGAAAAGAGCTTCTCTGTAAATTGTACAGGAGGTAGTAAGCAGTGTCCAGGTTTATTGTTGTTGACACAAGTTGTGGTGTTCTCGTGTTTTCTTGATGAGAACACAGAGTCTTGCCCCTGGCCTCCTATTGAGTGCTGCGTCTGAGGCACAGTTGGCTCCCTGTGGTATACCATCGGCCAAAGCAACTGATCTGGGGCCATTGGTAAACAGACTAACACACAGAATAGACATACCCTGGCTGTTGACATATGCAGATGACCTCTGCAGACTGCTAGACTGGTCAGTCTTGTTTATGAGTTGGGAGTAGGTGTTTGCTGTAACTCTTTTAGAGTTTAAGAAACGACAGAAACAACCTTTGCTTTTATTTTCTTCTCTTTCTTCAAACAGCTCCCTCTGCTGAGCTGCTGCTCCACTTTGTTTATAAGGGAGGTTTGCATCAATAAGGTGGATAACAGGAAATAAGATGGCTGTTTAATCCAAATCCCTAGCCCAATGAGATGCGCTGTTTGTGACATGGCATGAATCATGGCTAGTCACAGTGGGTCCACCTCATCTCTGGATAAACACTGTACCCTGTCCAAATATTGAGGAAACGCCCTAAATCTGAGCAGTGATGAAATACGTGTCAGTGAGAGGGCAGGCTAGGAATACAGGATGAGACTGGGAGAGGACATAGAGGGTCATGTGGGCCGGGGATGCCGAAACACAATCCTTGAGACCCAGGATGAAACAACATTTGCTCGTTTGCTATCGCTGATGATTGAACATGTAAATAGACTGGCAAACTTCCTTGTTATGGTCGCTTCCATTGGGCTCGTTCCTCGTGGAATCCGCATCTAGAGAGAGAATCTATCCCCCGGGAGGCATGGTGTTAGACCGTCAACAGTCTAGGTGGGCCAGTCATGACCCAGAGCTTTAGAAGGCCACAAACGGGTCCTAGAGGGACACCCTGTTTCACTCCGGAGAGCCATATGCAGTCAATGAAGTCATCACTTATCTGGTGGGCGCACCACCGACCTCATCTCTCCATCCTCTGCCAGAGCTGCTAAGAAGACCACATCTAGTTTGCCATACTAAATGAATTTGGCCTGACTGCAGGCTGGCTAACACAATTATATGTGCTGTGTTTGTGTAGCAATGGGGCTGTTTAGGCTCTGGTTGATCAATGGTGTTCTATCAAGGCTACCGCTAATGACCTAAACACCCTACTGGCCCCTGGAGTAAGTCTCAGTTGACCTTTGATGCTGCAGAATTCCCCAGCGTGTCCTCAGACAGCTTCATATGAACAAGCACTTTAGAGGAGCATAGCAGAGCACATGAGAGAGCGGCGCTATCAGCCTCCGCTCAGCCATTACGTATGCATTTTCAGCAAACATGAACGCCACACTAAGGTGCATGTCACAGCAAACTCATAACTCTGATGTGCCTGCCATGCACCTCGTATGGTTACGCGACCATTCATCTGCAAATCTGGGTCGGGGGCTGAAGCATGCTGCATGAATCATTCATGTCCTTTCTAATGCTTCCCTGGTGTTTTCTGCAAAACCACCTGCCTTCCATTTGGATGGTGGTGATAATTTTGAGCAGCATCTTTAACTAGCGCATGCATCAATTTGTGCAGCTGGCAAATAAGAATTCTCTTGTACAAGTCAGAGCCTCCAGCATTTTGCCAGGATGAAGAATGATCAGCAGCTTTCAACTAATCATCAAAGAACACAAGAGCAACAGAAGAATCATTCTGGGGCCAAATGTGGCGCAGCAAAAAAGGCAAACCGAGTCGGGACTAGAGGTCACCCTGACACATAGTTCACCTGCTACCTGCATCTCAAATCTGCCGCAGCAACTTCATCCGGCATCATTCTATTTCCGCCCGCCAGTGACCCCCCTGACCTCTCTCATAACAGACCTGTCTTCTTTCCACGGCGCTGAGCAACATCAAAGGCATAGGCCTACAGCATGTCGATATATCTCACCCCCAATTCTAATATAGCTTAAGCTTTATAGGACAAATTATAGAGGTCAGTATGCAATTATGGAGTGCGACAGTACTGCCTTATAATTTAGCAATCCTCCCGGTTGAGACACATGAACCCTGACACAGCAACCAGTCTCTCCCGATGCCCTTAAAATAATGAAGCCAACAGGGCGGATGACCTTGAAATGCCCCATGACCTCGGATGACAAACCAGCTGTGGTAGCCCTTGGGGCGGACCAGAGGTGAGACTGTGTATTGTCAAACTGCTGGCTTGAGCAGTCGTATTAGCGATCAACGTGGGTATCCCTTCTGGCTGCTGCTGTGGCTGCTGCTGTGGCTGCTGCTGTGGCTACTGCTGTGGCTACTGCTGTGGCTACTGCTGTGGCTACTGCTGCTGTAGATGCTGTGGCTGCTGCTGTAGATGCTGTGCTGCTGCTGCTGTTGTAGATGCTGCTTTTTTGCAGAGAGAGAAGGCATCCTGGTGAGGAGCACTATGCAAGGCTTAGAGGACATCCAGGACTTCGGTCACACGAAGGCCACTGTCTCTGTGGATTAGGGAGGCAAGATTGAAGCATGATGACCTGATCAAACAATCACTGGCAGGTCCCTTGTTGACGGTGTCTTTGATATTGCGAATTATTGTGAGCAATAAGGCCTCAGCATGAATGCCTAGGTCATGGACTGTCAGGGGCGATCTGGCATACAGCCCTTCATGCAATTGTACCACCCCGAGCCAGAAAACGTCATCAGAATGGACCCTCTGCCCCTGTCTGAGGTCTGTCCTTATTGCCATATGTCCTATATGCCCCAGATGCCCAAATGCCCCAGATGCCCAGATGCCCCAGAGGCCCCAGAGTGAAGCCGAATGAACCACCACTAGAATGGACCTATTAAGCAGCAACAAATGACCTCAGTGCATCTGGGAGGCACCGTCGGTAGCTATGGAATTCTGTAAGTAATTTAGAGATGCAGATGGCTTAAAACTCCAGAAGGAAAGTAAACTGGTGCTCACGAATAACTTAGCAATAGAATACTGCCGGAGTGCTGACCAGTATAGGGTGTTGTACTTCACCTAAAATCCCATCTCACACAAAACGTATTCATTCATTTAATTTAGAGAATATGCTTGTGCGTCACACATGTGGGCTGCAGTGGATATTAGCATACATGTTATATATGCATTATACACATTGATATGTGTAGGATAAAATCTAAGATCCGCTTTTGCTTCTTTCATTATTCAGGCCTGTTGATATCTGGAAGCCCAAAACATTCAGGAAAGGGCCATGAAAAACTAATTTTTCAAGAACATGTTAGGGGAAACCAAAAAACATCAAATGCCACATATGACACGACACGCTGTTAGAGCCTAAGCTTATTACAAGCAAGCTTAATATGGATTACACCAAATCAAATGTGCTTTCCTCCTAAGACGCTCGAGGAAAAAAGCAGAGAAAAAATGCACAGTAAAGATGAATGGAGAGCAAATAGGTAGGAATTGGGAAATTTCAATTTATGGAGATACTGCCATGCTGTTCCGATTGTATCTTTGAGACCATCATTACCCTAGGTCCTGCCTTGGGTGGCTCTTCGTGATGCCCATCGCAGGAGCGTGCCCTGCTGTAATGGTCTGTCATGGAGGACCTTGTGGTGCACCCCGAGGCACTGATGACCTCCTCTGATGACCCTTCTTTTGGTCTTTCACGTGCCCATTCTCCCTTGCAAGAGCCCCGGAGACCCAGACCACAAAATAATCCCCTCTCAGCCCATCCTTCCCTCACTCATTATACAGGACATCACCCCAATGTAACCGTCCTGCAGTGAAGCCCACGCCAACAATGCCCATTGTTGAGGCGATTGTCTACGTCACACACAATCGCCAGGCAACGATCCTTCCATTCAATTGTATTCAAGCACTATTTGTCCTTCCTTATATGGAATCCTCATATTCTTTCCTTGGCTATCATCTTTCAATTAATATTAATTCCCTGACATTTCCTATCAATCCATGACATTTATCAGAAGAATGAAGATTGCCAAGAACATTCCGACGTCAAAAGGCGCAATTCTTATAAATCTAAAAATGTAAAACGATACCTATATCTTCTGCAACTATACACTCTGATGGGCAAATTAACTTTCATCGATGAACAGCAATAAATTGGAACATTCAGGACAAGACAGGATAGGATAGGATAGTGAGGTATTTCGATCCGCTGAATTTGAAAAGATAGCAGTACAGCACGAGGACACTCACTGACCATTCTTTGCAATAAGCACCTATTCAGTACACAATGCCTTTTTTTGTGAAAACCTGTAACATTGATCTTGAAAGCTGCTCTGACCAAAAACATGAAAACATGGACAGGTCTGCTTTGTATCAAACTGATCGCTCACACAGGAATTTGCAGAGGGACATCATCAGAATGAAACGTGAGCATTTAGTCGATATTCGAGTTCATTGTGAATTCCTCGGTCTGCCTGAATACTCCCAGAAGGAGTGGCAAATATTCATCATTGTCAGTCACTGTCTCCCCGAAGAGGACCTAGTTTGCGGGTCCAGGAGAGAAGAAGAGGCCGCCAATATTTTAGGCAGAATTTCAGCGCCCTGTTTACGCCAATTTCAAAACACTCCACCTAGATTGGCTGCTAGAAATATAATCAGTTCACCCCTTAAGACATTGCAGAGAATTTTAAGAAAGGGGAAAGCCATTTTTATCAGAAGTACAGAGCGGCGCCTTCCAGAGTTTCAAGTGTTTTGGAGGAGATCTCCTTGGAAGATCAAATAAGCCGTGCGCTTCATATAAAGCAGACTGAGCGAAAATAGAGCGATCTTATCTGTTAGGAGAGGTTTATTCCCTTCTTCATTGGATATGTGTTTAAACTATGTCTCTTTTAGATTGGCAGAGCTGCTATGTTTTTAATATAGAGTGTCTGTTTTGCTTAATTTGAATATTCGAAGATTCATAAGAATTTTGACAATTTATTATTATGTCCAATCTCCATCATTTTTATGTATTTATTTTCATTTTTTATTTTTTTCACATATTTTATTCTACTTTCATCATTCCTTGTTTTTCCCAATTAATATATATATGATTAATAATTTATAATTAATCTCATGGGGAGTCACCCCCCTTGTGGTAAAGTATGTATGTACTCGGGTGTCTTCCCCCAACATACCCTGAGTATAAATATATGTATGTTTTCTATTATTGTAAAAAATGTACTTTGTATGTTGGAAATAAAAAATCAATCAATCAATCAAAGCAAACAGGCCCTCTACTCTGTATTTTTATTATTTCCATAGTAGTTATCTTGGTAATGGATCATGACCACAGCATTTCGACTTATTATTGAAAATAGCAGTTTCAGAAGCTCCACTGTATCACATCGTTTAAACACATAGCGATGCGGTGTAATACTCTTGTCTCCATGGTAATACTGATCTAGCAGGTTTGGGTGATGAGACAGAGCAATGCAGCTGGTCACTGGAGTGGTCAGTAAGTGGACACAGCGTGCAGATTGGTCGCTGCAATTCTCTGGGTCATCCATTTTCACTCGTCAACGTGCAGCAGCGCCTGTCTCAGGCTACAAGTGCAGCTGGTGGGTCCGCTGCCCTCTCACCGCAGGACACTCCAGTCCGCTGTTGGCTGTAATTGGATTGGAGAGTCCAGTTCCTTGTATTTGGTCAGGTTTCGCCACTGCTATGTTACCCACAGAATTGGATTACATGAGTTATGCTAGCGCTGATTGAGTTTCTAGGTGTGTAGGACGGGTATACTTGGGCCAGGGGTGTGGTTAAAACCCCAGTGAAGGGGTGTGCAAGAGTAGCCCAGATAGTCTAGAGTGGTCCCTGGGTCCAGATATTGGCCCAGTACAACTATCGAATCCCAGGCGCCCTAACAACTTACACGAGATATTAAAAAAAAAGAAGACCATAGAGCCTGGCAAGGATCTTCTTCAGAGAGCTTGGTCTAATGCTTTCCCTCCAATGACAAAGCCATTGCACAAAATACAATCATAACAACAGCGCCATAAAGTCGAATGTACAGCAATTAACCTTTGGTCTTGCACCAGCATCAAACACCATGCAGTGAAATAATCAAGAATGCACTGGATTTTATGGCATCACTGAGCGATCTCCGTCTAGATTTGCAGCTATTACCATTACCTCGTTACAGAAATTACAGGCAGGACCCCGGAGAACAATTATCCTGCAGGTGCTGGCAATTCACTGCGCCATTATTCCACATCCGTGAAATAATTCATGGCAAAATGTACACTTCAGAAGTTACCAAGGGCTGATTCCGATCCCAAGGCTTGCAAGGAGCAACAGATGCCCTTTACAAGAATTTTGCATTAACGCTTCCTCGTATATTGGTTATTACGGACGACTACGACAAAGTTGATGAGAGAAGTGGCTCGCAAAAAGAACCATATACATGTATGGAGACCCAGTCCTTTTTTACAGTGCACATATTTTGTGTTCTTCCAAGTATCATTGCGAATCGTCAATGGAAATGGTCATGACGAGGATGGAAAGACAGTGGGTGGGTGGGTGATTAGGGCTTTACGTCCTGTATTTCTGCACCTAATGGGATAATTAGGACAGGTAGAGACCATGGCAATGAGACGAAGGATGAAACAGCCATCCAACTTAGGCTCGACCGGGAATCGAACCCGGGACCCAGCAATTGGAAGCCCAGAGCGCTACCTCTGAGCTAGGCCCCCGCCCAGATGGAAAGACAGTACTTACAAGGTGGTCAAACTGTGAGTACATGTAAAGGATGTGATTACAACTAGGATGGTTTAGTTGCGACTCTCTACAGACTGAAATTAAATATATGACAAGTCTCCAATAAGTCATCAGCTGCACGGCCCATCCATCAGTGTCTACCGTGTAATTACCATGGAAGTAGAGAAGACTGTATACTTCAAGTAAGCGAGTCTAACCTTGAATGAGGCTGAACAGGGATTTTTGATCCATCTATCACTGCAGAAAAGAGGTATCAAGTTGGGATGAGGCTTTGGTGTCTCCCTAAGGTCTCTCATAAAAGCCTTGTATGAGCTGAGCTCCAAATGTGTCATTCAGTGACACTTAAAGCCTACAATACAAGTCCCTTCATCATCATCTTATAGATGTGCTCACAGCATTAGACTTACTTGGGGTCCTTGCCGAAGTACTTTGCTATGAACACTCCTTGGCCTTAAGGCAGCCCTTCCAAATAACTCGACAGGAGGTCATTTAGTACATGACTTAAGGGTCACGCAGTATCTTCATTAGCACAGAACCTCACAGTCCTTTGGTCAATGACTACAGATGTCGTAATGACCTTCAAGGTCACAGGATGTCCTCGAGGTCATTAGTGACTCACCGGAAGCGCTCAGTGCCCACTACAAGGAAAGGCGCTCAGCAAGGAATGTGCGGGAGGCATTTAAGGCAACATGCGAAATACTGGCGCTTAGTAGACATCTTGCTATTAGCAAAATGCCAATTACTGGATAAGCACAGTACCTTATCAGCGCTTCAGTGCTCGCTGGAGTAAAGTTGATAACTGTACCCACACGTCCGTAGGGTATAGATTTACATATAAACGAAGTTGATGAACCACACATAGACATGTCATTGTCCATTTTCATGTTACTGATATATTTTTTGATACAGAAACGTATCATCTTCCTGATGAATATCACGGACTAAAAGTTAATGTTACCTGATGCCATTCTATTGAATTTGAGCAGTATTTCCAATTAAAAGAAACCCAGCGACAGGTATCTCACACCATTTTTGGAAGAAGTCCATGACTTTAATCGTAACGAGACTAGCTGAAAAAAGTGTCTAAAGCACACTAAAAGAACCATCCTTATTTCCTTTTTATTTCATGAGTAAATTTCCCCAGAAAGACTGAAGATGACACAATTCCTGCAGCAGGTGCAGGTGCTTGTCTCCAAGGTCAAAAAGGTCATTCGCAGCCCATTTCAGCCATTATCTCATGAGCTACTTCTACGGGTCCATCCTGCTCAATGAGAATAGCAAATGCGCAGTTAATAGGGCAATGGTACCTGGGGTCTTTGTGAGGCTCTCTGAGAGTGGTCTAAGAGCAGGAGACAACCAAGGCCTTCTTGCAATGTGTGGTCAAGTGCTGGACATCAGATCCAGCTGACCACTGGCCAATTCTCCCCACTTTAGTCCTCAGATACAGGATAGCACCTTTCAGGTACATCTGCTTTAAGTGTTTGGTAGTTAAGTGGCTCAAATCCAAAGCAGCCTAAACTTTCGTAATTAAACTTTTTCAATCTCATTGATATCACTTCCACTGTTTTTGGAATGACGCTCAATTTGGTAAATATGTAATACAAATCATATGGCTAATCATTGCTAGTAAAGATATTTATGATGAAATAAAAGCTAATTATCTTCACACGGTGCCAATCTTCATACATTTGCATCTGATGAGAATTAAAGAGAATAGGTCAGAATACTTATCGAAATCTTCTGGTTCACAAAACACCATCTGTGATTGTCTTACCTGAAACAAAAAGAGAATAATGCATTCCACAGTCTCAAATATCAATGAAGCATACTCAAAATATTAAACTAAATCCTTGGGAAGCACTCTTTTAAATTAATTCCGAGAAACAACATTTGAAGCAGAAGAGAGGTCACTCGTAATCTTTTGCATCACCAAAAGATGGCTTAATTGCTTCTCAGGGACATTTTTTTTAAATACAACATTATGATGCTTTTGTGCTTTGGGTATAACACACAACAGACCTCGAGATCTGAGAGATGATCCCATGGATGCTTCCATTAAAAGTTTTTTGGCAACGAATTGCAGCGTAAGATGCAACATGACAACTGTTTTTACAACACAGCACCACAATATATGTTCCTGGCATAATGCACATTAGAGTATTAACATCCTTCTTGTATTATGGAGTGAAATATGAATTTGGATTCAGTACAATGCACCATGGTGCAAATAACAATCATTATTTGTCACAGACATACTGATACCAAGAGACAGATGAGCTGTGCTTTCCACAACTTGGGCTCTGTGTTACCATTGTTGATTCAGAAATCACCTAACAGGTGGTAGGGTCCTAGGAGTCATGACAGGTCAAAGATGGGGCTTGACCACTAAGTGCAGGGTATGACTAATACCCTTGTGTCCAGCTGCTCATTTGGACATTGTCCCTTCATGGTCATTTTGCACACATGTACAGAGGGTGAGTCACCACATTTTGTATACTCTTCTTACCACAGACAATTTCTTGTTCAATCTGAAATTCTATCCCTTATTGGATATTTTGTATGACTCTAGACACAATTATGTTGCAAGAAAATCCTTTCAAATAGATGCATAATCCCACGGAATAACAAATTTGAGTTAGGAGTTTAATTAGGGACAATTTGGAATCTCAGTACCATCAATAATTTTGAAAATATCGCCCATTATTCGTCAAGATGAGGCAGTACATAATTCCTGCGCACTTTTTTTTTTTCGTTCAAAATACAAACCAGTTATAAATTCGTGACAAAGACCAGACAGAGGGCAATCATATTTCAGGCAGATTATCACAGTAGATAACAGAAGCAAGTAATAACCCCTGGTGATATTTGTCAAGTGCTTTTGAAGCAGCTCGAAGCAGCAGGCCATCGTAAACAGTGTAGATAGGAGGTGACCTGGGGGAGGCTGGCAGATTGGAGCATGCTGCAGCTCAGTTGCAGAACAACACAGAACAATGGATGCCGGGCTGGGGTCCTACAGGGAGCTGCACTGCAATCGCCACGTAATTAAGATGAAGCGATTCAGCTCACATGGCCCTGATGGATGTGAGACTGAGAGTGAGCTCAGAATGAACTCAGAGTGAGCAGACACAAGGAGGGGGTGGTCATGTGGGGGAGGTGTGTGGGGTCCAGGACTCCAAACCAGGTGACATTGGCAGGTCTAAGGCAGTGTGTGGCTGCGACACTCTGTGCTTCTAATCAAGTGAGCAGCGCCAAACAGCTCCGAGGTTCCTACATGGTCAAATGAAATCAGTAGCAGGCAATCAGGGCGGAGAGGAGCTGCATTTGGGCGATTGCTGGTGTGACAGGGGAGCAGAAAACCTCCCTGGTTAGCAAGGGTAATTGGCTGAAAGGCCTTTAGGAACTGCAGCAGCACCCTAGGAGAGCGGGTCTTGCAGCAGGTGCAGTTTCCTCCCAAGTGTCGGGATAAATCAGGATGAGTGTGACTCCCTGCAAACTTGCAACATGGAAGACAGGTGACAGCTGCAGTTAAGCCTCAACGTTGCCCTTAAGCCTACATCTGAGATATTCATCATCCCATCCTTGCTACATAGTTATTCATCCAGCTGCCTCTGCTGCTGCTGCTGCAGCTGATGTTGCTGTTGCTGCTGCAACTACTCGTCCTGCAGGTTAATGCCCTAGTGATGCCTTGACAAGTCTTGCTTCTCTAAAAAGAGCAGCAAATACCTATAATCCTAGCAAATTCTTTCAAATCATCGTCTATTGCTATGCTGTAATTATTTTCTATTTGACGTTTACTCAAATCTCCATTATCAGGCAAGGCGGGTGCTTTCAGCAGAAAATGATGGGCCAGCCTTGGTAGGCAGCCTAGCGTCCTGCCTCAGCAACTAATCTCCGCATCAGAATCTCCCTCATCCTTGAATCCACATCACTAATGCATCCTTGGCAGCCAGCAACCAACCTATCTCTACATGGCGTACATTTCTGCCCGTTTGATGGATTGATACTGTAACTGATATTTCATATTTAAAAATGTTCAAGACAATGGTTTGCAGGCATTCTTTGTTGGGGACTGCTTTTCCTTTCATGGGGAAGACAAATGCCTGCATTGTGTGATGTCTGGTGCATTGTGGCTGGGCATGGCTGTTGCAGATCAGAACGAGTTGATCCACAAGGCAAACATGAAATCATTCCAGTCTGTAATTTACAGAACTCAAGCTGCACACAGAAAAGAAAGTCATTACCCTCACTGCATGCCCTGCTACCATGTTGAGATCAAGTTTCAAGCATGAATAAACAATGTACCATTATATGGAAACCTGACTTCACTGCGAGTGAAATTATTTGTGCAGCAGACAGTCAACTTTTGAAGTGTTCTGCATCGTGACTTTATGGATGGTTGGTGAATTATATTGTTACAAAAGATGCTCACATCCGAGTAATGTATGCTTCATCTTACTTCAAAGTTTCCTGTCAAATAATGGAACTGAGATTGGTTTACATGATAATTTGTTCACCGGTTTCTCTTCAAGCAGTCTTCAAGGTCAGATGAAGGTCGGACTTGACATGTCCTGTGCCAAGTTAGCAACCTGACCCCCAGAAGTCATGGCAGGGCCCAGCTGCCTATGAATGATGTATCAGAGATCTTATGAGGGCCGCCAGTTATTGCCCACCATATTTTGTGCTTTCTGCCAGGCCTGCTCAGTCACGATTCCTCGTTTGGGGGCAAATTGGTAGTTATGGTCTTAGAGGCTGGAATCTCTGGACCCAGCCTAACTCGGTTATTCTGTTAGCCTCAGTCTTAAGGGTCGGTTAGTCTGTTATATTAGCAACCTAACATTTACATCAAGGTGGGCAATCTTGAATCACTCTGCTCTCTGTCCAATCTCCAGAGTTTGCCCTTTTTGAGCAACAACAGATTTGTAAGTGGAGCTTGTGAATGGCTCTATTTAAAAACAGCACTGTGATATAAGAAGCTATCATCTTACAGAAAAACGACTAATGTATTCTTGCTTTTCACTGCTATCATATCTCCAATACAAAGTACAGAAAAAATATCATTCTTGAATCTGTAGGTGCCAATCCCTTCCTTTCCAAAATTAGACAGAACGTGAACGTGTGAGGAGGAGGCTCCTTTTTCTCGAATTGCAAAAACTGACAAAATTGCCAAAGCCATCAGCAAGGAAACACAAGCAGCCATGAAACGGAAAAGAGCTGCTAGCAGAGAGTCACCGGGGAGATGATTTTTGTCTGTACTTAATGTGTTTCACAGAAGTGTGACACAAAATGTAAATGCAGATGGGATGAGCGGAATGAATGCTTAAACATGCACAATGACGCAGCTGCTGCAAAATCCATCCATCTATCTATCTATCTATATGTCTGCCTGTCTGTCTGTCTAGCTGTCTGTCTGTCTGTCAATTTATCTGCTGTCTATCTATCTATCGCCTAGCCCTGTATGACCAAGCCGCTAATAACGGAGGAACTTGGGGATATCTATGGCCCAACCTATCTGTCTGTAGCCCTGTAGATATTCTGATGAATCTACTCTGAGCACTTTAAATAGTTTACTTTAGTGGTAAATATCTTTCCTAATTTCGTCTTGGGAAATATTTCTTACATTAGGAGAAATTAATAATTAGGTTGAAATGCAGCAGCAGCAGCCTGGCATGATCGATCAAAGTATCTTTGGCATTCTCTAAATATTCCCTTTAATATTCAGGATCCATCGCAATAGTCTTGGGAATTTTAATCACCCCTTTGCAGAAGTGACGGGGTAGATAAGCAGGGTGCTGTGTGAGTCTGATTAAAAGTGTTCCCTAGTTTAGTTTCAAGATGAAGGCCGTTTTGCACTGGGTGCACTTGGGCGATTTTAAGTGATGCCATGCTTCAAAGTGGGACACATTTGGATGCTGTCATCACCATGTGGATGCAGCTTCATCATGCACGTTCACGGTTCCAATCGGGTTACACAAAGAAAAGTCTGATTAAATCAAGACACTGCACATCACATGTTTGTTCATGAAACGTATTCAAACAAACAATGGGCCGTGTAATATAACCAGTCTGCTGGACTTAAACCTTAACTGGCCTTTTTCACTGCCAAGTAATAAACACATTTTGCACTAGCTGGAATAGTGCAATATCAATCTAGAAAGTTTGGGCCATGGACTTTGTTTTTTTCCTCAAAGTGAGGTTAACTGAGATCAAACTGACAACAGAAGAAGAGCTAAGAGGTGAAAGGCCCACGGACGTCACCAGGAAGCAGGAAGAGCACGTGGCTGCAACGTGGCGTCAGGACGTGGGTTCTGCACAAATGGCCTTCATTACTCAGCCATTGACTTAGAGCGAACAACAGACAAGAACAGTGTGGTTTGGGACAAGTGGTCAGTCGAGTTGAAACAACGGCCGACGGCACAAGAGTCACAAGGGAGGAAAACATAAATGTGTTTTGCCGTACGTGACTCTTGTGTAAAATTCAATTTAGTCCAGAGGGCGCTGCCTTCGTATTTGAATAAGTGTCCACTAGGAGGTGGACTGTGTTTATTGGCCGCATTCTTTGTTAGGTGGGAAGCTGCCAGGGGCGTCGGCAGACCATCAGCCAACGGAGACATCCTGAAAAAACAATTTTCTCAACAGTTATTCTCCCTTGTCCCAAGGTCGTGGCAGCAATCTGATAATTTCCTCCAGCTACTAGTAGCTGATGTATTGAACATAGGGGGCGTGCTCACCCTGTCCTGGGTTGCGGCCATTCCATTCTGAGAGAGACTACACAATCCCAATTGCCACCAACCACGACACATCACCCAATGCAGAGAAATAACCAATAACAACTGCGCTGTCTGTTTTCCTTCTCTCGATGTTTTAATGGGAAAAGGGAGCACTCTCCTATGTCAAAATTCACACAGATTTTCAGTCTATATCTTTGGTAAAAAAACACTAAAAAACAACCCTACGTTGAACCACAAATGGGTGGAAAGGAAGTCTGAGAATTTGGAATTGAACCTCTCCAGCCAGATCCACGAGAGAAAAGGTGCCACATACAAGGCAGATTATAGCTTTTTTAGGTTTTCACATATTCCATTTTTTGTATTTTGCAAGGCTGTGCTTATGGCAGGGTATCATGAGGAGCTGGGCATTGACAGACCCTACCATCTTGACGGCTGCAAACACAACAGGTCAGGAAGGCCCAGCATGTTCCGATAGAGAAACAACTTCATCCTGTTGTGCTTTCGGATGCCAATAATTCTTGGGCTTTCATGTAAACGTTTTCTTTTCATCCGCACCTTACGACGACCACGGCACGCAATCTGCCCGATAATGAAATCAGAAAATGTTGCCCCAGCACGAGTTCATTGTTGCTTCTCGTTTATGTTGTGTGCAACTGTAATTAGTTCAATTCTAAGACAATGTCCGTAATTATTGCCATTTCCTGTATTGATTGTTGCACCATCTCTTTTCAGGAAGGAATGAAAACGCCCCCATCTTTCTTTCTGACCACCACATTCAACGCCGCATCGTCAAATTTCAAGCGTCACTGGGCTCGTCCTTGTGATGCAAATGATGTTGATTACACATTTCCATCCCTGATTATGCCTACCCAAATATTGTTTGCATATTTAATAAATTTTCAATTACGGTATTCAGAAGCAATGCTGATCAGGACCACAGGAATTTGCCTGTTCTGATTTGATCACGACATGTCAACAAAAGTTTTGGGAGCTGCCCTGTCACATTTTACACAAATTTCACGAGTACACGTGACCCAGTTTTAGTTTTACGTCATCCGCAATTTTTAATGACGCAACAATAGAACTGTGTGCTATAAATAGTAGCAGACAAAAGCTTCGTATGTAGGTTGTACACAGGTGTGTTGTTATGAGATGGATTGCATCTAAAGACAGTTCTGGCACTGGTCCTGCTTATTGGAAAGGAATGATTAGCTAAACACTTGCTTTAGCCTCTTTCTTGTTTAGCGATGGTACGTCAATAAGACCAATATTGGATCACAATGATTGTATACCACTGCTCCGGCTACTGATGTTACAGCTGCTGCTGCTGCTGCTGCTGCTGCTGTTGCTGATGCTGCTGATGCTGCTGAGTCAGTCCAAAGGTGCTGACCAAGCAAGGACATAAATGGGATGCCAAGACACAGGTCACATCACATTGGGCTGCTGTCAATGACGTCATCAAAGCAGTCGTAAAATTAATATTACATCTGTGTCAGTGATTCCAGTCGGTTACCAACTGCTTCTACATAGCTACAAAATTCCAGTTCAAAGACCTCTTACCACCCAAAATAAGCCAGGATGGTCAGCGAGGAGGTTCAGATTTTAACTTCAGACGATCAATTCCAGATAAAAGCTAACACAAAACATTAACCTCACAAAAGTCACAAGTAATTGGTTTGACAGAGCGACAGAAGAAGTCAAACACAGAGAAACCTCTGGGGTTATTAACCCGAGGATCAATATGCAATGATATCTGAGGGTGCCAGGCTGAGCCCATGTAAGCAGAAGACCTTAGAGACCCAGGGATGCCCCAAACTAACCATGTGTCACATGACCTCCAAAACAACATGCCAATAGTGGCGATTTGGGCGGACAGAGATAAAATTGGGCGACGCATTAGGGCCTTGGGATCCAAATGATCAATCATGCAGCTTTGAGCCTGGCACATTCCAGGTCTGGCAAATGCCTCCCCCTTCCTCATGCTCTACATACAGTTAGTTTCATTAAAAAAAGCCTGTCAAATTGAACCTAAACAAATTCAGACAACTTCTGATATACAATGCTACCTGCCACTAAACGAAACTTTCTGGCTATAGCTGGCTACTCAAAGCCGGATCTAAAAGTATGTGTAGCACCAATTGGTGCATAGGTTGATAGTAAAGCATATGTCATTTTTTGTTGTTGTTGAAAAGATGCATGTCTTGTACATACATACATATTTATGATATATTAGATACATTTCCTGCATTTACCAAGGTTTATATGTTTTCAGTGGTGGTAGGCGTAAGCCGACTATATACTAGGAGTAGACAGAAGTGGCTGGCTTTAGCCGGTTATAGCAACAGCCAGGAATATATTGCTTCGGCTATCTAGAGTCGACCATATTTTCTGAAACTAACTGTAATTGATGCTCAGGTGTATCTTTCTTCTGATGCTTACTCTTCTGTTGCCAACCTGCGCCTGATGAAGTCTGTTGATATCCAAAATAATCAGGTGCCCTATACGCACCATAAGCACTAATCAGTGGCACTCACTTCAGTAGATTTTGCACAAGCCTTGCACCTGACTTCAGTATTAAACACGTGGCATAAAGTTACCACTTACCATCAACATTTGAATATGTCTCGTCAAAAATATCAGTAAAGATTGTTTTACTTCACACAATACAAAAAGCAATTGTACATGCCTCGGAATTACATATAGTGCTGACTTCTGAGAACAGCAATCATCTTGCAAAAAGAATATATTGTTAATAAATAACGTAATATACATTCACCCTTTCTCAGCCATAGCTGTCAAACAATATATTGCTTGGCGCATTCCTAATATTAATATAGCAATAGGGCAAAATTAATCGTGTCAACGAATACAATGCACTTGACAAGAGTTACTGGTTTTATTGCACCCTTGACATCTTATTGCCGCTGATTGTATGAAACTGACAGGAGGTAGAAATGGTCAATTGTCGGTCTGTCCACCATGTAATAGGCCATGATTCTGCGACCTTGAACTTGGCAGGTCAGTTGTAATGTGTAACAAATTATTCATCGGTGTGCTGGTGTACTTTCAACACTATGGAAGGCATGTAGTGTGTTGATGCTTTTAGTTTCAATTAGCTGCGAGCTGACGGGTGATCATTTTATGATAATGTTTACGATCCCGAGTCCACATATCAAAGACGAAGCTGACGTGTGTAACTTTCGGCAAGTACAACAGTATCGTAAGTATCAGAAATGAAGGCGATACCTCTTCAAAGAACCATGCAATGCAATGGACTTCACATGCCAAGAATAACTGGGTAACATAGCCGCAACTAGAGCCTGTTGTAGCAAAAAGTAGCCACCAGGATGCTGCTGGAAATTATGCGAATATGTTATATTTCACCATGCTCAGCTGGCTCAGATGTTGAGATGCAAAAATTCTCTGGCGAACATTGCACCAGTTTCTCGCCCTCTGGAGTAATTGACTTCCAAATAGAGCAAACATCAGAGAGAGAGAGGAATATAAACTGATCACGAGAGATGAGGCATGGACACATAGGAGAATATTTCTCATTTCATCCCCTAGACCGATTCGTATGAGCAGTGCAGCCTATAGGCATCACTCTAGGGGAAATTAAATCCCGTTTTCAGGCAGACAGAAAATCTCAGGACGCTTCCATAATGCTCCTTAGCTCTACACATCATATGAGATGAAGATGCTGTTACTGCTGCTGCTGCTGCCTATTTTGCTGTTTGGTTTAGGAATATGAATGATGCTTTTTGAATCTCTGTGAAGTACCACTAGCTCAAAGCAACTTAGCTTAAATATTCAAGTTGAGATAAACGTTTGCCGTATTTATATTATTGTTGCACGTTCTCTTGTTTATATTGGCAAAAGCAGCCTAAGTGACCATGAAAACTGCAGTTTGGCCAATGGTCAGTAATCTATAATTCACTCATTCATTAATTAACATCACTTGGCAGAGGGGTCACACATAAAAAATGCATCAAACGGAATTCAATTAGATAAATCTGACCAACATTGTACATGCAGTTTTTATTTGGCAACTTTAACCCAGTGATTCGGAAAAAAAGACAATTTCAGCCTACGAAATTGCAACAATTTAACTTCTGCTTCTACGCGCACTTTCACTTTGCTGAAAGTTATTTCAACAGGAATCACTCAATAACCTCCTAAATTAAGATAAAGACAGAGAAGTACTTGTAGCAAATTGTGGAAATTGCAGGGACCTACTGCTGAAGCACAAGTGGGATGGATACAATCAGTATGCCTGGGAATAAGACAAAGTGATCAATATAACTGGCAGGAAAGACAAGTTGTGGGTGCATTGTGAGCCAAGACAAATTGAAAGGATTTAATTAGGCTAAGAGCATCATGGCATGAGAGCGATCAGGGTGGGTGAGGATGAAGGATGCTATGAGAAGATGGATTCATAGATGCTGGAGATGCTGCAGCACTAACTAAAAGGGTGGGACCAATATTTTATAAACCACAGATAAATGGATCTCCACGAAGTACTGAGACAGATCTTTGACACTTTTCGATCTTTTAGTGGTTGACAGATGTGGCCAGACGCCAACCAAAGTTCATTTGTTCCATGGATACCCTCTAATTAACTAAATAAGATGACAAATGCTTCCCATCACATGTAAAATGAGACAAACTGCTTCCTTGGTGGGAGACAGCCCTCCTCACAAACATTAAGATCCATCCTTATGACAAAATGAATCAACCTTCACATATCACTACATTAACAGATTATTTCGGCATTATGAGCTTTCATTTAACATTAGGGATTTTGGGTTTTAATTAAAAACAATATTTCAGCATTGGCTTCGCATCACTGACTGTTATTGTGAAGATTATTTCACCAGAACAGACATAATTATTATTTATACGTTCATGTAGCAACTAGCAAATCGGTCTTGGCTGTTCTTTATCACAAATGTGTCCCTTTTTCTTTAACAAATAAGATAAAACTAGTACTTTATGACAATGAAAAGGATAGAATTCTTCATGAAATAAATGACACAAACGCCCAACCTAAACTTAGGACCTATAAAACATTTAAAACCAGCTACTGCATTGAGCCATACCTACTGTTAAATCTGCCCAAAAAAACATACAGTAATATAGCAAGATTCAGAGTTAGCTCCCACAATCTTAAAATTGAAACTGGTAGACATGAATCCCCAAAAATTCCTTTGCATGAGAGAATATGTGAATATTGTGACAGTGGTGAAATAGAAGATGAATCTCACTGCTTACTGACATGTAATAAAAATGAAATACCAAGGCTAGAATTACTTAATATAGCAACAGATAGTATACCTAATTTTCATGACCTAGAAAAATCTCAACAATTCCAAGCCCTATTGTCATGTAAGAATCCAGAAGTGCTAAAGGCATTAGGCAACTTTCTAAATAGAGTTTTTTCATAATGTTAATTCAGTATTGGTGCCCCCCTTCCACTAGACAGGGAACCTTTCAATTCAAACACCCCATGATGACAATCTCAGAGGTCAGCGCAATGTTGCTCTGAAGATTCCACTCATTGACCCAGCCCATGGACACCCCCTTTCGCCATTTCAGAGGTCAGCGCAATGCTGCTCTGAAGACCCCACCCACTGACCCAACCCATGGACACCTTCTTTTGCCATTTTAACTGACTTTTTATTCAAATTTGTTTTGAAATCATTACAGTATTACCCACTTGAAGTATTGACCTGTACAGTATTAACTCTCATTTTTATAGTCATGTATGTATATGTAAACAAAACTGGAACCGACTTTATCAAGTAAATATTTAGAAATACTGGTAGATTATAGATTGTATATATAGTAGATGTAGACACTAGACCTGTTTTTGTTATGTTGTATATTTGTTTGTTTTGTAATGTTGTATGACACATGTATCAATTCCTGATATCAGGCTTGTCAATAAAACGATATATATATATAATATTGCCATGATATTGCTCGGTTTTTACCACACACTATTCTAGAATTTCTAGTAATCTTCACCACTGTCTTTCTTACTTCAGAGTTTATTTGCCTTTCTCTTACTCTCCTCCTTGCTCGTTTTCTTTTAGCTGAAATATACCATCTCTTGATCCACGCCACACAATACGAAGTAGCCTCCAGACCAGTAGAGAACTCAGCCAGCTCACGTCAACAGTGAAGCAAAAGGAAGATAGCACTGAGTGACAGTTGAGTTCAATCTTAAGCATAACTCTCTCAATCAGTGGCCTTAAATGACAGTGCTGATTAATTCAGCATCCTTGGCCACTCTTATTGATCCTCAGATAGCTCTGCAGATAAAACGAATCAACTTTGTCTGTTTGAGTAGCGCCCCAAAATCATTTCCTGCCTCGATAACTTCTTTTATACAGATTTTTTTTCTCCTTCCTTAGGAGGGACAGGAGTTTGCAGGAGTGGAAATGCACCAGAGAGCTCAGCCTTCAGATTGGGATGAGGCTCAATGACCTGGGATCCAGAACCCCCTGAAGCAATCTGCCATGAAGATGGAATTATTGGTTTTTGAGATTTGCTGAAAACAAACTTTTAAATAACAGTTAGCTCGCTATCAATGAGAAAATTGACCATCAGAATGTGTTCATTATAACCTGCAAGGAATTTGTCCTGCTTACAACTCAGTGCAAGCATAACTAAAGTTTGTGGGTGATATCATTCGTCTAAAACGTTAACACCACCAATGGTGCACCAACCACATTTCCGTTACTCTTGCCAATGCAGTATGTTTATAGGCATATGGCCTGCTGTCTCTCTCATTGATTTCTGTGAATGAGGAGCGGCATGAAACTGGATTTGCCAGCAACTACAGGATGAAGAGACATGAAAGCTTTGCTTGACCACTGTCCATTCACGCCACATAATTCCACAGATGAGTTCCATAGTGACCATTCACAGAGCCTCTTATCCTGTCCAATATTCCTTACTAACCCCCATAAGATCTGAGTAAGACCAAATAAGACCTTGCAGTGTAACTGATACTAGGGCCAATCAGTTGTCATACAAACAGGAAAGAAATGAACAAAATTCTTTGATTGCCAAGACATGGCTTATACCTGGTATCGAGTTAATTTGAATTTCATATTGCCTGGCATCAGGTGTGTAAGTATGTAATACTATACCTTGCCTTATTGCACTGAGAGAACAAAGACATTAAAGGTATGTAGCGAGTAATCAAGACAATCTTCGGTAAAATCTGCCTACAACCGAAAGCTATATGTCATCATACATTTATACAGCATATTAATGACTAATTCCTAGAAAGCCTGGTTTCCAATATATTGGAATTTATTCACCACTGGTTTTCTCGGTGATGAGATATTTCAGGCTTTTGGATGGTGGTCAACTTTGCAGCCATTTAGCATCGTTAGATCATATGTCAGTGCTTTGCATCAATAAGAAATGTTTTATACTCGACTTAACTTTTTTATAAGCACACGGTACTTCCAAGACAAACGACTAGAAAAAATTGATAAAAAAGAGCAAAGGTTACTGCTAAAAATTAGCCTGGCAGGCTACATGAAGACATCCACTTCCATCACGACACCCCGGTTCTTTTTCTCATAACTCTACATGAAATTTTAACTACCTTTAAGGACGATTAGACTGAGATTAAAGCTAATGACACTTTTTTCTCACAGACTCTAACCAGAGGCGGTTCTTTAACAGTCTTCTCGAGAGTCTTTCGGAGCTTTTATGAGAGCAATGGGGCATAAATTATCGATTAAGGTCTGCTATCCGTGACATAACTGGAGGAAGATGACTTCATAAACGACTTGGTCTGGATTAAAACCCTCGTTTGATTTCACAGGAATGATAGAGGGAGAAGGAGAGAGACACTCTTTCTGGGATTTACGTTCCTTCTTCCGTTTTATCTTCAGCTAATCTCTTGGCTGAGACCAAACATTTCTAGCAGCAGCAGCAGCAGCATCATCACAGCAGCATCATAATCACAGCAGCATCATCATCACAGCAGCAGCAGCAACCCTCCCAAAGTCATGCAAAATAAATCAAGGCTCAAGATAAACAATGAATCCAGAGGGAATTACCACATATCAACTTGCAAGATCCTCACCGTTATTTCAAACACCCTTATTCTCTTTATTGTAATTGTCCTCAAAGAGAGCCACAAGCAAAGGGGATTAAGACCAACCAAACAAAAAAGCCTCAAAAAAGGACTTCGCTCATTATATTTTTATGACAAAATTTTTATGAAATTTCATGACAACCATTGCGGGGAAGCTTTTAATTGTTCTCTCACAAACTCCCCTCCCTTCTGCAGCATATCCTTGTCAACCAGTAATAGACATTAACGTGTTCTAATGGCTAAAAATGGCAGATAAAAATTCTAGTTAAATTGGTTACCAGCTGCGAGCATCTGTGGACAGCTTACTGTTGGTGGCAGACAGGCGTCTCCACAACTCACAAGGCTACAACCACAGAAACTCAATGCCAGGTACCAAGATACCTTAGAGTTCATATTGCACCGCGAGTTCCTATTGCATCAATCGAGTCAACATACACTATAAATAACGCCGTATTTATTCTGCACTTAGACAAACAACATGATATACAGAATTACATGTGTATTCTTAAGTTCAAAATGGATCCATGTTGAAATGCATCTCGTTTTCAGCTATCAGATACTTGCTAGGTCTTGATCAGCCAAGTGGAAATCTTGGGGTGTACATTCAAAGATTTCATGCCTACTTACGAAGCAATCGTTTCAATGGCTTTCTGGCGTATCACTTAACATGCTAAATTCCTGTCTCTTTTCTGAAGCAATGGTAAAAAGCTACTTTAGCGCAGTTTTCACTTGAATGAGAACAAGTTCCTGATAAACACATATCCGCTCCACCCTTGTATTTTCCCTCTTTAATTCTATCATTCTTCTTTCAATGACTTTTTCTTGTTCTTTTTGTGTAGCAGTTCTTTGCACTCTTTTGAACTCCACTTCATTTCACTGCACTCATTGTCACCTTCAAAGAAAAGTAATGCACAAAGCAATAACCAAAGGTGGGGTCAGTTTGCAACTAACTCAGTTTGATGCAAAACTTTATGGCAACCAACTCGAGGACCAGTCCCTAATTCTCAGAGCAATAGTGTTGGATTTCGTCTTGGCGTTTCCCAACAAAAAGCTATTGGCAAGGCCCTACACCCTGAGGGGGGAGGGGGGGGGGATCCCCGCGGTGACATGAGGTGGGTTAGGGAACACAGGGGAGCAATGCCCCAGAAAATAGTGCCAAGATTTATGTGGGACACATAGGGACAGTCCACATTGGTCCACTGGACCCTGCTGCGTAATGCGCCCGTCCTATTAAGTAGACAAAAGCCCTCCGTGGTTCGTAATACGGCCACAGGAGGGGGTGTCCTGCCCTCCGCCCTAAATTGTCCCGTGATTCTCCGGACAGGATATTGTGAGGAAATGGGCGGCCCCTTGCTTCGCCAAATCTGTTCACCCAGGCCACCCTGCCAAAGCCCCTCCTACGTTGCATGGCGAATGGTACTGCCTCACACCTTTTGCTTAATCATTTGATTCATGTCCATGGACATCGGGCTACATCAGGCTTAACATGATGGTGATTCCATACAGAAAGGGTAGACATTCATAATGGATGCTACAGTTGTCAGTAGCTATACCTCACAGCCATTTCGATATTTTAAGTCTTCTTTTTAGTGGGACAACAAATTAAATAAAAAATCAATTAGTCTTGCACGTATTGAAACACAGAAGTGTAGAAAAATAATTAAATACTTTGTGGAAGCACATGAAAGCCCCATTGGTAGACATGTCTGTGTGCCTGAGCTTTGAAGAGAACAGCAATGTTTAAAAGACTATAATGTTCAACTCAAACACTGTGAAGCACTCTTGAGTGGTCGAACAGGCTGCCCTTGTGCATTATTCTGTTTGTAGACTCCTCTCACAACCAACTACAGTGCAGGACAACCAAAGGACAGCATTATTCCATGTCAACTTGCAAGTGCAACTTAATCAGTATGCCACTGTGACAAATAAAGCACACATGACCCATTAGTGTTGCTTACAGAGATCCTAGCTACACCGAAGTCTCTATTAGGTCTCTACCAGAGCCTCGATTAGTATTGTGCGCGTGATCTAACAGAGACCAGGAGGTGCATGAGGCCACCAGGGACATGCCTGCTTGAGGTCACTAAGATGACACCTCCCAAAGGTCACTCAAGGTCACAGAGGACAAGGCCAAGGTCACGAATGCTGACATACGAACGAAACTCCTAGAATACAAAGCAGGAGTATGCGAACTGATCAGAAAGCAAGTCATAGGACAAGTTGGAGCAGAAGAGTGAATCAGAACTGCCGTATTTGAGAGTGCATGTCATGCCAGCACCCAGAGACATTCGTTTGTTGACAAGCGAACACCCGCGGAATAATTCATAAACAACATTGGGTTGTTCAACGCTATCCATACATCCTTGATCCTTGTGGCCGGGAATTGTACACCCTCTTATTTAACTTCTTGCCAAGTTTGCTGACAATGTGGTTGAGGGTGAGGAATTTTCATCACACCCCATGTACGTGTCACATGGCCTGTCTTAGCTGTTTAATAAGACAACCCGTCGTGACATGTTCTTGCCATCCTGTCTTAGCTTCAGCCTTCCACCCCCCCCCCCCCTCCCCCCGTCTGTCAATAACTTTCTTTCGCCTTGTAGAAATGAACAAGCGCCTTTGCAGGTATATATGGAAGGGGAAAAATATCTTCTCATTGCATTTCAGGATTTATATATAAGCCTTGTCCATCGTCTAGACACTCTTCTTTAATTACATAAGAAATCTAAAGACATGACAAGAAATGACGTCTTGTTGCTAAATATAGATTTGAACATCCGGGAAACTCCGGATATAAAAAAAAAAAACAGGTGGCGCTTATAAGTAAATGTTTAGTTTCATTTTTTACTGTGAATATGATGTCTCATATTTATGTGATCTGCGTCTGCCAAAGACATTAAAAAAAATCAATTTCTAGCGAAACCTTATACATCAACATCATTTAGGCCTATAAGAATTCTGCTGAACAAACAATGTATCAATTTGGATTTCCAAACATTTAGAAAGAAATATAGATTTCATTTTGGCATTATGAACATCTCGAAATAAGACTTTAGTGCGTGCTCTGTTTTGTTATGTGTCTTAAATATAATTGTGAAAGGGCAGCCTTTCATGACATTCTGGAAAGTAATTTCCCTTCACAAATACAGTCTGAATAAGAGAGGCAAGAATAGAATAAACAATGAACTTAAGCTATGGGCGAGGTGTATAATTCTCCAAGAAGTGGCCGACAACAGTTTTTGGTATATGCCAGTAAAAGCAAATATGCTGTTTTGCTAACAAGGAACATATTGGAATGCTAAGTGTCTGTGCAAAAGTCCAGGAAGAGAGGTCAGAGGGGAGAGTGGGTGTTCATCTCTCTCTGAGAAGCAAAATATGTGGATGACAGTAGAGGGGAGGGTCTGGGTCCATCCTCATACAAGATTCAGTGAGACAGGAGCCTCCCAGGAGAACTGGTCAGTCTCTTGTCCACCTCACTCATCTGTCACTGACCAAATGACCAGTGGTCAAGCTAATGCTGCCATAACAGGTAGCCATAGCCTCCCCAACTTCCCAAATCCTCTCCTTAATCAACTATTTCCTTTTCCTGTTGTACCGTGTGCATTGGGACCTCCGCTGACACAACCTAGGAAGTCCTTCTATTTCAGATATTACGTTGCAATTTACAGGTGCAACTCTGGAATTTCAACATCGAGATAACATCACAGCAAACCCTATTAAATAGTGATGCCATCGGCTCAATAACATATTAAGATATCATATTTAACATATATGACAGAATCGGGTCTTATTTAAATTAACTACATGCAGCGCAGAAATATCCTCACATGATCCCATTTTAAGCCAGCAACGGCAGATTAACCTAATGACAATGAAGATGCTGATAAAAAAATTAAGTTTTCTGAGAGGACAATGACATTTTCAAAATAACACAAAATCTGCATTTTGTGAAGAGGTCGATTGGCTGTCTTTTTTTTTTCTTCAGACGCATCCACCCACATGCATCCAACTCAACAGACATTTTTTTATTACATGCATGTAATGCATAACATAATGACAATTTGAGCACAATGTCTCCCGCACAATGCCTTGGAATTCCAGAGAGACATATGTTGATTGAATACAGCCTCAAAGGGTTGATCCATTTGAACATTTGGATGCTAACCAGTTAACTCTATTCCTCACAAATGACATGTTTCTTAAGCACCCAAAGCTTTTATCCCGCGTAGCACCAGTAAATTAGATGAATAATCAGATAACGCCCAAAAAGGCCACGGCTCTTTGCTGGAAAGACCTCCCTAATACTTTGTTTCTTTAAATGCATATCCGATGGACAGCCGTGGGTGGCGCCCAATCAATGACCAATGGGCAGTGGCAGCGGAGTGTTCAGTTAGTGAGTACTGAAATGGCTACCACGCTCACTGGCTTGCAGTACATGTATGCACTAGTTTTTTCACCAAATGTTGGGGAGTTTATTTGATAAATCGCATAATACACGAGAGGGTAAAAATCAGAAATGCTTTCGAGTGAGAAACTGAGAATGTTCAGGTTTGCACATAATAGCTCATTTTAAAAGCAGGTATTTGAAGCCATGACTGTTTTACTGCAGAGTGTTAGCAAATTAGCCTGTTATTGTGATAAATACATGATAGGCCAATTCTCTTTCGGAAAATAATACATCAGGCCACGCCTAGGGAAGAGCATTCAGCACTTTGTGTGTGGATTGTGCGGCAGACTAAAGCTGGAGCCATTCAAGCTCCTTGTGAAATGCCAGTCTCTTTGTTGAAGTTTTTGCTCAAGGGAACTCTCTCACCAAATTGCTGTCCTCCCTTCTCAACTGCTCACCCCGCTCTTTCATTAAATCCTGCTAACAATCAACTTTGACTAAAGCTGGCTGGAAAATTAGGTACGGGACTTGTCAACGGAGCAGGCATGTAACTGCAGGGGACGTGGCCAAGGCTGGAAAAATGAAACATGGCAGATTTGCTCAAGTGTGAATGGAAACATCAAAAGGACTACACCCTTCCCTGGGGCCACCAGCCTCCATTGGGCACACACAAAGTTATGAACAATTCACTGCTAGTTATCAAGTCCCGTGATGAGAAATAATCGCTGCAGCAAATGCAATTAAAGCCCCCAGTAAATACAATTACAGAGCATTGATGATTTGTTGCTGGTGATTATCTAATCCAGAGCCACTTTTCATCTTCCACTTTCAGATTATTGCAATCCCATCTTAACATTTCTTACCAAAGAAGACGGTAGTGCCAATCTCTCATCTCAGACCTGCCATTAGGATTTTGTAGGATAAAATGCAAGAGCACATCTTCTTCACATCTACTTCTCCATATTTCTCTTGTCCTTGGTCTGTCATTCCATCTCCTCAGGCACCAGAAACACAATATCCCATTCATATCTGATAAATTGACACTCCTAATGACATAATTTGGACCACAGGAGAATTCTTAGTCTATTCCCAAGATTAAACACCACTAAATTCTAGCACAATGCTCCATTAACAAATCTACAATTCCTAGTAATCCAAAACTAGAACAAAAACAAATCATTAGTTATTTACATTACTTAATGGCAATGATGTGTTGCCCTATGATGCTGCTATGATGAAATACTAATGTTTGCCTGTCAGCATAAATTATGTGTCACTTCCAACACATGTTACAAACAAATATTTCCAAGCTATTTCGATTCCTATGGACATTGAGACATCAATTTACATCATCATTAATTTGATTTTCTGTCAATATCTGTTATATGCCGTTTGATTTTAGCATTATAAATTGTACATAGTTTCATAAAATATGGTCGACTCTAGACAGCTGTAGCAACCTATTCCTGGATGAAGCTATAACTAGCTAAAGCCAGCCGCTTCTGTCTACTCCTAGCTAAGCTTACACCTACCACTATTGAAAAAATATAAATCTTGGTAAATGTAAGAAATGTATCTACCATATCATAAATAGGTATATACCATAGACATGCAGGTTTTCAACAAAAATGACAAATAAGCATAACTCTCAACTTATGCACGAAATGGTGCTGCATGTAATTTTAGATCCAGCTTTAAGTAGCTAGCTATAGCCAGACAGTTCCGTTTAGTGGCAGGTAGCATTGTATAGCAGAAGTTGTCTAGCTTTGTCTAGGTTCAATTTGACAGGCCGTTTTTAATAAAACTAACTGTACGCTACTCACTGAAGAAGAATAAAAAAGGATACTTCTAACAAGTACATTGACAAAGCATGGAGCAGCTTAGTGTTGGACTAGAATTATTGAAAATCAGTGAAAGCTGGGAGTCTGGGCATGAACATTTTGCGTCATGGTAGGTGAAGTGATGGATGACAGTAAAAGGATGCGGCGGGAGGCTGGTGGTACCAGCATCAACACAGGCTGCATGTGATGCTGAGAGTGATGGAGTCTGCCTAGGTAAGCCTTGCACTTCTTGGACAAGAAGAGATCACTCAGACTGTGGGTAAACACACTCTGTTGGAAATCCATCATGAAGCTGGTTTCAGCAGCACTGACTGGTGTCGCCTCTTGTGGCCTGGGCACACACTACAGCTGCCCCTTACCACACCAACAAATCAGGGCTACCAACTTCATGAATAACATTTTCATAACTCCAACTTCAAGCGTGACAAGACTTGTAATTACTGCTGACAGAGCCTGCCTCGGCACACACTTTGCTGTCAAGAATTATTTATGACGTTAGATTAGATTTCATAAACGTCTAATTAATTTCAGCCACCGTTTAATTTTTAATATGGAAGTCTGACGTAACATCAAAGCGAGTCAGTTGGGCTTTTAATTCACCCATTCCGATTACAAGCTTGATCGCTGAATACAAAGCCAAAAACTTGGCAGTGATTATGAAAACCATAAAACCATTTAAATTGGTGACTTTTCCATCTCCTTTTCTCATCAATTTTGCACAAATAATAAAGAACGCACATTTTTTTTGGGTGGTGGCCAGTGCCTTTTTAACGGAACAGAACAGTGTAACTTCTTTGCTGTAAGAATTACCAAGTTTTCGAAGTTTAACCTAATATCAAATGATGACTTCTTTTCACCTACCTGAAGCTAGCTGATGCTATTTTTCTGCTTTCTGACCACACCTACTACCTAATGCCATTTCCCTTACATCCGCTCATTTTTGCTCCTTTTTCACCTTATTTCCTTGCATAACACAACTGCCTAGCACCCAGACGCCTGCTGTCCAGCTACCGCTGACCACTGGTCAACCAGAGGTCAACCAATGACCCAGGTGGTCACTCCTGGTCAGCGCTGGTCACTGCTATCTCTGGTCATCTCAGTCGATGGGGAAACGTGACTCTGTATCATTTGGGAGGCAGGAAGGGGCTGTCAGTGATGCAATGCAGAAAGCAACACAAGTTGAGAAGCCAGACATGGCTGTTCCTGCACCAAGTGTCAGGGGCAGACAGTTTGTCATATCACGCTGCACACCGAGGGAAAAGTTGTGTACTAAGTCACGAAATACATACAAAACTAAAAGAAGTTTCGTTGTACGGTGATAACAAAAGGTTGAGACATAGATCAAATTAAAACCACCGAGATGGTGAACTATTACCATGGAGTCACTAGAGACTCCATGCTATTACAGACCTTGAGGCTCCTGAAACTGTATGTCTCACAGAAAAAAACAAAATATATACGTTTGAAATGAATACATTCGTGACGTAGATGCTAGATGCAACTACGCAGTAATTCTGAATTTCGAGTATTCAATCAGTGAAACTCTGCCCAAAGGACAGACAAAATATCCCTAAGAGAAAAGTAACTTCGTGGGTAACCCCAGGAGCACAGAAGAAAAATGCTAACAATCAGACCTTGGGGTAATTTCGTCACCTTCGTCACCTTTTTTGTCAACACTAACACCTCCTAAGGGTCCTAGTTACTAGGCTAGGAACAGTATTATGCAACAGGGGCCCTTAAGGCCAAGTCAGTCACATGCCCTTGAGGTCATAAGGGCTCCGAGGTATTGAGGTCACTGCTAAGGTCACCATACCTTGAGGGCTGCAATCAAGGTCAAGCATCCATAAAATGGCCGCGGAAATTGTTCCTTCTTTTTCGTCCATAAATCTTGCAAGCAGCAAGTAGATTGGTAGTCCCTAGTACGCCATAACTCTGGTCAAGTAGCCCCGCCATGACCAATGCCCAGTGCCCCAGGCAAACTCCTAACTGCTTCGATTGACAGCACACCATGTCAAGACCGTTTACGGATCTTCGGTGGCCGACGATTCATTGCCAGCAAGGCAGATCAAATGTCTATTAATTGACCAGCTAGTGACTTGGGGCCACAGAAGACCATTTACATGTGCTGCCTCCTTACCAAAACACGCCTTAGTGGAAACTGCATTGATCGAAGCAGGATTAAAGGGACGAGTGACTCGCAACAGAAGAAGTATTGAATGTTTCTTCTGAACATTGATTTCTACACATATGCATTGCGAGCACACCAGAGGAATAAAAACACGAATAAGAAAAAAAACTAGTCCACCGAGCTTCGACTTTCAATAACATTTGGACGACTTTCCTAAGATGAAATACATCATTTCATTCCTTACAAATCTGACTCAGGTGACTTCTGAGATCTTCTTTTTCTCCAGCATGCCCTTGGGACCACAAGAAGGTCGCAATTGATGGGATTGCATTCCTTTGAATACTTTACCATGGAAACATAATTTGAGGTTATTCTGGCCAGAAATATTATGGTTTCTATAAGAAAAATCCACTTCTTGGTAATGGTCCAATATCTTATTCCTCAGGTGGTGCGCACCTTATGTCTTTGGTGCATTGGGGCAACAGAAGACTGTTTACACGTGCCGCTATCGAGAGCAAAAAATTAATTTGGCCGGGCAAACTTTGCTACAGTATAAGTTAATCGGGGCTAACGGGAGGGGAAATCAATATTTCTGTCGTAAAACCAGCCTAGGTATATTAAATACCGGTCATTGCATTCCAGTTCTAGATACTTCTCTGCACCAGGAACCTACGTAGAAAACAATCATCAGCTTGAGTGACAGAAGTTAATAAAGAAGACACTACAAGACAGAAGCCATAAGATGACGTAAATTTTTAAAAAGTAAATACCAACAAAATACCACAAACGTGTTTGTCGTCTCCCAACTTCCCTCCTGCCACAAACTACAAGGATAGTGTGATAAACATTGATTTGTTCTGTAACTTTTAGCATGCCAAGGAGGGAGATGACAAAGACAATTAATTTCACTCCCTGCCTCAGCTCATTGAATATTCACGAATGTTGCTCCACATTTTCATTACGGAGCCAGACAGGCCCTCATTACCTGGCACGAAGAGCCATGGGATGACTAATTCAATGTACTGGTCAGTTTGAGTGACCACTGGTCATTTGTTAACCCGTTAGTCACATCACTCCTACAGCTTCCCTCTGAATAACTCGATCAGATGGACGCGAGTGATCCGATTTCCTGGCTGAAATCAGTGACTGAAAATAGGTGGTTGCAAAAAACTGTGATTGGCTGAAATCAAATAAATGTGCTCTATGTTTCATTATGAACAATGCAACTCTTTTTTAACATACGCTATTCTCCTATTCATCATTTACGATCAACCGTTGATAATCTGCCTATGAATAAAAGCAAAAACAGTTGCCAGACAGACCTGAAGACCACCCCTGTTGAGTGAGTGCAAAATTGGATATTATGCTTGAAGAAAGCCTCGAACATAACATACCACCCATTCACTTTAAGACACAAAGGGTCCTTGGTATTTTGAAAAGAACCGTGTAATCACCGAGAGTAAATGAATCTGTGTTGCAATAAAGCACGTAGAAAAATGAAAGGTGATTATAGGAGGGTCTTGATTAGTCTTAAGTGACAAAAATGTAGTGCACATATTGCTTCCAGTAAATTAGGCAATTCTTCTCTCAGCAAAGACAGTATTGCAGTATTGGACTCCCGTTTTGGCAACCTAGATAAAAAAAGATTGATTACTGGCTATAATTACACCAGCATATCAAACTCATAGGTACACTTTACGATCAGCTATGTTGCTGCATGAAATTTCCTTGACACGATGCATAATAGGCCAGGCTGCACAGATGTTACAACGGCGAACGAGATAAAACATAGTATTCAAGAGCAACATGATATGTATTATTGCGCTCCGTTGCTACTCATGTGAAGGCGATGTAGATGATCAAAGAAGAAATTAAATGACATTGTGCAGTCATAGCCGTATAAAACTGCAAAAGAAGCATCATAAAGCAAAGAAAATATAGCAAGAATACAGACAATTATAGATCTATATCTTCTATCGAGGTAAGATCACTGCCACAATCTGAAAATACACTGCAGTGTCAAAATTCACTCAAAAATATTAAAAAAAAACTTTGAAATAAGTTTCTTTCCATAATCACCGAACGCGCAACTTCGTAATTGAATAAAAATTATGCTTTTTACCCCCTATTGACCAAGCAAGACATTCGTTTCACCTGATCTGCATATTAGTTCGATTGGCTTTGTATAAATTACCTCAGTGTAAAATTGGTGATTGATCCAGCAATACAAACAAAAAGAGAATAATCGAATTTGACTTATTTCTTTCCATGAATGTGGCAACTGAAAAACAATACTAGAAAGGTCGATTAAAATAAACCCATTAACGATTGAACTCATTATCTTTACATTACACAGGGCATGAGTCTTTTAAGCGAGTGCATTCAGTGCAGTTTGAGTGCATCTAGGTTGAATCACCACCAATTAAATGGCTCCTAAGTTGCATGAGGGACAAAACATTATGTGCGCACACGTTTGCTGGGTGACTGGTCACGTACAGGCTCCGGCTATTCGGGGAATCAGAAAAATGATAAAAAGTGACTCACGAGATGCATTTGTCATTCTTGTGCAGCTGACTAAATGACTCACCTGGGACAGGTGAGGCATCGAAATGCATCAAAGTCATCAAATATGATTGATTGCATCAGATTTCATGCAAGACTGAAAGAGCATGAATGACACATACTAGACTGGTCCCGTTGCCAGAAACACACGTATGGATTATTCATGGGCCGTTTCATCCATAAATTCTCATCGCAAAATTACTTCCAAGTTCACGTGCAACATGTATGAAGCGAAGCAATGCTTGGTTTTTTATTTATTTTTTGGTTTATTTTTTGATTTTATTACAGCTGTGTTTCATCACTTTTTTTGGTGTTGAAGCACTAGAAATGAACTCCAGCTTAAAATAGTGGCAATTATGCAGTACTGTTATCCCATTCACCAAACTTAAAAACGACAAACCAGTATATTCAAAGGGCTGCACATTCTGGCCAATATTCCGTCTTAAGAATATGCAACAATTCCAAGTGTCTAGGCAATTGTCAAAGTGCATACAGTATAGCATGTCAGAAAAACATTATTCAACACCCATTAACCTGACAATCGTCGTGACAATTTGAATTCCTGAATCCTCCCTACCAACCAAATTTTACAAATCACCACAAATGGAAATTAAAACCTGTTTTTGGACACGATCCATGGCCAATAGGCTAATACGGCATCTTTTCCCAAGGCCACGATGATCATGTCAATAATTCTGTCTTTGAAACCGATCAAATTATTCCTTTCACAGTGAAAAACCTTGCTGAGTGATATCAGCTTTCCAGTCTCATTTTTTAATTAACTAAAAGCCATTAACAACTAGTTTCAATAGTGGATTGGTAAGACAATCAAAATCCCTATCAAATTTATAGCTGCGACAATGACTGAGCTCTATAGCCATTATCTAGCTGTAAATGATATAAACAAAATGACACGTGTAGGCATAAACCACTTTAAAAGTGACCTCACTGCAGACTCATGACACAGAAAAAGACAAAGTAATTGCTTAAAATATGACTGCTCATGTGGTTGACATTTCATGGAATTCACCTTTAGTGTTTGGTTAATGACAACGATAAAATGAGGCAAAAAAAGCACTTTTACAACATTATTTACAACACTTCAAATGCCACAGGAGTACAATCGAGAGACAAGAACATGATGGCAAAATGGTCACAATAGGAGTGATGTGAGGCATTGATCAATTGAAGGATGCGGAATAATAAAGTCTTTTCACTAAACAGCCCTGAATGCAGCTGGACATAAGTCTTTTATACCTTCTTATTACTCGTTTTGCTTTCCAGACATAGTAGATCATAACTGATTCCATAAATATAATTTTCGCAGAGAAAAGGCAGAAATCCACTGAATGATAAGATGTCAAATATACATTAAAATTCACTAAAAATACTGCTGCTAGGATGCACTTTGCTTTAGCCAATCACAATCAAGGGCGGGAATTTTTCAGCCAATAGAATTGCAGTATTCTGTCTTAGCCACCTGGTGGAATTATAGTGAACCTTCCACTATTTCCACACACTGCACGACCCCTGCAGCAGTACCAGCAACTCCCTGTAGAGGAATAAACCTCATTCCCCTATCCACGCACGCCAGCCCAATCTCCATGGCCCATTTTTTCAGATTTTACTCATCCCGAATTAGGGTCCCGAACACTGGCAAAACTCAAAAACTTTCAGCGAACTTCCCTTTATTATCATCAAACATTCTATGGGCATGATTGAGGAGGCCATAAGCACACGCTCCACCCAGCACCAATGGCAAATTTCGTGAAGTTTAGAAATACAAACTTCACCCATCAGGTTCGACAACTGCAACACGAATAGAAAGTAATTAGAGAGAATACAATTTTTTTAACCTTACAGACAAATGATTGGGTGATAAAAATCCAGTTACATTGCAAACTCACTGTTTGTCTAATTCGACATTTCAAACTGCGTACTTTCACAATGTCAACTCTCAAGTAGTTGTGTAGAAGTTGTGCACAAGAAACATAAGAAAGGGTAAAATATTTTATGAAAAATATACATATTTACGAGCGTGGCTTTTCATAAGCCGCCTTGCTGTCCCCCGACCCATCCGTTTGCTTGTGCCAACTCATCAGTTGCTGCTACAGAGCTTGAGAAACGCAAACAACAAAGTGAAGAACATAAAAGGAGGCAGAGGAAGGCTGTGAGGGAAGAACAAAGGGATGAGGACAATGAGAAGTTGAGGAAGACAAAGACTGTTATTGTTTTATAGCTCCCTCTGAGAGGATAGGTTGGGCAGTTACACAGATTACGACATTGCAGTACCCTGAGGGACCAAGAACCCAGCAACTTCAGCACAGAGACAAGCCTTTTTTTTTGCCTTTTTTCTGCTTCCAACCTGCCTTTATTTTGCAATATGCACGATGTTCTGCCCCAGAAGGGCCCATCTTTCTATCCCTGATGAAATCTTACACCCCCCTGACCTTATCCATCATGTCTCTGTTCTACCTACATCGCATATATATATGTCTATGATTAAATGCAGATTAAGTTGAGGTGCTTTGTCATAATAACCCAATGAAGCTGCTTTATCACAATATTTCTACTATAAGCTCTTTTCTTTTCTTCTATACATATATAATTTTACAAAAAATATAAGTAACTTCTTAGTTGGGTAACTTCCTACGCTTTGATGCTGCATCCAGTGCAAGTACCATAGCCTGCACATTGTACTTTTTTTCTAAGATAGAGCCAAACACGAAGCTTTGATTTTTCTGTCATTGATATTGTTTGCTCTGCTATAGCAGCTTCTGCTATGGAGGATGCTATCCTCCGCATCACCAGCAAAATAAACATCATTACAGACGTGCGAGATCAAAGCGATTCGATCTATATATACTTAATGCAGTTCCAGGCATGATACAATCAGTTTAATATAATTTGCCGCAATCATGGCTTTATGAGAAAGCAATGATAAAAACTGATGGGATCTTTTGATGTTTGCCACTTGCACTGGCCACCTTCATATGTGATCATTTGCTACAAAATAGCTGGCATTCTCTGCAAATGACTATGTGATTGGGACTGTTGGGCCATTCTCTGCATCGTCCCTGAAGTCCTCTAACACAGCAGACAACAAAAGGACCTAAAATGATGCTACTACAGCCTCTGAAGCCCTAGAGATGCGGAGATGCTGGATTTAGGCAAACGCTCAACAATCACCAAAGGTATAGAAAATTCGAATTGCAAGGAAACTAAATGACCAACCTATGAACATACTCAATTCTACTGGTCCCAATGCAATGATACCAGTCTGATATTCTGATGGAATTCTAATGCCTGTATCAGCTTCTTCAATATCTATCTCAGACATCCTTAGACATCATTCTGATATGGAACACAGGTCCCCTGGCACCAAATTCTCTTTACATATTCTGGTCTCTCATACACAACAATCCAATAGCCACTCTTAATAGTTCCTCCTATCTAAAATTTTCATTCTTGGTACTTGTATGGCTATCTTATATACATGCAGATTTGATTTCAATGTCCCTTGTCTGTCACACAGACTGGAGGAAATATCCCAGAGGTGCTGCAAATAAGTGACCGAGCAATCTTTGTGATGGGCCAAGGAAAGTGAAATGGGAATATCACTCGGAATCTTACATAAATAAACTGTCATGGTCTGCATGTATAACATTCAAGTGGTTTGCATATATTCCCCAATGTGATATGATAAGTAAAGCACAGAGCTTTGTTGGATACTTATTTGTAAGCGCTGGGTTACTGGTGAAGTTTTATGATGGACATACTTCATATTATAATTTATCAAGGAGTAGAATAAGTCACTGCAAGAATACAAGCCAGCAACAGTCAAACACCCAGTCAACAGATCTTGCAAAGCAATCAGGCAATACATCACTGTACTCCAAACTTGCGGGGAAACCTCAAGAAAAAAGTTCAATTTGAATCCGTGCGCCGCATTTATCACAGTCAAGGTTGAGTCTGGGATCAGACAAATTAAATGCAATTGCGCATTACAATAATGAGGACCAGCGACATTGATCGAATGAAGAAAAGAAGAAACAAGGTCGAAATGAAGTAAGAATCTCATCCTGCTTCCTCGGTACCAAGGACTTCCATGATGCCATTAATGAGCGAATTAAAGCAGTCAATGAAACAATTCAAGCAATCCAGCTCTCTGAGTCAATGCTTGGAAGATATGGCAAAGCCTTCTTAATTAGGAATTCATTGGCAAGAATTGAAGTCAGCAATTAAGAGAAAGAATTCTCAGTTAAAAAGGGACTGAGGTGAATACTAGTAATATCAAATAAAGCAAAAAAAGTTGTTATGCAATCACAAGAAACATCTTCAAAAATATACATAAATGTAGCCACTTTAACAATGCATGCCTTCCAAGAAAATCCGAACAGAAATACTTTCAAAGTTTATCTAGGATCATCTCTCAGGCTCATGAAACAGCCCACTCATAATAATATTTTTACACACTAAAGTTGTCTTATATGCACGAGGAAGAAGGCTCACCTATAGATTGTGCTACATTGCATCAATTACTAATGTAGCTACAGCCACAAAGCCCACAACAGACAACAAAATAGATGTGCAGAGCGGCCCTAGCATAGCTAAACCCAGCCAATCTGTCAGTATTCCTTAGCTCCTGAGATAAATGACAAAGAAAGCAGGATCAAGATTGAGGAAATATGTGAATAATGGATGACACACCTGACTTATAACAATAAGACTGCGGATGATGGGATTACCAGGGGCTGGCTGTAAGCCAAATGCTGTCTGCAAGCAATCTGCTCCCAGTAGACAGCAGGGTGGTGTCTTTTTGATGGGATGGGCTGACCTCGTCTGTCACTCACAACGGGAAACAGGGCAAGTGATCCAGTGCATAGAGATAACGATATGATACCCTAACAGGGGGGTAAAAACGTGTATGAAATTATGTACACTTGACTCTCATCTTGTAATTGCTTTCTGACAATCAATGCGGCGACAGAAACATCTGTGAGACATGCTTTGTACCTGGATTCGTCACAAACAGCACACGAGTTCGGTGCAGTAAAAGGACTGACTCCTTAGAAATTCGCAGACAACCCTTTGGGTAGAGCACCAAGAAGTACACAGGCAGCAATCCGTTTGATTGGGTGCACCAAGGCTGGAACTTGCTCAGATTAAAGATTAGTACATCTACTCCCATTTGCTTCATACGTTTCCATCTTCTAGGCTGATACTGTATTGATCAGCAGTACAAAGCGAGCCCTTCTGGCAGGTATGTTGTGGAATTGATTTGGTGGCACACATTAGTGTAATGCCAGTATCTATTGATTTAAATACATTGACGGTGTCCCCCACGAGATATCTCTGCCTCTAAAACCATAAGTTGAAGGTGCTGCTGCTTCAGCTAGTTTGAGACCTTATTTGCCAGCACCCTCCCGAATGCCACCTTCAAAAGATCATAGCATCTCGAGTCTGAGCTACTTTGCCTCACATCAAAGGGGCAAACAGAGCAAATCACCCCACTTCTAGCCTCTTGTGCCCTCACCCCCACTCCAGGGTGGCTCTTAAGACCCTGTTATTGCCTGTTAGTATACGATATGCAGGCACACAGTTTGAGAAAACATATCCCGTTGCCCAGTGTCAACTGGCCCTTTGAACAAGACACACAAACTGTGGATTACACTCTCAGGTCACGACTGATGGCAGAAACAAGATGCTGTCATGTCACACACCCATAGCTTCCCTCCATCTCACTCTCCACTTCTCTTAACTGTTTTTCAGTCTCAGACACATCCTTGTCAAAATAAGGTTGACACCCACGTTGGGCATGACGGCATCAACCACTTCATGAATAAAACAACTGTTTTTCGGCAAAAGTTTTTTCTCTTCTCTTCTTTGTTTCCCATTATACTTCGGAATATGCAATGGAAGTGTAACGCATAATGAATATGAACCTCAGGCAAGAAAACCTTTGTGTTTTTGTAGCTATCATACTCTGTCTTGCAAGGCTGTACTTTCGCCTGTCTCTCATACAAACTTCCAGTCATTACCTGTGATATTTAGCATGCATAATCCCCACACAAGTACAAAGCAACATTCAAGCTGATTCATCAAGCCACAGAGACATATACCTATTACTCAACCGTCATCCCCCAGTTGCCTTGCTTTTATTAATTACTACAGAGATCTCATTAGTGCTGGCAAAGCCCTCGTATTTTGTTCTTATTTTTTTCATACATAATCCTAAACCAGTGCCAGCTGTAAGGGATGAGCAACAAACATTTCGTTTGCCACTCATTCAATTTCCTCCAGGCTTTCAGCAAATTAATAGCTTGGCAAGATGCTACAATCTGCGAATGCTGTATAAATCTACTAAGAGCTCTGCATGATAAGAATCGGGAGTGTTTTCCTTTCTTCAGACTCCAATCAGATACTGAGTGTTGTGTTTTCACGTAAAAGCCACTACGGAAATTAGCAGCATCAATTTTTCATTGCTGCTACTTTGAGCTCTTATTTGAAATGGGCCTGGGACACCCTGGGTGCTCTTTACCCCATTCCCCGCCTTACAATTCTAGACATCAAACCATGAAGGTCATTTGTGTGTTCTCTCTTTCTCATATTGCAAAGCAATCATGCTGATACTGTGTGAATACAATCAGTTATGGACAAGTCGTCCTTACTATGTTGACCTAGTATCAGGTCCCCCCAAGGTCAAACTAGTGTCCCAAGGTCATTGGCAGCTAGCTGTCAAGGTCGTTTAACCTGAGTGACCATCTCCTGTCACACAAATCCATGTCAACATGGCAGCTTTTGCCACTTGAAATTTTATCTCTTCAACTGAAAAGAGCTATTAGTGGAAATATACGGAATAAATGGACTCACGAATGCCAATATGATATGGAGAAAAAGTCACAAGGCTGGATTGTGGACACAACAACAAAGGTCCTTGGTGCATTTAAAGTAAAGAACCCTGATCCATTCACACAGTGCACGTCCATGTATTGATACCAATTCCAACCAACGTGAATTTGGGACATCTTTCAAAATGCAGCTATTTACAGGTTTTTTTTCTTGCTTTTTTTTTGCAAATGTTTCCCATGAAATACTTATTTGAAGTAACAAACGTATTTTCAAATCTGTCATAGCAAGAGATAAAAAGTCCGGAACTGCCGATAAACAAACCGACAGTAAGTGAAGTATTGTCAAAACATAGGGCATATGGGAATTTATGGGTAGGTATATCAATATAGCCAAAACCCCCTAATGCTGGGAACCAACCATACATTTGATTAGACGGTGACAAATCCCAGTGTCTCGTTTGATGCTGACGGTGTTTACAGCTGAGGGATGCTGGGATGCTGCAGTAAATCCCAATATCAGGTGTAAGGAGGTGGGTGGGCAGAGGCGCTTGACTGCCTGGCAACAAATCTCTCTCATCATCACCAAGAGCATCTCCCTCATTCCGCATCACCATGACAGCCTCCCAGCCACCCATCTTATTATTTCGTTTTTCTCTGCACTTTCCTCCGAGTTTCATCACATCATAGTACGTCGTTATATCGATGAAGGCAGCTTTTATGCAGCCAAAGTCTGATTGCATTGCAAAAAGCCACAAATTGCTATAGTGTAGGCAGGAGAGCCAGCGTCTCATACTTTAAGCCGACTGGAATATACGAGAGATTTTTGCCCCAGCTATGGGATTAGCTTCTCAGCTTCCGTGACAGGGGTTCGCAGTAATCCTGATTTATTCATTCCTCGGATGCCATGCTTGGCACAGCTTCCTTCGTACTCATCTTCTGATCACAACACAACGCTAAATATTAGCATTGTTACATCGTTACAGGAACACAAGACAACACGCAGAGGCCAGGGGTCTTACATTTGACCTCAGAGCAATCACTCAAGGTCATGTGATACCACCCAACCCCACAATGTGCAAATGCACTTCAGCATTAGGCCACTTTTGCCAACTGTCCACCCCTGACCACTGAGTGTATTGCAATCAGTCATATGTTAATATTGGTCACCCTGAATCAACCACGTGCCCACAACAACGACAGGAAGTTATATTTCTTTTTTCATACAACTAGAAGGAAAGTTCAGCGTGTGTTATTTCAGGCTTACAAAAGGTCATGAATCGCTCTGATGTGCTTGCACACGAAATGAGTCGATCTGGCAAATTTATTACCTTTAGCTTCTGACTTAGTGCACATAAAAAAAGTCTAAATACCTTGATTTGTGGGGGCTATGTTGTTCGTAAAGTTACTTTACAAGGTATAGGAAATAAATAAGGAACTAATATGTTCTGGCGTTGCTATTAGCAACCATAGTTCTCTTTGTAGTTGGAGCTAGGCAAGATTGATATTGTATAAATCCCTCATTTTCACTGGTGACCATTTATCATAACATAGTATTGCACTGGTGTCAGGGATAATTGCATTGGCTGCAGTATAAGTGTTCCAGCTGCTGCTACAGGGACTGGTCAACCAACGACCTTGGGTGTCCCCGATGACCTTGAGGTCTCAAATGACCGTAATCAGGGGCGGAGACCATTCTGGGCACGACAAACTTGCAGAGGTCTACCCGGCCAGAGCGTGAGCCCGCCTGGGCCACCCGTCAACTGGGCGCTCATTAATAAGAACAGCAAACGTTGTCTGTCTTCATCAACGTGCCCGAGGGATAACGCTCCAGTCCTAATAGCTACAGCAGCTGAACAGCATCCCAAGTCTGCTGCACCAAGCCTTAACCTCCTGTGCATACACCTAATGCCACATTCTCTGCATTCGCTTCATTCTTGATGGTCCAATCTCAGTCCAGCCCTGGCTGATCCATGGGGTAATTAATTAAGGCAGGAGGCTCACTTCTGCAGGTGCCTCATCACACCATAGCACAACGTCACCCAACTTATCATGAGGACTATTTCCTTTTAATTGTGTGCAACAACAAACTCAGACTAATTAAGTAATAGAGAAAAAGACTCGTGAATTAAAAAAAAATTGCACTTTGAAATGACTCACAATAGCAAAGAATACATGGGCGCTGCTATTCTTCTTAAGTCTGACATTTTTAAACCAAGGAATTACAATCCTGTAGACATATCTCCATTCTTGAGACGCCCCTCGCATCAATCCTTTTTAAGCTCATAATCTAATTTCCAGAGAAAACTTCCGATGAAACATGAAATAGTGACAGGTGGGCGTATATCATTCCGATTTAAAATGTAATAATGAGCATTTACAACGTTTTATATGAAATTGGCATATCTTGCATGTTGTGAATCATCGTTCATAAAACACTCTAGGCCTATATGCATATGTTATATCTGCCACACCTACAACACCTGTCATTAGACTTAAGTTAACAGGGACTGCAATATGGATTCCTTGATATATGTCAAGTAGATTAAAACTGTGGCTAAAGAGAAGCACCTTGGGGCAGCCAGCTACCCTGGGCATCCTGTTGCACTGACTGTGGCTAGTACCTTTCGATCGAGCAGCTCTTGCCTCAACCAACGGGTCTGTCACCGCCTACGTTTACGTAGCAAAGGCCTGTGGTTTCCAAGGCAACCGTTTTGTGCTGTAGGATGACTGGAGCAGGACAATGGCCTGGACTGTTCCATTCTCATGAACAATGCCTCAGCCTCGTTGTGATAAACAATACTCGGCAATATCCGCCCAGTATTGTTGTCAGTCTCCACTAGATGGCACCAGTCTCGAGTTACAGATTTTGAAAAGAAGTGTTTACGTCAAGCAATCCTCCCCGCAAGTGATGAAAATCAGTGCAGCAGAAATAAATGGTCTTAACAACTGAAATGTGACATTTTATTTCAATTATTAGTAGTTTTGATTACAACTCAACAGAATTAATCACAAAGACTGATTCCTTGATTATCACAAATGAATTACATGCCCAACATTTCTTATGAACCATGTGATCTTTGAATAACTGAAATGTGACTCATTACAATTCCACTCAGGAGAAGATAGAGAAATGATAAACAGTCTTAAATATCAAATTGCCAGCAGAAAACCTGCAACAGATAACAGGAAGTAATCTGTGGAGGAGAATGTGAGCCATCTCAGCTTTTATTCTTTTAATTAATCCCAATTAGCAATAAACTCGGAACAACACGTGGCTAACAAGAGTAGGGACGACATCACACGCAAAGTGTCATATCACTCCGCCAGACATTTTGTCCTCATTAAAATCGGGATAAAACGAGATTTGCAGGAGGTAGCTTCCAGAAGCTGACAGGCTGTAGAGTTTAGAATCTACTGTAAGTACATACATGTGGTAAACAGTCTGCCAGCTAAGAAACAAACACTACATGTGTTGCATGCAAAACATTATGGCGTCGATACTTGGCAAGAACCAAAAACCACTTCACACCCTATAACATTCTTGTGACGAAATCATTTGCTTGACTTTTGCCATAGTTTGAGATTCTCACAGTATCACTCACTAAATTGGGACTGTTTTATATCGTTTTATTTTTTCTCTTTTCAATGCATAATTTACACCGGTGCTTCCGAGAAGCGTCAGATACAAAAGGTGACCCCAGGAACCGGAAGTCGCTCAGTGTCAAAAAGCGACTCGGTGGATAGAACTCAAGATCACCGGAACCAGCGCATTGCTCTAAAACTTTTGCATAAAAAAAAATAAAAGCACAAGGAAAAAGAAGTAAGACTGCTGCAGTTTACCAAATAACAGACACTCTGGTCCAAGGATTTTATTGTAGACCTGCACTATCCAAATTGTGCAACATACTGTATTCACCACGTAAGTATTGTCTGAGTACATTGTCTGACATGCAAGATAATTACAACAGTACCATACATACAGTAGTATTTAATGAAGCAATCAACACAATGTTCTTATGAATGCCAAAATGGCTGAGATGTCGAGATGTCACATATTCTTGCCAGATATTTCCTTGGCAACAAACGAAGCATCATGCACCATTGTGAGAAGTTGACTGGAGTCATCATCGTTATTTCCTGCTGGAAATTCCATGTCGCATAGTGCATTTTCCCAGAGTTTGCTGCTATATACATTTTATGAGATAACATAGATAGATAGATAGTTTATTATATTCTAATATATTTCATAATAATATTGTAAACAAGTATTTAATTTTCCTTCTGAGACAACGGGCGAGTAACAATATATACTATATTCTATGATTTTTCACAATTTTTGATATAAAAGGACATCGCGTCTGAGATGGAATATTCAAAATACACTAAATGGAAACGATTGAAACATCTGTTCACTTCTTAATTATTCATAGATTAATTAGATTTTTTGTCTCTTGAGAGAACTCAGTAGAATCACTTTAATTCATCGTACATTTTGCAAGAAGAACTCAGTTTTAAGCAGTAGCTTGGAATTGTAACATGGTTGCCAAAGTAATAAGGTAAATAAAAAGACCAAAAGGCACACATGACCTTTCATCATTCATGGACTGGTGACAGCCACATGCAGTTCTATCACGAGAGTACTGCCAACTTTACATGAAGCCAAATGTGGATAGTGTGCTCAATATCTCAGCACCATCCTTAGTGAGTACTTTCATGTACTTATGAGTTTTGTAAGAACTGAGTAATAAGTCAGCAATTAGTGAGGAGAGGGGTTAAGTAAAGTACATGAAGCAGCCTTTGATGTAGGATTGTTGCTATATATATTAATCACAGGGAGAGTTGTTTTCATACAATTAAGGGGGCAGGAGGACCAGAGGACCGATGATGAAGAGAGTTACTTTTCTGTCAACAAGGATTGCACTGATCTGGGCTGGTCCATCACGATTACCTGATACATCAAAGCAGTTACAGGGTAATCCCCTACTTGTCTATCTGATCATTTTGTTCCTTCGATGTCAATCGAACAAGCTAAGCTGGTTCATATGGGATACATCATCCCGTGTGTCAGTCATGTCAATCTAATGCATCATATCTCATAATTCTTTGATTGGCTGCTGATCACAGGTAATTGATTGCTACAGCAGAGCTCATTGCACTGAAACATATATGTCTGTTTACGATGTAAAAGCACTGGTCTTTCCTTTGCAGTGCTAAAGTTGCATGGTTTTCCATTACAAAGCCAATGCTGATGTTGATACAATCCAGTAGGAATGGTTAGCAGTACAAATCTAATACTGTACTTCCATTATCATGCCATTGCAAGGATAACAGACATTGCTCACAAGCTAAAAGGACTGACTGCATGCATGATTTGTACATAGTTTTAGATTAGCAGACAACCACTAAACAGGCACGTAAAAACCAAGCTAACACTCCCACTATTAGCACCACGTTCAATCATAGCACTGTCATCCACTTATCAGCACAAACCACGACTAGTTATCATTTCTCACTAAAGCCCCGTTCCCACATAGCCGAGTTACTCGTAGTCAACTCGTAGTAATAACAAAAATTACGTAACACCCAAAATTCGAGGAGTTGGCGACGAATTTTTGCGGAAAAAATGACCAGGAGTGACTCGCCGAGTTACTCGCCGAATTACTCGCCGAGTTACTCGGCGGGTTCAGCGAGCGACTCGCCGAGTACCAGGAGTAACTCGCCGAGTACCAGGAGTAACTCGCCGAGTACCAGGAGTAACTCGCCGGGTGAAGCAAGGTGTCTACGACAGCGACGAGTCACCCATCGAATGATAGGCCGACGCCAGCCTACCTGCATTCTCAGATGAATATCTCGCTTAATATTTGGTCTATTTTCGATCCGAAAAAACCTATGGAGTCACTATGAATTATACTACAAAACAATCTTCATTTGACGAAAATCGGACTAATATTAAGGGAGCAGTAGCTTTTTAGAGAAGAGCTCAGCTTTCTGCATTAATACAGTCTGGGCGCGGACGCTTCAGGGAGCACCAGTATAAGTAAATTAAATATAGCAAATAAAATCACAGATCAAATCACAAATACTAATTACAATATCAATATTAGATTTAAATTTTACAAAATATACACAAATTTATACTGATCATAATATCACAATAAGATTCAAATTAACACAAAAAGATAAGAAAGTTATACAAATATAATCATTGCCTGGAAATTACAATTAAATATATTGCTTTTAATTAATGAAAGCAATTACATATTTTTGTAATTGTGAATGACAATCAAGACAATGTCATATTACTGTGTCATCTTTGAACAAACCATGAAATGACAGGTCAAAGAACCCCAATTTAGGCAATTAGGCAATTGACACATGTATTGAATTTGCTGTATGCTCTACACCAATTCTTTGTATCATTCAAAATGCTAATAGCAATTACTGTGTCATCTTTGAACAAACCATGAAATGACAGGTCAAAGAACCCCAATTTAGGCAATTAGGCAATTGACACATGTATTGAATTTGCTGTATGCTCTACACCCATTCTTTGCATCATTCAAAATGCTAATAGCAATTGACATAACAGTCATGGCAGTTGGCAGAATGAGTAGAAATGAATTGCAATAAAGCTCATCCAAACAATGTATATAAAATGGTCAAAAATATTGACCACACCATTCATGTCAGGGCCATACACAGAGCACCTTGCCGCCGCCAGACTACCTGCCTTCTCAGACAAATATCTCGCTTAATATTTGGTCTATTTTCAATCTGAAAATCTGTGTGGAATAAGTATGAACTCGACTATAATTCAATATTTATTTGACGAAAATCGGACTAATATTAGGGGAGCAGCGGCCTTTTAAAGTAGCGCTCAGCCTTACCTGCATTGATACAGTCCGGGCGCGGACGTCTGCGAGAGCACCACTGTTTGCCTCCGCCAACTTAGCTGCCTTCTCAGACGAATATCTCGCTTAATATTTGGTCTATTTTCAATCCGAAAACGCGTATGGAATCAGTATGATTTATACTACAATTCAGTTCTGATTTGACGAAAATCGGATTAATATAAATGGAGCAGCAGCCACCGCAAGACAACTGCCTTCTCAGACAAATATCTCGCTTAATATTCGGGTTTTTTTAAATCCGAAAATACGTATGGAATCACTATGAATTATACTACAAAACAATCTTTATTTGACGAAAATCGGACTGATATTAGAGGAGCAGCGGCCTTTTATATTATATACGACCCCCTACGCTGATGATGCATGTACTAAAGGTAGAACTCGACGAGTTACTCGGCGAGTTACTCCTACAACTCGGTGAGTTACTCCTACAACTCGCCGAGTTACTCCTCGCACTCCTGAACATCCCCCCGAGTGTAATACGAGCGAAAATAGCGCCGAGTAACTCGGCGAGTTCGAGGAGTAACTCGGCGAGTTCGAGGAGTAACTCGGCGAGTTCGAGGAGTAACTCGGCGAGTTCGAGGAGTAACTCGGCGAGTTCGAGGAGTAACTCGGCGAGTCATGGCCGAGTTTTTGGACTCCTGGATAATTCGCCGAGTGTGCCGTGCAGCACGGCATACTCGGGAGACTCGGCAAACTCGGCTCCAAATCTCACGAGTTCGCTACGAGACTCAGGAGTTACTCGCCGAGCATCTCTCGAGTGCGAGGAGTAATCGCCGAGTTTAGTAAGAGTTGGGCCCGAGAGGCGTGTTACGTAATACTACGAGTTGACTACGAGTAACTCGGCTATGTGGGAACGGGGCTTTAGTAACAAAAACATTAAAATGGATGAGGCGAGAACGTAATGATTTATGGTGATAAGCACATTAAAATCAGTTAAAAATATTCCAAATCCAGGCTTGCTTCAGACTGACAGATCACCCCTTCCTAATGCGTCTTTTTCCTATTTAAACATGGCATGCTGGCTGGTTTTCACAGAGATTGCAGAATAGCATGTTAAGATGAAGTTCGAGGCATGGCATTGATTGCACATTTAAAAAGTGGTTGGGACAAATTTATCATGCAAAAACGGAAGAAAAACATATTAAGGAAAGATATAAACTCCCATCTACTGCAACTGCTTTTAATGAAACTAGGACCACTCTTTCCAACTGGATGGTAAAACAACCGAATGTTACGATGATTTAGCCATACTTTCGACTTCATATTAAATTACTTGACACTGTCTTCATAATTTCTCTGTTACTTTACTCCTTTCACTTGTTTATTCATGGCATTGCTCACTACGTACACACCGGTTCAAACAGCTGGTGTCACAGAGCACAGCAACTACAGTAAAAGTAGATGAACTATTTTGAAAGAGAATGCACTCTTGATCAAGTATCATGTGTGGAATTGCCTCTCCAGCAGAACCACAGACAATGAGATTGTAATATAAGACCTTGAGCAGCATAGCAGTGTTAATTCAAGCTGACCCCAATGAGAAAGCCACGTGAGTTAAGTGGCACATTTTCCCATTCAATCACACTGCCAATCGACTCCGGGCTGACTCATGTATGGGGAGTTCTCTTCTGGGAATAGGCACAAATGAGATCTGAGGGTGGGAATTTTAAAGTGAAAAGCAGTAACAGAAACGCCTTGAGGGGGGCTCAGCAGTCCCTTATGATTGGGCTTTCTGAGGGTGTCACATGTCACCCCACTCAGGGGCTGTTCTATTTAATCCACCCCTGATTCTTACCCCCTCCTTGTCCCCAAATAGCCCCATCCCCAAACAACACCATGCTGGGCCAATAACAAGTGCTCATTACTGAGGAGGGGAGCACAGCTGTGACCAAGTGTGACCATGTGTGTGGTCATCATGGAACAAGTGATAAAATCAACAGATGCTGACCACTCCGCATCACTGCCATCAGCAGCAGATCCTGCACGCCAGTCCTATCAAGGCATCTTCATCATCAATCATGATGCCTGCTACTGCTGCTACAGCTGCTTGAAATACAGCCATCAACCTCAACATGTACAATCCCACACAAGGCAAAATGTCAGTGGCTTTTGTTGGCCACCCATACATCACAACAATATCCATATTTTGATCTTTGGTATTGTGATACAGATGTCTTCATATATCATCTATTCTACAATACAATCAACAGGTTGACATTCAATACAATAATGACCACGTGATTTATAAGTGTTTCCCGTTTGGTCACATGTTTGCCATAAAATCCGAGCAACTTTCTATTCTATATATTTGTCTAAATCACAGCTGTGTTATAGCATGACCAGTATATGGATGAATTTGAATTGTGTACTGATTTTGTCCTAGATATAAGTTGGATAGATGATCAAACTTAAAATAACCCTTTATGAGCTTTCAAGAAAATGCCTAAAAACAATTTGATTTGAACATAACTACCCAGTCCAGACTGTAGAGACTCTAGTTAATTATTTGTTATGTCCATACAAGTAAATGTCTTGTGAAAATAAACATTTCCATTGTCCCAAGATAGTAATAAAAAAAGACCATCCAGAATGTTATGCTCAAACGACCATCCAGAATATTATGCTCAAACTACCAGCCAGAATGTAATGTTCAAACTACCATCCAGAATGTTATGCTCAAACTAACATCCAGAGTGTTATGCTCAAACGACCATCCAGAATATTATGCTCAAACTACCATCCAGAATGTAATGCTCAAACTACCATCCAGAATGTAATGCTCAAAGTACCATCCAGAGTGTTATGCTCAAACTAACATCCAGAGTGTTATGCTCAAACGACCATCCAGAATATTATGCTCAAACTACCATCCAGAATGTAATGCTCAAAGTACCATCCAGAGTGTTATGCTCAAACTAACATCCAGAGTGTTATGCTCAAACGACCATCCAGAGTGTTATGCTCAAACGACCATCCAGAATATTATGCTCAAACTACCATCCAGAATGTAATGTTCAAACTACCATCCAGAATATTATGCTCAAACTATCATCCAGAATGTAATGTTCAAACGACCATCCAGAATATTATGCTCAAACTACCACCCAGAATGTAATGCTCAAAGTACCATCCAGAGTGTTATGCTCAAAGTACCATCCAGAGTGTTATGCTCAAAGTACCATCCAGAGTGTAACTCTCAAACCATCCATCAAGCTGTATACGGTTTTTTTTTCAGCATGAAAATCACATGATACATCCAAAGCACTTCATCATAATATTATACATTTTTCATGACAACTGCTTATAACAAAATCCTAACACTCAACTTTGATCTAAGTTAAAGCCGACTTACCTTTCTTGTTCCAAGGTTTTCCACTCTGCACTTGAGGACTGCCCTGTCTCCTGGACCGACTGTTATGTTGTTGTTTGTTCTGAGGAAACGAGGTTGGAGCATGTCATGCATCCCAAGGCCCGTCTCCCTGGATGTCCGAAACCCTCCAGCTGCAAAGAGAACACATTTGTTACACAGGAATTCACCACATTTACCACAAGTTATATAGGTTCATTGACAAGGTCACTAAAATATTCTTTCAAAGAAAGAGAACACTTTTTTTACAAAGTAAGAGTTCACCACCACATTGACCAAAAGGTTTATTAGGTTTATTAACAAGGTTCCTAACCACTGCAAGGAAATATTCTTACAATAACAGAAACATACATCAATCTTTGCAATCCAGTTGCACACAGGCTTCGCACACAGGAGTGGTTTTATAAAAAGACAGGATTGATCGAAATGTGATATACTCGGCATGAAAGGAAAAATCGAAATTCAGACAATGAGCAGACACAGTAACAGTAGTTGGAAGGATCAATCGACCGAGAATGACAAAACCCTGGTGAGAGTAATGACCGGAGATGAGGGTTTACAAAAATAGAGAAACAACCCAGAGAGAGACATGAAAGGACTGATTGGTTAGTCTCATGTCTACCCTTCTAAAAAGTTTGTGATTTGATACATGTTACAATCAGTTACACACAAAATAGCCTGGCTACAATCGATACACAACGGTTTATGCATAATATAGATATATACCAGTCCATACATACAGTACACAATAGCTCAAATGAAGTAATAAATTCGAGATATTTGAGTTTTTCTCTTCTTTGGCAACAATAAAACTGTTGGTAAAGTTCACAGTTCTTCAAAATCTCTTATTTGTGCACAAAGTGTACACGTATCGAACCTAATCTGTTGGAAAGCTTTTGAAGCAGGTATTGGACACGCCATTTCAACCAGACTATAAAGGGAGAGGAAATTTTGCAGATCAATGCCAACAAAGCTGGCGATAGAAATAAAGTGTGGAGAGGGACCGAATCCAATACTACACACGGCTTGCTGCATCACACAATATATACGTAGCTGAGATCGGGTGGATTTTTTATTTTATTTGTGGGGTAGAGAACGGATTGTAGAAGCAGCAGACACTGCAGAATTTAGAGCAATGCAGGAGTTGCAATACTGCAGGATTCTGTGCTGCAGGACGTGCCACTAGAGTTGCATGGTCACAATTGTCCTGACATCAAAGACACTGTTCTCTACTTTCCACTCCTAAAATAGCCTCAGAACAAGACAAGAATTACAGTCAGCTGGTAAATAATATGGGAAAATTCGATCCCCGGGGAGGCAGGAAAAGACCATATATGACCCCAAATATCGACAGCTCACAGAAGCTTATAATTGATGCCATTCCATGTCTTTGATAACCTCCAAACGTCTTTGTGTGCCCAGAATGTGACATAGACACGTTTCAATTTCTTGGGGCACACGAGCTGTTTATCCCATTATCAGATGGACCAATTTCATATCATCAATAGCGATCCTGCGTTGATGTGCACTATACCTGGGAAAAAAGAGTATTTACTGATACATCAAGAGTAGAAACAGAACTGCACTGTAAAGAAGAAACCACTCACTCAGCCGAAGAACAAAGAACAAAGAAACGAAGCAATCAACCAATCAGGTAAGATACAACAAGCAGGGGACATCAACTCAATTAAATCTGGAATTGCTTTCTCTTGAAAGAGGTGAAAACATGGCTCGTGCGTGTTTTGTTATGCCATCCGCAGGCCTTTGCTTGTGGGCTGCCTCTGTTTCAGATGCTGATGTTGAGGAGGATGCCATCACCTCGTATGCTCCCTCACAAAGCTGGGGTGACAAATTGTAGTGGCTAAAACAGGCCCCAATAAAGCATGGTGGGTGTGTTATCAGTCCAGCATATGCACAGTGCGCAGGCAGCCATGTAGAGGAGGCAGAGAATGTTAATTGGATGCAGACGCTTAATGAGTTGATGGGGCAGGGGTAGATGGGGAGACAAGCTGCAGCACAACCACCACCATCACCAACAGCAACAGCATCAGCAGCAGCAGCTTTGGTGATGAGTAGCATGCAGGCCAACCATGTTGCCTGTTTGTCTGCAGCTCACAGACTGCAGCCCTTTGAGTGATCACCTGAAATCAGGCCTCGATAAGGCCCTATTGTTACCGTATAAGCCTGCACTGGATCACTTTGTAATTGCGCCCCTCGTTGGGGCTACTTGTCACTGGTTGAGGCTAAATTGGCACAAGATATTGCGACTACCTCATATTTTACCTCACCTCTAACCAACAACACCCGTCCCAAACGAGAGCCTGGGTAATTTAAAAGGCACTTGGCAAAAGAGGCAATAGAAGTAAAGTGGTACTTACTGCCAAATGCACAATCAGGAATTGGCACACGAATAGATAACATCACTAGACAATAAAGTATACTGTAAATTGTACGTATGTACATTTATATTCAATTTATCTTCTCTCTGCATCACTACAATGGGCCACTGATAAAGCCCTTAACAGACAGACCTCTGGCTTGATTTTGGCCAAGTGGACTTGAACGGCCTCAGGAGCTTCATCCAGCTCTGCTACATCTCTGTAAGATGCCATTTTTTGATGGTATGGTGGACACATGATGGGCTGCATGTGGTGACCACAGCCGCATCTCCATCTCACTTGCAAGCTGCTGGCCACTGTCACAAGAGCACCAGATTACACTCTTCTGCTCTCACTGACCCCGTAGCCGCCTAGCGGTCATGCCATGAACTAAGCCCTTGGCAACCAGATACTCGTCGTCCCAGGAAATGGATATTGAATTCCAGAAGACCATGCACAAATGGAGATAGATCGGGCTCACATTGGGCCACCACTCGCTATCCAACCAGCAGTAAATCCACATTAGACCCGATCAAGTAGAATGCGCCTAACATGAAATTGTCTTTCATTATGACGTTTGTCCATGTATGATGCTTTCCACCCATGTTCAACCGGCTAACCAAGGATTCTCGTTAAAACACAAACAGTATCAGAAACAGATCTGCAATTCTGCAAGGACCATAAACTCAAATATATACACATGCAGCCCATGCAGCCGTGACATCAATGTGTCGTAAACATCGGCAGATTCACCACGAAGCATATCACCAATTGCTGCAGATATCACAGCAGTGCAAACATCATTTTCTTTTTATGATAGAACAGAGCCCAAAGCAGCTATATAATATCTTGCAAATATGTTGATATCATTCTGGTATTCATCATCGACCCAACAACAATCTACTATTGGATATCCCAACATACACTGCCCTGAAGCATTGCAAAACTTTGAACTGAACTTCTTACTAAAGTTTGCACATAATGTACAACTCATGGCGACTACAGGAAGTCGGTAATCATACCAAGCTTTCTTTTATGCCACAGCAAAATGTGAAGACAGTTTCATAGGCATTCGCAGACAGGAGGTTGCGAGGAGCAAATGTGGTGCATGCCAGGATGGTTGTGGGTTAAGCAGGGCGGAAGGGCAGCCTTATGCTCAAGCAAGAACATTTTTTACCATGAGTAGTGGTAGGTGCTGATAATGGCACAGAGACAGGGGCCATTGGTTGGGCAGCCAGTGGTCGGTCAGGACAGCAGAGCCAGGGGCATAGCCTTGGGTAGAGCCCTTTACTAGAGGGGAGTCATTGGTCTCCGGGCTGCCCTGGTCTATTGGCTCTATTTCGCCGTCTGAGAAGACGGCCCAGCACAAGCAAGTGCTATTGACATCTTACATGATGGACATAGGAACGTCATACTCTGGTTTCCATGGCAACGGTCTTGGGGGATGCTGGCTTTCCCCTATGGTTACGCTTGATCCCCATCTCATGTCGGCTTCATCTCTCTGGATCCTGCATCCCTCTTGGCTGGTCCGGATAAGCTCCCCCCTCATCCCTTCCCTTTCATAACCATTCTATTTCCAACACACATCAGGGTCTCTATGTAGCCGATAAATTCATATACTGTATCATATAGTTTCCCTCTAGTAAATATTGATATTTTTCAAGGGTAAGCCATGAAAAGAGGTAATATAAAATGATATAGGAAATACCATGTACTGTAAACACAAAAACAAATTGTAACAGATATTCTCATATGCTCAATCAAGTATTAAACCTTTTTTATATCTGGCGTCTAGACCTATGACTGATATGGTCAGTTTCAATGCCAGGTATTATTACGAACACTTGGTTTACTGGGTGGAAATAATCAGGTCAAGGACCCAGGCGGGGTTGTCTTGCAGACTCTTTGATTTGATTGGTTGTTCAGTTATGAAGAACCCATCAGGGCCTCTTCACTTATTTTAATGTTTTCGACCCAGAAAGGCTCATGCACAACTAACCTAGGCAGTATTCACCTTAATTTTGGGTTAAATTCCTATGGAGTATTACTGCAGTAAAAAAGTAAATGCATGCTTGTTCACTGCTCAGGCGAGCTATTTACAGTCACATAAGGACAAAATATTGCATAAAAAGATGATTTGTTGAGCCTCTGACATTATATTACAATATCCACACCATTTTATGCACATCATATCATTACTTTTTTTTATTATTACTAGTATTACATGTAATGATTGCATATATTTATTCATCTTTTCATGTATTGCTGGTATTAATGAAAAGTTATGTTTCCAGCATTACAATTAAGCTTTTACTAAGTAAAACTCATACTTAACTTGCTATGTCTCAGCTATATTTCCAAATATAAACATTGCTTTCTTTATTGGCACCCATATTAATCATGTTATATAAGCACATTGTATCATTACTTATATTTTACAGCATTATTACTAGCATTAGATGTATATTGACTTCCTTTGTTGTTCAACCATGTGTGCATATTTAGTGTTACATTGTAACTTCTTAATCATATATGATCATAAACCTTTATGTCGTATTACATTCAATCATGTTCTGCCCACCAGTAACGAGATGTTATTATAAATGATCTTGTATTTACATTCCTTTCATTACACCCCAGACCATTCAACACTAACTTATTATCTGCTTAGTGCCATCATGGAGCCTTCTGATGGCACCATGGTCCCAATATCATGTACAATGACAGCTGTGTACTGCTAATATTGTTCACGTTGCCAGATATCTATTCTTTTTTTTAAAGAATTTTCTTGTTTCAGCTGCCATTAGCCTTTAATATCTCTCTTCGACGACTTTACAACTGTAGCATAGAGTGTATAGTCATTCTGGATTAGCATACACTTCAGTGTCGGGCTGTATACTGCCAGCACTTTGCTCCAGGGGCTACTTGACTTGAAATTGTTTGCAGCACTAAGTAGCCTGGCAACACAGCCTCTGGTATGAAGCAAACAGCATATACTAGGGTATGAGATCTGTTAATTCAACAAGTATCTCAACATTGCATAGCAAATTCTTGATGAAGCATTATCAGCAACTGAACACCAGTAATTCGTAATCGTAAAGATTTTACAGTGTTGTAAAAGCGGTTTGGTTTTACACGCAATTGATCCTTGTATTTGCTCATTCTGCAGAGTGATTTTTCCCTTCAATCTTCCTCACGTGTGGCCACTTGTCTGATTTATCTGTGTACCAATCACATCGTTTGCCCTTTACACCCTTCAATCGTGGGATCTGTAACCCTTAAATTGATGAGCTTGAACTGTCAGACACTTAATCAAGCCGCATGCATGTCCAACAGGACGTCCTTGGCTGCAATTCAATGTAGGTCATGTAGTTCCAGACATTCACTGGCAGAAAGACACCGGTACCCATGAAAGTATAACATTGATCAGTGACATGACAAGCATGGGATGCATGCGTTTTCTGTGAATGCAGTGTTGTTCACATACAGCTGGGCGTTAGTAATGAGTAGGAATGCACATGAACCCCTCTTATCCATGCTCTATAGATTTTCTATAATCACCATTGAGGGCTGCATGATATGGCTATTTGTAGCAGTGTAATGCACACGTTTGCATGCAGACACTGTTCCATTCTTACCCCCTTATTGACACCAGTTTCCTGCTTTTTGTCCCAAAGCTGTGCCAAACATCCCCTCGTGGAAGAAAAGTCAATTTTTAGGCAAGGCAGTAAAGAAGAGATTGGGGAGGGTGATGATGTGATGATGTGAATTATGCAGCAGTGCTCAGCTGCAGCAACCAGCCATGGCGTGATGTGAACTGGGTGCAGCAGTAGCAGCAGCAGCAGTAGCAAATGATCCTCAGCATCCCTTTCATCTAGCATCCCTTCTATTGCCAACTCTTCTCACCTCTTTTGAGGTGTCCAAACTCAGCTGTCTTGTCTTGCACAACATCACTTTCCACCTCATTAGACACCTCGCAATCCCAATCAAACTAGGAGACAATATCAACCAAGTTAGGAGATGCACATTGCATCACATATGCTTAAGATCCCACCAATATGACATGTGGGTTGCAAGAGATTCCAGCACACATGGCAACACACAAAATCAGTTGCACCATACCCTCCTTTTGCTAGACAATGCGTTCCTAGTACATATTGTAATATTTTTTGTTCCACACAATTCTCCCTATAAATTCTATCAGCGCTGACATTCATTCATGATTTCCTTTTGAAACACTAGCCGCCATTATTCGTCACATGCATGAAAACACTCCCATGTCCAAGTCTCTCATACACCAAATAATATATTTCGTTTGATCTCCCATCATTGTCCAATCCACAACAGACAGCCATAAGCAGCAATTTGCTGGCCACACGGAGACATATGTGATGGATGTGTTTGTAGCCTGACCCAACAGAAAGCATTACGTTTTAGCTTGTCTCAATGGTTTTATAACTGGCCAGTGTAGAGTTTCTCTCTACGAAGCGTGATAATAAAATGGAAATATCTTTGTTTGAAGAATTTGAGCACGTTTGCTAGACTTTCCAATTCACGAAAACGTTTTTAAGTCTGCTATTACATAGTTGATGTCATTCTGCAAGTCCTGCTAAACTACAGCTGTATAGCGAGTAGCAAATTCACAGTGGAAGCAAAGTCGCTTCTGAAGGATATAGTTTAAACTAAAGGAATAAACAAACAAGGACTGATACCTATAATTTACAAAATACACAGTTGGCAAGGCCACATCAAAAGTTAACCTGGTTTCCTCCCTCCTCACCAATCAAATAGAACAAGATTTATTTCTAGGAACTGATGGAGATCTGAGGTGCGTGACTGTGGTCAGTGACACAGGCCCACATGAATCTGTAATCATCAAGTGATCAGTGGGCAGTCTGCACTGACCCTTTGCGTGTTACGGACAATGATGACCAGGCATCGAGCAGCATTGACCAGTTACTTCAGGCAAAAAATGCACAGAAACATCCTCAAAGAGAGTAACTAATGAGATACTGGTAAAGTCAAAACAGGCATGTGACAGTTTAGCACTGACTGACTGGTTGGCTGACTAACTTGCTGACTGGCTGGCTGGCTGACTGACTGACTGATTAATTCATTCTGTTTGTGTTGCATTATGCTCTCTGAATATCAGTAAACACACCAACTCCATGGCAATGAATACGGATGCTGAGGTAAACGTGTACTAGAAAAATATTCAACAAGGGCAGAGGGCCTGCAGATGTTCTCATTACCGGCCAGAACTTCCAAGCCATTAATTGACCCATTTCCATGAGACATAAGGGAATTCCTCATCTAAACAATTAATGATATGCCTGATCATCAAACCCAGGGACACGGCCGCCTGTTGACGCAGGTGCCAGGCCCAGACAAACAGCATTGCAAATGTAACCCTCTTCAAAAATTAACAACACAATAACTCCGTCTGTTTCCAGTACAAAATTGGTAAAAATAGACAACAAAGAGCTTGGCAAAAATATCCAACTCTGCTGATGGATTACACGTCTTAATTCAGTGCAGCTGTATTTTCTCTTTATGTTACATTAACACAATAGGCATGGGATCATAACTTAAATGGTTCTCTAAAGACACACATTTTATTGTTAATGTAAAAATTTATTAGCACCTTTGCTATACTTCATATTGTATTCAATCTATTGAATAAATATCAACATTACTATTACATTTAGTGAATGATTGTTTCATGATTACAATTCAAAGCCTCCAGATCACAGCCTACCACTTTAACTGCTAGACCTCAAAGGTCTACAGAACACAGCCTGGGGCAGCATGGGAAGAGACATTTGTTCCATCAGCATCAAAGCTGTTAATGATTTCTCAGCAATAAAACAATTGTGGTAATAAAACGCAGTGTTAGGCAAGGTGCTGGAGGCTCGGAAAGTGGTAATGATTTTGTAACATGTTAAAGGAACCAAAAAAGGACGAAAGGAACAGTGTCCAACAGCCTCCCAGACACACTTTGATCAGGAGAACTTGACAAATTGACAGCACTCAGGGGCAATGACAGGCTCTAACTCCTCTCGACTCCTCTCTTTTGGTTACCACCAGCTCTCTCCTCGACAGGCCAGAAATAAAGTTTTACTCGAATTCATTTGCTAGGAGAAGGAACGCAATCATGCAAAAAGAAGTTGCTCCTGGCAAGGTCTGTCAGTCGGTAAAGTTGCAGCATTGTAAGTTCATGCTTGGATGAGTTTACACTCTGTGCAGAGGAAAGATATGCATGTCAGTCCGTATGAATACATATTTAGCACCCCTTTCCATTGTTTCCCAGTGGAATCAGTGAGGGGAGTTGTCATATTACAGCATCATCAATTGGTCATTAGGACGGTGGCGAAACGCAGTGTGAACCTTTGAAGTATCGAAGTGTCCAATCCTCCTCTAATTCATCCAAGGTTCATGCATATTGATGTCCTGAAATTAAATGCAGCTGTAGGTGTCTTGTATCCGATTGACTGTTATAGTTGTATTGGTTGTCTTGTAGGCAACTGATAGTCATAAATCGGTTGGTAATTAGCTGTGAATATGGTCCATTCACAACAACTACAGAGCTGGTTTATGCAAGATTATGGTGCCTGGAACTCATTCATCATTAGCAGTCTACCACTGTCTGATTTTATTCCATGCTGATCACATGTCATATCCTTCCTCTGCCTCGATGTAAAGCATATCAGTTTAACCCAAACAATGGATATGAAGACTAGGCTGGGAGCTAATTAGCACAGAGCTGTTTCCTGCTTGGCTACTGATTGCCACTAAAGTATGTGCAGACATCCTATAACAGTCATAATTAGCACTCTTTGGTTGTGCTTCGGATAAAAATCCACCAATCAAAATACCCATCATAATACATAGAGATAGGTAAGGCAGCTAATATCTGATTCTCATAAACACAGGCTATGACAATGGAATCCAACTATAATGAGAAATGTCTTCAAAATAGCAAAACAGACACATGACAGAGGCGACAACACCTGCCGCATATTTGTATCTACTAAAACTTGAGTTTAATATGTTTAAAGTACGATATTGAGCGAAGTATTACCAAACCATGTGTTAGAATGTGTTGTAAAAATTTCAAGCTAAACTAATGAGAAATCTGTCTCTGATGTAATAAAATCAACGATGTCTGGTGTCTCACCATGCCAGACAGCCTCATATTCTCAACAGCAAATTGAAAACTTCACAAAAGTACAGAAAGGTTTCATCGTAATAAGATTTACATTAAACTTTTTATATTGCAGTTAAAGCTTATTACTTTACGTAATGACTCTACATCAACATTATTCTTGATATATCCATTCCATCAACAACATCATGACCAGCAGCAGCAGCAGCAGCATCTGCAACATCCCATGTGATACATGATGCATCCCAGAGACATGGACTCCCCCTCATCCCTATATGGGCGGTACCCTCATCCACTGTCTCCTCATTTGCTGCATGATGGATCAGTTTCCTTTTCAAAGTAGCGCATCTGTTCTCACTCAATTATCAGCCTCTGTAGTCTCTTCAGAATCTAACGATGATGCCCATCCTCATTTCCAACTAGCTTATTTTGCCAAAAGGTACGACGCAGTTTGTTGACGGTTAAAGATGGACATCTCAGCATTCATTTTGGAGAATATATCAGTGTTGTTTGTCACAAAGGGCAATTCTATCAAAATCCCTTATTTCCTCATTAATGTTACTATGTCTCCAGATTTAGCATATGCAAAGAATTATATAAACCCATACTCCCTTCTTGTTTCATGATATTTTTACCATTACAGGCCCACTCGTGCACAACAATTTAATTTAAAGTTACAATAAATGATAGTTTTTCATGTCATCAAAAATTCATTATGTAAACAAACCCTAGTGATGACGTCACAATACTGAACAATGGGTGATGATGTAATTTCCATTGAGTTTCAATTTTTTTGGTCTGGATTTTCTCTCAATTTATGATTTATTTTTTTGTAATTCATGCCTAATAGACTGACCAAGCTACACAAATTAGTGTGTCATGATAAATAAAACAATTTTAAACTATGGTATAAAATCTTGGAAAATTGCAATTTTGACAGACAGTGCAGCTGTAAACAAAACCGTCTTTTGAGGGTAAAGCGCCTGGTTAACCAAATGACACACATTCTCTCCTTTAAGAGCATCATAATAACAATTGTCACTCGATAGCCTGCTTTGGGTCTGGCTTTCAGAATCTCTTCTTAAATGCCATTTGAAAACATTGCTCAAACAAAGCGTTTAAGGAGACAACCCTTTTATGGAATACGTGGGTTGGTGAGTTTGAACGAGAATGGAGTCACAAAATTGGGTCATCTGATGACGTAATGGTTCCAACTTTTATTTCTTTGCCACTAGAGGTCGCATGCAGACCACTTAAAGGAGGGATAAAGTTAAAGGTTTCCGGAAATGGCGAAAAGAATCTAACTAGAGACAGCGTCAGACCCTCCAAGAAACAGAAGAGGAGAAATCAGTCGCTGCATACTAATTAGCAGTCACATCAGGGCCCCACTTGACATCACAAGATGCTGATACTTGACACAACTAGTGATGCTGAGAGCCTGCTACTGCTGCTGCTTGAGGCCCATCCGCAACTTTTTGCAACAACTCAGTCCCTGTAACTCTATCCTGTAATCGCCGTGAGAACTTTGTACTAGTAGCACCTTAATCCTTGCCTATAAGATGTGTTATCTGCAATATCAAGTCTCTATCGACGATATCTCAAGACCTACGGCCTTTGTGATACACAACCTACACTATCTGCAATGACTATAAAGTGCCCGCCAAACAGAATAAGATATAGCCAGGCCATGTGCTGAATGACAAAACTTGATTGTTTCTCCATTTCAAGGACTAGAAAATGCAGGAGGCCACCAGTTCATATATCACTAGAAGACCTGAAGGTCGCACACTACAGCTTCTGCAAATTCGATTGGATATTATGTTACACTCTCAAGACATTCAGATGTATGTCTCCTGCCAAAATATCAGATGTAAAATTCATGTCTGGGACACATCTTGCAATCATGCATCCTATCAATCATGCAATCTATTTCTGCATACTATCAATCCTGCATACTATCTATCTATCTATCTATCTATCTATCTATCTATCTATCTATCTATCTATCCATCCATCTATCCATAAATCCACCTATCTATCTATCTATCTATCCATCCATCCATCTATCTATCCATATATCCATAAATCCACCTATCTATCTATCTATCTATCTATCTATCTATCCATAAATCCACCTATCAATTTATCCATCTATCCATCTATATATCTATCTATCTATCTTTGTGACTGACAGGACTAGGCTGTCCAAAAACATTTGACTGCTCAGTCCATATGTTAGGTCAACCTTCGTGTCTTTTTCATCTGTCCCCATTTATAAATAATTTATCTCTCATTATCAAAATCTTCCAAAATGGCAGCCCCATAGCTGGTGTGCCTATGACCTTTACAGTCAACTGCTGGTAATTCTGGCCAGCTTCCTACCTTTGCCTTAGACTCCACATCTTACTTGCAGACCAAGAACTTTGCTGATAGCCAAGAAGTGCAGGGCTGGTAATCACATAATAACAAGCCTATGGAGTAGAGACCAGAATATCATGTTTGCATGATGGTCTGCAACCAGACGGTGATGCGCTGTAGTCAGCTATTTGGCTGGACTAAATTGCATAACAGAGGCAGCCACTGTCTTAGCACGGCAGGACCAAAATGCAATTTGAGACGCCAGGCAAACCCTGATTAGGGGAAATTGACGGTGAATGCCATTCACACAGTCCATTTTCACATATTACTGGCAAAATTGTTTCTTTGTGAGCCTCAGAATTGCATCCATAATACACGCGCTTTGGATGATGTGGATAAGGGACACAGTCCAGTTGTATACCTCACGTTCTCTGTAAGTGTGAGCCAGACACAGAGAACCCTGCCATTGGAAAGAGAAAGTTATGTTCGAGGCAAACTGCCAGATAAAAGACCAGCTAATAATCTAGTGCCATCTCTGAAAGGAGTGGTCTGGAGCAGGTGCAAAATGGAAAGTGGCTTTTTCATGGTTGGTCATGTTCTCTCACCTGAATTAGGTTGGCAAAATGTTGCTAAAAAAGTACAAAATAACCTTACTGAGGTGTTGGTCTCTTCTACTGAACTTGTATGTGAGTGGCAGCATCTGCTCAGGAAATAAGCTATGTCTATCTGTACATTGCAGCGTTGAACAATATCTTTCAACGCAGACTAAAACTATCACCCCATACGGTTAAGAATCAGAACGTCCCTATTTTAGCAGTGGCGATGCTGACTAGACAGATTTCACGTCAAGGACCTTTAAAGCTTTATTGCAAAGAAGGAAGACCTCTAAGGTCACTTGCAAGTCACGAAGACAGTAGACCCAGTGCCCTTAGCCCTTCTGATAGCATGTCTCCGTCTAATCAAGGTCTTAGGAAGCTAGGCGGTCTTTTTGTGAGGCTACTGAGAGGTAATGGGCCTTAGTAGAAGGTAGGGAGATTTCCCAAGACTCATGATAGAAGACAGAGTTTGATGCCACGGATGCGCCTTGTGGAACACAATATGAATTCACGAATAGCACCAGATGTGCTACTTATAATCTGACAGAAATGATGTCATTGATTGAACAAAAATTCAAACCACCAACACTATGCCCTAAGTAATTCATTTCTTCATTTGCAAAGATTGTTTTTTTCTCGTATACTTGGGTATTTCGTGCTCTTGGGCATTAGGAAATGTCACCAAGGAAGGAGAGCACTCTGCCCTGAGTGTTCAGGCAACATTCAACATAACCTACTACAGAGTGGAACTTTAAAACCTCAAGCAGGAAAACAATATGTCAATATGCAGTCCCACTATAATAGAATCTTCTACCACGTATTTCTAGACCACATAGTAAAGTACGACCCAAGTGTAGTCAGAAACCTTCCCCACGACTGCAGTGCATGACATCTTTCAAATGCTAGGGATTTGGGTGGTGGACAACTAAGGTCCAGCAGTGGTCAAGGAGGATCAAGGGCTTATTGCAAAGGTCAGTGGGGAGGTCGGGTCCGGGCAACTGGACAATTGGACAAGACAAGTAAAATCCAAGACATTCCCTTTGCACGTTGGACTCCATTAGGATCTTGTACTTGGTGAACTGTTATTGACAAATAAACGATTAGGGATGAAGAGATAGATATTTAGTGTCTGTGGATGATGGAATAGCTGACAACCTATATCCACAAGGCGTACAATACAAAGGCAGTGTCATGGCTATCCATCGAGCAGCAAATTGCTAAGTAATCCAGACAGAAGAACCCAGGGACATAATGATCATTACCAAAGGCCTCAGGCTTCAGTCTGCACGAAATATCACCAAGCTAAACAATATGAGATGAGAGCTAAATATGTGCTATTTAAAATGATTCAACAAATGCATTGCTGCTGCTGTTGCTGCTGCTGCTGCTCCTGTTGCTGCTGTTGCTGCTGCTTCTGCCGTTGATGTTGTGATGTTGGAGATGGTGATATTGTGGGTGCTTCCACAAAAGGCATCTTCAGAGCACACAGACGATTGCAGATGCTTTCCATTCTTCAGAGGCGTGAGTTCTGAGCAGCCTGGAGTACTGGGACGGTGCAAACGTTTCCATTGTGTGAAGACAATTACAGTCAGACAGAAGCATGGTGTTGGTGGCAGGCAGGGGAATGATGCAGATGCCACAAAGAGAGGGAGAAAGAGAGAAGAATAAACACAAAAGATGAGCAGAAGCAAATGACATGGCAGTTCATGCTGTTATCCAGCATCAGCCACTACACCAGCAGCAGCATCAGCATCACAAGCCATAATGGGCAGTAGGTGATTCTGGTGATTCTGTCTTCTTTTGGACTTGGCTCAGGATGGAGTTGGCCAAGATTACCCTGACAGATCAATGACCTCCTAGCACGATTATGGCAGATGAGACCTAATGAAGGACAGCGGATCCGCGTGATGCCCTGCTAAATGTCTCCGCTGTCTCTATCCCTCGCTCTCTATTAGTCTCAATGGCACTCTCGTCTGGAAAGCAAAGGACCGGATGGGCACTGTAGGTCATTGTCAAGAGTCACTAGTCACTGGATACCAATGGTCATTCTGGTGAGCGCTGGTCAAGAAGATAGTGTCAATGGTCCAGTCCATAAAAAGAGGTGTAGAGCAATGACACCTCGTGTGTCCTGTATTGCATACAGCAGGATGTGGAGCTGCAGACTCTTATGAACTTTCCAGGACTCCAGACAAACAGAGCCATCAATATGTCTTAGAGAAATCGGTATGGAGGGTTTCCATGCAAGATTGAAATCATCGCTGTAGTTGGAAATGAATCTGTTGCTGGGGAGTGCGAGGCTGAATTAGCAAAAGATTCAGAGATGAGGTCTTCCAGAAAACAGTGGCTTGGTGAGGAGAACTATCACTAATGCTCTCATTGCATGCAGCATCAATACAATCTGGCCGGTCTTAGAGACAAAGGATGGTGTGTTACTAGGTGATGAACTACGTCATCCATCAAGACAACTAATAAGAATTGAATACAGGAAGCACTGAGAGCTACAGACCAACAAGCTCCTTCTCGTTGGCAATTCTGATCAAACCCTTTCCATTCACTTATGTATGCAGCACATTAAATCATTCTTGGCTGGAATAAGTCAACAAAGGCTGATGTTCTAACTGCTGTACTTGATCAACACAATCCTTACTACCACTTTAAAACAATCCTGTCTGTAATCTAAACAGTTCTTACTTTAAAAAAAGCTATCTCAAACTGAAAACCTTTTAATACTGAATTGAAAATGTCCTCAGAATGTGGAATAAAGACATGCAGCCCTGTTATGAGTCACTTTAATTGTCTGTTCAGTTTTACAGCTTTTTCACAATTGGCAATCATCAAACTTCCAAAAATACTTCCTCAAGCCTCCTTGGCGTCAATCAGAGATTGTGTAAGTGGCTTGGTGGCATGAAAGAAATCCTATTGTAATTAGACAGTGTTGTGTTGCAAATTACTATGTGCTGAGCAACCTATGATTACAGTGTGCAATCTGCACGCAACCTAGCAATATTCTTTTGTAATTACCAATACTGGAGCTTGCAATCTGTGCTCTCGTCTGCAATATAAGGATGGCTTGGTATTGGGTGGGTGTTTTAGAACTACAAATTAAGTCAGCCCTGCTATTTTTTTTCTGTTTTGCAAATCGCTTGCCAACTCCAGACATTGTGCAGAAGTCAGTGAACTCTCTCCTGTACGTGACTGCGGCACATCATAGATATTAAGCCATAACATAACTCATGCTGATGGCCAACCCTCCAGCCCTATTCTGCAGCCATATATCCAGTAACTAAAGCGAAATGATGAAGTAACAGCCTTTATTACGAGGCAATGATGTTGATGATGATGATGCTGCTACAGAGTGTGACAAAGTGATGAGAGGAAGTAGCAAAGGAGAGACCGTGTCATGCAACTTTGCCATCAATGGGAGCCAAGGGGAAGTAAGAAGGTCCCTTGAGGTACTCCTTCTCGGTCTATGGCCTGAGTGTAGTTGTAGTTGAACACCATGACCCTTTCCTCCAAGGAAGACTGTTGCATGCAGTGGGATACAGTACACCCCTCAGCAAACACCACAAAGGCTGCAGGCAAGGGATGCTAGGGCTGCTGCATCTATGAACACACACTTCAAACAGGGCATAGGATTACGTGTTTGTCTCCAGTGTGGCGTTTAACATTAATGATCTTGGGTGCACTTTGCATTGGCACGCACTCCAGTTCGTTATGAATACGAAATACGTGAAAATCACATTACACATGCCTAACCATGTGTCCCAAATGCGGCTTGATGATAATTTGTGCCTCCAGTAATTTTCTCAAAAAGCTCTTCGCCTGCGGGTCGTTTTGGCTTTTTGGCCAAATTGAATTTATTGCATCACCTAATCTGGGCACAGCGTAATTAAATGTAAAAGGAGTGTACCTCAATTTTTCCAGTCCCCGTACTAGATTTCAAAGGATGTTGCTTTTGGCAAGACTGTGATCAAGACAGCGAAACATCTAAGAAAAACCCTCCGCTCGCTCCTTCTTTAGATGTCTTCACCCATGTTCCACTTGTTTTGATAAGGGATTATGTTACTCTGTGAGCATCGTATTCTATCTGTTTGGCTATATTTGTAACAAATGGACCTATATAAGCTGTTCGAAATGACACTTTGGTTTGTCAATCATTAAAGTAAACTATAATATATAAACCCGCCCCATCCGCATGACATAACAGGTCTGTACGTTTATCAATAACTGAAGACCAAGTGCTGACTTCCGAGCACATGTAACACACTGTAAGGAAGGTCGACCACCACCACCACCACCATCTTTTGTTGAGAGACATCACTTTGTGCGCATGCGCAGGAGGACAACAACAATATGAGGAGACGAGAAGATTGGAGCGAGGAGGCTGTAATGGATGTAAGTCTGTTGTAAGGCCCATTTGGGGTTAATTTGGCCAGGTGAAGCCAGAATCAAGAAAGCTAGTGCATTATGGTAAGAAGCATTACATAAAAAGCATTAGGTGGGATGCGATTCATTGTGGGGGGTTTTGTGGAGGGCATGAATAATAGATGGACGCCACAGAATGGAATCCTTGCTATTGTTGTACTCTGTTGATTGTCTACGTGTTAAGTGATGATGATGGACTAAATGGCCTCAAGACACCTTGCAGAACTTAAGCTGCTGCTGCTGCTGCTGCTGCTGACGCTAGAGGCCACTGTGATGGAGATGCTTCTATCTAGGTCATCTTCTCACTTTCTGATGGATGTGATTGCGCAAAAAGAGCACTTCCGCCGGAAGCATTCTTTGCATCAATAGGTCGTGATATATATGGGCATGGTGAAGTTTGTCACCATAAAGGTGTTCCCAGTCTGACATAAGTGGTCAATTAATGACGTGCCACCATTAAGCATCACAAATTTCCACGTGGAATTTTCTGACCTTTTCTTTTTCTCAGAATATTTTGCATGACATCATTCACGGAAAGTGCCACTGTTTGTCAAATCTTTGTGGGTTGTCCGACCCGTCAATTCCGAATATAGAACAAATCACACAAGCCACAATATCTTCCTGTGGCTGGGAGACCTTTGTGGGGACAGCTTGTAAGACCCCGTTTTGTTGCTTTCCCAAATGAGAACAGGTCATATCGGTGGCAACAGCGGGGCACACACAACAAATTCCATTAGAGCAAATTGCGGGGAGTTTATTTTTTGGCAGCTATAGTTTTATCGTGTGCCAACAGTAGCACGTTATGACACATAATCCCTTGCTTTCATTGGGAGCAAGGCGACAAATCCTCTCTCACTGTCAGCAGCAAATTCCTCGTTCCCTGGGCAGGAAAGTATGAGGTTTAATGGTTGGTAAATAGCAGGCAATACAGGACTGTGGGCCTGCGGTTGTAAAGTGCGCTAGAGACTGCTTGTATGGTAGACAGTAATTCTTGCCAAAGCCGTTTTAAGCTAGCTGCTGTTGCTGCTGCAGCTACTGTGCTAACGATGCTGCAGGAGTCTAAACAAGGCCGGACTGATTAAAACCGAGCTAATTTAATGTTTAATCAAGGGCAGCTGGCACTTGAGGCTAATGTTGCATCGCTGGCATGGTAGCTTAGATTCTGTAGCAGTTGCTGCTTGGTGGTCTTAAGATCCGCAGCAAATTATTAGTCCCCCCCCCCCCTCCCCCGGTTGCCCCGAAAGTAGGGCGCCCTCCAAGATCACTGCGCCTTACATGAAGAAGCTCTTGGCTGTTTCTGGTCGTGATGGACAACAGGGAGCCGCAGGACAGGACTACCATAATCAGCAGAGCAGGGACTCTCATGGATCCCTTTCAGACACTTACGCACCTCTAGGACTTGGTCTTTTCACACCATTTCATACATATCCGTGATTCAGACATCCACTTTCACGTCACTCACTCCATCCCATTCTGCCTCGATGTGTTGCTGATGAGGTCCGTCGTGACAACGATACCAGGGCAACGTCACAGCAGCCGCAGCAGCAGCAGAACCAGCAGCAGAAGCAGCAGCAGACAAATAACCCAATTACCGAAAGCTTTAATGGAATGTGTCAAATTACACCAGCTAGCCAGCTGAATCACTCACAGAGGATTGTCTCCAAAAACTCACTAATCCTCCTCCATTTATTGACACTGAGCAGTGGTATTAGAGGCTGGATTAGGCCAGACCAGCTTACCCCCATAAATAATTGATATTACTTAACCAAATGAAAGAAATGGAACCATGTTTGGTTTTAGAGAAGTCATCAAATCCAAAATGTGGTTAGAAATTGCTATAATCCATCAAGAACAGGGCATCTATGAAAGCCGAAAAGGCTTAATGAAGCCTAAAACAAAAATAATATACTTGTGCTAGCTAATCTTTCGTCAAGCAGATTTTGAAAATAAGGCAGCAAAACATTCATGACTCTATTTCTTTATATTCCATCCCAAATAATGTAACACTCGGTGTTAGTATAGTATGAAACAATCATGACTACATTATATCATATATACATATGCATGTCCCAAAAAATAAGAAGAATTACTTTTAAACATTTTTACCACATTAGCTAGAAAAACCAAGGAATCTCGTGATAATCAGGCACATGACAGATTCGTGCGATTTATTTGACAAAATGAATAATTTCATCTGAAAAATTTCATTTGCCTTCTTTGGCAACTAAAAACAGAATGCATTCTTTTTTGGTCTATTTCAGATTTTCTTCTTCTTTTTTTTCTTCTAACAGGATCGTGCTTTGCACCTCTCCACAAAGATGGGGCTTTATTCAATAACCCAAAGATGTTGACAATAACTCGGAATTTCTGAGAGATTTCCCAGTGAGCCCTGAGTGTCAAAAAATATTTCATGTTTCTCACTTTGAAATAATCACTCATTTGCAAAATCTCATCATTTCCACTTTGTCCAATCACCCTGAGGGACATTCACGTTCAATGCACAAGAGGTTCTTCAGCTCAGTTTTCGGCTGAGAGGTCCTCCAAAAATAATAAAGAATTCCTCTCATAACGCATATCACTGCAAACATGGGAAATGGCACAAAATGATTTGCACTGTAATTGATCCTCTTGCAAAATGCCAGGTAACGTTCCCACGGTTCATGAATTATGAGATCGAGTTTTCAAACAGAAAACACTTCTACAAATTCAATCCAGTTGTAGTACACTTGTAGATTTCTATATTTCATTATTGCTTACATGACCGACGTAGCTCGTTAAACGCAGCTTAATTTGTGCGCCTTTATTTTATCAGGTGTTTCAGCAGTGCTAATGTGCCAATGAAACGCTTATACAGCATTGCAGCAGGGTGTGTCCTCCCATAAACGAAGGTCTCGAGTTACCGAAAGATCACACTTTGACAGCAGCCTGTCGTTCACAATTACGATCAGCACATGAAACCTTTGCTTAACATTTAGTGCAGAAACAAAGCATACTCATAATCATGATGTATTATACGGATCAATGCATAAGGCAACAATACAGCTCAAATTGCAGAAAATTGGCGACAAAAGTCACTCTTGTACCAATGGTATATCTATGTGACCGTACCATTGAATTTTACAACTTGACCTTGAACTGAAAACGTGACCTTGACCTACACTGCAGCAAATAAACAGACCATTGGGGCAGGAAATCTGACAACTTCCCTGCCTCCTTTCAAACATCTTCAGCCTCATCAATAAGTGCATCTGGATGAGGCCATGGCGTGCTCCCTATCGTTATGAACAATTCCATCTACTCAACAGCCTGACTCAATTGAGATGAGCACTTTGGCAGAGCTGAATCGTCAACTTTGAGTAAGCAGTCTGGCTTGATTGACGAAAAGGACTGAAAAGTTTTTTGGTAAACAAAACTAGTCTTGGGTTTCCCACAAGGGATTGATGAACTGTAATGGAGTATAATCCAACATTGAGGCCATATAATATCTCTATGAATATCACCTTGCAAGTAAGACCACCATTTTGGGGTAAACAATGTACATATACTTACATGGCCAAATGTGCTACGTGCGTTTTTCATGCGTTTGGATAAATGGATGGTTTTCACCTCATTTTAATTAGGCAAAAACCATGAGTTTTTCCTTCTCATGGAAAACGCACATGGCATATTTGGCCATGTACCATACCTCAACACTAAGACCACCTCATCATTAAGTTCATTATAATATGCACGCTAATGATGCCTCAATGGTCGTGTTCCAATGGGTCGTTGAAAGTCTCGGGTTCAGCACAATTCCAAGGGTTTGGTTGTGACTTCCTAGTTATCTGGTAGCATGGTTAGTTAAACTGATCATAGCAACAAATTATTGTAATATCATCATCCCCTTCCTACTAACGGTTATAAGATTAATCAAAGTCATAGCAGCTCTCCTCATTGAGAAATTGCCATGAATCAACATTAACCCATCCTCACATGAGTGGTCTTGCTGGGTAAAGTAATGACACCATTACATTTTATGAAATCTTCATAAATCAAACTCAATGTTTGAAGCAGCAGATAGGCAGAGAGTCATGAATATTGAGGCATGGGGGTTTCAGCGGTATTTGAAATGATTTCATCCCATTAGTAATCTGCTAATGTTTCCAAAATGCTAAATCAACTTTTGCTATTACATTGCCGCTCCTCTCCCTACTCTGTCATTAATTACAATTTTTAAAAAGCAATAATCCTGTTGTAATTCCAAAATGAACATTACCGACGAAGGGATGAGAGAAAAATCATCAGACAAATGACTAGAGCCGAGACTGAACTTTAAACGAGTTTTGGCTCCAGTGAAAGCTCTTCTGTTGCAAATTGGTCTCTCCCCTTTTTCAAATATTGCCACAGTTCTAGCATTCATAATGTTTATAAACAAAGCTTTATGAGGGGTCTCCCACAGTCAAAGGCCAAAAAAGGCAGCTACTGGCAGACAGCCCCTCCACTGATGTGTTTCTCACAGATGACTACAGCTGTTATGAACAGTTGGTGGCATTTTAAGTCTCACTAAACACACAGACACACACTCGCACACACAAAAATCCATGCTTAAATGCGCTCATTACCACAGGTTGGCTAAACTTCACATACGTTTTTGTGTGCAGGGTATTAACGAACAAATACAAAAACCAATAATCCAAAAAACACAATGATTAGAGTGTACGTAATATGGCAAAGTGCCATACGGTATGGCGCAGTATAATGTTTACCTATCCCACTATTATTTACTGTTGGGTACACATTAAGAGTTTATTTCGTGGAAAAAGAAATACAAGTGTAATATATCAATCAGCATAATGACTTGCAGCTGGAGGGTGTGGCTCCTGACTATTAAAGTAACAACTCAAAATTTGATACCTATAGAATGATTCAAAATAATGTAAAAGTCAAATCCAAACTTTCTAACTGATAACACTCCTCTGGAATAACACTCAAATTTATTTTTACTGTCTTTTCGTAATTTTTTGCTCCCTTCTTATCGCATGACCAATTTTCGTGGCCATAAACAATAACAATTGCAGAGGAACATATGACAAACGGTAAAATAAACATTTGAAATTAATTTTGATTTCACTGTAACAATACCACACTTATAGAACTTGTCTATTCCCAGAATAATGTGTATTATATCATTATATTTTCTACGCGACACATTCCTTCCTTCAATTGCTTCAATTTTTAGTTGCTGCAGTTTGAAATTGCTCGCATTTTGCGTTAGACTTTTCTGAAGTGGAGGTTGTTGTATAGGACAGAAAGTTGGAACAGTTGCGCAGAACACGTTTTATGTAAAACGCATGAAAATGCCATCAAAGTTATCAGCGCACTGCCATCACAAGGGCAGCTACAGAAGCAGCACATCAGAGACAATGAAACAATGCAGACAATGAAGACAAAGAGGGCATGTGGAAGCGAGGCAATTGCTGCTGTTTTGTGCGATGTATCCACAATGGCAGACAGCCAGTTTGCCAGGGCACGTTGAATGAATTCTGATAAACCTTGTGCAACCAACAGACAGGCGATGGGCTCATGAAAGATGAAGCCAGTGGAGCAATAAAGATAGAATCATCAGCAGCAGCAGCAGTATACCCACACGCTCTCTTGATCATTGTATATGTGCCCCAGTCTAGATGGTCAAATTCATCAAGTTATGGATTGAAGAGATCGTGACATGTCAGTCACAATAGCTGCAGATGCATTGCAAATTATGAGATTTTTGGATGTAGGCAAATCCACAACAGCATATATATCTAAGTTCAGCATAATGTCTGCATATCAGGTTTTTACTAAAAGATCCTGTCTGTCATGACACATAGCTTCTGTGATAATGGCAAATTTCTGTCTTTGACACAAAAAGTGGTGAGGAATATACTACGTTAGTACAGGGTGTCATATTGCTAAGAGCAAATCTCACAGCTATGGCAGCTCTGCAAATGGCGATTTACAGTCAATTGAGGCTGGAGGCAGCTTTGTTATTTGAGATGGCTAGGGGGATGAGAGGGATGATGAAATAGAGCGTTAGACAAGAAAGCCTCCAAGACTGGCCTGCAGGGATCTAGTCTAGGGTGTGATCAGAGTGTCTGTGGTCTCCAAGCAAAAAAATCTCCATCAACTGGCTATGAAGAGATGCAGGGTAGCCGTCCAAGCAACACTCCTGAGATTGCAAGGCACGTCAGTTCATCAATGTTTCACCATAAACCATTTCCAGCAGCCAGCAAGCCTGCAAGTTGCCTGAGTGTCGCCTCGGTCTGCCTTCACCAGCTCTCCACCAATTGTAGACCTGTCTCATAAACTATTTCTACAATCGGCCAATGTTTGAGACACTTTCTGTTGCCTTCAGTCTGTGTGGTATACAAGGCTCACTGCATCTCACATAGTTTTCTTCAGAATAATAACACAGCACAGAATACCAGCTTCACCATTGACATAACCTATCATATACAAACAACATTTTAATGGAGCTTTCAAATGATCTATTACCTACAGTCAATTATGACGTAATAGCCTCGAGTTATCTCAGACAGCAAAAGATGATCTTGTATACTTTAAAATCAAGTCGACAGGTGGCATTGCCATCAAGCTCTATCTTTAAACTAAGGGATGACAGCACTAAACATTGCCCTACATCTTCGCTCTTCTTTAAAAAAATATCAATGCGTCTTCCTTTAGAAAATGAACCACTTCCTCAAGCTTACATCCTTCGTAACAACAGAACACTGAAGGTGTGCTACTGGTCCCTTTGACCTTCAACTTCACATTCTGAAGGTCAGACAATAATAGACATCCCCTGGAGAGTACCAAGCACTTTGTCTAGTAGCTATACATATAGTATACAATGATCACTCATTACTGGCATTATATGATATGGGACTTAGGACATAACCAACCTAATCATGATACCAAATCAAGCAATGTATAGTGGGAGTATGAGATTCGTGTTATCTTTGCCAGCGTCTTCCTCATTACAATCCCAATTGAGGTATTGCTTTCTTCTCCTCCTAAACAAGTCTTCTGCCAGATCAAGCATGCACTCTCTCTCCGCCTGTCTTTCGTTTCCCATTCGTCTTGTCATTAGTGTTCTGTTCTGTCACTAATTTCTCTCCTCTACTTATTAGAATACTTTGCTCAAATGTGTTGTCAAGGCTCTCCCACTTTGATTGCACCTTGAAGCTCGAGCGAAGAGATTTCTGGCATTGAAAACCACAGCAAAGGCTTTTAACAATAAAGACACAAAACCTCACCACCTGATTTGAAGTCTGGATGATGGAATTAATTTATAGAGGCAGCAGGGGCATTAACCATTCGAGCCTTTATTGTTAAACAGAAATTAAACAAGTTCATGGAATGCACCAAAGCCAATGCTAAGTGATAAAAAAATAAATAAAATAAAATGAAGTAAAATGAGAATAGAAAGGAGGTAAGGACTACCTTAAAAGACAGGAAGTCTTGCTCTCTTCTAGGAATTAAAAGACAGGAAGTCTTGCTCTCTTCTAGGAATTGACAACTTGAAGCCTGAAATCTCACTGTGGGCCTTTACTAAAAGTGTCTATAAAGCTTTTTACTTTGATTACTTTCAAGGAAAGAAGGTCAAAATAAACTGGTCTTATAATATAAGAACGAAGAACACAGCCACAAAAATATTCTGTCAATGAGAGGTAAAATATCTCTTCGAAAAGACACGTTGTATTCCGGGGAATAAACTTCATTTCATTCATAACAGCTGTGTACCAAACTTCCCTAGGGGGCTGTATTTTACAATCCCCAGCATACGCATCAATGACTACAACATTTACGCCTTCATAGTAAAACATACTACAACCTAAAGTGACACGCAGTTTATCCGTGATGATTCCATATATGAACACCAACCAAATGTGTGACACGATATAAGGGCAAAATGTACGACCTATATATGAGGACAGGGAAATCGATGGGCCTTTATAATGCAGGATTAGACCTTTATAATGCAGGAATTGCACGGGTATTTGCAGACCTTCTCTTACAATGCACAAACGCCGTGTGATCATGTCTAAAGGCTGCATTTCAATGCAAGGGAGAGCCCGAGGGAAGAGGAACATATGTGTAAGATGTGTTGGGAGCAAAAATGCATGAAATGGGTGGAACCGCGTGTAATCAAGGGGATGCTATCTGATGTCACCGATTTTTTTTTCTTTCCCTTTCCTTTTTCTTCAGTCTTCACCAAATGTTTCTAGAGTAGGACACAGACCAAGCAAGGGTAAGATTTAGAAAGCCTTAAGACTGTGTTAGCCATATAATACAGCATTTAGAAGATGGGGTGCTGGAATGCCAGCATCCTCAGTATCTCTTCCATACAGCCTCAGCAGAAGCTTCAACAGCAGCAGCAGCAGCAACAACATCTGCAGTTTCTCAGGCACCACGCTACCACGGTCACTTTCGCTCTAGGGCCTGCTTTTATGGTGATGACAATTACAGCAGTCCGTTCTCCCTCGTACCCCAATCCAGATGCAATGAAGGGTTAATGCCTCCCACTAAACATGTTTCCATATACAGCATGAAAGTGGAACCAAATCATCCACAAAATTATCAAAATTCTCCCTTTTTTTGACATATACTGAAATCCCAATGTTGTCAGGACGTTTCAATCTTCCATGGTTTCTGACATGCTTCGGGCCTCATTCGACACAAACGCTTGCCAGACTTTCCATCAACCTGGCATATGTTTTATACCAGCAAAAACTATATATCTACATCCCTAACTGTAAGCTCACAGTAGCCTTACACAGCATTAGAATAAATGCAGAACCTGCAATAATGAATGTTTGCAATGAATATGTGTTTCTCGAGACTATCTAGCTGAGTGTGTATGTGATTAGGGTTTTACGTCCTATATTTCTGCACCAGTTGGGCTAATTATGACAGGCACACAGACTATCTAGCTAGCATATGTTCTTAGTTTAGCATTATAACTCCTGTTTTGAAGTTGCCACTTACTTAATTGATTCCACATGAAGGGCTTGTTAACTTCATTAGATGGTGCCAGACACAAAGGCAGGAGATCACAAGCCATTAGTACACTAGTTGGTAGTGAATAACGCAGGGGTGGTACACAGGTCACAAAGATACATCAATGATTGTGCACAGCAATTAAAACAAGCCAAGACAGCCAGACTTAAGTCTGCATTCATAAGTCCTAATTGTCTGAAAGGGCAGGTAAAAACATTGGAAATTTATTGTCATAACTGTATCCATTTATTGCTGAGACGTCAGGAAAAGTCCAACCTTGATCTAACAACAAACTTGTCTTGGAATAGAAGTGGACAATCTTCAATTAAGAGATTCACATGCTCTGTACAATAACCTCTTGGTCTACCACAGAACGAATCGAAACCAACTAGTTTCAGCCTCCCAGCCTAGCAGACTGTAGCAGTGTCACCAGTCACAGCTTTCATTTAAAAAGCAATTGGAAGAACTGACCACTCAACTGGGTAGAAAGGGCAGAAGTCCAGGGAGCACCATGTGGTCAGCTGTATGGCCGATTGGACTCCTGCTTGCGCCTGACCACCCTGGTTTTTCCTCATTGATTTGTGGACACAGTGGGCAGTGGTCACCAGTGCTGCAGACTCACCACAAACTGCGCCTGCATGGTGTAGACTGCAGCTCACCACTGCTGACCAGCGCCCAGTTTCTCACCACAACACTGACCCTAGGCAAGTGAAGAGGCGACCCTGGGTCTGGTGCTGATTAGTGTCTCCACACTTAGCAGCAAATACTGGCAAATCACCAGCGGCAGAGCAGAGCCCAGCTTCAGAGCACCCAGCACTCCAATTGGTCTCCAGAAGAGACGATGCTGTTTATGACTAGACAGGAAAGACTGGATGAGATATGCTGCCTCACACATTTCCACTTGTTACCACACCCTTCTACTTATCCTCAATGGCAGTAAAAACACAATAAAATGTTCTATAAAGGGGGAAGATAAGGATGCTACTGCAAAGTAGAGCCATCCATCCTGCTGGCAGCTGTAAGTGTCTTAGAGGGAAAAAAGCAAGGCCAATGCAACAGGCTGTGACATCATACACTTAGTGAATCAGAATCTACTGAAAATATCAATATTTCTGAAAAGAACTACAAAGAGATTTTAAACTACGCACATGGATTAAAAAAAAATTTTGTGTTTTTATGTCATTGAATTTGGAAAAGTAAATGTTTGCTGTCAATTCATAACCTGGTTGTCTCCATCAACATGGGAATCGCCTTGGGTGATGATAAATTAATGATAATCGCTTATAGATGCGAAAGGATAGTTACACGATAACACAAAGTACTCCGAAGTAAATCACAAATGTGTTTTACGTGGCTAGTTATTTCTGATCGATGGACGATGGCACAAAATGAAATTATCGAACTATGGCGAATGTCGTTTGAAAACAATCATTTCCCATTTGGAGTTCATGAGGCGTAAATAAATCAATAAACTATACATATTATCTTTTTAGGACCCACCAGCGAGTAATGTACATTTTATATTGCAATATTTTGATTATTTTATGACAAATAATGAATAACGATAAAAATTTAATTGCTTCGGAACTATCGTCGCAAATAATTGATGGCGTCATATCTGAGCATAATTCAGTAACTTCATTAATTATGGAACATTTGCAGAGATCTATGTGAGTTTTTTCTTTCTGAACACAGATCAGTTTCATTTCCAAAACAGTTTTGGCATTTTACTGCATTTTTCTGGAGATCAGCTTCTGTTTGTCTCGTTTGAAAAACTTGTGTGTGGCTGGTTTTAGAACACACCACCAGCTTCAGTCAAGTTATAAAATGTAATCAATAGGAATTGTATTTGCTTTCAAAATGCAAATCCCCATTTCATGAGATCAATATTAAATCTGGTATTTCTTTCACTTTTAGTCACTGAGGCATACAACGCTGGGCACTGATATCGCAAATATGGAGACCACCACGATTCAATAAAATGCTATCAATTTGTCTTTGGCTTTTGTTATCTATCATCAGCAAATATGATTCTGCATGAAAGGCTGCATTATTATTTCCCAGTGTTTGTGAGTCTGGGCACTGTCGCCTCACCGTAATTAATGTGTATCAAATCACGATATTGTCATTCATAAATTCTTTTTGTCATCTTGGGCTGGATCCCCTTCAACAGTCTCAAACAAAGAAAAAAAGATCAGATCCGAAAAAAAACATTACAGAGAGTTCCTGCCAGACTTAATCTGCGTTACTAATGCACTTTTCAGCAATCTGGGATGACTCCATGAATTCACTAGATTTCCAATATTTTAAGAAAGCCTTATTAAAAATGACAATTTTATGGTTCCTTTTTAATATAAGATTATAAATTCACATATAAACTCATCTTTTACAAGGGAATATTTACCCCCCCCCCCCCCCTCCTCGGATTTCATTATCTCCATTGTGACTATGGCTATGTAAATTTGTAAGATTAGTTTTTTTTTTTTTTATTAAGTGTCTTGTTTGCTTTTTTTTAAAGCCACGAAACTTACAAAGAGGGCAAGTACACTGCGTTATGGTCAACACCTGCTGCAGCATATTTTGGAAGAAAAGTTATCATCATAAACTGAGTGGATCGATCTAGGGTCGATCGGGTACATGTAGGAATGACGATGGCAGTTAACGTCAAAACACTACATGGTGATATTATCGTCCCTGTTTGTGCCAACCCAAACACTAATTTTGAGGGATGAAAAATATTATCCCTTGTAACATATGACATACGATTTGCAATTATGTCGACTCAGAATAACAGAAATAACAGCACCTATTTTGCAACAGGAAGCACCATTTTGTCATAACACTTTGTTCATGTGGACTTAGTAAACATTTAGATGCATTTAGTTATTTGGGTTGTTTTTTTTACGACTAAAAACTATTGCCACCGACGGACTAAATACAACTCACAAAGTCCATATCAAAGGGAAGGCACATGTTGTTTACATTACAAGATTTTAAAAGTTCTCAAAACAATGACATTCTAGACTGTTATTTACAAATGGCTGTCCAAATACACATATAAAATGTTGTCATTTTACGTGTTGTTATTTTATTCCATAAGATGTCAAAACCAATTTATATGCACTTTCCTACATTTGAATAAAAAGCCTTTTCCTCTACATATATTTTGCGTTACATTTCTATACTGAAACATGTGCAGAGCTGTGCATCAAAAGGTAAATCTACACGACTGTAGTATTGGTTTTACAAGTACAATAATATTAGCTTTAGTCAATTGAAAAAATACAAGTAGGTACAAAAGTTTTTTAATGTGTTTTTATATGGCAACATATGTGGCTACCAACCAGGCAGTTACAAACCTCTGCTCTGTATCAACTTGCACATGTTAGTTGTAAAATCAACAATACCAAAGCGAGTCTGAATGCAGACCCTTAGGCAGCATCACCATTCCCTTTCTACAGTTACTGAATTTTCACTGTATTTACAGTTACTGTATCTTTACTGTATTTACAATTACTGTATCTTTACTGTATTTTCAACTTCTCTCAGAGTGTGCGATTGTCCTGTGCAAGCCAATGTAAGCCAGCGGTTAAAGCCAAAGGTAGGGCTTCAGCGGGGTCGATAAGCACACAATTCACAACTCCATGAGGACTCTCTAAGAGAGAATGACACAAAAGCCTGAATCTTTTGTTCCCTAACATCCACATATATTAAGATAAGCCAGTGAACGTTTTTTAAATGAACCAAACAGAACAAATATATGTTTATATATATATATATATATATATATATATATATATATATAATATATAATGACAAACTACGTCTATAAAGATAAGTAATTCATAGAAAACAAACGGCCACATGTTATTCATCTTCTTTCAATTTTTTAACTTACACTTCTTAGAAATGTCTGACATTTGTCGATACACTGGGGGGCCTGGTATAGCTGCAGCGAATTGCAACTAGCAGCACCCAATCTCCTTATAAGCTGTAAAATGACAACGACCCATGCAGAGGGCCTCCATTACTGAAGAAATGCATGTCTTTACACTATCACTGAGGTTTGCCCAACCTTCGAACCCAGCCTTATACTCCTCACATAATGGATACAGATGACAAGCTAGCAAAATGGGGAGGACCTTGGTTGTCAATAAATGGACAGAAAATCATGTAGCAACCTCCATTACCAACTTGAGGTCAAAGTGAAGGTAATCGTTGGTCCTACACCTTTTATGCAAAGCCATTTGGGGCAAGTTGATCTATGTGTGTTTGATATTAACTCCATCGATTATGAGTGACATTCGTGCTCAGTCATGCGTGAACTGATGTAGCCGCTGCTGCTGCTGCTGCTGCTGCTGCTGAGACTGCTGCTGAGACTGCTGCTGAGACTGCTGCTGAGACTGCTGCTGTTGGCAAGGCATGAGGTTTCTCTTTCGTTATAGATGTCCAGATCGAGTAAACATTGCTAATAAGCTTGTGGTCAATACAAACCACGGCTGGTCAGATGAAAGGCTATCAGTAACGGTGTTATGATAGCGTCGAAACCTTAGTGACAAGCGCTTAATGTTGATGACAATATGATTTAGCAGGTACTTGCTAAATGTCGAAAATAACTATGTACAACAATTAATCACTTCAAGGATGGGTTCATGGCAAATAGGAACAATAGGCAGTTCCAATAACAATGATGCGTGACCGAATTAGCCAATTTAAACTCCCCCCCCCCCCCCTGCCCCCATTGCTAATTTTACACACTTTCATAAACTGCAAAACAACAAAACATTTTACGACTACAAATAAAAGTTTTATGCAGCCTACCACTATCGATTGAATGTCCAAAACAAATATGGATATTTTGCAGCTACTTAAAGGCCGGCCATTTTACGTAGCGTTTAATAGCCCCAATTACTCGCTTTAATTAGTCCCCTTTGGTGTTGTCATAGGTACCAAAAAGCACTCGTTTAATCTTTCAGCAGATGACTTCAATCAATACCAGCCGACCAGTTACATGGTAGAATCTCTTTAGTGCAAAGTTGAACATCAGCAAATGCATGTTATGAAACCCCCTCCATAAGACCACATCACTATAAGACTGCCTCATAATCAAGACCATCTAAGTTAAACTCCCAGCAGCTGTTGTATATCCTGGCTTTTGGTTTTATATCACCTACAAATGTTGACCTCTCCATAAAACCCACGTAATTTTAAACCATGAGTGTTTTAATAGCGATTTAATACACAATTCACTTAAAAGGAACAATAGCAAACACCTCTTGAAAAGCAAAAATGGGGTTTGTGTATGGATTGAATACACATATGTCAATACGACTCAGTTACACCTAAAACACTTGAAAAAGGTGCATGAATGATTGATAAGCTTCTGTAGCTTTCAAAAACTCCCAAGAGACACCTAGTTGATCAGGTGAATGCCCCACTTCAATATTTGCATTGAACCTTTGAAAGGCATTGAAACCAATTTGTTACTATAAATAAATGGCCTGAATTGCTTAAAAGACACAACTTTACCTTCGAGTGACATTTGATGATTGTCCGAAATAGAAAAGCACTTACCTGAAAAAGAAATGAAAGATATTTAGTACACGTGAACATTTGTAATTAAAGTACAAAGTAACAATTGTAGAACTGGACAATGACATAGGTAATCAATTGGTCAAAATAAGTAATCATATTGCAAATATTATTTCTTTGTTTTTTATCTTCAGCACCAATTGAAAAACTTTTTTTTTTTTACTGATATTGCATTGCTGATTAAATATATTCAATAAATAAATAGTACTACAATTTTTATTAATGTAGACATCACTCCATTATGGTGAAAAAATTGATCTTGATGCTTTTACACCAGAGCTCCATATAATGAGGTAATAGGGTCTCTTTAAATAGACAGTAATGCTTCCTATACTTAAAAGGTAAAACTTCCTGTTAAACCTGCCAATGTACATCACTTTGCTTGCATTAGTGATGGCACTGATCAATGATAGTGTTTGAAAATGTCAGCTCGCATATCAGATATGCCTGTTTTAGATGAAGCCCATGCAGTCATAATAATTGCATTTTGCATATTTCATACAACAAACGTGGCGAGTGGGTGGCTAAATTTCTCAGTTTTAGTGACAAGGATCGATATGAGGTCGGTAGTAAATTATATGTAACATGAAATAGTGGGGAAGAGCATTAATTCCTAATGTCCATATAGAAGGGAGCTCTCGATCACTAGGCAGCTGGAAAATTTAAAGTGCTCCAATCAAGAACGATCTGATGTCATAATCTGCCTTTGCATTGAAAAGTTGGCCTCAGCAGCCTTCAAGGGCACTTGTAATTGCCGAAGACCTTGGAGAAAGCATTGGGGTGACCTCTACAATCCCCTCAAGGTCCTTGGATGCAATTGGTCCATTTAAGGTGCACACCAAGTAAATCCCAAGAGGAACAAGCAATTCATCTCATCAATGTAAACCAACCTTGTATTTGCAAGGCCACCTTGTCTTATTCAGCAGATCGAAGTTTGTCGTGTTTCCAAAACTTACGAGATGAAAACATCCAACATCATTGACAAGTACATTAGCTTGTTTGTTATCAGTTGCCTCATCTGTTGTATTGTGCGATTGGTTGTTTGGCTAAGCCAGGCAGAACCATAGCAGGTTGGCCTTGCAAGATGTAATGGACTAAGCTACTTCAATGCGTTTCTCCTAGTGCCTGTCTATAATTAACCCTGCCATTTAACAATCAACTCCAGATTACCTAGATTAACTACATGATTAGTGTATACACAAAAATAGTTTGGAAGCATTCTCATACAAAATGTCAAAGAAGAATATAGGTTTTGGTCTTGTAACTGTATACAGTAACCAAGCTCTACTCAGAGTAAGACAAGAGTGGCAAAATTCATTTCACACTTCATTTACAGATTGTCCATCAAGTGAGGCGACTAATTCCCTACATTAATTTGAGATGAGATAAAGGGAGGCGAGGACAGAGTGTCACTAGGCTTTGAGACAAATAAAATGTAAAGTCACGCATCGATATGTTCGAATGTGATGAAAGTGGAAGGCAGCAGAGAAGAGGAATGGATTCCATAAATTGCAGAATATGTAGAGCTTTGAGTGAGAGAGCCAGACATTCTTTCCTTTGAAGATGTGAGAAATCATCTTTTTTCAATGCTGCAGCAAGGGCTGAATAATGTTTGCTGACACAAAAACTGCATCAATAAAGAAGATTCATGGAACACTGGCTTCACTGTGCCATAAATCAAAGAATCACTTTGTTAAAGTAAAAGCAGCAGAGCCAAAAGAAATTGAGATAATCATCTCTGACGGTTAAAAATAGATGCAAGTCATCAGAGAGCCATTAAAGACGATCATTATCTGTGTTCCGTGTTAATCTATGGCCTGGCCCATCTTAAGCTTGGTTCAAGGTCATCCGCTCTCAAGTATTGAATAAATGCAAGACGATGGCTCCCAAATGGATAGGTAGTGTTGTGTGCCAGACAAAAACAGTAGAAGCAGCAGTCTCCATAGTTCCTTAGCACAGCAGCCCATAAACAAAGGGCCAATACCATAGTATATTCCATTCTATGGTCATGCTGGAACAAAACGGTCATAGCAGTAGATGCTGGACGTGGTACATTTGGCAAACCACCAAACATGGCACTTCACAAGCAAGTTGCAGCACCCACAATTGTTTGAACATTTTTTACGGAATAGACTTTGTATATACACAGACCAGAGTCTGTTTTGAAGGCTGTAACATCATACAGGTAGAGTTTGTACACACAGCCCCAGTGGCACATGTGTTTCTCACATCATTCTTGCCACCCACATTGGTATTTGAAACACCATCAAAGCGCCATGCCGAGGGAACCTGTGGTGGCAAAGGCTTTGAAGAAAGTCTACAGAGGCCAGTAGGTGCACTTGCAGGCAGCTGTGATATTCTCATAACATGACTAGAATCACAGGGGCAGTTTTCACTTCTTTAACTTTTAACTACTGCGGATGGGTCACGCAAGGATGATGAACCTGTCCATTGACTCCAATTGCTTAGTTGCGTTCTCACAGTGGCTGTCTTTTCATCTTTTTCTTTCTGTCATCCACACAGGACCGAACAAAGCAAAGCTTTCACAAACCTTGTGTGGGTGATGTACAATAGCATAGCTGCTAGTAAACGTAGCTTAGTGGACTTCTTTGCAAGCAGAAACCAAACAGCAACCAGAGACCATCAAGATTGGTGTGAGGCCAGATGAGATTAGACAGGATACAGGGCACCTGACGGCCAAGCAAGTGTTACAGCACCGCAGCACGTCATTTAACCGCTATCTATGGACTGTTGTGGAGCCATTCTACAGACATCAAAGGCATAGCCAGCATCCCTGATGCAGTGATGCATACAACAGCCACAGGACAATGCCGATGGACACAGGGGTACAGCTGCAAAGGAATGCACCAGTTTGTGTGCTTCAGCAACTGATAACCAGACCAACATCCCTGTATAGATTATATGGGCTCGTTGGCTGAATTTATCGACATCCTTGGATACGCAGCCAGATGTTACACCAAGATTACATATTCATTGCAACAGTGTAAACATTCCTAGCACCATGCACCTCAGTGCTTTTGATGCTGCTGATGATGCTGATGCTGCTGATGCTTCTACGACATTTGTAGCTGATGTGCATGACCTCAGTATCATCACATCTCAAACGATTCGGGCCAGCTTTAATCAGGCATTTCCAGTTCAAACCGAAAGCTCAAATGCTCCATTTAATGGACTGAATTGTAATACTGTGGGTCATATATGTTACCATCTCGATCAAGGAGCTGTAAATATAGTTTTCTATTCGATTGAAGTGGAGATTGACCATTAGCCATATTGACCATGCTGGCTGATTACCATTAAAGGAAATACGTAGGGTTAAATGATTTTGGTCTGTTTGTATCGAAGCAAAGGTCATGACTCGAGAGATGTGGCTATAATGCCCTATCGTGAGGCCAACAAGAGGTCCATTGGGGGAAAGAGGGAGGCCAGGAGGAGGTCCGCCCTCGTTGGGGTGTGAAATAATGGCTGATAGGGTGGCATCAGCACAGCATACTGGACTGATTTGCTTGTATCATCATAGCTCAGGCTGGCCCTGTCCCCAGAGAGCCATTCCGCCTGCAAAATCACTTCTTTCCGCGTGGCCAGCTTCTCCCAACACACGACCAGGATTACCTTACACAACAAGCCCCAGTAATAAAACATGTGTTGATCTGTGTGGCTGCCAGCTACACTACTATTCAGGCGTTTGAGTTACTTGTATTACTGGCAACAGGGCAGCTGGTCCCAAAACACATATGGAGGAAATGGCCAGCCAGCCTTGGTGCAATAGCCAGCCACTGGTGGAACAGCCAGCCATTTAAACCTTTCATCTCCCAGAATATTGAGGGATGCTTTAAATATGCCTGATGTAGTCTGACGAAGCAAATAGTTGCTGCGAATGACATGAGGATCTAGGCTAATACCAGAAAGAGTATGTCCATTTTTACCAGATTTTATAGGAAAAAAGCCACCCCCAAGATCATATATGGAAAATACAAAACATCTTATTCTTACAAAACTCCCCAGGGATAGGAATGATGCATATGTGACCTCGCTGCACACAAGTAAAAAACCATTGTGCTGAAGTTAATATCATATTCTACGACATAATATATGAGCTTTACTACGACTTAGCGTTTGCGGGCTTTATCAGTATGTGAACAGAGATTCTACGTTACAGAAGAAGTGGTGATATTTATTTTCCCTCTTGCAGTTCTGTTTATGCAGCCGTGCTGGACTGGACTGCTGTGTGCCAAGAGACTAAAAGGCTGCCACGTTGGGTTAAGCAGAAGACAGGCTCCGGTCACAAGAAGAGCATTGGAGCTGAATAGGCACCTTGGCTTGTGGGCCATTACATTGGCTTCCTCTGCTAAAGGCAGCAGCCATCACTGCAGCCCAAACACGTAAGGGTTCTGCACCTTTGATGGAAATGGATGGCCACTGCTGCTGCTGCTGCTGGAGGTGGAGGAAGCTGCTGTTGCTGCTGCTGTCTCCAGTAGAAGAGCTGAAGACCCCTAATCATACCAACCCTCCCTTATTCACTCACTCAATATTCCCCTAGTCCCTCCGTCATAAACATCCCTGTACAAGCACCCCATAATATCACCCACAGTAGCAGCTGCCTCACCAAAAACACCGCAGAGGCTGCAGCAGCTGAATGGACTGACTCAGAGAACCTCTCGAGAGATGACCAGTGTTGACAAATTTGCCTCAAAGATGGTCTCCGATCTATCAATCACCCATACGGCAGTGCACAGGCTAAGGCTAAGAAGGCTGTATAAATTCAGATGGCTGTTAACCCGGGGTCTGAATGCTGTGGATAAGGCAATGCTGGATATCGCTGGTGACACTACAGTCAGTTGGGTGTGGAACAGGACAGAAAATTGCCTGGGACCAGCGCAAAGCCGCCCATTGATTATTCAACAGCTTCTGTGTTTCCTGCATTGGCTTTCTGAGGCTAACACCAAACCGGTGTTCCATCAAACTGAGGGTTGTGCCTTAGAAACTGGCTGAGCAGCCTCTGACACCTGCTGCTTGACAGATCTTGCAAAGACCGTGAACCTCACAATCAAGAGCAATCAGTATGAGCTCCATCATATCCTGATGGCCTCCCGTTAAAGTGAAGTATCAGTGAGGTCATTTGAGCTGCCTCAGCATCATACTAATGGAATTCCAGTACTTGAGAGGCTCAGTCAGCCTCTCCTATAGCAGCTCTCAAGAGTCAGTTAAGTAAGCTGTGTTACTTAAGTGCACTGGATTATCTGATTTGTCCTAATAGTGATGCCCATCTGAGTGATAGCAATTAATGAGATCGATGCTTAGATGGCAAAGTCATCCTGTAGGCTGATTGCTTAACTGCAGCAGCACCACCAGCAGCAGCAGCAGTTATAAGCTGATGGGGGCATGAGACCGGCAGGAAAAGGGTGAGGCGAGTGAGCATGATTGCCCATTGCAGGACCCAGACCCAGCGGGCAAGCATAGGTGCTACGTGACGTATACATGAGCAGATTAGGCTGACATTAGAGCACGGCAGCCATGCCTCTGGCCACATCCACTAAGATTACCTAGCCTTGTCATCTGGACTCACCAATCCGAGCAGCAGGGGGTGGGGGCAGTCTCCATCCCCTCCCTCATCTTTTGACTTCTCAGCAGCAGCAACTGATGTCCAGTTGGCAATGTCTTGTGACAGGCACATTGTCCTCGCTGAACTCCTAGAGAAATCTGGCCAGATCCACTTTGTGGGCTATGGGGAGGGGACCATGTTGGTGACAGGTGCATAGGATGAATGCCGTCTTGGGGTCAGGGGTCATCCTGTGCCTGACAAAGGCATAATGGCTTTACTGGGATTAGCGGCTCAGTGTACTCAGGGTGCAAAGTGCCTATAGCCCGAAGGGTAGAAGCCACACCCAGGAGCTGGGCTGTCTTGCATAGACACACCTCAGTGCATAATGCCCCTTGATGTAAATTCCCTCCCCTGATTTATAGGATTTCCTTGTAGAAAGTGGTGGAGGACATCCATTAGCAGATCAGTCTGATCAAAAGCTCATCTGACTTTGTAATGTGGATGGAGCAGGCTGTGAACCAATGCCCGGCCAACGTGTTACATCGCAGTTGCGCCCTGCTCCTGCAGTCTTTACTGTGTTGACTGCAGTAGCCAGGAGTGGGCTGGGCATGCCTGCTGCCAGATTAGATGAACCATCAACACCATGATGATGGGCGAATTACCGCAACAATGTCGACCTCTCTGCACTTCCTTATCCATCCCCCCATCCCTAAACCAGTTGCTGTCCCTTTCCAAAGCTCATTCGACACCATTCGGGGCCTCATTACCTTACAACAAAGTGGGTGAATAATAGCCTTACACTTAATACCTCGCTAAATTCTTGCTTTTTTGTACTTCAGAGACAATTCCATAGTGACATAAAATTACACAGAGGGCATAAAAAGAGCACCACTGACAGTTTTTATCACTTACACTGTGCAATCTGGAATCAGCAGGAGCAAGAAAAAAACTTTTTGTTGGCAAAAATGCATTTATCTTCACCGCGCACTGCCCAAGGACTTCAGTTGAACTAAAAAAAAGCAGGGCAATTTGACGTGCAGTTGGCATGCCAGCCAAGCATAGCACTAACTGAGGCTGCTGCATCAAGCAGTTGCATCAAGCAGCCATATTCTAGCACTCGATTAATCTTCTGAATCCGACAGCACTCCAGTTGCTCCGCAGGAGATTTAAAGGTCCCAGAAGGAAAACGCAGCATTTGGATTGATGGGACGACATGACTGTAAGGAGCTGAATAGAAATACAGGCCACTTGAGAGAGGCCCACTAATGGCTATTAAGACGATTTGACCAAAGTCTTACAAATCCCTGCAACACCATTAAAATGCAGCCTTTAGTGTCATGTGACAGACCAGTGTGCAAGGCATAACACAATGATGTTCCTTAAAGGTCTTCGGATTGTCTGGCCACTTTTTCTCTTCTAGAAAGGCATATACCTAGGAGAAACAGGACTGCCTCCTCACTAACCAGGGCTTATTAGGAAGGGTTAACCTTATGTTTTCGGAGCTAACAATGGCTTATTGCTAACAAACGCAGACATATTAAGATAATGAGGAGTTGTGTTTGGACAAGGCTTGTACACCAACAAGAGGTAAGAACAAAAAGGCACCCTAGAGGATACTATAGAGGCTGGTAGAGAGACCAAGGTTCAAAGCGGATAGGCTTATGTAAACGTGACCTTTGGAGAGATGGTCAACCTTGTGGAAAACACTCTTGTGGACAACTCAATGGACAAGTCATCAGCAAAGGCTGCAGGACAAATATTACTTGTGGCTAGGCAGACCACAGTTGCCACAATGAGCCACAATGGGTGAGTTTGCCATGTCTGATTGTGAGGGGACTCTCAACAGGAGACCATGCTGGATTTTGTATGGTCTGCACTGTGCTCAGTGAGTCTCCATCCCCTGGTCTCTATGGTATAATCCTGTTGTATAATCCTGTTAGCAGTCTGGCATCGTCACCATCCCATCCTAAGCCAACCAGAGCTGGCTGATCATCCCATTCATGCGGCTAACGAGATTGCCAAAACATACGCCGCAGAAATATGAAACATATGTCATGTACCGAGGCGAAAGCTCTCATGTTCCAGTAAAACACGGGCTCCGTTACACTAATGGTGCTTTCCCTTTCATTATTCCTGCTAGCCTTTACCATCATTTCCATAACAGTAGAGCCTAAAGCAATTACACTTTGCATGATATTCCCTAATAGCAGGCGACATTTCCATATGCTTACATTGACTAAGCGTAATAAAGAAGCCAAACTCCAAAAGTGCAATAAGGACTTACAGCTTTCTTCGTGAGAAACAAGCTAAACTTGTTCAAGGAGACACATAGATTACTTCCATGACTCGACACAGCTTGTTTACCCAGATTACTGGTCTTCAAAAATCAGTTGCGGTTCTAATAATAAGCCATACAACATACAGGTGCTGCTAACAAGGACATATTTGACAACACTGTCACAAAATGTTAGTGCCTGATACATCTGAACCTTCGAGTCGTGAGGAACAGACCTTGGCCAGACAGACAAGGAAGCCATATGGAGCATGTAATAGAAGCTAAGAGAGCTCAGCAGCCCATGATTTATCTGGCCCTATGGTCTGCAGTCCCTGCAGCCGCCCCAGAATAGCATCTCACCCAGCCTCCTCCCCTCCCCCTGGCCTCCATGCCCAGTCGACGATAAAACGACCCTCCCAGCCCTTCCTTTGAGCTAATCTATCTAGCGTCTGTGAAACACCCTCCAACCAACTTAGTTTCCCATCGTAAGCCCGTGTCAGAATGATTCTTCGGGTCAAACCGAGCCCTCAAGTACCATGGGACACAGGATGGCTTTCTTCCTGAGAGCCTAAACAACATGATTTCACACCTTGAAGGCCTCAAGACTGATTGACAATGCTGCTTCCTAATAGAACACTACCTGGCTTAAACCTAAAACTACAATGGGTGTAATTAAGATGGACACATTTGATAGAGCACCGACCTTTGATTCAGGTTACTTTTGGTTGACATTGTTTCATCCTGTCAGGTCTGTTTGAATGATTACCTTGGCAATTGCTTTTTGATGGATGTTGGAAAGCTCGATAATCTATCATATTTGATAAAGCGTCCAAGGTAGCAATCTTTAATCCGTCATCCAAATGACCTCTGGAAGATTTTTAATTTTCAAATGCTTTTAACATGCAAATTTCTCTTCAGCAATTTACATGTCGACAAACATTTCGACAAAAACACATTCACTCTAGATTAATAGATCAAGACACATGTTAATAGTTATTAACATGTACTAGCAAAGGAAATGAATTCAGACATGATTGTGATAGCCTATCATCGCGTGCAAACCTGGTATAAACAGCTGAGGAGCCTTGGGTTACATGCACACTATGTGTAGAATAGGCAGTAAGGATGGCCCCCTGGGTGACACCCAAGCCTTAGGCCAGGATCACAACAGACCGATGCTTCATTTGATAATGTACATCAGGTGAACCTTTAGACTGCCAGGCTAGACAGCCAGCACAAAATACACCCATGTTTATGGATGGTACGAGCACAATAGGCTCTTCTATAAATGATTCAGTCGGTTATAGCAATGGCTAGATGGGTGGTATCATATATTTCCCTTGTGGTGACCTTCCTGGGGCAATGTTTTGTATGAAGACCATATTATCTAAGTAGCTACAGACCTTCTTGCTAAGCTCCATACTCTAGTAACCCATCCGTCTCACACAAACTCAAGCAAATCAATTCTCATCATAGCTTGTGATGGATAAGGCCAAACACCCACTCAGATAATCTTCAAGTAAGGTCCTTATTTAGATAATATATCACTCATTAACGAGCCATAAATAGCCATTATTGAGTGATGACTACTTCATACATAACTTCAGCAAGTGCAAGTATTGATCCAGCACCATGCACATAAAGCTTCGCAACCTAGGTGACTCAATAAGGACTCAATAAGTTGGAAGCCCCAAACATATGATACACATATTGGAGTCTGTCAGACAGTGTACTTTACACAGCCAAGGTAGGGAGATATGAGGAGCTGCTGCGTCTTGTCAATACATTACTCGTGACTCAATTAGCTGAAGAGGCTTTGAAAAAAAGGAGAGAGAGAGAGAGAGATGGAGGGACAGACAATAGACAGGCAGTGTTAACAGCCTTCCTTAGCCATGTAGGTGTCTCTACTAGTAGTTTATCTCTTTATTCCATGTCTTGTCTCATTTATCATTGAGTTTCTCCGGATTAACAATTAAAATGTTCATGAACACCTTTTGTGCTTCTGCTTCTGAGAATTAGAAGGTGGAAGAAAATGACTAATTATCATGACACCGGCTGGAAACTGGCACGGAAAGTAGACAGCTAATCTCATACCTCTTGGAAACTACACTTTGATTGCTGTGCCTTGACAACTATCGCCTAGTACTTTGTAGGTTAATCAATGAATAAAAACCAGAAATGAACCAAACCAACACTAAGCCATTCCAATATTATAAGATGTCCTCTAAACTGGGGTTTGGTGACAGTAAGAGCAAAGCATTCGGGGTCAACGACATTTAAGGAGGTCATGCCAGCTGATTAGCCAAATGGTTCATTCTTCAGTCTTGGAGGAGGATTAGCATGTCCAGATGTCGAGATGGCTCGGATGCAATTCATCAGGCTCTTCTAAATGCCCTCACTTGATGCCATGGACCCGTATCTGAGATATCAAAGCCATGCTATTCACTTGTGAGTGCCTACATGAAGCATCCACTGTCACGATCAATCCTCATGGTACAGATATTTATCTGAGCCATGTAGGTAAACACTAGGGATCAGTCGCGTTTACCATGGAGACATTTTCGCAAAAACTATGTATAAACACGCTTGGTAAGCAATGCATTTCAACAAACCCGCCTTCAATTAACGCTAGGGGTCGAATCTAACTGTTCTCTTATTTCTCTTATTTCTCTTATTTCATACTTTGACTTCTTCCATTTCCATTTACAGCAAGTTAAAACGCCTCACAATGATTTTATGATGAACTACTTTCCTCCATCTCACAGGGAAAGTCTGCTATCGGCTTTCCTCTTTGGCCAGACTTTCATAAAACCAAATAAGGGACATCTCAAATTCTATCTGCAGACTCGGATGATGAATTACTCCGATAGGAAAATGGTTTTAAATCTTGGGCAGCAGACAAATAACAAGGAGTCTTAAAGACACTGTTGGCTACAATAAAAAAGGAAAAATTACCATTCATCAAAATTCCACAGATAAAGGGACAATATTCTCCAGACGAATATTAATAAAGAACTCCGGATGATCGATTGTCAATACATTTCTCAAAAGATTCCGATTTTGGTAAATAATTAATAGACGTCCGTTTTCGCTTCTGGGTAATATTTCGCAAAATCCAATGCATCAAAATGAAATTAAAAAAGGAATCAGATAAAACTTCCACTTTTGAAATTATTCAGGCAAGACTAATGGTACATTGAGGATATCAAATTATCTTTATTGTGACTGCCCCTTCACAGCTTCTGACAAAAACACAACTATCGGATGAACCTGGATTGCCAGAGGTCACAAAATGGTCATCATCAATTTGTCAAGGTCAAAGACGAGCATCAAGGTCATTTGAGGTCAAGGAGAACACTTTTGCAACAGGTTGACAGATGGTCGTATAAACAACAGAAGCAAATAGAACGACATCCTGCACAAACAAATAGAACACGATGAGTTTGTTTTGGGGAGATGTGCTTCCTCTGAGGATCTTTGGACCGCCATATATAGACATATAATTAGGTCAGAATACAATGAGTCATCAATGAAATACCAGACCATGCTTAAGATGACACATTATACCAAGAATAAGTACGTACCTGAAAGAGTAGTTTCAAAACTTTACTAATGTAACTTTTAGCGTTAAAGAAATCTTGTGATTGCACAGGTATATCCGTATCAAGTGCAATGTCTAAATCTAAGCTAGAATCAATCAATGTTTCTTGGAAATACATAAAGATGCGAGGATTGAAATTGTGCGTAAAATGTGCTATTATGGGAATAGAGGGATGCTGTGAGTTCATCTCGGTAGAAAATCTGAGTAATTACTCTCACGAGTATTTGCCCACGCACACATATATCGACATATGCATAGAATACAATATAACCTACCACCACAACAAAGTACATATGCGTGTACAGCCCATACCGTGATGTACCAACGCAAAACAATGTTTCCTAAGGGACATTAAGGCGATCTAATGCCAACCAATAATGTCAGACCTCTTCCCTATTGAAATCCCCAGCCAGCCAACCTATCAAGCCCAGCCTATCAAGAGTCAATAGTTGAGTGGGCCAACCCTAGCGACTAACACAAGACATGAACACGATATAATCAATGGCCATTTAGAGACAATTGGGTGAAAAGTAATGTCTCTTGCCCTCCCTTAGCCTGCGGACCAGCCTGGGCCTACTCACCCAGAATGCTGCCATTCATGGCAAAACTACAGCATTATGAGCTATTGATTTTTCACACAGACAGCTCTCAACACCCCAGACTACTATTTCAACTGATACATTTGTGCAATTAAACTAAAAGCCCATGTTGCAAACAATGGCATGACCAGACTATATCTAGCTCGTGCTGCAGAGACACTATTGCAACATCAACAGTATTAAGACTGAGGGGAGAGTCTGCACGAACATAAATTGGCATAAAATTCATACATGAGCAGATGCCAACCAAATGTATTGCACGCTACGGGGTAGCCAAACATTATGCACCTGTACAATGTCAAATCAAATCATCTAATACTCTTAGACTTGCAGTTCAATTTAATGTATTGTACCCCCTTTAAGTCAGAAGAAAGTGCAACACCAAAGCTTTTTAATGGCACATAAAAGACCTATAGAATCGTACTCTATAGACATAACCAGGTTTTAGAGGTAAATGATTGATATGGACAGGGGTCAAACTGGCCACTTGACCCTAGTTAACAGCTGTATGTAGGCAGAATCATGCCCAGGGGCTATATTAATAACATTTAAGGGCACGCAGAACACCACACAGCACAACAGTTCACCGAGCATAACAGTTCAGACAAAACTGCACTGGAAAACACATGACCTTGTCCATCTTGCTGCTTATTCAATTCCTCATCCAGGTAAACAGATGGCAATCACCCTTTCCCAAAGCAATAATGCCAGGGATTTTAATCACATTTTACAAAAAACTAATTGAATATTTTTGTAAGGAGGTTGCAAATTTCCGCCCATCCTTCTACCCTTCCAGGGAAAGCCTTCGAGAAGTGTTTGTGATTTAAAGCGGGGCCAAATGGAATCACGGTGTTTCACAAAGTGCATCCCGACTAATTCAAGTGGTTCAGGCCCCGAGGGTCGCCCTGTCAGTAACAGTAATGTGATAATGAAGGGCTGTAAAGGAAAGCCCAGGGGGGCATGCGCTACTGCTAGTCTCTTATTCTAAACGTATTAATTGCACTGCATTGTCTGCCTTAAAAGCAACCAATTTACCCCATGAAAACCCACAATGATTGCATTTATTAAATCTTACCTCACAAGTGAACAATAGTTTTCACTTTGGTTAAATGGTCACTCAAGCTATTTTAAGTTACAAACTTTACACAAACTTTACATCACAATTTGTGGTTAGAACATGCATGTTTTATTAATTGGCATGTCATACACGTTAGTATCAAACGACCCTTTTAGGATATAACTCGTAAGGTTACATATTAATAGGGTTATCGTCTTCACCGAAAGAGCACAGCTCCAAATTTAAATCGCGTGTATTCCTTTAGGGGATCCATTACGCTTGTTGAAGGTTCAGAAAAGCTGAATGTTCAAGACATTGTTGGAACTCCAATGAAGCTGAAAGAACTACCAGAGAAACATTCCTTTCAGTTTTAAGTACAGAACACTGCAGCAATATTCTGTAAGGGATTAGGAATTCAATGAGTGCAAAGCAGTTTCGATTGCATTTCAAGTACATTATGTTGCTTGGGGCGCACTCTTGTGGAAATGTGGCATAATAAGGCAGACACGGTGAATTGTTTGGGAATTATAATACAGAATGCTGGGTATTGAAATGCCATTGATAAAGCTTCGAGGCAATATGGGCCCATGAAAACAACATCTACACGTTTACTAGGGTGAATTCACTTGCACAGGAGGTCCGCTTGGACCACCCTAACAGGAAAGACAGTATGACACCCTTATGGACTGAGATCAACAGGTGCCAGGTGGATACTGAAGGGCTTGTGATCCCGTGAGATATGAAACATAAAAGGACTGCCAAAGAGTCATGTTTGATGTCAGGAGGGGAAGACCCCTTGGCCCAGCTGACAGAGGAAACATTGTCGAAGCACACCTACTGCGTCGGAGGCCCCCTTAAGTCAACAAACTGGCACATTATCCCTCATGTTTACCACAGGTACCTCACAACAGCTTATAGCAAACAAGACCAGCTCTCTGCTCAAATCATTTGCATCTTATGCAAATACCACAAAATGCCCTTCCCTAATTTGAATATTCTCCATCTTTACATTGTATTATATTTTCTGCTCACCCCATTCACAATTTAATCTCGCCCTCTTAGGACTGCTGATTTTTTCACATGTTAAGAATATGTGACATGTCGAAAAAAGCCTGTTTGCATTTTCTGGTAGGAACATGTGAAATCGTTGAAATATGTCACCCGATAGTGGAACGAGCAGCCTTTTGAATCAAATGCACCTCAATTTCACGTATCAACGTCTTTCATTGGCAATTTGTGTAAATATAGATATTAGCTTAACAAATAATGCCAGTCACATCCGACCCCTCATGGTGCATGTCTCCAGACCCTTGCGTGTTTTGGGTGAGGAAGTGCGAGTCACTGCAAAACATGGCTGTGAACAAACTGAAAACTAAATGGAACTTTCTATCTATCTATCTTTCTTTTGTCTTACAAACTTCCCACTAACTCTCTACAAATTGTGAATAGTTTTATTCTAAGTGACCAGCGGTCAGTCTTATTTATATAAGCAATACTTTCTGCTGTCAAAAAAGAAAAAGGAAAAAAAAAACTACATCAGTATAAGTGACTTAAAGAGAATGATCATAGACTCTTTTACCCCACAGTGGCCAGCATGTGATAGATAATTCATCCTGATGAATGGGAAACCCAACCATCGAGGTCTAAGCAGATGACCCTATGCAGCATCACACAGGCAAAGTGACATGACATAGCGGGGGATGGGGAGGCGATGCAGAGCATGGGCCTAATGACATGGCATCTCCTGATTGATGTCAGACCTTTCAATTTGCTGGAAGCTGCCTGATTCCCCCATGGCACGGAATAAACATGACCATCATGTGGGATGATTGAAGAATTCCTACACATGCTGGTGACCAGGGCTTCATTTACCATGTCTCAAAATTCCCAAACAGGTCATTTAATGGATTATTAAAATTAAACATAGGTCAGCAGGTCCCGTCATGTTTAGTTTCAAAAGAAATATCAAACCCAGGCATTTATAGACTGCAAGATATATATGTACAACAGCCCCCCCCCCCCCCCTGGATATGACAGCTGCGTTACATCACAATGAGTAACCCTGGAAACCATCAGCTCAATTTAGTTATTTATCATAATTTTGAAATGTCATGATATGTCACTTCGATTGCATTTTAACGCAATGCGTTGAAAAGGCTTTCACACTTTACATGCATGTTACTAAATACATATCGATGTCACATGACAGCTTTGCAAAAACTGTCGGCTCACATTTTCTAGAACCTTTATATTGGCGTTAATCAGATGATAGAAAATGCCTTCTAAAGTGGTGACAGTGCCTTTAATTGCCTTCTAAAGTGGTGACAGTTTCATGAAATTGCCTTCTAAAGTAGTGAGTTTCATGAAATTTCCTTCTAAAGTGGTGACAGTTTCATGAAATTATACAGCATAAAACCCAAGGAACACTAAGGTGACCATCTCAACTTAGGATTACACATGGAAAGTTCTCAGAAAGCAAACTTTGTTATTTTATGTTGCATATATCTTATTGTCTGAGGTGGAGAAGTGGTTGAGTGTAATGCTGTTTGCAGGGCAGCTACTGGAACACTTCGTCACTTTAGACAGTAACTCCAAAGCGTGCTAATCATTCATCCTGTCAATTAAAGTGAACAAACTACTGTTTACAGACAGTTATAAACAGTAAAAGGCAAGGTAAGTATCTAAAACAGTTCCAGAAAAGCCATGCCAATCAAATGTTGTATACTGCTTTTTGACTTTTGAATTGTTTGCAACTTCAACAATAGCAGTGGAGAGCACAATCCCATGTTGTTTACATAGCTTATCTGACCACACACATCTCCCATCTGCAGAGTATCCCAGCAGCAGGACCAGACCACTGCCCCAGGGATGCGGCCACTGAAAAGGCAGACATCTGACTCCACAGAGATGCTAATTCTGATTCCGGGTTAACGAAAGATATGGGGTAGGCCCTCGAGCCATCTTTAAAATGACCATATGTGTTTACAACATAAACATTGCCCAAAAAGGTGTTGATAACAGTAAGGTCTTATTTCAAAAGGACAAGTTAACCCTTTTGAGTCTGTCACATACACAAATTCCAACCAGCCTAGTTTGTAAATTATTGACAATTTCGTGCAGAATTTTGCTGCAATATCTTTCTACCAAATAATCTTGCCACAGGGAATATAAGAACTATTAAGTACTGAAATAATAAAGTCACTTTCCCTTTTTATTTTGTATTTTTCTCAGATTTCTCAAAAGTAGTACCTGTTAAATAGGCTTATGAAAAGAGGCCCCACCTTGATTGTATCGATTAGCACTGAAGACTTTGGTGACTTCAGACGAGTGTAAGATAACAGTGCATGTCTCGTTATATACACCACAGGTTTACCAAAAAATTAAATACATTTTTGGTTGCATGTGTTCCCATTACTTAGAACATACATATTTTATGGTACATTGAAATGTAGCATAAATAAAGAACGATCAGCTTTTGAATTTACTCACCTGACTTGCCATTCGAAAGACTTATAAAGCCTTTAAACTACACGTACTTTCAAACTTGACTTAAAGAAAAAGAGAGTTTATAAATTGTAAGGGAAAAAGAAAATCTCTTTTCAAATATAACATGAAGCAGCGCAAATAACATGTAAATGGAGATAAAAAGAACCTCACTGAAAATCACTATTATTTAAACAAATAGTTTACACTCTTTCCAACTTTTTTTGCCGGACAATTTTAGGTACATACAGCTGAATAAAGTCCAGTATTTGAACAAATAATCTCAGCTGAGAACAGGTGTTATTTTATTCTGTCCATGTGCACATCATTGATCGATATATCTTAAGACTACGAAACTTGGTGTTTCTCATCCCTCAAGACTTTTACCTAAAATTTAATTTGTTACCTCAATTTCTTAATTACAAGAACTTGTGTTACAAAGATTTCAGATTACACCATTTAACTGAGGTCTGACAAATTATACTTCATATAGATGAAAATAAGATTAAAATGCACCTGAAAGAGACTTTAAGAACTATTTCGTAACAAACGAAGAAACAGACATTATTAAACCATATATTTCTGGTGCATGCAGATCATACCAGGGTACAAATGCTGATGAAATTGGTCAATATCCAATTTGTCATAATAGCATGACATGTTTTTATGGTAGATTGACCTGGTTTTGCTTTTTACACCTGATTTTAACTTTCAATATTAACCTGGTTACTGTCATTGCTTCTATAGCATACACCAAAGCTATGAAAATGATTCAATGATGGGGGTATTCAAAATATTGTATGCCTCTCTGCTGTCAATGGGCCATTAATTATGATTTGAGCAGATTATGATCCTGTCATATTCATGTTAATTTAGTCTCATAATCAATAATGTGTGCACTCATCTACATTTTAAATGCGATTCAGTTTCAAAATATGGTATCAGCTTGGAGATAATCTGCTCACAACATTGATAAGTGTAGCTTGTTGGCTGGGGTCTAATTATAGCCGGAGCATAGGTAGTACCTAGGTGTAATAGATGTACTGGAAGCTGCAGCTGATATGAGGTGGAAATTCAGGTAAACCATGGATTCCATAGTGTAGTGGTTATCACGCTCGCCTAACACGCGAGAGGTCCTGGGTTCGAAACCCAGTGGAATCAACTTTTTCCAGCACTTTATGGCACTTAATTCATAGCAATTCTACCGTCTTAATATAATAAATAACACAAATAGGCCAAACGTATGACTTTTGTCCAGTAATTTGCGTAGGTGGAACATCTTGGACCCAAGACAAAACCTGTAGGCAGAATAATCATGAAGGAATAGCTGTAGGCAACTGGTTTGCACATATAAATATCTATTCTTCTTTGACACCTCCCAGCTAATGTGTTGTTTGACAATGTGCCAAAGACAAGATTAAGTCTCTTTGTTGTCTTTAGTGCATCAACACTTTTATGACCAGACAGATATAAAATTAACCCTGACATGAACTAACCATACTTCTTAAGCAGTGACTGGTTAATTTTCTCACATAAATTTAAGTTATGACAGGCCAAAATAATATTCTAAAGATGTCTGTCTCCAAGCACAATGGAAATGATCACCTTGTCCTTGCAGATATTGAAGCATATACTCATAATACAGTATTATACCATTGTCCACTGTTATCAGTGTCAATCGTAAATCTTAGGTAGAACTTGAGAATTTGATAGCAGTAGCCCTTGTCACTTTCATGTAGGATGGTCTTTTATCTGTGTATCTGTACCTGGCTATAGGGCCCTTTCATATGAACGTATCAAAGGGCTTCTTGTAAAACGACACTGCTACACTGCCCTATAGGAAGGCATCACACTGTAATGTTAGACCTCAGAACACTGTGAAGCATTTTCAAGAACAGTTTAAAGCTTACAGCAATTCTAGAAGCCTTTCTAAAACATAATACTACCCTGGGGCAGGGTAAATCACTAAGAATTTACCCCCGGAGCAAATAGCATTTACCCCTTCAATAAACTGTCTTGCAGAGTAACAATAATACGTCAAAACGAATAAATCTCTCGCTAAATTGAATGGTCGCAAAATCTTATCTCAGAAAAAGCAACATACAAGCTTTATAGAATCTTTGATAAAGTAGCACTATGTCAAATAATTTTGTCATCTTTTTTTTTTTTTTCTTTTCTTTGCATTATTATGTACGTTATAAAGGTTGATCCGTTTATGTTGCTTTTCCAATTTTATTTTCAATACACTCTATTTCTTTTTTAATAAAAAATCGTGTATTTTTTTATTTAAACGCTGAAATGAGTATTTTTTTTAAAAACCCTTTATATATATCATGAACTACTTTGAGTACAATGTAGAGTGATGCCACAAAACTGTACACAGTAGCAGCACACATTTATTACGCATTATACATTCAAAACACGAGACATTTTGTCAATATTTTGAAACAAATGACGTCTGGCTTAAAAACCACCACCTCCAGGCTATAGACAGCATTTAACTAGTGACACTGCCCAGTCAATGAAATTCTATTGCTAAGACTGAACTACCACAGAAAATGCCATGAGGCAAATTGACAAAATTGTGGATAATGCAATTTAAAAGTCATAATTATTAGAGCTTACATAAATTATTCAAGGATATACAAAAGACTATAGTTACTTCATAACAGCTTTTGGAGTGTACTTAAATATTTAAGCAGTTCTCATCAACATTAATTAAATCTGACGCCACTGTCAGACACAATTACAGCAATAGTTTGCACTTATTTTTATATTCAATATTTGTTTATATAAAAAAAACCAGACAACCCCCCTCCCCCCCCCCCCCCCATCCCCAAACAAAGGCTGTTCCAACTACCTGTATTTCAGTGACACATGCATTGCCAGGGTAGACCTGGTATTTCCTCTAAAATGTCATATTGCAATATACCAAAAAGGTGGATATTAAAATGTCAAGAAGCTCTCAGAGTAGAAAATTATTTATTGCATTGCTTACAATATGTATGTGATGATGATATGGTCTTTACGGAAGCCATTTTAGGACATGAGAAAAAAAAAATTTAATTGTATAAACGATTTAGTAAATTGTATATACGAAGTACTAAATCGTATATACGAAATACTAAATTGAATATACGATATACCATATTGAATATACGAAACACTAAATTGAATATACGATATACTAAATTGAATATACGATATACTAAATTGTATATACGAAGTACTAAATCGTGTATACGAAATACTAAATTGAATATACAATATACTATATTGAATATACGAAATACTAAATTGAATATACAAGATACTAAATTGAATATACGATATACTAAATTGTATAAACGAAATACTAAATTGTATAAACAAAATACTTAATCGTTTAAACGAATTACTATATAGTTAAACAAATTACTAAACCGGCCATATCTTTGTTAATATTTGGTCTACAATTATGTGTAACCTATCTAAAGACTCGCCTTGGACAGTGCTATTTAATACTCTATACTGGACACAACAGCACTCAAAGGGAATAACTTTGTTTCACAATATGACATCCTAATTACCCTTGTCCTTAAACCCAGCTCTTTCTATCAGGCCCCAGTCTTTCCTTTCCTTCCCTGTCCCTTTCCTTCCCTTTCCCTTCCCTTCCCTCCCCTTTTATTTGAGCAATATTGGAATCTATTGGGCCCTGGTAAATTATAACCAGTCAGTGTCCATATGCTAAGGCAAGTAAAAGACCCCACCCATGGGGTAAGAGTGTAACATGGGTGGACTCCTCCTCCCTCTCATCTCATCAATCAACCCTCGATAGCGGCAAGAACTTGCCTTATATTAGAGGGCTGCATTTCCCATATCTGTCTATCTAATTTATCTATCTGTCTATCTTTCTATCTATCTATCTATCTTGGATCCCTCCTAGATTGATGGGAAAAGTTATTTTAAAGTCCTCCTTCCTGATATCATCCATGTTCGGTCTATAATTGCAGGCTATATGTAATACTTATGCAATTTGACAAAATGCAATTAGCATGGATCAAGATATTATTAAAATGTAGCATGGTGCAATTAAAGTCAGCATCACATAGTAAACCCAACTACAGGAAATACTACTAAGAAGGGAAGGGAAGGGAAGACTGGGGCCTGATAGAAAGAGCTGGGTAGACGGACATGCCGTTTTCACAGATCAAACTGTATCTAACTTTGTTTATTAGATAGCCCTGCCCAAGACGAGTCTCTACATAGGTTGCACATAACTGTAGACCAAATATTAACTAAGATATATACAATTTAGTATTCCGTATATACGATTTAGTATTCCGTATATACGATTTAGTATTTCGTATATACGATTTAGTATTTCGTATATACGATTTAGTATTTCGTATATACGATTTAGTACATCGTTTATACAATTTAGTATTTCGTATATACAATTTAGTATTCCGTATATACGATTTAGTATTTCGTATATACGATTTAGTATTCCATATATACGATTTAGTATTCCGTATATACGATTTAGTATTTCGTATATACGATTTAGTATTCCGTATATACGATTTAGTATTTCGTATATACGATTTAGTATTTCGTATATACAATTTAGTATTTCGTATATACAATTTACTACATCGTTTATACAATTTAACTTTTTTTTTCTCATGTCCTAAAATGGCTTCCGTAGTTAAGTACTAAAGCTGTTAATATTAAGAATGTTTGTGTATTTCATTAAGTTATTAAAGTATCGACTCTCTTAAGGCCAAATTAAGACAAAAGATAATCAATACATTTGTTAAGGATGTATCACTTAACAGCCTCCTAATTAGCATTAATTGTTTACCTGTTATCAGCTTTCAATCAAATATCGACTCAGGTCAACGACCGGCCTTATAATTGCTCAAACAATATTATGTTCACAAAACTCAATGGGAAGTTATGAATATTTTATGATAGATGTAATATGTCTGCATATTGAGTTTATAATAATTTTTTTTTTTTGCGTCGATGCATTATAGGGAAATCTTATAAATAATGAATTGGCCGTTTATATCAATCTATTTCAAAATGACACAACCGCAGAATTATTCACAATGAAAAAAATAAAAATATTTAGTCCCCCTTTAAATGCAGATAAAGGGATCTTTATATCGAAGCGAGGGGTCGATAGTGAGGGGGGAGGGGGTTACTTTCGGGGTTATATTGTAAGTTTCAGTCTGTCCGAGTGTCTGGTAGCTGTATGTCTGTCTGTCCTCATGGACGTCAATTATAACAGCTTCCATTCTCACGCTGGGAGTGTCTCATTTCTTGGGATAAAGCTTTACAGGTTAATTTATCAGGTATCGCTTTCGTTGCCATGGCAACCCAATACAGCTAATGCACCCAAATCCCGGAATGGTAATGTCCAAGGACAGCGTTAGTGCTCTTGGTATCAAATTAGGTGAGGCCATGTGAGGCCAACAGGACAATGTAATCACTGAGGGAGAAGGCTTTAAGGTCACTGTACAATTGTGTATTTGTGCATAGTTATGGCTCCCGTTTGTTATGAGATCAGCCGCTGCAGGTACAATAGTGATGGTTCTGATTTCTGGACTTCACTTTTCCTCGAAGAATATTCACTAATTTGGCCAGTACTTGACCGGATAATATGCAAATCTATTCAGTCCATCAAGAGATTTTATGCCGATATCGGCTCTTTTTAAATTTTGTATATCGTATAAATCGAAACATATGGTCTGAAATATCCGTCAAATTTTATATACTTAAAATTTTGGCCTGCCTTATGTGATAATATGGATCAAGATTAAACATTTATCTTTGTATTTATAGCACGATCAATATAGATACACTTGAAAACTCAAAAAGCCCAACCTTAAAATTTTCGAAAAACATCACCTGATATCTATACAGCTGTATTAGGTAACATGATGCTGATGCAGCTGCTGGCTGTAGCCAAGCCTTTGGCTGATGATGGAGAGGTCTTTTAAAGATCACCAAAATCACCAGGGACCAATAGCAACCTAATGTGAGATTTACTGGGATCAAGGCCCTTAAAAGCATCTCATAATAAAGAGTGCATCATGCGTCTCCTCCTCATCAATTTTACATCAGGAGGGTTGAGACCCATGCTGCATCACATATCATAATGTTGCTTATTATTACGTAAGGTAACTCAGCTTGACGCAACAGCCAGTAATTAGTGGCTAGTGGCTGCATAACCCACGAGAGTCGCACTACAATCCGCAGTGTAGTGTGGAACAAGAGGTTGCCTAAATTCTTCCTAGTCTGTGTTAGCTTCGGTTATTAGAATGGCTTATTTTTCTGCCACACTAATAAGTCATAATTAATTTAACAGATGTTTTCATGAGAGATATACCAGAGGCTTTTTTCCCCGAATGATTACCCCCTAAATGCCCATTTTATTTTTGTACAATATCAAAGGCACTGTCCTAAATAACCCCTGCTGTGCCGTGTCCAGTAAGGGATCCAGGCAGATCATATGTTAGGCAACACATTTTTCCCTCCAAGTTGATCCGTCAGTGCGTGTGAATGAGTACATCCAAATACCAGCTGGCATCTTCAGTGCAGTTCATAGATCACACATACAGGAGTATGTTAAACTGGATCAATAGCTGCGCATTACATAAATTATGTAATGCTATTCTTGTACTTGCACTTGAATTATCGCATCTCAGTGATACTGATTCTGAGGCATTAGCCATGAAACAAGGTCGATTTTTAAAATCATAATCGATTCGACAATCTGAATGCACTAAAACACAATAACATTTGACCTTACCAAACCACGATGGTAGGTATGAATAAATCGATCTTGTTATTGAGGGATACATAAAAAATATAATACAAACAAAAACGGATAGACATTTTGCAGACATTTTACGAACCTGTTTATTTTAATTATTCATAAAGTTGCTATTCAGTCAAACAAAAAGATCATTATAATATCCCTCTGTATTTTCAATAAAGCCAGATTATCATTTAAGTTTAAATGTAATCGATCTTCAGTGAGTATAAATATAATCGATCTTCGGTGAGTATAAATATAATCGATCTTCAACATGTTCATGACACATCGCAGCATGTGTTAACGATCGTGATTGCTGTGTGCATTACCACGAATGAAATGAAGCAGCTCACTCACTTGAAATCCCACAACTCACTTGCGTGCACACCACAAGCTTCGTAGCTTCACACAAGACGAGTTTCATGATCTCTCATATTTTTGGCATGCATCTAACACCCACATGCTTTATAAGCTCATATTTCTAAAGCTCTAAATATAGGACCGGAATGATACCAGCATTTCCACATCACTCGGATAAATATTTCTCAAAGGCATATTTTGCTTTATACAACTTCAGCTTTGAAATGGAAACTGATAGGTTTCAGTAAGACATATGATCTTATTATGAATTATCATAATCACCCCAAAATCTCTATAACCCTATGATAATGAGCCCCTGCTAAAGCTTTATAAATAATCTGATGATAAATCCATCCTGCTCCACATACATATTTCCCTAATGGTAGAGACTAATTAATAGCGCCCTGAGTGATTCCCATATTCAACACACCATAATGAGAGCTTGTCTTATAACACCGTCTTGGGACCACAAACAGCTTTGTGTTATGAAACACACTGCTCAGTAGGTTGTCCCAGCCTGAGGCTAATACAACCAACAAGCACTCCGCTTCTCTTTGACTTTTCTCTGATACACTGAACTCCTGCTGAGCTTATCTTTTGAAGCAACCGATACCGCAAAGTGTCAAAGCATCTTGTTATCGCAAAACAGAGCCATACATAGGGGTGCACAGAGGACAGCGAATATATTGTATACGCTGCCTTACCTGTACTACTACGTGTTGTTAAAGATCATAGAACGAATACATGGCACCAAAACAAGCCTGTCTGTGACCACTGTGCATGTCCACTGACTGACTGACTGACTGACTGACTGGCTGACTGGCAGACTGGCAGTAGTTAGATAGATAGATAGATAGATAGATAGATAGATAGATAGATAGATATCTAGATAGATGATAGATATATAGATAGATAGACAGATAGTAGATATCAAGATGGATAGATAGGTAGATAGATACTACCTGTATGCATTTGCAACAATTTCCATCATTTTAAGCAATTCTGCATTTTCTTCATGCTTTTGGACAAAAAAACCTTTGCCATCCTTCCTACCAACCACAATGGATAGAACATTGCAGCTCAAGCTGTGGATCAATGGCACATGACAGAACACATGAAATAGCATCATCAAGCTGCATTTCCATCCGCAACATTTCATGTCAGCATCAGCTCAGAGGCCACATCCTTCCACAAAAGCTACTGACCATAGCTAAGCAGCCTTAAAAGCTTTTTGAAACACAGCTTGCCACAGTAATCATGACAGAGCCTGCACTTTCCCCACTCCACGACCTTCCTGCATTTTCGTGGCTACTACAGTCTTGTATATGACAAAGGAGAGCCAGGAGGCTAGAACATGATAGGGTATAATGGCTTACAAATGATTTCCTTGTGGTCATAATGAAGGGTTATGTGGGTCATCTCTTCATAAGGTTCTGAATCTTGCTATCTATCAACTTGCATGTGTGGATTCTTGCAACTGTTGTTGGGGCGTCTGTCTTTCAGTTTGGTATGGCACCAAAACAGCCAAAAACCACAACAACAATAAATGAGATGCTGGTATTTCTCATTATTTTTCATGGACATCGTTTTATATTTGTGTGTCGCAAAATAGCAACCGAAAACACATCGTGGGGTATTAATAGAAGCAGATGACGTCACGACAGCAAATCTCATGGGCTGCGAGAAATGACGAGAATACACGAGAAACCTGAGAGAGATAATACAAGGATAAGTGATGCTCGTGTGTCCTTCCAGCATTTTAACACGAAGAGCCAGCAGAATTTAGCGGCTAGATGGCCCAGCCAGTGAATATGTGGAGCACATCCGATGACCTGTCATTGTAATGGATGGCCAGTGTGAAGTGTACATGAAGTCTGGTCTCCAGGGAGCACAAGCTTTGTAACTACGCTACTCCACTCGCTGAAGCTGATGTGATGTGACGAAAATACCATACCAAGAGATTCGACATGAAACTTCGCCTTCCTTCAGAGGAATCAATTCAGCAGAGCTCTATTGGAGTGAGAAGTATATTTGAGAATGGAACAATTGCAAAAGAATAGTTTTTTATTAGCACACTCGGTTTAATAAATTCCCCATGAATAATTAGCGAATAATTTGTACATTTGTCGAACTGCACACAATAATGAAATATGGGGGTTAATCTTTGTGATATACACTGTATAGATCCGGTAATTTCAAGGGTACCACACTTAATTGTGAACAAAATCATTACCAATCATTTAGGAATCAACATGGTTTTATTAACACCGACAGATCGCTAATCAAATGTAGTATTCACTAATAAATCACCGATTGCATTGTCGATCGATTGCCCAGAGAGCAAATGGCAAATTGGGGCGATTAGGGGTGGTCAGCAGCATCAGCAGCATCAGCAGCAACATCAGTGGCAGCAGCAGCAGCAGCAGAGTGACCTTACAGTGACCCGAAATTAGTGATGCTCACAGCTGGAGCAGACCAGCTTTCTGATGTGTGTGGCTAGATATTAACGACTCAACAAACTCACTTCAAGGCTGAGTAAGTATTCTTTAGGGCTCTCTGCTCTATCAATTTACAGTATTAGGAGAGTCAGACACTGAGGCTAGGAAACATTCTACAAACTGGAGGTAAGCACTGAATCAGGTTCAGATGGCCGACAGAGATTGGGTGGCACAGAGCAACAGCAGGCATGCCATGCAAAATTGATGGGTCATTCACCCGTAGAGGGAACAGTCTACATTATTCACTTCAAACAAATAGTCAAGTCACTTGACTTCACAAAAATACACCTCGGTTGTTCTTCACAAGAAACTCGCCGTCTAAATAATGCAAATTTCATTACGTCAGTGGAGGAGTTGAATCTGCAGGGACTGCTGGGAATGGTACTTGGACCACAGCTGTCAATGTTGCGCAATATTGGCCCAGAACTCAGTGCTAGGATATTGTGCAAAATTAATGCATGCCCAGACTGCACTCATTCAGTTGTCTTGAATTTGCACTGTTGCAACTTATCCGCTGTTTATTCAATTACTAATGTCAACACCAATTACTACCTGTGCACATTTTTACAATATTCAAGAAATATGGACAATAAAAATGTGAAGTGAAAATGCCATTCGTAGTGGGCTAGAAATCCATTGTCATATTTCTGTAAATTGAGTCACAGCATGTGATTATGACGTGAACTGGGGATGATTGTGTCCCAGAAGTGCCCGGATTTAATAAAATGGAGTCGTGGGGAGAGGAAAGAAAAGCTGACAGACATGTCACTCGAAGTCAGCAGAAGAGGGGCTGAGGTGCTTGATAACATTGTTATGAGGGTGTTACATGGCCCCGTGCAGCCGCGCAACCCCAGATAACCGATGCAAGAGGGCATCTAAAGCCCGCAGGGGGTCACTAAGAAGCGAGGAAGGGCTAGGGTGCAAGTGTCAACCCCCTGTGTCACCCTGCTTGCTTTGTGTGCAGATGCTATCGTACTGACAAATGTCTGTCCCTTCATGCGCTGGCCCAGCAGAACAACTACATGAGGGGTTGAAGTCTAGATGATGCTGCTGCATCTGCTGCTGCTGCTTCTGCTTCTGCTGCTGTCACTTGTGCACTCAGTGAACCCACAACCACCCCTAATAACACTAAATCAGTTTGAGGATATTAATTAAAACCCTCCTGATGAGCATCATGCCTTCTGTTTCTTCCCATGGGACCCCGATGACACCCCCATTGGTGCCCATCCTTCAGTTACCCCCCTCAATTACTTTTTAGTTACCCCATTCTCCTCCAGTTACCTTCTCAGCAGGGATTTAATCATTAATCAACCCCCAAAGAGAAAAAGTGAAGGTTAAAGAAGGTACCATCCTTAGTGACACAGGCCTTTCAATGGAGGCTCTATGTGAAAACTCCTGCATGAACCTCACCCTATAATTTGACACAATATCTATCACCACATAACTATCATATTTATGGCTGTAAATATTATAGAAATATGCCTCAAATACGCATTCAAAGTGTATTACCCCAAAATGATGTCTTCCAAAGTCATGAATCATGCTGCTTTTGTCACTTTGCAATTCATCACGACACACTGTAACAAAAACATTTTTTGCGGGAATTTACACCAAAAACTGGTCAAGCCCACAGAGTGCTGCTTCGTGTAAGCCGTGTTAGGTGTCACAGTGATTAATAATGACAAGGCTGCAACAAGGCCAACCTGTCATTTCCCATTTTCTATCTTTCTGTACCATCTAGTGCTGCCTCACTGTCTCATAATGCATACTAAAAGGGACGATAAACTATCAATAAATCCTATTGTACCAATAGCAAATATATGCACTTAAATGCAGAGGCATTTTATGCGTGTCATATGAAAGGAATAATCGATTGGTTTCAATTATCAGCATAATAATAAAGCATGGAATAAATACGCTCTTTATAATCATGGAATTGCTGAGATTCTATGGATGGAATGCATCTCATAGTGGCTGAGGCAATATCAACAACAACAAAGCTGAAAGGGCTGCATAGAGCAGTGTGGAGAAGTGTTATGATAAACACTCTTATGGCCCCAATAATACAGCCCCATGGTCGATAAAAAATGGACTTATTGACCAGTAAATGTTATGCACTGGGCACCAGGGCTGCTTGTCCCATATCCCAGACAGTTTAACCCAGATGCCCAGATGAAGATGGATGCTGCATGAGCCACTGGGATATTCGCTGCTCCTACTGCTACTGCTGCTGCTGCTGCTGCTGTTTGTGATGCACATTCAGTGATGCGGTCCCAGCTGTGTGTTGTGCCCTTCACATTTCTAGATGCTCCTCTGCAGCAGCAGCCCTGACTGAGCAACCAGAATGAGGGACTAGACTGAGCAATGCAACCAAGGCTGCTAAACAACCAAGATAACGTGAGCTACCAAGCTGAAAATTACAACAGCTCAACCACAAAATAGAGCCAGCAAATAAGCAACCATAGCATTGCACCTAAGCACAAAAATCAAGATGGGAAATAGTGGGGTAACCGATTAAATCAGATCAGAAATCACGAGCGTCAAGATTGATAGCTAGTATCATGTGCGGATTGTCCAATCAGCTGTTTAACGCTGTCCTCTACGTTATCCTTTTCAACTGATCATGCATGCAAAGAAACCAACCCAACCAACCTTGAATGGACAATCAGGCTGCAGTTTCAATTGGAGAGACAATGCTCCAGCAACCACATTATTCAACTAAACAACCAGGCAGACAAATTAAAAAAAACTGAGCATCCAAGTTGATCACCTGCATTGAACAACCATGAATGGAAGGCCAGATCAAGCCACCACAATAAGAAACCAGCTTGGCTTTCACAGTTTTATCCCCGTTTTCATCAACTCCACAAAACATCACCTCATCCAATCACTGCCCTGCAGCAATGATGCTGCTGCTGAGCCCGATAAAAGCGCTTGACAAACACAGGTTTTATCAGCAGCCAGCCTCACCCCAATGCAGTCTGATGCTCAACCCGTAATTATTGGCAATTCTTGTAGGAGCCAAAGCTGCTGTACCAGGGCTATGTAAATTCAGCATCCCATCTGGTTGGTAGGCTTGCAGCTGACGCTGTTTGACAGATAGCTATACTCTCATCATTCTTGCTGCAGTTGATGTTGCTGCTGCTGTTGTTGTTGTTGATGCTGGTACATGATGCCCTGATGCAATAGGAGATGCTGTTTTAGTCCCATCCATTACGTAACACAGCATTCCCATGCAATCTGTATTATCGCCAAGTTCTTATGTGTCTCCCACTCTACAAAAACTGCTGACAACTACTTTCTCATCCTTACCAGCCAGACAATCCAAGGAGTGAAAACTGATGCAGCAATTTTCACACTTTCCTGCACTTCCAGGCAGCTGCAATTTGACAAACAAGGGAGCCAAAACAACAGCATGAACCTACGTGTGGGTACATGCAAAAGACATTCAGCTGACTCGTCAAATTGCTGTACAAGAGATACTATACAGCAACTACTGTGTTTATAAAAGTGTCGAGTGACAAGAGCAAATATGCCGTTTTCCTTGCCTCGAGAACAGCAAATGGACTCCATAGTTCTTTCATTCAACCCATAGCCAAAACGCATCTGGCCTATGCACATTTGTTAAGGAATGCGGATCTTTGTAAACTTTTCTTTCTCTTTCTTATTTCTCTTTCTTATTTCTCTTTCTTATGCTAAAGGTTACTAACACCTAATTCATAGTACATTGTCCTTTACGGCTTGGCATGATACTCTATCAGGAGGAACACCTTAGGCTCCTTCTAGCTCAGTTTTCCCACAACAACAACAAACGTTAATATCACTTTTCTTGTGATTAATCATTACAAGATTACTAGACAGGTCAGCCTGGCCAGGTGTTCAATATCAACAGCTGTTTTTCGGGCAATAAATCTTCCGAGCAATCTGGGCAAATTTGTTAATCACTAACTCATCATCAGAAGATGCAGTCAAGATGCAGGCAGGTGCAGTTGCTGAGGCAGTTGGTTGCCTCGGAATTGCAAAGATGCTTGCTGAGAGATGCTTAGTCTATTGAAAGGACCTTCACTACATCACTGCCCTGCCCAAAGAATCCGAATTTATTGCCATGCTAAGAAAGACTGAAGGAAACCGACCACAAAATTACCTTGAGCCAAATATTCATGGTCAATAGAACAGTTTGATTTAAAGAACATATATTGCAAAAAGGCTAGGACATGGATTTTAAATGCATTACAGTCACCCTTATACACAGTACCCAAATAAGAGGAATAAGGAGCATATCAATTTGGCCCAAATACATGCATTTGTTTTACAACCCTAACAACACTATAAAATGAATGTTGCATAGAATATTTTCCTATCCAAGCAATACTTCATACCTACAATATATTTAACTCACACAATTACTGGATATAACTCCTGCCTGCTAATATAAAGGCATATAGATAAATGTCTGGAAAGAGGAATCCCAAGCCTTGACCACAAGTGGCCGACTGGACATCTCAGCAATAGAGATGTGGTCACTTCAGCAACCTAGCAAACAGACACTTCTTCAGAGTTGGCTGATAACTTATACAAACAGCGAGTGAGCATCCCTCATCCTTTGGAGGGGAGTAGATCATAGCTTCAGCAGCTGTGTCAACTGCATCCTTGACTATGAGATGTTTCGATTCAGCTTCCCCCATCAACCGTACTTCAAAGATCCTTGCAGCTGCATCTATTAAGCATGGTGTCTGCTTCACAAGAAGAACTGTGTCATACCACACAAAGCCGAACCCTTTCCCACAGCATTAATGTGCCACATACTGCAGTATATTAAAGTATTGAGTGCCTCTACATATATGTGGTCTTTGAGAGGTCTCTGTGAAGTGGGCAATATATAAATGCTGTTTACAGCAACACAGTTATATCATGGAGCCACCAGTGGCTCCATAGTTATATAGAGTATCACAACCCTGCAATTAAAGGTCATTCACATGATATCGTTAGGTGGTACCCACAAGTCCATGACCTTCACAACGGATTCAATTCAACGGAATGCAGTGTTGCAGTCTTGCAGATATTACGATCATTGTAAAATGGAAGTTTCAAGTAGCATAGGCACACCTTAAGAGCATAATGGAGACAATAAAGGTGAGTGGGACATATGAACCCCTTTAAAGGGGACACTTTTGCTCTTGTTTATCGCTTTTATGACTTTCAGGTGCAGCCAGAAGTGCTAGTATATGTCGCCTGAATACAGGGTACATGTACTGTTGTAGTCCCCAAATGTAGTTGCACTATACAGTACATTTAGCTCAAATGTACTGTCAAATAACTTTTGCTAATACATCCTGATTTTGATGTCTAAATCGTTGAAGCATTCATTATAAATATCATGGCCCAATAGGGCCAATACTCAACAATAATCCTAACAAAACGCAATGTTATAATATTTATTTATTCCAATATATTTTACATGGGTTGCATCATCAGCACAGCTGTTTTGCAGATGGCCCATAAAAACAATATTTTATACAGTACAATATTGTACAAAAATAAAAACATTTAAAACAAAAGGACAATAAAAACATAATAAAGAATACAAGTCAATGAATGTTTATTGTCCTCCGCCCACATATGCACTAGCTGTTTACGGTATGCAAGGTCCTAGGAGCCCTTTCTCTGTGGACTTCGTGCTTACGAATACAAATGATCCAGGAAGATACAAGAATCATGCAATATCCTCCCTTGCCCTTCATTATGATACAGCAGTCTTAACATAATACACAATGCACGCTGCTGTTCAGACAAGGGATCCAAGGTGAACGCATAGAATTTTGATCCTTCTGAGAGAGTATCCCTAGCAAACTAAATAGTTTCACACGCCAATAATTTATACAGCACCTTGCATGATCATGGTGATATACATGTCTTGGGAAATGATGCTCTGTTATACAGAAAACAAAAGTCTCTTTACACCCATGAGAATTTTAGGTTTCATATTATTTCTGCGTGAAATAAGGCATGCTGGAAGTCAATTTCTAAGGTTTCGGTAGAAGACTTAAAGGAACAGGGTGGGGGCCTAACTCAGTGGTAGCGCGCTGGGCTTCCAACCACTGGGTCCCGGGTTCAATTCCCGGTCGAGCCTAAGTTGGATGGCTGTTTCATCCATCATCTCATTGCCATGGTCCCTGCCTGTCCTAATTAGCCCATCAGGTGCAGAAATACAGGACGTAAAGCCATAATCCACCCATCACCAACTTAAAGGAACAGTTTCACTGTTGGAGGATTACTCCTTGTTGATGTTGGTGTACTTAGAATTTGCAACGATTGCATATTGGCTGTTCAGTTTTACCATGTATACAATAACATTAATATTCTGAGTTTTAGAAGTATAAGTCTTATCTGAATAGCTGTCAATATGAGACCCACTACACAGTTCATATATATTCTTGTAGGAGGTATACTAGGTGCATGATACACTCTACAAGGGCCAACAAATCCCCAGATATGATATCAGTATAATCCCTGTCTGCAAATAAAAACACGGTGAAAAGGGTTAAAAAGAGATTTGAGGGCCAAGCTGCACCAGTCTATCTTCCGTATTTTTGCCCTTAAGGGGGTTATTCATCCTTTTAATCGTGTAAAGAATTCATCCCTTGCATCCGTGTGTCTCTAAAAGGAGCCACAGGTCTGAGTATTACGCTAAATTTACACTTCAAATGCTAGAGACTGTCAGGAGGCGATTTCCACATCTCTCAATGTTTCTATCTCACCTGTGTCCTGGAGACAGAACTTGGCCAGAATTCAAGATAGATCAGATAATGCACTTAAACAAATTGGTCCCTCTGTCACTCTATATGCAGGATGTGCAGGAGAAAGAAATAGAAAGAGAGACACACGGAAATAGAAACACTCATCCTCAGGAAGTTAAGAAAGCCAGAATTTCCATAAGTCACGAAGTCTTTTCAGGGGAAAACGTACAATGTAATTTATTTTTATCTGCCAAAGCAAACTCTAAAGATGATTGCTGTTATTAAGGCATAATGTTTTGGTTCTATCATATTGTACTTGTACTGACTGTAGTGAGAAAAAATGATGCAAAAAGGTCACAAGTTTACAAATGTTAAATGGTGGTCCTGATAGGGCACAGCAGCAGTCGAGACCTTTCATCAAATTGTACATACAGTCAGTCTTCAGTTCAGAAAATGAGCAAAACATTACACGGATTTTTATGGCGATGCACTCCTTACTATTCTGAGAATCACACACAATAATTACAGATATAAAAAAATAATGTCATATAACAGGAGAAATCGCAGAATATAAGCCACACAACACAAAGACAGGCACCATGTTCAACGGATGCAATGGTTTCCTGGCCTTTGCCAAGGGGCCATTTTTCATCCCTCTCTTATTAATGAGAACTCATCCGATTAACAGAGCACAAAGAAATAGTATTCTGTCTTGGTTTTCTTACTGCTAATCAATCCACCTGCTGATTCTGCATATCATCTCATTTCCCTCTCTTGAATTACCACCGAGGGTACCATCCGCAGAGAAGATGTGCATCTGCATAACAAGTTGCACTCACAATACGATTAGGTATAAACAGTTCTAATCAAGATGGCGACGATTCATAAAGCACTAGTGGAATAACTTCTCCCTCAAGAGCTGTAGATGACTGCATAAAAGCACCTAATATGACGTAACAGCATAAGTTCTCTCAGCCCTTAATACCAACTGCTGAGAGCTATGCATTCAGCATTTCTGTTATAAACATATATGGTGTCTTATTTCGTGTTTTATACAAACTGCTGATACCCATTAGCCAGTATTGCCAAAATAAACTATTGCCAAATAAACTACGATTATCATGTTTTGCTAAAATGCAAGTTGAGTATTTTTCTTTAAATCTTATAAATGCTGATATCTTGAAGTGGCCCATACGGCCCCAAATTTCTTTCACGGCATCACTTGAATTGCAGTCTCTTTGTTCAAGTAACAACCCATAGAGGCTTCAGATCAAAGAGATTCCTGTGAACCAAAGTGATTGAAACCTGCAGAAGAGGGGGGGGGGGGGTGGGGGCACCAGTGACACATTACACATTCCTGGCACTGGCCCTGCATTGGCCCACACCCACACCAAATGAAATCCCAGAAATTCAGACCTGGGACAAATGGCTTTGGCCTACAAGACAAATTCGTGGCCCAAATGAAACTCCATTTGTCTTGGTGGGACCGAACGTGCCTTGAATCACGTGACAGTTCCAATAGGTCACATGATCCCGCGATAGGTCACATGACTTCAACATGGCGGACCGAAGCATCCATTTCCTTCCAATTTATTCCCATTAAGAGCCCCCAATGTTCCTGAATCAGCTCAAACATGGAACATTGAAAAAGGGGACTACAAGACTAAACAGGGTAAATGCATTGGGGATTCTCTAAAGCAAATAATTTTCCAACCAGCACAATTCACTTGAATCAACTTCCACAATGCCATGTTTGCCAGGGGCCATCACAAATTGACAGGGGGCATCAAGTTTCCATCCGTGTTGGGTATCAACACTTCCAAATTTGCAGGGTAAACTCACCTAGCCCCACCTTTTCCGTGTAGGAACACCTCTCCCGTTTGATCTGCCTATATTTGTGAAGCCTCTGCACGTATCAAAATATACTGATCATTATCAGAGATCTCCTATTTGCTGCAAACATTGACACTGATCAGAGCTGAAAATGCTTTAGAATATATTCACCAATTGTTCTGTATCTTGAAAGTGCCTGCCCTGTTTACTGACTGAATACCCATTTACCTATTTTTTCCCCTATTGTTAGCCCAGATGCTGTGCACTCTATTCAATTGTTAGTCTAGAGAGGTCAGTGGCTGCTCAGTAATCTTGCAACAAGGTTACAGGAGACAGTGAAAGTGATGCAGATGACACTGATGGAGGCTCAGCTGCTGCTGCAGAGATGGTCATCTCTTCTAGACTGTTCGACTATTTGCCGACTAATAGAGGCCAGATGCGAGTGATTATCGTGCGACTGATGGTATTTCCAAGCCACTTGGCCATGCCAACAGATAGAGCGTGATGGAGATGCTGCTGCTGCTGCTGCTGCTGAAGGTGGTGTTGATGCTGGTCGTGGGGATGGGAGAGGAAAAGATGACACCAAAAACCCCCAGCTATACACACCTCTGGGCTTAGCCTCAGCCTCTGGATCAATAATTGTAGATGCCGTGTAATATTGGCCAATTTGTTGGCGTTTCGACCGAATCCAGATTGGGGGGCTTGTTAAGGCAAGACGCTGTCCCCTCCCCTTCCCCTCCCCCCATCTGTGGTTGCCCTAGCGGCCACCAGGGGGTATGATGACCTTGTTGCCCAACACTAGATGTCACTGCTGTGCTCTTCCCAAAGACTACTTCCGGCATGACGTGTGTCGCTGATAAATGGCTGCCAGTGACGAGCAAGCACTGTCCTCTACAGCACACGTCTAAATAACTGCGTCACAACGTCACAGTGGTGGGGACGCCGTTTGTCTGGCCAGACATCCACAAGGTGTTTTTGAAAGGACTCGGCACGCTACAAGCTCTTTCAATTTCAAGCCATTTCTTTCTGAAGGCAACCCATTAGCCATCCACACTCCCAAAAAGCTCCTCAACCTTTCAGGACCACAGAGTCTACTTTACATACTTTGTCTGTCTCAATCTGTCTGTATCTGTCATGTCTCTGACATACCTTCCTGCATTTCTCTGCCAAATGTAGACAAATGGGAACTTCAGATTGCTGCACACAACACAAAATTTTCAGCATTCTTAAACGTGCAGGTCAGCACCCATCATGAGATTCCCAAAATATTCAAAGATTGCTTTAATTGAGTCTGGTGGGCAAGTAATTAATTTGAGAACATGTGACCTTGAGCAGAGGGTAATGTTGAATTGGATGGAAATGGACAATCACCCGCATGGTGTGATCCCATTCAATAACTTCACTCATAATGGGATCGAGTGACGTAATTTGTACACAGCACCTTGCATGATGACACGGAAATGTGTTTGGGCAAATAAGAACATCAGGATCGATTTGTTGAAAAACAAGAATCAGGCAGTAAAAAAAAAAAAAAACAGGCAGCGGCAGCAGTCTATGAATTCAGAGCAAAGTGGGTGCCAAAGGCTGCCAGAAACTTCACTTGGCATGTCTGAAATTTCCCCTTTGACCATACACCCTGTATATGGATCAGGACATACGCCAATTTGGCCAAGAGTCAGCAAAGGTATTTGCACTTTCTTCTAGCTGTGGGCATGGCCTGGTAGACAGCTGTTGACAGCTGTAGCATGATCTTCGAGCTGTTAGATCCACCTGTCTAGCAGCGGGGCCAGTCAGGTGCCACATTCTCTCATATTGACTTGTAGGAAGGCAGCCAGGAGTTAGTGTGTGGTGCCATGCCAATCCAAGCTCAGCCAGGCTACCAGCCAAACATCAATGGCCCACTGAGCAATAGGACTGAGCTCCCGAGCGGCTGGCTGCATGCTTGCTGCTTGAATATGCCCAAAGAACATGATATGTGTGCCAGATAAACCTCCCAATATTATTGCCTACATATCAACACGCTTGGCTTGCTGTTATTCTATCGATTACGTGCGAAACCTAGACCAGTCACCAATCTCTTGCTTTCATTGCAGAATCATGATTGCTAAAGAAGTGAAGCATTGCAGACGCCTAGAAGAACTTTAACTTTATTACCAAACTTTATAGTCTTCTGCTAAACTCAACAAGCGCTACAGCAATATACTAGCAATGAAGTCTTTGAACCTAGTAAAACATGGGTCCACTTAACTTGAGTCTGTCAGTCAGTGATGGTCAATTTGGCCCACTTTGCCCCACCCACACTTAACATAGGCAGAAAACTGTTTATAGCCATTAAGACAACAATAAGTGCCAACAGTGACCTCCTGCAGCAAATGTCCTGCAGCAGCACAAGTGACCAGCCAGATGCAGTTCTATAAGAGCAGATGCAGTGGGATGGGGGATGGCCGCATCCTTTTTGCTGCCTGGATGCTGATGACAACCCAACTGCCTGCTAGGGATGCAAGACTGGGCTGAAGTCACTGAGGCGGATGCTGTGCGCTAGTTGCTGCTGTTGCTGCAGAGAGATCTGACTGCAGGCAGATGCAGTCAGATGCAGGCCATTCTGTCCCTGCAGGACACTGCACACTGCTGTCTGGTGGACCACAAAGACTGGCTTGTCTAATGAGATTAGGCGAGGGATTGCAAAACAGCGCCTGACATGTCTCACTTTCTAGCACATCTATCAAAGCTTTTACTTGCTCTGCAATCAGTCTTCCCCTGTGCTCTGTCCCTTTCTAAGTGTAAGCAATCTTTCTTTTTTTTTTTTACTTCATCTCTTACCCCAACGTATCACTTTTACTACCGCATCTGACACCAATTCGTGAAGCACGCTAAGTCATACATCACGTGATTACGACGTTACTACGTCATCGTGACGTCGTCAAAACGTCACAATTCGTGTCTCTTCCTTCTTTCCATTTGGGGGTGCCTCAGACCTATTACAAGCTCAATACATATTGCTCAAATGCACTGTGGTGCTCCTGTTGTGAATCAATAGCAATTCTTCCAGTCAACACTATTGTTCTTCCGTCTCAAAGTGGTGGCCTCAGATCAAGACCTCTATCATCCATCCCTAAGAGATGAATTATTGATATTCCTCTGTCTTTGAAGAGCACTACTGGACACTGCTAGACTTCAAAAGCTCCGCACATAACAAACGTCTTCATAGATGATTTTTGTATCAGATGTATCACAACAAAAGACAGAGAAAGATGGTGCTGTGGTCGCTGTAACAAAGGTTCTGTGAATTACACAGCATCCACATTTCTTTCAGCAATACTACATAAGTTATGAATTTCCTTATGTGGCAATCTGACAGAAAACCTCAGACATCTAAGAGCCAAGTATTATTGGCCTGCTCAACATAAAAAGCGGATTGTTTGCCAGTATTCACATGACTCCGTAAATGTTATGACTAACAATTCAATTTCATCTTGTAAAGCTTTCAACTTATTTTGTGTATACTTCTTTTCAAAATTCTACTAAATCGTATTACAGCCTATGTATTAAATATCAAATATCATTTAAGCAAATGATTCTGCTGAAGTAAAAAATGGACCTTCAGAGGATCATAAAATTAAAGGCTTTAGGAATTATTGAGGCAGTAACATTTTCATGATTTTAAAATTCCAATTGATTTGACATTAATGCAGCATCATAGATTCCTGGAGTCTTTCCGCATCCCACGGATGCTATTGACCTTGCTGGCTCAGCAGCGGCATCTTTTAGACATCAGCGCAGAGAGGGGCTCCAGCATCCACAAGGTCCATGAGCACTGTGTTACTTTGTGACCTCTGAGGGCCGCGCTTGTCCATTTATGTCAATTGAGAAACAAGTGACATGGCCAGGACACCAAATTGAGGGATTATCGACCAGTTAATTATCGCATAATTATAGACTGCTGCATGAAAGACTATTGATCCGAAGGAGCAAATATGAACTGCTTCACGCTCCACAGGACACGACTGTAAACAGTCAAGAAACATTTCTCTATTTTAAGCGACTTCTGATGCATAACACTCGCCCTGTCAAAAATCGTTACTTTGCCATGACTAGCCAGCCAGGTAATGTAATCAAGGATAGCATTATCTCCCTTGACTGACAGATGACATGGTTAGTGCAAAAAAACGTTAACCTCAATTGCAAAAACCCACGTGATTTCAAGCACCACCCCACCATATTTAATAATTCAATGTAGTTTCCACGCCCCAATAATTTGCTAATTATTAATAACTAGTATTTATACTGTCACATTTATAATGGTGCAATAATAAAGCCACTGGAAACTCTGTAATTTCGCGGTACTGTTACTTTATGACTCTCTTCTATCTATTTCATGGTCTGTTGCTATAAAAAGCAGCACAACGTTACCGTTTCTGCATATAATAATCAATTAACCCGTGCATGAGCTACAGTATAACATCATAAAATATGACTTATGGAATTATTAATGACCTGGACCTATCCATTCTTGGCTGAGCGACAAGTTGCGTGACCCGCTGGCAGCCTTCCTGTCCATGAACTTCCATAATCTTGTATGCATTATGGTTAATAATAAACCATTACATTATTGAGCACATGTATATGACATGTGAAGAGCCTCCAACAGCATTGGAACAAAGACCAGACCAGACTTGAAATGTTGACAAGGTTTGGAAAGTCAATGTCACAAAAATGAAACCTTAAAATGTTTGGTCTGACCCAGATAGGCACTTAAGGTCATATCAAAGTGACTGCTTCATCACCTATTTCAGGCAGGCTTAGTTAAAAACTGACCATTTGACACTTTTTAAGTGACAAATAAGTCAGATGGAGATGTATATATACCATCAAACCTTTGACCTTGACGTTTGACCTTGAAGTACAACAATGACCTTGAATATCTACTGACCATGAAAAAGACAAAAAGAAGTAACAAAACGTATTCAAATCCCTTCTCAGAGGAGGTATCCAGTTGTGCTGGGTACTGTTCCGAATTTATAATGAATGATCGTGACATTGATATATCTCCCTAAACATTATGATGGTCGTGTGTTTTGTATGAAAGCATTGTGACTGATGAGACAGCTGTAGATATTCGCCAGATACCTGTATACAAGGCATGATGCTATCTCTATTGCTTTGCACAGTATACGGTTTATTGTGAAACAAGGGGCTCCGTGTGCGTTGACAGTTAACAAAGATAAATGAGTATTATGAACATGTAAGACATGATGTTTTTAAGATCTCATGTCATGTATGTGCCTTTCCCTCGCATTCAGTGAGTTCGCCAGATAAATCATTCCGTTTTCAGTCTGTTTTTACAATCGGTGAATATTCAATGAGCGAGGCAGGTGAGGGGGCGGGGCGGGGTTAAATGGCAGAGGGGGTGAGGGTGTGACACAAAGGGGAGCAGCTCATGCATGAACGTCAGTGGGGTATCACGCATCCTTTCCATATCAACCGTGAAGTGAGGATGTTAAGAGGAGAACACATTCAAATACACTGACATTACACTCCCTACTTAATTATGAATTCTGCATTCACTTATGTCACATAACTTATGCTCAAGGGTCGAGTAAATAAGGTGCCACTGTCACCAATATTTTACATATTAACCGACTTCAAAGTCACCCACATTGCCCTGAACACGGTTGAATAACATAAACCCTGTATTTGCCACTTAAACAAGGTTTTTATTGCATGAAAATACCACTAACTCCATACTTTTTTTTAGCCTAAAATACTTACACAGTGAGGCTGAAGGTTTTATTTTCGATCGAAACAGTTGAAACCTTTATTCCAATTGTTTACAAGCAATGCTACTTTCAGCAGTAACAGTCAAATTTTGTGCACATAAAGGCTGCGTCAGATGTCTTGTGTTTCACTGATGCACTCTTTATACAGAAATCAGACAGAAATCAGAGACACCAACATTGACGTCCTCACAACCAAAGCACCTTTAGCTACATCCTTGTGGACAATATAGAAGCATTGGCATTAGCCGAATCAGCAACTCCAGCAGCAGCAGCAGCAGCAGCAGCAGCAGCAGAAAGCAGCTTTCTATGTGATGCCACAAAAGGACAGAGCAAGAATCACCCCATGCCCTAGGCGAGGCAACACTGAGCATTGACTTGCCCGCGGTTAGCGTAAATTTGCCCAGGTTGTCGCACAGGCCTCTTGACGCAGAATTACAGATCCAGTGCACATTGCTTGCCTCTTTGAAGACAGACCAATGAGATTAGCTACAGCTACAAACTGCCAGGAAGATTTCCTGATCCCCACAAATCAGACATAACAAGAGGCAACTTGTGTACCGGAGTGACAATTACCCACTGATCACAGCTAAGACTGTGTCACCCAGGAGATCTCTGTGAAATAGAAGATATAATTTGGAAGCAAGGAACGCAGAGAAAGGCCGCACATCATCAATTCTTTGTATGTGACATCAGTAACATCCACACTGCATGTATGCAATGCATCTTTTTCTCCGTAAACCCAACATGAGCTTAACCACAGCCTAGAGGGAGGCATCAATTTATCAATAATTTGCAAGTCAAAACAGCTTCTAGCAATATGTTGCATAAATATATGAGTCAAATATTATTGCTTTTAATATATACATGGCAAGTGAAGTCCTTTAAAAATTGCAACTGGGTATATCTTAATCGTGTATTTCGCAGTATAGGTATACAGGTAACCCGATTCATGAATGATATGTCAATACTCTGACGCGCACATTGCAAACGGGCAGGTATAGAACATTCTGTAGATCTTGGATTCCATGGAGATGGCATCTTTCTGTCACTGTCCCAAATGACAGACGTGACATATTTACTTATCTAATCAATGGCCATTCACCTTGTACTCACTAACAATGGTAAACAATGTGTGCCTTAAGTCTCAAGTGTGTAGAGATCTGGTACTAGCTGTGCAAGGTAACTCCATCACAAAACAGTATAGGAATGTGGTGATTTGAGGTAATTAGAGGAAAGGAAATGTTACTTACCATTTTGAAAGCTAATCACTACCAGTAAACTTAGCACTCCAAGGTAAATGTTCCAATATTGGGTATATAAGGTAGGTCCTGCAGGCCACATAGTCGTCATATAGGTCCTAGATGGAACTAGGTCGTGACACTGAGATGATGAAACCGAGCAGAGAAATCCATTGATGAAAAAGATGCGACACAGCTCACATCATGATGGGGTTGCTGCTGCAGTTATTGCTATCCCAGCAAAATCTCACATCGGACTAGGCTGTTATGATGCTTATAAGATCCCCGTGGTGTCCTGTGTCCTGCTCTTGTGCTAACGGGGTCCGAATGGCTGGCGATTTGTCATTCAAGGCAGGCTGCTGCTCTAGCACACGTGCACGGGCCACGGGCATTGATTGGGCCAGCAGCTCCTGCCCAGGCAACGTTGCTGCTTGCTGAAGGCTGAGAAAGAGACACACCGCCACTGGTGCTGCTGCTAAGCTCTGCTAGGTTATCTTCTCCACTAGAATGCTTTCCTCTTGTCTTCTCCCTCTATTTCTCTGTCTCTGATCATTCCCTCTGATTCTGATGTCCTCTCTGGCGCCTCAGCTCTGCCTGACACGCTCCACTGCCCACCGCATGGCATTGTTTTTCTTTCGGCCGCTCTGTTGATTGGCTCTTTTGCATCCACCACCAGGGGGACACAAGTCGAGACTACATTGACGCCCTCTCTCGGGAGCCTGGCGAATAAAGGACCAAAACGGCCTCGGGTCAATTTGACACCAGCCATTGAACCGCAGATCACTGGCATCGATCGACAGTTAGCTCACTGATTGGTAATGTTTCCAGACAAACGCTGCGTGCTAGTCTGCTTTACTAATAGCACTCAGGACCTCCTGGTCAGCTCAAGACATCGATCTGAAAGCACAGGCCCTTCAGCCATCAGAAGACGACAGGAAAAAAAGAACTTCTAGTGGCCACTTCCGAAGCAATCCATTATACATAATAAACCCTGTGTGACCATTAATCAAAAACAATAGTAACTTCCCCATCTTGAAAGTACACTAACATTATCACCTTTTAAATATTAATATACCACCATAGTCCATAAAAAGCTACTGAAGCACTTTTTTTCTTTCACAACTCTTTTTCATGAAGTCTAAAAACTTCTTTTCACTTTTTAATCGGTGCCAAGGCGATCTGTAAAGATATAGCTCCGAGGAGATTATTTCATTGGCGTCTGGCATGACTGAAACCATTTTCCCTGAGTGAAGTTATGTTCGCTGGTTCAATTAAGCCGACGCAATCTTTCCCAGTTAGATCTATACAGTATACAGCAGTTGTACTTTTTGATGGAGTTATTCAATTACACTGCAGGGCTCACTCAATTTGCCCTAGGCAGTGAAAACATGGTGTGCTTGAATTGTTCTTTTTTTTCTCCACCTTCCGAGAGCATTAAAGCAATGAGTTAAAAACCCATAATTTAAGCAGGCCCTACTTTGCTATCGGCCATCAAATCAGCCAGGAATGCGCAATCGGCTTGAACCTGTCATTAATAATTCACAACTAATCAATTTATTGGCAGCAGGGAGTTTTTTTCTTCTTTTTTTGGGAAAGGGGGAGGAGAGGGGGGGGGGGCAATTTGCCGTTGCCGGAAGGAGTTCCGGCACAAGCTATTCTACAGTTTTGTTGGCATGAGGCCGATTTGACTGGAACAATCAACTGTAGCCGAACTGACCATTTCTTACAAATTGCGTCCGTCAGTCTTTACAAAATATCACGTCAATGAACTGCAGTGTATTGGAATGTAATTTTGCAGGCCTAATGTCCCAAAACATGATACGTGCAGAAATATCATGCAGCTCCATCCATATTGTGCATTTGATAAATATGAATTTGTAATAAAAATTTGTCTTTGTAATAAATATTGCAATATTAATCACGAAAACAACAGAACAACAAAAACAATGGCTTTCCTTATTGGATGAAACCAAACACCTGGTATGTTGGAAAAAGATAAATGCTCTGCATGGTAACATAATCCTAAACAGAAAATTAGGAGTATGAGACGTGAATTACCTGTAATATTATTTATAATCCTTACCATAAACGTTGATTAAACTGAAGCCAAATCAAATCATGTCAACATTATTGAAACGCATGGTGTGCCAAATACACAAGTCTTTTGTGTCCTAGCTTGTGTTTACCCAAAGATTTTTCTGTATTTTAGATATAAATTAAGTAAAGCAAACTTACTATATAGTACATGGAAGGTCTGCTAATATCTTGGCCAATTTGGGACAGACATTAAGTTCACCTGCTTGTTTCAAAAACCTCTTATAACAAGCTCTTAAGAGTAGCAGAGCTAAGCTTTGGTACATATATATCATGCATACCTCTGCGGCAGCCATCCGCATCTTTCATCAGTACAAGACACCTTGTTGCTGAAGCTGCAGTTACATGAGCCACAATGCACAGGCATGCCTGAAAAACATGCCTCCCATTTTAACCTGGATTAAGAAATTAACATTTTTCTCATATCAGCTTGGTTGTAATTAACTAATCCCGCGCGTGACATTTCTCTGAATGCGCAGCTTTCAACGAACATTTTTATCCGGGTGACATCCACAAAACAACTAATGAACTGTCACCCACTGTCTGCTTCATTAGAAAAAGTACTGCATCCTACAGAAACTTCAAAAAACTTTAATAGGAACACGCCATGTACACATACAGTACAGTACATCTAATCAGTAGAATGCATCTATTTGTCACCCAACCTACAGTAAATTGAGCAACGATGAAATAGTAAATAGTGTATCCTGAATGTAACGCAATACACAGGAGAAAAATTCACATTACCATAATGTTGAACTTGCAGAGACTTTAAAAAGAAAAGAAGGGGGGTGGGGTTACAGGACGTAACAATTTTAGATAATGATTTTAGCTAGTGCATGTATAATCTCATGGTTTTTCTAGAACCTTTTTCATCGTGGTATACCTAATAGGGAAATCATTTGATTGCCCTCATTTCAAAAGCAGGTCACTAGGTGTATGCCATGACCACAACAAGTAACAATGCTTGGTCATAAATGACCTCCCTGATCTTTCTTTGTGCCCCGATTTTAATTTGAAAACTAGGATAGATGTGGGCGGTTCATTTTGTCGTGAGTTTCTACGCTAAGCAGCTGCTCCTCAACTGTCTGTAATTGTGGTTTCCGCTGCTCACAGTGGGCGAAAAGTCTACTTGTTAATATTACAATAGGAGAATTCTTTAATTGAGGAAACTCCATTCTTGGATAGTTGGTCTGTTCAATTCCTCATCCGGCATAATAATAACATATTTCGTTACAAAGCAGGAAAGCAATTAGAATATTCTAGTGTGCTCAAGAAAGTACCTAGTGTCATTCTACATTTCTTCAATTTAAGCTGGAAAAGAGAGCCATTGTATTACAATGTAGGGGAGGCTCATGATAATGTTTTGAGTGCTGCAAGTGACCTTCTACATTGACCTGTTTAAGTGTTAAAACCCACCGTTGAAAACTGAAGTGTTCCTTGAAAGGTCTAAAAAGCTATGGCAATACTCTCTGAGCCAATATTGAGTCATTATTTGTATTCAACGTAAATTCGTATGGTATAAATATATGCAATACTTGTTTTATTACTGTGGATAATATACTTTATACTCCACCCAGACTGTTTTCCTATTGTTCTGAGCGGGCAATAACCAACGAAAATGTTAGTTAACTTCCTCCTGAGTGTAAACTGACCTTGTTGTGCGTAATGAAGGCATTAAAACAAAACTAACAATCAAACAAATGAGTAAATATGCCAAATGGAGTTTAAGTTAGTTATATTCCTCCTATTCGGGAGTTAACAAATACGTATTCTTTTCTGCGTTTAGTCCATACTACACAGAAATAGATGAGTGAGCAATTATATAATTAAACAATCTTTAATAAAAACAAATATTACAGACACGTAATTGCATAAACAACTTCAGAGCCAATCCTCAAAGTTCAAAAGAAAAAATGAGAATGGAGTGGACAATTTGGCATTTGTGCAAAGCAAAGCTTTAATTGAGCTGAAGTTGGTGCCTGCTCTAATAAAACCATTTATATTGGGCCAGTGAGTCTCCTTGAATGATTTTCACCTATTGCTGCTATTCACTGGGACAATGGTCTCATTGATTTCCCACAAAAGCTGCTTGGACCCTGCTTGGACCCAGGGACAGGCATTTGTGTCCGTCTTCAGACATTTGTTAACAGGGCCAATTGCAATCGACTGGCCCACGAGTTCATGGAATTGTCCAGTTTTACAGCTGTAGAAATATAAGGGTAGGCAGTTTACATGGTAAATAGATCTGCATAATTCGACAAATTGACCAATTTTTACGTGGCAACAAATAATAATATACGTTGTTTTCAATGGAAAATATCCAAAGATACACATGCACAAACTTTTTATTTCGGTTCATTCCAGTCCTTCGAAAATAAATTACACAGCGTTACTTATATGGGACCCATTATGCCGTAACTCCCTTGTTAAGAATTGCTACAAAGCAGGAAAGCAATTAGAATATTCTAGTGTGCTCAAGAAAGTACCTAGTGTCATTCTACATTTCTTCAATTTAAGCTGGAAAAGAGAACCATTGTATTACAATGTAGGGGAGGTTCATGATAATGTTTTGAGTGCTGCAAGTGACCTTCTACATTGACCTGTTTAAGTGTTAAAACCCACCGTTGAAAACTGAAGTGTTCCTTGAAAGGTCTAAAAAGCTATAAGGAGAAACGCTTGGTATCCAAAAGAAAGAAGAAAACGAGGAAAAAAAAATAGGTCAACATTTCTCGTAAGTGTCTCTCTAATCTTATGTAGAGCCCTGTAACTAAAGTGAATGTGAAAACCACAACCAAGAAGCTTGATTTATCCAAAGGTAATGCTCAAAAGAAAACAAGAAGATAGAGAGCCTTTGATTTATAATTTATTCACACAAATGAGCCCAGAATGACGCACGAAATAAAGTCGTGTACAAGGAAGCCATGTATTTTTCAGGAACTTCCTCAATACTGGTTGTTATGCTTGGAAGATACAGTGGTCTGTTTTTCCAGTGAGATGCATTAAACCTATAGCTGGGCATGTGGTCAGTGGTCATATTCTATGCAGGAGTTTCCTGTAAATTATTTATTTCCTGCTATGAATTTGCAGGTTATGATTTAACATATTAATCATAAATCTGATAATTGTATATATTAAACATAAGTCTGGTCTTGTGGCCTGCTGCCGTTATAAAGAACACCTTGGCCTAGTTGTATTGATGGTTTATTTGTATTGATGGACTTGACAGATTAATATGTTAATTGTCAGTGGATAAGTACACTGCAGTTGGATATCTTTATGTACTTCCTATCAATGGACAGAGCATGGCGTCACTAGAGATCTTGTGACTCCATGGACAGAGCATCTAATATTGTATACTGAAATGCAATCATGATGCAAATCACAGCTGCACTATCGACTCAGTTCAAGCAGTCACAATTAGGGTGAGGTACACGCGCCTTCAAGTACCATAGCGACCTAGCATGCTACCCCAACCCTAATGAGCAGCCATTCTGAGCTTTCAGGGCAACATTTCATGGCCATCGGGTGCGCATGTCAGCCTGTCCCCAACTGATGCATTCCATGCAACAAGCTTTTGTGAGCTTCAGCTTGAACGTGCTTATGGGGGTGTGACTCAGGGTAGGGCTATTTGCCCCGTTCCTAAAACCCTCCTAAAGATGCTCTTGACGCTCGCACGGTGGTCCCTGCCCTAATGCCCCCAAATTGGATTTAATCACACACCCGTTTTACAAACCAATTTGTAGGGCCGTTAGTCACTGAAGATGCTTTGAAACGTAGCCATCCATCTTAAAAGCCCTTTTGCCAGTAATGCCCACATGAATTATGGGCATGTATCAGTTCCACCACAACAGTCCCTCCATCTGCCAATGACTCATTATAATCACTGATTGTATCGATTTTATAGCACTCAGCCTCTTTTTTTTCACCTCAGTCAACACGAATCAGGTCATCCAAGCATATGACACATTTTTCAGGAACAAAACAAGCAATTATCCACCAACGTAATGTTGCACTACAATTATGGGATGAAGTATTTATATTATGAATGTGATGAGTCACAGGCATGGCCTGGATTGCCATGCACGTGGGTCGCCCTGCTTCATGCAGGTGCATGTAATGATGTTGCATGGGTTGTATGCAAATTAAATTAAGAAAAAGAAGAAAAGAAAATTAAACCATCTGTTGGGGATTTGATGAATTGCGTGTCACCAATTTCCATTAATTTTTTTGTAATGCCGACATTCAAATTGGCTTTCAAATTGAAATACTGAATAATGCATTATGTGTGTCTATTTTTGTATTATCATTATTGTTTATAAAGAATCAGTGCAGCAGCAATGGAAGGTATTCCAACCAACGTTAATGAGTAAACATCATGGTCCATCATGAAATGCATTATTGTCATAAATAAAAAAAATCGAAGGTTTGTAACTTTTTAATTTTTAATTATTGTCGATTGAACACGATGGAAAACAAAATTTACTTCTAATTCTGTATTTAATGCAGTGCATTACAAAGCTAATTACTCGTTGCAATGTAAATAAACATTTCTATTTTCTGTGATGCAGTCTTTTATGGTAGGCAATAGCGAGTCTCCATGTGAAGGCTTTGCTTTTTCTATCCTGATCAGCCAATAAGAACTGACAATGACACGGGCTTTTTCTGGTGCCACGAACAGGAAATCACAGTAACTACAGCGCCATCTCGTGCGAGTTCTCGCCGGTGAGATTTATGACGAGACTAGGCAATTAGGAGGGGATAGAGGCGTGCTGGAAAGGTCAGAGGCAGACTGCAACAAGTCAGGACCAAAAACAACTCTTAGAACAGAGCTGGGTGTAAAAGGTCATCCTTGTCTAATCCCATGGGGTCAGTTTGTCACACCACGGGCCTCTTGTTTTAGAAGTGCTCTTGCCAACCACTTCTTAGCAAACACTATATACACCTGTTATTCTTTGTTTTCAGAAGGGCAATGACCGGTGAACAAAATACGTAACCTCATCATGCCTCACTCTCATGTCTATAGAATTATAATAATATGCTCGGTGAAATTTAGCAAAGTTTGGTCCAATTTACTGTTTACATCCGAACTTGACTAAGTGTCAAACGTGGTCAACTAATAGAAGAACAACAACAACAACAACATGGTGGATAAGGGCTTTACGTCCTGTATTTCTGCACCTGATGTGTGAAGGATGAAACAGCCATCCAACTTAGGACAACTACAACAACAACAACGACAACAACAACAACAACAACAACAACAACAACAACAACAACAACAACAACAACAACAACAACAACAACAACAACAACAACAACAACAACAACAACAACTTGAGTTGGTCGTGTCGTCCTAACTGTAGTTGCTGTCGAATTATTAACCAAAACAATCAGCAGTAGTGTCATACAGAAAGCTGCACAACATGCTAGGAAAGGTGTCAAAACATCTGAACGTGATATAATAACCTCCCCCTGGTGAGAATTACAGCCATCATTGCATCTTTAATGACGCAGGCAGGCAGACAAAATGGGCTTAGCCCAGAATAAGCGATTAGTCGATGGCTCATGAACATACTGGGGGGAGAACATGGCCTTGTTAGCTTTGTTTACATATATCAGAAGCAGTTTGAGTTACATTGGCTCCAGGCAGAAGACAGGTCGACTTTTCAAAGCACCCGTTCCATCTATATGATAATGCATTTATGATGATTACCCCATCCCCATGGCATACACAATAGGCGAGAGGGATCTATTTAGGAGGTCTATTTGGGGAGTTACGTAACTCTAATTCCACCATGATGGAAGGTTTTGAATGCTGATGGCAACCAATCACCCCCTAGGGTTCGTTGGCGTTATTCCAACAATAGGCTGAGCTGGATATGCAAAGCTCCGCCAAAAAATAAAAAGCAAGAAAAAAGTTTGGCTTCTCATTTTCGTATAACATTCTTCCCCTGGAAGACAAAGGCTCATGAAAAGACAATGTAACACCCAAAGGCCGGCCTATCTGACTGCATTCAGCTACAGGCGTGGCCAAATGGGTCTCTAAGGACGCCTTGGTGACTTCTCGCCCAGTCTCGTGCATGACGAGAACACACAAGTGCCCCATCTGTCGGCTTCATATCATCCCTTATGACAAGTACACTAGATGCTCCCTCAAACTCTTCTGTATGTGTTGCCTAAATGATACAACATTCCTATACCACATGTCAATGCAATTCAAGCCATGAAATGATTAGCAGATTTACACACATGGCTTTAAAGTCTGTCAGTACCTAATTTATGATACTGGGGCAAAGAAAAAACTGCCAAATTCAAGTAGCTGGTGGTGTCATAGTTGGCTTGACAATCCTGAGATCTTGATATTGAAAATCAGATTAAACGAGAAATAATGTACATGAGGTCAAAACTAACCAGAAGATAACTGCGTTCAGAACAGGCAGATGGCAGCTCAAGAGTCAGCTAACTTGGCTATATCATTTTAGCTCCAGCATTGAGGGCAGAGGCAGTTGGACTGTGGCAGATCCATCTTCCTCGTTGCCTGTTCAGACCATGTTAATTTTGCATATGGTTTGTTTCTGCGAGCGAACCGCGGGTCCCGGTTATGTGGTTAACGAAGGCCGGATACATTCTCAGTGACCTTATGACCTTGTCATGTCACGTGTCAAGGTCAGAGGCAGCAGACTTCCTTCTGTGACAGCAGTCAGATAACAAGCAGGAAAGGGGTGGATTCCAGCGAAGTCATCCGCACAAACCCAATATCCCAGGTACATTTCACGATTCAGATGCCTTTAGGTGTCAGTTCTGCCTTGCTCATTCTCTCCATAACAAAATATCGCAGACATAACTTCGTAGGATGAATAGAAAGCAGTCGGACGAGGGAAACAGGAACAGAAAGGGTCGGTTGTTAGTGTGAAGTGTTGGACATATGCCAGCCAGAATACACAATCATTTTTCTGCAGATTGAGTTGGGATTTTCTTGCGTTTATATCTTGACAAGGCAGACGCACAATCACTGGAATTAGAGTCACATAAACTGTCTAAGAGTAAATAGTAAGAATGACATACATCGCATCAATAAGCACAACTAAGATGGAAGGAGTGGATCTATAACAAAAATGCTATCCTAATTAGGTACCCAGGAAAGACAAGAAAATATGTTGCCAATGAGATATTATTCTGTAATACTGTTTACTGACAAGAATAAAAGAAAAAACAGACAGACCTCACAAACACTAGAGTGAGTGGGTGGAATGCGAGCAACATAAACATTTTAGGCTTTCATTACTGGACCGACCAATTCGTAGGTCCTGTGGGCCTTGGCCAGTTGCTGGACCCTGGGGCTGCCCGCTGCTCCTGCTGCTGTGGCTACTACTGATGCTGCTGCTGCTGCTTTGTAAATTCCAATCACACCACAAAGCTTCTTGATGAGGGCCGAAATACGGTAGTTTGCGACAGCCTCCTTTGCCACCTGAGACATGGCGTTCACGATGAGGGGAGAACCTTCCAGTGAGGGGAGGACCTTCCAGGAGAAGCATCCTCATCATCATTTGCAGCAGCAACAGCAGCAGTAGCAGCAGCAGTAGCAGTAGCACCATCCAGCTTTGACAGATTGCCTTCATAATTGTAGTGGTGGTCGTCTCCGGCCCTCGACTAAATGGATGCTCCACCACATATTATGACACCCTCCATTCGCCTCCTCCTCTCCCTATCAGACTATTGTACTCTTGAAATATCGGGTCATTTAGAGATTCCATTTACGCTGCACTGCATTCAGCCAGAAATCAGGTAGTATTGGACTTTTCTAAGTGATACATCATGACCCATTTGTCACAGATGCGGGATGTATTGATTCCTATGCATCAGTAACTTATCTTTTCCACCATCAACTATATAAGTGATACCAGGTGCTCTATGCAGGTATACATGAGCCAGAATCATTACTTTAGTGAACCTCATCTCCCAATACATGTACAATGCAATTCATCTCAGCTGATTAGTCCATACTATAAAGTACTATAGGCCTACCCATGGTCCATGCAGCCTGTGACATAATTGAACTTATTTATGAATCTAAAAAAAAAACACGGAAATGACCAATCAATTTTTTTCCTTATATATTCGAACTGTTATAATACTACAGGACAACAAAACCACCCACTAATGCTTTGAAAAGAGAAGCTACTTTAAGGTGAAACAGCAAAGTGACTCCTTTATGGATTTGGTGGTAAGCTTAACAAGAAACTGGATTTGGGCCAAACTGGTCATGACTCCTTATTCACAACTTTCTTGCCATTTGTCAGGAGACCATTACTTATTTACAGGAGATGGGCTAAAGTAAAAGAAGAGCTGTTGGATCCATTCATCACCCATGATTTGCAAGTTGCTTGCTGGGGCATTTGTCTTCACTTGCAGAGTGAATTTGCTGGGTCTTGCATCTTATTGGTGTGCACGAGCCTGCTTTCATGGAGCATACACAGAGTAGTAGAGATGTTGCCACACTTGTCACTCTATAAGGACAGTGTCCAGTGCATGGTCAAGACAGATGGGGGTGAAGCGTGAAGCCATCTACATCTGTTCTGCATCTGCTGTCTGAGGATGTGACCATAGTGGCCAGTGAGCAAGCTGCAAACCTATTAGAGATGGAGCATGTAGACAGGGCCAGCCTCCCTGCTGAGGACCCAACAACAACTTGATGGAAGGAGCTAATGTGACCACGACTCCCTGCCTAGCTGGACAAAGTGGACAGGCCTGGACAGCAGCTAATCCTTCCACAGCCCTCCTCTCCCTTCCTGCTTAATGATGGTCTCCACAGACAACAAAAAATCCCTCTCCTTTACGTCTGTTGCATCTAAAGCTTCGCTACGTTGCATACTGCTCTTTGGTCGAGAATTCTAAGTAACCTTTAACAACTCCTTAAAACTTTCCTGGAAAAGGACCATCGAGGCATTTAATGACTTGTTTTGTTGTTGTTGATGCACCAGGTGTTTGAAATCTGATCAGTAATGTATAATCAATATCCTGTGCTTATGCAGCAATTTTTCAGTTCTGTGGGTATGTATCCTACCGATTTTAACCGAGTGTAGATGAAGCTATATCAGGAAAAACATGCGGAGTCCAGCTTAAAGAACCCCTAGTAGCCCCCCCCCCTCCACCCCTCCTGTCATCATTAATTCAGGCATGGACAGGAAGAAGACTCTGTTTCAAACTAATATTTCAAAGTCAACCGGGCACCATTATCTCATTAACTTGGCCCAAAATAAGTCATTGTCGGTTCCCTTGCCTCATTATTCAATTAAAGAAGGGGGGCTCAAGCTGTCAGGCAATAGCCATATCGGTCCAGGCAATCTCTCAAAAACCCTCTGGACAGGCACATTCATCAACTCCAGCCGAATCTATCTTTGTCCTACATTATATTTGTAGCCAACATTCAGAGACATTTAGATGGAGCCAGATATAGGCCAGCTAATAATTGATTTCCCGCAGAACTGTCATGATTGAAATTCCAGACTAGGAAATGTCTGAGATGTTTGTTCAATAGGACCAGAATGAATGTCACTGCGGATGATATCAAAACGGTACACCAAAATGTACTCTGACCCCCATTGCTTTATTCCGCTTCTCATCTCAGTTTGGGTTGAAATTAGATTTACAGTCATGCTTTCATCTCTAATTTAAAGAGAAACTGACTTAAGTAATCAAACTTAATTTCGTAATTATAAAACATCTATGACATATTTGAAACTTTAAGTCTTTGAATTCCTGCATAAACAATGCATGTGATACCATCCACAGCCAGTGATGACACCAATGACATTCTATAATATACAGCCTATATACAGTCATGTGAATCAAATCAGACAACTGTATACAATCTGCCGACTGTTGTGATCAAAAGGAGCCCAAGTTAGACCGACAAGCATACCAGTTTGTGACACCCATTCACACCCAGTCCCAGATTAATTCTTCAATCTTCCATCCTCTGAACACTCCACAAAAGGTTCTAGATTAAACTGCTGCTCTTTTCTGACTCGGACAAAAAAGATCGATGGCCCATTCCAATGAAATTGATACACACCCCTCCCTTTAATATCAATTCTGGAAGCAATCGCAAAGACTTGTCGAATTTTCTCATATGTGTTTGATTATGTACAATTTTCAGACTCGAGAACAATCTCTTGTGTTGTTGTTCTGATTGAAAAAAACTCTGACATCTATATTGGCACAAGAGATCAATTCCCACACGCATGTTCTGCTCCAGATCCACACAGCATTTTGTGGAGTTAAATTGCATAGAGTGAGTGCATTAAACTTAGAAAGTATGTTTATCTCAATGAGGGTTTGAAACAAGCCAGATAAAGATTCAATAAAGAATACAGAGATAAATTCAGTAGTATGTCTATGCTGTCATTAAGATGTTGAGTATAATAGTAACACTTCCATATCTACATTTACAAGGTATCTTTGATCAACCTAAGTTTGAAGTCAAGTTAAATGAATATATACATAGCATTTGTTTTACTCAAATGTGTCCAATGTCGTATGTCTAATGCTACTGGGTCTGAAGCTCAGTCAGCTTATATGACCAGCTGCCATAAGCAGACGTGATGAAGCGATGACAAGGTTCGTAGTACATGCCATCTTACACATTTACCCATGGGTGGGTTTACTTGCCTCAGCAAAGACACCGAGTACATGGCACCTCCAATTTAACGCCTAATACGATCGACATCCAGCTTGGATATATCTCATGAAGAGTGCCGGGGCCTGGGATCTAACCCGGGTCCCAGAACCTTCTGCAGAGCTGGCCAATATGTGGAACTGGCGTATGCCTTATCCATTAGGCCACCCAGCTGATGGTGGTTTGTGGTTTGTATTTTACTGCTTTTTTCTTATTTGTACTTTAACTTACACCATATTACTTATATTGATATATATTGATATGTTATTATGTTAATAATTCGCACAGCGCTTCACACAGGGTCTATTCATAAAGCTGCATAAATTGTGTCCCTATATTTTTTCATATAAATATGTAATACACCGTCTACATGTTATGTCATGTTATGTGGTAATATATTATATGTAATGGTCCTGATCTAAACATTTCAAGGGGAATTACACAATTTAAATGCCATGAAGATATATGACTTCTGTAATAGCTACAATTGCCTCAAGGAAAGTTTTTTTCCCTTTTTGATTACTGTTACAAGTCAAATGAATGAATCCGGAGTGCAATTACAAACGGTACAACGGCGAACAAAACAGAGGTCAAAAAGGCAGAGAAGTGGTCAGTCGGACAATCAAACTGGCTGAAGTCAAGCTGAGTCTCAATAAAAGAGTTCATTTGTTCTGCAAATCAAACAAACTTAAATCACTGGGCGGAACTGCGCTGGTTAATAACACGCGAATGGTGTAGCAATGGCTGCCAGTCCAAACTGAAAGGCACAAGTCTAGCGGCTGGACCGGGAACTACGGTGTCTGTGAACAGCAAACTCACTGAGTGTACTGCGGCGCTACTTCTATGCATAGGGGCACGATTTATAGCATGTAATCGCAATATCATGTCTTGAGCCAGTTACAAATGACATACTATATTTCTTGGTCGCTCGTTCTAGCACCTAGAGTGGCTGTTTTATCTGCTTTCGGAGAATGGGGGTTGCGGTTCCTAGTTTCGTTTTTCTTAGATTCTTGTTGAGTTGGTGGCAAGGCTAGGTGTCATGTTACAAGCCATCCAAAGGTGACAATGAAGAGATGTGTGACTATTCTCACTTCGCAGTGTGATGACATTGCTTTGAATTAAGAAAAAAATAAAGGGGTGTGAATATGTACAAAGGGATGGCAAGAAAATGAGGAAAAATAGCCAGCCCCTTCAATCAAAGCCAGGGAGCTGGAGAAGATGTGTTGTCTTGCGGAAACTATCAGCCCATCAGCTCAAGACCCACAACACTGATCAAAGAAGCTCATCAATATCTCGTCACCCATTTTATCAGATAGGGCCTGATAAAAAACAGATAAAAAGTATTAGGCTACTAACACCTCATTCCGCTATCTGCCGGTCTGTATCGAATAGCACCATGTTTTAACGGGAGATCTCAAGTTGATGCCCTACAGTCACCTACCAAATACTTAAGGGCTTCACCATTGCCTGAAGGCTAAATGCTCCACTGACCATTGAGATGCACTCTGGACATAACTGGACATTTAAAGCCTACTCCACTGGCCATTATGATAGCCAATTGGTAAATATTCACTCAGATTCTCTCACCTAAAGCAGAGTTTAATTAGCTAGGTGCCACAATAGCCATTGTCCACAAGATGACCTGCAGGGAGACTGGAGTCCAGTGGACATAAGGGGCAGGTGGACAGGCACGCAGGTGCTAATGTCACTGACCACTGTCTTCTCTCAAAAAGTGACCATTGGTCAGTGTCCACCCTCCAACCATAGCTGACTCAAACAATAACCCTTTGGGTAATGGCTATTCCTGGGTTGATGATGGCAGTTTTTGTGGCAGACACCAAAATTACCAAGATCCTTAGGCATGGTTGATGCACACCCTAAGAACTTTAACTGTATATCATGTCAGGTAAACCTGTATCATGTAGAGTCATATTAACACGCCATTCGTGTCAAATCATGTTACGTTATATGTTGCAAAAGATAACATGTAATTGTAACAAAGCCGAAACCACTGCTACACTCGAGACAGAACAAAACGCCAAACAAGAAGTAATTAGGTCGCAACAATCGTAAGCAGATTCCGCTCAATTGCTTGTCCGTGATTAGAGCAAAGAGGATTTTAGGTTTTGCTTCGGCCATAGCGGTAAGAAGGTTGACTGAGGAACTGGGGATAGAGATAGATAGATAGATAGAAAGATAGACAGACAGACAGAGACAGACAGCTAGACAGACAGACAGACAGACAGACAGACAGACAGACAGACAGACAGACAGACAGACAGACAGACAGACAGATAGATAGATAGATAGTTCGATAGATCGATATATAGATAAGATATTGTTGTATTGGTGTGTTGCTTGCTTGCTTGCCATAAATTAACCTATACAGAGAACTCGTATTCTATCCATACCTGTCTGGCTGTCTGACTGTCCACTGCAAGGCTAATTAGAGAAGAAACAAATTCCATCGGTGTCCTTTTGTAGCAATACTTTCTATTTGAAGAGCAGTATAGTCAAGTACCTTTTGTAAGGCAATTACAGGGGCCGGTGGCATTTGAAACCTGCTTCAGAAACATCAGAGAACCTGTCCCTGATGCCCTGACATTTGTTCAATTCTAATTCCTGGACCTCCTGACCGCTATTGACTCTACCATTGACATCTGAGCCGACCCAGGAAAGGTCAAGGGCCCCCAACGTTTCGTCGCTGGGCGAGCTTCTTTGATACCTCAAAATCGAAGGTCAGTGGGCTATGGACACAAAGGGCTTGTCTCAACTTGTGATGAGAGAGATTGAAACATTTGCATCATTTTTCTCAGATCAAACACACATACATTGCTCTTTAGTATTACTTCAGTCAGAAGCAATCAGCTATAGCATAGTTTCTGGGAATATTTCATGTTTAGTAAAAATATAAATGGAAACATTTGCATACATTTTCTTAAATCAAATATACATGTACTGCTCTTGAGTTTGTTATTACCACCAAAAGCAACCAGTTACAGGGTGTATGGCACAGTTTTGTGGAATATAGTGAAAACCATAAGCCATGTGGTTGACCTTTTGAATTCAATATGTCCAAGGCATACATGGTCACCCCCATGTAGATACTATCGCAATCCATACATCTGACCAAAGCTTAAATATATCGCCGTTTTATAGCTCCTATAAATTGAATTTAACAGTATAGCAGATGCTATCAACAAGAGATTGGGATCAAATTAGTAATATATAGAGATTGAAATCTATGGGGACTTAGAGATTAGATCCTTTGAAGTGGCTGGGGTGATCAATTAGGGCCAGAGCGTGTCCGCTGTTTGTCTGGACAAGTGGACCTGGGCCACATCAGAGGGTCGACCACTTTGTCGTCAGTGGACCTAGAGGACCTCGGGAAGAGAGAGGGCATGGGGTGCACTGGGGCGGAAGACGCGATTGCAAGGCCCATCAGGTGTCGATAGAGCCCTCTGCCCTCATTCTAGGATCCCCAGCCCCCACCAAAGAGACAGGAGGTTGGCAAGGCGAGAGGACATCGCTAGATCTTCCCTCATCTCCCATCATATCTGGTCCCTGGTCAGTGGTCACCCATGCAGAAGTTACAGCGACCTAACAGGTTGCCTGGGACAAATTACAGACGGCAACAGGAGGAATTGCTGATATTTCTTTCTTTTGCTTTTTTCAACATATAAAACATCTTTATCTTTATTTCACATTACAGTATAATAGCCTTGTCATCTCATCATTACGTTTGCCTCTGGGTGCTTCTCATAGCAGCTGATTGTGTCAATAGCTTAAGCACAAGACAATGTAACAATACAGGATGACAGATCTAGACAATTGCCACAAAAGATAGACAAATACTACACTAAACAGTCCAACAGACTGACAGAGATATTTTACCCTAAACAAAATGCAGACAAAGAAACTTCGATAGACTAACCCCAAAAATAGACATCTGATTATATCGATTACGAAGTAAATATTCTTCTTTGAGCGGTTTTATTGTCATTGAATCGAGTGTCAATACAGATTTTCCGATCTGTTAACTTGACAGACAAAAGCAAAATATGAACTGAAAGACGTGAAAAAGATTTAAAGTCAGATGAAAAGAGATTATTGCATTCCTTTGTTGTCTTCATCGTGAAAAGGTGAAGTTCGTGGACCTGTTCATTGTTTGGTTACTTTCAGAAAGGGGGAACCAAAATATACATTTCATAGGTATAAGTAAAATCGATCGTTTAAAAAAAAAATGCCATAGAAAATGCATAACGCCTGCGTGATGCAAATGAAATTGATACTCAGACCACGAATTCACATTCAAATCAGATCCAAAAAAAAAAGAAGTTACATCTTATGCAATGTCCATGAAATTGGAAGTGTTTTTGAAATCATGATGGCGCATTGAGCTTTTATGATGGATGGGATGGTAAGATTTAACTCATCATGAACATCAGCTGTTGAACACTGCTGCTGCTGCTGTTGTGTGCAGGTGACCAAGGATGCTTGAAAGCGAGAGATGTGAACTGATTGAACTAAGTTGGAGTTTTGTCAAAGGACCCTAACAAGTTTCACTTGTGAAGGTCCCAAATTGATTTGTATCAAAGGTAGCTGTTTGCAAATCTTGCTCATGACACTTCGCTGAAACCCCGACACTCACCAGCCCCTCAGCCAAATTGCCCAACATCCAGGTCCCCACAACTTTTTTATTTAGCCATTTTTCAGCCCTTTTCGACCACACAACAATCCCATTAGCTGCTTTAAACCATAAACAGGCACTGAATTGATAACCGTCCCCTCTCAGCGTCCTAAATTGATTCATGTGCAAATTCAATTTTCAGTTATCTAAACATTATAATGCAAATCTATCATGTTAACAGTGTTTCGCCTGCTAAAAACTTACTTTGATGCCGAAGCTTCCCCAACGTCCATTAATAATAAAGTTGCTTTGATAAATTGACACTTTAATCTCTGTAGCAACTGCATCAGCATTGACTGATCTTTTCAGGGGAACTGTCAGAACATTAATGAAGAATACTGTTCACTCAATCATCTCGAGATGTACCAGAGTTGAGTTGCTATAGAATAGACAAACTTCATATTTACCATGTTATTCTATACTGACTTATTTTCTGTATATAATGCAGATTATTTCTTATATATATGCTTAATAAGGATGAAGAGTTTCTTTCAGCATCAATAGTTGCCATGGCATCAACAGAGGCCAGTCCCAAGCGGTAGGTCGTGGAACCTGGCACCAAGGACCTGGCGCCACCTCTCGGTCACATGCCTCATGCATTGCTTACCTTGTCCTGCAGCCACACGAATTGCACGAATTATTTTACTGGGGCATGTTGAAGTGAGTTTCTCGATTTTTTTCGAAGCCGAATCTTTATCAATTGGTTTTTTACCAGATGAAGATGCTGCAAGTGATATAAAACGAGCAAAATAAATAAATAAAATTAGAAAATGAAATAAATAAAACAAAATAAAATTAGAAAATGAATAAGACAAAATAAAACAATAAAATTAATAATACAAAATAAATTTGAAAAGTCAATAAGATAACAATTGAACGAGTAAAATAAGAGAACTTAAATGAAAGGAAAATGTTATCAATATGGCAACACATGGCCAACCAATATCACAGAAACAAATTTATAAACTGAAAATGAAATGATAATTTATCGGAATGAAAATAAATGTTCATAGGCTACAGGTTTCTATATTTGCACTGTAACATATTTGTACAGAATATGTGCTGTAGGGTGTGATAAATTAGTTCGCGTTATTCCTGCTGAATACATTGTGTAAATTGTTCTTGTCAACATGCATTACACATCTAGTATGCAATGTCCCAGGAAAAGAAATGGCGCATGCCATCTATCACGAGGTCAATGTGAGAGACGCGCATACAGAGGGCGCTAATCGTGACCTTATGCAACCCTTTGTGACGTCATAGACCCCAGGAGACCTCGGGTGTACATGGAAGGTGTAAAGGGCACCTCGTGAGCCAAAGCCATTTGCATCTTGGCCTTAAGGTATGAGATGTAAAGGGTGGTTGCTGGGGCAGCTCATGACAACACCATGGCAGTTGAGGGGTGTGTTTGCATTCCATTATCATACTAATTGCCATATGTAATTGTGAAAGATACAGGAATGAAGAATACGAAGTATAGCTTGTTGGGGGGGGGGGGGGGGACATGTGGAAATTATAAGAGCATATACGTTAATGAAGGAAAAAACAACAACAACTAAGAACAGCCACACATAAATCCACAGCAGTGAATAAGTTTATAGCAATTTTAATTTCTTGATTCAGATTCGTAGTTCAGATTTAAAGATAAGGTTGCCGGTTGAAGATAGAAAAGAATTGACAGATATTGTTATTATTTCGATGGAACGTGGGCGTCATTTAATAAACAATTTCCGCGGTTTGATTCGTGGAAATTGGCAATTGGATTAGATGCCACGATGATTTTTAGAGACTAATTAATTATTACCAGATCAATGATATTGTTCTAATGAATTATCCCTAGAGTGAGCCGCAGGACCGTGGCGCCACCTTGTCAGGGCTTCCGGTCCACCTCCCACAATGCAGCCTTTTGCCTGACATTTCCTGCTCAGACCTCGTCAGTCTTTTGTAATGACCGAAACGAGACAAAACAAGACACAGGAAATTCCTTCATCGCTGGCAAAACACAATTTCCAGACAATAAGGGGGTTCATTTTGAGACGGCGCCTAATCAGAGGGTGGAAAATGGCAGACACCTTCACTCTAAAGAAACTGCAGGAAAATTAGTGTGTAGGTTTTACTCAGTGAAGTCAAGAACCTAGTCAGAAAATCCACAGTCAGCACTGAGCAGGACTTGGAGCGCCTAGCGGAGAAAATGCTAACAATCTGTGTTGGGTCAGCCTAGTTAGACGGTGTCGCCCTCTATGCAATACTGAAGTGCCACCAGTGGATGGTATGTTACACCCCACCATGGGTACCTTTTCGACTGTTCTAAAATAGGAATATCACCAACCAAAAAAATGTTCTTGCTCAAACAAATTAGTAAATACGCCTACTGGAGTACAAGTTCAGTATATGATATAACTGTGGGGATATAACTTATAGCCCCCATAACCTGAGTTAACCTTGGAGGAATTAGAACTAATTCCTCCCAGTCTACTTTCTCCAAGAGTTAACCAACAAACTGTGAGTAAAACTCCTTCCTACTTGGGATACTCATTTTAAATTGTGTGCCAGTAGTTTTCTCATAACACTGCTAGTTCTTATACTACTATTCATACCAGTTTTGTAGCATATATTAAGGTGAGAAATAAATACACAGCAAACCATATTATTGTGTATAAAACAAAATCTTTTTATTTATAATGACAGTAATCTTTGCACACATTCTAGAGTCGTTAAGCTGTGTATTAATATCTGCGATCGAATCTTTCATAGTCACAATGGAATATAGAGGAAAAAACAAAAAACGAGTGACAGATGAGTTAATATCGCCTTTAAAGGCTACTCTAACAGCATGCCATTTTCTTTACGTTTTCTTAAATTCACTTGATCTTTCTCACAACAACCTGCCACTCAACTAAGTCATCACTTATACTCGCAACCACTTCATGATAAAATATGCACTCTCTCTCACACTCGTTTAATTACACATTCATCCCATGCAATCCAATATTATATTCACCAAAAAATGCCATGCAGATTTACAATTAACTTATAGTAAGCCAGATATATTATACGAACCCAAGTTAACAAGAAATTTCGTTCATTTTATTTTTCCATTAAAGTTTGCATGCCTATTGCAAAGTAAAGAGTGCATATTCATTACCTATGTAATAATATAATATTACATGATAGTCCTGTCATTCATAATCATCATGCAATATAACATGGGAATAGTTACAAGACACTGTACTTATAATTTATTCATACCACTTGAACAACTATGTCAAGGTGACCACGAACAAAAATAATTATTGTTATATACACTATATATCAACCCATGTGACCATTTGTTTAATTTCCCACACACACAAGGAGTAAAACTATGAACAATTGTATCAATAATTTTTACAGTTTTAGACTGAGATGAAGTAACGAAAAGAAAAACAAAATCATGTACATTTAAGGAAAGTAAACAAATGGTCAATTCTGCTTAGGATAGCCATGTTTTGAACATTTTGTACATCATAAAACATACAATTGACTATGTTATTATAATACTTACAGCATGTTCCCTCGTACTCCACTATATATATGACCACGAGTTGAATCTTTATTTATTTTACAGAGCTTTGGCGCAATTGGTACATTGATTTTGAAGGAAGGGAGATATAAACAATTTGTACATTGACGTAGTAATAGTAACGATTAACTGATGAATGAAGAACTTTTGGCAAAAAAGTAACATCATTTCCTAATGGTCATGACACAAATATTCGGAAAAACATGCAACATTTGATAATAATCGATTATTCACAAGGTTTATTCGTCCTCATCATGATCATAGAAGTCGAATCGAGGGCATAAGAATGATAAAACACAAAGTTGCATGGTTTCTTTATGCTTTGTCACAAAAAGACCTTCCCCAAAATATGTTATTAACATTGCCCAACCCTATCTTATAGACAACAACGATCTACCCAAAAAATTACATTCTAATAATGTCAGCTACCGTTGGCACATGCTGACGGGTGTGAGTTTACAAGTCTGTGTGTCGCCCCCTAGCGACTGAAGTTCATCTCAAGTCACGAGCGCAGAATGACTCCGTTCACGACTTTGAGACAGAAGCGTGAATCCGTTCACGAGGAGATTTTGGCGCAGTCCCTGACCAGTCCCTTGTATACAGCTGGGAGTTTTTCTCTTGTAGAATTTACAAGTTTGTTGTAAGTTTTATAACTTCACTTTTACTGCCCTGAAGTCCCTTTCTTCTCGCAGCACCAAGCAGCAACATTTTGAGGTACAGGACTCGACCAGAGGTCAGCAGTTACTCCAGCCTGGGAGCTTATAAACTGTCCCCGACCACACGGTAAGTCCACATAACTGAACTGGCCACTAGACCACGAGTAGTGTCATTATACACAAAATAACATGTGCCACTGATTGGAGTTTAGGCAAAACAAAAAATCATCCAAATTGAATATACTTCGAATGGTGCATTCAGGCTAAAATATCATTTGATGACAGCATTTTTGGCAAGACCCGCGCTCACTGCTTTAGCCAAAACTTTAATTACAAATTAAGCTAATCAACAATATTGGAGAGAACTGTATGCATAGTCGAGGATTGAGCCGTAGACTCACAAAATAATGAAATAACCTTGGAAATGAAATATACCAGTAAATCAAATGGAATGTGATGTGAACATCATGAAAGAAAGTAAATGCAATCATTGTCAATTTGGTCAAAATTTGGTATGCTTTTACGCTCAACTAAAATAAGCTTGGATGAGGATTCTTTTTGATAATGACTTCAATCAAAGAAGACTAGATAGAAGGAACCGCCAGTAGGGGCACTGTAGGTCATACGACGTTGGGAAGGAGCAGGAAGCAGAGTGTCACCATGGCAACCAGCCACGTGGACGAGTAATGTGGCGAATTCGTGCCCCCTGTCACCCTGCCGCTGCTGGCAGGAGCTGGAAAATAGAAAAAGATGGTAAATTTAATCAAATTCCTGATCCGGGTAACAGCATAGGATAATTTGAATTTATGCACAAAAAAGAACTTGGTAATTCAAACAAATAATATACATATTTCAGTTTATACGTAAAAACCTTCAAGTATTACCAAAACCTTCAAAACACAAGCCACACGTCAAATCTACAAAAATGAACAACAAAAACGAGAGACAGAAATACAGCACAACACAAATAAAAAAGGGAAAAAATGATTGAAATTAAGTGTAAAATAACCAAAAAGCACATACCTTGAAAAATCATGCATATCATATACAGTGAAACCTGCTACAACAGTCACCTGTATGGATCTGTCACCTGTATTAAATGACCAAAATTGTCTATTTTCTGGGTTATCGCTTACCGCAGGTTTGGGTGTAGCTTTCTTTCATCTGCGTTTTGGCAATTGAAAGAGGAACAATTCTGTGTGCTGTTGCGCAAACAAATATGTTTTTGTTATCCATTTTTTGATAAAAAGACTTGACGTGCAAAACTGCCCTTGACCCATTGCCCAAATCTTCTTAACTTCTGGCTGTTGTATCATAACAATTTATTAATAAAGGTGAATGTCTGACTTAATGTCCGTGTGCTTTATTCTCCTTTTGTTAAGCCCACGACCATAAAATGTGACCAGGCTACTTCCTCCTATGAACCATCATGGCCAGAAGATGCAGGCTTCCAGTGACTTTCCACAACACAAAATACAGCCTAAATTCACCAAATATGTACAGGCTGTATTTCATAGAGGGATGCATACTTAGAAGATAATTTACCTCAGAAGGTAAATAAGATAATTTAGTAGAGTAGCCAGTAGTCATCATAAAAATTACGGAATGGTTTGAGAATATCACGTTTTTGGGACACGAAACAATAAATGTGTGACTAGTGGCTGCATATAGCTTTAAACTATTGAATCTCGAATTCAAAGAAATCTTTTATCTCTTAAAGGTCGAAGGACCATAGATCCACTCTACTGAGGTCAACGTTTGTATCGCGAGTAGCTTTTCGTTTAAAAATGATAATATTTGAAGCCTGGTACACAGTCAGTGTCTTATTCAGCTTTTCATGCCATAAATATTTCTGTTGATTGCAAATGTATTGTTATTACGAAAGGTTTTCACACCCTTTCAAATTATTGTGAGCATGGAAGTTGAATTCTAACAGCATGGTCCAAAATGTTCAAAAGGCATGTTTCAAGAAGTGGGTAAAATGACAGAGAAGGAACAGGGAAACACCTAATGTGGGCAGGACTCGAAGAAAATCACGTGAGCTGTCCGAATGACTGACTGACTGACTGACGTAAAACGGCCTAACGACTAACTGGGGAAAGACGTCGAGAGCCCGAATGACTGACACCAGCAGATTCCATGCCACAACAAAATCCCTCATTTTTATCCGGATAATTCAAAGCCGCGACCGAAAATCAGAGATAATTATTAGTAAAAAGACTGCGGGACTGGAGTCATGCAAGGGCGTCATGTTAGGGCATTATGGATGCTGAGAATCAGGGAGAGGCGCACGATTCTCTAGTTACCTCCGCCACCACCAGAGGCGCCCTGGTTTGTGTACATTGCCTAAAGAACAAAAGCCCACGCTGTGTGTTAGCTTGGATGGTGACCTCAGCTCTGAGCCCAAGACCTTCATTCCGCTATGGATTATTCAGGCTGTTTCTCTGTCCTCTGACACCTTATATCTGCAGGCGAATGCAGCAACAACCGAAATTAAAGAAATTTTACACCGCTCTGAAGTCTGCCACGTGTGAACACCCGAAACCTTTTGGAGTCAAATTATATTTTTTTCCTGGTACTCTTACTAAAAGTCGAAAAATGTCCTTGTGTTTGCAGTCTTTTGTGTACACGAGAAGATTTCAATGTAAGATTTCAATGTTGGTCTCATACAAAATGTGCAGGAAGATATTTCTCATTGGGGACATTCCAAAAAAAACAAACACGATATTTTCTAAACTCAAGTTCTGGTTCAGACGAGACCAGTGTAGTGTAAGCAATTGCGCATGTGACATTACCAATTTGAGCAAAACTATATACTTTAGGCAATCCCTCAATGTTTATTCTTTAATGAACGAGAAAAGTAGCCACATTTTTCTTTATTCTTTAAAAAGGGAAGGTTCGGTAATTATCTAAGCCAGCAGTATGTCAGAATTATCTTTGTGAAATGTCTTAATTGCTTTTACAAGGGGACTAAGAGGCACTGTCATCTTCTCAATTATTTTATATGTCATTTCGAAGACAGATGTATTTGAGTCTGGAAAAGTTGTCCAGGCACGTAGACCAATTTTTCAAAATGTTGCATTCTATAATCTAGTGTCACGCTAAGAGTAGGGCAAATTTTAAATCGATTTCAAGTCACTAAAATTGTGTCACACTGAACAACAAAATCGTGCAGGTGCGGGATACACAATAGCACATTCTAATAACCGCAACTATGACTATACGACAACAGCATTTATTATTGCAAGCAGGAAATAAAATGTGTACCACACAGCACAAATAATAAATACAATCCGGAATGGCATACTAAATAATATTCTAACTACACTATTTTTTGCGACCGTAAAATAAGCCACAGAGAAAGTAATTGACACAACAACATCAAAAGAAGGTGAACGAAAATGGGTCAATTCTCACATTCGCGGTCCTGCTCGTCGAATGGGGGGTCTTGGTATTTTGTTGTGTGAGGGGGTCCAGGCCGGTAGGTGCCGCCAGGAACTGAAGTCACGTGGACATAAATCACAGGAGCCGTTGGCATCGTTGTCCTCGACTCAGGGTGGTCCACCCCTGCAGGAAGAAAAGAGAAAATGCCATTGTAAAGGGCACAGTATGCTTTATCACACCTGTGGAGTGTTTGTCACATTAAACCCATTATTTACGACAAGCAGGCATTATTTAATGGCGCCTAATGCTTCATTGTATTTCATTTCAGGCACAAGCATTGTGAACTGCTTCAATTGTTAAAACCAAAAAAAAACGTGTTTTGTTTATGGTATTCCATTTTCATTAATCAAAATTAAATCGTGGTTTGTTGTTAAAAAAGGAACAATATGATTGAATCCAAGCAGATAAACTACAATAGATCATTTGAGATAATAATGACAGAGGTCGGATTGAAGCACATTTAATTGTATAATGTAGTCGATAGACTCGATACTATCTATAGACAGTTTATTATTCTTGGTCTACTAAAATATATTGCCCTGTCTCCATGAATCAATATCGAGAACTGATATCGAAATACACACAATACACATTTTCTATCCTTGTGTTTTGGATATTAGATCAGACCAAAGATTCTCGTAGTACAGATGTACTCTTCATGCAGAAAAACATTCTTTCATTGGTTTCAAGATGAAAACCATCAGTTTAGAAGATCAAGCGCCGCCTAGCGGACAAACAATGAAGCCAACCTTCCTTTTTCTTTATCACTGGCTGCCATGACAACCACACGCAGGAAATCTATACTAGGCACCAGTTAATTGGCCTTTGTCTTAATAGAAGCTCAGTTCCTAAATGACGACTTTGTGTAAAGCTGGAGTGCACACAAGAAAGAAAAAAGCAGCATGGAGCACTCTTAGCTTCTCTTTTGTTGTACTCCATGGTTCTTAAGAAGAACACACGTGCTACTAAAGAATTATTAAGGCGTGTAGTTATAAACGGATGGTTATTATCGAGAAAAACAGAAACATTACACTACCGAGAGAAGTATGGCATTGCCTTATGGCTCAGTTCTCAGAGCAGGTATAATGTACAAGTGTGGGAGGACAGGGATGAATATGACATGTGACCACAATCACTGAATAACGACAATAAGTCAGGTTAGTGGCATTTAACCACCTGATCCTAACAACAGGGTAATCTGGCAACCCACACACTCCTATATTAGCCTCCTAAGTTAGCAAGTAATTGGCATCTGGTCGTATTACCTAATTCTCCTCAGTCAAGGAAACAAAGCTAAAAAAGAAGTGTATCTGAGCTCAAATGTCATTAACTGCATGCTAAGTCAGCATTTTGTCCGTTTCCTTCAATTTCGATTCTAAAATTTTCTGCTTAGTCAAAATGCTATTATTGGCGTTTTGCTACAGCAGGATTTACAGAGTTGAATCTCACCATACCGCCACTTGGGACAAGTTGGGTGTATTATCATAATAATAATATACAAATATTCTCTCTCTCTTATTCTGATTGCTATGATATATAATATAATATAACAGTCTTTATTATGAAATTATTATTATAAGCCAGATATGGTGATATTATATGTGATATTTACCTAATTTATAGAGGCATATTTATGGAGAAATATTTAGGTTGCTAAAGGATATATTATACAAGTTAGGATGGAGGGAGAGGGTGGTGGGATGTACAGAAAGGGCAGTAAGGGCACAAAAAGGGAAGAAGGAAGGGAGGGAGTGGGGGCTTGGAGGGAAATTGCTAAGGTCTGGGCCCTGCTCATCATGTTCTCTCATTAGGGGCTCCTTTGGGAAAAGAGTGACCGACCACAGCTCCTGTCTATGTGCCCCTGGGGCCCTGCTTGCCCAAATGGACGGTGACTGCATTGTTACGGGTCGGCCCTTAATGGCGCTTGGCCATCATGAAGTCTCCACCAGTTAAGTACAGCGAGGCCTGCTCGGTCATGGCTGTCCACCGCGTGTCCACTATAGCTACGCTGACCACTGGTCAATTGAAGGCCAGATGTGTTCATTTGCGGCAAGAGATAACATTCAGATGGTGATGAGTGGCCCCACAATTATACATTGAAATGTCTTCTGGGGCCTGCCTCTTCCCCTGTACGGCTGTTAAATAGCCGCTCCTAGGAGTACCTAAAGGATCCCATTGCGACCGGCTACTAGAGGAGATCTGGCATCGAGCAGCTATTATTTGCATTCAAGCACTGCAGCTATGAAACTGTCTGCGTTTACAATATTAATTGCACTATTATATTAACTGTCAGTAAACAAAACCAAAATTAGACCAACACTTATTTTTGCCAAGATTTAGTCAAAAGCAAGATAATGGTCAAGAGATTATGTCAATGGCCAGTTACAGTCCAGCCTCTTGTAAACAGTACTCACTGTAGAGCCAGGTGGATTCAGAATCTTCACCGTGAGTATTGGCAGCTACACATTTATATTCCCCATAGTCGTGTTCGTCTATATTGTGTAGCCGCAAACTTAAAGTAACAGTGTGTTCGCCTTCATCAAAGGCGTCTATTCTGTACTTGTTTGAGCTTGAGATCTGGAAAGCAAAACAAACAAATATATGTTTACATATCAAGACTAAACTGCCATGTTCATACGTATCTTCTGACAGGAACTAGGGAGGTTCATGCACGTCCTAATTCGGTTATTCAGAAATAAATATAAGTAAACAGGATATTTATGATGGGAACAGTATAATTTTGATAAATTTCATTTTTCATTTGTACCACACCTGTTATGGTAATATACAACAAACGTGACAAGCTGTTTGAAGGAAGATGAACATACCAGATGAAATACACAGAATTACCTTTTTGCCATCTTTCTCCCAATAATTGACGGCCAATGGGAAGCCTGTAATTCGACATTCCAATATGGTTTCCCTGCCAACCTGCTGACCAATACGATTATTCGTCATTTGTATCTCTGGAGGAACTGCAAACAGATATTTCAAATGTTAAGGTTATTGTAAATTATTCTGCCGTTTTCCACAATTTATTTAGTTAACACTTAACATTAGGATGATAGACTTTGATAGTAGACATTTTAGAAAGATAAATGAAATACTTGTAAATTTACGCCATTAATTGTATAGTGCTGTTACTGCCGTACATTAAGGCACAATGTAAATCTTTGTTGTTAATAAAGGAAAAAGATTTGCAAGAAAATTTCAGAGCAGAGGAGGGGACAGAGGTATTTTGGTAACTGCTACTGCCTGCTTAATTATATCATCATCTGGATGTCCTTAGAAATATTTCCACACACAGCTGCGGCTGCTGCTGCTGCAGACAAAGTGTGAAAGTCATCTGCATCTCCAGGGATGGACCAACACCTGGGCCCCTGCATGGTGGCGCTGTTAAGACGTCACACAGGAAGTGACGTGTCCAGGGACTTGTGCATTTCCTGTGAAGTGAGTACGCAGAGGGCTACGGTGGGCTGTTGCTTAATTTGGGTGAGAAAATGTTGTTTTTGAGTCGATTTAAGTCATCACAAGTGGAACAGAGCAGTTGATCATGAGCTTGAAAGAAACTGGCAAGTGTGACGGTGACCTGGCGGCGAAAATGCTCTTCTATACACGACTTGAGAACGTGGCAACCACGTGCATGGAGGCAGTTCGCCCTGCTTTTCCCGCCCGCCATGATTTATCGCCCAAGCTACGTGATCAAAGCTGCACGGGCTGAATTAAATTGTCAAGAGGCAGTGGTTGAAATGCAAATTATTTTGCTTGATGTGGCAAACATGCCCAAAGATCGAATGAGGAATCAATGGCATAATACATGCCCAAAGGACGACGTGGCGACCTGAGCGCCACGGAGAGAGGCACGACGTCATTTCGGACGCACGACGCTGCGTTAGAAGCGACGTCTCGTAGCTGGCGCATGCGTGGTGGGCCTTGTTTGGTGGGACGGCCATTGAGGAAGGAGGGAGACGTTATTGCATGGGCCCAAGACGATGAACCATGACGCTCTATCGCCTTAATAAAAGACGGCGTGTTGTGCGATGCAAGATGGATGAAGCATAATGGCGTCTTGTCATGCCGCTGCTCCCCTTGGCAACGTCGTTCCCTCTTTCTACCTCTCTCCCTCTCCCTCCCTCTTTCTTCTATCTCTCTTCTATTTTGGCAGCAAGGTGGTACACCGTCTGGTGTCCTGGCCTTCTGTTTGTTTCTCTGCCTATTAACCGAGCGATCTCCTACATGGTTACAACAAACAAACGACGATTGTCTGCCACTTAGCAGCACTTCATAAATCACACCAGAGTCAGGACTGAAAAATGAGCTTACGTGACCACACATGCCGACCATGCAGCTGCCCAGACAAACTGCTAACAGGGTTCATATGGCCACCGAAATATGGATCAAAAAGGCAAAAAATATGCACCTGCGTTGGCTATCATGTAGATTTACATGTAAATTACCAAGGTACATCCACACCAATCACTAGCTGAACATCGTGTTTACTTTAAGAGCTTCGAAACCCAATGGTTGCATGTTCCAGTTTGAGGGAATATGATGTTATTACATCAAAACATTACCCAAAGAATCAACCATTACAAGATTATAAAGCAGATATTTTTCGAAATAAAGTAATTCCATTAAAGAAAGTATTATACAAAGGGAAAATAAAAGCCTGTGGGAAGTCACCAGCCTCTCATTTTATGGCTTAAACAATGAACTAGCCATAATGGTTGAAAAACGACACGAATGCTGTAGTATTAGAAAAGAGAGTGTCATTAAGTCTAAACAGGGAACTCAGTAAAACAGGGCAGTACAAGACTGGCTGGCAGGCAATTAGAATGGCCGGCAACTAATAGGTTGGGTAATGGAAGTAACAGATGTAGTAGAAGGGCAATTGACCAGTGAGCTGACCAGTAGACTGGCCAATGGGATGGTCAGAGGGAGCCTGGAGACTGGTCTTGAGGGAGAGGAGGAGAGGGCAGGAGCACTAATACCAGAGCCACTTGCTTACCTGAGCCGACAAGAGCAGCTCTGCAGATTCAGACGCTAATGAAAATGTGCTCATAATTAAATTTCAACAAAGAACAGAAGCCAAGCGCATTCTCCTGGGCATTGCTGAGCTGTGTTCGGCGGAAAACTAACTCAATTGGGGGCGCTGTACTTCGCCTGAAAGATCTCTGCCCCGGGGCATTAAAAACCAGACAGCCACTCAGCCTTCCTGACACATAGCCACATTTACATAAAAGATCCAGGCTCGAATTTTGACAACAAGGACCATTTTAATTGGTGCCCATTGGTTACACTTTCTTACTTACAGGCTAAACTTAGATCTAGAACAAGACCCTTGTTCGCACATACTCTTAACAACATCACCACCTGGTCTGCCCCTTTAAAGCACACCAAGGTCACCAACATAGCCATCAACCACCCACACAGAATCAGATTCGGACCTGGGATCTTTTAGGCACCTAATCCATTGTAAGTAGCTTCTGATTCCCAATCTTGTGGACACCCACAGATGAGATTCATGAGAACCAAGAAAAATACAAAAGAAATAGAATTGCCTGAAGTATCTTATATTATCTTGTAGACTCAGTCTTGTGATCTCCTTTTCTTAATCCTGTGGAAATATTAATCTTGATTAGGAATGACTAGTGGTCAATAGGCGAATAAGAATGAAAAGAAAGTCCACATGACTCCTCGAGGCTCTATTTCTCTAGGTCTAAATAAAGAGAGTCTGTTGTCAAATATTCTTGATAAAGAGGACCAAAGAAAAGAAGACTAAGGCTCTTCTGTATTGTAGGTAGAACAATAGGGAGAACAACAGCAATACACGGGGTGCCACCCAACAGGTGTCGCTGTGGTGCTGTTTGTCCTGGCTCTTAGCTGCAAAGCCCTCCATTGACTGGCAGAATCGATGAGAGTGACACAAAGTCTATCATCATCAGAGAACAAGATGCAGAATCCCACATCAACTCTTCTCATCAGCAGTCACAAGGGATGCAAATGTCAATAGTCTTGCTCTCAGACAAACATCCCCCTCCTGCTTCGGCAGCTGCATATACCCCATTTGGGGCATGTGATTTTACCCCTCGAATAAAGAAGCGTCTGCGCTCACTTCAATCAAAAGCTGCTCCTGCTGCCTGGGAACTTCCAAGAAGTGTTTTCTCGTTTCAAAGACCAATAAGAATTTCAAAATTAGACGCACCAAGTGAGACTCTCATCAATCTGCTTCCCAGGCTTGAAATGAAGTCGGGAGAAATCTGCCTAACTTATGAAAACTACTGAAATCAGCATATTTAAGTTGGTAACAAACTGCACTGCACCAAACTGTATTCACAATAAGCATAGGGAGTATATCAAAGGCTTATTTGTAGGTGTAACAAGCAAAGTCTGCCTTTTCAGAGACATGGAATAATAAATAAAGTCCTTGGTCAGCATTCTGCATTTTTCTGCGTTTTATCAGTTAGGCCAGTGATTGCATATTATCCCATTGGTGAGGAAGTCCACATAAAGCAGGGGTCAGTGACTGCAGTGCAGGGGTGTGTTAGAGAGGGCAGTCGACTGCTAAGCCCTCTATTTCACCTATCAGACCTTCATCCAGAGTGGCAGGTTGCTGAAAGCAGGGCAGGACCCCACTGCCACAATCATATCTCCCATGCAAATAAGAAACTGCACCACAAACAGTACTGGCTTTATGAGACTCAGACAAACACGAGCAAAGTGGACTAAGGTATGGGCGGCAGTCTGCAGCCTCCTGGGTTAGCCTGCCCATGCTTTCATATCGAGCTCAGCCTCACAGCCATTTTCTGTTGACCTACACTGGGCCCACCCGAACTTATTACGGACTGCCTGTATACAATCTTCCCTAAGCAAACAGGTCCCATGTCATGTCTACAGACTACCCCCAGCAACAGATTGATAGGTTCGGCAAACACATGACAAAAAGATTATCCATACAGAATATGAAAAAAGCCACAATGGGTAAAAATTTGGTATATAGCTAACACAAAAAGTAAGCAGTGCATTGGTGCGGCTCTATAGATGCCTCACAGATTCCTTGCAGCATGCTCCTTATATATAGGTTAGCTTTGGGTCTTTGACATAGGACCACACACCATACTAAAATAATACCAGTTGAATTATGCATGGTAGGCTCTCCACTGAAAGTGGGTGCTCCCCTTTGATATTATCAAGCAGGCTGCCTCTGGTTTTAGCACAAACATATTGGGAAATAATGCAGTAAATATGCTTAAACATATCTGCTAGCTGGGATTCTGATATAGGTGTAGTCTTACAAAGCAGCTTAGTGGTGAAGAAGCAAGGGGAAGGGAGATTGGGTCTTGAAACTATAATGACAAAATAAAGTCCCATAGAGGAGACAGGCAGTAGCGGATAAGATGGATAGCAGGGTATGAGATAGGCAATATGGTACACAGAGGGAGAATGAAAGAGAGTTACTTACATTCGACAGTCACCCTCATCTGCCTGGAAACTGCTGGGGGGACGCCATTGTCCGCAACACATTCATAGATATCATCACAATACCTCGACACGTTGGCGATAATGATCATCTCTCCTTTGTTGTCCTGAATCACTACAATACAACAATAGGACATTGTCTATCATGACGTCATCAGATTTCGTGTAGCCCGTCACACCCACTGGATCAAGCAACGGCAGCTGATGGTGACGAAAGATAACAACAACTGCTGATGCTGCTGCTGCTGTACCTAAACCTAAACATGAGTGAGGAGTGGTAGGTGATGTAATCTTAGATGATCAAACTCATTTCATTGCATCAAAGCTGTTGTAGCTGCTGCAGCCTTTGCTTGATCGAGTGTCGGTGTGACGTAAGTTTCAGATGCTATCCCATGACGTCATCAACATCAAAAGGGTGCCCGGGAAAAGAAAAACAAAATGGCGGAAGGAAGGTGGCGGGTAAAACGTTCCAAAGAGAGATAGAGAAACGAACACCGTGTGTTAATTGGCACTCTCAAGTCACCAGAATTGGAAATTATCGTTTGTTGCTTCATTTGCATCAGGATGATGAGGAAATAAACAAACTGAAAACATCTTCTTTTCTCTTAATTTTTGAAGCTCTGATGCAAATTCTAGCAAAAACGATTAGAAAATTGAAAGAAATCTTTTTTTTCAAATGTATTCGTTGCCTGAAGATATATTTTCGCCAAAATAACCTTCAGCCAAAGCAAATTACATTTGAAAGTTAAAAGTTTGAATACATAATGAAATGGAACAAAATAAATAGGGCTTCGTGAAGCAGCCTTTTGAAGTCTTGGTTGTGAGATTATTACACTTGAAAATCATATTTAATGTAAGTGTATCATTAAGGTATATTACTGCTATGTATATATGTATAATCTTTTCAATATATTTACAATTATTTATAATTTGTACAACATTTCTTGATTACTGTGTTATGTTCAAGTTCACTACATTAACAATCATTACGAGTTCATTGAATATTACAGAATTTAATTAAAATGTATATAGAATTTATGTATCGTTATGTTAACTCAATGTAGATGAATTCAATAAAACTATGTGCAATCTATGAGCTGTCATGCTGGGTTTTTGCCTGTGCAATCTACATATAAATGAACTGAGCTTCTAAAAATCTGTACAAGTCCCCAGAGTAGTTGGGAAAACTTTCACAAGCATGCCACTGAAACTTCCATTACAAATCGTGTGTACACATGTTTTCATTTGATATACCTTTGCTTGATGTTGGTAAAAATCTACGAATCTTATTTCGTCTTGCAAATGGTAAAAACTGCTCCATGTAATGTTGAATGGGAAGTTTGCTTTTGTAAAATTGTATGTAATACATGATGTAGTCTTAAATTTTGTCTTTGTATTTTGTTGTCAATGACTAGATAAAGTCTGAATTATCACTTACTTTCGGACAGATGTCACCACAAGAAAATACTATAAAAGTGCTACTACTGACACATAAAGTGCAAATACGAACTCTAGTTGAAATAAAAACAAAATACAATAGAGCAACAATTTTAGCATCTAGTGCAAGAAGCCTTACTGCCCAGTGCATGCAGAAATTGTAACAGGGAAATTTATCAAGTGTTGATCGAACAAATGATGCTAACCCTCACCACAAATATTGTATATTATTCATCAAAATTTCATTATCAACTACCATAAATGCTTTCGTTGTTTGTGTTCATTTTGTGGAATCTGGTATCAAATATTACTGGAAGCAAAGTACTGTTGTCTATACTAAAATGCTTTAATCTGAAGCACGTTCCCCGGAAACCTTTCCTTTAACGAGATATTTGATTAAACTTATCTTTTGCAAATTATAGCTGTGCTCAAAGTAGAGTTTGAAAAATCAATTTGGAGATTGATAAATTTCCCTGTTACATATTTGAGGACCAGTCACAGGTTGTCACAAAATATTAGCATTAAAATGAGAAATTACTCAATATGAAAGGGTGATTAATATCACCTATTAATCAAACGTTAATTACATAATCTTTCTCTTTTTAATAGTCATAGAGCTTTACCTTGAAGATTTGTGACGTGTTTAAGCAATACGTCTTTGTGATAGAAAGTGGTTGCTTTCACATAAAATATAAATCTTCATAATCATAAGAGATGTCAGCCAGGTAAAATCATTATTTCTTAAGTGAGAACCAGGTAACGTCATACTTTTAGACAAAATATGGATTCTAAAAAAAACATGTATTGTTTCTTTTCTTATTTTCCAAAGTCTCGCAAAATTTCAATTTCGGTAATTCCATTAAAAATCTCATTAATTACTTTCAAACTTCCAAGCAGTAGTCATTTCCAAATACTGTGGAAGATATGACTTTAACTGGTTTTGAGTTAAGAAACTGCACTAGACTAGGATGTAAAGGGGATGTGATCCTGTGTCTGGGTGGTAAATTTTGCTGTGATTGGTCAATGCGTCTACAGGGTGGTGGGCGGGGTCAGGTCACATGCCCCAGTGCTCATGCGCAGTGGAGAGCTAGGGGGCGCCACCTGACCTCATGTTTGGCATGGGGTTGCATACACAGACCGACGGGAAATGTTGAATATTTTTGGCAGCCCAAGGGTTCCGAAGATGATTTTACCTGGCCCAATAGTGCGCGGTTTACACAGCTTACGTTTTCGTTCGCTAACTTTGCTGTTAACAGGACGTCGAAACCACGTCACTTCCGGTTTAGGAACGCCAGTGACGTTGCACGTGAGGATGACCATGTCGCCCTCTTGTACCGTGTAGTCATCACTCGACAGTTCGTCTATGATCTGAGCAGGAACTGCAATGACAAAAGAAGAGAAAATGTCAATAATGTATAAAGAAAACTGAAATGAACATTATTTGTGACATTTAACAATACAATTTTTCTCCACATCAACCAATAGGTCGCCCTCATTACCTTAGTGTACAAGAATTCAGACAATCCCAACAATACTGTAGTTACAGCGGATAAATGTCAACTAAACTGAAGTGTAAGAATATGACAATAGGAAAGGTTTCCTGAAATCTGTGTCATTGTTTGAACTGTAGCAAACTTTCTTGTCGGTGTCTTTCAAATGGCATTGGAGCGTCTGTTCCTTGCACAACTGCTAGCTCCTCACACGAACTACTTTCGCTTTCCTGCAATGGCGCATGATTTTCAACAGGCCATTGTGTGCAGAGGCAGAAGCGACAAGTTGGGAATATTCTGGCGGGAATTTGCTGGCGGGAAATTCTATGGGAAACTAGAGTCTTCAAAGAGATGGCAAGCACGCTGGGAATGCATATAAGTAAGACTTTGGATCCTCGACTTGTTCTTAAAGATTAAGATATTAGCCTGAAATCCGAGCTTGCCTTAGAGTAGACACAACCCTTGTAAGGATTTAGATTAAATTTAGATGGAGCTTACACCACTGCTATCCTAGTTGCTTATCACTTGCTAGCCTAGCAGATGCCAAGAAGCAGTATTTATGAGATAAACAATTTCAAGAAAGGTCGTGCACCAAGACCTAACCATAAAAATTGATTAATATAAGTTCAGCTCAGTGCAAAGAAATGTTAAACATACACAATTATGCATGACGCACAGTTACAAACTGGTTCTTTTTTTAGCACCTTAGCACATGACCATCAACTGGTTACAAAGCCCAGTAGCTTCCAAGATTGTTTTAATGATCTAACCTTAAGAGACTAAGATTGAGAGAGCCCACATATGCTGGATTTCATAATGAGTTCTATCGTGGGTTGTTGATAAGGCTTTGCGATACTTCGCCTCTTAAACGTTAGCAATTGTGCCAGCGCAAACACTAATAGGAAACCTATTTGTGGTGGTGTAATTGTCTTTCTAAAACCACTAATTAAGTAATAATGGGAAGAGACGGAGCACCTGGGGCACTGGGATGATACCGCTTCATTAGAGGAACTTTGGCAGATTCATACATCCCCAGTGGAGAGCGGACAGACATGTCATGGGTAATCACTCTTGGGAATCTATGTTGGGGCTGGCCTGGGGCTGTCACCACATACATTGCCACATCTGTTTGAAATTCAGGCTACACAGCCACCAGATTGCATTTAGCGATTCTCTCTGGTTGCTCGTTCAAATAAAATTACATGTAGCTACAGCTCAGAAAAGACAAACGTGTGCAGCAGAAGCAGCATTGGCTGCGTGGTAGGTTTTGTGAAAACATGCAGTCTATTGATTTAATCCAAAATGCTATACAAAAGATCCTTATATAGTCTACTGTGGTATGGCAATGCAGGCAGTAACAACAGAATGATGAAACAACCAGCTTAGTGAATCTTACTAACTTTTTTTTTTTTTGAAAGTGTTGAATGTTATGTCCAAACGAACTGTCATCACATCATGTCTTTATGAATCCATATGTTTTGGAAAAAAAACTTACAAGGCTCATTGTAGAGATATAAGACGAGTCAGATTAGGTCAAAGACTGAACTTGGGCAGTTTGGATGCTGGTCTCGTAGAAAGCATTTAAGCTCAGGGCTCTGATAGGCGATCAATATAGAAGACATTTATGGGATGTTTTAGTGGCACTTTGCAAGAAACTGACAAGGTGGGTCCACTATAGTCTTGTAGTACATTCTTAACACGAAGGCCTGGATTACTTGGCAGTCCTGGCAGAATGAAAAAAGCAAGGTCATAGCCCTTGTCATTGAGGGACATCAGTTTCAGACAGCCCTTCACAACAAGAGGTCTGGTCAAGACAATGGTATGCAATGCATGGTCACTGAGGTCAAAATTTTTAGTGTAAGTAAAGTGCAAGAGCTTCCCCCCCCCCCCCTCCCAAAAAGCAGTGACCTCACTTAATGGTGAGCCACCATGCGACAAAATATAATTGACATAGTACAATGTTTCTATCATGGTCAGTACCATGTCCTACAATTGTATACATACACACCTTTAGATGAACAGGCAACTGCAAGCATTTGTATCATCCCCAAATTGTACTCCACAAAATACTAAACTGTAAATTATGTAATCGAATGCCAGCTCAGTCACAACTTTGGAACGACAGAAAGTTGTATGAGCCATTCATAGCAGGACACAGCATGGACAAAATATGTGGAAATGAGCAGGAGTTGAGCAGGAATTGAGCAGGGGCATTTTCTGGTGGATACATCGCTTAGAGATGCTTCTCATGAACACGACCTGAGCCTGGGCTGCTTTGGAAGTCCCCAACAAAGCTTTGGGGATTTGGGGAGCAAGTTGAGGGGCAGCTGGAGAGAAACATCTAAATCTGGGATAAAGAAGATGACGGTGGGGATGTCAGTTCACAATCATTGCATCAATCTGCACGATCCCATCCTCATGATGTGAGCAACAAATATTGGTAGCTAAATTTTGCATGGCTGTGACCAGTTAGTGTGTATACTCTGTTGCTGCATAAAACAGGACCATCGGGGGAAATTACAAACTGTTTGTAACAAATGGAATATTATGTACGACGTTTTTTGCCTAATTTGTCCAATTCATCATCTTATACCTGAGCAAAATCAGCCATAAGAGTTACATTCTATGACCACATGCTTCGTTAAAACAAATATCCTCTTCATCATAATGCAGGCAAATGCCATTAACAACCAGATTCCTGTAAGAGGCTGTACACAGTTACAAATGACTGCAGTGACTGCTATCAAAAGAGGTCACAAGAGTAGTCCAGTGTTGCTAGGAAACGCACAACTACAAGCTCAGTAAAACGCGCTTGTTACTCTACAAGTTGCTACTCAGATAATGTTGTGGCACGTAGCGAGCTGACAAGCTGATGCTCAGGCCTGGCCAAATATCTCTTTCAATTTGGCTGTGCTCACATGTGTGCATAAAGCAGTGTTATCGTGTAGGGGCACCTGCTGGGGTGTGCAAGGAGCAGGTCGCTTGGGATCCCCCCATCGGCACCCCAGCAGCCATTTTTTGCAACATCACGTGACCTTGAGAGTGACGCCAACGAGATGATCCGCAGAGACCACGTAACAATCCACAACCCTATGGTTCACCCTTGCTCCCGTTCTTGGAAAGCCCCACTCTCGCAGATACAGATATATCACACCTCTTCAAAAATGTTGCATGATGATTTCGAGGGGACAAAATCAATTTGCAGCAAATGCCCTCTCGGGGCCTCTGCTTCGGGTGTACATTAGCACTGTTCGCTCTCCTTTGGCTCCCGGGACAGGTAGGGCTGTGGCAGGAGCCGGCGAGCACCAAGCGGGGAACGGCGGCAATTTGCAAAACTGAGCCCCCTGCACAGTTCCTGGATCAACACTGTCAAACGAATGCTCTCAATAAATCATGTGCTCAGACTAAGAGGCTTTGGAGGCGGTCACGGAAACCTCCATTGAAACAATGGCATTCCACAACTGCCTCTGCTCAGACCGGATCAACTCGTCTGAGTCCTGTAGTTTTGACAGTATAATAGCATAGCTGTGTCTCCAAGGTTTAATCCCCCTCATAATGATGTAAGGAGATTGTGACAGCCCAGCACAGCCAACAGGCCAACAATGAAATGTTGCAATTCGAAGCTGTCACGATGTCAGCATCTGTACCTTCGTTTTACCATCCTTTTATATTTCAAAGAAAGGTTTCCTCAGAATTGTGAGATGCAACTTGAAACGTCATGCATATTTTTTTTATACGCTGTCATATATGTTCCATTTCTTAGAAGGCAGTGCTCCTTTCGCTGGTATAAGTTCATTATTTTTTAAATACACTTGTGGTAAACACAAGAAGGATGCGACTCGTGAGAGAAACACGGGATACAACAAGGCACAAATGCTGATGGGCTGGGAGCTTGGTAAGCCCAGGAGAATGCCAGTTTACGGGGTGTTTGGCAACGAAAGGTCAGCGATTGTCAGGCAACTCCCGGGGGAGACACAGCAGACGTCTAGGACTGTCGTTGTTACGTGGTCAATCAACGTTGTGACGCTGTCCAACTGGCCGCCCATGGCATCCCGTCATGCAGATGTCGCTAAGGGCTGAACGGAGTCATATAAAACGTCCTTTTAGATAAGTAGTGGAGTCAGCCATCTAACCCTGTCTGACTACAAATCGGTACAAAACGCAAGAGTATGAAAGACAGACAGACAGTAATCACAGACCAAGCCACAGTAAACAGTGAAGGCAAAAGTCAACATGAGCTCTTATCCAGCCAGCTTTTCGCTTCCTTTATTATTTGTCTACTTAAAAAAGGTATGAATGTGAACGCCAGATTGGCTGGCTTTTCAGCAGAGAGGTTTTCAATTTAAACTGCCGCAGACTATTGTGATAGGCTGGCTTCCTGGAGCTGAATACCCCTATTTAAGTAATTGATTATTGGGAATATGTTTGAAGCTCTAATATTTACAGTAACTATCAAGCCCATCTTGTGTAAAAATGGTTTCAAAACTGTTTTGACACGTGAATTCTAGAAGCAGAAAAGGCAAACGGGCTGAGGCTTGAGGATGTAGACATCATCAAAATGTGAAATGGCTGTTATTGTAGCTTAACTGTTGGCAATCACGACAGAGTTCATGGATGTAGATTACTTAACAAGCCAAACCCTGACTCTAATGGGTCGGTTGCAAGTCCCCAGGCAAACTATTCCATGTTGACAGAAACTTGTGTGTGTGTTCCGTTATCGGTAATATTAAGAGCTGTTTCCAGACAGAATCATTGCAGTTTATTTATTCAAGACCAGAAAACACGAGCAACTGAGCGCTGCCATTTTGCAATGCAGAGATTGCTGTTGCTATTAATTCTTTCTCTCTTTAGTTATAGCAATTATTCCCCATCCATCCCTCAAGCACTATGCCTGCGGGCCTTATCATTACCATAATTTTTTTCTCACCAATTACACAGCAAAACTATCAGGTAAAGCCCAACAGAAGCTGTTAGCATCAAACTAATGATAAGGGAGTATATATAAAAAAAATTCATTTTATGGTTTATGACTTCGAAAAAAACTGCTGTCGTTATTATGCATTGTATTTTATATATTTGTATACCGTATGGTAAATACAAAGCATCATCTGCCACCAGAAATTCAAATGAGCATTTAAACATGAAGACATGAGGACATGTTCTGAAAAATAATAACGTACTAAAAATGGTGCCGTTTTACTGCACGCATACATACAGAAAAAGCCACATAAAGCCGTGCAAACATGCAGTGGCTCCTCATTTGTATTCGAGGGGACAAATATACCGTGGCCACCAGCTGTTTCGAATGTCACATGGAATTACGGAAGCACAGGAAGCGATCCAGCCGATTGCTATTTGTCAGGCCCATGCCACAATGCAGTTGTCTCTCTTGTAAAAAGTCTGTCCTATTTCAATTGTATGCCATGTGACCGGTGTGTCTCCAACAGCAAATATTCATCGCACGCAGTAGAGAAATGGTCAATACTCGAATCCGCACCAATGACATAGCTTTAAGCATTTCAATTGGTGCGAAGACCTCAAGTTGCTGCTCAATTCTCATTCAAACTGTTGCCATATCCTTCCAGCTTAAAACTTCTACACCATACAATCTAGATGATATTTGCATATAAAGAGGAAAAAGCGGGAAAAGTTGGGGAGTTCATTTGGCTCGATTTTAAATTGGCTTTGAAATCTGTTCACAACGGATTGCCAAAGATGCACACAAACATACAGAAGAGAATATCAGCAACAGGACAAAAAACAAGAAAAGAGCCAGAAGCAAAACACAAAATTCATTCTGGGCCAATATTTGTGCAAGTTTTTACACACATACCACTTGTATGCACATTGGAAAAATAGACAAAACGCCGTGGAAATGACAGTATCTGCCCAGACCGAACACAGGCTAGTGGAGATACAACATGACAACAGCCGGAGCTTCAATACAACTCCACTTTACATAGACATGTTGATGCATGACAAGGTCCAATACAGCCTTATAGCCTCTTTGCATCACAAGTCAGGGGAGGAGAAGGATTTCAGACAGATCTGGAGCACTCTCCTCAGTCTCTATTAAGTTATTATGCCATATTGACAATTCATTCTGCCCCCGTCTTTCAATTTTAATATCTATCAGGCTAATATGATAAATCTTGAATACAATTCAGATAACTCGATACCAAATTGATCCAAAATTTCAAGGCGAATTGAAAATCCCCTCTGTCAATATTTGAAAGACAAAAGCTCATTTGGAAAGGAAACTGGCACAGCAATGAAATGAATAGCTCTATAACAGGGAGGAGCGTGGGTTTCAGTTCCATGCAAGTGTATTATGTGAAGTTCAGTACAGCCAAGTGTGTCCTATAGTGCAGCAGACAGGTCGGGCTAAGGATAGAATATTCAATTGAGAGGAGCAGTGCTCTGCCAGCAATTGGATCAGTAGCCGTCACTAGCGATTGCCACATTCCTCTCACTACCCAACTTGATAATGCCTGCCCTAACACCTTCCTCTGCAGGGCCAATCCACGTCTGATTGTAGCACTTGACAGCACGGTAATATTTACCACAGATCTAGTCAGAACTGACAATAGAGGCAGCCAAGGACCATAGTTAGAACCGTACCAAGACCAAGACACCAACACACCTCACCCAATCACTTGAATGACGTTGAATCAACCATGCCTCATGGCAAATCCTTCACCCACATGTCCCCAGCCAGGCCCTCCTCAAGGTTGTAATTTAACTCGTTTTACTTGCAGCATCCTCATCAATGAACCAAGTCTTGCAATTCTCATTAGCAGGCAATTGCCAGGACAAAGAAATTACATGTAGGTCTGCATCCTTTTAATGAATAAAATATTGTCTTACAGCCATGCTACCTATGTACTACGACCACTATATGCCAGACATATAAGATACAATGAACTGCAACATATAGAAATAAGTGTTGTGGGTGCATCGAGCGACATAGTGCACAATTAAGTTGAATGGAAATGTATTGGCTGAAGAATGGAAGCGTGAGAGTTGCACACTTGTCTTGCACAAGGTATTTCTCTTTCTTTCAGTCGAAGGACAAGCAGTTATCAATAGCTAACAGAACAGTAGGTGGAAGGGGTGCAGTGTGATGTGGCAAGGACAACATACAACAACAAGAAGCGCAGCAAGAACATGAGCAAGGGTAGCAGAAGACAGCAAGAGTAGCAGGCAGCAGCAAGAGTAGCAGACTACAGCAAAAGCAGCAGCAGCAGCAGTAGTGTCTCCGGAGTCTCGATAAGCTAGCTTATCTCCTGCACACATCTGGAGCGCAATGTTGTGCCACACAGTGATTGAAGCAGCAGCCAAGGGAGGCAGGAAAAGCCCTCTGTGAAGATGCTAGCATCTTCCTCCGCATCAAGATACTACTCTGACCCACATGGCCAACTAGTGGCGCCTCCTACCGTTAGCCTCCACAACCACTTTATGTGATCCTATTTCACCACGGGACCTTCCACCAGACACACAAGATCCAAGCCTTATCTGCTTATCTATATCTACTATATATTCATGGCGCTGTCACCAAGTTCTTGTCCCTCCTTTGTGCACATGGATCATGCAGAAGGATTATTTAGGCTCATCCCGTGCAGTTGCTAGCCTTTTTACTATCTCTTCATCTCGCTGTCTCAGCAAAAGGAGTTGGTGCTCCTGTTCACAAAACAAGACTGTCATTTAATTGATGAATGACCACAGGGAAGCTATCAATAGATTCGCAGTCTCAAGGACTAGATGAGACAAGACTCGAGCTGATAAGAGATGCAATATAGCTGGAGATGAGCAGTGTGGTTTACAAGTGAATGAGGTAATAGCCTGTCAACGCCGTGGAAACGATAACATCTCAGTTATGACATAATATTGAGGTAAGAGGGAGCAATAAGTTTCGATGAGGAATGCTGTGCACTTGGCCCCAGACCCACTCAGTCCCACTCACTGGGTACAACTGGTTGACAGAGATATCTAGTGTATGAAGACTTGAGCTTTGGAGGCAGATTTATGAACAAGCGAGTAAAAGGTCCGATGGAGGGTAGATGGATGTCATGCTGGGGGATGCTGATAGGACCCCGGCTGCTGGTCAGTAAGTCTACATGGCTGCAACCCCAGCCTCATCCGATGGGATAACACACAAAGGGCCAAGATGCCTGGGTCCCCTGCTCTCCCCCCATTCATCACACATTATGAAAGCTGGGGATTCGGTCACGGTGAAAGCTTAGCAAATCAAAGAGCTGAGAAACCTGGCCGTAATGCTGATGGGGAAGCGCTTGAAAGCCTAAGCCACTGGCTTATGAGTTTGTCTATGAAGGACGAATGAATGGCTGCCATAACTTGTGGACCAAGCCATCGTCTTGCCTGGCTTTATGGACAGACGAGCAGCACGTTTTATGGAGGGTCCTCTTGGCTGACAGTAATCTCTGTTGGCCATTGTGGCCGGGACCGTGTTACTTATTCATCGAGGGACAGGGGTGTCATCGTTGGCTATTCAGCCGAGCTGCCTTCTCCATGGAAAGCCAGGTCACGCTCTCTGCACCCGCCACTTCGCCCATCAATCCGACTCTGAGGCGCTGAGCTATGGCCAAACCTTCACAATGGCCTCGTCTCATAATTGCCTTGATAAAAGCCAATAAATATATGGGCAAAGAGTGCCAAAGAGCGCCTGCACTCTCATGGCATATTTGCTGCTTGTAAGCAGCAGCTGAAAATGATGCTGGCCTGTACCATGTCATTCTGGATAGGATTAGTCTCACATGGCCGATACACTAGATGACATCAAGAGTCTTTATGATCCCTCTGTGCTTCTGGTCCTCGCCTGTGACCTTGAGTCCTCCCAGATGACCTTGGCACTTGCCACCCTCTCGTCCACCAAGAATCCTATTGCCACCCACCAAGGACCAACCACGGTGGTTATGCTATGGTCATCTCTGTCAAGCACGCTTTGACATGACCTTTATAGCACCCAGTCGTCAAAACATGCACTTAAAGCTCTCCATAGCGTCATTGCATCCATTGACTCTACAACACTAACAACTACAAAAGCATGGCAGTTCCATGTCTTAGTGTTAAAATCGTGTTTCATAAATGATGCTTACACAAGTTCAATAAAAAGTATTGATATAGCAATACAGACAATTCCACTGATCGACATGTGAAAATAAATTCTCAGTGAACTGTAATTAAAAAAACATTGACGCTTGCTATTGAACTAAAAAACCACTGACGTTTCCTCTTCAAACAGCAATTTCAATAAAGCAATGAGAAAGTGTAGACAGTGCTGATTTATGCCTTCCAGTCGACATAAAAAATAGACTTTCTTACACTTCCTGGCACTTCTAGGTGCACAGAAGCCAGGAAAGAGGCTCGATGTCTGAGACGGCCTTGAAAGAAGAAGAACTGAGTAGCCTGCTGAATAACTAGTCCTCAATCTCATTACATTGGGACAGATGATATTCGTGTCATGAAGTATGTATTTTCTTTAGATTCAGTGTCCTTGCTAGAGCGTGGTGGGATAACTGACTCTGGCCATATGAGAAAACGTGCCTACTGCCCAAGGAGCAGAGGGCTCAAACAGGGAGAGTCGGTCTGGCCCATAATAAGGCAAATGTCACACAAACACGGGCTGTGACCTTTTTCTGTGTGGCCTCCAAGGATCTCCATCATTCATATATCACTTAGCTGTAAGCAAAATACACAAAAAGGAAAAAGAGAAAAGAGGACAGGGGACGTACAAACAACTCTGCTATGTTATCTATCAGAATGTAGTTGTTTATTGAAATGCAAAATACAAGAAAAAGCCAAAAGTCATTAGACGAAGTTTCCCTTGAGAAATCTGACAGACTAAAACATAATCATGATGTTTCAATTCTGCAAAAACTGATTTGGCGCGGACAACTGCTATTACACTGCCACTTAGGAGGTTGTAATAATATCATGATTAATATACCCTAATAGAACTATTATGATGGTAAAGTATGTTGACAATTTAATTTCACCTGCGCAAATGCACCTTGTCCGTTTCAGCATCAAGTGTAATTTATGACTGCATGAACCTGTTGCTACCCAGACATAATTCACCAGCCACTCACATGTCGTGACTTCGAGGCAAATACTCGTCATGCGTGATGATAAAACCCTTGCTCTTTTTTAGGACCAGCTAATCAAGGGCTGCCGTGTGATTTTGTGAGGGAATTATCTCTGTATTAAGACTATCCCTTTACAAACACTTGTGGGTTAATCTCTGACCCGTGATGCAAATGGAACAGGTGTAATCCGTACTCAGCATGAACTGCTCATCCCCTCTCTGCCTCAGCAACTATTAGCTCTATACACCTGGATCGATGCTAAGCTCAAATGATGGGATCCAACAAAACTGGAGATCAATGACGAACAGGTCAAATGGTGGATTATCCCCATTCATCCGAACTTCTGTAGATAGTAATGCACTTACTGACAAATATGTCACTCTTCAAACTATCCTCTTGCCCAGGGCAAATAAACTTTCTGTAATGATTGTCTGTCTTTTATCCTTTTTTTTGCCAACAAACAGAATGTCATGTCTGTGATTAAGGCTGTGGCTTTCTTTGTCTTTCCTCTTTTCCTCTTTTCTTTCCTTCTGGTCTTAATTTTTCATGGTGCTCTCTCACTGTCTCACAGTGTGTAGTCTCTAAGGTCTTCACACAGCTTCTAAACTGTTGGGTCTAGTGCCCATCAGTTTTGTTTTACCAACATATCCAGAATATTATCACACAGTGCATTCAATGTACTAACTATTAATTATAAATTTGTTTGATACCATGAATGATACCATGTAAACAAGCATAATATATACAGTGTCCCTCACACTCAAGACACACAAAATAACATCACAAGAGCAATGTTTGACAGAATAGACCCAAGAACTCCATCACTTCCTTTTCTAATCCCACACTCCGGCCCACAAGACAAAAGTAAACGACGGCTCTTAATCTTTCTCTCTCCATATAATGTATCACATTTCGATAATTATCTATCAAGAAATTCATTAAGGAGGAGAGTTCATTTCCACACCCGTCTGATTTCTCCACATTAATGTCATGAGACAGCGAAGCAGCCCATAAGTAATCCTAAGTCAAATTAATTATTGCAGGGAAGCCTAAAAAGGAACATTGGGGGAAAACAGATATGTAGGGGAGGTGAAACGTTTGTGGAAGGGCATTTATCCAACGGGCAAATGACAGTCAGAGATAGGTCGCCAATTATTGTTGCTGCTTGTTCTCCTCAAGATAAATGACAAACTTTGACGAATGATGTGTTTTGAGAGGAGGAAAAAACCGCATCAGCAGCAATAGCAGCCTCAGCATCCCAATCACAATAGTGATTTGCCAGGCTCTGCCAATGTGTTTGCCTCACGTTCGGTGTGATGCAATTAAAGCTGTGAAGGAATTCTATTCGAATAAGTAGCCTAGTTCCTGTGATTGAATACTGCTAATCGCTCTGTTTCAGCAGAAGAACATGAAGCAAGCATCACAGCAGACCATGCGATTTCAGCAAACCTGGGGATTTTCAAAGAATCAAAATTCCAGCTTTGTAAATTTAAATAATTATAGCACCCACAGACATTTTCCTATCTTCTTAAAACATCTTGTAATCAAAGCCAAGACTGTATCGTGGTGAATAATTCGGCGAATTAGTTTGCTGTGATTTAAATAATTGCTCAACTAGATGTGTATTCAGCTGATGAAACAACACTTTCTTGTTGTTGTATAACTAGTACGTAGAAACTTTAGCAAGCTTGATGTCCACCCATGCACTGCAACACACATAACAGCCACAGCTGCTGACTATGGACAGTAATTAGACCTCGATTCCACAATGAGGCTATCCCCTTCCCCGCAGAAAAAGGTCCCTGACGATTCCTCGTGATTTAAACGGGCGTTCATCTTGTGCAGTGACAGAGCATTCCAGTTTCCATGGCAACCACACATTAAGGTCCTGTGCAGATATTTGTTTTAGCCGAACCTACCGGTGAATCTAATGAAAGCCAAAGCACACGAATCCAGCACTCCTGGGACGACCTGGTTCCAATTATGTAAACATGTGTTGTATCAGTAACTGGAGAGTTAGGGATACATCAGTGAATACCCAGACTGTGGAGTCACTTCTTGGTTTATCAAAACACAACAGTCACGTTTGTAAGTCTTCGTCCTTAATCCGTGAACAAGACATGCACCACTACTACATGCACTTGCCTAATCAGGAAATAAAAAATCCACTAAAGTTTGGTGCAATCCAAGTGCAGATGACAACGAACTACTTGCCAGTTCGCTCAGTACTTCACAAGACCAACATGGCACCGAATATGATGTCAAAATGTACCCGAGTAAGTCAATATGGAAGTCAGCCAGATGAGTGGAATGAGGTGAACGGCTCGTGAATTCTGCTTGATCATTTTTGTGAACATTTGGCATTTGGTAGGCCGTGACTGTAAGGAAACCACTTAGAGCAACTAAAAGGCAGACCCTTAGACAGTCTGATGACACAATCGCATGCTCCAGGGGTGATCGTTATCTACTCTCACCACTACAAGAAGAGTTAAGAGCTGCAGAGACAGGGGACACCACTGCCTGGTCAGGTGCAGGATACCTGCAGGTCCTGCAGACATGCAACATCTCAAGCTGATCCTGCGATCATATTTCACCCAAACAAACTTCTGGACATCAAACGAGTATCCATCTCAAAGGACTGCCACCAAGTGACCAACTGTGGTGTATTGTGCCAGAAGCTTCTCTGTAATCATTATGATGAGGGTGGGGGATGATTTTCGCAGAATGTTGTCTGGACAGGACAGAAATGCATATTGGAATACATTTAGTACAATACATCTATGAGTCTTCATATTCTCTCACAAATGTATAGCCCAAGGGGACCTCATTCAACATTGAATTTCTGTTAGGAATCCAACATTTCATAGTACAAGTTGTTTGTATAAACTGCCACATTTCTTATATTGTCTTTATAAATTATACCAGCTAGTAATATTCATATAAAGTGTCTTTTCATATGCCCTGTGACCGATCTTAACTAGGATACGGGGTTCCCTGCAACTTGGTTTTCATTTGTTATATTATGGAGATGGTTTTCTGTTAAGTTTGCCATCCACATTGAAGATGGATTATGAATTTAATCCAAATGCATGCAAGCGCTTTTGGTCGTCCATTGTTTATCACACCATTGCTCAATTTCTTGGTATTTGCCTAACATTTGGTTTGATCACTTGCTAAATCAGTAGCCAATATATTTTTTGTCAAAACTGTGAGACATTCTTTCATATTATTTCACTTCACGTTTTTGTTCTAAAGTATAATATATCATAGTAAATGTGATAACAACACATTGCATAAGACAAACACCTGCTTAAAAAATTCTTGTATGCAAACACTTGTTCATCTAGCCTACTTCATGTGCTCGACAGCGCTTTCCACTTGTCATCTTCAGCCACAAGTGAGAGTCAAACGAAAGACAACTGATGCTACAGAAGCACTCGGGGTAAATTTTAAGCATGAGCGTGTGAATGTAACATGCAGCCCAGGAACAATCGGAATACGTCTATTCTTTCTCTGCCTCTTTTTGAGAAGACTCCAAGAACGTGCACGACCAAAACGAGGCCCTTCCCGGGATGCTCACAAACAATCGATTGTCTAGAGCCATTGTCATTCTTATCTCGTCTTGCCTATGCAAATTGCCATATGTAGTCGGGCACCGTGATTTTCTACAACTTGATCAATGGTCTTATTGATTAGGAATGCATTACCAGCCTATTATTTACCGTTTGTCAGCAAAGCTGGTAGAAGATGTTCAAGGGGAGCATTTTGCCAAGACTGGAATTCTCTACCTATTGTCTCTACTATCTTGATCATGGTCTGAACATTCACTGTGGTATCACCAGTAACTAGCAAGCTCTGGTATCATGGTTCAGATGTCATATCCTAATAAAACATCACGCGTGGGTGTAAAGAACATGTGAAGCCTGTAATCAGATTTCAAGGCTGTGGCATGTTACGGTTCAATGAGACATGGACGTGAACAAAGCTAAGAATGGTGACACAAACAGCAGAGTTATCTGTGAATATCATAACTTGATCAGATTCTATATTATAATTCGCTTCACTACAATGAGCAAAAACGTCCTATTACAACATTCACCTGCGACCATAACAGGGAGTCAGCGTGCTCCCAAGTATTTCCGTGGCGTGCAAAGGGCGCTTTCCTTATTTGATTACATTGCATCTTGTGTCGTGGAACGTCATCATTTTTGGGTCAAGAACGTAAGCAATTCTAGAAGGAGACGATTCGGAGAACGGCAATTACAACCATAACTACATCACCGACATGCTGATGAGCATTAGGCACCCTATGATTGACTAGGTCATGCATTAACCAACTAATTACTCTAGAAGCGGCGTCTTGTGAGCACCTATTAAGTTCATCCTTGGAACTGTCTCTTCTAGTAGCTGTGCACTACAAAAATAAAATAAAAAAACACACAAAAAAAAACGACAGCATTTCACACACAGAACACACTTGCTCCCCCTGCAATCACAGCCGCTGTCAGTAGTCTCCCCACACATGTTATTTACATAAAAGTCGAGCTTAAATTAAACAGAAAATTTGAAATGTCAAGAAAATGGATTGCCTGTTACCCGCCACAATAAATCTAATTTGCAGAGTCAACAAGGAAAAACATTTCTACTCAGTGAGAGTGTAGGCGTAAGGTCGCTATCTCCTACTGTACTACTTACTAAAAATGTCAAGAATTAAATTGTGCACATTGTATTTAACAAATTGAATCACGAACTACAGAAATATGACTGCAGATAGAATGAGTCTGGTATTCAACTGACTTGCATTCAGCTCTATGAATGTTGCGTATGGGGGTGGGGGTAAATTACAGGGCTGCGTCTACTTCAAACTCATTCTGGTAGACCAAACAATATACAGTGCCCCCACACAACTGAGTTTGTATACAAAACGCAACAGCTCAATACTATACAGTCATAGAGTATGCTGCAGCTGAAGCCTAGCAAAACTCCGCCAGGAGGAATAGGCAAGAATTGTTTGTATAGCTGCCCCTTGAGGTACACTTATGCACAGGAGTCCATATTGTGCAGATGCTCCTAAGAACCCAGCCACAAGTGTCCCCACAAGTGTATGATGGTACAATGTGAAGTGCATAGCAATTAAGTACAAACTTAAGCATCTAGATAGGTCTGCACCAGACACAAGGACAGATGGGACGGAGCCAGGGCTAGTACACTGGTGGGAGGCAAGGGCCATGGGAGACAGTTGGTATAGCTGCAAGAGGGATCGATGTGAAAGTCAGAGAAGCTATCTTGTCATCCCTGTCTGAGCAGCACACTGTTGGCCTTGTGTCACATCCTTCAGCAAGCAGATCAATGCCTGCAAATAACAAGCCTGCACGACATTAGACTGCAGCACAGACAGACCCCTATCACTTAAGGAACACTTGGTGACACTGTCAACCTGTCCCACCCTGGGGCCCTGCCAATCCCTTAAGTGATAGACTCGCACAGGAGCTGCTAAATGCTCACACAATCACCCTCACACTACCCCCACCTCTTTACTAATGCATCACTATAGTATTTCATACATAACTTCATTTCCCTTTGCAATATAGCAGAATCCCCCTACTACATCAGTTTATCTACTAGGCCAAAAAATATATCATATTTTTGCTTGGCTACTTGCTCACGAATCAATCAGACAATCATTTTGATGTATGAATCAAGGTCAAATATGATCAACATACATGCACTGCATTGACAGGAGTGTGCATTATTGCTACGAAACGTTCCAAACAGCACATTGGTTGGCACTACTGTTAACTCTGTGACAAGAATGTCTGCAATCTCTCTGCGTGTCCTCCCTCTGGCCTGCCCAATGGTCAGTGGACTGCCACCTGGAGGAATTGAGGGGAAACTGCAGGGATCCGGCTTAGATCAAACAATTGACAGTGATCACGAGAGGCAGCTGCAGTAACCAGCAATCACAATAGAAATTACTTGTGATCCAGGGCGATTTGTAGGAAAATGACTGTGTTTCCCATGACTGCTGGAGCCATTTGTAGTGGAAATCAGGCACACACGCATCTGAGGCCTCCACTAGGAGGCGCATAGTGGGATGGTATGATGAGATGGTCTACCTCCGGCATTTTGGTCTTTGTAGAGCGGATGCCTCGCATTGTCTTCCCAAATGGGTTCATGCTTCCAAGCAGTTACTTAGCCTGCAGTAGCCATCAACATAAATTCTTCCATCAACTGTATAAGCAGCAGGAGTAGGAGCAGTATCAGCAGCAGCAGCAGCAGCAGCAGCCTAGTGTTAGGTCCATCCTTGGTCATGCACTGTAGAAGGATGAGCAAGGTGATGAAGAGAGGTGATGAGGAGGACGGTTTGTCACGCTGCCTAACATATCCTAACATCTATCATATGTTAGGCTAGAGCTGCACACTACTCTATTAATACATAAGGAGCCCCCGCATGTGGCGGAAGCAGCCTTCTCTCCTGACCAATGCTCATCGTAAATGCATGAGCGATATCTTATGAGATGGGGAGATGTGGCAAGGTGTTGTTGCTTGGGGCAAACCCATCGTAAAATAATTGTTGTTGTCGCTCTAGGTGAACAGCTTCCAGGACACTGCAGCAAAGCTGCCTGCCTGCTCCTCTTTGTCATGCAAATATAAGATGCGGGGGCAAATGATGAAAAACCCAGTATGTAGATGACCGGTCAGGCTCTAAACAAGCACCATGGAAATAGCTGTGGGCCATTCGTGGATCATATCAAATACAACAGCAGCAGCAGCAGCAGTGGAAGCGAGTAACTTGCCATTGCAAATGATTCTGATGCCTCACCCGCAGGTGCACTGCCATTTGCCAACACTTTTCAGGCAAGGCAAGAAATTAATTGAAGGGCCGTGAAAAATGACCAGCCAGGATTTGTGGACAAATGGAAGCAATGGCCAGGGGTCTGTTACCATGGTGATGTTATACGAGGCTTTTGTGAAGGCTGACAGAGATCAGAGGCGGACGCAGGGTCATATAGCCAAGTTAGCGACGGCTCCAAGTATGTGCAGCAGCAGTGGAAGCGAGTAACTTGCCATTGCGTGAAATTATTGATTTTATATGAGGGACTTAGTGAGAAAGTTGAAGTGTTGATACCCCAAGTGTAAAAGCTGAAGGACTTGTCCAACAAAGTGTGAACCCTGGAGTGTGAACAACAGAGGGATTCCACAGTTATTGTATTGGGACTAAGACCTTTCACAATGAGCCCTGACCCAAAACAAAACAAGGACCAGGAGAAAAATGAGCAATCAGCTGATCGATGGTGTTTTGATGATTGCAAATATGAAGGCAAATATGAAGGCAAATCAAAGGCAGGAGCTAAATCCTCGGAAATGGTACGTTGCTGTTCATGCATGAATTGGTACCATGAGGACTGTGTTAAAGCTAAGGAGAAGAATGGCAATTTCAGTGGCGTCTGGCAATGTTTTTCCTGTCGTCATATCCCATCATACATTGCTGAATTGCTACAAGAGATGAAGAATCTAAGAGAAGATGTGAAGATATTGAGGGCTGACCAACAAACATCCCAGAAATCCTTGGATGATATCAAGGGTGAATGCAAGACTCTCAGAGATGATAACACGTTATTGAAGACACAAGTGACATCATTGTCTCAACAACTGCAGAAGAAAACGTGGGAAAGTTTCACAAATGGAAACCAAAAGTCTTTACTTATTGGAGACTCCATTATTAGGGATGTAGATGAGAGCAAGTTAAAACAGACCCAGGTGACCTCACTCCCCAAGGCCAAGGTCACAGATGTCCTCAAGTGTCTGCAAGATGATGAGAAATCCTATAAAATGATCACTTGTTGTGTGGGTACTAACAACTGCAGTGAAGATAACTTTAGTGATGCTGATGTGTGTGAAACATACAAGACCATCATAGCCACTGCCAAAGAAAAGGTTGGCGACCCAAAGAACATTCAGATTGTGAGCATTCCTCCTCGCACAGATTCAACAGTGTTTCAGGAGAATGTAAATGTTCTCAATGCCTGTTTGTCAACAATAGCCAATGATGAGGGAGTAACATTTATCAATAATGACATGACCTTCAAACTTTCTGATGGAGCTGCAAATGATGGTTATCTCCAAAATGATGGTGTACATCTGAATAATAAAGGTACTAACAGGTTGGCCAAAAATATGCAGTTGAAAGTCAAGTCAGAAGTGACCAATGGTAACATTGTAAAAACAGGCAGGCAAAACAAAAACACTTCCCAAATGAAATGTGCAGTTGATGAAGGTGATGGTGACTGGCAGAATGTCAGTTATAAACGTGGCCCAAGAAGATCGACCAAAATCACAGAATTCCAAAGACAACCCTCCAAATCTGATAATGGTCAAAGACAAACAAATAGAAAGTGTTGGTTTTGTGGTGAAAATAATCATGTTTCACATAAATGCAGGCATGGCCATAAAATTACCTGCAACAGCTGCCAACAACTTGGTCATAAGTCTAAACACTGTGTTGGCTAGGGCTGTGGCCAGGATGAGTGTGCCGCTCCTGATACCTGTCCCAGCACAGGTCCAGAAGCATGTGAGAACGTAACACAGACTCCAGAAAAACCTCAACATAATTCATCATCTGCATCATTGAATAAAGAGAAAAGAATGAAGCAGGCTGGGATTAGGATAGCTTACATCAATGTCAGAAGCCTCCTCCCAAAAATTGAACAAATTCAGCATCTTTTATATGAAAAGGAAATACACCTACTGGGAGTTGGGGAAACTTGGCTGGACGACACTATTCTCAACTCTGATATAGCAATTGATGGATATACAATAGTTCGAGTTGATCGAAATAGACATGGAGGTGGTGTGCTGTTTTTTGTGAACGATAAAGTCTCACACAGAGAAGTCAAATTTTCTCCAAGTGAAGTTGAAAATGTGTGGATTACCATAAATGTACACAAAGAACAGTATTTGATTGGAAATATGTATAGACCCCCGAGCAGTGACTCTAATTACTTTGACAAAATGTTGGATTTACTTGAACAAGCATCAAATGAAGCAGAAAATGTTATTTTATTGGGTGATCTTAACTATGATTATAAGACTGACATGAACCCAATATTTCTCATAGAGTCCATGTTTGAAATGAAACAATTGGTGATGTCACCAACAAGGATTACTAATACATCATCAACGTTGATAGATATAATTTTATCAAATGTATCTGATAAACATTTCAATACTGAAGTTCTCCCAATTGGTATGAGTGATCATTTTCCTGTTGTAACTGTGTTAAGATCACAAGACAAAGCTCAGGCTGTTCACAAAACAGTCCAATTTAGGGATTATAAGAATTTTGTGAACAATGTCTTTTTAAATGAATTATTTGCCAAACTAGAAAACATTCAGACAACAGAAACAACACAAGAAAACGATCCAGAGAAACTGTGGCAAACATTCAAGTTAAGCTTCCTTGAAATTTCCAACAAACACGCACCTGTGAAAACAATGCGTTTAAAGAACAGATATTGTCCCTGGATGAACAAAGCTGTCATAGACTTGATGTACAAAAGAGACTATATTCACAGAAAAGCAATTCGTGATCAATGTCCAGTGATGTGGGATGAGTACAAAACTCTTCGAAATAAAGTGACCTCATTGATAAAAGAAAACAAAAGAAAATATTTTGAGAATGAACTTTGTAAAAATTCCAGTAATGCCAAACAATTTTGGAAGACAGTTAACAAACTTACTGGCAAGTGTGTATATGAATCTGCACCAAAAGAACTCAGTGCGAATGCATTTAATGAATATTTTTCTAATATTGGACATAATGTTGTAAAAGAAAATGTACAATCGTCTACAATTCAAGAGGTCAAATGGAAAAATCCACCTTGTGTACACAGCTTTAAATTTAGTTCAGCTGATGATACTGATGTACGTAAATATATTAAATCTCTTGGCTCTGATTCTTCTAATGATGTAATAGGTTTTGATGCAAAGTTGTTGTTCATTTCAATTGATGTTATAACTCCTATTATCACAAAGATCATAAATGCAACTTTTCTACATGCTAAATTGCCAAATGATTGGAAATTTTCCAGAGTTACCCCTGTTTACAAGGGAAAAGGTGCTAAGAATGACATGAATAATTACAGACCCATAAGTGTAATAGGCCATGTTGCCAAAATTGTGGAAAAAGTGGTTCAAAAACAATTGTTGTGGTATCTACTCTCTAATGATTTAATTGTCAATGATCAGTCAGCTTATAGACCTATGCACAATACCCAAACTGCATTACATAGAGTTGTGGATTCATGGATAGATAATATAAATGATAGTTTATTAACCGGTGTATGCTTTTTAGATATACGTAAGTGCTTTGACACTATAGATCATGATGTGCTTAAAGAAAAATTAGGTTTTTATGGTGTAAAAAATTCTGAATACAAATGGTTTTGTGAGTATCTTAATGGCAGAGCACAAGTTGTCAAACATAATAATACATTATCTAACAAGTCTGATATTACAATTGGTGTCCCACAAGGCTCTGTATTGGGCCCGATCTTGTTTACGCTTTTTGTTAACGATATAACACAATATTCAGAGACAGGTATTTGTAATTTATATGCAGATGACACAATAGCATATTGTCAGGGTAATACTGTACAAGAGGTTCAAGAAAAACTCCAGCTGTGTGTCTCTAAACTTAGTGAATGGTACTCAAACAACAAACTGTCAGTTAACACCAACAAATGTGAAGTTATGTTGATAGCATCCAGAAACAGAGTAATCTCTGATCACCTTGATATAAGGATTAATGGAACTGATTTGTTGTATGTAACTTGTGCAAACTATCTTGGTATGCAAATAGATAACAACTTGTCATGGAATCAGTATGTTGATAAATTAAGCTCTAATATTGCATGTAAACTGAATAGATTAAGAAGACTTAAAGGTGTTGTGTCATGTGATGTTCTCAGTAAGATATTTTTAACATTTATACAACCATGTATTGACTATGCAATAAGTGTGTGGGGTCAAACCAGTGAGTACAATATTGATAAGATTCAGAGACTTCAAAATTTTGCTGCAAGAATGGTAACTAACAATTATGATTTTATAAACATTAGAGGTATTGAAATTGTTAAATCTTTGGGTTGGATGAATGTAAGACAAAGATGCTTTTATTTTACAACCACTTTAATGTTTAAATGTATACATGGTCTGGCACCGAGTTATATGGTAAATGATGTTGTCATGAACTGTGATGTAAATCAAATGAATACTAGAAGTCACCCAATGAATTTGTATGTTCCCAGTGTTACTAGTCAATTTGGAAAAAAGTCATTTAAATATGCAGGTGCTATTGCTTGGAATGGTTTACCCTCTGATTTGAAAGATATTTATATTTACAATAGTTTTAAGTCAAAATTGAAAATGTTTATTTTACATGATCTTAATTAATTTAATTATTCTTTTATGTACCTAATGTGTTTTTATATCTACATGTCATTTTATATTAATTAATATACTATCTTATGTATTTATTTATATTTCGCTATTGTAACTTGTTTTTATTGTATTATACTGTTTTTTACCATATGGGCCACATGTGAAACAGTTTTTACTGATTGTGTTTACCCATGTAAAATATATTCAATAAATAAATAAATAAATGTGCAAGGATCCGACCCCGAGGTCCTGAGGGACGACCTTTGCGCAGCACTCCGACCTTCGCTCTTCTAGTAGATGAAGGTCAAGGGAGAGTTGCCTGGATTAGCTCATTTGTCTTCCTGAGGCCAGCCTACCTGATGCGTCTTTGTAAAGTACATGCAAGCGCCAGGGGATGTGTTGAAAGCCTGCTCGGCCACCTAATGCTTGGGCTTAACACCACACACTATGGGCAAGAGGAAAAGCCTGTGCATACCAAAGCAGGTTTGCAAGAGTATGTGGAAATCTTAATGACCTAGTTGCTGCTGATCTTCTTCATTTTGAGCTCTGTAATTCAGGCCGGTTGCTCCGGTAACATCAGAAGCACAACCAGAAGAAGAATCGGGCTTTAAATGTGCTTTATTAAAGAGAAGTTCTGGGGAGAGACAAAAATGGTATTATTTGAAGATTTCATTGCAGATGTTGGGCACACACAACAAAAGAACAGGACGGATGTTGAGGGCAAGGGGCAGATAGAGGAGATGCTGACGAGGTCGCCAGAGGGCTGCTTGTTGATTCAAGAGGCTCCCTGAGTCTAGTTAGTACTGATTGTCGATGAAAACAATGGTAGGTGGGCAAGGGGTCGCCCCCTGCAATATGTATATGTGGGTCACATCTCCAGGAGGAAGCTGGTTCCAGTGAGCGGCGTCAGGTGCCGATGTGAGGTGGCAGGTCCTTCCTGGAAGGTGACACGGGCTGACCCGGCACTGCACACCCACATAACAAGTGTCAAAGGAAACTGCCCACCTAATGCGACCTGTCCTAAAGTCCAGCCTCCAGTACAATGGGACCATTGTCCACCACGCTGGACACACGTCATGTCCACTTATTCATTGGCTAACTGCAGCATACTAGGACCTCCCTTTAGTCTGCCCCGAGTGACCTTGTCTGACCTTCAAGGCCACCTTCCCTTTGTGCTAACCAGGCAACGTCTCTGATCTTTACCTTGTCAACTGTTATGCATTCTTTGCACCCCGCGCCCCGTTGCTCAGAAGATTTCCATAACAAAAAAATTGCCTGGAATAAACACATTACTATCCACTAATGGAATGTGGTTGCCTTTGCTACAATCCTGAGGAATGTTCGAAAGAACTTTCCTCAAACAACTCAAATTGTCACGAGCTGCTGAGAAAATTAATAACAACAACACTCATTTAAAGCAAGAAACATGCTTTGCAAGGCATTTATGGAGTTATTCCAGTAATAAGTCTTGATTGCTTAGGTAGATTTATGGTACGAGCCACTCAACGTCTTAAGGACTGCCGAGCTGGTGCTACTAGGGTTTCCGATAAATGGCAGGCACCTCACAAAGACGCGAGCCTGCTCTAAAGGAAAACGTATAAAGATGGAGTAATGGCAGTGCTGTCAGGCAAGTGTATTGTCATCATCCTGGAGGCTGGCTGCTGCTGCAGCTTCTCAGTCCATTGTTTGATCACGTTTGGTTTATATTCACAGCAAAGCGCTGGCTTACTCTTAGCACAACTGGCGGCTGGACACACTGACAAATATCTTCCATTTACTCCTAACTTCTTTTACACATGTCCTCCATTTTAGGTAGATGTCCTTCTCTCAGTCCACACTCCTGCCCTCTCGCGGCCTGGCTCTTGTGGAAAGACAAACTAAAAGGCACTTTAGCAGCTCGTCGTTAGGACCAAGAATATGCATAATAAAGGCAGTCCCAATATTGCTACGTGTCTGCATGCATAACTCTATTGGATTTCAGGAGGAAAAGGAAGAAATGCAGATACTGGACAATTCCTTTGCATGTTTAATGCCAAACTGCAAGAGAAATACCGACCTACGGCTGCCAACCATAAAATGGTGCTGTATAGGCCGATGCAGTACTCCATTACAATCAGTTTTTTTCTTGATCGATTGATAATCATTTTAGTAGAAAAACCTGGCAGGTAAAGTAGAATAAGGCCACAATAAGCATCCTCACATTATAACGACATCATGGTAAGATTCCTGTTCATAAAGTGAATCTTCTTGGCTGTCATCTCACATAACATACCTGCCTTGAGTACAAGGATTAGATAATTCAATAAATAATCAAGATGACATCCCAGAGATACTATCAAATTGCAAAGACCACCCAAGAAATCATGAAATATGAAGGAAGGTGATGCAGGGCCATGTGACTGCGGCTGCACTGTTGTCATGTCAACTAGAAAGACGCTTATCTCATGATTAATTCACCGGAAGAGCAAATGAACCTTGGCGGCCATGTTGGAGGCCATCTTGGCTGCCGCTGACTGCTATTTGATGTGAGCCTGGCCAGGAAATGGCTGCCTAGCTGGCGACCATGTTCACTAACCCTGGCAAACTAATGAGAGTCACGGTTCCGTGGATATCGTCATAATTAGCTGAGGGCGGATGGCATCCCACAATTCATCATGCATGCTTTATGGTCAGCGCCATGCGTTGCATTGTAATCTCGCGAGAATTGCCGAGAACATATGTGACGACGGCGCCGCCTGGCAATAAATCCGCTAACTAAATCTATCAATATGGAGGACATCGATTAAAGAACACCAACAAAAGCGCTGTAAAACCGGACAAAGAATCAAAAGAATATAATCACAAAAAACAGGTGCGATCTTATCAATCGGAAAATTTATACTAAAGCAAAACTACTGGGCAACTCCTTCAATTCATTATCAAATCAATGGTTTGATCATACAAGGCCGCTGGTATATTTATTGACAAACAGCGGGTAGATTTGGTCCGTTATTGGATTTGGACAAAGATGTGTCCTTTGACCGTACCAATAGCACTCCAGATAATGTACACGAAAAACATCGATTTAAGAGTCAGGTAGGGCCAACAGAACCACATTAAAGAATCCGAAGCAGAATAAGTAATTCATCACCTACAACCGTGTCATGGTACTCTCACTACAATAAACGAGCCTAACTGGACTGGTGCTGGACACAATCGTATGCAATTTTTATAGTGAAATTGTGAAATTCATGTTGGAATTAGGACTTTCTTCCAAGATAAGATCTTTCAGGCTCTAACTGACAGCAGCAAACATTAGGCAAGAGTAGTGTAATTCCCAAATAACACCAGAAGGTGAGAAGAGAGTTGTGTCTGGGCCATAATGTCTGCTCAGATCCAATTTACGATGTTGAGAGTGGGTACATGTTCAATGATCACATCAGCATCCATGCAGACGGGATCTTTGATGTTAGCATCGAAAGGTGAACAGTGACATCAGACCTCACATCCATCTCAGCCATGTTTCAAATACTACTTTGTCTGCACAGGTTACTTCTTTTCCATTTTATTTTTTCTCTGTCAGAGTCTGTCAGAACATTTCTTCATTTTCAAACCTTTCATCATCTGTGTTCCAAAAATGAAAGACAGGAAATTAAAGAAAGGAGTTTTGTAGCAAGACCAACATCCAAGTTTCCCCTAGGGCGTCAGTTTCGGCAGGTGAAAAACAGACTGACAAATTTTCAGAATGAAAACTTGCATAGATTATAACAGATGCAGTTTCTGAAATATTAATGTCTTTGAAATTTCACAATGCAAACTCGCTGTACAAATTTTGTATATAAGTCAGTGATGATATATAAAATTATCCTGGAATTGTGATAAATTCAAAAGTGTGTTACAAACAATGTATTTATGAAGAAAGCTTTAGAAGAAGTTACAAATTAGCTCTACATTTCAACTTGTCACTTCGCTGTGGTAGTTGAGCCATTGCTTGCTTTCCGGTGGAGTACTGAGCACTCATTCCTTACATGGGTTGCGGCTGCCATTGCACTGTAATCCCAAATGATCCAAAACAGTAAGTACAGCTGCTGGTAAACACTGCAAATAGGACACACTCTGAGATGTACCAGAGGCAATCTTGTTGAAATGTCCTTTCTGGAGGATTGGAATTGTGACAAAAGAACTCAGGCTCGTCTAATCTATAAAACATTAGTAGCTTTTATCATCTAGAATTTCCTGTCTAGGATTACATTGAAGGAATTTGAAGCCCTCAACAGGACCAGCCAACAAAACAGGGTGTCCCAGTGGATTAAAGATGGCACACTCATGAAGGCAGACATATTCTTCAATCACTCAACCAATTTTGATGGGAGTTTATATCGCCACATAACCACCAACTCATTTCATTAATTGAAATAAAATACAGGAAGCAATATCAAATTAGATAATCTTATTTTGTCTGAAATGAAACTAACTATGTCTGAGCCCAATTCACTGGCTGATTGCTAGATCAACCAGCAGATAGGGATTTTATGGTGTCATTTAATATGGTCATGTTTTTGTTATCAGAAATTGAAATTTACCCAAAAACTACTTGCTAATTGTTAAGAAATTCATTACAATGTAGAAATCTCTCATCATCAAAGACATGGAGACCTTCAGAACTTCAATTTGTAAATCAATCCATTCCCTCTACACACCGACATCGTCACATTCATAACTCATTCGCTATTCCTGCGAGCTCATTGATAAAATTACAAATGATCAAAGACAGCGTTCATTATAAAACATTTCGTGAAAATCAATTTCCGACAAAAGGAAAAAGCTCAAGAGAAAATACGAGGCTAATTTGACCAGCTTGTAAAGAACTTAAACAAGGACGTTGTGGAGAACATATAATGGGATAATTCACCTTATTATCCCTTTGCTTAGTACAGTGTACTTGGAAATATGTGCTTCATCAATCGGATAGTTTCCAGAATTTCTTCTTGATGAATGTCCCAATTAAGGGACAGGGTTACCACATACAATCACGCCAAACCTTATGCAAGGTCTGTGAATAATAGTCTGTTCCATATTTAAAATATATTCCAGTGGTGTGCCACTTTCTTAGGCACGATTCTAGATTCTGTGAAACTATAGTATATTGTTATGAGATGAAGCACAGATGTCTGTATTTGCTGCAAACATGTACAGTCAGTTTCAAAAAATACTGTCTACTTCTAGCTAATAGTCGGCTTACACCTACCCAACACTGCAAAATTATAAACCTTGGTAAATGTAAAAAATGTATCTAATAGATCCGGCTTTGAGTAGCCAGAAATTTCCGTTTAGTGGCAGGTAGCATTGTATAGCAGAAGTCGTCCAGCTTTGTCTAGATTCAATTTAACGGACCGTTTTTAATGAAACTAACTGCACGGTCTGCACCTCAGTGAATAGTTGTATTTGATAATGCCAGGATGCTGGTTCCACGTGACTGTGGTGCCAGCAGTCGCTAGCCTACACTTCCTTGCGCCTTAACAAGTAGCCTTATTTTCTTGGGAATTTTATTTGTTCCAGTCTGCTGCATGAGGGAAATGTTTTACTCGCCAAGGCAGAGTCTATGAATCATTAACAGCGAGAAAGAATGGCTGTAATTTCTTGAGGCTGGTGGAAGAGGTCTTAGTGTTTTGTTTTCCTGCAGAGTCGCAGTAGAAGCAAAGGTTTGTCTTGTGAGAACTGCATAGTAGCTGCATGGCAATGCATGCAGAGAAAACTAGAAGGTGGACAATGCCTTATTATCATCCATGTAGCACATAATACAGAACAAATTGTATCTAGAGAGAGTGGGGCTTTTCTCTCGCGTTTGATTACACCCAAACATGGGGATACGAAAGGATTTGTGTCAGCAAGATAGATCGTCAAGGAAAAACAAAAGCAATGGTGGCGACAAGAGTATCTGAGAAGGACAGGCGACAGCCAAATAAGCCCCGCAGAATAACGAACGACGTCCGCAGTGGGACAGCAATAAGCCCGCACCAGGCCCACTTGTCTGCACCGGATTCATTCCTTGATGATATTGTGAAGCCATCTTAGCTAACGACCTTCCCTACACTGTACACGCTTCCACTGGGCTGGCTCGTCTTGTACTAGACCTATCATTCCTCCCAAGAACCCGCTACATGGCATGTATTGACAACTTTATAGCATTTGTGTCTACTTATTACACCACAAATGGCCCACTTGACACAGGAGGAATGTCTAACATCTTGGAAGAACAGTGATACCTGAGTTCGCATCCTCATTGTAATAATAAACGTATCTTCGCCGAGGTATTCAAGAAGAAAAATCTTCAGTATGTAAAACCTATACAAATGTATACCTAAGTGTGCTCCCCAGACATCTAAATGTACTATTAAGCCAACAAGAACCCACACTGACCGAGCATTGAGCATTCAGTAAGTGATGCTGTTTTAAGAAGAAGCCTAATGAATTCAGCAGCTGGTGGCCACATTCAAGGAGCTGACCCCGTGAACTTAAGTGGCCTAGGAAGAGCTAGGCGGGCCACGGGCCTTGCTTTATGGGACATACGTCTCCCTGGTGTCTTTCCGGGACCTTTACGAGTCTCTAGGGCAGTCACTCATCAGGGCCAGTCCGGGTGCACTTCATGCGGCTTTGAGAAATGCCCTCCCCTTTCTCTTGTTAAAGTGAGTGGGTTGTACAACCAACAGGGAGTTCAATGCATTCTGCAGCTGCCATTTGTGCTTGTAATAAATCTACATTTAATGACATTTACGGGAATGCACTGTGCAGAAACGCTATGAATATTCTTTATTCTACTATTCAAATTGACATTTTAGGGTCAGATCAGATAAACATTTAACCATGGAAAGATGTTGACCATGTACACTTTACACAAGTAAACATACCTAGCCTTTTACTATGGGTGTACCTCATGGAGATGAATGGCCCCATAGTTATTAATTAAGAGCGTGGTGCCAGCCTCAGGAAGTTCGTAAATGTTGAGTAGTGGATCTCATTTTGTGTTCTACGAAACTAATCATGAAAATCAGCGTCCTCATCACCATCATGGAGAGTGAAGACATTGCAGAATCCCTCAGCCATCCAGAGAAACTGCTACAGTTTAATGCAGCAATTTTCCGCTGGCTTGGATCCTAGAGAGAAGAATGGTGTTTCTAATTTTATTGGTCCGTTTTAAGTTGTGAGCTGCTGCTGCTGCTACTGATGCTGCTGGTGCTGCTGTTAAATCATGATGGCCGTGAATCAGATTTTAGATGAGAGTGGATGGGTTGGATAAGGAGAGGGCCATGATAGGTGGGTGCTTGTTGGGTCTTCCTGATGGTCACTTTATCACCGTCAGGAGAGAAGCCCTCAACTCCGAGCTCACTTGATGTGATGGTCGGCCAAATCTACTCATATTGCAGCTGTAAAATTCAATAAAGCACCGGCTTCCTGAGTGGCTGTGAACTTCAGACAGCCTGCCAAGAGGACCTGGCGTATTTATTACGCTGGCCTCGTACAAGACCCCTCCTGCCTCCATCACAAATTCCAACAAATACCTCCTCTAAACTGACCAAAAACACATCCAGTCCTTCTATTTGGAGGGTCTTAAGTGCCTAATTCAGCCTGTTAGGTCTTCTTACTGTCACAATATCATATTTTGACCGGAACCAAATGTAGGTACTGTCATGATGCTATTGCATTTGCACGTACTGATTCAACAACAATTAACAGGACCAATTTCCCACATGAACGATTCTAGGTGTCCACAAACGTAGGTCTCATTCCATAGAAAAATACCAGAGAACTAACGGGGGTACTTTAAAGACATTCTGTGTTATTTCAACGGAAAATGTCCTGTTTGGAACAATACTAAAGGATGCTTTGAAAAGCAAGGTTTCGTTGGCTCTGCGAACAAACTTATGTAAAATGTATTTTGAATGCAAATTGAGAAGCAACACGGAGGCTTCGTGAGAGGCTCAGCCTTGTGCATATGATTAGGCTGAAGCTGACAAAGGAAGGGGAATGACAATGGTGCAGCAATACCCCAGGGAGGGCAATGACAAGCAGGTTGTGTCACCACATTCACAGCACCCTGGCCACGTGTCCCTAGGCACAAGGTTTACCCTGATATGACATGTCAGGGTTGTCAGGTTGACATGTCCTGCTGTCTCTCTGATTTTGTCCATTCCGTCTCCCAATAAATCTCCATAAGTCATGTCTGTAAGAATCATGCGCGCATCTAGCAGAGGGTCTCTCAGAGACATTGAATATATGGGCGATGCATATCTCTCGCAGACATATGGGTTCATACAGACCTTCTGAGTCAGGAGTGCATGACAATCATCTTTGTCTCTGGAGAGCCACTCTTCTCTTCTTGGAGTCTCTGGATCTGCTCTGCACAAAGAATAGAGAGAGGGAGAGAGACAGAGTGACATATATTGTAGTCCTATGACAAAGCTAACTTTTTCGAGTCAAGTGTCGCATTTTTAAACAAGGAACATTTGATACTGATGGTGGGTTGAAATGCCTTTACAATATCGCTGTGAAAGCCAAAGGATATCATCAGACATACCGTGACTAAGAGAAGCAGCCTGGCATTAGCTTTGGCTTACCATGACGGCCAGTTAAGTCTCGCGGGGTCTGTTAACTAGACTGCTTTACCCATCTAGCCACTCAGAGCTGGAGAGACAAGAGAACAGCAAGCACGGTAGCCTCAGAAGATGCTGATTACATCACTGCTGAACAGGGAGGGTAGAGAAGATGCTGAAAGATGTGAGAGGCTGAGATAGGAAGAGCAGCAGCAGCAGCTTTCATTGCAAGCCATCTGTCACTCCTTGAAGGAAGGGCTATTGATGGAATGCAGCCAAACTGACCTCGCTTATTCATAACAATGTGTAAAATGCCGATATCATATCCATGCCTAGCCATTTGTGTGCCAAAAGCAATGAGGAATATCACAAATACCTGATGCAACATACAATTGCAGCTAAGGTCTAGAGGAATAATGTTTAGCTACAAAGAGACGTATGGAATATTCTCAGCTAATGGGTGCATCATCATCTGGACCGATTTCGAAAAACAACCGGTTACACACAAAGAAGAGCCTTTACTGAATGATCTGCATCGGTGCTAATATCATAATATTATATACAATACGTCTCATGTTCTCATTATTTCATGTTGCGTTTGTAAATGGTGCAGGAATTATGGCTACTGATGTGCAATAATTTGCAAAATAAAGCCAGAAATGAAGGTTCCATTTTGCTTCAGTAACTGGCAAAATTGCAACAGTATTATGTAGGTGCCTGGAGAAGAAAGGAACAACTCAATCTGCAATCAGACAAATGCATGAGGAGAGGTGGCGGAAACCAGGAACCGGAGTAAATCACCGTTGATGGTTGATGCAGTGGCACGGTAGAGACAGCAGCCTCTGAAGCAAGGGCATCTTGGCTGTGGAGATGCGCAGGATGCATTTCAGAGGACGAGTTAGTTGCTACTGCTTCTACTGCTGCTTCTGTTGCTGCTGCTGCTGCTACAGGAACGTGGAATGGAGGGGATGCTGTCATGTCATCTTTCACCTCTGTCTGAGGTGGCTGAGGTTGCCAAGTCTCTCAACTGGCTGCCTGCTGAGCAAGACACAGCCACGGGCAGTTCCTGTTCCACACTCTCTCCCCTTCATAATTAAAAGCATCGGGCCCCGAGAACCTGCTACCTCGTCTCTCTCCACGCCCTGATCCGGCCCTAGTGTCAAGTTTTGCCAGGCTGAGGTGTCAAAACAAGACACTATTTAGAAATACTAAATGTCTCTACATTTAGAGCAGACAGCTACAACTCTCTACAGTTCAAGTTCTTCCAAGTTTAGAGTTGGCTGCTTTTCCATTGCACAAATGTGTGGCCCACAATGCAGCATTAGAGAGTTCAGCACCATCAAGGTCTTGCAATAAAAGCTTTTGCATGTACTTTTCCTGAGAGGCAAATTAGCATTCACGGTCATCTTGCTTATTAAAGAGTGCCTGTGTCATACAACTTTATCGTCTTCATTTGTAACTTCACAGGAGCCTCCTGAAGCAGATCCCGTGTGTGCTTCGCCGTGTCTTCCATCAGTAGGGCTGTAGCAGACATGCTCTCTTGAAGAAGGGAGCAGAGCCATTTTAACGACAGCAGTTCAAACTGCCTGCAGGGGCTTGTCACGTACTGAAATTGATTATAACACAATGCCACCCATGCAGCTCTGACAATGGACCAAATTCAAGAATCAAATCACAGTTGCTCAAGAAAATGGACGTGCATCCAAGAGCATCCAAAACCACTTTGCCGCATTGTTTGTCATCGACGGCGCCTTAATCCACTTTGTTATTATAATCATTAAGAGACTGAGCACATTGTGGGGAACTGATTCAAGAATTGGGAATCAAAGCAAACAAAAATCAAAGTCAAAACTACTCACCAAATGGCAAAGAACGAGGCAAAGATCTATTCGACCTCTACTGCCATTAAAACCTTACCTTTTCATAGGGTAAAGCCTAAAGGGCCTAAGATGGGGAGCTTGTACACAGAATGAAGCAATTTACATGGGACAAAGACGCATAATTGTTGGTAGAAGACCCTTCGCTCTAACAGGCTCGCCTAATTGAGCTGCTAAACTGGTATATACTATAGTTCCACTCAGAGCACTCCAGAGGCTGCTGTCCTAGAGTCTAGTCAATTAGGTGGTCCGATGCCTTGATTTGTAAAGGACAATACTTGGCAGCAAGTAAACGTCCATCCAGCTGAGCAAAGATGTTTGATAAAAGAAAGGGAGTCTGGAAGTTGTGCCTGTGTAATAAAGCATGACCGACAAGTAATACTGTCAAGATGCTTCTTTCTTTTATGGATGCCTATAGTATAGAACAAATAGAAGGTCAGCATCACTTGTATTTTATCAAAGATGAAACTACAGCAATAGATCTTTTAACTTAAAAACTTCGACCTGAATTAGCCAACTGCATATAGCACTGTATATAGCAATCTACCATTTACTATAAAAACACCACTGATAAAATGCGATTCCATAATTCACTGTATTTTCCTGTCTGACTAGAGATGCACCAAAGTCTTCAAAAGAACGATTTAGTTCGCAACCATTTGCTATTCTTCTTTTTCGTCTGCATGCTACAGGATAGCCCTGCCAGCACCAGTCCTTAACCTTGGGATATTTATGAAACAGGATGAAGACCAATGCCAAAGGGTCAGCAACCTCAAAAGCATTGCATTTGTTAAATGACCGGAGCCTGGCTGTAAATTTTTAGTGAGGTTTGCTAGAACAAGCAGTGTCCATCGAGTGCAACGTACGGTCAGTTCAGTGCAGATTGTGCTGCATCTACGGCATCGCAGTCCAATGTTTGTGGATGACCACAGTTTCCAGCCTGGTGTCTTGCTCTGCTTATGTTCCAGTCTGCTGTTAATTAGAGAGCAGGGCAGCAGTGTGGGCTGCTGGCATGAGGGCCCGCCCAGTCGACATGCCATTTTCAGATTATCGCTCTCATCAAGGAATTACACGGCGCTGCACTCACTTGCTCTGGGCCACTCACCTAAACTCCAACAGGCGCAGCCCCTGGCTCAGCAACATTCTGCTTATAACCCTGCGCAATACATCTCTATGCTTATCTAAATTTCTCTGATTTGATCTGTACAAATTACCATACCACGTCCATTGCCCCAAGCAGGCATAAATTACGGCTGACAACATGTCACTTTCTCGTTTCTGATCATACAATGCAGACTTGCCTAACTGCATGGTCACACAAGTTCACAGTGGATGCCAAAATATACTTTTGGCAAATCACTTAACAGTCCAAAGAAACAACAGCTTGCTACTATAAAATCATTAAGTTTTAATGTGTAAGTTTAGCTACTAAAATGGTAATCTTGGCAGTCCCTCAGTTGAACACATATACATTTATGTACTCATTTAGGCACGATAGTCTTGGAACAACTTTAACCGATGTAGTCAAAAGAATTTGGCATCTCCACATTTCCAAATCTGCCTGCTCAGCCTCCTCAGCCCGCTCAGCCATTGGCAACGTCTAAGGAAGCCCAAGTAGCCAGCTTCCATGCAGCAGCTACAAAATTACACATGATATTTGCATGCATAACATTATGAGTGGGATGTGGTCACATCCCAGAGGCACGTGTGGTACTTGTTTACATCTAATAGAAGTGGTCACCCGGGGATACTTCAAACATACAGCTTTCCGAAAGCAAGGATAACCCGCTGCATTATTAATACAAAGCTTTCTACACGGCATTTTGGGACAAAACTAATCATGTACATCCCATCAAAAAGGGAAATGAGCGTATAAGAAAGATGCTACACTAATAATTAACTTCTTTAATAAATATTCATTGAAATTATGCTAATTTAACAATTAGAAAGAATGCACTTGTTGCAGGATTAAACTTATGCTCATCACATTTAAATTTATTTATTTATTTATTTATTTATTGAATATATTTTACATGGGTAAACACAATCAGTAAAAACTGTTTCACATGTGGCCCATATGGTAAAAAACAGTATAATACAATAAAAACAAGTTACAATAGCGAAATATAAATAAATACATAAGATAGTATATTAATTAATATAAAATGACATGTAGATATAAAAACACATTAGGTACATAAAAGAATAATTAAATTAATTAAGATCATGTAAAATAAACATTTTCAATTTTGACTTAAAACTATTGTAAATATAAATATCTTTCAAATCAGAGGGTAAACCATTCCAAGCAATAGCACCTGCATATTTAAATGACTTTTTTCCAAATTGACTAGTAACACTGGGAACATACAAATTCATTGGGTGACTTCTAGTATTCATTTGATTTACATCACAGTTCATGACAACATCATTTACCATATAACTCGGTGCCAGACCATGTATACATTTAAACATTAAAGTGGTTGTAAAATAAAAGCATCTTTGTCTTACATTCATCCAACCCAAAGATTTAACAATTTCAATACCTCTAATGTTTATAAAATCATAATTGTTAGTTACCATTCTTGCAGCAAAATTTTGAAGTCTCTGAATCTTATCAATATTGTACTCACTGGTTTGACCCCACACACTTATTGCATAGTCAATACATGGTTGTATAAATGTTAAAAATATCTTACTGAGAACATCACATGACACAACACCTTTAAGTCTTCTTAATCTATTCAGTTTACATGCAATATTAGAGCTTAATTTATCAACATACTGATTCCATGACAAGTTGTTATCTATTTGCATACCAAGATAGTTTGCACAAGTTACATACAACAAATCAGTTCCATTAATCCTTATATCAAGGTGATCAGAGATTACTCTGTTTCTGGATGCTATCAACATAACTTCACATTTGTTGGTGTTAACTGACAGTTTGTTGTTTGAGTACCATTCACTAAGTTTAGAGACACACAGCTGGAGTTTTTCTTGAACCTCTTGTACAGTATTACCCTGACAATATGCTATTGTGTCATCTGCATATAAATTACAAATACCTGTCTCTGAATATTGTGTTATATCGTTAACAAAAAGCGTAAACAAGATCGGGCCCAATACAGAGCCTTGTGGGACACCAATTGTAATATCAGACTTGTTAGATAATGTATTATTATGTTTGACAACTTGTGCTCTGCCATTAAGATACTCACAAAACCATTTGTATTCAGAATTTTTTACACCATAAAAACCTAATTTTTCTTTAAGCACATCATGATCTATAGTGTCAAAGCACTTACGTATATCTAAAAAGCATACACCGGTTAATAAACTATCATTTATATTATCTATCCATGAATCCACAACTCTATGTAATGCAGTTTGGGTATTGTGCATAGGTCTATAAGCTGACTGATCATTGACAATTAAATCATTAGAGAGTAGATACCACAACAATTGTTTTTGAACCACTTTTTCCACAATTTTGGCAACATGGCCTATTACACTTATGGGTCTGTAATTATTCATGTCATTCTTAGCACCTTTTCCCTTGTAAACAGGGGTAACTCTGGAAAATTTCCAATCATTTGGCAATTTAGCATGTAGAAAAGTTGCATTTATGATCTTTGTGATAATAGGAGTTATAACATCAATTGAAATGAACAACAACTTTGCATCAAAACCTATTACATCATTAGAAGAATCAGAGCCAAGAGATTTAATATATTTACGTACATCAGTATCATCAGCTGAACTAAATTTAAAGCTGTGTACACAAGGTGGATTTTTCCATTTGACCTCTTGAATTGTAGACGATTGTACATTTTCTTTTACAACATTATGTCCAATATTAGAAAAATATTCATTAAATGCATTCGCACTGAGTTCTTTTGGTGCAGATTCATATACACACTTGCCAGTAAGTTTGTTAACTGTCTTCCAAAATTGTTTGGCATTACTGGAATTTTTACAAAGTTCATTCTCAAAATATTTTCTTTTGTTTTCTTTTATCAATGAGGTCACTTTATTTCGAAGAGTTTTGTACTCATCCCACATCACTGGACATTGATCACGAATTGCTTTTCTGTGAATATAGTCTCTTTTGTACATCAAGTCTATGACAGCTTTGTTCATCCAGGGACAATATCTGTTCTTTAAACGCATTGTTTTCACAGGTGCGTGTTTGTTGGAAATTTCAAGGAAGCTTAACTTGAATGTTTGCCACAGTTTCTCTGGATCGTTTTCTTGTGTTGTTTCTGTTGTCTGAATGTTTTCTAGTTTGGCAAATAATTCATTTAAAAAGTCATTGTTCACAAAATTCTTATAATCCCTAAATTGGACTGTTTTGTGAACAGCCTGAGCTTTGTCTTGTGATCTTAACACAGTTACAACAGGAAAATGATCACTCATACCAATTGGGAGAACTTCAGTATTGAAATGTTTATCAGATACATTTGATAAAATTATATCTATCAACGTTGATGATGTATTAGTAATCCTTGTTGGTGACATCACCAATTGTTTCATTTCAAACATGGACTCTATGAGAAATATTGGGTTCATGTCAGTCTTATAATCATAGTTAAGATCACACGTTAAGTTAAATTAAATTGGTCTGAGGTTTTTTTTCAAAATTAGATGTATTATGATTTAGTTGGTAAGATGGTTCCATCAGCCTTAATCTGTTATTTTCATAATCAAATCTCATGATTTATAAACTTATGCTATGGCATTGTAAATGAAAGTATGGCAATTTTTATGAAAACAACGAACGAAAACCAAATCGATGAGCTGAATGTGGAAACTGTCAAGCATAAACCTTGACAATTTGTAGTTCAATGTCACGTTGTTTATTGTTACCTTATAAAAAAAACCAAGTCAAACAAAACAGTGCCAACTAATTCACCCATCGCGTGCTGTACTCCACAGGTGAGGACTCTAGTATTGTTATTATTCTGAACCTGCCCTGAATCACAAACTATCTCTACTCAAAGGCCCAACCTGTGGATGGTAGCCACGGGCCGTAGGGGTGTCCTGGCTATGAGTAAAGGTTGCTAAACTTGTTCTAACCTAGTTCTAACCTGGTTCTAGCTTGTCCTTTCAAGTGGTGAGGAAACCTTCGCGTCTGTAACTCTTTCAATAATTCACAAGCCTTTGCATGCTCGATAATGAGGCCAACTCAAGGCCATAGACAGGGTCAGTCAGGCTTCCCTCTTGTCCACTTCAGTTTGCACTTGTATGTCAAGAGAACTCAGACCATTTCAACCCATCGGTTCTGATTAAGCTATAAGTGTGCGGGTATTTTTACATTTTTATTCTGTGTGTCACTTCGAACCTACGTTAAGAAGATGGGAATACTTGCAGTGTAATGAACTGCAGCAGCAAGAAGACCCGTGGGAAAATCACTGACCTCCTGTTCTTGCAGTCTTGGGTTCAACACCACGTCTTACATTTACAAAGCCCTGCGAAAATGCAAGACCATTTCAGCATGTACACAGTGGTCAAAACTGTCTGACATTATGCTGAGGCAGGCAGAAGATCTCCCACTGGGAAAATGCTTAACCTGGCCTTGTCCTACGTCCATTTTCATTACACACATTATAGGACATTTTAGTATACGTAAAATTATCTGCACCTGTATTTTGTTATTTGGGACCGGTCAGTCGGAGACATAAAAGTAGGGAAGATGATTGCGAGCAGGGTATGAATGACTGAATGACTGCTTAACAATTTATGACAATTTATGGAAGGGGGCAAAATGATAGTAATATGATTGATATTTATTGCAGCCAAACCCTCTGGGGTGTAACCTGGGCAGGAATAAAGAGGAGTGTCTAATAAAAAGCTGATGGATAGCAAATCCATTACTGTAGGCGCCTCCTCAGATTATGGGACCTGTTCCATCAAGTTGGAATTCTCATCACCTTCTTTGATCAGGCACAGACTTGAAGAATTCCTTTCACAAAAGCCTGGCAAAATTTGCAATATTCCCAGAGGTATTGCTGTCAAAGTGGCCTTGCTTTGAATTGTTAGAACAAAGAAACGTTACATACTCATTACTCCTCATCACAAAAAGAGAAACTGCTGCTTATTGAATCATCCCAGGGTTATTAGGCGTTATTAACATTCGCCTGAATAATCTATCTCTCTTCAAAAAACTGGAAATAGCCATTGATCTGACTATGTAAAATAGAATTAAACGGAACTGAGGGAGGCAGGCGAGATGTGTCATGGAGGCAAGGACAGGCTGAAGCGACCTCTGCTGAGATATCTCCACTTGATGACATTGCTAATGACATTGTCTGGCCAGCCAAGGCCGTCCATGGAATGTTCTAAATCTTATTGACAACCTCTAGCCACGGACACAGCTCTCCTCCTCTTATCATTTCAACCCCAGGGCTTGTCTTGCAGAGCTCTGCGGATGCCATGACACAACTCACATTCCCCATTCATCTCTCCTTATTCTTCTCAGGTTCTCAGGTTGGGATAGTAGAATTTTTGCCAGAATCTAAACTCTAACAACAAGTTTCCTCAACAAAATTATGACACTGCAGTGAGATGTAATGAGTGATATATTCCGTCAGTTAACGACTACTAACAGACTCGAATCGAATATCTTAAATAAAGTTGTGAACTTACACATCTTTTGATAAAATAGCAATTATAGCAAATTCCATTTAGTCATCACAGACATTATTGTTGAATTGGATTTTTTTTAACTCACGTAATACCAAATCTTAAAAACAAGTTTATAAACTAATCTCAATTCATTCATATTGTTTCTACATGACTCTGGACCTGGTAAAGATATCTATAACTCAGTTTCGCAAATCCGAAAAAAGATTTCATCCAAAAAAATAAAAATAAAAAGAAAGAAGCCTGAGGTTAGTAAGATAAAAATCCAATTGGTAGCAGAAAGCAAGAGCAGGCAAAGGCTGATGTACTCAGGGAGGCAAGACCAGTAGGATGCAGGCTATAGAGGATGCTGACCAGGCCTGGACCAAAAACTCGATTAGGCAGTTGGCTTGAAGTGGCCTCACACACCTTGAGCTGGCCTGCACACCTGACCGTCTCTCTTGCAGCCAATCAAATTCCACCCTGCTAATTGAATTTGCATAATCTGCAGGAGAAAATCCTCTTCTTGTCCAGCCTGCTTGCTGATGAAATTTTTACCACCAGCCAGCTTACTGAGCTCTCTCAGCTCAGAGGCAAATGCACGTTGGCGAGGGCTGGAGGAGCACTGACCCAGGGCTGCTGGTTTCAGCCAAGCCAAACAGATTACCACAGGGCGCCATGATTTGTCTCCATTTATTTCTCAGCCAGTAAGCCTTTGATAAGTCACACTGATAAAGCTGGGCGTTGTCATCTCCGTGTGGCTTGGACTGTATCGATTGCCAAATTGGAAAATAACTTCTTTTGGAAGAAGACCTCAAACCAGATTAGATCAGGTTTCAATCCAACAAGCCAAATATGCTACACAAAAGTAAAGGTTACGAACTGCATTCAATGCTCATATCACGACACAAAAAATGACTGTAAATAGATTTTTGAGGACTGGTGGTCTTGCGTGTGTTTGGGCAACATAACATTCGGGATGGTACTTCTATTCAAAACGCATTCAACTGGGATGTAAGAGGAGTGAAAGGGATGGCGCTTGAATAAGAGGGCAAGCAGGGGAAGTGGTCGCTAAGCAAATAATCAAAAGGGACTGAAAAAGGAGAAGGATGAAAGTCTTGGTCCTGGCCGTCACTCAAAGACAGTTTCCTGAAGGGCCTGCCCGCCGCTTGACTCCTCAACCGCATCTGTCCTGGCTGAGGGCTGCAAGCAGAGACCACAACATCCTGGGAGCCATTAAAGTTTCATGACAAAGATATTGACTAGAAAGCATGCTGGCTCTTGAAAGACAACCTCAGAGACTGGTCTGTCGCTGCAGAAAGACTTGTCGAACTGGACAACAGCGGGAAGAAACTCTCAAAGGAATGGCTCAAAAGAAGAGCTGAGGCCAATGATGGAGTGGAGGGGGACCTTTTGGGAGATGTCCACTGGTCACAGCAGGACTTGGAATGCAACACACAATAAGACTAACAACAACAACCGCGTTGACCAAAATTTCTGTGGTTACCTTGGCTTACGTATCAACGGTATAAACGGTATAAACCTGACATTTGCATTTGATATCAAGCAAATTAACCAAGAGAAAGGCAATAAAGATTACCAGTAGATAAAGCAGAACCAAGCTCGAAAAAAAAGGGCAAAGCAACCAAGAGGCAGACAGCCAATGCAGCAACATTAGCCACGACCTCCGATAAGGAGATTAGGTGATGCCTCAAAGTTGTGAGAGGGACCTCTCTCCCCTTGATCAATGTTGCAAAGACCCTAATTGACATCAATCGATATGTGACGAAACCAAGCCAGCCATTGTAATGCATACCCCATGCAAGGGGTGACTCTAAAGGCCTTAATGCAGTTCCGCAAAGGCCAATCTGCAAATACTGCAGCGATAAGCCGGCTGGTGTTAATTAATGGCATCAGTTACCAAGACCCAAGATCAAGTGATGCCGTGGTCTTTCGGTGAGACTGGAGCTTTGAACCTGCAGCAATTATTGAGTTGACTTTGAAAAAGCAAACAAGTCAAAGGCAATCTTTGCTGTCCAAGACATGCCCCCCTCTCCACTAAGTGGACAAAGACAAATTCCTTAAAGCCACATCAAGGCCTGATAGAGCTGCTCAATCTCCAAGCTTGTTGCTGACTGTTCTTCTAGAGACCCTTCTGGGGAGGCAGGGTATAAGAAGGAAAGGGCTGGAGTGGATCAGTCTGACATCTTGATATGTTTGTGCAGGGACCAAAGTGAAGGCCACACAAGACCACAGTGACAGCGACCAAAGCACCAGGTCAATTAGTCCTCCAAATATCCCGGGGGCGGCCTCCAGGACACTGAATATTGCGTGCGCCTCCTAGACTTGTCTTTTTGTCTCCGAGACATTACGTCATTCAGCGTGAGCACTGTGCTTGGGTAGTACCTGGTGGCGCATAATTTCAGTATTCATCTTTTGAGAAAGCGGGAGGATGGATAAAAATCACTCACAAGCGCGTTTCTTGTCTTCCTGCAATTGGCGTTGCTAAACAATTTATCACGGAATCCCAACTAGGTTTGAGATTGCATGAGAACATGGGGAACATCACAAACATGTCAGAATCCAATCTTCGCCAAGTGAACAATGTTTGAGCCTGACCACAGCCCTCTTGATATAAGACCTGCATGCATATTTGATGGAGGGCAGAATTACACTCCAGCTGAATATAGCTGCGGCGGAGTGACGGAGAATTGCGGAAACGATGATGTCGGAGGGCTCGGCAGGTGGCGGGTCAGTCAGGGGAGGGAGGGGGAGGGAGGGGGGACAACCGACCTGGGGGGAAGGGGGCAGCATCTGCTGTCGTATTCAAGACAGGCATCGTAGACAAGCACAGGAAGTATCGTGACCCCCTGGACCTCGTCATACACATACAAACTACGTCAATTTCAATGTGGCTGCCGCCCATCAACCTTTTATCGCTCACTAGCTATTCTCTTCTCTTTAAGCTTTTGTACTAACTACAACATAGAGCGTATTCTTGTGTCTCATTCTAATTCGATGCCAGAATGAACCTGAACCAGTGAATAGAATTATATTAGACGGTTCGTGCCTGGCTTTTCCTGTGATTCAGAACAAGCAGGTATAAATTCAGACACAATAAAAGTTCTCTCAGTCTGTGTAGACAATGTATCAACGATCGGCCTGCTAGCTTGAAAAATATCTTACAATAATAGCATGGGGTATAAGATTTCCTTAAGGCCACTGCAGTAAGATGTCCATGATATCAGGTGTGTTCTTCACATTGGCCTCATGCACAGGTCTATTTTTGTTTCCCCACACCAAAGTCTTTCTTCAGCACTCACGAAATTTAAAGAGTTCATCTGAACTTCACCAGGGAAACTAAGGGGCCCTCGTCCTGTATTCAAAACCACGACCAATTTCAGTATCGAACAGTTGTGTCAATTTTAATTTTGTAAAAAAATATGAAGGATTTGTGCAAAATGCTTTTTTATGCCTCGGCCGATTAAGCAGAGCCGCTCTGAATACAATCAAATTAAATTTGGAAAAATTTCCTTCAGGTTTGGCTTTATACAATTGAATCAATTGATTGAAACATGCACGCGCAACTTGATGCAGAATGCCTTGTTAATTAAGTTAATACCATTGGCATTTGCAGGCCCCAGTGTCTCCAACTGCGAAATCTTGTCATCTCCTGGCAAAACGTTTTGACAGCTGAGCTCTCCTGCAGATACTTTAACTTAAAGCTAATAACTCATTTGAGTAGCGCATAATGCTTGCGGCACTATATTATCTCTTGATACAAGATCGATAAAAATATTATACAAATATTCCGAATGACATAAATTAGAACAATCAATTGTATCTGTATGGTGAATTCAATTCTATGACTGAAGTTTAGTGTATGACCAGCAGCCAGAACCAAATGTAATGATGAGATAAGGCTTGGAGTCCACACTATGTTACACATATACCTTCTGGGACAAGGGTGGGGGTCTTTCCTTTGCCTCAGCATAGACACCGAATACAAGGCTCCACCAATTTAACATCATGAACTGCACCCGGGCTGGGATCGAACCCGGGACCTTCAGAGGAGCCGGCCAGTGCACTCACAGGCCGATGCATTAGCAATTAGACCACCCAGCTGTTTGCGATAGAAATTGTGTTGATAATGTAATTGTTTGTCTGTAAATATACTTAACATTCATACTTGTATGTTCTTGTTTTGCCTTTCCCTAATATTTGTCCAATGTGTCCAGGAGACCTCATGAGGCAAACATTTGAGCAATCAAAAAGAGAATGTCTGCCAACACGAAACTGGTGGCACAAGGCGAGCTGGAGATGTCTGATGCAGGAGTTGATAACGGGATAACATTCAAGGCCCTGTTTAACCCCATAAAACCGCATGCTTAACCTGTCATTTCAATATTTGGAGATGGCATCAGAAGTGACAGGGTTTCGATGATCAAATTGCCCATTATTAATTGTTTCAATTTTGGCCAATTTTTGCAAGTTATTGTTTGCGTGATCCACACAGACAGAGAGCCTGTAACTAGGCACTTTGTCACAGAGGGGCAGACCAGGGGCAGACCAGGGACAGACCAGGGGTAGACTGCATCACATGCCTACCTTAACACTCTTTCCCCCTTCAGCTTCTATTGTAACGGCTCAATGCAGCTTCTTAAAATCGATTCACACCCATGTCCCCCATCGATTTTTCACATCGAATTATTTAAGAATTCAAATGCGCCATGTGTATTCGCATGGAACCTTTCATTACGATAATTTCAGAGATTTCAATCGTTTTGCTGCCTTTTTCGGGGCCCCTTGATCTTTCTGGTTTTTGTGATTTTTTTTTCATTCAAACAGCTCGTCACGAATGATGAATTAATTCGCTGAGCTTAGAGGGCGCTGCAGTAGAGATGGCATGGGTTGACTCGCCTCCCACCCAGACAAGTACGACTGAAATACGCTGGGAAATTCTGTACTTGTGTTTGATTTTTCTCACAATCCCAAGATGGTGACATCAAGTTCATGGAGCATCGACCAACAACAAGCAACCAGATACACCCTACACAACATAGGACTAATAAGGGGTCAACATGGGTCACACAATAGTGTAGGTGTAACAATGTCATGTCCATTGTTCCTTTAACACCATACACTGGTGAGATCATTGTCTTCCTTCACCCACTGCATCATGTTGCAAGGTTTGTCTATGACGAGACTTAATGCAGCGACGTTTTCCATTTTAGTCAGAGACGTACGCGTTTTCCTCGGGGTTTCACGGTCGATTTAAAAGCCAATTAGCTGCAGGTTTATCTAGGCGAATGGCTGGCTGGTTTCGTCGCTGCTGCTAGAAATTGTGTGGGTTAGCAGAGCCCAGCAGAGCCCAGCAGAACCACTGCTACACGGACTTGGTGCGACATGGCTGAGTAGAAGAGAAAATTACAAGACTAACAGCACCTGCAGTGCAGCCTTACTGGCCTCACGCCTCTTACGCCATCCTAATGAAGCAATTAGGGGTTATTTGTCGCTGGTTGAGATCGCATTGGAGGCCCACAGGGGCCACCAGGACTTGTGTAAAGGTCAACGTTCCAAGAGGGCGCTGCTCGCAACATGCCCTCTGCCCCTGTACTCATCAATCATAGCAGGTCATATGCAACCCCTTCGCTAAGGTCTGGCCTTCCCAACAATATCGCTTTCTTATGCATGCATGCATGGCTTTGAGGCCCTTCAAGATTTATGTAAGGCCCTAGGAACTGCTAATCTGCGCCAGTAAACAATAAATTGTCGAAGAAGGTGTGCCAAACATAATAATTTACAAAGAGGAAGAGGATTGCAGTGTAGCACACTGCAAGCAACCTCTTTACCAGCATGGACTTAATCTTATATTAAGGCACCAGGTACATTTGCCACCAGTGGAGTTCACTGAGTGGACTTTGCCGTCATTGCAAAACCACCAGCAACTTCCGGCTCATGGAAGATGTAACTATTACAAAAATTCCCAGATCAGACTAACTCAAAATGATGAAGATTGGAAACTGATGTGGAAAGTGGCAAACGAAATCCCAATGACTCTGTCAGATCGATATAAGTGCACCTTGATTGTTGTGTATCACATTCAAAACGGTTTGGAAGCAGTTTATGAAATGTGGGATGAGGGCTTTGGATGATGCCAAGAAGGAGCAGGGCCCGTGTCACGCATCCATTCACACTGACAAACCAAGCATGACGGCTACAGACCTACAAAAGAGTCGCAGGAGGAAAAGAAGCGTTAGGATAAATTATAAATGAATCCTCAAACCATTAGGTAATTGAGAATTGCATGCGGGGAAAGCAGGTTGGAGGCTGTTACTGCTGCTGCTGCTGCTGCTGCTGCTACTGCTGCTGCTGCTGCTGCTGCTGCTGCTGCTGATGCTTCTGAGACTGTTTATCTCCTCTTTCCAACTGCATCCCACTGAGAAGACCTGAGACACCTCATATCACTCCCACTGGGGACCATCTCACAGATTTCCTCAGATTATTTATGTATGGAGTGGCAGCTGCATTTCATACATTTTATATTATCACTATATCTATGAGGAATGGGACAATCCACCTGTGCACAAGGCAAGTTGCTTACACAACTCTTATAGCCTGTCAGTGTGATATATGAAGCCACTCCTTAGATGACTCAACAACTTTCTAATTGGGAAAGCAAAGTCCTGTACATTTTTCTTGTGGCTTTTTCGTGTCATCTTGTGACAGTTTTTCATCACAGGATAGGTAGTAGTAACAACCTTGTTATAATTATGACAAACGGCCAACCACTCATTTGGGTTGTCCACAATAACTTCATTTAGGTTAACCTGCCAAGGAACAGAAAACCTGAAAGTTTCGAAATATTTTGCAATAAAATAATATCACGTCCATGAATAACGTTCCAAAATGTCATGATCTGACTCCAGTGAACCTGAAATGCACTGTGATATGAACAGTCACAATTGGCACCAGATCAGAGCCACGACTTATCAACATTTCCAGAATAATGAATGTTCCCAACTGCCAGGAATATTCAAATGAAGATCATGGCGACAAAGTGTTGTGTAATTATGTTAGGCAAATGCAACGCTGGGAAGCATTATATTTTTATAAGTGGGACAAATGAGAGTAATGTTAAGTGCATCACTGCAGCAGGGTATCTTTGTTGGAGAATGCATTAAAGGAATGGTGCACAGCGTGTATCAGTGGGGCAGTCTATTCATCAGGGCTGGGGAGCTTTACTGGCAGCAAAGCCCAGAGCAGACTAAGCCAGGGACAATGAATGATGGAGGCTCATGTCATGAGGATCAGTGTCCCGGGGACAAATGTCCCACCTACAATCATAACTCATTGATCACTCCCTAGGGACACTGGCTTTTTGTCTCCTAAAACATATCTGTGCTTTGCTCGATCTCATAATAACATTGTCTAGAACGTGGATCTGATTTGTTCAGGGTGCAACCTGCTTCACAGCTAACAGCAGCTAAACTGCACTGAACCATTGTCAACATTATTACTGCACTTCTGCCTCAACCCATCTCGAGCCTCTAGAAGGTTAATTCGTCTAATTGAACAGAAGACAAGAGCTCTGGATAATGGGTCCCCCAAGACCCACATTTTCATTTGCTGGAATTAGCAATGAATTCTGAGGCAATTATTTTCAGCCAGTGTTCACAAACTAAGTCTGAAGAACTGTATTTTGAGCAAAATTATCTGGCCAAGATATCTGTCTAATAACTGGCGATATGAATAGCACTAAATATACAATATAATGTTTTTGAAACTGTAAATGTACGAAAATTAAACTATAAGCTTTTCATATTCATATATTCAGTGCTACAGAATGACCCATACAATTGTTCTCACACCACCTTATGAAATATGTTCCTGAATTATTACTGACAGGACACTGCAGGTGTAACAGCTGCAGTGGACAACACAAGCAGGAGACGCCAGCAGAGTAGCACTTGTGCAACTGCATAAACAGACATTAGCACCTAGTGGGATGGGTAAATGAATATGTCCAACATAATGAACATTTGAACATCACAGAAAATGTGATAGAAGTTTCTCGTGTCAAGGGGTGATCACAGCCCTGCTGACACCCTATAGTGTGGTCGTGCTAGTGATTGCTATATCAAAGCACTGTCTCCCTGCTGCTAACAACTACATAGCAGACAAGTTTCGGCACTTCTAATTTTTTCATCGCATGTGTGCCTTCATTTCGGTTGCTAGGGCTTTGATCTGGCACTTGCAGCTATCAAGCGGCACACAGGTCAATCTGAGGGAGTCACGAGTGACCATCTATGTGGCCCCCTCCCATCTGCTCATCATAGTCTTGCGGTTATGACCCTGCAACTCACTCAAGCAGCATTTTCCTCTGCAGACCGTCAAGGTGCTCTACGTTACTGCTAAATTGGATATTTGCCTCCCAACAGCTACAGCACCAGCCATGGATAACAGAGTGTCTAATTAACCAACCTGCAGTGAAAGTTACCGCTTGTTACAGATGGGGTGTTACTAAATATAGCATAATTCTAAAATATAATACAGTGATACTGACATAATAATATAAATCTCTATATTCCTTGTGGTAGCTATGCGGGTAGAAATAGGCGCAAACAACAAGCTTATTGTCACTGATCTGTATGGAACTAATTAAATAACAGATTAATATATTACGCTCCGTTATACAAATCTCAAGAGTGGCCAGCTGCATGTGAGAATTGCCATGAATTATTGAATATTTAATGTACAACGCTGTAGTTCTGTTGGTAATAAAGGCTTGTTGTTGATGCTGCTGGAGCTGGCTCTAGCAATGTTTAGTATTGCAAAGGAGGCAGCCAAGTTTTGGCAAAGCATCCATTTGTATGACATCTCTCCTTTGAGGCATGCATTCCAACAGGTCGCTCGGGCAACAATGGTTAGCTGGGAGTCAGCATTGGTCAATACCATGAATATGCGGACATGGAGGGGGGCCATAAAAACAGCATTGTGGGTGGAGACAGGGCCTCTGAGTGTTGATGTATGCAGGTCGGCCTAGCCTGACCATGGTCAAAGCCTGGCTGTCCATCCTAGCTGAATAGATGATGACCTGCTTGCCATTCAGTCCATCCTAGCCACCGGTGTTTGTTATTGCAGGCCAGCCAGGGATCAGGTTGACCAGCTAGGCCTATCCGTCTCCCAACGTTGGCTGGTATTAAAGAGCTACTCTAAACTTCCCTCACAGTGTTTGGCCTTCTTGGTGCTTGAAGAGTTTACAATCTACAGAATAGTAGATCATGAAGCCGCTCAAGTCTATCAAAGCCCGGCTTCGTACTCTGAATACTTTTGGTGTATCGTGACTCTACACTTTTCCTACATTTGGCACACATACAATAGAAGAATGAACTGACAGAACCTTTTTGCGTTGTCTCTGCACTTAGTAACTGCACTCAGGGTGTTTTTGGCCAATTGAGCAGTAAGTGCACTGACAATTCATGTGACCTAAGTAGCACTAAGGCTCACTCGGTGCTTATGCCTTGAGCCATATAAGCATCCAGCCCAGGTTATCATGGCCGAAGCTTAACTGCACGTCATAACGATGAGTTGGTAGAGCTGCTGTAGAGATATGACCCAGAGATTGCAGCCAATGGACATCGTGGACACAAGCTGGACAGTGGCTATCTGCAGATCTCAGCTCTCGTCGAATCCCATCCCAACGGGGCTGCATCAGGTTGGCTGATACCACAGCACACGATGGTGTAGCTGGTGTATGGCCGAGTGCAGGTGATGCACAACACTGATAGTTAATCCTTTGAGAGATGGGATTGGACAGTGGACAGCAGATTGGCATTTTGATTATATCCAACACATGCCCCATATTTTCAGTGAAGAATCTAGACAAAATGTTAGACATCTACAATGTACAAAGAGTAAGATATAGTATTGAATATAACTCCTGCATATCAAACAAATATGTAAGCTCAAAAAAGTACTTTTGTACGTTCAGAAGCCAGCTTTGTTGAAGAAGTTTAGCTCTTTTTTCTACCTGCTTCTTTGTGCAGTTTCTTACTAGTAGTTCTTGGAAGTCTTGAAGTCGTTTGTGAAATATGCAGCAAACGCCCTATCATTAATTGGCCTTTACACATTCTGCTCACGCCCTTTTGTTCGGCATCATATTGAAGCTATGCACACAAGGCCTATTGCTATGTCGAAGCTGTGTAGCTCATTACTGCTTTTTGAAGGCAGCAGAGATCACTCACATGTGAATGTCAAAAGATTTATACAACTTCTACACAGCCCACAGACGGGATTCAATGGAGGCTGTGTAAGAATAGAAAGCTGAGAGGATCAAAGCTGCCAAAGAGCAAGCAGTGTTGTGTATGACGTGCAACAAGGCCGTGTATTGTTGCCTGCACTTTTTCCAACACACTCGTTTGTCCTTTACTGACGTCCTTAGTCCTCATCGATGTCCTACGTACACAAACATGGCTGGAATAGGACGAGGGTTCCATGCACAGCACGGAATGCAACAGGGGGCTGCCCTGTGCCTGCGATTTTTCAGGCAGACCCTCTTCACTTCGCATCTTCTCTGAGGCCCATGCCTTTTTTGTTACTCTCAAAATAAATCAAAGCGCCTCTCGGGCAAAGAATGAAAGATCAAAGTTCAAATAGCGCTTTAATGAAGAACGTGGTTTGCATATTGTGTGTCGTGTCATTGATGGAGCATCTCAACGTAGCTTACTTTGTGACAGCCACCAACCTCTGTCCCTGCATCAAACGGAAGCCCTGGCTGCTGAAACTCTTTGCATCCATTGTGAACCTTCGACTCATCAGCCTTTCACATGGCCAGTTGCGCAGCACCTTCCACAGACACCTCACCAAGCCTCACTAGGCTCACTTAGTTGAGTTGGTGTTGTTGCAAAACTTCCAAATGAACATAAAGCACAACACAGCAGCACTGTTTGTGTGAAGAAGAATTCTTCAGAGAACTAACTCATCGGTGTCCTGTTGCTTGTGAGGTGAACGACCCAGGCAACTTCATGAAACATCAGTAAGAGAGACGTCCCTAATGATGATGCATAGGAGGTCGCTAATGAAGATCATGTTAGCTAAATAGCAACACATACACATAAGACTACCATCCCACTTCCAAGAAAACCCACAGTGAAATATCCATATACTGCAGGGCAGGTTGGTGACTCCCCCATGTAGTCAGGCACAATTCTAGTGAGCCACCCGGACACCACAGCAATCCGTCATCCATCATCCGCCCTTACATCCTGTGACTTCATTTTCCGCTAAAATTACACGTTGCAGTCGCTCTAAAAAGGCAGCTAGGACCCAAGCAAGCACATCTAAGATATGATGACGAAGGTCTGACACGACACCCCACCCTGTGGGCCAATGACCTCCTGCGCCTATCATGGGGTTAACCTTAATGTCTGTGGTTTTACCTGTGGGTTTAACCCTCCCTCTTGTTTATATTTTGTTGTACCGTATATTGCGCTAGGAGTGATTTATAAGGGCACCTCTATTGGCTTCATAAATATTTGTTGGCTATGGTGCAGTATTACAACTCAGCACAGCGTGCAACCTGGAAACAAATTGGTCATTCAGCACACTTTAAACAACAGCTTACGTGACACTCATTAACAGCAATCGCATATTATGTAACTTGAAAACCAAAATCTCTAGGCTTTGGAAAGCACAGCACAGCCTTACACTTAAGCTCACAATAATGATGCCATAGGTGGAAGAAAAGAGCAGGCAGTTTGAAGGCCGGTAGTTGCAAATGATGCAAGTGACATGGCGTGTCTAGGGGGCTGTCTTCATCTGGCAATCAACAACCTGCAGACAGCAAACTCTGCATCAGCAGCGGGTCTTAAAGATTGTTAAGGCCCTCCACGTGGCCCTCACATGACTTGCATGTAATCAGGGATGCTGCATGGCAGCTGTCGAATTTAATAACACCTTAAGTGTGAAATCTTAGGACCCGCCTGCCTTTTTTCTCGCCTTTCCAGGGGGTTTTTATCTGCCTGAAACCTTCTCGGGTTTATGGCTATGTTATAAAAATGCCTGCCAAACCCACTCGAAATTTATGAAGCGTAATCTCCTGGTTGGCGAGACTTCACGAGAGCCTATGCAAATGGGCAAGGGAGGACGTCCTGCTTGTCTTCAAACACGGATAAGGCTTAGTAAATTTGCAGTCTCAATTGGTTTTTAAGGGCTTTTACGGCCTGAATATATCACATGTGATCACTTTAAGCAACTCCCAAATCCATAATCGCAGGACTTGTTACGTAGCCACTAATCTGGAGCCATCTTTTATGCTTTCTACCCTCCACCCTGCAATGGATGGATGCCACCATGAATGTCTCGCTCGTAATGTTTCCAAATTTTAACAAGTGTAAGGCGTGCCGCTGTATATTGCATTGCTTGGAATTGCTAATGGAAATGTGTTTGATTATCCCACACATCTCACTGCCATATATCAAGGGCAAAATGGCAAGGTCTTCCATGTTCTTCATTAAATTTCACAAAGCAACAGGAGAACAGGGCCGTGTAGCGTGTATATTAATTTAATATATCAACACAAACAATACGAACATTCATGAATATCAAAGCAGTGGAGTGTCATTATGCAAATGAGGGCAAGGGATTCTTTATGGCCATGTAAATATATGGCACTTCATGAAAACCAAATGCGACCTGCTAGCACCATGAGGCATAAACATGACATTTTTCAACGGGCAGGCCTACTGTTGACATAAACAAAGTTAATTTTCCCACTCACCTTTGACATGTAACATGACGATTTTGGACTTGACAGGGGCAGTGTTGACTGTGCATCTGTACTGCCCTTGGTCTTCCCATTCCACATCGTGGATCTGCAGGTTCCATTCCTTGATGTAAGGTCTGACAATGCTGATTCTGGGGTCATCGATGACTCGCTGGTCTTCGTAGGTTAAGGGAATAAATCGGTGGTCTACCCAAGACACCTGTTGACATAATAAGAATACAATCAATAAACACCTTTATATTTGATAGTACAATTCAACCTGTTTATATCATAAATTATTTTTACCAACACTTCTGCCACAGGATATACAGTATTGATACAGTCTAACCTATGAAGGTTGGCAAATGTTGGAGGGTCACTTTGCATCTAAACCTCGTAGGAAATGTTTCACATGTTCTAGCATACAACATAGAATTAAAGACTTTCTCAAATGCTGTGATATAATTGCACCGGGACTTTATAGTGGCCCACAATACAAATAAGGTGACACATTCGTCAGGAAGGCACTGTATTAGATGCTAGGAAATTACAGCAGGTCATGTACATGGAATACACATATTACATGTGCTGAGGGCGATGGCAAGCTCATAGCATCA